>JAIOJX010000006.1:119945074-121332074 GCA_022376925.1 Tragulus kanchil
TGTCTACTTACTGCACTTGCTACCTTGCATCCCTGTGTACACGGGTAAAGGATGACTTTGGTACCATAGACCTCAAATGTTTGTGAGTAATGAAGCAGAACTTCTCATATGGTACAGCAAAAGTTCATGGCATGCGTGGAAAAGCTATTTTAAGCCGATGCATACTAACTATGAATATGGTCAAGTTGACTAATATCCATGTTTCTTTCCCTGTAGGGAATAGGTTGTAACTAGCAGTGGGACAAAGATTATAAATGATGTGTGCAAAGTGAGCTATACAAAATTGGTTCTATGTAAGTGGTAGTTATTTTATGAAGTGCAGGAATAATTTCAGTAAATAGTACAATGAGTTGAATTGAATTTTAGCCAGAGAAATATGCCCTCTCTCGGCTTGTAAAATGAACTGTTTCATAACCTCATATAGCCAGGATCTGCATTTCATTCCTCAGGCCAACTGTAAAACTGCTTTGATGAGTCAACAGCAATCCCTTCATAATTACAGCATCATCCAAACCACCATAAAAATCCATTAATGAATCTGCCTTCTTCTTTTGAGGGGTTAGTAGGGCAACACTGCAATGCCATAGGAAAACTGAGAACAATCTTTACATGAAAACAAATGATAAAATGAAAAGTAATGGATTTGTCTGTCATTTATGTAACATAAATAATTATGTTCAGTTATATATATATACATTTAAAAACATTTTTGAAGCTCCATATTTACAGTGACCTACTTCCAATACTTGTGAATCAGGATTTAAACAAAAGATGCATTTGAGGTGAGCTATTCTATGTAAAGAGATATATTTAATAGTTAACTCCTTGCAGGTGTTTGCAATGAAATTCTTTTTATGGCATCTATATTTTAAAGCAACTGATTTATTCAGGTATGTGCCCTTTGACCATGATAACAATTTGTCTCTATCCCTATGACAGCAGCTATTCTGGTTCTGGGTCTTGGTAATTTCTTAAAGTGCTATGATAAGAGTCTAACACTCTGTGCCTTGCATTTATCTGGTGTCCACTAGATTCTCTGGACTTTCCAGGTTGGGCTAGTGGTAAACAAGCCCAAGTGGTTGGTAGTGGCTACCAGTGTCGAAGATGCAAGAGACATGGCTTCTGGCCCTGAGTCAGGAAGAGCCCTTAAGAGGAGGGCATGGCAACTTCCTCCAATATTTTTCCCTGGAGAAGCCATGAACAGAGAAGCCTGGCGGGCTATAGTCTGTGGGGTCACAAAGAGCCTAACACAACTGAGGGGTCTCAGCATGGGTGCACTTGATTCTCTACCCTGGAAGATAAAGAACTACCGCTGCCACCAGGGCACATCTAATCCCCTAAATGTTGTTTGGTCAGGAAAGAATTATAACACTGATTACTGAAGTTTCAATACATATCAGCAGGGGATAGATTCTCCAGAGTACCATTGCTCTAACATTCCCTGTGTCTTTACTCATTAATAGTACTTTTTTTTTTTAATTTATAAAGATTTTCTTTTACTATCACTATCCTTCACTGTGACTGGAGAATTTTCTCTATTCTTAAATTTGATCAAGCTAATATGTTTCCCAAGAATCCTAATTGGTTCCTATTTAGCCTTCCATATATTTTGAAATGTCATTCACATTGCTTTATCTATCTTTAACTCTGTTTTTTCAGGAAGGAAAAAGGAATTAACATTTATTGAAGACTGAGTGTTATATGATTCCCGGGGTTAAAAATATAAAAATAACAATCTTTACATGAAAACAAATGATAAAATGAAAAGTAATGGATTTGTCTGTCATTTATGTAACATAAATAATTATGTTCAGTTATATATATATACATTTAAAAACATTTTTGAAGCTCCATATTTACAGTGACCTACTTCCAATACTTGTGAATCAGGATTTAAACAAAAGATGCATTTGAGGTGAGCTATTCTATGTAAAGAGATATATTTAATAGTTAACTCCTTGCAGGTGTTTGCAATGAAATTCTTTTTATGGCATCTATATTTTAAAGCAACTGATTTATTCAGGTATGTGCCCTTTGACCATGATAACAATTTGTCTCTATCCCTATGACAGCAGCTATTCTGGTTCTGGGTCTTGGTAATTTCTTAAAGTGCTATGATAAGAGTCTAACACTCTGTGCCTTGCATTTATCTGGTGTCCACTAGATTCTCTGGACTTTCCAGGTTGGGCTAGTGGTAAACAAGCCCAAGTGGTTGGTAGTGGCTACCAGTGTCGAAGATGCAAGAGACATGGCTTCTGGCCCTGAGTCAGGAAGAGCCCTTAAGAGGAGGGCATGGCAACTTCCTCCAATATTTTTCCCTGGAGAAGCCATGAACAGAGAAGCCTGGCGGGCTATAGTCTGTGGGGTCACAAAGAGCCTAACACAACTGAGGGGTCTCAGCATGGGTGCACTTGATTCTCTACCCTGGAAGATAAAGAACTACCGCTGCCACCAGGGCACATCTAATCCCCTAAATGTTGTTTGGTCAGGAAAGAATTATAACACTGATTACTGAAGTTTCAATACATATCAGCAGGGGATAGATTCTCCAGAGTACCATTGCTCTAACATTCCCTGTGTCTTTACTCATTAATAGTACTTTTTTTTTTTAATTTATAAAGATTTTCTTTTACTATCACTATCCTTCACTGTGACTGGAGAATTTTCTCTATTCTTAAATTTGATCAAGCTAATATGTTTCCCAAGAATCCTAATTGGTTCCTATTTAGCCTTCCATATATTTTGAAATGTCATTCACATTGCTTTATCTATCTTTAACTCTGTTTTTTCAGGAAGGAAAAAGGAATTAACATTTATTGAAGACTGAGTGTTTTACAGACTTTGTGTTAAACATGTTGTATTAATATGCTTTTCGTGAGGGTGGTCCTCATAATAATCATGTGCTTAAAAAATAATCGAGGTTAAGAGAGTTTAAGTTACTTTGTCCAAGGATGTAAACTAGTATGTAACAAAACTAGAATGTAAATCACTGACTATCATATTTCAAATATTTTGCTTTATTCACTATCCCAGTAGAAGAACAATTAGAGTAGGGATCCTTAAAACACCAAGAATGTGTGAGTGTGGGATGGAGTGAGTCTAAGTGGTAAATTGAATTAATCTTGTTGCATGAGTATCATATGGAATTGAATAAGTTAATGAAGGAAGACAATGGAGAATTAATAATGTATCCCCAAAACATTGTTATCAGTGTATTTTTTAAATGATGGACAACTTAATGGTTTGGGGACTAGTATTTTAGGGAGGAGAAAACCGTAAAATATACTAGATAACAGGGAAACACATCTTATTATAAAGTTGACAACAAACCAGTGAGAAAGAATACATAGGAAGGCACTTTCAGCCAGCACAAATGGCTCTCTGATGGCAGTCTGAGTCTAGAAAGGCATTGAGGACTAAAGATCCTGACAACATAAAATGTAGTTCAAGATAACATGCTTCATTGACTTGATATGCATTTTAATTTAAGTACAAGTAACCAAGAATGAATCTTCTGAAAATCTAGAAAGAAACCATTAGACTATTATATCCCTAAATGTTGTTTGGTCAGGAAAGAATTATAACACTGATTACTGAAGTTTCAATACATATCAGCAGGGGATAGATTCTCCAGAGTACCATTGCTCTAACATTCCCTGTGTCTTTACTCATTAATAGTACTTTTTTTTAATTTATAAAGATTTTCTTTTACTATCACTATCCTTCACTGTGACTGGAGAATTTTCTCTATTCTTAAATTTGATCAAGCTAATATGTTTCCCAAGAATCCTAATTGGTTCCTATTTAGCCTTCCATATATTTTGAAATGTCATTCACATTGCTTTATCTATCTTTAACTCTGTTTTTTCAGGAAGGAAAAAGGAATTAACATTTATTGAAGACTGAGTGTTTTACAGACTTTGTGTTAAACATGTTGTATTAATATGCTTTTCGTGAGGGTGGTCCTCATAATAATCATGTGCTTAAAAAATAATCGAGGTTAAGAGAGTTTAAGTTACTTTGTCCAAGGATGTAAACTAGTATGTAACAAAACTAGAATGTAAATCACTGACTATCATATTTCAAATATTTTGCTTTATTCACTATCCCAGTAGAAGAACAATTAGAGTAGGGATCCTTAAAACACCAAGAATGTGTGAGTGTGGGATGGAGTGAGTCTAAGTGGTAAATTGAATTAATCTTGTTGCATGAGTATCATATGGAATTGAATAAGTTAATGAAGGAAGACAATGGAGAATTAATAATGTATCCCCAAAACATTGTTATCAGTGTATTTTTTAAATGATGGACAACTTAATGGTTTGGGGACTAGTATTTTAGGGAGGAGAAAACCGTAAAATATACTAGATAACAGGGAAACACATCTTATTATAAAGTTGACAACAAACCAGTGAGAAAGAATACATAGGAAGGCACTTTCAGCCAGCACAAATGGCTCTCTGATGGCAGTCTGAGTCTAGAAAGGCATTGAGGACTAAAGATCCTGACAACATAAAATGTAGTTCAAGATAACATGCTTCATTGACTTGATATGCATTTTAATTTAAGTACAAGTAACCAAGAATGAATCTTCTGAGAAGAGAAAACTGTAAAATGTTCCTAAGCGAGTATTCTCATGGTTGCCTAAAACACCTCTTTTTCATTAAGACTTTTGTTTTCTCAGGTCACTTTATACCATTTGAAATACATTTTTAGATTACTTTTTTGAGTCATATACCGAGTATTGGTGCCATGCAAACTATATATGTAAAGCAGAGAAATTTATAGTTATTTTTCCTTTCATTTAACAACCATGAAATGTGCATCACCAGTTTTATCCTGGACTAACTCTGTGAGACCCATAAAGATGAATAATGAGGCAGCCATTAATCACAGGAGCTAAGAATCTAACAGGAAAGACCACAAGTACTAATGCATACAACATCTCCAAATGTTATGAAGTGCATTTTACGAATGATGTTGAGCAATGCTGGAGCTATAGAAAGAGAAAGTCGATTTGACTTTAGAGTATCAGGAAAGACTTCATGAGGTCAACAGATGAAGCAATGTTTGTAGACAAGCATAGCAGTAGACCAGCATTTAATCTCTTCTCTTATTTTCTATTTGATGTTTAAATCTCCATGCCTCACTTGACCTTTCTCAATTGTAAAAAATTCAAAAAAAAAAAAAGTTGTGTTGGGACTTAAATGGTGGTCCAGTGTTTAAAATTTCACCCTCTAATGCAGAGGGTGTAGGATGGATCCTAAGTGAGGGACCTAAGATTGCACATGCCTCATGGTGCCTGACTCAGTACTTTCAGCGCATGGATATACCTCTATTAGTCTCTTATTGCTCCTGTAACAAACTTAGTGACTTAAATCAAAACACCAAAATATAATGAACAGAAGTAATATTGTAACAAATACAATAAAGAATTTAAAGATGTTCCATATGAAAAAATTCCTTAGAAACACTGTTCTGATTTAAAGAATAACTTCTGTCTCAAAGACAGATTGCATACCTAAACATAAAAAGTTAAATACAAAGAGTTTCCAAAAAAAATTATAAGTTAAAATCTTTATGATTTTGGAAAAGGGAAAGTTTCCTTAAACAGTACATAAAGTAGTTAAGAATATATAATCTTTTGTCTTCATCAACTAGTGAAAACATAGAAAACAAATGAAAAGACTAGAAGAAAAATGAAGATATTGATGATACTGTGTTTGAAAAATGACTCGTATCTGGAAAATATTTAAAATTCTCAGAGTTGTGCAAGAAAAAGACATTAAAAATAGGTGAGGCACTTGCAAGTTATCACAAGATAGTATGTCAACTTGCCCTGTAAACATGAGAAGTGTTTGACCTCATTTATTATTGGAGAAATGCAAAATAGAATGACAGTATGTATCCTTTTCCTAGAAAAATGAAAAATGACAAAAGAAAATTCCAAATGTTGAGGAGAGTATAGAGGAACTAGAATTCTCATGTACTCATAGTAGAAGTATAAACTGATGAAACCACCTTAAAGCTGTTTGACAATATCCAATAAATTTAAGTGAAATCTTATCCTATGACTCAATAGTTTCAGCCCATGGATATACCTATTTTAGTTTCTTATTGCTGCTAGAAGAAATCCCCACAAACTTAGTGACTTAAAGCAACATAAACATGTTATTTTACAGTTCTTTAAATCAAAATACTCATCAGATCTCTTTGGGCTAAAATAAAGTTGTCTTATATTCCTTTCTGCAACTGTAGCTGAGAGTCCCTTCTGAAGCCATTCCTAATTTCTGAAATCTTCCTGCATTCCTCAGGTCCTAGTCTCTTCCTTTATTTTTAATAAACCTGAGGAATGCAGGAAGTTTATAGAAACTGGAAATGGTTTCAGAAGGGACTCTCATTTAGTGTGCAATGTTAACTGAAAACAAAAGCACAATGTGAGAGTTGTGAGCTCGTTAGTTGTGAGGACTATAACCCGGAGACAGCATTTCACGTAGCTTTGAGAAACTGCTCTGAAAAGGTGGTGGTGGGAGTCAGTATATATGTATGTGATTTTGATGAAGAGGGGTACATGCAATCAGACACACATTTTTTAGCAGAAGTTTATTGCTACTCTCAAGAAGGTTACTGATGGTCGTAAAGAGCAGATGTCACCTTGAAGGATTTTAGTACTTTTCTAGATTTGAGGTAATGCAAATATCAGGCTCATAAAATCTTCTGAAAACTACTACTGAAAGACCTGTTTTACTAGTTTTTCCTAGAACACAGAATACCCACCCTGATCTCCACTCTGAACTCCTTTCAGGGGTGTTGAAGGTCAGCTGTGGAGGCTCAGAATTTGATCCTTACAGAAATAGATGGCAAGTACCAATTTGTAGGTGACAATGCCACAGATGTTGGATTCTATTACCCTTCTTCCCTCATTATTCTCATCTGTATCTCTCTCTGCCTATCCTTCTCTCTCTCTCTGTTTTTGTCATCTGTGCCTCTCTCTACCTGTATCTCTATCTCTCCATCTTCCCTTTTCTGTATCTATTTTTCTCCCTTCTCTTTCTTTCTCTCACCTATCATACCCAGGGCAGCTTCTCTGCCTTTAAAGACTCACATGATCATTTGGGCCCATCTGAATAATCTAGGTCACTTATTCTACCTCAAAATCCTTAACTTAATCACATTGCAATGTCTTATTGGTCATGTAACATACTAACAGATTTGAGGATTTAGAAGGTAGCTGTCAAGTTCAAAAACTGTCAAAACTCATCAATATATTAGAACTCATGATGGGGTTACCCTTTTAGAAGACATGATTTATGCTTAGAAGAGGAGAGTATATGGGTGGGGAATCTTTTCAAAATGATAGAACTGTTCTGTTTCCTATCCTTATACCTGGGTCAATGGTTTAGTTTATGCAAATTATCTATGTTATACTTAAATATTATATTTGGGGCATTTGATGGAAGAACATCACAAAGCAGTAGATTAATAAATGAATAACAATATTGGTAATTACCTTTATTGGAAGTGTTATTAGCCCCATTTAATGAAGGGGCTTAGAACCAGGAGGATTAAGTAGCAAATCTAGTAAAGACCATCACCTTGACTGAAACTAATGCTCATACTTCAAAGCCTTTACGTTTCTTTCCATGACACTGGAATTAGGAGAATCTGTTAGATCTGTAGAATTCTCGGGAAGAAACTTGGAATGTGGATATTCAAGAATAAGTACTACAGAATCTGGGTATATTATATGAAAATAAAAATGTTAAGAAAGTCTAAATCATAAAGCAGATGCAGTTCAATTATTATTAAAACCTTAAAGACAGTACAGTGTATTCAGTGGAGATACGGAAAGATGCAGAATCTTGAGAAAGAGCCCATTGAGTTGATCTGCCTGTTTTAAGATCCTTGCCTCCATTCCCAGATTTGACTTGTCCAACCTCCAATCAAAGTAATCAGCACCATGCAGACCACAAGTTCCTAATTCACCAGGAAATGGAAGGCTTTCATAGCTCACATATTTCCTGACCTGATGAGAACTAGATTGGGAACCAGTGGTCTGCATGGTACCATATGCCTTTTTAAGGGTTGTTTACATCATGTCTTTCCCCCAGAGCTAGTGGTGATGAGACAGAATGAGAGTGAGAGCTAGAGAGCAAGAAAACAAGAGATAAACAGCAGTCAAATGCCCTTTATAGGCAGTCTCAAAAGTGACATATCACCCTTCTGTCATTTTCTTGACCACAGAGACCAACTCTAGTACATTGTGGGAGGTGTGCATCCCAAGAGGGGAGGATTGTTGGGGACCACTTGGAGACTTGCTAGTCATTACTAAGGAGATAATATTTGCAAGGAATTGGAACCTATAGCAAATAAACAATGAAAACCACTAGTGAGCACTATTAGCTAGTATCAAAAACTACAGCATTTGGATCTCCTCGGTAGACAAATAGCACCACACAAAATCAGGTGGTGATATATACTTACAATATAATTACATATTTTTATTCCAAAAATTTGACTTGATTTCTTGGAGCTCTTAGGATTTATATAAAATATCTGTCATCATGAAAATTTCACAAAGCAGTAGATTAATAAATGAATAACAATATTGGTAATTACCTTTATTGGAAGTGTTATTAGCCCCATTTAATGAAGGGGCTTAGAACCAGGAGGATTAAGTAGCAAATCTAGTAAAGACCATCACCTTGACTGAAACTAATGCTCATACTTCAAAGCCTTTACGTTTCTTTCCATGACACTGGAATTAGGAGAATCTGTTAGATCTGTAGAATTCTCGGGAAGAAACTTGGAATGTGGATATTCAAGAATAAGTACTACAGAATCTGGGTATATTATATGAAAATAAAAATGTTAAGAAAGTCTAAATCATAAAGCAGATGCAGTTCAATTATTATTAAAACCTTAAAGACAGTACAGTGTATTCAGTGGAGATACGGAAAGATGCAGAATCTTGAGAAAGAGCCCATTGAGTTGATCTGCCTGTTTTAAGATCCTTGCCTCCATTCCCAGATTTGACTTGTCCAACCTCCAATCAAAGTAATCAGCACCATGCAGACCACAAGTTCCTAATTCACCAGGAAATGGAAGGCTTTCATAGCTCACATATTTCCTGACCTGATGAGAACTAGATTGGGAACCAGTGGTCTGCATGGTACCATATGCCTTTTTAAGGGTTGTTTACATCATGTCTTTCCCCCAGAGCTAGTGGTGATGAGACAGAATGAGAGTGAGAGCTAGAGAGCAAGAAAACAAGAGATAAACAGCAGTCAAATGCCCTTTATAGGCAGTCTCAAAAGTGACATATCACCCTTCTGTCATTTTCTTGACCACAGAGACCAACTCTAGTACATTGTGGGAGGTGTGCATCCCAAGAGGGGAGGATTGTTGGGGACCACTTGGAGACTTGCTAGTCGTTACTAAGGGGATAATATTTGCAAGGAATTGGAACCTATAGCAAATAAACAATGAAAACCACTAGTGAGCACTATTAGCTAGTATCAAAAACTACAGCATTTGGATCTCCTCGGTAGACAAATAGCACCACACAAAATCAGGTGGTGATATATACTTACAATATAATTACATATTTTTATTCCAAAAATTTGACTTGATTTCTTGGAGCTCTTAGGATTTATATAAAATATGTCATGTATATAAAGTTATATTTGATTTATCCACTATTGACAGCAGATAGGACTACACTCACTTATAATATATTAACAGCTTCTTTTCAATCTATTCCTATCCTTAACCTAGAACTGTTCACCTTGACTTTAAACTCTGAGTGTCAGCAACTCCTGTTCTTGCTTTTCACCCAATTTAAAGGATTTTTCAAATCTATAATGTTGTTATGTTGCTTATTGCACTTTAATCCTCAGAGGACAGTTGTAATGATTTTCTCCCCACCTTTTTCAATATCTTATAATATTGATATAATTTTTCTCAGGATTCAGGAAAAAATGTATTAATTTACTGAGATATGCTTGAAAGGAAATTCTGCATGGAAACATTATTGTCCATTTTTTTTTTTTTTTTGAGTAAAGTGCAAGCACAGGGCAGCCAATTTGAATTACAGATGAAACACATTTTTTTTTTTTTTTTTAGTTTAAGTATGAATCATACAATCTTTTGGACATGGCTATACTGAAAAATGATTTATTGTTTATATGTTAAAAAAAACAGATTTAACTGGCTTCCTACATTTTTATTTGCCAAATCTGGCAACTGTAGCAGACCAGCACTCTGTGACAATGGTGTTCACTTGGACAGTGTGTTCTCTCCAGACCTTAAAATCTACCACCTTCTCGTGTTGTACTGTCTTTAGGACTGAGATTAATCTTTATTTGTCCAAGTATATTTCTCATGGCCTTCTCTCAATTAGAAATATATATTTCTCTGAAGCCTAACTTGCCTCAATTCCTCCTCTCCAGCTATTTTAGTTAATTTTGTCTCGAGCCAATGCTCCTGTGTCCTCAGTAACTCCTTGAAGAACACAGTGGATAGGAAAGATTATCCAAGTCTATAGCCAGACTCTGCCTGACTCAGTAAAAGGGGCCACTATTTAAACTTCTGAATTAATAGTAACTGTCCACTAGATGGCATTATACCTGACTTCTTTTTTTTTTTTTTGCACAATCTGATCCCTTCCTTATTCTCTTTGACTTACAATGATATAGCTATACTCCTACTTGAATTCATTTTCTCCCAGTTTAGAAAGAAAGTTTAGAAAAAAGGACCATAGTCAACAAGGATCACCTGGTTTTAGCAGTCTTGACTTCCTCCTATCTTGCTCAGCCATGTACCTTTGTCTGATTTTGTTAAATCAAAAGGGCATACATGAAGTATCTATATTGAATATAGTGCTGTGGCCCAGGAAAAAAGCAAATAGTGTGGATTTTTCAAGTTTATAATTCTAGATACTTTCTAGGCAAAGATCATGCTTTGATGATGTATGGTCATTCTCTGATCATGCTGAAACTAAAAGACCAGCTTGAGTACTTTGAAATGAGGGAAGAAAGCCAGGATGCTTTTCATCAAAGATATCAGTTTCAAAATGTATACTCTCAAAAGAAGAAAGAAACATCTCATCCTAAGGAGAAGGGCAGGTTCAAACTGGAAATGTGATCCCAAAGAATTCTGCAAAGGGAAAATCCTTGGACCAGAATGGCTTGCAGAACTACAGGTTTAGATTTGGGAAGGAAAGGCAGGAATTGAGAGCAAAACCTTCTGGGAATAGAAAAAGAAACTGATGATCATTTAAGTCATTTCATACTTTAGTGGGCAAAAGACCTCAACAGGGCTTTTCCATGTTGACAACAGGGCATGTGCGGTGGAAGAGAAAGTCCATTTAAGGAAACTGTTTAACTGATCAGTACACAAAGGTCACATTCATTACCTTACTAGTGCAGTTTTTCTCACTGCCTCTAGGCCCCAGACACAAGGCACATATCTAGAGCAACATTTCCATAGTAACATTTTTTCAATTAGAATTAGAAATATATATTTCTCTGAAGCCTAACTTGCCTCAATTCCTCCTCTCCAGCTATTTTAGTTAATTTTGTCTCGAGCCAATGCTCCTGTGTCCTCAGTAACTCCTTGAAGAACACAGTGGATAGGAAAGATTATCCAAGTCTATAGCCAGACTCTGCCTGACTCAGTAAAAGGGGCCACTATTTAAACTTCTGAATTAATAGTAACTGTCCACTAGATGGCATTATACCTGACTTCTTTTTTTTTTTTTTGCACAATCTGATCCCTTCCTTATTCTCTTTGACTTACAATGATATAGCTATACTCCTACTTGAATTCATTTTCTCCCAGTTTAGAAAGAAAGTTTAGAAAAAAGGACCATAGTCAACAAGGATCACCTGGTTTTAGCAGTCTTGACTTCCTCCTATCTTGCTCAGCCATGTACCTTTGTCTGATTTTGTTAAATAAAAAGGGCATACATGAAGTATCTATATTGAATATAGTGCTGTGGCCCAGGAAAAAAGCAAATAGTGTGGATTTTTCAAGTTTATAATTCTAGATACTTTCTAGGCAAAGATCATGCTTTGATGATGTATGGTCATTCTCTGATCATGCTGAAACTAAAAGACCAGCTTGAGTACTTTGAAATGAGGGAAGAAAGCCAGGATGCTTTTCATCAAAGATATCAGTTTCAAAATGTATACTCTCAAAAGAAGAAAGAAACATCTCATCCTAAGGAGAAGGGCAGGTTCAAACTGGAAATGTGATCCCAAAGAATTCTGCAAAGGGAAAATCCTTGGACCAGAATGGCTTGCAGAACTACAGGTTTAGATTTGGGAAGGAAAGGCAGGAATTGAGAGCAAAACCTTCTGGGAATAGAAAAAGAAACTGATGATCATTTAAGTCATTTCATACTTTAGTGGGCAAAAGACCTCAACAGGGCTTTTCCATGTTGACAACAGGGCATGTGCGGTGGAAGAGAAAGTCCATTTAAGGAAACTGTTTAACTGATCAGTACACAAAGGTCACATTCATTACCTTACTAGTGCAGTTTTTCTCACTGCCTCTAGGCCCCAGACACAAGGCACATATCTAGAGCAACATTTCCATAGTAACATTTATAAAAGTGCCATGTCTGTAGCCAGACTGTACCCATCTAACCTGTCATTTGCTGTCTGTGTGGTTTGGGCAAATTTACTTAATCCTCTACCACAATTACCTAATTTGCTTGATGTAAGGGTTGAATGTATTCTATAGTAATGTGTCTGGCACAGGAGGACTAATATAAGTGTTAGCTGTTATTGTTATCATTATTATTATTATTTGGTCAAGAGTATGCTGAAGCTCCGATACTTTGGCCAAATGATATGAAGAGCTGACTCAATGGAAAAGACCCTAATGCTGGGAAAAATAGAAGACCGAGGAGAAGGGGATGACAGAGGATGGGATGGTTGAATGGCATCACCAACTCAGTGGACATGGGTCTGAGCAGGCTCTGGGAGATGGTCAAGGACAGGGAAGTCTAATGTGCCACAGTCCTCGGGGTCACAAAGAGTCGTACATGACCGAGCAACTGAACTGAACTGAACTTCTCACCATGTGTGCCCAAGAAGTGTGAAGAGTAAGGAACAACATTGTAAGAGCTTTGCTTCCAGTGTAGTTAATCTACAGAGCTATCAAGAAAGATAGATAGTATCATACCTGTTTGGCAGATAATGAACACCGAGACTTGGGAAAGGAAGCTTACTCGGTGTAGGGTGTGTAGCGACAAAATGATGGTGTCAGAATTTAAATACCACTCTGTTATTTTTGAAGGCTTCTAGTCATTTCACACAGAAGAATTCTCAGAAAGTAGGCATTTTAACTCTTTCTTGACCCTGAAAAGCACATGAGTGTCTTCTTAGGAGGAAACTGACCTCAGACATATATGCTTCCCATCTTTCAGCAATACCATGGCATCTCCTGATGCTGCTTCTGAAGAAACAGGTTAGATGAATAAACTACACAAAACGCATTGGCAGGAGTAGAGTGTGGACGGGGAACATTGAGAATGAGTTCAATAGCCGTGTGCTTCCTTTCAGGCTCTTGGGGATACAAAAGTATAAAAATTACTGAGACTGTAACACAACTGCCTTTGCTACTGGAAGCTTTATTTCACAAGAAAAACATTTGAAACTTCCTGTTTCCCATGTGAACCCACACTTTTCTCTGAACACAAATCACATAGATTTTTCAAGATATTATTAAATCAAAAAGATTATATAAAACATTGAAATTGGTACCGGAGAGCTTAAGATAGGGATATAGTCCCTAGGAAGAGATTGTTTTTTTTGTCTCCCATTAATGGAATCATGCTAAATGCCTAAGGCAGAAAGAGATGTGAAGAATTGTTTAAACTGTCTTTCCTTTTATGCAGGCAGTTCCAGGGCTTTATTTTAAATAGATAATTGCATATCTTTAGTCAGAATTACTTATATCTTTGTTCTTCATTTGATAACTCACAAATAAGACATGTTCAGGACAGAAGACACTCTGTGAGAAACTGATAAAGTATTTATGAGCTTCCGTTCACTACTAGTACTAGGTTACTATTGCTGTTGCTGCTACTGCTACTGCTGTTACCACTACTGCTACTAGTCTAAGGTCATTATTACTACTGTTAACATTATGGAGTCCCTCAGTATTATAGAGTTCCTACTACATGTGGACAATGTGCTGAGTACCTTATTTAGTCAAGTTATTCGTTAACTGTAACAAAAACACCACCGGTGAAGAAATTGAAGGCTATATTGTTACAGGCATCAAGAGTGTTCTCCTAATGTAACAGTGAATCTCTTGGCTCTCTGGGAGTTGAATGTTGACTTTGCCAAATTATCTAAAAATTATTTTGGTGATTTGACCCACTCTGTCTCAACCCCCTCATCTGTTAAATGGAAACAATAGTACCTACCCTATTGGAAGCATTCTTAGAATACTGAATGAGATAGTAAAGAATAAGCCCTCTGAACAAAAAATTAATGCTATGGATTGTTACTTAGTATGATCTTCCTCAGGCCACAGAGTTTTGTATGACATAATTCAGCAGAAGTTATTATCCTGAAAAGTTGGATAAGTGAAGCCTGGTTATAGTATGGTAGGTGTGAAAGAAAAGTAGAGCCAGTATGTCAAAAGATTACAAAAATTGCATAATCAGATCAGAAATCTTGTATTAATATCTTGAATGGGACAGTAGGTCAATACCAGAAACCCACAGAATTGGGCTTAAAGGCTCTGGAAGGCCACCTTCTCATTGGAGGGCTGTTTGAGTACTTGCCTGACTGAGGTGTACATGATGCTATTGCTTATCACTATTGAAAAGGCTTAATTTAATACATTGCTATTAAAATGCGGCCTTAAGATAGGGATATAGTCCCTAGGAAGAGATTGTTTTTTTTGTCTCCCATTAATGGAATCATGCTAAATGCCTAAGGCAGAAAGAGATGTGAAGAATTGTTTAAACTGTCTTTCCTTTTATGCAGGCAGTTCCAGGGCTTTATTTTAAATAGATAATTGCATATCTTTAGTCAGAATTACTTATATCTTTGTTCTTCATTTGATAACTCACAAATAAGACATGTTCAGGACAGAAGACACTCTGTGAGAAACTGATAAAGTATTTATGAGCTTCCGTTCACTACTAGTACTAGGTTACTATTGCTGTTGCTGCTACTGCTACTGCTGTTACCACTACTGCTACTAGTCTAAGGTCATTATTACTACTGTTAACATTATGGAGTCCCTCAGTATTATAGAGTTCCTACTACATGTGGACAATGTGCTGAGTACCTTATTTAGTCAAGTTATTCGTTAACTGTAACAAAAACACCACCGGTGAAGAAATTGAAGGCTATATTGTTACAGGCATCAAGAGTGTTCTCCTAATGTAACAGTGAATCTCTTGGCTCTCTGGGAGTTGAATGTTGACTTTGCCAAATTATCTAAAAATTATTTTGGTGATTTGACCCACTCTGTCTCAACCCCCTCATCTGTTAAATGGAAACAATAGTACCTACCCTATTGGAAGCATTCTTAGAATACTGAATGAGATAGTAAAGAATAAGCCCTCTGAACAAAAAATTAATGCTATGGATTGTTACTTAGTATGATCTTCCTCAGGCCACAGAGTTTTGTATGACATAATTCAGCAGAAGTTATTATCCTGAAAAGTTGGATAAGTGAAGCCTGGTTATAGTATGGTAGGTGTGAAAGAAAAGTAGAGCCAGTATGTCAAAAGATTACAAAAATTGCATAATCAGATCAGAAATCTTGTATTAATATCTTGAATGGGACAGTAGGTCAATACCAGAAACCCACAGAATTGGGCTTAAAGGCTCTGGAAGGCCACCTTCTCATTGGAGGGCTGTTTGAGTACTTGCCTGACTGAGGTGTACATGATGCTATTGCTTATCACTATTGAAAAGGCTTAATTTAATACATTGTGCATGTTTTTCTAAAATGTTTTTCTTGTTTGCATGTCTGGTCAAAGCACAGAACCTTACTCAATGGTATTTTATGTTATTCAATAGAGAATTAGATGAAACACAATTTAGTTTCATAAGTGTCTTTACTGGGAGAAGTTTTTCTTAAGAATAATTGTACCTGTGGACATAAATATTTTGATTTATATTTTATGGTGGCATCTATAGTGTATGCATTTGCCTGCTATGTGGGTATGTATATTTCCATCAATGGGGATGTGTTTGCATAGTGCTTATACACATTTGTTAATTAGTAATCCCTTATGGATATACATTAGATTCTTGTTGATTGACTTTCATAACTACATGTTTTCTGCACACATTTGAAATTTCAGATATAATCTATACTAATAAAAAGATTTTTCTTAACTGTTTTTACATTTTGCTCTTCACAGTAATCTTTGCAGTTTGGTTTATACATGAAGGCATTGAGGCTTAGGGATTTTAAGTGACTTACCTCAGACCTGGAGAAGGGAATGGCAACCCAAGAGAATCCCATGGACAGAGCTTCCTAGGGAGCTACAGCCCATGGGGTCTCAAAGAGTCTGGTACTGAGCCACTGACTTTCACTTTCACTTTTACCTCGGACCTAATCTCTATATGCTTATGCAAACAGGGTGGGAACTCATCTGTGGCTTTTCGGTTTATACCATACCAAGCTCCACTCACTCATATCTTACCATTTCAATTCAAGTTAAACCTTTCTTTTTCACTCTCTTTCAACTAGGAAGTAATCAAGTTTTCTTACAGGATAATAGATATTCTTACTACATTCTGCTTACATATGTACATAAATACATAATTCAGCAGAAGTTATTATCCTGAAAAGTTGGATAAGTGAAGCCTGGTTATAGTATGGTAGGTGTGAAAGAAAAGTAGAGCCAGTATGTCAAAAGATTACAAAAATTGCATAATCAGATCAGAAATCTTGTATTAATATCTTGAATGGGACAGTAGGTCAATACCAGAAACCCACAGAATTGGGCTTAAAGGCTCTGGAAGGCCACCTTCTCATTGGAGGGCTGTTTGAGTACTTGCCTGACTGAGGTGTACATGATGCTATTGCTTATCACTATTGAAAAGGCTTAATTTAATACATTGTGCATGTTTTTCTAAAATGTTTTTCTTGTTTGCATGTCTGGTCAAAGCACAGAACCTTACTCAATGGTATTTTATGTTATTCAATAGAGAATTAGATGAAACACAATTTAGTTTCATAAGTGTCTTTACTGGGAGAAGTTTTTCTTAAGAATAATTGTACCTGTGGACATAAATATTTTGATTTATATTTTATGGTGGCATCTATAGTGTATGCATTTGCCTGCTATGTGGGTATGTATATTTCCATCAATGGGGATGTGTTTGCATAGTGCTTATACACATTTGTTAATTAGTAATCCCTTATGGATATACATTAGATTCTTGTTGATTGACTTTCATAACTACATGTTTTCTGCACACATTTGAAATTTCAGATATAATCTATACTAATAAAAAGATTTTTCTTAACTGTTTTTACATTTTGCTCTTCACAGTAATCTTTGCAGTTTGGTTTATACATGAAGGCATTGAGGCTTAGGGATTTTAAGTGACTTACCTCAGACCTGGAGAAGGGAATGGCAACCCAAGAGAATCCCATGGACAGAGCTTCCTAGGGAGCTACAGCCCATGGGGTCTCAAAGAGTCTGGTACTGAGCCACTGACTTTCACTTTCACTTTTACCTCGGACCTAATCTCTATATGCTTATGCAAACAGGGTGGGAACTCATCTGTGGCTTTTCGGTTTATACCATACCAAGCTCCACTCACTCATATCTTACCATTTCAATTCAAGTTAAACCTTTCTTTTTCACTCTCTTTCAACTAGGAAGTAATCAAGTTTTCTTACAGGATAATAGATATTCTTACTACATTCTGCTTACATATGTACATAAATACATACATGTCCATATACCATATATCTGCAAATATGTGTATAAAGCCATATGCAGGTTATCATACTTTGATTTTAAACAAAGGAGAAATAACTATATAGTTTAGATTTAGATAAACTTACTAAACATTTATCAATCACCTAAAAAAGACCATGTAGTTTGATAGAATATGTATGGGTAAGAATCTTACTGTCTTATAGTTAAAATACTTGTGATAGTAGCTGTATTCAATATGATGTAGAAACATAGAGCAGGGAGGGGCTCTTTGTTGACTTCTGTCATGATTGTTTTAGGGGACTGAGTCCATATGATATATTTTATCACAGACAATGGACCATTCCTTTTAATATAAGCTCCCTGGGTAAGACAATTTAGGTCAGATGTCATATACTCTATCCATTTGACCCCAAGAGAACATACTGTGTACAACTCCAAATGGTTCTGAGTGTTTATTACTGAATATTTTAAAATATCAAAACTCTGAATTCTCATATATTAGCAGTGAGATAAAAGACTTGCTTTGAATGTAGAATCTAAGTTATTTATTCTAAAGATGAGGAAACTGATAACAAATGTGGTGAAATGAATTTACCAGCGTCACAAATTCAAGAAGATCAAGTTATCATAAGAAGATACTACACCATTTGTCAATAAAGAATTGACAATGCCATTTAAAAACTATAATGAAACTGGATTCAAAGTTTAAATAAATGTAATTAATTTATAATTGCAATCAATGAATTATGTGTATGTATGATAATCATCTGTTCTCAGCACTATTTGTCTGCTTTTATGTCTCTGGTGAATGTTGGCATTTGTTTTAAGTGAAATACAAATCTATGAATGTCAGCCATAAAGAATGAAATATTATCTTGATATTTAACATGTGTTAACTATCCAAGAAGTACTCATTTTAGGAACTTGAGCCACTATTTTAGGTAAAAAATGCTGAAGAAAAGATGTCCATGGAAAAAAAAAATATTGTTAATGTTGTGATAATGAAGAATAGCAACATTATTTGCTAGTTAGAGTCATAGATTTAGAAGTTTCCTTTACCAACTAGTTAGAAGCAAACTCTATAATGCTTCTACTCTGGCATTGTTTCCATATATACTGTCAATATGTGCCTTGTTTGTTGCTGTTTAGTCACTCTGACTCTTTGTAACACCATGGACTGCATGCAGCCCTTCAGGCTCCTCTGTCCATGGAATTTTCCAGCAAAATTATTGCTTTGGGTTGCCATTTTATTCTCCATATTGTCAATATATGTCTTAGATATTGACAATTCTCTATTCTTGATTTGAAGTAGCATTTGAAGTAAAGAAGTGTAATACAATTTAAAAATTGTAGGGCTTCCCTGGTGGTCCAATGGGTAAGGACACCGCCTTGCAGTGCAAGAGGCGCAGGTTCGATCCCTGGCCTGGGAAGATTCCACGTGCCGCGGAGCAGCTGAACCGATGTGTCCAATTACTGAGCCGGAGCTCTGGAGCGCATGCACCCAGAGCCGGTGCTCTGTGACAACAGAGTCCACCGCGATGGGAGGCCCACATGGGCCAAAGAACAAATATGGATGAAAATAGACAAATGAAAGACCAATAGAAGTAGCTGCCTGCTCCCCTCGCTCCCCACCCCACCCCCCCCCAATAAATAAATAATCTTTAAAAATAAAAATAAAAAAACATTGTAGTGATAAAAACTAACAATACTATAGTTAAGAGGAGGTATATGTAAGAGGGATATGTAAGTTTTAATACAAAAGATTTATAAGGAATTCCATGTAACTAATCATCTGCTGTAGAAGCACTTCTAAAAAAGGCTTTGTTTAGCAACAAGAGATGTAACAATTCTGAATAATTTCCTGTAATCAATTTTCACATCTTTACTACTTTAAACTCTGAAGTTCTATAGAGTTTCACTTTGATTTTATTGCAAATACTCATCAATCAGTGGGTGCAAGTTTGTTTCCATATGTTTGCCACTGAGTATTGCAAAACAACTGAAAGTAATTTAAATGCAGTAAGTATTGATTTGCCATCTGAAGTCTTTAAGAAAAAATATTGTTAATGTTGTGATAATGAAGAATAGCAACATTATTTGCTAGTTAGAGTCATAGATTTAGAAGTTTCCTTTACCAACTAGTTAGAAGCAAACTCTATAATGCTTCTACTCTGGCATTGTTTCCATATATACTGTCAATATGTGCCTTGTTTGTTGCTGTTTAGTCACTCTGACTCTTTGTAACACCATGGACTGCATGCAGCCCTTCAGGCTCCTCTGTCCATGGAATTTTCCAGCAAAATTATTGCTTTGGGTTGCCATTTTATTCTCCATATTGTCAATATATGTCTTAGATATTGACAATTCTCTATTCTTGATTTGAAGTAGCATTTGAAGTAAAGAAGTGTAATACAATTTAAAAATTGTAGGGCTTCCTGGTGGTCCAGTGGGTAAGGACACCACCTTGCAGTGCAAGAGGCACCGGTTTGATCCCTGGCCTGGGAAGATTCCACGTGCAGTGGAGCAGCTGAACCGATGTGTCCAATTACTGAGCCGGAGCTCTGGAGTGCATGCACCCAGAGCCGGTGCTCTGTGACAACAGATGGGAGGCCCATATGGGCCAAAGAACAAAGATGGATGAAAATAGATAAATGAAAGACCAATAGAAGTAGCTGCCTGCTCCCCTCGCTCCCCACCCCCCCCAATAAATAAATAATCTTTAAAAATAAAAATAAAAAAACATTGTAGTGATAAAAACTAACAATACTATAGTTAAGAGGAGGTATATGTAAGAGGGATATGTAAGTTTTAATACAAAAGATTTATAAGGAATTCCATGTAACTAATCATCTGCTGTAGAAGCACTTCTAAAAAAGGCTTTGTTTAGCAACAAGAGATGTAACAATTCTGAATAATTTCCTGTAATCAATTTTCACATCTTTACTACTTTAAACTCTGAAGTTCTATAGAGTTTCACTTTGATTTTATTGCAAATACTCATCAATCAGTGGGTGCAAGTTTGTTTCCATATGTTTGCCACTGAGTATTGCAAAACAACTGAAAGTAATTTAAATGCAGTAAGTATTGATTTGCCATCTGAAGTCTTTAAGAAATTAGATATTTTTCTTTTCTTTTCTTTTTTAGATTTATTTATTTATTTATTTTGGGCGGGGGTCAGGTTGGGGAGGGAGGGGAGCAGGTGGGCCATGTCTATTGGTCTTTCATTTCTCTATTTTCATCCTTCTTTGTTCTTTGGCTTCTGTGGGCCTCCCATCACGGTGGCATCTGTCATTGCAGAGTGCTGGCTCTGGGCGCATGCGCTCCAGAGCTCCAGCTCGGTAATTGGACATATGAGTCCAGCCGCTCCGCGGCACGTGGGATCTTCCCAGGCCAGGGCTCGAACCAGTGTCCCCTTGCACTGCAAGGCGTTGTCCTTACCCACTGGACCACCAGGGGAAGCCCAGAAATTAGATATTTTTCATACGACAAGTAGGAAAGAAGCCTAGAAAGTGAATGTGGAAATGTGGAGGGGAATCGAGTTTAGATTGTTTGAAAACACAGAAGAAAAGCTGACTTCATAGAAAGAAATGGAAAAATATGAAAGTTGAAAAATATAGTAGACAGGTATTCAGAAGTGGGTTCATCTCCAATAGTTTCTGACCACAGATCTTTATCTACTTTATCCCTTCTTTCCCCTTTCCTGGGCATTTTGACATAGTAAGAACTCAATATCTATTAGGTAAATACACAAAGCACATGGGGTCTGTATCATTAAATGTATTTATTTAGAAAAGAGGGAATTTACATAGATTATTATTAGAGTCTTCCTAGTAGTGACGTCTCTACTAACTGGATTCTGAGAAACCATAACCCTGATACTCCATGTATCTTAAACAGAAACCAGCTGGTGGCTCCATAGTCCACTTTTGCATCAAGTCAAAGCATCCATCTCAAAGACTAGGTGTTTTAGAAAAATAAAGAAACATCTGTGACTGTCTCTGCCTGCCCCAGTTTCCTTTGACCGTTCTCCAGTGTTAACGTAGTCTGCTTACTAAAAATAAATTTATGTATTAAGCATTTTTTTTCTGAAAGTAGAGGAAGGAGGTTAATGATACAAAATGATTATGTTTTCATTGTTATGTTTTTTATTTTTTACCAGTTGGATAACTGTAAAGGCCTGAAAGAAAGGACTCAAGATATTATATTTTGAGTATTGATAAAGGTCTAAACATAAACATGGCAGCATAATAATGCTGAATAAATGTGTTTCCCTTCACTGTTTAATGTTCTATAGCAGACTTCAGTGGTTCCTTTCTTTATGGCCAAAGAGAAACCATTTCAGCCTTTCTGGCCATGTAGTTTCCATCACAGCTATGCAAATCTGTTTTAGTACAAAAGCAGACCTAGACAATAAATAAATGAATAAGTGTGACTGTGTTCCAACAGAATTATTTCTAAAAAGTGGCAGCAGACAGAAGTTTGAACACTGGATGCAATATCACTTACCTGGTTGCTTAAATTAAAACTATCTTTGGCACCCTGTCTTCAAATTCCTACGTAAAGTGAGGAAGTAGCAGCTTGTGGTTCGTTTTAAATATTATATGTGATACTCTATGAGAGGCTCCGTCATGGAGACTCAAACAGAAGAGACACCCATTTAATAGACATCTATAATCATCCATCTATCCATTGTCCAATGTTTACAGATATGAAAGGTAATCTTGAATGTCTTTCCTACTATAGAGTAAGAAACATTGAAGAATTGAAACTGCATTAGTTTTACTTTTAGTTTTCACCACAAGTTTGATAGTGAATGTTCATAAATATTTAACTAAGACTGATATCTCTAGGTTGTCACATACAAATCACAAGAGGCATCATAACATTGCTGTGGAACAGTGATTCTTAACCTTCTAGATGTTATATTCTTCCATTATTATATCAAAGAGTGCAGATATGAGCATGATGGGACATAAAAGAGCACTTTATTCTGAGAAAGATATGAAGATGTTTATAGAGATCGTGTTGCTGCATTTATCCTTGATGGTAAATTTTAAGGGCAGAATTATTGCTTTTGTATTGATGAAAAGTATTTTCATAGCCTTGGCTTTAAAAAAAAAATAGTTCTGTTCAGCTTTGAAATGTATAGTGATATAGATGAGAAAAAAGATACTTCCATGGTAACTGTAAAACCTACAAATAATAATGATTTTTAAATTAAAATGGTATTATTGTTAAAGATGGGTTTGGCAGGAGAAATCAGTAGTGCTGGTTAAAGGATTTAACAAGTGGGGGATGGTGAATTGTTAAGAATTGTTTTAAAAACCTGCAGGTCATTGAGATGTTTTCTTGTCCTCCATGGTTATGCTTGTAGCTAGTTAAAAAAAAACTCTGTAGAAAACTGGGAGGAAGAAAAAAGTCTGTATTCCCTCAGATTTAAAATTGATGTGAATGGATTTTTTTAAATTTGAAGTTAAAAAATATCCTTCCTTCTAATGCATGGGACAAATTATTGCTATGTATTTTTTTACATGTGATTTAATTAACTTTGGAGGAAGAAAAAGTCTGTATTCCTCAGATTTAAAAACTGTGTTCCAAAAATATTTCTAAATCTTAATGATGAAACTTACCTGGTTGCTTAAATTAAAACTATCTTTGGCACCTGTCTTCAAATTCCTACGCAAAGTGAGCAAGTAGCAGCTTGTGGTTCGTTTTAAATATTATATGTGATACTCTATGAGAGGCTCCGTCATGGAGACTCAAACAGAAGAGACACCCATTTAATAGACATCTATAATCATCCATCTATCCATTGTCCAATGTTTACAGATATGAAAGGTAATCTTGAATGTCTTTCCTACTATAGAGTAAGAAACATTGAAGAATTGAAACTGCATTAGTTTTACTTTTAGTTTTCACCACAAGTTTGATAGTGAATGTTCATAAATATTTAACTAAGACTGATATCTCTAGGTTGTCACATACAAATCACAAGAGGCATCATAACATTGCTGTGGAACAGTGATTCTTAACCTTCTAGATGTTATATTCTTCCATTATTATATCAAAGAGTGCAGATATGAGCATGATGGGACATAAAAGAGCACTTTATTCTGAGAAAGATATGAAGATGTTTATAGAGATCGTGTTGCTGCATTTATCCTTGATGGTAAATTTTAAGGGCAGAATTATTGCTTTTGTATTGATGAAAAGTATTTTCATAGCCTTGGCTTTAAAAAAAAATAGTTCTGTTCAGCTTTGAAATGTATAGTGATATAGATGAGAAAAAAGATACTTCCATGGTAACTGTAAAACCTACAAATAATAATGATTTTTAAATTAAAATGGTATTATTGTTAAAGATGGGTTTGGCAGGAGAAATCAGTAGTGCTGGTTAAAGGATTTAACAAGTGGGGGATGGTGAATTGTTAAGAATTGTTTTAAAAACCTGCAGGTCATTGAGATGTTTTCTTGTCCTCCATGGTTATGCTTGTAGCTAGTTAAAAAAAAACTCTGTAGAAAACTGGGAGGAAGAAAAAAGTCTGTATTCCCTCAGATTTAAAATTGATGTGAATGGATTTTTTTAAATTTGAAGTTAAAAAATATCCTTCCTTCTAATGCATGGGACAAATTATTGCTATGTATTTTTTTTTACATGTGATTTAATTAACATTTGAAGTGCTAGGATGTTCCAAGAACAGTGGTAGGTAATCTGAACATCAAGTGAATGAGGTAATCCCTGTATATGAAAATCTAAGATACTAGTGGAATAGACAAATAAGCATGTGAATTTAGTACAGTGCTACCAGTTTTAGAGATAGAAACAAGGTACTATGCAATTAAAAGCAGAAACATTATGTTTAAATTAAGGCTTCATAGATTGATCTGTGAAATAACCTTCAAAGAATGAAGATGCCTATGTATACAATAGATGAACAACAAAATCTTACTCTATAGCATTGGAAACTATAGTCAATATCTTATAATAAATCATAATGAAAAATATGAAAATAATATATAGTATATAAATGTGGTGTGTGTGTATATGTATGTATATATATATATATATATATATATATATATATATACACATATATATATGTATATTTGAATCACTTTGCTGTCACCAGAAAGTAACACAACATTGTAAACCAACTATACTTCGATTTAAACAAAAAGGAGGGAGGTAAAGGAAGAATGAAGATGCTTTCCCCAAACAAATTAAGATGAAAAAAAAAAAAATGCAAGTAGGGAATTTCAGAAAGACATCTAAAGCAAAAAGCATTGGTGTTGTTTCTTATACGCTGCTTTATTTTTCCTTGAGTTTAAACATGCTTTTTCTTTGTCCTTGAATATCTTTGTTCTTACCTGTCTGGTGAAAATAGTTATTCTTCAGATATCAGCTCAGATGTCTCCTATTTGTGAAACCTTCCTTGCCCTTTACAAGCACATTGAATCAGTCTCCCCTTTGTTCAGAAAATGCCGTTGTCCTGCTTTTTTCACTCTGCTTGGCAAATATCTCTTCTCTTGCTTATTTTCCTCATTAAACAAAGTCCAAAAAAGTGGGGGATGGTGAATTGTTAAGAATTGTTTTAAAAACCTGCAGGTCATTGAGATGTTTTCTTGTCCTCCATGGTTATGCTTGTAGCTAGTTAAAAAAAAACTCTGTAGAAAACTGGGAGGAAGAAAAAAGTCTGTATTCCCTCAGATTTAAAATTGATGTGAATGGATTTTTTTAAATTTGAAGTTAAAAAATATCCTTCCTTCTAATGCATGGGACAAATTATTGCTATGTATTTTTTTTTACATGTGATTTAATTAACATTTGAAGTGCTAGGATGTTCCAAGAACAGTGGTAGGTAATCTGAACATCAAGTGAATGAGGTAATCCCTGTATATGAAAATCTAAGATACTAGTGGAATAGACAAATAAGCATGTGAATTTAGTACAGTGCTACCAGTTTTAGAGATAGAAACAAGGTACTATGCAATTAAAAGCAGAAACATTATGTTTAAATTAAGGCTTCATAGATTGATCTGTGAAATAACCTTCAAAGAATGAAGATGCCTATGTATACAATAGATGAACAACAAAATCTTACTCTATAGCATTGGAAACTATAGTCAATATCTTATAATAAATCATAATGAAAAATATGAAAATAATATATAGTATATAAATGTGGTGTGTGTGTATATGTATGTATATATATATATATATATATATATATATATATATATACACATATATATATGTATATTTGAATCACTTTGCTGTCACCAGAAAGTAACACAACATTGTAAACCAACTATACTTCGATTTAAACAAAAAGGAGGGAGGTAAAGGAAGAATGAAGATGCTTTCCCCAAACAAATTAAGATGAAAAAAAAAAAAATGCAAGTAGGGAATTTCAGAAAGACATCTAAAGCAAAAAGCATTGGTGTTGTTTCTTATACGCTGCTTTATTTTTCCTTGAGTTTAAACATGCTTTTTCTTTGTCCTTGAATATCTTTGTTCTTACCTGTCTGGTGAAAATAGTTATTCTTCAGATATCAGCTCAGATGTCTCCTATTTGTGAAACCTTCCTTGCCCTTTACAAGCACATTGAATCAGTCTCCCCTTTGTTCAGAAAATGCCGTTGTCCTGCTTTAAGTCATATCACTCTGCTTGGCAAATATCTCTTCTCTTGCTTATTTTCCTCATTAAACTAGAGGCATGTCACGGACAAGCACAATTGCTGGCAAACAATAGATCCTCAAACCTTTCCTGGTGGGAAAAATAAATGAATACTTGCTTATTTTATTTTTGATCATTTTCTTTGTCACATGTCATATCACACTTATATTCCTTTTCTTCTATCACGTTGTTCAAACCATTTGTCTATTTGAAAGAAATAAATTTAATCTAACATTATTAAAACAATTTTTTAAAACTGAATAATTTTCTCTGTATATATTTGTGACATCATACTTAGAAATTTCATATTTGTATGTAATTATAACTATGTGACAATCGGAATTAAACTTATCACTTATATTTTTATTTCTATGAAGAAATAATTTCTTTAAAATTGAAATATTTAAATTTGTTTGAAAGAATTTAAGTCAAGACCAATAAAGGAAGTCTTAGAGAGAAAAAGACATATGAAAATCATCCCAGAAGGACTTGGTATTAAAAATGTGCCATGACTATGTAGGCTCCCCAAGTCTGAGAATTTACAAGTATCCCTGAACCAACAATACTTTTCAAAGCACACTGTTTATAGGATTCATATAGATACTTTTATTCCTAGGCTAAATATGGCAATGATACCTTAGTTTTAAAGAGTATAAAAAGAGAAGTCAAAAAAAAAAAAAGAAGAAAAATTAAATAGCTTGCCTGAGATCATCCAACTCTTAATTGGAGGAGTCAGTTTTAGAACCAAGCTCTTCCTAGTTTGTTTCTCAGTCTCTGTCAATTACATGATGGCTTCAGTTTGAAAGAAAGGATTACTAGATTCCAAATAATCTCCTAGAATCTTGTTGATTACTTAAAAGCGTCACCTCCACCAGGAATGTGGTATAAAAAGAACACAATTGGTAAACATTTAGAGAGTAAGAATTACTACTCTAGCACAGACCTAATGATGAATCTAAACCAGATGGAAGTCAGTATCAGTTTTCTCACTTACAAAACCAAAATGACTGTAACTTCCCTAACCATACCCTCAAATTGCTGTGAAGATCCAAGAGCTTTCTAAAGTGCAAATCATTATCGAATTGAAGATCATCATTAAAAAAGTGTACAATAATGTAAAGAGAACACTACATTGTGTCTTTGTGGTTAGGTTCCTGGTGTGGCTTTATACATCAGTGAAGAGATACACACTCTAACCTTGGCTCTGCTATTGCTTGACTGTATGTCTTTGACAAATTCCCATAACCTTTGTCTGTCTCTTCATTTACAATATTAAGATGAACTATATAATCTCTGATGCCTTTTCTGTGTTGAAGGTCTGTGCTTCTAGGCGAATCCAACCATACTTTTTGGCTGAGACTTCCTAATCATCAGCAAAATAAATTGCAGAGACAGCTGGCTGGGGTTAGGGGTACAGTCTCTGGCCACAGAAGAACATAAAGCTAAGGGGACCGCAGAGCCATCAAACAGATGACGGGGCTCTCATTAGCTATGTGCTGAAGCCAGTGACAACAAGGGACAATTGCAGCTGGTATTTCCTCCACATTAGGATGGCTGTTCAGTTTGGTTTTCTGTGCTAGCTCAGTCTGAACTCATCCTCTGCAAACTCAAGAAAGTGTTCCTTGTTTGATAATCAGAGTTTGGAAAATAATTTTTAGATTCACTTTTATTTTTAACATACCTACCATTTGTAGAACAATATGTCATGCTATAGCAAATTAAAACAAAAATAGGGCTTCCTCTGGTGGTCCAGTGGGTAAGGACACCGCCTTGCAGTGCAAGGGGCGCCGGTTCGACCCCTGGCCTGGGAAGAGCCCACGTGCTGCGGAGCGGCTTGACCAATGTGTCCAATTACTGAGCCGGAGCTCTGGCGCACGTGGGCCCAGAGCCAGCACTCTGTGATGACAGAGGCCACCGCGATGGGAGGCCCACAGGAGTCAAAGAACAAAGACGGATGAAAATAGAGAAATGAAAGATCAATGGAAGTGGCCTGCCCATCCCCCTCCCTCCCCACCTCACCCCCCACCCCCAAAAAGGATAAATAAAATTAAAAAAAAAAAAATGAATGGAACACACCTTTCTGTTTGGGAGGGAGTCTGTTCTTTGAAGCCAGAGAACTTTGCATTTTGGACCCCTTCTCTTGCTTATTGACTGTATCTATTTTATATGCTATTATGTTCACTAACACCACACCTGACATAAAGTAGATGATTATTATGCATTAATTAAATAGATGTCTTTTGGGTATGTCATTTTTTTCTCTAAGTTTCTTCAGATAAAATGGGAATAGTGATATCTGATTTCTAAAGGAGTTGTGAGGATTCAATTAGAGCCGTAACTTCCTTGGATAGTAGAATCTCTCAGTAAACAAACATCTCCCTCTCTTGCACAAACTCATCTGCCTTTTATTTGAGTTTGGGGAAAGTATTGAAGATATTTACCATAGATATTTATTATAGGGTTTCCCAAATGGCTCGGTGGTAAAGAATTCACCTGCCAAAGAAGGAGCTACAGGAAATGTAGGTCCAATTCCTGGGTCAGGAAAATACCCTTGAGGAGGGAATGGCAACCCACTCCAGTATTCTTACTGGGATAATCCCATGGACAGAGGAGCCTGGGAAGCCACAGTCCATAGGGTCAGAAAGAGTTAGATGTGACTGGAGTGAATCAGCATAAAACACACACGCGCGCACACTTAAAAGTAAGCCAAATTAGTTAAAGGTGCAGTTAATTCAGACTAAGTGATGAAAAACAAACAAAAATCATTGTAAATAATTGAAGGCCACTAAGGTAACTAGTTCACTCAGAGAGACATATACATACCTAGGCCAAACACCAAACTGTGTAGAAGTCCATATCCTCTGTCCTGACCACCTACCACACTGGTCAAAATCTGGTAAGTATGCACAGAATTGAAGAGCACCCTGGATTAGAAATACAGAACAGTATCCAGGGATTTTGTTTGTCTTTTAATAAAAATGGTATTATATAAGAAGGTAAGTGTATAGAGCAGAATTGAAGAATAAATTCAGGTTTTTCCTCTGTTAATGGGTATGTTGTGAGAATGATTTATAGCTCAGAGTCATGTAGATACAGGTTCAAGTCCTGCCTCTGATACTTATGTACTGAGAGAATTGGGGCAAACTGTTCAATTTCCATAAATATCAAATGTTATCATCTAAAAAATGGATATAAAAATACTGATTTTGCTGAGTTATAAGGATCAAATGAAATTATGTACCCAGGACATTACAGGGACAAACTAGTACCACAGTGTCTGCTATGTAGTAGATATTCAATATATATTTTGGTAAATTAAAGAGCCACTGAATTGATAACTAATTTTTAAAATATCACAAAAAATTTTTCCAATTGGAATAGTGAGAAATTGTGAGGATTCAATTAGAGCCGTAACTTCCTTGGATAGTAGAATCTCTCAGTAAACAAACATCTCCCTCTCTTGCACAAACTCATCTGCCTTTTATTTGAGTTTGGGGAAAGTATTGAAGATATTTACCATAGATATTTATTATAGGGTTTCCCAAATGGCTCGGTGGTAAAGAATTCACCTGCCAAAGAAGGAGCTACAGGAAATGTAGGTCCAATTCCTGGGTCAGGAAAATACCCTTGAGGAGGGAATGGCAACCCACTCCAGTATTCTTACTGGGATAATCCCATGGACAGAGGAGCCTGGGAAGCCACAGTCCATAGGGTCAGAAAGAGTTAGATGTGACTGGAGTGAATCAGCATACACACACACACACGCGCGCACACTTAAAAGTAAGCCAAATTAGTTAAAGGTGCAGTTAATTCAGACTAAGTGATGAAAAACAAACAAAAATCATTGTAAATAATTGAAGGCCACTAAGGTAACTAGTTCACTCAGAGAGACATATACATACCTAGGCCAAACACCAAACTGTGTAGAAGTCCATATCCTCTGTCCTGACCACCTACCACACTGGTCAAAATCTGGTAAGTATGCACAGAATTGAAGAGCACCCTGGATTAGAAATACAGAACAGTATCCAGGGATTTTGTTTGTCTTTTAATAAAAATGGTATTATATAAGAAGGTAAGTGTATAGAGCAGAATTGAAGAATAAATTCAGGTTTTTCCTCTGTTAATGGGTATGTTGTGAGAATGATTTATAGCTCAGAGTCATGTAGATACAGGTTCAAGTCCTGCCTCTGATACTTATGTACTGAGAGAATTGGGGCAAACTGTTCAATTTCCATAAATATCAAATGTTATCATCTAAAAAATGGATATAAAAATACTGATTTTGCTGAGTTATAAGGATCAAATGAAATTATGTACCCAGGACATTACAGGGACAAACTAGTACCACAGTGTCTGCTATGTAGTAGATATTCAATATATATTTTTGGTAAATTAAAGAGCCACTGAATTGATAACTAATTTTTAAAATATCACTTCAGCAGGAAGAAATTCTGATTTAGAATGAATTTACCAATAATAAAAGCTGACATTTAGTAAAGTACTTAAATATTCTGTCCTTTGACTTACGAGGATTCTTCGAAACATGTCAAATTTTTAACTGTAACCCAAATAATTAGCATCATCCGGACTTTTGAAGGTCAAGATGGTTAAAAGCAAATAGGATCAATTCAGAAACCACAGTGCATGTGCAACACTTAACATTTAGAGAAAATCCGGGTGCCTCTGTGACACAGCACTTACAACACTTGATTCACCAGTTTAGCAGAGCTGGCTTCATAAGCGCATGACCAGGGCAGAGCTCAGAGCTTGGTGCTCAGAAAGGCCATTTGCTTGGGATGTGAAGCCCAATGACTGCCCTCTTGAAATTTGTAATTATTTGGTCTTTGAATTTGTGTTATGTGAGTGAGTTCTGAATGCACAGTGGAAGATCATTTGGGGAATAGGAGCTTTGGTTTTTATGTGATATTCCCTCTCATCTCCTCTCCACTTCCCTGAGGTTGAATTTTCTGTTACTTGCTCCCTGCTTCCTAGCCCTCCAGGTCACAGACTCCCTGGCTGCTTCTTCCTCGCCCTGTGCCTATTGCCATCCTCTACCTCGGGCCACAATTTGAACATGAAAGGGAGGTCTACACTGATGCATTGCACTAGCATTGCCACTGCCTGATGTGGGCACATGTATGGAAAGGCTGAGAGCCAGGGATGTCCCGTGCAGTTTCTTAGACTGGAGAAGGTGGCAGCCACTCCTGACCTTGGCTAGTAGGGATGTCACACCTTCAGCAAGTGTGTCAGCATGGCGCTGCCATTCACCCCAGTCCCCTGGGTAGTGAATACAGAAGAGAGGTTTTAATCCCTTCAGGGTCATCTGTCTACCCTGAGTTGATGCAGTGAACCCATGGGAGGAGAGAGTCACTTCCCACCCTTAGGCCAAGCCGTTCATTCATTGTCACTAGACCTGAAAATTATGTGACTAGTCCTAAATGTTAGCAAACCATATGGCTGGGGTGAAAATTAGCACAGACATTTTATAATGTGACTGGTTCCCCTTTGTACGAACATCTAGACATCTGAAGCTTTGCTGAACAGGAAGCCCCTGCCTCCGTCTCAGCGTCTTCTCTAATTCCAAATACCTGAAAGCTGACATTTAGTAAAGTACTTAAATATTCTGTCCTTTGACTTACGAGGATTCTTCGAAACATGTCAAATTTTTAACTGTAACCCAAATAATTAGCATCATCCGGACTTTTGAAGGTCAAGATGGTTAAAAGCAAATAGGATCAATTCAGAAACCACAGTGCATGTGCAACACTTAACATTTAGAGAAAATCCGGGTGCCTCTGTGACACAGCACTTACAACACTTGATTCACCAGTTTAGCAGAGCTGGCTTCATAAGCGCATGACCAGGGCAGAGCTCAGAGCTTGGTGCTCAGAAAGGCCATTTGCTTGGGATGTGAAGCCCAATGACTGCCCTCTTGAAATTTGTAATTATTTGGTCTTTGAATTTGTGTTATGTGAGTGAGTTCTGAATGCACAGTGGAAGATCATTTGGGGAATAGGAGCTTTGGTTTTTATGTGATATTCCCTCTCATCTCCTCTCCACTTCCCTGAGGTTGAATTTTCTGTTACTTGCTCCCTGCTTCCTAGCCCTCCAGGTCACAGACTCCCTGGCTGCTTCTTCCTCGCCCTGTGCCTATTGCCATCCTCTACCTCGGGCCACAATTTGAACATGAAAGGGAGGTCTACACTGATGCATTGCACTAGCATTGCCACTGCCTGATGTGGGCACATGTATGGAAAGGCTGAGAGCCAGGGATGTCCCGTGCAGTTTCTTAGACTGGAGAAGGTGGCAGCCACTCCTGACCTTGGCTAGTAGGGATGTCACACCTTCAGCAAGTGTGTCAGCATGGCGCTGCCATTCACCCCAGTCCCCTGGGTAGTGAATACAGAAGAGAGGTTTTAATCCCTTCAGGGTCATCTGTCTACCCTGAGTTGATGCAGTGAACCCATGGGAGGGAGAGAGTCACTTCCCCACCCTTAGGCCAAGCCGTTCATTCATTGTCACTAGACCTGAAAAATTATGTGACTAGTCCTAAATGTTAGCAAACCATATGGCTGGGGTGAAAATTAGCACAGACATTTTATAATGTGACTGGTTCCCCTTTGTACGAACATCTAGACATCTGAAGCTTTGCTGAACAGGAAGCCCCTGCCTCCGTCTCAGCGTCTTCTCTAATTCCAAATACCTGAAACTCATAGCAGCTTAGTTAACACAGGGTTACGTGTATCCCACCCTTCCTCAACCTCCAGTCTGATTCTCCTCTGAGAACTCCATGATTGTTTCATTCCATTTTGTAATCTAAAGACACAGATTCTCCCTTGCAGCTTCCATCTTTCTCATCCTCATATGTGATACACATAATTATGCCTCTATCATCCTCAATACAAGCTCCTACAACTTGCTTTATCATATGGCTTTGTTCACTCCCTCTTGCCCTTTTCAACCAAGATGATTTTTAATTTATTTTTATTTTTTTGCAAAGCGAATCTGATCAAATAATTTTTCTTATATTAAACTTTTAATGACATTATTTTGCTGAGAGGAAGGAAATAGCGAGGCTTAACAGTTCCTATAAGTCTCTACATGATCTATCCCCAGCCAACCCCTAGTTACTGCCTGTAATTTGGTCACAAGCTTCCTTCCCTATTTTCTTAGAATTTGTAGGTTCTATGGCTGGCTTAGCCACTCAACTTTCCAAACTTTTAATCAACTCTAACATACCTTCTGATTGTGATTTACTTGTTGCTTATTTGAAGGTGACTGCTTTTCTATATACAATATATGAAAATTGTAGCAAGCTTTTGTAATAGATTTATAATTTTGTTTATATGAATGATTTTTAAAAATTGTATCTTATTGAAGTATAGTTGATTTACAATGTCATTAATTTCTGCTAGACAGTAAAGTGACCTTCAGCAAGTGTGTCAGCATGGCGCTGCCATTCACCCCAGTCCCTGGGTAGTGAATACAGAAGAGAGGTTTTAATCCCTTCAGGGTCATCTGTCTACCCTGAGTTGATGCAGTGAACCCATGGGAGGAGAGAGTCACTTCCCACCCTTAGGCCAAGCCGTTCATTCATTGTCACTAGACCTAAAAAATTATGTGACTAGTCCTAAATGTTAGCAAACCATATGGCTGGGGTGAAAATTAGCACAGACATTTTATAATGTGACTGGTTCCCCTTTGTACGAACATCTAGACATCTGAAGCTTTGCTGAACAGGAAGCCCCTGCCTCCGTCTCAGCGTCTTCTCTAATTCCAAATACCTGAAACTCATAGCAGCTTAGTTAACACAGGGTTACGTGTATCCCACCCTTCCTCAACCTCCAGTCTGATTCTCCTCTGAGAACTCCATGATTGTTTCATTCCATTTTGTAATCTAAAGACACAGATTCTCCCTTGCAGCTTCCATCTTTCTCATCCTCATATGTGATACACATAATTATGCCTCTATCATCCTCAATACAAGCTCCTACAACTTGCTTTATCATATGGCTTTGTTCACTCCCTCTTGCCCTTTTCAACCAAGATGATTTTTAATTTATTTTTATTTTTTTGCAAAGCGAATCTGATCAAATAATTTTTCTTATATTAAACTTTTAATGACATTATTTTGCTGAGAGGAAGGAAATAGCGAGGCTTAACAGTTCCTATAAGTCTCTACATGATCTATCCCCAGCCAACCCCTAGTTACTGCCTGTAATTTGGTCACAAGCTTCCTTCCCTATTTTCTTAGAATTTGTAGGTTCTATGGCTGGCTTAGCCACTCAACTTTCCAAACTTTTAATCAACTCTAACATACCTTCTGATTGTGATTTACTTGTTGCTTATTTGAAGGTGACTGCTTTTCTATATACAATATATGAAAATTGTAGCAAGCTTTTGTAATAGATTTATAATTTTGTTTATATGAATGATTTTTAAAAATTGTATCTTATTGAAGTATAGTTGATTTACAATGTCATTAATTTCTGCTAGACAGTAAAGTGATTCACTTGTTTTATATGTATGCATGAGTGTGTGTGTGTATGTGTATTTTTTTCCATTATGACTTATCACAGGATATTTAATATGGGTCTCTGTGCTATACAGTAGGTTGTAGTTGTTCCGTTGCTAAGTCATGTCTGACTCTTTGTGATCCCATGGACTAAGCACACCTCCTCTGTTCCTGGGGATTTCCATGTAAGAATACTGGAGTGAGTTGCAATTTCCTTTTCCAGATCAGAGATCAAACACATGTCTCCTGTGCTAGAGGGTGATTCTTTACTGCCTAGCTACTAGGGAAGCCCTTGGACCTTGTTGTTTATCCGTGCTACATATAGTAGTTTGCTTCTGCTAGTCTCAAATTCCCACTTCACCCCTTCCTACTCCTCTTGCTCCCCTGGCAACCACAAGTATGTTTTTTATATCTGTGAGTCTGGTTTTGTTTCACAAATGTTTATTTGTGCTATATTTTAGATTATATGAATGATTCTTTGATTAATATGGCCATTGGTATTGTACTTCTAGGAGTTCTCACAGTGAATAGTATATAGTAATTGATTAGTAAGTACTGAATGAATGAATTATACATTTACCTTATGTTTTTTCTTCAACAAACTTATAGGGCAAGTTAATATACATAGTTCCTACAATCTAATATGTGACATGACTAAGAGTTATAGGTTTTATAGTTGCATAGGATTATGCAACTTTTTTTTTGTTTTTGGCCACTTCTATTGGTCCTTCATCCATCCATTTTTGTCCGTCTTTGTTCTTTTTGGCCTTTGTGGGGCTCCCATCACAGCAGCCCGTCTCGCTGCAGAGCACTGGCTCCAGGCACATGTGCTCCAGAGCACTGGCTTGGTAATTGGACACATCGGTCCAGCTGCTCCGCAGCATGTGGGATCTTCCCAGGCCAGGGATCAAACTGGCTCCACTTGCACTGCAAGGTGGTGTACTTACCCACTGGACCACCAGGGAAGCCCAGGATTATGCAACTTTTAAGGAATCATTTAATTTCTCTGTATCTTAGAGGTTCCCAATAGCTTGTAAATATGTTGGAAAACAACTTGCTGAAGCTATATTCCCTTTAATAAGGGATTTTGTTTGGCAAAGCTCACTTTGTTTTGGCTCTGTATTTTCACATTTTTTCATCTGTTAGTGTGTTTTAGAGAGGTTTATTTCATTTGTGTAAGTATGTAGCTCATTGCTCAATTGGTATTTTATTTCCTCGCTAGTTCATGTTCACGCCTCAGGATATTTTTTAGGATGCAAATGATTCACCAAGTATAGTAAGGATAGAGAAGAGGTAATTCAGCATGTGTATGTGTGTGTTATGTTTTATATTTTATTCTAAGGTATTTATTTGTCTCTTCATTTGTTTTTATAAAGTCAAAGTCTTTCCTGGAAAACATTCTGAATTTCGCACTGAGCTAATACTTCCCTTTATTAAACTTCCACCCAAAACACAGACCTGGGCAACCAGTTCCACTTATCACTGCACTGGACCCTAGGTTCCCCACCCTCACATGCACATTGTCTTCATTTGATCCTCAGTTCCAGAACAGCTAAGCTGTTGTTTATCTTAGGTCCATTTCCTGGCCCTTGAACCTTATATCTGAATTCAGTTATTTAGTTTGTATGTCTTCTTCCCAAGATGGCAAGTTTTTTGATGGTAGGAACTGTTTCTCATTAAAATTATATTCCCTGTGACTTCTGTGTTGGTCCAGTGGCTAAGACTCTGCACTCCCAATACAGCAGGCCTAGGCTTGATCCCTGGTCAGGAAACTAGATCCCACATGCCACAACTAAAGATCCTGCATGACATACTTAAAAAAAAAAAAAAAATCATTCATGCTACAACTAGGACCTGGAAAAGCCAAATAAATAAGTAAATAAATATTTGAAAAAATAATTATATTCCCTGACTAATCCACAGCTCCCACATAATTGTTAGATAAATGATTAAATTAGACCTTGTAAACACCTAGGATATGATTACTCTAGCCTTCTTGCCTGGGAAATCCTTTGCCTAGAAGAGCCTGGCAGGCTACTGTCCATGGATTCTCAAAGAGGTAGAAATGACTAAGTGACTAAACAACAAAACCACCTTAGCTTAGCATTGCTTTATATGGCTAAGCCTCTGCCAGGCCACCTCAAAGAGTGATTCACCCTACTGTTTGTGTCCTTTTCGTCTTTCTCTTTTACACCTGGGCTAGACTCTAGAATATTTGCAAAACTGAGCATTTCAGTAATTCAGCAGTGATTAGGTGCCTTTCAGACTTCTTCAGTGGTTTTCATAAATGGAATTTGGGCTTCAGGAATTAGGCAACTCAAGCCTAGTAATGGCATCTGTTATCTCTGTGTGTTTGAATTAGTGTTATCTTGGTGTTTGAATTAGCCAATTATCTTTATCAGTTAAATGGCCTTAGTAATATAATAATGATTTTGCAAGTTGGTTGTTAGGATCAAGTGAAATATTGTAAATGAAACCACTTTGTAAAGAATAAAACATTATTTCATGCTAATTATTTTTTCTTACTGGTTAATGAGGTGTTTTTTTGCTGAAAACTAGACTAAAAAATGTGGCTTTTTTTCAATATGATTAACCAATTTCTGTTCTGAAAGATAGTTATTTACTAGTAATTCTATAGATGTAATTTCTGTACCTGGCTACCAAGAAGAATTTTGAGTTTGTGGTTTTAAAACACTGAATCTAAAATAGGGGCACATAGTAACCATTTGATGATGATGCTGATAGAAAATTCTATGTATTTGCCATGTTGGAGTGTTAACTGCCTCAGCTGATGCTCAAAGCATGATGTGGTAGAATCCCAGTTTATAGTGAAGGATATTGATAAATTAATAAATGAGCTTTGAAAATTTCAGACCTACCTTCCTCATTCTTTCTCTTTTACTTTGGCCCGAGAAAACCAGTCAAGGACTTGTGATGACATTGTTCATTGCATACAATCCAGAGACAAAAGAGCTCTTTTAAGTTTTGTGAGGGAAAAAAAAAAGTCATTCAGATTTTTATAATGCTTTCATAAACATATCCTATTGATCTTAAAATGATTATCCCCATTAATTGAGTCCTAGAAAGCACATTATATTATTGTCAATAGAATTTAAATACATACAATTGTTAGTGCTATATTTTTCTTATTTCAAGAAAGCAATTATCTTGATAAATCCAATAGAAATTTTTGGAAAAAAATACTCTGAAGAGAAATTATTTCTACAGAATACTTTGCACAAAGAAAATACTCTAATGACAAAAGCCTCCCTTGTTTCTAATATCAATGTCTATATTTTTCTCTCTTGGAGGGAAAAAAAAGGGTTATCAGAAAATGTGGTTTCTTTAGTGGTTTTGAGAAAAGAGGCTTTTCATCATGAACATTTTGACAATCTCTGTGAAACCAATGCATAATTAATCCTTACTGTAAGCTCTTGATATTTACAGGGTCTAATATATCAGAACAGTAGATTTGACCATGACAGGTTCTTCTATTTCTCAGCATATTGGGTTGCATAGATAGAAAATAAGCAAATCAACTATGTATAATGGTGTGTATGAGACTAACTTGAAGTTTTTATATGGAATTGACAAAATTACTGGTGTTAAGAACTACGATTACTTCTTCCCAACCTCATTAATTGAAATAATTTTAGCCCACTGACTTAATTATGAGATTTTTCTAAACCATAATTATCTTTTTTTAATGGCATTATTAGTGCATATTCTCATAAGGTAATGATTACTGGAAAACCTACTTAGAATTAACCTTTCCACTGCATTTTTGCATGTTTTTAGTTGGGTTAACCATTTGATGATGATGCTGATAGAAAATTCTATGTATTTGCCATGTTGGAGTGTTAACTGCCTCAGCTGATGCTCAAAGCATGATGTGGTAGAATCCCAGTTTATAGTGAAGGATATTGATAAATTAATAAATGAGCTTTGAAAATTTCAGACCTACCTTCCTCATTCTTTCTCTTTTACTTTGGCCCGAGAAAACCAGTCAAGGACTTGTGATGACATTGTTCATTGCATACAATCCAGAGACAAAAGAGCTCTTTTAAGTTTTGTGAGGGAAAAAAAAAAGTCATTCAGATTTTTATAATGCTTTCATAAACATATCCTATTGATCTTAAAATGATTATCCCCATTAATTGAGTCCTAGAAAGCACATTATATTATTGTCAATAGAATTTAAATACATACAATTGTTAGTGCTATATTTTTCTTATTTCAAGAAAGCAATTATCTTGATAAATCCAATAGAAATTTTTGGAAAAAATACTCTGAAGAGAAATTATTTCTACAGAATACTTTGCACAAAGAAAATACTCTAATGACAAAAGCCTCCCTTGTTTCTAATATCAATGTCTATATTTTTCTCTCTTGGAGGGAAAAAAAAGGGTTATCAGAAAATGTGGTTTCTTTAGTGGTTTTGAGAAAAGAGGCTTTTCATCATGAACATTTTGACAATCTCTGTGAAACCAATGCATAATTAATCCTTACTGTAAGCTCTTGATATTTACAGGGTCTAATATATCAGAACAGTAGATTTGACCATGACAGGTTCTTCTATTTCTCAGCATATTGGGTTGCATAGATAGAAAATAAGCAAATCAACTATGTATAATGGTGTGTATGAGACTAACTTGAAGTTTTTATATGGAATTGACAAAATTACTGGTGTTAAGAACTACGATTACTTCTTCCCAACCTCATTAATTGAAATAATTTTAGCCCACTGACTTAATTATGAGATTTTTCTAAACCATAATTATCTTTTTTTTTTAATGGCATTATTAGTGCATATTCTCATAAGGTAATGATTACTGGAAAACCTACTTAGAATTAACCTTTCCACTGCATTTTGAAGTTCAGTAGGAAATTGGTTTTATAAAACCTATCTTCAGTCTCTTAATCATTGGAATCCTGACCTGGGATCTCTGCAGGCTTCTAGACACATTTTGAATAATACTCAAAACTTTACACTCTATACTTTGACCCCTTTTGAATATAAAGAGGAAGAAAAGAAACATGCGACTGGATTCCTGTGCATGTTACTCTACTAAATCTTTGTTCTATTTTTTTCCTTTCTTTCTTTTTTCTTTTATTGCTCAATCTTTGCCCTTATGTCTTCTCATTTTATCCCTCAGTAGCCATGTGAAGGGAGAAAAGGTGGCCAAGATGCTTTGGGAAATTACTATTTGCTAGGACTTATAAAGAAAATATCCTCTTAATTATTTCATTTATCTTAATGGGCATTATTCCAATTTTATACAGGAAGAAACTGAGTCACAGAAGTTTAGTGACTTGTGTTGGGTCCCACAGATTGAAAGCAAAGTATTCAGGGATAGAACTTGGCCTTCTGATGCAAAGTCTCACGCCTTATGCTTCATACCACAGCTAATAGCCTGGCAAGAGTTGCTGCACAATTAGTGCATGATTGGGCCCTATTTTGCAACCTTTTTAATTCTTTCAGGTGATTTAAATTGACCCTCAGCCACAGACACAGGCCATGATTAACAACATTTTATATGGAGGTATCAGCTATAGGAAAAGACTTGGAAGGAAACTGATATACTGGCTGGGACATAAAAGCACAAAGGAAATTTGTTAATTAGGCATTTAAGGTAGGTGATTTCTTATCAGGGAAAGGACATGAAGTAGTTACCAGATTATCTTCCTCATATGAAATCAAGGCTCTAATGGATAAAACGATTCATATGTTCTGAAAACAGAAGTCAAATAGTACCTCTGGGGCATCTATCATGTGTACATAATAGGCAAAGGACATGATATCTGCTTAGTGAAAGTAAATCTAGCTGCACAAAGAGGAAACTTAAATAGCCAGTGACTTGAAACAATCTAAGTTTAGATTTTACCTATCAATTTATTGTTCCTTATTAGTGCATATTCTCATAAGGTAATGATTACTGGAAAACCTACTTAGAATTAACCTTTCCACTGCATTTTGAAGTTCAGTAGGAAATTGGTTTTATAAAACCTATCTTCAGTCTCTTAATCATTGGAATCCTGACCTGGGATCTCTGCAGGCTTCTAGACACATTTTGAATAATACTCAAAACTTTACACTCTATACTTTGACCCCTTTTGAATATAAAGAGGAAGAAAAGAAACATGCGACTGGATTCCTGTGCATGTTACTCTACTAAATCTTTGTTCTATTTTTTTCCTTTCTTTCTTTTTTCTTTTATTGCTCAATCTTTGCCCTTATGTCTTCTCATTTTATCCCTCAGTAGCCATGTGAAGGGAGAAAAGGTGGCCAAGATGCTTTGGGAAATTACTATTTGCTAGGACTTATAAAGAAAATATCCTCTTAATTATTTCATTTATCTTAATGGGCATTATTCCAATTTTATACAGGAAGAAACTGAGTCACAGAAGTTTAGTGACTTGTGTTGGGTCCCACAGATTGAAAGCAAAGTATTCAGGGATAGAACTTGGCCTTCTGATGCAAAGTCTCACGCCTTATGCTTCATACCACAGCTAATAGCCTGGCAAGAGTTGCTGCACAATTAGTGCATGATTGGGCCCTATTTTGCAACCTTTTTAATTCTTTCAGGTGATTTAAATTGACCCTCAGCCACAGACACAGGCCATGATTAACAACATTTTATATGGAGGTATCAGCTATAGGAAAAGACTTGGAAGGAAACTGATATACTGGCTGGGACATAAAAGCACAAAGGAAATTTGTTAATTAGGCATTTAAGGTAGGTGATTTCTTATCAGGGAAAGGACATGAAGTAGTTACCAGATTATCTTCCTCATATGAAATCAAGGCTCTAATGGATAAAACGATTCATATGTTCTGAAAACAGAAGTCAAATAGTACCTCTGGGGCATCTATCATGTGTACATAATAGGCAAAGGACATGATATCTGCTTAGTGAAAGTAAATCTAGCTGCACAAAGAGGAAACTTAAATAGCCAGTGACTTGAAACAATCTAAGTTTAGATTTTACCTATCATAGTTTGATGTATTGTTCCTGTTCAGGTGGCATTCATAAATAGACTTTAAAAATAACTGAATTTTGACTGCCTTAAGAGAATCAGAGAGAACTAATGATAAAAGGCATTGTTTCTTTGAAGTGGAAGCCTTGTCTCTGTAATTGGCCACCATTGGAAGACATGTTCTTACCAGAAAGACAGTTTACTCAATTTTTTTTTATATAAAGTGAACGAGTAACTGAATGAAAACCATTTAAATATGATCGTGTGGCTTACTGACCTCATTGATTTTCACTTTTCAGGTTCTAAGTCAAGAGTTATTTAGTCACTAAGTTGTGTCTGATTGTTTTGTGACACCGTGAGCTGTAGCCTGCCAGGCTTCTTTGTCCATAGCATTTTCCACACAAGAATACTAGAGTGGGTTGCCATTTCCTTCTCCAGGGGATCTTCCTTACCTAGGGATCCAATTCAGGTTTCCTGCATTGCAGGCAGATTCTTTACCCCTGAGCCACCTGGGTATCCCCCTAAGCCAAGAGAGGAAAGCTTTATTCATACATCTTACCCATGCTTATTGAGCTACAATAATACATCAGGTGATCTGCTAAACATTGGAGATAAAATAATGCCAAGGCAGCATCTTTTCCTCATGGAGTCAATACTCTGAAATGGATATACAGAGGGAAAAGTGTTTCTATACTCTGCTGTATTAGAAATAGTTGAAGAGAGCTCTTTGAGCTATAGGGGAAATGCATTTTAGAATATGTGGATTCAGAAAATAAATACCTTGTGGTATTTGAAGTGATACTATGTGTGGAGAAGCATCACACTTTGTAGCTCCAAAAATTATAACTAGGTATTATGGATGAACGTTCTATCTAATATTTAGTGGAAAACCTTTTAAACATTTTCTCCTCCAACATGCAAGTTCTGACTTCAGAAATAAATGGATGAGTTTCTTTTCACAAATGAATTGGGGAAAAGTAAACAACATTAATATTTACATAATTGCTATAAAATTCAGCTGTAAAAATATCTTGGACACTTGCTTGAATATTTATAAAAAAACTTCTGTTGTTAGTATTAATAACTGCAGTAAAGCAGACATGAATAGAAGAAAAGTTGATGTTAGAACAGAAAGCAGCTTGCCATTTAGCTCTGTGAAAGAAAGAAATTCACCTACTTTGCATCTCAATTCTTATCTATTTGCTCAAATTTGGAACAAAAGAATTCAATCCTGTTCAGGTGGCATTCATAAATAGACTTTAAAAATAACTGAATTTTGACTGCCTTAAGAGAATCAGAGAGAACTAATGATAAAAGGCATTGTTTCTTTGAAGTGGAAGCCTTGTCTCTGTAATTGGCCACCATTGGAAGACATGTTCTTACCAGAAAGACAGTTTACTCAATTTTTTTTTATATAAAGTGAACGAGTAACTGAATGAAAACCATTTAAATATGATCGTGTGGCTTACTGACCTCATTGATTTTCACTTTTCAGGTTCTAAGTCAAGAGTTATTTAGTCACTAAGTTGTGTCTGATTGTTTTGTGACACCGTGAGCTGTAGCCTGCCAGGCTTCTTTGTCCATAGCATTTTCCACACAAGAATACTAGAGTGGGTTGCCATTTCCTTCTCCAGGGGATCTTCCTTACCTAGGGATCCAATTCAGGTTTCCTGCATTGCAGGCAGATTCTTTACCCCTGAGCCACCTGGGTATCCCCCTAAGCCAAGAGAGGAAAGCTTTATTCATACATCTTACCCATGCTTATTGAGCTACAATAATACATCAGGTGATCTGCTAAACATTGGAGATAAAATAATGCCAAGGCAGCATCTTTTCCTCATGGAGTCAATACTCTGAAATGGATATACAGAGGGAAAAGTGTTTCTATACTCTGCTGTATTAGAAATAGTTGAAGAGAGCTCTTTGAGCTATAGGGAAGTGCATTTTAGAATATGTGGATTCAGAAAATAAATACCTTGTGGTATTTGAAGTGATACTATGTGTGGAGAAGCATCACACTTTGTAGCTCCAAAAATTATAACTAGGTATTATGGATGAACGTTCTATCTAATATTTAGTGGAAAACCTTTTAAACATTTTCTCCTCCAACATGCAAGTTCTGACTTCAGAAATAAATGGATGAGTTTCTTTTCACAAATGAATTGGGGAAAAGTAAACAACATTAATATTTACATAATTGCTATAAAATTCAGCTGTAAAAATATCTTGGACACTTGCTTGAATATTTATAAAAAAACTTCTGTTGTTAGTATTAATAACTGCAGTAAAGCAGACATGAATAGAAGAAAAGTTGATGTTAGAACAGAAAGCAGCTTGCCATTTAGCTCTGTGAAAGAAAGAAATTCACCTACTTTGCATCTCAATTCTTATCTATTTGCTCAAATTTGGAACAAAAGAATTCAATCCTGTTATATCAATCAGATTATAGACATGTTCTAAATTCTACCGAGTTCCTCCTAAGTGGTGCATTGGCATCAATTTCTCAAGTGAAGCAAAAAGTGGTGCATTGGCATCAATTTCTCAAGTGAAGCAAAGGTGTCTTTAGCATTCCTTTCCATTGAAGAGGCACTTAGGAAATTTTTCATGAAACAGGGAGACTTCTCTTTGGTAAAAATGAAGTTAAATACATCACTAAAGTGCACGTAAAAACTGTTCTTTCACCTAAATCATACACTTTTTCTCTGCCTCTGGAAAGGATTGCCAAATTTAGGAAACCATACAAGAAACCCAGTTATATCTGAATGCAGTATCTGGGACATCCTTTCACTGAACAATCAGGCTTTATTTATCTGGCATTCAAAGTTCATTGAGTTTCTTTAATCTGTCAACCTTATTCTAGGGCAACAGTACATAGTAGGGCAGTCATCAACAAATTGTACATGTTGACTTGCAAACAAGAAAATATATTTATGTGTATAGACACTTGTACTGCCCCAGAATTTTTCTAGTCATCTGAAATAAGATGTGAATCCTGCTCTCCTGATTCATCTCACCTTCCCTCCCTGGGTTCACATATATGTCTCCTATGTCTGTTTCTCTATTGCCCTACAAACAAGTTCATCTGTGCCATCTTTGGGAGAGTAGAATTGACATATATACACTATCCTGTGTAAAACAGATAAGTTAGTGGGAAGCTGCTGTATAGTACAGGGAACTCAACCTGGTGCTCTAGGATAACCTAGAGGTGGAATGGTGGGGGTAGGAGGGAGATTGAAGAGGAAGGGACATATGTATACATACAGCTGATTCACTTCATTGTACAGCTGTCACTAACAAAACATTGTAAAGTAATTATATAATTGCTATAAAATTCAGCTGAAAAATATCTTGGACACTTGCTTGAATATTTATAAAAAAACTTCTGTTGTTAGTATTAATAACTGCAGTAAAGCAGACATGAATAGAAGAAAAGTTGATGTTAGAACAGAAAGCAGCTTGCCATTTAGCTCTGTGAAAGAAAGAAATTCACCTACTTTGCATCTCAATTCTTATCTATTTGCTCAAATTTGGAACAAAAGAATTCAATCCTGTTATATCAATCAGATTATAGACATGTTCTAAATTCTACCGAGTTCCTCCTAAGTGGTGCATTGGCATCAATTTCTCAAGTGAAGCAAAAAGTGGTGCATTGGCATCAATTTCTCAAGTGAAGCAAAGGTGTCTTTAGCATTCCTTTCCATTGAAGAGGCACTTAGGAAATTTTTCATGAAACAGGGAGACTTCTCTTTGGTAAAAATGAAGTTAAATACATCACTAAAGTGCACGTAAAAACTGTTCTTTCACCTAAATCATACACTTTTTCTCTGCCTCTGGAAAGGATTGCCAAATTTAGGAAACCATACAAGAAACCCAGTTATATCTGAATGCAGTATCTGGGACATCCTTTCACTGAACAATCAGGCTTTATTTATCTGGCATTCAAAGTTCATTGAGTTTCTTTAATCTGTCAACCTTATTCTAGGGCAACAGTACATAGTAGGGCAGTCATCAACAAATTGTACATGTTGACTTGCAAACAAGAAAATATATTTATGTGTATAGACACTTGTACTGCCCCAGAATTTTTCTAGTCATCTGAAATAAGATGTGAATCCTGCTCTCCTGATTCATCTCACCTTCCCTCCCTGGGTTCACATATATGTCTCCTATGTCTGTTTCTCTATTGCCCTACAAACAAGTTCATCTGTGCCATCTTTGGGAGAGTAGAATTGACATATATACACTATCCTGTGTAAAACAGATAAGTTAGTGGGAAGCTGCTGTATAGTACAGGGAACTCAACCTGGTGCTCTATGATAACCTAGAGGGGTGGAATGGTGGGGGGTAGGAGGGAGATTGAAGAGGGAAGGGACATATGTATACATACAGCTGATTCACTTCATTGTACAGCTGTCACTAACAAAACATTGTAAAGTAATTATAGTCCAATAAAATTAAATTAAATAAAACAGTTAATCTAAAAAGAAATAAGATATCAATTTATAATCCCCTTGTCCCTTGTGGATTTCAGAGTCTGGTAGTAGAAGACAAGGATGGAAAGCAAAACCAAAGCTTAATATTACTGGTGCTGTGAGAGATCTAATGGGCTAGGGTGGAAGTAACCATGGGTGGAAACTGTGGGCCTGAACTGGCAGGAGTGAGGGGATTCCAGGGGAAGTTTTATAACAGACACAAAGTTTAAGTTGAATCTTAAAAAATAAAGTGGGCTTCACTGCGAAGACAAGTTCTTCTGTGATACTTAATGGAGATGATTTTTCTACCAGCATCTCTATTATGTTATAAGTCTGCAAAGTGTAGCAGTAAATAAAAAGTTGGATATTGCAAGCTATTGAGTGCTCCTTCATTTTTAACCAAATGGAATGTATACTTTGAAAGCTACATTATTTTTATACGCAAAACTAAAGAGTTAATTCGATGGTTAGGACTCTAAACAAAATCCATAGAGTATCTTTAAATGAAAAAAACCCACTCTTACTGAGGGAGTCAATAATATATTAATTATCATTTTGAACCAGCTTGCTGTTGTCTGTTTATTGGTTTTCCCATAAAGGATTTCATTTAAATTTACTGGGATGTATTCTCCTTGTAACATGTAACAAGCTATTAAAAACAGTGCCAATGAATAAAATAATTACTCAAAAGCATAGCCACCAGCTGAGCCAGAGACTTGATCAGTCAATTATTTGAAAAACGGTGGCTATGCCAAGATGGCTTTATTTAAACCTCTCCCAACCCTATGCAAAATTACAGAGAAAGCTCATTTGTGTATCAGCTTCATATTGAAAAATAGACTGTATGATGAACTAAAAAGAAAGATAATGTAATAATATTGGTAGCTGATTGAAAAGCCCTTCAATGAGACTTAAAGGAAGATGGCATAGGGTAAACCAACAATTTTTTGAAGCCACTGTGAGCTTGCCTCTGTACAGCATCTTATTTAACTCAAATTCAGCATGATAGGTGGAATGCAATCATATATATCTCTATGTTTAATAGTTGAGGTAAAAGGTTCTGAAATGTTAAGGAACTAGGAAAGGAATACTTAGCTAACGAGTAAAGCTGAGATATGAATCAAGTTATTTACCACTGAAGTTCAAATATTTATAGTCTACCAAGTTATAGTTAGGCATATTTAAGTCCAATACTGATGATAATGATTTTAATTTTATACTGATTTTAACTATTAGAACATAAAACAGAGACTGTTCCCCAAAAGTGGCAAGGGCAAGACATGGGTGGAAACTTTTTCCAGGGAAGTTTTATAACAGACACAAAGTTTAAGTTGAATCTTAAAAAATAAAGTGGGCTTCACTGCGAAGACAAGTTCTTCTGTGATACTTAATGGAGATGATTTTTCTACCAGCATCTCTATTATGTTATAAGTCTGCAAAGTGTAGCAGTAAATAAAAAGTTGGATATTGCAAGCTATTGAGTGCTCCTTCATTTTTAACCAAATGGAATGTATACTTTGAAAGCTACATTATTTTTATACGCAAAACTAAAGAGTTAATTCGATGGTTAGGACTCTAAACAAAATCCATAGAGTATCTTTAAATGAAAACCCACTCTTACTGAGGGAGTCAATAATATATTAATTATCATTTTGAACCAGCTTGCTGTTGTCTGTTTATTGGTTTTCCCATAAAGGATTTCATTTAAATTTACTGGGATGTATTCTCCTTGTAACATGTAACAAGCTATTAAAAACAGTGCCAATGAATAAAATAATTACTCAAAAGCATGGCCACCAGCTGAGCCAGAGACTTGATCAGTCAATTATTTGAAAACGGTGGCTATGCCAAGATGGCTTTATTTAAACCTCTCCCAACCCTATGCAAAATTACAGAGAAAGCTCATTTGTGTATCAGCTTCATATTGAAAAATAGACTGTATGATGAACTAAAAAGAAAGATAATGTAATAATATTGGTAGCTGATTGAAAAGCCCTTCAATGAGACTTAAAGGAAGATGGCATAGGGTAAACCAACAATTTTTTGAAGCCACTGTGAGCTTGCCTCTGTACAGCATCTTATTTAACTCAAATTCAGCATGATAGGTGGAATGCAATCATATATATCTCTATGTTTAATAGTTGAGGTAAAAGGTTCTGAAATGTTAAGGAACTAGGAAAGGAATACTTAGCTAACGAGTAAAGCTGAGATATGAATCAAGTTATTTACCACTGAAGTTCAAATATTTATAGTCTACCAAGTTATAGTTAGGCATATTTAAGTCCAATACTGATGATAATGATTTTAATTTTATACTGATTTTAACTATTAGAACATAAAACAGAGACTGTTCCCCAAAAGTGGCAAGGCAGTGTGTTTTGGCCCTACAATTTCTAAAACCAAGTCTTATCACCCACAGATGAGAAAGCATATTTCTATAATGAAAGCAAGTTTGTCCTAAAAAAAAAAAACAAAAAAAACACCTGGGGATTGTTTCCTTCTGTATGCTATTACATATAACTTAGTGTTTATTCCACCTGAGATTACCTCTTGACATTTAACAATAACAAACATTTTAAAGAGTTTTTATTTTTTCTGCTATCATTTCTTCTTCTTAGCCAACCTTCTTGATTTGTGAACTACTTTTGCCTCAAGATGTAGTCACTGAGTTTTTACTCCCTCCTAACTACTCTTCATCTGGGTAGATTCAGAGGTTCTTGTTTCTCCATTCCCCCCATATTCTGAATGTATTTCTATCATAGTTCTTATTTTAATTTATCAGGGATAATATATGTGTTTTCACATTTAGATTGTAAGTGCCAAGCTCTTTGGGAATCAAGGAGATAACTAGGGGCTTCCCTGGTAGTCCAGTGGGTAAAGAGTCTGCCTTGCAGTGCAAGGAGCACCAGTTTGATCCCTGGCCCAGGAGGATCCTGTGCCACGGAGAGGCTGAACTGGTGTGTCCAATTATGAGCCTGCTCTCTGGAGGGCCTATGCCCAGAGCCAGTGCTCTGCAAGGAGAAAGGCCACTGTGATGGGAGGCCAAAAAATAAAAATGGATGAAATAAATAAATGAAAAAACAATAAAGGAGCCCAAAATTAAAAAAAAAAAAAAAAAAGGAGATAACGAAAAATCATTAGTCAAAAATGAGATGAAATATTGTGGCCTATTTTGAAGGAAAAAAGTTTACCAGTATTGCATCATTGGTTCCAAGAACATGAACATCCTTACTCTCTAGAGGTAGTATCAATCATTGGCTTTTCTAGAATATATTCCCTACTCATGTCTAGCCATATTCTTTAAACATGCTGTGTTTATCCATATCTCCAATCTTTTCCTATACTCTTTCACTTCTGAGAATAATCTACATCAGAGATGGCAAGTAGTTCCATGTAGAATATTAAAATGGTTGGTCAACCTGCCTGAGTGCTAAGAGTAGAAGTATGTGGACTGTATATGTCAGAGAACACCACGGTGTATCAAAAAGCATCTGCATGGGTACAGAAACGACAGGGTGGCATCATACACCCCCTTATTGGAAGTTTCTGTGTTGTGTTCTGCATCTTTTTCACCCAAATATCCCTTACTAAGTTTTCCTCTTGACTGACAAATACCTAAATATTGTTTTCCTTCTCTGAGTCCCAGTACATTGTCTCTGTCCCACATGGTAGCACATTTAGAGAGGATTTTATGTATGTTTGCATTTTTATTCCACAGTCGATTGTGCTCTTAGACTGGGGAGGGTGAAGTATAAAACTGAGCTCACTTTTTTGTCTTCTATCCCAACGATATATTATTGATCAGTTCAGTCACTCAGTCATGTCTGACTCTTTGTGACTCCCTGAACTGCAGCATACCAGGCATCCCTGTCCTTCCAGGCACCATTGCCTGGAGCCTGCTCAAACTCGTGTCCATTGACTTAGTGACACCATCTAACCATCTCGTCCTCTGTTATACCCTTCTACTTTTGCCTTCTATTTTTCCCAGCATTGGGCTCTTTTTCCAATGTTTCATCTCTTTGCATCAAGTGGTCAAAGTATTGGATCTTAAGCTTCAGCATCAGTCCTTCCAGTGGAAATTCAGAGTTGATTTCCTTTAGGACTGACTGGTTTGATCTCCTAGCAGTCCAAGGGAATCTCAAGACCTTTCTCCAACATCACAGTTCAAAGGCATCGATTCCTCAGAAGTCAGCCTTCTTTATGGTACAGCTCTCACATACACGCATGACTACTGGGAAAACCATAGCTTTGACTATAGGGACTTTGTCAGCAAAGTGATGTGTCTGCTTTTGAATAAGCTGTCTAGGTTTGTCATAACTTTTCTTCCAAGGAGCAAAAGTCTTTTAATTTCATGGCAAAAGTCTTTTAATTTCATCACCATTCACAGTAATTTTGAAGCCCAAGAAAATAAAGTCTGTCCCTGTTTCCATTGTTTGCCCATCTATTTGCCATGAGGTGGTGAGACCGGATGCCATGATCTTCGTTTTTGAATGTTGAGTTTTAGGCCAACTTTTTCACTCTTCTCTAAGGATAAGTTCCTCTTTGCTTTCTGCCATAAGGTGGTGTCATTTACCTACCTGAGGTTATTAATAGTTCTCCTGGCAGTCTTGATTCTAGCTTGTGCTTCAACAAGACCAACATTTTGCACAATGTACTCTGCATATAAATTAGTGGAAAATACAGCATTTCATTTTCGGTCCAATATTTTGATTGTTTCTTGGAGTATACTTCCCTCGCTATAATCTTTTAAAGAACTATTGGTAAACTAGATTTCCACTTTATCCCTAAACATTTCCAGGGAATATTAACCACTAAAGATGTATGAATTAAGATTAAACTCTGAAAATAATACAGGAAAAGAAGGTTTGTATACATGATTTTAATTTTCTTATTAATTGTGAGGATAACAATAGCTTAAGCAGAAGAAAAATCTTTGCAGATGTCCAGAATGCTGTAGCAGTTTTACTCCAGAAAGAGACTACAGCTCAGCTCAATCTATTTCACTACTATATCCCAGGATTGTCACATGGATTAAATGGCATCTAGGTCTTCAACCATCATCTTCATGTTCCAGGTAGCAGCACAATTAAGGAAGAGGTAAAGAAGAAGAGGTAAAATGCACTTGGAGATGTTTTTTAAATTCATTGGAAATTACAATAGGACAATTTGGCTAACCTATTGGACACACCTAAGTCACATGGGCCTACTTAAAGTGGTAAAATTTCTTAAGCTTCAGCATCAGTCCTTCCAGTGGAAATTCAGAGTTGATTTCCTTTAGGACTGACTGGTTTGATCTCCTAGCAGTCCAAGGGAATCTCAAGACCTTTCTCCAACATCACAGTTCAAAGGCATCGATTCCTCAGAAGTCAGCCTTCTTTATGGTACAGCTCTCACATACACGCATGACTACTGGGAAAACCATAGCTTTGACTATAGGGACTTTGTCAGCAAAGTGATGTGTCTGCTTTTGAATAAGCTGTCTAGGTTTGTCATAACTTTTCTTCCAAGGAGCAAAAGTCTTTTAATTTCATGGCAAAAGTCTTTTAATTTCATCACCATTCACAGTAATTTTGAAGCCCAAGAAAATAAAGTCTGTCCCTGTTTCCATTGTTTGCCCATCTATTTGCCATGAGGTGGTGAGACCGGATGCCATGATCTTCGTTTTTGAATGTTGAGTTTTAGGCCAACTTTTTCACTCTTCTCTAAGGATAAGTTCCTCTTTGCTTTCTGCCATAAGGTGGTGTCATTTACCTACCTGAGGTTATTAATAGTTCTCCTGGCAGTCTTGATTCTAGCTTGTGCTTCAACAAGACCAACATTTTGCACAATGTACTCTGCATATAAATTAGTGGAAAATACAGCATTTCATTTTCGGTCCAATATTTTGATTGTTTCTTGGAGTATACTTCCCTCGCTATAATCTTTTAAAGAACTATTGGTAAACTAGATTTCCACTTTATCCCTAAACATTTCCAGGGAATATTAACCACTAAAGATGTATGAATTAAGATTAAACTCTGAAAATAATACAGGAAAAGAAGGTTTGTATACATGATTTTAATTTTCTTATTAATTGTGAGGATAACAATAGCTTAAGCAGAAGAAAAATCTTTGCAGATGTCCAGAATGCTGTAGCAGTTTTACTCCAGAAAGAGACTACAGCTCAGCTCAATCTATTTCACTACTATATCCCAGGATTGTCACATGGATTAAATGGCATCTAGGTCTTCAACCATCATCTTCATGTTCCAGGTAGCAGCACAATTAAGGAAGAGGTAAAGAAGAAGAGGTAAAATGCACTTGGAGATGTTTTTTAAATTCATTGGAAATTACAATAGGACAATTTGGCTAACCTATTGGACACACCTAAGTCACATGGGCCTACTTTATAGTAGAGGCTAGGAAATGTAGTTTCAGCCAGGCTACACTTCTGCTTTGTTAAAAATTAGTTTTCTATGTCTAATTTCTGTTATCTGGAAGACAGAGAGAACGTATTTGAGGACAATTATCAGGTTTTTCCATAAGGACTGTTTTTGTTTCTCTTTTCTTTTCTTTTTTTTTTTTTTTGAGCTTTAAAGATATTAAAACTATTAAGATTCTTTGTTGTAAAAAAATGTAGTCTCCTAGGAAAAAATATCAGTCACTAAAATTTTAGTTACAGACAAGGCTAGAACACTGGGATTAACAAATTATGAACCATTAGAATAATAAAATAGTATAGAATAGGAGGGACTTCCTAGGTAGAGCTAGTGATAAAGAACCTGCCTGCCAATGCAGGAGACATAAGAGATGTGGGTTCAGCCCCCGGGTCAGGAAGATTGCCTGGAGAAGGAAATGGCAACCCACTTCAGTATTCTTGCCAGGAGAATTCCATAGAGGAGTCCGGCAGGCTATAGTCCATAGGGTTGCAGAGAGTCAGACATGACTGAAGAGACTTATCATGCGTGCATACTTAAAGTAGGAGAGAAACAAGAAAGAATATGATTACAATATTACATAGGCTTATATAATAACAGTCTATACAATAGATTGTATATACTATATATTAGCAGGACCCTATACAAAATGTAGTGGTGATTTTGTAGCAACTTTTGGTGGAGAATTGGGAAAGGCAAAAGGGAGACTGATGTATTAGACCTGGACACACTTAGGTGATGGAGACAGGGGAAAAAAGCTTATTTGAATAAATAGCCTTTTAGATGAACATTAAAAATGGCAAAAAATATTTAAAGCTAGTTGCATAATAGACATGGAGTCTAAGGCTAATTTATGAGCAAGTCAAGGAGATGATTAAGCAAACAGGTAGTGTTCTGAGAAAATATACTTAGCCTTATCGAGTTGAAGTAATTTTTATCGAGTTGAAGTGCCAGTAAGGACTGTTTGGGTTTCAGTCTAAGTTTGTTGAGGCATAAAGGAACTCATATAAATAAACCTACTTTTTTCTTAACTCCAAATGTAAGTATCAAAAATTTACTATATGTAAAGTATAGTGCCAGGATCTAGGATCATGGACAGTGACTATGATCAATATAATTTGAGGATTCACAGAGCTTAATTTTAGTTTAATTTTTATAATGATTCCATGAGAAATAAGCAATGAACCTTGTTTTAGAAATGAAGAAACGGAGAGTTTGTATAACTACCAGAAAATGAACAGCTAGTAAAGGGTAGAATCCATGTATGAACTCAGATCTTCACATTTCCAAAGTCTAGACTACCACATGATACTGGAGATAGACCTTCTCTAAGCCTTTGGACCATGTGGCATTACCTTTGGACCATGTGGTCTGTCTTTTTGCAGGAAAGGGATCTTAGCTTTCTCTAGAAGTTTCTTTGGACCCAACCCATAAACTAGGTTTACTTTTTATGTCTTAGACTATCTACTGCAAATTCCAGTGTAGGATATATAGAAGAAACATACAGCAAAAGTTGTGAGCTATGATTGGAGTAAGGAAATAACAGAAACATGCATATACTCTGTTCTCAGCACTGAACTGTAACTATGATATATAATTCTCCATAGTATTCTCAACATACCCTGTGAGTTTAAGTCTTGCTCTCCCCTTGTTTTTCAGTGACTCAGTCGTGTCCACTGTTTGGACTCCATGGACTGCAGCATGCCAGGCTTTCCTGTCTTTGACTATCATCTGGAGTTTGCTCAAATTTGTGTCCATCAGTGATGCTATCTAACCATCTGTTGCCTGTTGCTCCTACCCTCTCCCGCCATCTCTTTCTTCCTTCGATCTTTCCCAGCATCAGGGTTTTTTCCAATGAGTCAGCTCTTTACGTCAGATGGCCAAAGTATTTGAGATTCAACATCAGTCCTTCCACTGAATATTCATGGTTGATATCCTTTAGGATAGTGAAAAAAAAAAAAATCATCTTCCCATGTTAAATCTGTTTATAATAGTGCATTCTCTGCTTGAGAATTTGAGTTGGACTGATTGAAAGGCATATCTTAACTTTTGATAATTTTAGGATTTGAATACCACATGACCAACAAGTTGAGAAGGTGTTCCAAGTTCTGTAAACATAGGGTATTCAAAGGGAATTTTTACAGATTATGATTGAAATCCCTAATACTACTTGTGTATTGCTCTCTCTATTTGCCTCTGGTAACAGTGAAGTCACAACATTTTAAGAAGATTAAGCATGGGTATAGGTGAGCATTCATTTATCTAGTAAATTCTAGTCAAGTTCCTATGCTTAGTTATTTTCCAGATTCTGGGAAAACAAAGATAAATATGAGTTTAGCGTGTGCCCTAAAAATTAATGTTCTGATGGAGGAAATAGAACCCATAGACCATCAATACTTTGTGTTTATGGCAGTGATAAATGTATGATGGGCGTGCAGAGAAGGGTGCCTTAGTCAACTTGGGAGGGAGTCCTTGACCCTCAGTTGGGGGTCAGAGACCACCCAGAGGAGGCAGTCTGAAGAGGGATCTTTGAAGGAAAGTACTAGGAAAACCATGGCTTCCTCCAGGTTTCTTGCAGTAAACAGTTTATGACCTGAACATAAGATTTTATTACAGTTATCTTTAAAGCACACTTGTCCAAATGTGGTTCAGGGAAGAAAATTGCCAAGCTCTTGTCCTGAAATCAGGATACATCCAAGGCTGTGAATCATTCCCCAATCACACATGGTACAGTGCCACATTTCCACTTATTTGCTTGACATTTTACTTCCAAAGGGAGGAACAAGCTAGTTTTTCCACATCTTCTTAAAAATATGAAATGTGTCAACCAATTATCTCCCTCAGCCCTTTATCGACGCAAAAGACATGACTAGTTCACAAATCTTCCCAGAAGGATGCTAGTGTGAGCTCTGTATTTCATCTCTGTTTTGTTTAATGTCCTCATCAGAGTGTAAAATAATATTTGATTGTCATGGAAACATGTTAAATTCAAGTCCCAATTTATTCCTATATGAGATATAAAGATGCTGTTCACCATCTTTATAATTATATTATAATTTTTCTTTTTTCTTATTTTTACTCTTTGATTTTTATTTTACTTTTATTAATCATGAATCCAGTGAGTTTTCTACAGGGTTTAGTATAAATTGCTGCCATAAAGCAAAAAAGTTTTTGCAAAAATAGCTGTGAATTATTAATCTGCCAGGAGACTCACCTTTACTTTATTACTAGATCTTTACAACCATGTTCTGTGGAGAATTTCCTTCCCATTTACAGAGAAGAAAATTGAAAATCATAAAAGTGGAGTAACTTACTAAGAATGCATGCCAGTTACAGAAATGTAGAGCTCAGACCTAGAAGCCTATGAAACTCATATTTTTATTCACTTTCTTTCCAGACCTGAAAAGTGTTCAGTAGTCAAAAATCTGAAGGAACTCCAAAAAGTTTTTCCTCTCTCTCTTACTTCAAAACAAAGACTCATGAATGCTATGTTCTATAAATTGCAAGGTGCTTTTCATAGTCATTGATAGCTCCCTACAGTATTATGAAGTGTGATTCTTAGCCCCATTTTTAGAGATGAAGAAACCGAGGCTCAAGTAAAAATGAGTTATTTTGGGCTTCCCTGGTGGTCCAGTGGGTAAGGACACCGCCTTACAGTGCAAGGGACGCCAGTTCGATCCCTGGCCTGGGAAGATCCCATGTGCCGCAGAGCGACTGGACCAATGTGTCCAATTACTGAGCCAGAGCTCTGGAGCGCATGTGCCCAGAGCCAGTGCTCTGCAGTGAGAGAGGCCACTGCAATGGGAGGCCCACAGGGGCCGAAGAACAAAGATGGATGAACATAGAGAAATGAAAGACCAATATAAGTGATACGCCCGCCCCCTCCCTCCCTGCCCACCCTCCTCAAAAAGCAATATTAAAAAAAAAAAAAAAAGAATCATTTCCTCCAGATATTGCAACTCTGTAGGTGACAGAGCTGGCACTGGAAAGGAAATCAAGAGTACAGACTCCATGCTCATATATTTCAGTCTGGTGACTCATTGTGAAAGCATTCTATTGGGTTCAGTAAAGCTGAAGATCTGCTAATGGAAACATGTTAAATTCAAGTCCCAATTTATTCCTATATGAGATATAAAGATGCTGTTCACCATCTTTATAATTATATTATAATTTTTCTTTTTTCTTATTTTTACTCTTTGATTTTTATTTTACTTTTATTAATCATGAATCCAGTGAGTTTTCTACAGGGTTTAGTATAAATTGCTGCCATAAAGCAAAAAAGTTTTTGCAAAAATAGCTGTGAATTATTAATCTGCCAGGAGACTCACCTTTACTTTATTACTAGATCTTTACAACCATGTTCTGTGGAGAATTTCCTTCCCATTTACAGAGAAGAAAATTGAAAATCATAAAAGTGGAGTAACTTACTAAGAATGCATGCCAGTTACAGAAATGTAGAGCTCAGACCTAGAAGCCTATGAAACTCATATTTTTATTCACTTTCTTTCCAGACCTGAAAAGTGTTCAGTAGTCAAAAATCTGAAGGAACTCCAAAAAGTTTTTCCTCTCTCTCTTACTTCAAAACAAAGACTCATGAATGCTATGTTCTATAAATTGCAAGGTGCTTTTCATAGTCATTGATAGCTCCCTACAGTATTATGAAGTGTGATTCTTAGCCCCATTTTTAGAGATGAAGAAACCGAGGCTCAAGTAAAAATGAGTTATTTTGGGCTTCCCTGGTGGTCCAGTGGGTAAGGACACCGCCTTACAGTGCAAGGGACGCCAGTTCGATCCCTGGCCTGGGAAGATCCCATGTGCCGCGGAGCGGCTGGACCGATGTGTCCAATTACCGAGCCGGAGCTCTGGAGCGCATGTGCCCAGAGCCAGTGCTCTGCAGTGAGAGAGGCCACTGCAATGGGAGGCCCACAGGGGCCGAAGAACAAAGATGGATGAACATAGAGAAATGAAAGACCAATATAAGTGATACGGCCGCCCCTCCCTCCCTGCCCACCCTCCTCAAAAAGCAATATTAAAAAAAAAAAAAAAGAATCATTTCCTCCAGATATTGCAACTCTGTAGGTGACAGAGCTGGCACTGGAAAGGAAATCAAGAGTACAGACTCCATGCTCATATATTTCAGTCTGGTGACTCATTGTGAAAGCATGCTATTGGGTTCAGTAAAGCTGAAGATCTCAGCAATGCTTAAGTCAGAATTTCAGTTATGATAGGGAATGCTTGGAAAGCAGCAGTAGCAACAAGACTGGGTAGACTTAATTGTCCTCTTTCTCCACCCCATCCCTTTTCCTTCCCATCATAAGTACACAGTCTGAGTGTTCTGAATGTTTTTTGAGAAAAGAATTAGAAACCAAGGAACAGTCAAGACATTTCAGAGCACTAAGACTTTCAAACTCAAGAATTAACCACAACTGGGCTTCCCCTGGTGGTCCAGTGGATGGGGACACCACCTTGCAGTGCAAGGGGCGCGGGTTCCATCCCTGGCCTGGGAGGATCCCACGTGCCCCAGAGCGGCTGGACTGATGTGTCCAATTGCCGAGCCGGAGCTCTGGAGCGCATGTACCCAGAGCTGGCGCTCTGCGACAACAGACGCTACCACGATGGGAGGCCCGCAGGAGCCAAGGAACAGAGACGGATGAAAATGGAGAAATGAAAGACGAATAGAAGTGGCCCGCCCGCTCCCCTCCCTCCCCAACCGAACCCCTGTCCAAAATAAATAATAAATAAATAAATCTTTAAAAAAAAAAAAAGAATTAACCACAACTTTTCTCAGTTTGTTAAAATAGCAGTGTTTTAGACAGGACGTTCTTAGAGTGACTGACATTTCAAATTGAACACCATTTCTATATTATGACTCCAAAGTTTATAAATAAAGTTAAACTTATGTGAAAATCATGAAATCATCAATTTTGAAATAAGATTTACAATAAGGATATCATCCAATAGAATAATTAGACATTAATAAATTAATATTGGGCTTTGCTGGTGACTCAGTGTGGGAGACACAAGAGATATAGATTTGATTTCTGGATTGGAAAGATTCCCTGGGGCAGAAAATGGAAACCCATGCCAGTATTCTTGCCTGGAAAAGCCCAGGGACAGAAGACCCTGGTGGGTTATGGTCCACAGGGTTGCAAAAAGTTGAACATGACTAAGCAACTTAGCACACAAGTTAATATTACCAAGCTGGACTTTTTCATCTTCACAGCTTTGTAGATATGTGATGAGAATGAATGACTTTAGAAAACAGATGTAGTATTTTCTGTATAATAGCATTATTTTCTGTAAAATAGATGTAGTATTTTCTGTGTAATCTTCTGTATTTTCCATGATCATAAACAAGAGAATAATTTCTTTTACTTGAATGAATCCCACCTATTTTATAGGAGGAGATGATAGAAACATTTAAATTTGACCTTCACAAATATTTATCAAGCACCATTATATCAATAATGGTGTACTATACTAAGATTTCAAAAACAAATACTTAATACACTCCCTCTCCTTGCTGAAGCAGTAAAAACACACTGAGAGAATAATTCATAAACAAATTCATTATATAATTTTTATAATATTACAGATACTTTTTCAAAATTATCAATAATGCCTACCTTTTTGTATCTAAATCCAGCTTAGGAATTCTCATATTGATGAAATATTGAAGAAGGGTCCTAGACAAAAGTGACACAAAATAAAGTCAAATAGGTCTGAGTTCCCACAGTAAGACAGTTGTCTCTGTAATGTAGAACTTACAACTGATATTGAAAGTTTGTGCTATGAATTTGAAAAATATGAAATCCACGTTAGTACCTTGTGAACCCTCACACTATAGCCATCATCATTATTACTACTGCTAACTCACTTTCATTTCTGATGCTGTCATCTGTCTTTTCTGTTGTTTTTATTACTAAATTCATTATGGTTATTAAGTTTGACCAAAGATGCATTTACAGAAAGCACCTAGAGCAACACTTAGAAGCACCTCATTTAAGGATGCAGTGCTGTATATTGCCTCCCAAGCAATTACTGCAGCAAGCATCACTTCAATAATGGGAATATATCATTCTTTTTATATCTCCACTTATCTTATACTTATTAAGCATGCAATAGGTATTATATATCCTATGATGACTAAAAGTAATACATTTCCTGCCCTTAAAGAATTTGGTCTAGTTGGAGAGGATACAGCTAATCAGACAATTCCACAAACACATGTCAAATCACAAATGTAATAGTTGTTACCAAGGAGCAGTCTCATTGGGAAATGTGTGATTAGGAAAAATGGGATTGAACAGAGCACAGGAGGCTAAGCAGAGTGTAAAATTCATCACAGCATAAATGTCATAGATGTGCTTCCAAGTCTTACAAGCAGTGCACCTCTATCCAACTGGCTTTACTAGGCAAATTGATGAAAATGGATTCCTCTTACAATTAAAATGCATCTGTTCCTTTAGGAAAATAATATATTATCAATATGAAAATTTGAACAGAGAATTTCATAAAACTAGGACCATATAAACATGACTATAAGTACATGACTGTGCAACTTCCACATTTCATTGCCAAGTCATCCACAACTTACCAGAAGAAATATGCTAAGATTTATTGTTCTCATTTTATAACCTATAAGCCAGCTTTCTTACTTTATCACCTTCATCAAGCAGCTGTTTAGTTCCTCTTCAATTTCTGCCATAAGAGTGGTGTCATCTGCATACCTGAAGTTGTTGATATTTCTCCTGGCAACATGGATTCCAGCTTGTGCTTCATCCAGCCCAGGATTTTGCATGATGTACTCTGCATATAAATTAAATAAGTAGGGTGATAATATACAGCCTCGATGTGTTCCTTTCCCAAACTGACACCAGTCCATTGTTCCCCGTTCAGTTCTAACTGTTGGTTCTTATTCTGCATACAGGTTAACCATTGTGGTTATCTGGATCATTAAAATCTTTTTTGTATAGTTCTTCTGTGTATTCTTACAACTCTTCATAATATCTTCTGCTTCTGTTAGATCTATACTAGTTTTGTCCTTTATTGTGCCCATCTCTGCATGAAATTTTCCCTTGGTATATTTAGTTTTCTTGAAGAGATCTCTACTCTTTCCCATTCTATTGTTTTTCTCTGTTTTTCTGCATTGTTTACTTAGGAAGGCTTTCTTATCTCTCCTTGCTATTCTCTGGAACTCTACATTCAGCTGAGTATATCTTTCCTTTTATTCCTTTGCTTTTCTTCTTTTATTAGCTATTGTTAAGGCCTTCTAGGACTGCCATTTTGCCATTTCGCCTTTTTGCATTTTGTTTTCTTGGGGGATGGTTTTGATTACTACCTCCTGTACAGTGTTATGAACCTCTGTGCATAGTTCTGCATGCACTCTATCTATCAGATCTAGTTCCTTGAATCTATTTGCCACTTCCCCTGTAAAATCATAAGGGATTTGATTTAGTTCATACTTAAATGGCCTATTGGTTTTCCCTTACTTCATCAATTTAAGTTTCAGTTTTGCAATACAGAGTTCATGATCTGAGCACAGTCAGCTCCTAGTCTTGTATATGTTTACTTTATAGAGCTTTTCCATCTTTGGCTGCAAAGAATATAATCAATCTGATGTCAGTTTTGACCATCTGGTGATGTCCATCTACATCATTATTGAGCCCATATATGATCACATTTGCCTTTAGCTCATTTATGAACAAATGTTTTTCCTTATTCTTGTCCTGCTATGATGAAAAACAAACAGAAGCACATGTTGTAATATTGTGTTAAAAGATAACCCATGCTCTCCTCTTCGTTGTCTCTGTTTAAAATCTGTGATGCTTTGTATAAATTAAGATGGCATGTGAAAGACAGTGCAGAAGAGTTAGCCTGCAATAAATCTTCAGTATTTTAGATCTAAGTTAAAGAATAGTGGACCCTCCCTTTTCCCCTATAACTTGTGGTTAGCATGCCTATGGGAAGGAAATCCTAACTACAAAGTTCCTTTGTATAGCTACATCATACTCTAAGTTCAAATCAAAGAAGCTGCAATTGCCAAAAAAAAAAAAAAAGCTTATTTTGTTAGATATCAATACAACTGTTCCAAGTCCCCAAATTTTTATAAATCAGAGATCCAACTATAATCATCAGATGTTATTAAATAAAATAACTAAATTGTCTTAGTGAAAGTTGCTCAATTGTTTCCTATTTTTTGTGATCCCATGAACGGTAGCCTGCCCAGATCCTCTGATCGTGGCCTTCTCCAGGCACGAATACTAGAGAATTCAGTCCTAACCCAGGGATTGAAGCAAGGTCTCCTTCATTGCAGGCAGATTGTTTATCAACTAAGTCATTAGAGAAGCCCTGTCTTAGAATAGTGTTCAACAAATAGGACAGAATATACAAAAATATCTTATTCAGGCAATCTTAAAAATCAGTTAATTTGAAAATCCTACTCAGTAAGAGGATGGATTATTAAATATCATCTTTTTTTCTTCATATGACTAAACACTAGATGCATAAAGAACTCATACATAAGGCTTGTAGAGGCCTATTCATTTAACCAGTATTTTGCAGTACCCAGTGTATGCCAGGCACTATTCTAGAGATGAGGGATATAACAGTGAACAAAACGTATAAACATTCAGTCGTTTGTGAAACCTACATTCTAATGAGGTAAAAAAATCAATGAATAAGGTAAATAAGTAAAATGTAGGTTATATTATATAATAGGAATATTAATGAAAACTATGTAACAGGAAAAAGTGGTATGAGGCATCATGGTGTTATCAAGTCCAAGCTCGCTCTGCTTGTCACATGACAGGCCAATGAATCTGAGACGATGTGTGGAAGCAAGGAAAACAACTTTATTTGGAAAGCAGTTGGTCAAGGAGATGGCTGGCTAGTGCTTCGAAATAAACCATCTTATTGGGGTTTGCATGCCACATTATTTTATAGATCAGACATGGGGGGAGGTAAGGAAGCAAAGCAGAAGGGCCATTAATCTTGCAAACATCTCTTAGAATGGCAGGACTAAGTCAGAGGAAGTGTTACCTTCTCTCTTCCTGCCATCTACAGGTGCACAGGACTCGTGAACAAAGGTATTTTACTTTAACATTCAGGCAGAGGGGCAGGGTCCTCAAGGCAAGCCATTAAGTGTCATTATAATAATAGCAACAGAAAGCAAGTCAAAGAAACAGTTTGCCACATGAAACCAGAATTGATTTTCTCCCTGCAACATATCAATACAACTGTTCCAAGTCCCCAAATTTTTATAAATCAGAGATCCAACTATAATCATCAGATGTTATTAAATAAAATAACTAAATTGTCTTAGTGAAAGTTGCTCAATTGTTTCCTATTTTTTGTGATCCCATGAACGGTAGCCTGCCCAGATCCTCTGATTGTGGCCTTCTCCAGGCACGAATACTAGAGAATTCAGTCCTAACCCAGGGATTGAAGCAAGGTCTCCTTCATTGCAGGCAGATTGTTTATCAACTAAGTCACTAGAGAAGCCCTGTCTTAGAATAGTGTTCAACAAATAGGACAGAATATACAAAAATATCTTATTCAGGCAATCTTAAAAATCAGTTAATTTGAAAATCCTACTCAGTAAGAGGATGGATTATTAAATATCATCTTTTTTTCTTCATGTGACTAAACACTAGATGCATAAAGAACTCATACATAAGGCTTGTAGAGGCCTATTCATTTAACCAGTATTTTGCAGTACCCAGTGTATGCCAGGCACTATTCTAGAGATGAGGGATATAACAGTGAACAAAACGTATAAACATTCAGTCGTTTGTGAAACCTACATTCTAATGAGGTAAAAAAATCAATGAATAAGGTAAATAAGTAAAATGTAGGTTATATTATATAATAGGAATATTAATGAAAACTATGTAACAGGAAAAAGTGGTATGAGGCATCATGGTGTTATCAAGTCCAAGCTCGCTCTGCTTGTCACATGACAGGCCAATGAATCTGAGACGATGTGTGGAAGCAAGGAAAACAACTTTATTTGGAAAGCAGTTGGTCAAGGAGATGGCTGGCTAGTGCTTCGAAATAAACCATCTTATTGGGGTTTGCATGCCACATTATTTTATAGATCAGACATGGGGGGAGGTAAGGAAGCAAAGCAGAAGGGCCATTAATCTTGCAAACATCTCTTAGAATGGCAGGACTAAGTCAGAGGAAGTGTTACCTTCTCTCTTCCTGCCATCTACAGGTGCACAGGACTCGTGAACAAAGGTATTTTACTTTAACATTCAGGCAGAGGGGCAGGGTCCTCAAGGCAAGCCATTAAGTGTCATTATAATAATAGCAACAGAAAGCAAGTCAAAGAAACAGTTTGCCACATGAAACCAGAATTGATTTTCTCCCTGCAACAGTAGGAGTATAGAAATTTCAGATAGGGTGGCTGAGACATCACAGAGAAGAGACCTTTTAAATCAGTCTGGAGGAAAATGAAGGATTGAGCCTTGAGAATACATTGATGGAGACCATTTCAGGCAGAGGGGCTAGAAAGTGCAAACAACCTGAAGACAAGAGGGAAATATGGTCAGGGTATGGGAGGGAAAACAATCCTGGCATGGCTAGAGCAGAGTGAGTCCTAAGGAACAGTGAAGAGGTAAAGGAGAAATAGTCATCTGTGGCCCTGAGGCCATAGTAGTAAAGACATCAGCATTCACTTTGGCATTTACTCTGAATGAGCCAGGAAGGTTCTAAAGCAATATGAGCAGGTAAGTCAGGATCTTAGTTTAAGCAGTCCACACCTGAGTTAAGTTCCATATAAAAACATTAGTTGACTTTGTGGTGAGTTCTTTTAATGTGCTGATAACAACCATCAACTTAAATGCGATCAGAAAAGAAAGAAAGAAATAACCAAACAAACCAAATAGAGCTGTATTAAACTGATGTAAAATCCAGTTTGTAGACCTTGGCTATCTTGTCTCTGTCGGAGAGTTCTGTCTGTTCTTCCAGCTGCCTGCCAATCACTTTCTGTTTTTTTTTTTTTTTTCTTTTAAAACTACTATTATGATTTTATTAACCTAATGTATTATAAGGCTACTATTATAATTTTTGTTGTTGTTTTTTTAAATTAAAGCATAGTTGATTTACAACGTTGTGGTAGTTTCCGGTACATAGCAAATTGTTTCAGATATATATTCATTTCAGTTCAGTCACTCATGTCTGATTCTACAAGCCCATGGACCACAGCATGCCAGGCATTCCTGTCCTTCACTATCTCCCAGAGCTTGCTCAAAATGTGTGTGTGTGTGTGTGTGTGTGTGTGTGTGTATTCCTTTGTCTTGACTGCTACCAACCTTTTTCAAGATTGGTATCTAGCCTAGGTTTGTGTCAAACCTTGCCTAAATTATCACTGTTGCCTCCGTGAATGCCTTTCTCTACAGAAAGTTGGTCTATTACACAGACAGAAAAAAATAATGTAAATCACCATTTCTTTTCTTAGAACAAAATCCAAACTTGTTAGCTAATAATGGCTTCACTTATCATGTACCTGCTGCGTACTGTGAATGTAACTTCTAGCATTCTTCTTGTCTTTATGGCTCTAAAAAGCTAGATGCTCTAGAAATATTCTGGAGAGCTGGTATAGATACAATATGTCTAGAGTACTCTAGAGATCAGGCATTGCCCACCTTTTTGCCACTGCAGAGAGCCAAGCTCTTTCGTGTAGTAGGATCCTTGCTCTTCATGCTTCATCTGTCATGAAAGAATGGCTGCCCACTCCAGTGTGATTGCCTGGAAAATCCCATGGACAAAGGAACCTTTTAGGCTATAGTTCATGGGATCTTGAAAGAGTCAGCTAGGGCTTCCCCTGGTGGTCCAGCGGGTAAGGACACCGCCTTGCAGTGCAAGGGGCGCCGGTTCGATCCCTGGCCTGGGAAGATCCCACGTGCTGCGGAGCAGCTGGACTGATGTGTCCAATTACCGAGCTGGAGCTCTGGAGCACGTGCGCCCAGAGCCAGTGCTCTGTGACAACAGAAGCCACCACGATGGGAGGCCCACAGGAGCCAAAGAACAAAGACGGATGAAAATAGAGAAATGAAAGACCAATAGAAGTGGCCCGCCCGTCCCCCTCCCTCCCCACCCCACCCCCCAAAAGATAAATAAATAAAATAAATATTAAAAAAAAAAAAAGAAAGAGTCAGCTAACAAATAAACAGCATCAACAACAATTCAGACCTGGCAGGTTCCTCCTGGATTCAGTAAGTCCTGCTGAGCCAACAGCTCTCATTCTACTTCTCACTTTGGATAATTGCATGTGAGTATATAAACTCACTTTCACACCGTTTCTACTTTATTCTCCTAGTTGAACTTATTGATGAAAGGAACTGAATCCGGCATTCTTTTCCAGGTTTTGTGCACAGTAATAACTCAATAAATAGTAGATGAGTGACTGGATTTCTAGCCTGTCTTGTTCCTAACTGTCCTATTGTGTAGATCTCATCAAAGGATAATGGCCATGAAGATAAAGAACAAATCTTTGATTTGTTTGTATCCTTCACGGACTGAGCATATTTCAAATCACAAAACCAATGGTTAATCAGCATTTACGTTAATTGCACTGAAAATCAAATAAAGCATAACAGAATTATGTGTTAAGTTTTTCAGGTTGTACACTTGCTCTGTGTACATTTTCCCATGTATACTTTCTAGTTCAATAAAAATATTTAAATTTATTTTATAGTATCAAAAGACAATGATTGGGCTTGATGCATTGATAGTAATCCTCATTTTAAAAAGTTTCATGGAAACTGATATTTAGATTGAGAGATCTATACAAATAAATTGCTAGGTGACTGAGGTGAGAGCCTCTCCACAAATGAAACAGTTCTTGAAAGGACCCTGAGAATCTGAGGAGAGTCATTGACCACAGTGAGGGGGCCAGAAGCAGTGAAGTTATGGAAGTACAGAGGCCAGAGGCTGGAGAGCCTGAGACTCTAGGTTGTTGTTTTAAGAGCAGCAGGGATTCCCTGGTGAGTGAGAAGGTAAAAAATGCACCTCAAGAAAATGCATTTCAAGAGAGGTAGGTTTGATACCTGGGTCAGGAATAACTCCTGAAGGGAATGGCTACTCCAGTATTCTTGCCTGGAGAATTCCATGGACAGACTAACTTGATGAACTACAGTCCATGGTGTTGCAAAGAGTCATACTCCATGGAACACTGACATTTGCACTTTCAAGATCAACAGGGAGATTCTAGAAGGTTTGTAAGCTGAGAAATAATTTTCTAGGTCCAGAATGGAGACCATCTTTACAGTGGTAGTAGTTTGCACATGGTTCTAATGGTAGAAAAGTAAAAGAAAAGAGAGAGAGGGAAAAAAAGATGAATTTTTCTGATATCAAATTTATAGAATATGCAAGAGTACCAAGTATATTTCTGTTTTCTTTATCAAGAAAAAAATGAATATTATATTGCTTTTGTTATATAAATTTTAGTGAGATTTCTGTGTGTTCTTGGCCCTAATTCACTGCCTGAAAGGTACCTGTGCAACGTTTCTCTGATTTTAAGGTCTCAGGTGGTACTAATGGTAAATAGTCTGTCTCACAATGTGGGCATAAATCATGTGGATTTGTTTGTATCCTTCACGGACTGAGCATATTTCAAATCACAAAACCAATGGTTAATCAGCATTTACGTTAATTGCACTGAAAATCAAATAAAGCATAACAGAATTATGTGTTAAGTTTTTCAGGTTGTACACTTGCTCTGTGTACATTTTCCCATGTATACTTTCTAGTTCAATAAAAATATTTAAATTTATTTTATAGTATCAAAAGACAATGATTGGGCTTGATGCATTGATAGTAATCCTCATTTAAAAAGTTTCATGGAAACTGATATTTAGATTGAGAGATCTATACAAATAAATTGCTAGGTGACTGAGGTGAGAGCCTCTCCACAAATGAAACAGTTCTTGAAAGGACCCTGAGAATCTGAGGAGAGTCATTGACCACAGTGAGGGGGCCAGAAGCAGTGAAGTTATGGAAGTACAGAGGCCAGAGGCTGGAGAGCCTGAGACTCTAGGTTGTTGTTTTAAGAGCAGCAGGGATTCCCTGGTGAGTGAGAAGGTAAAAAATGCACCTCAAGAAAATGCATTTCAAGAGAGGTAGGTTTGATACCTGGGTCAGGAATAACTCCTGAAGGGAATGGCTACTCCAGTATTCTTGCCTGGAGAATTCCATGGACAGACTAACTTGATGAACTACAGTCCATGGTGTTGCAAAGAGTCATACTCCATGGAACACTGACATTTGCACTTTCAAGATCAACAGGGAGATTCTAGAAGGTTTGTAAGCTGAGAAATAATTTTCTAGGTCCAGAATGGAGACCATCTTTACAGTGGTAGTAGTTTGCACATGGTTCTAATGGTAGAAAAGTAAAAGAAAAGAGAGAGAGGGAAAAAAAGATGAATTTTTCTGATATCAAATTTATAGAATATGCAAGAGTACCAAGTATATTTCTGTTTTCTTTATCAAGAAAAAAATGAATATTATATTGCTTTTGTTATATAAATTTTAGTGAGATTTCTGTGTGTTCTTGGCCCTAATTCACTGCCTGAAAGGTACCTGTGCAACGTTTCTCTGATTTTAAGGTCTCAGGTGGTACTAATGGTAAATAGTCTGTCTCACAATGTGGGCATAAATCATGTGGATTTGGTTCCTTGGTCGGTAAGATCCCCTGGAGGAAGGCATGGCAACCCACTCTAGTCTTCTCACCAGGAGAATCCTACAGACAGAGGATTCTGGCAGGCTACAGTCCAAAGGGTTGCAAGGAGTCGGACACAATTGAAGTGACTTAACAAACATGCATGCGACCTTAATAGTCAAAAGCAGCTTATTCTTTATGAAATAGATGAGTATGTACCTGTTGTTCTCAACATGACTATTGTTTTATAGGCTTACCTTGGATAAATTGGTGACAGTTATTTAGTAGAGCAATAATGATTTTTATTAAAATCAATATGACAGAAGATGAAAATAGTAAAGTTCTCCACTTCTACCTCAGATTTTTTTCTTTTTATTTAAGAAAGTTGACTTCTGTTTAGACACTTGGTTGTGGCTTCTCAGGAGATGATAGTGGTAAAGAATCCACCTGCCAATGCAGGAATCAGAGATGTGAGTTTGATTCATCAGTCAGGAAGATCCCCTGAAGGCGGGCCTAGCAATCATCCAGTATTCTTGCCTGGAGAATCCCATGGATGGAGGATCCTGGTGGACTATAGTCCATAGGGCCACAAAGAGTCAGACATAACTAAACTGACTTAGCACATTGCATATATATGACTGGTTTCATAAAAATGCAGAATTTGTTGATGGCAAAGACCATCCTCAGTTCTGTTGCATCCAGTACATGTAAAAATAAAGAAAATAAACACACACACACATACCGCTTAGCAGTAAAGACTTTCATGATCTATCCACTGTCTACCAGTCTGCACTCAGTTCTTACAATTCTCTCAAATTCACTGTGCGATAGTCCTGACCAAGTATCTTCTTTTCTGAGTTGTCATGTTTACTATCTGTTCTTTCCATTGCTTTGTATTCCTTCACTGTTTTCTAAAGTGCCAGTCAATATGGTCAGAGCCCAATAAATTTCTATTATCATTATTATTATTACATAAAAACATATGAAATTTTAACAGAATAGTATTCAGAACTGATTGGATTTTAGAAGATGGTTTTCAGACGATGAGAAATCCAGGGATGAGTGACAGTCACATCAGATTCAGGAGCACTAAGGATAGAGAGGAAACCATAGATTAGATTGACTAATAAATAGATAAACAATAATAAATAAGTTTATTTATTGACTTTGTTACTTTAAATTTATTAATTTATTGGCTAATAAATAGATAAATAATCGTAGATAATAAAATCAGTAAAAGTTGGGCATATTCAGAGGAGTGAGTTTAACATAACTTCCAGATTTCTGATTTGGCCAGTGGGTCGGTAAGTGATAATATTTATTGGAATAAATTTTTAGTTGTGAAATAACAAGTTCAATTTTGTTTGTAATGGATTTGCATCTTCTACAGGGCAGCTAGGTAAATACCCCAATAGACAATTAAAGATAAACCTAAGCCAAAAGCCTTGATATGGCTGGTGATATTTTTAAAGTATTTATGTATGAGAGAAGTGATTGCTCAGTTCTGCAGAGTAGGAACCATTGATGTGTATAATGCTAATAATGAAGAAGATAACATTTATTTCATTAATAACTCAAGGCCATTCATCTAGTATGCATCAGTCCTTCACTTGAATATAGCTCCATCTGTCTGACTTGCTTTTCCCATTACAATCTTTGATCTCCTGTATCTGACAGAGATTGAAACCAGATGAAGTAGGAAGTCTGGCATGAGCAAGATTAGCTTCTTTCTGCTTGAGCAGACAAAATAGCTTCACTCAACAAAGGTGCACTCAATATCTACTAGAGCATGCTTATTTTGGGATATGACAGCAAACAAGGCACCAGCCATTTGCTAGTAGATCCCAAGAAGCACAAGTTCAAAAGAGATGGAGCACATGTAGGTAAATTACTGCTTTATGTCATCTTCTTGGAGGATATTTCCTGTAGTCCTGACCAAGTATCTTCTTTTCTGAGTTGTCATGTTTACTATCTGTTCTTTCCATTGCTTTGTATTCCTTCACTGTTTTCTAAAGTGCCAGTCAATATGGTCAGAGCCCAATAAATTTCTATTATCATTATTATTATTACATAAAAACATATGAAATTTTAACAGAATAGTATTCAGAACTGATTGGATTTTAGAAGATGGTTTTCAGACGATGAGAAATCCAGGGATGAGTGACAGTCACATCAGATTCAGGAGCACTAAGGATAGAGAGGAAACCATAGATTAGATTGACTAATAAATAGATAAACAATAATAAATAAGTTTATTTATTGACTTTGTTACTTTAAATTTATTAATTTATTGGCTAATAAATAGATAAATAATAGTAGATAATAAAATCAGTAAAAGTTGGGCATATTCAGAGGAGTGAGTTTAACATAACTTCCAGATTTCTGATTTGGCCAGTGGGTCGGTAAGTGATAATATTTATTGGAATAAATTTTTAGTTGTGAAATAACAAGTTCAATTTTGTTTGTAATGGATTTGCATCTTCTACAGGGCAGCTAGGTAAATACCCCAATAGACAATTAAAGATAAACCTAAGCCAAAAGCCTTGATATGGCTGGTGATATTTTTAAAGTATTTATGTATGAGAGAAGTGATTGCTCAGTTCTGCAGAGTAGGAACCATTGATGTGTATAATGCTAATAATGAAGAAGATAACATTTATTTCATTAATAACTCAAGGCCATTCATCTAGTATGCATCAGTCCTTCACTTGAATATAGCTCCATCTGTCTGACTTGCTTTTCCCATTACAATCTTTGATCTCCTGTATCTGACAGAGATTGAAACCAGATGAAGTAGGAAGTCTGGCATGAGCAAGATTAGCTTCTTTCTGCTTGAGCAGACAAAATAGCTTCACTCAACAAAGGTGCACTCAATATCTACTAGAGCATGCTTATTTTGGGATATGACAGCAAACAAGGCACCAGCCATTTGCTAGTAGATCCCAAGAAGCACAAGTTCAAAAGAGATGGAGCACATGTAGGTAAATTACTGCTTTATGTCATCTTCTTGGAGGATATTTCCTGTAGTTGATAATAGAAATCGAAGAATAGAAACAGCATATATCCTCTTTTGTTGTAGAGTGTCATCTCTACCTCCTGAACTACTCTCATCAATTCTTTCTTCACTGGGGAGAATTATCAAAAGACAAAGTCAGTGTGCTTCTTCTCATATTCTGTAGATATTGGAATCATATAGTGGAGGAAGTTAAGAAGCTTTGTCAGTTCACTTTCTTCGAAATCCACCCTCTTGCATCTCTCGCAAGAGTGAATACATAGATTTGTGTTCCAGTTTTGTAGTTTGAGGTCCTTTGACATTGAAATGTCTGAGTTTCACATAAAGCTCTTGGACCTTTTAATGCCAGTTCAGTGATGTATCTTCCTCAGCCCTGAAGCTGAAAGAAGATGGAATAAGAAGCATTCCAGGGTAAGGATTAGGAAGATTAAGTGAAAAGTCAGCTCATTATTGAGTTTCTACAATAGCCCCAACACAGCACTAGATCATGGTAATGAAAAAGGACAAAAGAGATATATCCATTGAGCAACAGAACCATAGTAAGTACATTCACGTTTGTTATGTACTTGTTACTCATGAGAGTCCCACCAGATAGGCATTACAATTTCTATTTTCTATTTTAAAGACAAGGAGACTAAAATATTGGAGACGGTGTTTTAATTTCTTCCCCTCTGTCATATAGCTAGTGGAATTGAAACCTAAACCACGTATGTGGGTTTAATGCTAATAATGAAGAAGAGTAACATTTATTTCATTAATAACTCAAGGCCATTCATCTAGTATGCATCAGTCCTTCACTTGAATATAGCTCCATCTGTCTGACTTGCTTTTCCCATTACAATCTTTGATCTCCTGTATCTGACAGAGATTGAAACCAGATGAAGTAGGAAGTCTGGCATGAGCAAGATTAGCTTCTTTCTGCTTGAGCAGACAAAATAGCTTCACTCAACAAAGGTGCACTCAATATCTACTAGAGCATGCTTATTTTGGGATATGACAGCAAACAAGGCACCAGCCATTTGCTAGTAGATCCCAAGAAGCACAAGTTCAAAAGAGATGGAGCACATGTAGGTAAATTACTGCTTTATGTCATCTTCTTGGAGGATATTTCCTGTAGTTGATAATAGAAATCGAAGAATAGAAACAGAGCATATATCCTCTTTTGTTGTAGAGTGTCATCTCTACCTCCTGAACTACTGTCATCAATTCTTTCTTCACTGGGGAGAATTATCAAAAGACAAAGTCAGTGTGCTTCTTCTCATATTCTGTAGATATTGGAATCATATAGTGGAGGAAGTTAAGAAGCTTTGTCAGTTCACTTTCTTCGAAATCCACCCTCTTGCATCTCTCGCAAGAGTGAATACATAGATTTGTGTTCCAGTTTTGTAGTTTGAGGTCCTTTGACATTGAAATGTCTGAGTTTCACATAAAGCTCTTGGACCTTTTAATGCCAGTTCAGTGATGTATCTTCCTCAGCCCTGAAGCTGAAAGAAGATGGAATAAGAAGCATTCCAGGGTAAGGATTAGGAAGATTAAGTGAAAAGTCAGCTCATTATTGAGTTTCTACAATAGCCCCAACACAGCACTAGATCATGGTAATGAAAAAGGACAAAAGAGATATATCCATTGAGCAACAGAACCATAGTAAGTACATTCACGTTTGTTATGTACTTGTTACTCATGAGAGTCCCACCAGATAGGCATTACAATTTCTATTTTCTATTTTAAAGACAAGGAGACTAAAATATTGGAGACGGTGTTTTAATTTCTTCCCCTCTGTCATATAGCTAGTGGAATTGAAACCTAAACCTTCACAAATTCATAATATAGGATGTAGGGAAGTGAGCAATAATGTATAATTTGAGTTTTTAAATTAAAATCTATTTGTGGAGGTGCATTGGGTGCTCATGATGTGATATCAAGCACAGGTGTTTCATGACAAGTTGATAAATTATATAATTTAGACCACAAGTGTGCTTGAAGTTATGGGACCTTAGGTGGGACCAGGGACTCATGAATGTGGAAGTCAGTAAAGATGTTCTTGCTTAGGTATTGAAAATCAAGATAGTCCTAGGATGAAAAGGTACTATAGTGATTGTGACATCAAGAGAGAATAAGGATCATTGAGCCTGTGGGTAGCATGTTAATGGTGAACAAATTTGGTCCTTCAACCAAAGCATGGACTCAAGCACCCAGGATTATGTTGGAATAAAATTCCACATCTCTCTATCTTCCAAATAATCCAGTCCAGGACTATGTTTTGATGATTTTATTGACAGGGCTACCTTATCCTTCAGCTGTATTCTGGGTCAGTGTGTTTTCATCATTATCTAAGCTAGGACATTAGGAATCTTGGCTGTTATGTTTGCATAGTATTACTCTGGAGAAGAAAATGTCAACCCACTCCAGTATCTTGCCTGGAGAATCCCATGGACAGAGGAGCCTGGCAGGCTACAGTCCATTTGGTCTCAAAGAGTCAGATTCAACTGGGTGACTCAGTATGCAGCACACATACTGCCATTAAGCAGCAAACCACCATCTAGTAGGAAATAGTCCATTCTCTAAAGTAGAGAAAAGCAGTGTTGCTTGCTGATACATTGCTGTCATCATTCTTCAATAACTACCCATATGTTCCGACAGGTTTTTGAATGAGCTTATCATTTCCATGTTAATTGTTGGCTGTGGCAAAGCTCATTTTACAATAGTGGGATCAAAGTATGTTTATTGGTCCTGATGTGTTGTTTGTTCAGGACTGATGTGTTGCAATTTTGTAAGAAATTGCAAATTTGAATTGCAAATCAATTTTTGCTTTTTTTAAAAAAGCAAATACATTCCAGACAGTTTAACACTCTTGTGGGATAATATTGACTTGAAAGTGTCATAGAAAAAATATATATAACCATTGGACTGTAAATGTTGATTGATTTTTCACCAGTTGGTCATCAGTCTTCTAATTCTTACATACTGTCTACCTTGTCAAATTAATTTTCAGAAGCTTGTTCTGATTCAACATTTTAGTGAATATCCACCTAATACATTATTAATATTGAAAAAGTTTTCTGACAGATGTGTGAGAGCGAAAAAATTGGTGAAGATTCTCCAACAAATATGCCATTGTGATCTGAAGAGGCTTTAGTTCCATCTGAAAAATATTTCTTCAGAATTTTTGGACTGTATTTTCAGAATTGACCTTTATTTGACTAGTCTTTCTTTCTGCTCATTAAAGATAAAGCAGAGGGCTGTAGCAATCACATAAGAACTAGCTTCTGGCTTCTTAAGCTTACAGCTTGATGTTACAAATGAAGTTTTATTCATTGACCTTGGTTGAAACTTCCAGGAAGATATGATGGATACAATCTTTCAAGGTTATTTGAAAGCAGACTTTAACTTGAACTTGATATGTAGCTTTTCTTCTCCTTCCTTCTCCAACCCTGAAAGTGAGGGTTGTTAGGATTTCATCATGGAGAAAGTAGGAGAATTAAGGAGAAAGAGGGTGACAACCTCATGTGGCATCATCCTAGTTCTCCATCTTGTCTTAGAGCCCCCTCTAGTTAAGGCATATTTAACAGGTGTCTGAGATACGGCATGTATATTGACAGAGCTAGAGCACAGAATCTAGCTCTGTGTTCTAGAAGTGTGAACTCTGACTTCTATTCTTGGTGCCAAGTGATCATTGCTGATACTTGGTGACAAGTGAGATTTAAATAAGTTTTTTCAGGCTGGGTAAAGAAAGAGACGGATATTGTAATAGTCTCGAGTGAGTACTGAAAATAGTGAAAAAAACATTGGTTAGAAAAAAAAATAGCTTGGAGGCATACTTTATTGCGATTAAAATGCCATTCTAAGAAAGTTGAACTTCATTCTCCAAGTAAAACAGAGATTTTAATCTATTAAAAAACTCATTGTTTATTGCTTATCTATTATTGTTAGGGCAGAGTCAAGCTATATAATTAAGGTGAATTTTATATGATTCCAATCTTCAGTGAGCTAACAAGTTTAGGGAGGGAAGGAGAGTGGTATATACATACGTAGCAAAGATTACAATTTCTCCATCTATAGTCTTCCATTCCCTAATTCCAGGACATCCACATGTCCTATCTGGACATCCATTAAATCTTTCAGAATCTCCTTTCTTGCTATCTGTCTCATCATCAGTCTAATCTCTAAGTAACAGAGTTATGAAACTATAATATTTCTCTTATGCTTAAAGGCGTTGCGATACTAGACTTTGAACAAAAGCTAGACTCCTTGCCTTGGTCTGCCAGATAGCGTAAGACTCAGATCTGTGAACTACTCCAGCCTCATAGTTCTGGTCATGACTATACTCGCTCCTTGATCTACAGTCTCATTGACCTTTCTTATTTCTCAAATATATATTAGATATTTTGTGCCTCAAGCTATTTCACTTGTTCTACCTCTGCACTGAATTCTGTCTTCCTGGTTCTTTAACCAGTTTATACTCTTCTGTCCAGCCTTGCTTTGAAAGTCACAGCCTCAGGGAACACATCCTTGTGAACCTATGTAGGTCTTCCTCCAGCCCTGTTATTCTCTGTCCCTAAACCCCAGTTTTTCATACATGTATGACTGTGAGAGTTGGTCCATAAAGAAGGCTGAGTGCTGAAGAATTGCTACTTTCAAACTGTGGAGCTGGAGAAGACACTTGAGAGTCCCTTGACTGAAGGAAAATCAAACCAGTCAATCCAAAAGGAAATCAACCCTGAATCTTCACTGGCAGGACTAATGCTGAAGGTGAAGCTCCCATACTTTGGCTACATGATATGAAGAGCTGACTCATTGGAAAAGACCCTTATTCTGGGAAAGATTGAAGGCAAAAGGAGAAGAGGGTGGCAGAGGATGAGATGGTTGGATAGCGTCACAGACTCAATGGACATGAATTTGAGCAAATTCTGGGGGATGGTAGAGGACAGAGGAGCCTGCCATGCTACAGTCCATGGAGTCACAAAGAATAAGAGATGACCTAGCCACTGAACAACAACAAAACCCCATTTACATCTTTATGCTACTCAATCCAGTGTGTCCTCATTTATATGTTTGTCTACTTGTTTAATGTTTGTCTACATTACTAGTTTATGAAATTCATGTCTTGAGCCTTTTCTATTCTATTCCCCAGAGTTTATCCAAGACCTAGTACGTCAGAAAGAGTGAGCACTTAATAGATGTCTGTTAAATCGATTACATAAAAATCTATCATTTACTGAGAAGGTCTTTTTGCAAAACAAGAAACACCAGGACTCTTTGTTATGTCATCCATGTTTACTGCTTATTCCCATTGAAAATTTTTGAACCTTAGGAAAAAGTAAGAAATCAAAGACATCTAAAGCTTGGTTCTTTCTTTAAATAGATTTGTGAGAAGGGCCTGGATAACTCACCATCTAAAATAATGCTGCCTAATACAAATATGACTCCAGTATATTTATTAAAAGATATTTTGTGCCTCAAGCTATTTCACTTGTTCTACCTCTGCACTGAATTCTGTCTTCCTGGTTCTTTAACCAGTTTATACTCTTCTGTCCAGCCTTGCTTTGAAAGTCACAGCCTCAGGGAACACATCCTTGTGAACCTATGTAGGTCTTCCTCCAGCCCTGTTATTCTCTGTCCCTAAACCCCAGTTTTTCATACATGTATGACTGTGAGAGTTGGTCCATAAAGAAGGCTGAGTGCTGAAGAATTGCTACTTTCAAACTGTGGAGCTGGAGAAGACACTTGAGAGTCCCTTGACTGAAGGAAAATCAAACCAGTCAATCCAAAAGGAAATCAACCCTGAATCTTCACTGGCAGGACTAATGCTGAAGGTGAAGCTCCCATACTTTGGCTACATGATATGAAGAGCTGACTCATTGGAAAAGACCCTTATTCTGGGAAAGATTGAAGGCAAAAGGAGAAGAGGGTGGCAGAGAATGAGATGGTTGGATAGCGTCACAGACTCAATGGACATGAATTTGAGCAAATTCTGGGGGATGGTAGAGGACAGAGGAGCCTGCCATGCTACAGTCCATGGAGTCACAAAGAATAAGAGATGACCTAGCCACTGAACAACAACAAAACCCCATTTACATCTTTATGCTACTCAATCCAGTGTGTCCTCATTTATATGTTTGTCTACTTGTTTAATGTTTGTCTACATTACTAGTTTATGAAATTCATGTCTTGAGCCTTTTCTATTCTATTCCCCAGAGTTTATCCAAGACCTAGTACGTCAGAAAGAGTGAGCACTTAATAGATGTCTGTTAAATCGATTACATAAAAATCTATCATTTACTGAGAAGGTCTTTTGCAAAACAAGAAACACCAGGACTCTTTGTTATGTCATCCATGTTTACTGCTTATTCCCATTGAAAATTTTTGAACCCTAGGAAAAAGTAAGAAATCAAAGACATCTAAAGCTTGGTTCTTTCTTTAAATAGATTTGTGAGAAGGGCCTGGATAACTCACCATCTAAAATAATGCTGCCTAATACAAATATGACATCAGTAATATATTTAACTTTAAATAACTTGGAAGTAGTGCCTATAAAGGTAAAATGAATCAGGAAAAACTAATGTTAATTAAACATTTTAATCCATTATATGCAAAATAAGGCTTCAACATTAAATCAATATAAAATTATTATTAAATAATTATTAATGAGATATTTTATGTTATTTTTTCTTATCAAATCTTTCAGTGCCAATGTGTATTATACACTTACAGTACATCTCATTTTGTATATTAACTTTTCATTGGGAATAATTGATGTGCATCCAAATTTCATAATATTTACAACTGAAAAAATAGATTCACCTGTTCAAGTTGTTTCAAATATATGCAGAAGTTTTCCAACAACTTAAGTAGTAAATAAGTACAGGCCTACCTCTAAGAGGAAGTTTGGATTCCACATCACTGTATAAAGCCAACAGCACAATACAGCAAATCACAAGAAGACTTTTGGTTTCTGAGTACATATACAACCTATGTTTACACTTTACTGGAGCCTATTAAATGTGGAATAAAACTCAAATACAACAATGTATATACTTTAATAGAAAATATTTTATTGCTAACGAAAATGCTAACTATTCTTCAAGCCTTCAGTGAGTCACGGTAACTTCAAAGATGCCTCTGGTCTCAGATCACAATGGTAAATATAATAATAAAAAGTTACTAAATATTGTGAGAATTAAAAAAAATAAAACTATTACATAGAGACAAAAAGTGAGTAAATACTGCTGAAATAATGACCTGATAGCCTTGGCCCACACATGGCTGCTGATAAATCTTCAGTAAGTAAGAACATTATAATCTTTGAATAAAAATTACAGACTTATAATAAAGCAAAGCATGACACACCAGGTATGCCTGTACCAGCTTTTACATTTGCAGTTAATTAAAATTAAAGACAACTAATTTTAAACTTCTTTTTCTCAGTCTCCATAGCCATTTTTCAAGGGCTCAGTAGCCACATGTGATTAACTGCTATCCTACTGGACCGCAAGATTGGGAAAGAAATATGAGTTCATGTTTTTTCTGAATTTATAGAAAGTAGAACATTCTGATAAAAGAGGTTTCTCTTTTATGCATTTACAATAAAGAGACCAGTTTTATTCTTTGGTAAAATGCTCAGTGAAAGTGATTATCATGACGAGCCAGCATTTAAAAAGTAATAGTCATTACAAGCTAAGAGTGCTCTCCTTGAAAAGACAGTTGCACACTGATTGAGTCAAAAAAGATGCTCACCTTTCTCACACCGCAGATGAGTCTTGTTTGAGGTTCTTTTCCCTGAACCTCTGCTGTTGTCTGCTCTACCACCGCTGAGTGTCGCTGTGGGCTGAAAAGCTTGTACATGATCAACAGAGAACTGCCTGAAAGGAGAAGAGAAGAGAATGAAAATGAATGATGATATATTGAACCCTCCTGGGTTTTTGCTTCTCTTTTCACTTCTGACACTAGGACACTTTTAAATCCATAGCAAGTACATGAGGAAAATTAAATCAGAGCACAGAGCACAGCCCAGACATAAAACCAATCTAAAAACCCAATGTATAAATCACAGACTTTTGGTTTCTGAGTACATATACAACCTATGTTTACACTTTACTGGAGCCTATTAAATGTGGAATAAAACTCAAATACAACAATGTATATACTTTAATAGAAAATATTTTATTGCTAACGAAAATGCTAACTATTCTTCAAGCCTTCAGTGAGTCACGGTAACTTCAAAGATGCCTCTGGTCTCAGATCACAATGGTAAATATAATAATAAAAAGTTACTAAATATTGTGAGAATTAAAAAAAATAAAACTATTACATAGAGACAAAAAGTGAGTAAATACTGCTGAAATAATGACCTGATAGCCTTGGCCCACACATGGCTGCTGATAAATCTTCAGTAAGTAAGAACATTATAATCTTTGAATAAAAATTACAGACTTATAATAAAGCAAAGCATGACACACCAGGTATGCCTGTACCAGCTTTTACATTTGCAGTTAATTAAAATTAAAGACAACTAATTTTAAACTTCTTTTTCTCAGTCTCCATAGCCATTTTTCAAGGGCTCAGTAGCCACATGTGATTAACTGCTATCCTACTGGACCGCAAGATTGGGAAAGAAATATGAGTTCATGTTTTTTCTGAATTTATAGAAAGTAGAACATTCTGATAAAAGAGGTTTCTCTTTTATGCATTTACAATAAAGAGACCAGTTTTATTCTTTGGTAAAATGCTCAGTGAAAGTGATTATCATGACGAGCCAGCATTTAAAAAGTAATAGTCATTACAAGCTAAGAGTGCTCTCCTTGAAAAGACAGTTGCACACTGATTGAGTCAAAAAAGATGCTCACCTTTCTCACACCGCAGATGAGTCTTGTTTGAGGTTCTTTTCCCTGAACCTCTGCTGTTGTCTGCTCTACCACCGCTGAGTGTCGCTGTGGGCTGAAAAGCTTGTACATGATCAACAGAGAACTGCCTGAAAGGAGAAGAGAAGAGAATGAAAATGAATGATGATATATTGAACCCTCCTGGGTTTTTTTGCTTCTCTTTTCACTTCTGACACTAGGACACTTTTAAATCCATAGCAAGTACATGAGGAAAATTAAATCAGAGCACAGAGCCACAGAGGGGCAGCCCAGGAAATAAATATCTTTTACCTTTGAAGAACCTGAAGTTGCCATAATAGTCAATGCAGAGTTGATTAATGTCAAGAAAATAAGATTTACTCTTGTAAGTCAGTATCATCAGCATGAGAGATAAGGCCTTGCCTTTGATGCCTTTTCTCTTACTAAATGGCTAATATTTTTGCTTTCCTTTGATTTTGAAGGATGAGAGTTTTTATATTTATTTTCTAAACAATTTCTGAACAGTTTTAATGCACATTAAAGGACATACATATCAATATTTTAACTACATGGAATGTAAGTTCAAGATTTATGCTGTAGGTACAAAGAGGAGTGCATATATTTAATATCAGGGAGATAAATGTGTGATCATTAAATATAATGCTCTGCTTGTTGAAAGCTTTAGTGAATATAGAAAAACAGATTTCATAGCCAGAATTATTGATAGAAACAAACAGCTATACACTAGTTTAAAATAAGTAAACATCTTCTAAGTTCAAATTTGTAAGGAATATTTTTTTAATGTGAGATCATATTTTGGGTGCACAGTCTTATAAGAAAGAGTGTGATGGTGACTGTAAGAAATATACAGGAATGTTCTTCCAAGGACAGTTTGTTTGTAATGAACCAAAAGCATAAAATTAAACTAAAAATCTGCAAAGTTACTTCTGCAGAAATAGAAAGTGAAAGGATCCAGTTATTTTATTTTACCCACATTTTTAATGACTTCTAGATATTTTTGTGATGTACATGATAAATGCATTCCTTCTCCATTGACTATATTCTTTAATTCTTTCTTAAATAATAGTTTCACAAAGATTGATCACATTTCTCTTTATTTCCTTTAAACCTCAGATGTCTAAGAATATGAAGGTATAAGGAAGTTATTAGTCCAAAACAATCCCATGTTAGTGAGAAAATTTCCTGCTAAAGCAGAACGTCTTCATCATACAGTGGATATCTGGATGTAAAACTTATAACTGTGTTATTTGGTTAGTCTCTGTACATGGGGGGAAATTAAATCAGAGCCACCTAAAAGCCAACAGCAAGTACATGAGGAAAATTAAATCAGAGCACAGAGCCACAGAGGGCAGCCCAGGAAATAAATATCTTTTACCTTTGAAGAACCTGAAGTTGCCATAATAGTCAATGCAGAGTTGATTAATGTCAAGAAAATAAGATTTACTCTTGTAAGTCAGTATCATCAGCATGAGAGATAAGGCCTTGCCTTTGATGCCTTTTCTCTTACTAAATGGCTAATATTTTTGCTTTCCTTTGATTTTGAAGGATGAGAGTTTTTATATTTATTTTCTAAACAATTTCTGAACAGTTTTAATGCACATTAAAGGACATACATATCAATATTTTAACTACATGGAATGTAAGTTCAAGATTTATGCTGTAGGTACAAAGAGGAGTGCATATATTTAATATCAGGGAGATAAATGTGTGATCATTAAATATAATGCTCTGCTTGTTGAAAGCTTTAGTGAATATAGAAAAACAGATTTCATAGCCAGAATTATTGATAGAAACAAACAGCTATACACTAGTTTAAAATAAGTAAACATCTTCTAAGTTCAAATTTGTAAGGAATATTTTTTTAATGTGAGATCATATTTTGGGTGCACAGTCTTATAAGAAAGAGTGTGATGGTGACTGTAAGAAATATACAGGAATGTTCTTCCAAGGACAGTTTGTTTGTAATGAACCAAAAGCATAAAATTAAACTAAAAATCTGCAAAGTTACTTCTGCAGAAATAGAAAGTGAAAGGATCCAGTTATTTTATTTTACCCACATTTTTAATGACTTCTAGATATTTTTGTGATGTACATGATAAATGCATTCCTTCTCCATTGACTATATTCTTTAATTCTTTCTTAAATAATAGTTTCACAAAGATTGATCACATTTCTCTTTATTTCCTTTAAACCTCAGATGTCTAAGAATATGAAGGTATAAGGAAGTTATTAGTCCAAAACAATCCCATGTTAGTGAGAAAATTTCCTGCTAAAGCAGATACGTCTTCATCATACAGTGGATATCTGGATGTAAAAACTTATAACTGTGTTATTTGTTGGAGAATTTTACCTTGTGTTCACAGTGAAAAATGAGGAAAGGCAAATGCCATAAAGGGGAAATAGGGAATTTTGATCATTTGGAAAGTTGGAAGCACCTTCAATTCCATCAACAAACTGCTGAACACATTACATCCAGAGCAACTTCACAGACATTATTAGTTTAATGATTCTTAACATATCTGCGTGAGTTAGAGCTGGTTCAATCTATTTTGCACAACAAATCAAGATCCAAAAAGGTTCTGTGATTAATCCAAGATCTCATAGTGTTAGAGCCAGAATTTATTCTTTTGTCTGATATCAAAGATTTTACTGTTAACCAGTACTCCATTCTATTCTGTGTATTTATATTACTCCCTGTGGGAATGCGTTTGCCCTAGTCATAGTTTGCATGCCTTCATGCCCCGACGCCATGCACTGTCACCTGTGAGGCTCCTCTGTCAATGGCATTTTGTACGCAAGACTACTGGAGCGGGTAGTCATTTCCTTCTCCGGAGGATATTCTTGGCCTAGGGACTTAGCCCAAATCTCCTGCATTGGCCGGTAGATTATTTACCACCGAGCCACCTGGGAAACCCCATAGTGGCTGTCAAAGTGACCATTTAAGCAAACTATTGGTTAAAGTAAACATGAAGAAAAATGGGCTAATCTAAGGAAATGGAAATTTCTTTAAAATGTCTCAATTTTCTTACCTCCCTCTTCCACTCATCTTGAACTCTACCTTAAATTCATCTTACTTTGCTTCTTAAGATTTAATATATCAATGCAGTATATGGAGTTAATAGTATCTACTGTTTAAACATGGTGAAAATTAAACTCACTATATCGAAGACAACTACTAAGGTCTAGTTTTAAAGTGTTCTCAATAAGTAGTAGTTATAATTGTCTTCTTTAATCATTTCTTTATAATGTCCTTCTTGAGAACACAAATTGACCTAATACTAAGTACAGATACTTTAGGTGTCACTGATTCCTATCTACATGTAAGTCTTCTTTTGGATCTTTGTGTTTATCTTCCTTAGAGTATGTTTTTTAGGTTCCTGGATATGTAGGAATTATTTATCAGTAAATTTGGAGAATTTTACCTTGTGTTCACAGTGAAAAATGAGGAAAGGCAAATGCCATAAAGGGGAAATAGGGAATTTTGATCATTTGGAAAGTTGGAAGCACCTTCAATTCCATCAACAAACTGCTGAACACTTATTACATCCAGAGCAACTTCACAGACATTATTAGTTTAATGATTCTTAACATATCTGCGTGAGTTAGAGCTGGTTCAATCTATTTTGCACAACAAATCAAGATCCAAAAAGGTTCTGTGATTAATCCAAGATCTCATAGTGTTAGAGCCAGAATTTATTCTTTTGTCTGATATCAAAGATTTTACTGTTAACCAGTACTCCATTCTATTCTGTGTATTTATATTACTCCCTGTGGGAATGCGTTTGCCCTAGTCATAGTTTGCATGCCTTCATGCCCCGACGCCATGCACTGTCACCTGTGAGGCTCCTCTGTCAATGGCATTTTGTACGCAAGACTACTGGAGCGGGTAGTCATTTCCTTCTCCAGAGGATATTCTTGGCCTAGGGACTTAGCCCAAATCTCCTGCATTGGCCGGTAGATTATTTACCACCGAGCCACCTGGGAAACCCCATAGTGGCTGTCAAAGTGACCATTTAAGCAAACTATTGGTTAAAGTAAACATGAAGAAAAATGGGCTAATCTAAGGAAATGGAAATTTCTTTAAAATGTCTCAATTTTCTTACCTCCCTCTTCCACTCATCTTGAACTCTACCTTAAATTCATCTTACTTTGCTTCTTAAGATTTAATATATCAATGCAGTATATGGAGTTAATAGTATCTACTGTTTAAACATGGTGAAAATTAAACTCACTATATCGAAGACAACTACTAAGGTCTAGTTTTAAAGTGTTCTCAATAAGTAGTAGTTATAATTGTCTTCTTTAATCATTTCTTTATAATGTCCTTCTTGAGAACACAAATTGACCTAATACTAAGTACAGATACTTTAGGTGTCACTGATTCCTATCTACATGTAAGTCTTCTTTTGGATCTTTGTGTTTATCTTCCTTAGAGTATGTTTTTTAGGTTCCTGGATATGTAGGGAATTATTTATCAGTAAATTTGGAGAGTTTCCTGCAAAAAGAAATGTAAGAATGTATTCTGCCACAAATCATATCTGTTATATCTATGTGTCTATGTATATATGTATCTATCTATCTATCATCTATCTATCCATTCATTCTATCCCCAGCCACCCAGTTTTTTTCTTCAGAAGATTATATAGGGTGTTTGGCTTGAGGATTTAATGGTTTGCCATCAGAAGCAGGATTAACTAGTTTCTGTTTTGTTTCATCTTTTAGGTGATTAAGAGAAAGCTAGAGTTCATCACCTTTAAAGGTGTCAAAGATTGAAAGAAACTAGAAAGCAATGGAGTATCTATAGGGTGATGTTGTGAAGTGCAACGGGGATGGCTGGGTATGAACTGCAGTGATTCTTCCCAGAGGTGTTGCTGTTTACATGACAAGACATCAAATAGCAAAGGATTAACAATGAAATCCTTTTCTTGGAACTGTTGAATTTCTCACAAAATCTGCTCTTTCACCTTGATGCCCAAGGTGCTTACAGTATGGAACACATGGTAATATAAGTAAATGCCAGTCTGGATCAAACATATGCTGTAATGTATTTAAGTATTTTGTGTACATGGCAGAGTGATATGGAGAGCAGAAAGGAATACAGAATGTGTCGAATGGTTTCTTGCAGATCTAGGTAATTATTAATGCTCTAGAAATTCAGTTTACTTTCACTGAATACTCTGAATCACTCATAAAATCAGTGATCTTGGCCCCATTTTTAGATGAATAAAACTAAGCTGAAAGAAATTAAAAAGGTCTTTGTAGGATCATATCCTTAATCAGTAGTGGAGTTTTCCATGTAGAGTGTTAGCCCACCAATATCTACAGCTTATATTCTTTAGATTGTAGTGATGGTCTTCAAATATACTTTTAGATTAAGAACACTTTTTTTATTCCAAATAAAAATTTTCATGGAATCCTGTGTATAAACCATATTAAAACTATGCCTTTCTCTTTGGCCCAGGTGTGAGGGTCCTGGTGACTACACTCTGAAAACCCCATTCCTTACCCTATGAGGACTCCTGCTGCACATGCATAGATATTTTTAAAATTCTCTGGACCACAGTTTGAAAACCAGAATATCACACCCTGTGATTGTTATGGTGTGTTAGTCACTCAGTCATGTTCGACTCTTTGTGACCCCAGGGACTGAAGCCCACCAGGCTCCTCTGTCCATGGGATTCTCTAGGCAAGAATAATGGAGTGTGTTTCCCCATTATTTCCTTCTCCAACCACACCATATGTAATCTCAAACAGACCACAAGTCCTTGAGTTCTTTGTTTGAATAGCCATTTGGCAGGAGATAATCAAGGTAATGCCTTTGCTGTAGGATTTTTCATTCTAAAACAGTTTTTACAGGGGAAAGAAGTAGCTCAATTAAGTAAAACAACTTGCTTAACGGTATCTTGAAATATGGTCAGAGTTGTGCTATCATAGGTACAGAGGCTTCTGGGTAGTTTCTTTTGAACCAGGGTATAATACAGTCAACTAATGAGCTATATTCCCTTTCTTTAAAAATCTGTTCTCTTCTACTCTAAGAACTGCAACTGAACATCCAAGATCTTTTTAATGTGTGTTTTTTTTAAATGTTTGCCTACTTTCCTCACAGCCCCAGTTAAATCATGGGGGACATCTAATTAACTTTTCTGGATACTTTGATTTACAAAATGATACATGCTTTTGCAAGTGGATACATGGCTGTTCTGTGCAGAGAAGAGCTCTGACATGCCAGCTGTATCCCACTGCTCCTCTCTGATCTTCAGAGTTTTCTTTGCAGCCTGGAGAAAGGGAGAACTCTGGATGCCCTTTGTATCCTGAACAAAGAAGACAGCATGGACATCTTTACACAGGTTCCAAGTATGAATGCATGGGCTGCCGTTTATCACCTTTGGCTTTTCAAAAGCCAGTGTTTTCAAGGCTGTTCCCCCAGCAGAAGCTCTTTTGGCTTCAGTCTACTTGGAACAGCATCTCTCTAATTACCAGATACCTAAGAATGAACTGGTGTTTTAACTAAAGATATATTTTTGACAAAACACATTTAAGCCAAAGTCAAATCAACTTAACAAAAACTGTTCGCTTATTTTAAAAAAGCAAACACAGGGATACTCTGATATTTTCATAGAGCCATCTCTTTTATCCCTAGTGTCTATCTAAGAATAAGCCAATCAGTGATGGTCAATGGGAGGAAAATACAAAGACCGATGCATTTATTGATTGCATATACACTCACACACACATTCACAAAGCCTATAAAAATTAGAAAAAGAGAGATGATGGAGTAATAAGCAGTACTAAATGCCTGTAATTAATTCACCAGCCTTGTGCATTAGTAACTCAAGAAAATGGAGAATTAATGATGCCAGTACAAGTGCCACAAAACTTGGACCTCTGCCTGTGCCACTATACCATTCTATCTATATAATGATGGCAGGATCTGTTATCCTGAACCTTAATAACTGACATGCCATGCACTCCACATTTCTGAAACTTTCGGATATATTTTTCAAGGTCTTATCTACTAATATGAACTCAATACCTATCGTTGTGCACTGTTACCAAAGGTAAGGTCAGAAGGGAACTAGATACAGTTGTTTAACCTCTTTGTAGCTTACCCTTCCTTGTATCACTAACTACAATTGCAAATTGACAGTTCCTAATAATTACAGTCATATCATTTACGTTACAAATGATCACCTGTGCCCATATCAACAGTAGTGAACTATCACATTCTATACATAATTATTAAGTTCTTTCTTTAATTTGTCTAAATTTTTATCTTTAAAGGTCAATTTTTGGGGCCTTATCAAAATCTATTATGAAAAAATACCCTATTAAATCCTCTGGGTTGAGACTCATTCTTCTACACCAAATATACAAAAATATTTTTTAAATCCCAGTTACCAATAAAATCATGTACATTTTAAAATATTTAGCTATATTATTCATTCAATAATATTTGCTGAATACATAATATTATGACTCTGCTAAGCTTTGGGAATATGAGTAAGAAAACAAAGCTGAAAAGCTGCAGGAGTGGCTTCTATTTCATTAAAATAATGATAACCAAATTTTATACAACAGTTGCTTTGGAGATATGGAATAGACATAGCTACATCAAACTAATGAATCAAAAAAGGTCTTGAGGAGATGAAACTTGAGTTTAAATAGGAATCACATAGATGAAATTCAGTGAATAAGGGTATTTTAGATAAACAAAAGTGTTGATTATTTTAAATGACTAAAACCAGGAATTACCATTTTAGAAAGATTCCTCTATAAATGTGTGTTTTTGAATATGCTATTTTAGTCATGAAATTATACATAAATAAGGAAACTGTCAACTTGGAATAAGAAGTTATTAATCTTCCATAAATAGCATATATTTTGAATATTTTCCTCCAGAAGTGACAATATATACTTCTGAGAATGTAAAAGATTTTTGACTCTTTGTATCATGTTGATGTTTAAGTTCTCCAAGGTTTCTACAAGCAAAGGATGTGTTGAACAAGGAGACAGTTCCTTCAAAGATATTTTATGGGTCCAATACAAAAATAACAATAACAGCATAATGGCCCCAGCTCTTAAAATTCAGAGAGACACTATGGGAAATGTGGGAATTCAGTAAAGAACATGACTTTGTTTTTAGTTGCTTATTGATTACTGTTTGTGGAATTATCATGATATTTGGAATGGCTACCCACTCCAGAATTCTTACTGGAGAATTCTATGGACAGAGAAGCATAGAAGCCTACAGTCCATGGAGTCACAGAGTCGGACATGACTGAGCAGTGAAGGCCAGGGTCAGGGATCTAGTACAACCCCTCACTCTCTGTGGAATCTCAGACTTATAGTTTAAAATTCCTCAGGCTCCATTTCCCCCTAGAATGGTGCTGACATATTTACATGGACCACAGATTCATGAGGATTACATATATTGGTCAATACTTGGAGGATCATAAGGTGTACTTCAAATTTTAAGTATCAAAGAACCAGTTCTATATTACATTCAAGAAAATAATGGTTTTCCAAGTGTATCCCCTACTTGATTTAGCTAAAAGGGCTTTGATAAGTGAATTTAAAAATTTAAAAAGTTAATAATAAACATTTTTTAAAGACAGAATCTATTTTACCACAACAGACTCTGAACAAGGTCTCAAAACTTATGCTCAAGAAAGTGTTGTGGGCTAGTTATCAGTACATTATTCTACAAATATGGACACAATTATAAACCTAGAGTTCTTCGAGTGGCAACAGGTGTTTGAGATGAGATTAGATTGGGTTTGACCCCCAGCTCTATCATGTCTTAATTTTTTATTTTTTTAATTTTTTTTAAACTATGGACAATGTGCTTAGATGCTTGTAGTCTCAGTGAGTTTATCAATAAAATGTAAATAACAATGCATTTCTTATTGTATGTATATGTATATATGAGTCTGGGGAAATGGGTATGACAGTATAAATATGATACTAAACACTTGTTAGTTTCCATCTATCCTCATAAAATATCACGATGCTGGACATGTCACCATCTTTTAGTAAAGAACAAAATTTATTCTCATTGTCTGAGACATAACCCTTACATAACCATAGAAGTAGTATCTTAGAATAATCACAATACTCTTCTATTTTTTGTTTCATCTTACTTTTTATTCTATAAAAAATTATTAAAGTATGGTTGATTTACAATGTTGCATTAGGTTCAGGTGTTCAGAAAAATGATTGTATTATACATATATTATATACATTCTTTTCCTGATACCTTTCTGTTATAGGTTATTAGAATATACTGAACATAGTTACCTGTGCTATATGTAGGTCCTTATTAGTTATCTATTTTATGTATAGTAATGTGTATCTGTTAATCCAAAACTTCCAATCATAATATTCTTACATAAACTTTTCCAGGACAGAAAACCCTTTGAAAACTTCACAAAGGGACAGGCTATCTCAAAGATCAAGAAGGGACAGGAAATCTCTCAGAAGGGCTCCTGTTTAACAATGCAGTATGGTAATTTGTTTCAAGTGGCATTAGTACTGGAAGCATGCTTCTCTAATGTAAGGAAATGGTGGACAACAAAGATATACTGGTCCCTAAATTTCCCTCCTATATACCTGTGTTTCAAGATGTTGTCATTTAATTGAAGAGATCAGGACATCCTGTCTTTGACAGAGTACGTGTTTATGTCCTCAAGGAGCCTCCATATGAGGCCAGGAATGCCCACCTGTGTTCACTTTTGCCTTACCCTAAGCTAGCTTTCTTTCAGCTAGAACCCAAGTGCCTGGAAGTGGTGGACTGGTTTTTATTTCCAAAGGTCAACATTCACCTTCATGGACCCTTACGAAGGAGTACTCCTCTGCTTATCCTGATTAATGTCTGAGAATTAAGATTGAGTGTTTAAAAGCAGGGATTTTAAAGTCACACAAACTTGAATTCAAATGTGGCTCTTCCATTTCCTAGCTGTGTGGTTCTAGAGAAGTAACTTAAACTCTGTATGCCTTTATTTTTTTAAAAGATGAACACAGTATCTATTGCATGTGACTGGAAAGAAGTGGCTGCATAGAGGTAAAATATCTACATTAATGTCTGGTGTTAGGGCTCAAAGTCAGAGCTCAAAAAGTGTCTATTTTTATCAATATTAAAGTCAACAATAAGTAATATTTAAGCTATTTCTATATGTCAGACATTGTATTACTTTCATCTCTAACTTACCCATCAGGCTTCCACCAGAGTACAATGCAATGGTTGAATATCTAAGCACTGCACTGGGTACATTTCCTATTGTACCATTTACTTTACCAAGTAACTTAACCTTTCTAAATTTCTGTTTCCTCATCTGCAAAATGGAAATACTGTCAAAAATAGCTTCATCCTATTGAAGGGCATATGCAGCAAACAGGGTCTGACTACTGCAACATTCTGAAGTAGACAACATGTAGATATTCCACGTGCAAAAGTACTAGTGGTAATTATTACATGAAAACCTATATGATTTGAAGCTCATTTCACTGAAGACTTGCTAATAAAATCAACTGAGAGATGTAGAAATGATTTAGATTTGTTTGGTTTTCAGCTTTATTTTTTCCCTCCTTTACAAAGCTGTACTTTGTTAAGTTTAGAAAACTTTGACATGTATAATTTACTTCCTCAGAGAAACTGTGGAAATGAATACATACTATATTCACATTGGTAAGGATAGTGCCTTCATAGATAAATAAACAATAATTAATTGATGTATTTTAATAATTCATATAATAATATTAAGCCCACAGTATTCACAAGACAGATTCGTAGGTTCATACATTCATAAAAGGGTGATTTTCTAAAAGTGTTTTTAATATCCTAAAACTATAAATACTCAATGTATAATTTGAAATAAAGAAAATAAAGACTAAGAAGGAAAATAAAATCAACTATAATTGCATCACCTAGAGCAGAGATAACTGCATTACGAAGAGTTTATTTCATTGTCGGATCATATTTTTTCACTTTAGCATATAATTTTATAACACAAGCATTTCTTGCATAGTCTCAAAGTATTTGTGAATATGCTTTTAGTGGAATTGCCTAATCTCCCACTGAGAACACTTAATGCCAGTAATTTCAGTTAATAATTATTTCCTCAGCAGCTGTGAAGATTTCCCTGTGCTGAAACTGGGCTTAAATATAAGAGAAAGGTTTGCCCCCTTCCTCAAAGTTTTGTGCAAGGAAAAGATATGTAGTAACAAAAGGGAACATACCATCAATTATTTCCAATTGTATCTATTAGCATAGCAGTATAAACATACTTTTCAACAGGCATTCATGTACATTTGACATTCAGATTGTCACTTTAAACTCCAAAAATGTTGCAGGCAAGCACACCCGTTTCTTGAACTTGTAGCTTTATGGTCAATGTCAATAATTGTTAATAATTTAGCTGGGTTTATTAATGAATATTCAGTTACCTTAGGACCTTTACACAATTCAACAATCCTAGATCTTCAATTTGTTCTACAATGTCAGGGTGATAATGACCATAAATAATTTTTTTTGGGTTTTACCATCTTACTTATTCCACGTGCAAAAGTACTAGTGGTAATTATTACATGAAAACCTATATGATTTGAAGCTCATTTCACTGAAGACTTGCTAATAAAATCAACTGAGAGATGTAGAAATGATTTAGATTTGTTTGGTTTTCAGCTTTATTTTTTCCCTCCTTTACAAAGCTGTACTTTGTTAAGTTTAGAAAACTTTGACATGTATAATTTACTTCCTCAGAGAAACTGTGGAAATGAATACATACTATATTCACATTGGTAAGGATAGTGCCTTCATAGATAAATAAACAATAATTAATTGATGTATTTTAATAATTCATATAATAATATTAAGCCCACAGTATTCACAAGACAGATTCGTAGGTTCATACATTCATAAAAGGGTGATTTTCTAAAAGTGTTTTTAATATCCTAAAACTATAAATACTCAATGTATAATTTGAAATAAAGAAAATAAAGACTAAGAAGGAAAATAAAATCAACTATAATTGCATCACCTAGAGCAGAGATAACTGCATTACGAAGAGTTTATTTCATTGTCGGATCATATTTTTTCACTTTAGCATATAATTTTATAACACAAGCATTTCTTGCATAGTCTCAAAGTATTTGTGAATATGCTTTTAGTGGAATTGCCTAATCTCCCACTGAGAACACTTAATGCCAGTAATTTCAGTTAATAATTATTTCCTCAGCAGCTGTGAAGATTTCCCTGTGCTGAAACTGGGCTTAAATATAAGAGAAAGGTTTGCCCCCTTCCTCAAAGTTTTGTGCAAGGAAAAGATATGTAGTAACAAAAGGGAACATACCATCAATTATTTCCAATTGTATCTATTAGCATAGCAGTATAAACATACTTTTCAACAGGCATTCATGTACATTTGACATTCAGATTGTCACTTTAAACTCCAAAAATGTTGCAGGCAAGCACACCCGTTTCTTGAACTTGTAGCTTTATGGTCAATGTCAATAATTGTTAATAATTTAGCTGGGTTTATTAATGAATATTCAGTTACCTTAGGACCTTTACACAATTCAACAATCCTAGATCTTCAATTTGTTCTACAATGTCAGGGTGATAATGACCATAAATAATAGTTCCCTTCTTTTCTTTTGGGGCTCTCTAATCTTAATTACATGTTTGCTCCATGCATTCATCTAACTGGAATTTTATGATCTAAATGTGATTTACAGCAGTAAATTAAATAATTATCTGAAGTACTGCCAGGGCTATTGGGACCAGTGCTGTGAAATCTGATCAATCTTGTGGAGCTTAATGTCTCCTAAGAATGGAAACCAGCTCAGGAATTCATAGCCTGTTTTATTGTCTCCTGCAGTCTGGTCATTTAGATCAGGAAAGTTAAAAAAAGAAGAAAATGTATTATCTGTCTCAAACCTGTGGCAGCCAAGTGAAAAGATTTAGAAAGTCATAAAAATTACTCTAAAAAAAAAAAAAGGAGTATGGAAACAATTTGATCTGGGTGGTTTGGAAGAAATGGACTGAATAACTCTTGTCCAGCAGCTCATGAAAATACCTGTCGAGTATTGTACCTTTACATAATTGCAGAGGGCCATGTGTTAGTTCAAATCTGCTAACAAACAAAAATTTTAGAACTTGAGGCTCTTCCATCCCTACTACTCTCTCACATGTGCTTGAATTATTATAGTTATGAAGAGAAAAATCAAGCATTTTCTACAGATAAAGCAATGTAATAACATTATATACATGTATTTGTATACACACACATACATATAAAACACAGGGAACATTGAAAAAAGAGAAGCACATGTTCTTTAAACATTTAGAGAGATCTTGTTATGGATTAGTTGCTGAGTCATGTGCAACTCTTGGTGACCCCATGGACTATAGTCCACTAGGCTCCTCTGTCTGTAGGATTTCCCAAATAAGACTTCTGGAGTAAGTTGCCATTTCCTTCTCCAGGAATCTTCCCAACCCAGGGTTCAAACCCAGGTCTCCTGTTGTCAGGAGAATTCTTCACTTTTGAGCCACCAGGGAAGCCCTAGAGATCACCTATAGACTGAATCCTCCTCTTTGAGAGTAAACAAAAGCTTACTGTGATTGTGGCTTATCCCGGGTAACACTGACCAGGCAATGTATTTGAATTCTGGATGCCATTTTCACTTGACTTTCCTCCCCTTACTCTCTGTCTCCTTGTTGTGCAACTCAAATGAAAACTTGATGTTTCTTTTATTTTTCTCATACTGATTTACTTCTTGTGCTGTACCACGTGTAAAATAGATAGCTAGTGACAACCTACTGCATGTCACAGGGAGCTTAACTCAGTGCTCTGTGACAATCTCAGTGTGTGGTATGTGGGGTGGAATGGGAGGGGGAGAGAAGTGCAAGAGGAAGGGGATCCATGTGTACACAGAGCTTGTTCACTTCGTTGAATAGCAGAAAGTAACGCCACCTCATAAAGCAATTATACCCCAGTAAGGAAAACAATATTCTTCCTACCCACATAAAATTTTTACTCCAATACTTTGGCCACCAGATAAGAAGAGCTGACTTACTGGAAAAGATCCTGATGCTTGGAAAGATTGAGGGCAGGAGAAGTGGGTAACAGAGGATGAGATGGTTGAATGGAATCAGTGACTCAATAGTCATGAGTTTGAGCAAACTCAGGGAGATGGTGAAGGACAGGGAAGCCTGGTGTGCTGCAGGAAACTGATGTGGCACAGAGTCAGATACAACTGAGTGAAGAACAATAAATTTTTTTCCTCAGCTTGCAGTGCCTATCTTTTGATCAAGTGAGAGACTTGCTCCATATTGTTGTACCTTTCAGCCTATAGTCATGCATTAATTTATACTTCTTAAAATCCTATTAGATTTGAAAAGAACAATGAACAAGATGTTCAGCATCCTTTGTCTGATGCAAGCAACTACTCAGACAATATAATCATAATCATATAAACAAATGCATGAAATAATTGCACATGAAGACCATGGCTATGAAAGAAGCCATGTAGCCACTAAACTTTTGGGATTGAGGTACTTTTTATAGGAGGTACTTTGGACAGTATGGCTAGAGAAGCCCCTAGCATGAAGTGGCTTTGCAGGAGGTAGCAAGCAAGCTGTATCTTGAAGAATGAGGGAAAGGGCTGGCTATGTATGATCATACTTTTGTTTTTACAAACCTGTTGCACCAATTCCAGCATTCTCTGCAAATAATGTCTATTGACATTCTCAGATGGGAGCCTTCTCTGTATCTTAGCACCGAACCTGTGAAGTTATACAGGTAAAGTTGTAATGATCTTTCCTTTATTCTGTCATATCACCATATAATAGAATCCTACTGCTCTCTCTCTCTTTTTTTTTTTTTTTGTTAAAGATTTATTTATTTACTTTGGGTGGGGGTCGGGTTGGGGAGGGAGGGGAGTGGGCGGGCCACTTCTATTGGACTTTCATTTCTCTATTTTCATTAGTCTTCGTTCTTTGGCTCCTGTGGGCCTCCCATCGCGGTGGCGTCTGTCGTTGCAGAGCACTGGCTCTGGGCGCATGCGCTCCAGGGCTCCGGCTCGGTAATTGGACACATCAGTCCAGCCGCTCCGCGGCACGTGGGATCTTCCCAGGCCAGGGCTCGAACCAGCGCCCCTTGCACTGCAAGGCGGTGTCCTCACCCACTGGACCACCAGGGGAAGCCCAATCCTACTGCTCTCTAACATGCATCACAGATAAAGGATAACATCACCAATATATAAAAACATACTGATGTTTTGCCTTACTAAGTAGTATCTAATGCAATGTTGATCTCAATTCCATCGTTCAATGTGTATGCTCCAGAGGGGAATTTCCTCTCTATCCTTCTTGAGTTGTTGTGACTGGACTAATAATGAAATTGACGTAAGACAGATGAACAGGAGAAAAAGAAATAAGTTTTAATTCATGTACCTGGCTGTCTCATAGAAATTGGACCTAAAAGTGGCTAAATCAGGTAGCATTTATACTTTGCAGTTGAAACAACAAATTTGTATGACATTGGCAGGACAAGGAAATTCAGGTTTTGGGTGATCGATCAGTGAAGAATCTAAACAGAGTTTAGGCTTGAGGTAATAAATCAAAGAAGTTACAAGGTTTATTTCTACAAACTTCTTGCCCTGAATTTCCTCTCTCTGGTGATGTGCTATGTGCTGTGCTTAGTTGCTCAGTTGTGTCCGACTGTCTGTGACCCCATGGACTGTAGCTTCCCAGGCTCTTCTTTCGATGAGGATTCTCTAGACAAGAATACTAGAATGGGTAGCCAGTCCCTTCTCCAGGGGACCTCCCCAATCCGGGAATCGAACCCTCATCTCCTGAATTGGCAGGTGGGTTCTTTACCACAGAGCCAGGAGGGAAGACTCTCATAGTTTTGGAGGAGGATTAAATGAGACCCATAAATGTGATGGTAACTTTCCTGGTGACTCAGACAGCAAAGAATCTGCCTTCAATGAAGAAGACCTGGGTTCAGTCCCTCAGTTGGAAAAATCTCCTATAGAAGGGAATGGCAACCCACTCCAGTATTCTTGCCTGGAGAATTCCATGGACAGAGGAGCCTGGCAGACTACACTTCATAGAGTCCCAAAGAGTCAGACACACTGAGAGAGTTACACTTTCACTTTCGCAAATGTGATAAGCTTCAATTATTTTTTATAAAAAAAGCAGTATAACAGGGCTTCCCTGGTTGTCCAGTGGGTAAAGAGTCCACCTTGCAGTGCAGGGGGCACGGGTTCGATCCCTGGCCTGGGAAGATCCCACATGCCGAGGGACAGCTGGGCCAGTGGGTCCTATTATGAGCCAGTGATCTGGAGTGCATGCACCCACAGCCTGTGCTCTGCAGTAAGAGGCCACTGCAACAGGAGGCCCACACAGTCTAAAGAATAGAGATAGATGAAAAAAAAAAAACAAAAACAATAAAAGAAGCCAAGATTTAAAAATATATATATTAAAAAAAGAATGATATAACACTTAATTACAATGTCGTATGGTGCTGTCCTTTGTTTATACTCATTGGAAAGAATTGATCCTCATCATTAGCATCAAATGCTTACTAAGCACTCACCGAAACCAAGCTCTGGGTGGCTTCCTCTCCAGAGTATCTTTATTGAGTGTACTTCTCAGATTCTTTCGTGGAAACAGAATATTAAATCCCCCTAAGCTTGCTAGAGTGATCAGAGCTACCAGAATTACAGAGACAGGGCATTGTCTGGGTTTATATGTTTGTTTTATTATATTCTAGGCGGCCATATATTTTATGTTATTTCTTCCTTATGAATTGTTTCTATAAAAATAGATTATGAAGAACTTCCAAATTCTTTTTTCTTTTTTTCTATTTTTTTTTTCCTCTGGGTAAGTAATGTATCTGTAGAGATATTGTTTTTGTCAAGAAGAAAAAGAAGATTCTTTCCAATAAGAGGAAACAAGATTACAGTGGCATATATGTCAGTAAAGTTTAAGCAGTATTGACAAGGATGCTATATCACTGAGTGAAATTCTTGCTAACCATCTGTTGTAAAATTCTTGCTAACCTGTCTCTCGAGATGACCCAAAAAGAAATCAAAAGCAAAGTGACATGGAGAAGTAGTCTCTATATCATCACCATATTATGAAGCTTGCAATATTTTGTTCAATGTATTTTTTTGCCAACCAAAAACTTTATCAGGACTCAAAGCTTTTTATAATTGAAACCAATTTTGAACTGATCAACTAAAGATGCCACACCTAGTCTGAAATAAACCAATTGTTTTCTCTCTTTTTACAACTCCTAACTATTTTCTTCTGTTGGACTTTCTGTCAATAAGACATAAGTTTAAGAAATAATGGAGTCATGCACTCCATTTGCCCACAAGCAGAAAATCAGTAAGAAAAATATTTATTATGAATGTGAACGTTTTCTGGTGATTATCAAGATTGGATTAAGAAAGAAAATGATTTTTAGATTGTTGCCGTCAGCTACTTTTGATTCGTAATGCATATAAGACAAAATTTGAAAGGCCACTACAGACCAAGTCTAAAGAATAGAGATAGAAAAAAAAAACAAAAACAATAAAAGAAGCCAAGATTTAAAAATATATATATTAAAAAAAGAATGATATAACACTTAATTACAATGTCGTATGGTGCTGTCCTTTGTTTATACTCATTGGAAAGAATTGATCCTCATCATTAGCATCAAATGCTTACTAAGCACTCACCGAAACCAAGCTCTGGGTGGCTTCCTCTCCAGAGTATCTTTATTGAGTGTACTTCTCAGATTCTTTCGTGGAAACAGAATATTAAATCCCCCTAAGCTTGCTAGAGTGATCAGAGCTACCAGAATTACAGAGACAGGGCATTGTCTGGGTTTATATGTTTGTTTTATTATATTCTAGGCGGCCATATATTTTATGTTATTTCTTCCTTATGAATTGTTTCTATAAAAATAGATTATGAAGAACTTCCAAATTCTTTTTTCTTTTTTTCTATTTTTTTTTTCCTCTGGGTAAGTAATGTATCTGTAGAGATATTGTTTTTGTCAAGAAGAAAAAGAAGATTCTTTCCAATAAGAGGAAACAAGATTACAGTGGCATATATGTCAGTAAAGTTTAAGCAGTATTGACAAGGATGCTATATCACTGAGTGAAATTCTTGCTAACCATCTGTTGTAAAATTCTTGCTAATCTGTCTCTCAAGATGACCCAAAAAGAAATCAAAAGCAAAGTGACATGGAGAAGTAGTCTCTATATCATCACCATATTATGAAGCTTGCAATATTTTGTTCAATGTATTTTTTTGCCAACCAAAAACTTTATCAGGACTCAAAGCTTTTTATAATTGAAACCAATTTTGAACTGATCAACTAAAGATGCCACACCTAGTCTGAAATAAACCAATTGTTTTCTCTCTTTTTACAACTCCTAACTATTTTCTTCTGTTGGACTTTCTGTCAATAAGACATAAGTTTAAGAAATAATGGAGTCATGCACTCCATTTGCCCACAAGCAGAAAATCAGTAAGAAAAATATTTATTATGAATGTGAACGTTTTCTGGTGATTATCAAGATTGGATTAAGAAAGAAAAATGATTTTTAGATTGTTGCCGTCAGCTACTGTCATATTCTCTAGAAATTTTCAGTAATGCATGATGAAGACTGGTATCAAATTTGAGATGTGTTAGTGTTTGAGGAATGAATCTTAGATTTATAAACAGCAAGGCTTCATAAAGAAACTACTCTTGATGGCTTCCCCTGGTGGTCCAGTGGGTAAGGACACCGCCTTGCAGTGCAAGGGGCGCTGGTTCGAGCCCTGGCCTGGGAAGATCCCACGTGCCGCGGAGCGGCTGGACTGATGTGTCCAATTACCAAGCCAGAGCTCTGGAGCACATGCGCCCAGAGCCGGCGCTCTGCAACGACAAACGCCACGATAGGAGGCCCACAGGAGCCAAAGAACAAAGACGGATGAACAAAGAGAAACGAAGACCAAGCTCTCCTCCCTCCCCAACCCGACCCCGCCCAAAAATAAATAAATAAATAAATCTAAAAAAAAAGAAAGAAAAAAGAAACTACTCTTGAGTCTCAAAACTTAGACTAGGAAGTAAAATAAATATTTCTAATTGTGTAAATATTCTATACAGAAATTATTTCTTATTGAGTCATGTATTGACACATGATATATATATGTTTTACATTGTATAATAAAGTCACATATTACATGATATAATATATATATATATATATTATATCATGTATGCTTTTCCTTTAGCATTTTGTGGTTGTTGATATTCTATTAGAAATGAGTTGTATGGGGCTTCCCTGGTGATCTAGTGGGTAGGGAGTCCACTTTGCAGTGCAAGGGGTGCCAGTTAATGTATTTTTTGCCAACCAAAACTTTACAGACTCAACTTTATAATTGAAACCAATTTTGAACTGATCAACTAAAGATGCCACACCTAGTCTGAAATAAACCAATTGTTTTCTCTCTTTTTACAACTCCTAACTATTTTCTTCTGTTGGACTTTCTGTCAATAAGACATAAGTTTAAGAAATAATGGAGTCATGCACTCCATTTGCCCACAAGCAGAAAATCAGTAAGAAAAATATTTATTATGAATGTGAACGTTTTCTGGTGATTATCAAGATTGGATTAAGAAAGAAAATGATTTTTAGATTGTTGCCGTCAGCTACTGTCATATTCTCTAGAAATTTTCAGTAATGCATGATGAAGACTGGTATCAAATTTGAGATGTGTTAGTGTTTGAGGAATGAATCTTAGATTTATAAACAGCAAGGCTTCATAAAGAAACTACTCTTGATGGCTTCCCCTGGTGGTCCAGTGGGTAAGGACACCGCCTTGCAGTGCAAGGGGCGCTGGTTCGAGCCCTGGCCTGGGAAGATCCCACGTGCCGCGGAGCGGCTGGACTGATGTGTCCAATTACCAAGCCAGAGCTCTGGAGCACATGCGCCCAGAGCCGGCGCTCTGCAACGACAAACGCCACCGTGATAGGAGGCCCACAGGAGCCAAAGAACAAAGACGGATGAACAAAGAGAAACGAAGACCAAGCTCTCCTCCCTCCCCAACCCGACCCCGCCCAAAAATAAATAAATAAATAAATCTAAAAAAAAAGAAAGAAAAAAGAAACTACTCTTGAGTCTCAAAACTTAGACTAGGAAGTAAAATAAATATTTCTAATTGTGTAAATATTCTATACAGAAATTATTTCTTATTGAGTCATGTATTGACACATGATATATATATGTTTTACATTGTATAATAAAGTCACATATTACATGATATAATATATATATATATATATATATATATTATATCATGTATGCTTTTCCTTTAGCATTTTGTGGTTGTTGATATTCTATTAGAAATGAGTTGTATGGGGCTTCCCTGGTGATCTAGTGGGTAGGGAGTCCACTTTGCAGTGCAAGGGGTGCCAGTTCGATTCCTGACCTGGGAGGATCCCGCGTGCTGTGGAGCGGCTGGACTGGTGCACTCAGAGCCAGTACTCTGCAGCAAGAGAGGCCACTGCAGTGCGAGGCCCACACATGCCAAAGATAAAGATGAATGAAAATAATAAATAACTAAGAAAGAGCTCGTGGCATGAGGTTAAAAAGAAAATGAGTTGTATGCCTATTTTTTGACTATTAAGTAGTAGCACGCAAAAAAAAAAAAAACTCACTTGGGTGAAAATTTGCTATATGGAATTCACAAAGAGAAGAAGGCATATGTGGATAATTGGGGAACAGTTTTATGAAACATGGTGAACAGCTGTTGGGAGCACAGAAGTTAACTGTTCTTTGGAGAAGACAGCGTATTAATTCATAGCAATTATTTCAAATGGTTGGAAGACTTCAGGTTGACAAGGCACATTTGTTTTCTTTTACCTTCCTCTTTTATGTCAGCAGTTATTCCATGGAAATATGCAAGCAATTCTCTGTATAAAAATGACAGGCTCATCATTTAGAAGTCTTACTCTGGCATGTTGGTGATATAAATGATCTGAGACTGTCAGTCTGTCCCAGACTGACTTAGCTAGTCTTGAAAGACTGTATATAAATGTGAAAGAGTACAAAATATGAAGATGAAACTGGGAAAAAAAAAAAAAATCACTAAACTTTATATAGCACTTATTTTTGTTTTACATATACTAGTACATTTCATCCTCACAACATTCATATAAGGTAGCTTATATTATTGCCCCTACTTCATAAATAAAGAAACTGAAGGAGAGATAGGTAAGGGAAACAGACGACACCCAGTAGATCTGGGGATCAACTCAGGAAGTCTGGGCTAAAGAGCCTCTGCTCTTAATCACTAAGCTGTAACTTGAAGAACATAAACTCATCTATGTATATGCGTGTTGGTTATTTGCATTTGGCTGGGTATATACATCATATAAAGTTATAAGTTCTCCTTTGCACATCTTCTTCTTAATGCTTTTACTCAAATATGGAATCAGACTTTGATGAATATAAATAGTAATCCATCCATTTATTCAGTCATTCACACATTGTTTGGATCATATAAGACAAATTGTTGGTGAATGAATGCATCAGTAAATGTATGAGTGAATTCATCAATGCCATACTATAATAATTAAAAATATGAGTAAATGAAGAGTGAACAAAGGAATTAATTCAAAAATCAAGAAATGTGTATCAGCTTTAGTCCTCCTCCTCACCAGATAAAGAAAAGAGGCTCTTGAGTTTATGATGTTCCTAAGTAGTAGAATAATTTTGAAAGACAAGGTTCAAGAAATATCCAAGTTTAGTAGAGCATTACAAGGAAAAGGAGGCATGAAAAGAGATGTGTCATTCCAAAATGGCTTCCAAGTCTAACCACGCATTAGGATCTTCTAGAAACCTTAAAAAAAAAAAAAAAAACAACAACAAAGAAAAAGATCCATTGCCTGTGTTCCAGAAGACAGCGTATTAATTCATAGCAATTATTTCAAATGGTTGGAAGACTTCAGGTTGACAAGGCACATTTGTTTTCTTTTACCTTCCTCTTTTATGTCAGCAGTTATTCCATGGAAATATGCAAGCAATTCTCTGTATAAAAATGACAGGCTCATCATTTAGAAGTCTTACTCTGGCATGTTGGTGATATAAATGATCTGAGACTGTCAGTCTGTCCCAGACTGACTTAGCTAGTCTTGAAAGACTGTATATAAATGTGAAAGAGTACAAAATATGAAGATGAAACTGGGAAAAAAAAAAAAAATCACTAAACTTTATATAGCACTTATTTTTGTTTTACATATACTAGTACATTTCATCCTCACAACATTCATATAAGGTAGCTTATATTATTGCCCCTACTTCATAAATAAAGAAACTGAAGGAGAGATAGGTAAGGGAAACAGACGACACCCAGTAGATCTGGGGATCAACTCAGGAAGTCTGGGCTAAAGAGCCTCTGCTCTTAATCACTAAGCTGTAACTTGAAGAACATAAACTCATCTATGTATATGCGTGTTGGTTATTTGCATTTGGCTGGGTATATACATCATATAAAGTTATAAGTTCTCCTTTGCACATCTTCTTCTTAATGCTTTTACTCAAATATGGAATCAGACTTTGATGAATATAAATAGTAATCCATCCATTTATTCAGTCATTCACACATTGTTTGGATCATATAAGACAAATTGTTGGTGAATGAATGCATCAGTAAATGTATGAGTGAATTCATCAATGCCATACTATAATAATTAAAAATATGAGTAAATGAAGAGTGAACAAAGGAATTAATTCAAAAATCAAGAAATGTGTATCAGCTTTAGTCCTCCTCCTCACCAGATAAAGAAAAGAGGCTCTTGAGTTTATGATGTTCCTAAGTAGTAGAATAATTTTGAAAGACAAGGTTCAAGAAATATCCAAGTCTAGTAGAGCATTACAAGGAAAAGGAGGCATGAAAAGAGATGTGTCATTCCAAAATGGCTTCCAAGTCTAACCACGCATTAGGATCTTCTAGAAACCTTAAAAAAAAAAAAAAAAAACAAAGAAAAAGATCCATTGCCTGTGTTCCAGTCTAGACAAACTGAATATAAGTCAGGCATGAATATAAGTCACATGCCAGGCATGTGAATTCGCCCCATATGACTCCAGGGTGTGCAGACATTATTTGAGATCCACTGGTTAGGCAAAGAGCTCTCTAGAGAGATTTTATAGAAAAGATAATTTTCTGGTTGCATCTTGATAAGTTGAGCCTTTGCTAGGATAGATCCATGGAAGGGGGATGAGTGGTGTAGGGACACAACGTCAGCAGGGCCCAGAAATGGGAGGAAATGCAAGGGAGAAAATTGCTAAATGCAGAGAAACTTCTTGGCAGAATTACAGTTGACTCGATTTCTGCAGCTTGGGAGCCCCTGGGCCCTTTGTCTCCTGCCATCTGCCTTGACTCCCTTGGCAGACAGGAATTAAAACCCTCAGCTGGGCTGTGGTGTCCTGGACTTATTTAGGATAATGGCCTTTATCGATTGTGGTTCTCTGCCTGCAGGCCTCATAGGACGGTTCAGCTTCAACTTTGACTTCAGACTCATACTTCTCTAAATAGCTTCTAAATGGATTTTAAAATGCTCCATCTAAATTACTTAAAGACTTACCTCAGCCACCCCATCAATTTCTAGAGAACGAGCTCTTGCCAACAATCAGGATTTCATAGCACTTCGCCAGCCAAATAAAAGCTCCAGCCCTTGCCTTGAGGAGTTTACCTCCATGAAGTAGGTGTGACTGGGTACTTAAAAATACATAAAATGCTATGATTTGGAATCGGATCCAGAAATGCTGACTCTCTCTCTCTCTGGTTAGAGCTGTTAACTACTTTACTGAGCGTTTCATATTATTTTGATCTGAGAATAGATTGGCTATTACATTTTCTACTGTTCGTGCTAGGAGAATCTGTAAAGAAAAGAGGCTCTTGAGTTTATGATGTTCCTAAGTAGTAGAATAATTTTGAAAGACAAGGTTCAAGAAATATCCAAGTCTAGTAGAGCATTACAAGGAAAAGGAGGCATGAAAAGAGATGTGTCATTCCAAAATGGCTTCCAAGTCTAACCACGCATTAGGATCTTCTAGAAACCTTAAAAAAAAAAAAAAAAACAACAACAAAGAAAAAGATCCATTGCCTGTGTTCCAGTCTAGACAAACTGAATATAAGTCAGGCATGAATATAAGTCACATGCCAGGCATGTGAATTCGCCCCATATGACTCCAGGGTGTGCAGACATTATTTGAGATCCACTGGTTAGGCAAAGAGCTCTCTAGAGAGATTTTATACAAAAGATAATTTTCTGGTTGCATCTTGATAAGTTGAGCCTTTGCTAGGATAGATCCATGGAAGGGGGATGAGTTGTGTAGGGACAAAACGGCAGCAGGGCCCAGAAATGGGAGGAAATGCAAGGGAGAAAATTGCTAAATGCAGAGAAACTTCTTGGCAGAATTACAGTTGACTCGATTTCTGCAGCTTGGGAGCCCCTGGGCCCTTTGTCTCCTGCCATCTGCCTTAACTCCCTTGGCAGACAGGAATTAAAACCCTCAGCTGGGCTGTGGTGTCCTGGACTTATTTAGGATAATGGCCTTTATCGATTGTGGTTCTCTGCCTGCAGGCCTCATAGGACGGTTCAGCTTCAACTTTGACTTCAGACTCATACTTCTCTAAATAGCTTCTAAATGGATTTTAAAATGCTCCATCTAAATTACTTAAAGACTTACCTCAGCCACCCCATCAATTTCTAGAGAACGAGCTCTTGCCAACAATCAGGATTTCATAGCACTTCGCCAGCCAAATAAAAGCTCCAGCCCTTGCCTTGAGGAGTTTACCTCCGTGAAGTAGGTGTGACTGGGTACTTAAAAATACATAAAATGCTATGATTTGGAATCGGATCCAGAAATGCTGACTCTCTCTCTCTCTGGTTAGAGCTGTTAACTACTTTACTGAGCGTTTCATATTATTTTGATCTGAGAATAGATTGGCTATTACATTTTCTACTGTTCGTGCTAGGAGAATCTGTACGGTATTTTAAAAATCACCTGAGAGGGTCTTTAGGAGCTTTGAGTATTGTCTTTACTGAATAATAACAAGAGCTGATGGTTCTAATGGCATGCACTGTAGAGCATTTACTCTGTGCTAATCAATATTCCTAGCACATTACATGTATTCATTTATTAAAAGGCCTCAACAATCCGGTGAGAGCAGTGATTTGTAATTTTTAATGTAAAGGTGGCAAATTCTTATCACAGAGAAGTTAGGTAACTTTTCCAAGGGCTCCAGGATTTTAAGCATAGATCTAGGAGATAAATGCAAGCAATCTGGTTCCAGAGCCTGGATCCTTAATATAAAATAGACATGATTTGTGTTTTGATTCTTATGTCCTTAACATTTTAACATTATAAATAAGGTCATTTTGCAGTGTATACCAGAGTTCCTGATACATAATAAATAGACAATATATATCAGGCATTATGCTATTTGTAATAATTTTTTCAAATCTTCTTGAAATTAATATTTGAGTAACCTGCCAATATTTTTGAGTTTTACAGTCATTCTCTCATTAATACCCACAAAAAACCTGAATTGCAACCAGGTTCACTTTATGGATGTGAATTGAGAACTAGGAGATGTTAAGTGATTTATCTTAAGTCACAAACTAAGAAGTAGTAGAACTTGCAATATTAGTCAGGGAACTTATCTCTGTGCTGACCTACATGGGTGGGATGGAGGTGGGTGATAAGGAGGTTCAAGAGGGAGGGGGTACATGTTACATATAGGTGATTGACTTTATTTTACAGGAGAATGTCATATTCTAAAGCAATTTGTTGTTCAGTCGCCAAGTTGTGCCTGACTCTTTGTGACCCCCATGGTCTGTAGCCTTCCAGGCTCCTCTGTCCATGAAATTACCCAGGCAAGAATACTAGAGTGGGTGGCTATTTCCTTCTCCAGGGGATCTTCTGGCCCAGGGATAGAACTCATGTCTCCTGAATTGGCAGGCAGATTGTTACCACTGAGCCACAAAGCAACTATATGCCAATTAACAAATAAATAAATACATAAATGCACTTCAAAAGGAAGAAACAACAATAACAAAAAAAAAAATGAAGTGGTAGAATCAGAATAGGAACCAAGGCTAACTTTTTTTTAACCCTAAGAAATGGCCTTCCTTTTGTCAACTGAGTGGTGAGTCCCCTCATTTAGAATGACACAGTTAAGAGGACTTTTTGATGTTTTATTCAAATATGTCATTACGTCTATAGCACACCACCTAAGTTTTAATTAATACATATTAGAGGATCAATGGAAAGGCTAAAGTTGCAATGAACTAATTAGACTTCTAAATATTTACCCACGGTTACAAAAGGAGCTGCATGTGAGTGTGATTTTGAACCTAAAATGTTACAAAGAAAATGAGGCTATTGACTCCCAATGCAGATAGCTGCATTAGGCAGAATACAAACAGCCAGTGGAGTTTTATATGTGGCTGAAGGGGGAAGAGTAAATGTGAATGTGAGTGCTGTTTACACATAGCAGCACCAGTGTCTGACTAGCCATGTTTCCTGGCTAGTACTAGACCTGGTGATGCTTCTTGACATATAAATTGATGACTATATACTCAATATATTCAATGAAAAATGCCTAAATAGTTTGTAAGAGATTCTTTTTATGCATCTAATATGAAAACTGAGCTGTGTAATCAACACCCATGAATGACATTCTTTATTTAATACCTGCAAATAACTAGCCACTCTTCTAGGTGCTTTATTATGAGACCCCTTTTAACCCCTAAAGGAATCCCATTTTTTTTTTTTTTTTTTAATTTTGTAACTAAAGAGACTCACACCCTGACAGGAAATTGACTTTTTTGAGTTCACATAGCTAATGTTAAATATGAGATCCCATCTCATGTTATGTTTCTACCATTTTACATAGCCTCCAAAGAAATAAGAGATTTTCGGTTTCCCTGGTGGCTCAGTTGTAAAGAACCTGCCTGCCAATGCAGGAGACTCAGATTCAGTCCATAAGTTGAGAAGTTTCCCTGGAGGAAAAGAACCCCTGCCAAAGGATAGAACTCATGCTCCTGAATTGGCAGATTGTTACCACAACAAAGCAACTATATGCCAATTAACAAATAAATAAATACATAAATGCACTTCAAAAGGAAGAAACAATAATAACAAAAAAAAAATGAAGTGGTAGAATCAGAATAGGAACCAAGGCTAACTTTTTTTTAACCCTAAGAAATGGCCTTCCTTTGTCAACTGAGTGGTGAGTCCCTCATTTAGAATGACACAGTTAAGAGGACTTTTTGATGTTTTATTCAAATATGTCATTACGTCTATAGCACACCACCTAAGTTTTAATTAATACATATTAGAGGATCAATGGAAAGGCTAAAGTTGCAATGAACTAATTAGACTTCTAAATATTTACCCACGGTTACAAAAGGAGCTGCATGTGAGTGTGATTTTGAACCTAAAATGTTACAAAGAAAATGAGGCTATTGACTCCCAATGCAGATAGCTGCATTAGGCAGAATACAAACAGCCAGTGGAGTTTTATATGTGGCTGAAGGGGGAAGAGTAAATGTGAATGTGAGTGCTGTTTACACATAGCAGCACCAGTGTCTGACTAGCCATGTTTCCTGGCTAGTACTAGACCTGGTGATGCTTCTTGACATATAAATTGATGACTATATACTCAATATATTCAATGAAAAATGCCTAAATAGTTTGTAAGAGATTCTTTTTATGCATCTAATATGAAAACTGAGCTGTGTAATCAACACCCATGAATGACATTCTTTATTTAATACCTGCAAATAACTAGCCACTCTTCTAGGTGCTTTATTATGAGACCCCTTTTAACCCCTAAAGGAATCCCATTTTTTTTTTTTTTTTTTTTTAATTTTGTAACTAAAGAGACTCACACCCTGACAGGAAATTGACTTTTTTGAGTTCACATAGCTAATGTTAAATATGAGATCCCATCTCATGTTATGTTTCTACCATTTTACATAGCCTCCAAAGAAATAAGAGATTTTCGGTTTCCCTGGTGGCTCAGTTGTAAAGAACCTGCCTGCCAATGCAGGAGACTCAGATTCAGTCCATAAGTTGAGAAGTTTCCCTGGAGGAAGAAATGGCAACCCATACCATTATTCTTGCCTGAAAAATTCCATGGACAGAGGAGCCTTCTGGGCTACTGTCCATAGGGTCACAAAGAGTCAGACATGACTGAACATACACACGTGAAGAAAAAAAAAAGAAGAAAGAGATTTCAGATAAGTCCTACTCAGTCTCTCGCCTACCATACCCCTTTCTCCCTCCTCCTTTCTCCTTCTACTGCTTTTCTATGTCTCTTCGTTTCTGAACAGTGTTTCATGAAACTCAAGAGTAACATCAAAGACTTACACACTTTGTATATTGCAACATATTTTCCTGAGTTTTACAGATGCAGGTTATGACACACATAAGCCAGGTTGCAATATACATGCATTTATCACACCTCTTGATGTGACTTCAGCCCTTTCTCTTCTGATACGGTTTCTCCAATAGCAAGTAGGTAAAGGTGACATTGTAAAGATAATCCTAAATATCTTTGGATTTATTTGCTTATTTATTTGATTCATTAATAAGCACTGGAACTTAGTAAAACATGCCTTGCAGTTGACTTCAGAATTGTGCTACTCTAGGGTGTCATGCTAACTTGAAAATCAAGCCTAGTTTATTATGAGACTTGACAAGGTCGTTGCTGTGCTTGTTTTGTGTTTAGTTAATTGCTTGCTTGCTTTTACTTTTACTCATTATTATTATTATTCTTTTTTCCTTTGGGAGGGCAGGTTGGGGAGGGAGGGGGGCAGGTGGCCACTTCTGTTGGTCTTTCATTTATCTATTTTTCATTCATCCTTGTTCTTTGGCCCATGTAGGCCTCTCATCGCGGTGGCCTCTGTTGTCCCAGAGCACCGGCTCTGGGCGCATGTGCTCCAGAGCTCTGGCTCGGTAATTGGACACATCGGTCCAGCCGCTCCATGGCACGTGGGATCTTCCCAGGCCAGGGATCGAACCGGCGCCCCTTGCACTGCAAGGCGGTGTCCTTACCAACTGGGCCACCAGGGAAGCCCCTACTTATTATTTTTGTGTGGACTCCTATTCTCAGGAGATTCTGATCATTAAGTAAGAACAAGTTACTAAAAATTTGCGTTTGTAGAAATATCCTCTGGTCATTTTGTCCAGGGCTTCCATGTTTGAGAACTAGCTCCAAGTACAGATTGATATTCTACACTACAGAATACCACACGTGCCTCCTCTCAGTCATTCCTTCCTGTGTATATAACAGTGTCTTCCTCCATGACACAAGGAGCTTACAAGACTCAGAAACTTCATTTCATACTTGGTCCTATAAAAGATGAGAGCGGTTACATACAAATGACTTGATCATTTTTAAAATGTTAGATCTCTGCTCTCTCAGGATCCTTTACCACAAAAGAACATTTATATTTCTTTTAGTTCCCCTAACAATAATTCTAAAAATGTAATAAAATGAATAAGGCTCCCGGTCTCTCCAATCTACTGCCAACTTTAATTCATGACAGTCAGTATTAATTCAGGCCAAAGGTCCCCAGGAAATATAACAGATACCTAGACTTTTTTTTTTTATTTCTTCTACATTTAACTTTTTTGTGTTCTATCAAGGTTGGCTAAATCTGTTTAGTTCAGATTCCAGCCCCAGGCATCTCTAAATGTGTTTGTTTGTCATCTCTCTTTTCGCATTCTTCTTGGAGGATAGATAGCTTTATATTAAGGAACCGCAATAAGATGTTTCCTGACAAGCAAAAGATTGATTCTGGGAACCACCATCACTCACATAGTATTGATTTTTTGGGATTTTGTACTGAAATCACAAAATGCTTCATGAAAAGCACTAATTCAGGATATCCCCTTTAGGAATACTTGTATGAAAGGGATATTTACAGGATTTCCCTTCCTGTAGCCCATTCTGTGAGGTAGAAAAGATTGCACAAATTGGGGGATTGCCATGAATCCAGTATAGAAGGCACAGGAAAATGGTGCCATAACCAGACCTGAGAAATCACAAGAGCTCACATGACTGTGCTGTCTGATCTCAGAGGAGTCATTTGTGTTTCTCAAACCTCAGTTTTCCTTCTTCAAAATGGGCTTACTTATATGTTATAGATTATTGAGGAGATTTACTAGGGTAAAGTATATTCTCAAATATATTTTCAGGAGATTCTGATCATTAAGTAAGAACAAGTTACTAAAAATTTGCGTTTGTAGAAATATCCTCTGGTCATTTTGTCCAGGGCTTCCATGTTTGAGAACTAGCTCCAAGTACAGATTGATATTCTACACTACAGAATACCACACGTGCCTCCTCTCAGTCATTCCTTCCTGTGTATATAACAGTGTCTTCCTCCATGACACAAGGAGCTTACAAGACTCAGAAACTTCATTTCATACTTGGTCCTATAAAAGATGAGAGCGGTTACATACAAATGACTTGATCATTTTTAAAATGTTAGATCTCTGCTCTCTCAGGATCCTTTACCACAAAAGAACATTTATATTTCTTTTAGTTCCCCTAACAATAATTCTAAAAATGTAATAAAATGAATAAGGCTCCCGGTCTCTCCAATCTACTGCCAACTTTAATTCATGACAGTCAGTATTAATTCAGGCCAAAGGTCCCCAGGAAATATAACAGATACCTAGACTTTTTTTTTTTATTTCTTCTACATTTAACTTTTTTGTGTTCTATCAAGGTTGGCTAAATCTGTTTAGTTCAGATTCCAGCCCCAGGCATCTCTAAATGTGTTTGTTTGTCATCTCTCTTTTCGCATTCTTCTTGGAGGATAGATAGCTTTATATTAAGGAACCGCAATAAGATGTTTCCTGACAAGCAAAAGATTGATTCTGGGAACCACCATCACTCACACAGTATTGATTTTTTGGGATTTTGTACTGAAATCACAAAATGCTTCATGAAAAGCACTAATTCAGGATATCCCCTTTAGGAATACTTGTATGAAAGGGATATTTACAGGATTTCCCTTCCTGTAGCCCATTCTGTGAGGTAGAAAAGATTGCACAAATTGGGGGATTGCCATGAATCCAGTATAGAAGGCACAGGAAGATGGTGCCATAACCAGACCTGAGAAATCACAAGAGCTCACATGACTGTGCTGTCTGATCTCAGAGGAGTCATTTGTGTTTCTCAAACCTCAGTTTTCCTTCTTCAAAATGGGCTTACTTATATGTTATAGATTATTGAGGAGATTTACTAGGGTAAAGTATATTCTCAAATATATTTTCAAATATTTAAGGAGGCTTCCCTACAAATACAGACTAAAAATACAGAAATTTATTAATCATTAATGCAGAAACCAGAAAGATGATAAAGCTAGTACAGAGAGAATTTGAAGAACTATGTATTTGTATGAGTTTTGTTTAAATAAAGAATGTTAAGCTAAGATATTTAGATTAGGCACAACAATGGTTAATGTTGCTCAGGACAGTAGAATTACCATTGAGTTACCGTTTCTTTTTTGTTATTGTTGAAGTCAACATATAGTATTGCACTAGTTTCCGGTGTACAATATAGTGATTCATGTTTGTATTTAGCAGTTCATATTCACTATGAATTGATCACTATTATGGGTTGAATACTCTGTAGCCACAGTTATTATAGTATTATTAACTATTTTTACTATATTTTACATTGCATCAGTGTGACTTATTTATTTTATAATTAGAAGTTTACACCTCTTCATCCCCTTCACTTATTTTGCCTGACCACTTACAGGCTCCCATGTGTCAAGCAAAAGTTTGTTCTCTGTTCATCTATGAGTCTGTTTCTCTTTTGTCTTGTTTGTTCATTTTTTTAGATTCCACATATAAGTGATACGCTATTTGTATTTCTTTATCCGCCTTATTTTACCTAACATAATACCCTATGGATCCAATTCATGATGTCACAGATGGCAAGATTTTATGCTTTTGAATGGCTGAATAAAGTTGTATTTATGTATTTATTTGTCAATGGATACTTGGATTGCTTTCATATATTGAGTGTTGTAAATAATGCTGTAATGAATACAAGGCTGCATGCATCTTTTCAGCATAGTTGTTCTTTTTGTTGTTGTTGTTACTTGATAAATACTCAGAAATGAAATTATTCAATGTTATGATAGGTTTTAAAAGAAATTTTTGAGAAATCACCATACTGGCTTTTTATAGTGACTGTAGTAATATATAATCCTAAAACAATGTAGAAAGTTTCTCTTTTCTCCATGTTCTCATCATTCCTTGTTTATTTGTTGTCTTTTGGCTGATAGCCATTCTGACAGGTATGCAGTGATCTTCTCTTGTTATTTTGATTTGCATTTCCTTGATGATTATTAATATTGAGAATTTTTTTTCAGGTGTTTGTTGGCCAATTCTGTGTCTTTGGAAAAACAAACAAAAAGTCTTCTCAAGATCTCTGTTCACATTTTAATTGATTTGCTTTTTTTGTTGTTTTTGATATTTTAGATTTTTGATTAGGGCACAACAATGGTTAATGTTGCTCAGGACAGTAGAATTACCATTGAGTTACCGTTTCTTTTTTGTTATTGTTGAAGTCAACATATAGTATTGCACTAGTTTCCGGTGTACAATATAGTGATTCATGTTTGTATTTAGCAGTTCATATTCACTATGAATTGATCACTATTATGGGTTGAATACTCTGTAGCCACAGTTATTATAGTATTATTAACTATTTTTACTATATTTTACATTGCATCAGTGTGACTTATTTATTTTATAATTAGAAGTTTACACCTCTTCATCCCCTTCACTTATTTTGCCTGACCACTTACAGGCTCCCATGTGTCAAGCAAAAGTTTGTTCTCTGTTCATCTATGAGTCTGTTTCTCTTTTGTCTTGTTTGTTCATTTTTTTAGATTCCACATATAAGTGATACGCTATTTGTATTTCTTTATCCGCCTTATTTTACCTAACATAATACCCTATGGATCCAATTCATGATGTCACAGATGGCAAGATTTTATGCTTTTGAATGGCTGAATAAAGTTGTATTTATGTATTTATTTGTCAATGGATACTTGGATTGCTTTCATATATTGAGTGTTGTAAATAATGCTGTAATGAATACAAGGCTGCATGCATCTTTTCAGCATAGTTGTTCTTTTTGTTGTTGTTGTTACTTGATAAATACTCAGAAATGAAATTATTCAATGTTATGATAGGTTTTAAAAGAAATTTTTGAGAAATCACCATACTGGCTTTTTATAGTGACTGTAGTAATATATAATCCTAAAATAATGTAGAAAGTTTCTCTTTTCTCCATGTTCTCATCATTCCTTGTTTATTTGTTGTCTTTTGGCTGATAGCCATTCTGACAGGTATGCAGTGATCTTCTCTTGTTATTTTGATTTGCATTTCCTTGATGATTATTAATATTGAGAATTTTTTTTCAGGTGTTTGTTGGCCAATTCTGTGTCTTTGGAAAAACAAACAAAAAGTCTTCTCAAGATCTCTGTTCACATTTTAATTGATTTGCTTGTTGTTGTTTGATATTGAATTATGATTCCTTTATAAAATTTGGATATTAATCTCTTATTGGATATATCATTGGCAACTATTTTCTCCATTCAGCTGGTTGCCTTTGCTTTAATTGACAATTTCCAGTTTTCTCAGCACTATTTATTCAAGAGTCTGTCTTTTTCCCATTGTGCAATCTTGTCTCCTTAGTCAAAGATAAATTTGTCGTATAAATGTGGATAATTTCTTCCAATTCATGAACATGATATACCTTTCCATTAATATTTGTGTCATCTTTCATTTCTTTCATTAAATATCTTATAGTTTTAGTTACAGAGCTTTCACCCCTTGGTTAAATTTACTCCTAGTTATTTTATTCATTATGATACAATTATAAGTAAGACTTTTCTTAATTTCTTCTTCTTATAGTTCATTATTAGTATATGGAAACATGACTGATTTCTGCATATTAATTTTTTATACCTTACAACTTTACCAAATTTATATGTTAGTTTTAATAGTTTCTATGATGACATCTAGTGGATCTCTAATATATAACAGTATACTATATACATACAATGGCAGGCTTACACCTTCTATTCTGAATTGCATGGCTTTTCTCTTTTCTGATTGTTGTGTCTTGGCCTTCTAATTACTATGTTGAATATAAGTGATGAAAATGGTGATAGAACACATCCTTCTCTTATTCCTGATCTTAGAGGTAAAGTTTCAACTTTTTATTTATAGTATTATGTTGTGTGGTGTTTTATTACATGGGGTTTTCATAAATGACCTTTATTATGTTGAGATATGTTCCCTTTATACCCACTTTGTGGACACTTCTTATCATAAATGAATGTTGAATTTTGTCAAATGCTTTTTATGCATCTATTGATAAAATCATATTATGTGTGTCCTTCATTTGTTTATTTGTTGTCTTTTGGCTGATAGCCATTCTGACAGGTATGCAGTGATCTTCTCTTGTTATTTTGATTTGCATTTCCTTGATGATTATTAATATTGAGAATTTTTTTTCAGGTGTTTGTTGGCCAATTCTGTGTCTTTGGAAAAACAAACAAAAAGTCTTCTCAAGATCTCTGTTCACATTTTAATTGATTTGCTTGTTGTTGTTTGATATTGAATTATGATTCCTTTATAAAATTTGGATATTAATCTCTTATTGGATATATCATTGGCAACTATTTTCTCCATTCAGCTGGTTGCCTTTGCTTTAATTGACAATTTCCAGTTTTCTCAGCACTATTTATTCAAGAGTCTGTCTTTTTCCCATTGTGCAATCTTGTCTCCTTAGTCAAAGATAAATTTGTCGTATAAATGTGGATAATTTCTTCCAATTCATGAACATGATATACCTTTCCATTAATATTTGTGTCATCTTTCATTTCTTTCATTAAATATCTTATAGTTTTAGTTACAGAGCTTTCACCCCTTGGTTAAATTTACTCCTAGTTATTTTATTCATTATGATACAATTATAAGTAAGACTTTTCTTAATTTCTTCTTCTTATAGTTCATTATTAGTATATGGAAACATGACTGATTTCTGCATATTAATTTTTTATACCTTACAACTTTACCAAATTTATATGTTAGTTTTAATAGTTTCTATGATGACATCTAGTGGATCTCTAATATATAACAGTATACTATATACATACAATGGCAGGCTTACACCTTCTATTCTGAATTGCATGGCTTTTCTCTTTTCTGATTGTTGTGTCTTGGCCTTCTAATTACTATGTTGAATATAAGTGATGAAAATGGTGATAGAACACATCCTTCTCTTATTCCTGATCTTAGAGGTAAAGTTTCAACTTTTTATTTATAGTATTATGTTGTGTGGTGTTTTATTACATGGGGTTTTCATAAATGACCTTTATTATGTTGAGATATGTTCCCTTTATACCCACTTTGTGGACACTTCTTATCATAAATGAATGTTGAATTTTGTCAAATGCTTTTTATGCATCTATTGATAAAATCATATTATGTGTGTCCTTCATTTGTTAGTGTGATATATCACATTGATTTATAATATTAAACCATCCTTGCATTTTGGAATAAACTCCACTTGATCATGATATATGATTTTATTTATGTGTTGTTGAACTTGGTTTGGTAATGTTTTGTTAAAAATTTCTGCATCTGTTTTCATCAGGCATATTGGTCTGTTATTTTCTTTTTTATGATATCTTGGTGTGATTTTGGCTTTAAGAAAATGATGGTCTCATTTCATAGAATGAGAATGGGAATGTTTTCTTTTCTTCTGTTTAGTTTTTTAAATATTTTGATAAGACTAGATATTAACTCTTCTCTAAATGTTTGATAGAATTTACCTGTTGAGCCATCTATTACTGGACTTTTATTTGGAACTTTGAATTCTTTATCTGGTAAATTGCTTACCTCCATTTTATTTCCTCCTTTTTGAGGTTTTTGTCTTATTCTTTCATTTGTAAGGCACCCATTTCACTCTTCATTTTGTATAACTCTCTCTGTCTCTCTGTTTTTTTTCTGTATACTGAGAATATCAGGTTCATCTCCTAGATTTGAAAGAATGACCATATACAGGAAGTGGGGCCCAGTGGCATGATACCCCATTATAGCTAGTCAGGTGCTCCAAGAGTATTACTTCTGTGGGCTGCATATGCCATGCTATTTTGAGCTGGTTGCAATTTCTGTTTGTATGATGATGGGTGGCTTTTGCCCCTGTGCCTACTGGCTGTGAGACACAGTTATTGCTGTTGTGGACATGTTAGTATGTGGTACTGAACCCCTGGAGTGAGAATTTGCAAGCTTCCCATCCGGTGGGATGGGGATAGGGCCACTTTGGAGATGCCAGTCAGGACAGGCAGGTTGAGTCCTCAGGGGATTGCTAGGGTGTCATGAACAATGTTAGCTAGGTTAATGAGAATGACAGATCTAGGCTTGTCAATACTGAATCAGCTAAGAGGAAGGGTAGTTAAAAAAAAAGATGGTATCCACCAGCACCTCATTCCTGGGTATGTTTCCACCAGATCCTTGCCCCTTGAGCGACCACCTCCAAATTTAGTTAATGAATCTCCTTCAGGTGCTTTTTGTGCTCTGACCTCTGTGCGGGGGCAGGGAGTAAATGAGTCGGAGGGTGAGGTCTTTGAGAGCAGAGCCTCAGTCTTCTACAACTCCTCTGTCAGTGATCTCAGTGAGGATAGAAAAGCTCATTTGTTCACTAAGCCTTTCATCCTGTGACAGTGCCTGACACAGAGAATGTGATAACTATTTGAGCAATTAAAATTGCTGATTGCACAGAGGGAGTATAAATGTGAATGAAGTGAGATGAGGATGTCAATGGAGAGTGCTAAAAAGACGAACAAACAAAAAAATAAGTGATGGAAGAATCTCTGAGTGGCTTATTATTCTGAATTTTGAGGTATTTAAAATGGAAAAAGGATAAGAAGCATAAAGTTCTGTTTTGCCATTTGAAGTAATTAAATTTAGTCAATCAATTTGTTTCCTTTCTCAGTCATTATTTATCACTACTCATTGCATGTGAAGAATTTTTAGTAGTAACATGACTTATCAGTTCCAATCATTCAAAATAAGATTTCTTGTCAATGAGAGTTGATATTTTTGTTAGAGAAATAAAATATATAACTTTGACATGATAAGATAGCAATTACAATATACAAATATAAGTCAAAACACAGAAATCTCACTGTAGATTTTGTACAAATCTGAGAAAAAATGTTCAAGAATTTCTTGCTAGTTTTTTGAGGTTGGCAGTTAGCAAGGTTTAAAGTCTGTAACAAAATTGAGATTTATTTGGTAGCAATGGCTATCCTGTTTCCACAAATTTGTACTAGGAAAAAAAGTGAGATGCTGTATCCTAGCTATACAAGGTAATTGATTAAAGGGAAAAGTCAATCAAAGAATCATTTTATAAAAGCAGTAATATTTTTATTAGACATTAAATATTCAAATGTAAATCTTCTGCAATAGTTCCATACATAATGAACATTAACATTTGAGATTATTCTTACTTATCCTCTATTTTTTTTTTTTTAAGATTTATTTATTTATTTATTTTGGTCAGGGTGGGGTTGGGAGGGAGGGGGACAGGCGGGCCACTTCTATTGGTCTTTCATTTGTCCGTTTTCATCCATATTTGTTCTTTGGCCTGTGTGGGCCTCCCATCGCTGTGGCCTCTGTTGTCGCAGAGCACCGGCTCTGGGCGCATGTGCTCCAGAGCTCCGACTCAGTAATTGGACACATCAGTCCAGCTGCTCTGTGCCACGTGGGATCTTCCCAGGCCAGGGCTGGAACCGGCGCCCCTTGCACTGCAAGGCGATGTCTTTACCCACTGGACCACCAGGGAAGCCCCTATCCTCTATTTTTAATGAGTTAAATGAAACCCTAATTTAACCAAGTGATCATACTCTAACCTGTAAAGAGGCATAAATATACTCTAAATTATCGCATTAATGTGGTGATGATTTATATTTCACCTATTAGACTCATAAAAAATAGAGTTAAATATTTTTTTTTTATCCCCAGGCACTAAATCCTTCTATACATGTCATTAAAATTAAGTATGAAAGGAAATTCACAACTGTATCAGAAATTGAGTTCAATTTGGGACTCATTGTGAAGGCACAGTGAAATTGATTTGCAACTATATCTTTTTGAGCTTCCATTTTTTTAATGTTAATAATAAAATCATAAATCTTACAAGCAGAGTCATTAAAATACTTCATAGGAAGGGCTATCCATTACTTTAAAAGTGTATTATCTAGAACTTATTCCCTTCTGTGACCAAGGTTTGTCATGTCCAAGAGACTGATGATGTTGAATATAAACTAGTTGACTGACATCAGTTACCATGATCCACATTCTCAGTAATTTATGTGCTATGCTATTGTTCTTTTATGCCTTAAAAAACTCCTAAAAATCAAGTATCACCTTTTTCAGATTGGGGCTGGCTATTGTATAGGACTGTTTCCTACAGACATAAATTGATCCAATGATTCCACTGTAAAAATAGTTCTCAATATGACTGTATACCTTACTGTTGCATATGCATGAACGAACTAACATGAGCTTCTGGTTAAATAATCAATAAAGGATCCAATGGAGCAGGAAGTGGCAATCCACTCCAGTATTCTTACCTTGAGATTCCCATGGACTGAGGAGCCTGGCGGGCTACAGTCCATGGGGTTGTAAAGAGTCGGACAGAACTGAAGCACTTTAGCAGCAGCAAAGGGTCAAAACAGCCCTGAAGAAAGTCCTAAGGAGAGCATGCAAGAGATTCTAGGCATCGTAAGATGTTCAACCAGCCTTCAAGATAACACCCATGGCTATTCAAATTCTAAACTACTCTTATGGGTGTGCTAAGATGTAGGCATGCTCACCATTTCACACAACAAAATGTGTGTATTTCCTACATTTATTACCCGAAACTTAGCAGTTTAAGAAGGTTCCTAATTATTGTCTCATACTATAGCCCAAGTCCAACATAGCTTGGCTAGATTCTTTACTTAAACCTCACAAGTCTGAAATCAGGATATCAGCTGAACTGTAGTTCTCATTTGGGGCTTAAGACCTTCCAAGATCACTGCCACTTAGTAGAAATCAATTTTTCTTCCATTCTTTTCACACGAATCTCTTGATCTTAAGTTAACAACGTAATGGTGACTGTTCATAATATTTTGAAACTCTTAACTTTTTCCTCTGCCTTCCTCCTTTGTCTTTTAAGGATTTATTTAACTACATTTTGCTCTCCCCAAAATCCAGAATAATGCCTTCCCTTTAAAATCAGTTGGTTAGTACCCTTAACTATGCACACAGTCTCTTTTGCTGTGAAAGGAATCGTAACTGTGGAAGGAAAACCTGTGGTCAAAGATCAGAAGGCCAAATTTCTGCCTCCTGGAAATAGAAATTAGAAGTTGGAACTCAGAGTTTTAAAGAAATAAATTTGGAAAGCATAATAATTGAATTTCATACAGTAAGAAATACTTTCTACAATTCATTAAACCACAGTGTTGTCCTGATTGAACATAGTTAGAGGCTCCCAAAATTTTCATAAAATCTTGATGGACAGTGTGTACTGGGTGGAAAAATAAAAGGGAGGCTTATGTTTGGAGGCATTTGTGATATTTTGAGGCTGGTATTTATTCACTAGCAGTGGCAGGGTGCTGGCAACAAGCTGGAGGGATCCTCAGTAGAAATCAGTATGTGGCCAGATTTAAGCACTTAGGTAGTATATATTTTATCTCCATCAAGTATTTAAAAATAATATTGGTATTAATATTTCAGCCCTATTTCGGACAGAACTGAAGCACTTTAGCAGCAGCAAAGGGTCAAAACAGCCCTGAAGAAAGTCCTAAGGAGAGCATGCAAGAGATTCTAGGCATCGTAAGATGTTCAACCAGCCTTCAAGATAACACCCATGGCTATTCAAATTCTAAACTACTCTTATGGGTGTGCTAAGATGTAGGCATGCTCACCATTTCACACAACAAAATGTGTGTATTTCCTACATTTATTACCCGAAACTTAGCAGTTTAAGAAGGTTCCTAATTATCGTCTCATACTATAGCCCAAGTCCAACATAGCTTGGCTAGATTCTTCACTTAAACCTCACAAGTCTGAAATCAGGATATCAGCTGAACTGTAGTTCTCATTTGGGGCTTAAGACCTTCCAAGATCACTGCCACTTAGTAGAAATCAATTTTTCTTCCATTCTTTTCACACGAATCTCTTGATCTTAAGTTAACAACGTAATGGTGACTGTTCATAATATTTTGAAACTCTTAACTTTTTCCTCTGCCTTCCTCCTTTGTCTTTTAAGGATTTATTTAACTACATTTTGCTCTCCCCAAAATCCAGAATAATGCCTTCCCTTTAAAATCAGTTGGTTAGTACCCTTAACTATGCACACAGTCTCTTTTGCTGTGAAAGGAATCGTAACTGTGGAAGGAAAACCTGTGGTCAAAGATCAGAAGGCCAAATTTCTGCCTCCTGGAAATAGAAATTAGAAGTTGGAACTCAGAGTTTTAAAGAAATAAATTTGGAAAGCATAATAATTGAATTTCATACAGTAAGAAATACTTTCTACAATTCATTAAACCACAGTGTTGTCCTGATTGAACATAGTTAGAGGCTCCCAAAATTTTCATAAAATCTTGATGGACAGTGTGTACTGGGTGGAAAAATAAAAGGGAGGCTTATGTTTGGAGGCATTTGTGATATTTTGAGGCTGGTATTTATTCACTAGCAGTGGCAGGGTGCTGGCAACAAGCTGGAGGGATCCTCAGTAGAAATCAGTATGTGGCCAGATTTAAGCACTTAGGTAGTATATATTTTATCTCCATCAAGTATTTAAAAATAATATTGGTATTAATATTTCAGTTAATACCATTCATATCTATATATTTATTAGAGTAATTGAAAGGTTGCATAATTTCATGCATAAAATACCTTTGAAAAATGAAAGGAACTACAGAGTGTAGGTTCACCTGTATTTTATTTAATCTGACAACTGCAAAATGAGTAAAAGAATCTCTGAATTCTGATCAAACTATAAATGCCTTTGAATTATTATGATCATCATCTGTTGAGATTGTTGACAATACACTTAGCACTAGATAAAGCACTGGAGACATAGCTTCTGCCTACGAGTTTTTAAATCCACACTGTATTAAGTACATGCTGTGTGAAATGTAATTTATCTCAAGTTGGCCAAACTTTTTCATTAAAATTCTATTTATGGTACTGGGCAAACAGGTTCTTTCCCATAGAAGGAAGATATTTCATAGGCTTCAATCTTAGTTTCATGTAGTCATTTTTAAAATATTTGCTTGGAGAAATATAAAAAGAAAAATCAAGATGAACTTGAATGTTTCAGCTTAAATCATACCAATCAGAAAAATCCATACAAAATATTTCATCATCATAAAGAGAGCACTATATATATTTAGCAGAGGAAACTGATTTTTATTTAGTGCCTTTTCTATATCAGGTACTAAGCTGCATGCATGTTCCCTATATTGCAAGGACTCATAAAATAATGTAAAATATAAATAGCTTTATTTCTATCAAAAGAAGAAGCTAGGATACAGGGAGTTCAATTAAGATGACATTTTTTCCCCATAGGTGACCCAAATCTTACCCCCTATTTGCCCATTCATACTTATTTTCTATAAAAGAGTGTTCATAAGCAACTTCTAAAACATGAGATTTTCTCATGCTACTTTTGAAATCTCAGTTGAGACATTTTATTACCCATGCAGTTATTCAGATCTCCTATTTTATTGATTGCTTAACTTTTTTAGATGGACAGTGTGTACTGGGTGGAAAAATAAAAGGGAGGCTTATGTTTGGAGGCATTTGTGATATTTTGAGGCTGGTATTTATTCACTAGCAGTGGCAGGGTGCTGGCAACAAGCTGGAGGGATCCTCAGTAGAAATCAGTATGTGGCCAGATTTAAGCACTTAGGTAGTATATATTTTATCTCCATCAAGTATTTAAAAATAATATTGGTATTAATATTTCAGTTAATACCATTCATATCTATATATTTATTAGAGTAATTGAAAGGTTGCATAATTTCATGCATAAAATACCTTTGAAAAATGAAAGGAACTACAGAGTGTAGGTTCACCTGTATTTTATTTAATCTGACAACTGCAAAATGAGTAAAAGAATCTCTGAATTCTGATCAAACTATAAATGCCTTTGAATTATTATGATCATCATCTGTTGAGATTGTTGACAATACACTTAGCACTAGATAAAGCACTGGAGACATAGCTTCTGCCTACGAGTTTTTAAATCCACACTGTATTAAGTACATGCTGTGTGAAATGTAATTTATCTCAAGTTGGCCAAACTTTTCATTAAAATTCTATTTATGGTACTGGGCAAACAGGTTCTTTCCCATAGAAGGAAGATATTTCATAGGCTTCAATCTTAGTTTCATGTAGTCATTTTTAAAATATTTGCTTGTAGAAATATAAAAAGAAAAATCAAGATGAACTTGAATGTTTCAGCTTAAATCATACCAATCAGAAAAATCCATACAAAATATTTCATCATCATAAAGAGAGCACTATATATATTTAGCAGAGGAAACTGATTTTTATTTAGTGCCTTTTCTATATCAGGTACTAAGCTGCATGCATGTTCCCTATATTGCAAGGACTCATAAAATAATGTAAAATATAAATAGCTTTATTTCTATCAAAAGAAGAAGCTAGGATACAGGGAGTTCAATTAAGATGACATTTTTTCCCCATAGGTGACCCAAATCTTACCCCCTATTTGCCCATTCATACTTATTTTCTATAAAAAGAGTGTTCATAAGCAACTTCATGAGAAATCATGAGATTTTCTCATGCTACTTTTGAAATCTCAGTTGAGACATTTTATTACCCATGCAGTTATTCAGATCTCCTATTTTATTGATTGCTTAACTGTTGATAATCAAGATAGTTGAGTACCAAGAAACTGACAAGAATTCTGAATCACTGAAATGATTGAGATAAATTTTATATTAATTTTATAATTCATCATGTTGGACTGCCTATGAGAGTTTTTGAAGCAGATATATAGATATAGATATCATTCATTAGTAGTTCTGTAACCTTCTTATTGAATAGAACTGACCATGTGACTCAAAGAACTGCAGAAGAGGCTGGGAAATATAGTCTAGCTAAGGCACCAGGAAAAAAAGAGTAAACTATTTGTAAGTTGCTAGCAAGCTGTATTGTATTCTCTCATTACCTTTTATTACCCATAAATCAAATCCATCCATCCTACACAACAGCCTTCTGTAGCCATAAAAACTTATATTTCAGATATGACTTCCTTCAGAATGTTTTCCCCTCACCTCATTTGGATTACTTACTACTACTTTGAACTCTTATTGCATCTCATGCATACCAAAATCACAGTACTTTCAGACTGTGTATGAATCTCTCCCAAATAAGAGAGCTTCATCTTTGTGTTTTAACAATTTGGCATAAGACCTGTATTTCAGTGTTAATTCAATGAGTGCATTAAAGTTTCTAAAGGCATCAGTTTTCCCTTGATAAAACAGTCAAATAATGTTTAATTGAATTTTTACATACTCATTTCAATTTAATCTCTATGCTAAATCTAACATAAATAAGATGTGGTGGGCAAAAATATTTACAGATACCTGTAATCAAATATGCTCTCAAATATTTTAAATCTCTACTGATAAGAAAGTTAAAGAGATTGTTAATATTACTGAAGTTTCCTGCTTATATTTATTATTGAAAGAAATGGTAAATTTCAGTAAGTAATCAGTGAAAACAACCTATAATATTTTGCACAAATTTATGGACCCCCATATTCTATCTTATGTTCAGAATGTCTATGTTAAATTCTAAATCATTTAGAGATATAGAGATTTTATATAATTCAAGTTTGTTGAAAGAATTTTTGTTGAATGTTTTTGGAAAAATAATTTTTTTTCAGGATGAAATCATTGTTTATTCTTTGTAACCTTAGAAACAGTTCCTGAAATATGTATGGATTATTTCACAGTTAATCAGTTACCCTAAGACTACATAGTCAGCATTATTTTTTGGAATTTGTTTTGAGGAAGATACTAAGATTAGATAAGAAACTTTGTTACCACTTTCGGGTAGGCTCATTTTAAATGCTTATGGAAATGTAAATATTGTGCCAATATTGGGAAAATGATAATTTGTAGCTAACTATCTAACTGGAATTTGATGAAAGCCTATATTATGAAATACATACATTTTCTTTCTCTTAGATGCTTCAAGCTTATGTTGAGTCACAAGAGGATGAAAAGATAGGAGCAGAAATTGAGTAATAAAAATACATAGTGCTTATTACTTTTTAAGGTTAGAGTCCAAAGCATGGATTTTGGCAGTAGACATATCTGAGTCTTTCTCAGGGACAAAAAGTATCTTCAAATGCAGGGGCAGTTAAAATTGTTTGTTCTTATTTTCAGACTTCCTAGGCTTTGTACCTCTCTCCGGATGTAATATCTCCTACCTGTGTTCTGGTTATTTCATTTTAGAGAATGTGATGGGACTGTCAGTGGTATTTCTGTCTTGTCACTTGAGGACTTTTTGTCCATTTTATTTCATTTTTTTACATGCCTTTGTTTCTGTTTATTTTTCATTTTGCTTTATTTTTATTACTGGAATGCTGTGTTGAATATTTTCAATGTCAGTTCACCATGGATGTTCGATGGCAGATGCCGTGAAAGTTTTTTTCTGCCATGAAAGTTAGATCATTGCAAAAATGTATATGCTAAATCTAACATAAATAAGATGTGGTGGGCAAAAATATTTACAGATACCTTTAATAAAATATGCTCTAAAATATTTTAAATCTCTACTGATAAGAAAGTTAAAGAGATTGTTAATATTACTGAAGTTTCCTGCTTATATTTATTATTGAAGGAAATGGTAAATTTCAGTAAGTAATCAGTGAAAACAACCTATAATATTTTGCACAAATTTATGGACCCCCATATTCTATCTTATGTTCAGAATGTCTATGTTAAATTCTAAATCATTTAGAGATATAGAGATTTTATATAATTCAAGTTTGTTGAAAGAATTTTTGTTGAATGTTTTTGGAAAAATAATTTTTTTTCAGGATGAAATCATTGTTTATTCTTTGTAACCTTAGAAACAGTTCCTGAAATATGTATGGATTATTTCACAGTTAATCAGTTACCCTAAGACTACATAGTCAGCATTATTTTTTGGAATTTGTTTTGAGGAAGATACTAAGATTAGATAAGAAACTTTGTTACCACTTTCGGGTAGGCTCATTTTAAATGCTTATGGAAATGTAAATATTGTGCCAATATTGGGAAAATGATAATTTGTAGCTAACTATCTAACTGGAATTTGATGAAAGCCTATATTATGAAATACATACATTTTCTTTCTCTTAGATGCTTCAAGCTTATGTTGAGTCACAAGAGGATGAAAAGATAGGAGCAGAAATTGAGTAATAAAAATACATAGTGCTTATTACTTTTTAAGGTTAGAGTCCAAAGCATGGATTTTGGCAGTAGACATATCTGAGTCTTTCTCAGGGACAAAAAGTATCTTCAAATGCAGGGGCAGTTAAAATTGTTTGTTCTTATTTTCAGACTTCCTAGGCTTTGTACCTCTCTCCGGATGTAATATCTCCTACCTGTGTTCTGGTTATTTCATTTTAGAGAATGTGATGGGACTGTCAGTGGTATTTCTGTCTTGTCACTTGAGGACTTTTTGTCCATTTTATTTCATTTTTTTACATGCCTTTGTTTCTGTTTATTTTTCATTTTGCTTTATTTTTATTACTGGAATGCTGTGTTGAATATTTTCAATGTCAGTTCACCATGGATGTTCGATGGCAGATGCCGTGAAAGTTTTTTTCTGCCATGAAAGTTAGATCATTGCAAAAATGTATATACCATTGAAATATGCCTTTTTCCTCATGAAATAATCAATAATGGTATGCTAGAGATTTAGGCATGGGCTGCAGAGATGATAAACTTAGACAATATTTATTTTAAAAAATCTCAGACCTACTGAGAACTGAGAACAATATTCATTTCTGTGAGGTTTATGGATAGGACTGTGATAGGGTTAGTAATATTTAAGAAAGAAGCTAGGGAATGCCAATTCAAATTTACAGAATGCCTCTGGAGAAATTTAGATGTCTCTGCAATTTCTTTAATAAGTGATCTGACAGAAGGTTCTTTAAAATGAATATGTCTTCCTACACCAATGATCAGTAAGACTTTGGCAGGAACTTGAGGAATGTCATTTAGAATTCAGAGAGTACAAATTAGAATTAGCCAAGGTGAGTAGTAAGAATTCAGCCACATAGGTTTGGATATTAGATATTCATTGTAATGGAGAAATTGGAAGGAGGAACTTTTAAAAAATTACTGAGTGTCCAGATTGTGTTATGTGTGTTAGTTGCTCAGTTGTGTCTGACTCTTTGTGACTCCACGCAGTGTAGCTCACCAGGCTTCTCTGTCCGTGGAATTCTCCAAGTAAGAGTACTGGAGTGGGTTGTTGTTTCTTTAACCAGGGAATTCCTGACCCAGGGATTGAATCTAGGTCTCCTGAATTGCAGGCAGATTCTTTACCAACTGGGTCAACCAAGAAAGCCCTTATGCCTTACTAAGAAGTCTGTATTTTAATCTATGCATAATGTAAAGATGTCTTAGCCTATTCAGGCTGCTCTAACCAAATACATCAGTCTGGGTGACTTATAGAAACAGAAATTCTAATGGCTGGAAGTCTGAGATCAGGATGCTGGCATTGTCTGGTGATGGCTCTCTTCTGGGTCACAGAATTCCTGTATTCTCTGGTGGTGGAAACTGGCAAGGAAACTCTCTCAGGCAGCAGGCATTAATCCAGTTTCAGGAGAGCACTACCCTAATGATTTAATCACCTCCAAAAGATCCGATCACCTAATACCATTACCTTTGGCGTTTGGTTATAACATACAAATTTACAGGGCAAGTGGCAACCCACTCCAGTACTCTTGCCTGGAGAATCACATGGCCAAAGGAGCCTGGTGGGCTGCAGTCCGTGGGGTCACAAAGAGTCAGACATAACTGAGATGAATGGGTTGCCATTCTATTTTCCAGGGAATCTTCCTGACCCAGGGATTGAACCCAGATCTCCTGCATTGTAGCAGATTCTTTACTGCCTGAGTGATCAGGGAAGCAAGTTAATTAACTTAATGCAATGTTCCTCAATTTTGGCAGTTTGTTACAGTTTTGTGGAAAACTTTAAAAATCCAGATGATAAAGATTTACCTAAAACCAATTACCTCATAATTACTACATTTTTGATCTGGAGAAATTTAGATGTCTCTGCAATTTCTTTAATAAGTGATCTGACAGAAGGTTCTTTAAAATGAATATGTCTTCCTACACCAATGATCAGTAAGACTTTGGCAGGAACTTGAGGAATGTCATTTAGAATTCAGAGAGTACAAATTAGAATTAGCCAAGGTGAGTAGTAAGAATTCAGCCACATAGGTTTGGATATTAGATATTCATTGTAATGGAGAAATTGGAAGGAGGAACTTTTAAAAAATTACTGAGTGTCCAGATTGTGTTATGTGTGTTAGTTGCTCAGTTGTGTCTGACTCTTTGTGACTCCACGCAGTGTAGCTCACCAGGCTTCTCTGTCCGTGGAATTCTCCAAGTAAGAGTACTGGAGTGGGTTGTTGTTTCTTTAACCAGGGAATTCCTGACCCAGGGATTGAATCTAGGTCTCCTGAATTGCAGGCAGATTCTTTACCAACTGGGTCAACCAAGAAAGCCCTTATGCCTTACTAAGAAGTCTGTATTTTAATCTATGCATAATGTAAAGATGTCTTAGCCTATTCAGGCTGCTCTAACCAAATACATCAGTCTGGGTGACTTATAGAAACAGAAATTCTAATGGCTGGAAGTCTGAGATCAGGATGCTGGCATTGTCTGGTGATGGCTCTCTTCTGGGTCACAGAATTCCTGTATTCTCTGGTGGTGGAAACTGGCAAGGAAACTCTCTCAGGCAGCAGGCATTAATCCAGTTTCAGGAGAGCACTACCCTAATGATTTAATCACCTCCAAAAGATCCGATCACCTAATACCATTACCTTTGGCGTTTGGTTATAACATACAAATTTACAGGGCAAGTGGCAACCCACTCCAGTACTCTTGCCTGGAGAATTACATGGCCAAAGGAGCCTGGTGGGCTGCAGTCCGTGGGGTCACAAAGAGTCAGACATAACTGAGATGAATGGGTTGCCATTCTATTTTCCAGGGAATCTTCCTGACCCAGGGATTGAACCCAGATCTCCTGCATTGTAGCAGATTCTTTACTGCCTGAGTGATCAGGGAAGCAAGTTAATTAACTTAATGCAATGTTCCTCAATTTTGGCAGTTTGTTACAGTTTTGTGGAAAACTTTAAAAATCCAGATGATAAAGATTTACCTAAAACCAATTACCTCATAATTACTACAATTATGTATCATAATTGGAGCATAGGCATTTGTATTTTTTATTTTTCCAAAGTGATTGCCATATGTTGTCAAGGTTGGGAACCACTGAGTCAAATGTTGTTAGTGTTCAGAAGAGTGTTGAGAAGCTTCAGTTAGGTCAAGGACATTCTGCTAGAACACATCCAAATGCCTATACCACAACTAAAAGACTTAAAAAGACTGCCCTAGGGGATCCACTATAGATCATGATTCAAATATTCACTTTCTTAAAAAGATATCCCAGTTTTGGGGTTGACATATATACATATGTGTGCGTGTGTGTGTATTACACACATATATTCTATAAAATACAAATTACTAATGAGAACCAACTGTATAGCATAGGGAAATCTACTCAGTGCTCTGTGGTGACTTAAGTGGGAAGGAAATCCAAAAAAAAAGGGAATATATGTATATATACATATACACATATATATACACACATATATACATGATTCAAATTACAACAGAAACTGTCACAATGTTGTAAAGCCACTATACTCTAATAAAAATTAAAAGTAAAAAAAAAAGAGAGAGAGAGAGAACTTGTTTTTTTGTCCAGTGATTGTGAATCTGTCCTTCAATTCAGAGTACATGTGTTCTGTCTCTGGTGGGAGAACTAAGGTCCTACATGTGGCAGAGCAACTAAGGCGGTTTGGTCAACTCCTGAGCCTGTGCTCCACAACTAGAGAGTCTTTGTGATGCAATGAAGATCCCAAGTGCTTCAGCTATGATCTGGCGTAGCCAAGTAAATAAATAAACAAACAAAAAGAAGAATGACCCTCCAGATGTATATTTTAAAGTGAATGAACCCACCTCACTGAATTTGTAAGAATAAGGGGTCACAAAGAGTCAGACATAACTGAGATGAATGGGTTGCCATTCTATTTTCCAGGGAATCTTCCTGACCCAGGGATTGAACCCAGATCTCCTGCATTGTAGCAGATTCTTTACTGCCTGAGTGATCAGGGAAGCAAGTTAATTAACTTAATGCAATGTTCCTCAATTTTGGCAGTTTGTTACAGTTTTGTGGAAAACTTTAAAAATCCAGATGATAAAGATTTACCTAAAACCAATTACCTCATAATTACTACAATTATGTATCATAATTGGAGCATAGGCATTTGTATTTTTTATTTTTCCAAAGTGATTGCCATATGTTGTCAAGGTTGGGAACCACTGAGTCAAATGTTGTTAGTGTTCAGAAGAGTGTTGAGAAGCTTCAGTTAGGTCAAGGACATTCTGCTAGAACACATCCAAATGCCTATACCACAACTAAAAGACTTAAAAAGACTGCCCTAGGGGATCCACTATAGATCATGATTCAAATATTCACTTTCTTAAAAAGATATCCCAGTTTTGGGGTTGACATATATACATATGTGTGCGTGTGTGTATTACAAAATATATTCTATAAAATACAAATTACTAATGAGAACCAACTGTATAGCATGGGGAAATCTACTCAGTGCTCTGTGGTGACTTAAGTGGGAAGGAAATCCAAAAAAAAAGGGAATATATGTATATATACATATACACATATATATACACACATATATACATGATTCAAATTACAACAGAAACTGTCACAATGTTGTAAAGCCACTATACTCTAATAAAAATTAAAAGTAAAAAAAAAAGAGAGAGAGAGAGAACTTGTTTTTTTGTCCAGTGATTGTGAATCTGTCCTTCAATTCAGAGTACATGTGTTCTGTCTCTGGTGGGAGAACTAAGGTCCTACATGTGGCAGAGCAACTAAGGCGGTTTGGTCAACTCCTGAGCCTGTGCTCCACAACTAGAGAGTCTTTGTGATGCAATGAAGATCCCAAGTGCTTCAGCTATGATCTGGCGTAGCCAAGTAAATAAATAAACAAACAAAAAGAAGAATGACCCTCCAGATGTATATTTTAAAGTGAAAAAATATTCTTTTCACAAATAACAGCTCAGGAAATTTCTGCTGTCAACCTCACACTGAATTTGTAAGAATAATATGCCTGTGAAGGTAAAAGAGTAGCTCAGACTTCAACTTAAAGAAAATGAGATGAGATTAGCATGCATGGGAGTAGATGGAAAATGAGAATTAGGTATCAGCTCTGTCCTATGGACAGAGGAGTCTGGCAGGCTACACCCCATGGAGTTGCAAAGAGTCAGACACAACTGAGCGAGCAACACTGTCCCTTTTACAGGGAACTCTCTAGGGGCCCTTTCATTAGGGCACTAATCCTACTTATAGGGTGCCACCCCTATGTCCAGTTACTTCCCAAAAGCCCCAAATACCATCTCATTGAGAATTCGATTTCAACATATGAATTAGAGTAGAGGCACAAGCATTCAGTCTATATCACCACCTACAAAATAAGAACTGGAAATAGGCTCAGAATTTGACTCTAGTTCCAGATAAAACCATGCTGTGAAGTTGAAATCACTGTTTCTTTGTAGATTTTGAATGTAGGAGGGATTAGAAATGTTCACATCAGCCCTAATAGATACTGAATTATGAGTACCAAAATCAATTTCAGACACCAATGGCTAGTGGGACAGGGCATGCTCAGGAATAACTTATATACTAAGTAAGGCTGATCCTACAGGCTGAAGATCTTAAGTTTCTGCAGGAGATTAGAGTCACGAAGGATGGGGTAGATAAACAAGGTCAAACAAATCAATCCTAGCAAAGGGAAACTGTGCACACAAAAAGAAAATAAAATATTCTGAAAACTTGGTAGTCATTAGTAATGTAACATAGAAAGCTAATAGCTTTGGAATTTATGCTAGATACTCATTAGGGAAATTATAATAAATGTAAATTTAAAAAGAGTAAATCATCTTAGCACCTTTACTGAAGAAGAGAAGATTAAAGCAAAATTACAGAATTCCTCTCGCTAAAGTTTTGGGGCTTGATTTTGTAAGCTATATAAGAATGTTTCACCATTCCAAGTAAGCAGCATGGTGTTTATAGACATGACATATTGTTATATCTTGGGGTAGCAAATGTAAAATTGAACTCTGAGAACAAAAAGAATCAGTACTGGGAGGTGTCCACTTTCCAAATACAATCTGCTTCTTTGTTCCCCAAGTGTTAGGTCATTTGCATAATAATTCACATCTTTAATGTTCACTCTCATGTTGGCAGATAGGGCAGGCATGATAAAGAAGAACTGTCTGTCTTAAGCTCAGAGTTCTGTTAGGAACATTATGGCACAATGAGAGGAATAAATGGAAGTAAAATTAGTAACATACTGTGACATCCTAAAGATGCTCCTGACTGCCTGAGGGAGCTGAGAAAGACTTCAGGCGATACCAAAGAGCAGGGTCATGAAAGATGCAGCATAGTTTAGCAGGGGAGGAAAGAAAGGACATTCTGGGTTTGCATAGAGGCATCAAATGAGAGAAAATCAATTTAGGTAAGAATGAAGAGCTTGGTGTAGAAGGAGAGAGAATCTGGGCCATACTCAAAGGGCCTTGTAAAGGACTTGAAACTTGATGCTGTAGAAAATGATACATAATGAGACATAAGTGAACAATGTCTTGGGAGGAATAACTGGTAATTCTGGGGAGATTGGACTAGAGTTTCAAAGAGATAGGTTAGAAATTGCCAGAGAAGTCCAACTAAGAGTAGACAAAGGTCTAAAACTGTGCATACTTAGTCGCTCAGTTGTGTCCTACTCTTGGCCACCCAATGGACTACACCCACCAGTTCCTCTGTCTATGCGGATTCTCTAGACAAGGATACTGGAGTGGGTTGTCAAGGTCCTCCTCCAGGCATTGAACCTTCCCAGCCCAGGGATTGAACCCAGGTCTCCTGTATTGCAGGCAGATTCTTTATCATCTGAGCCACAAGGGAAGCCCACAAATACTGAACTGGGTAGCCTATCCCTTCTCCAGGGTATCTTTCTGACCCAGAATTTGAACCAGGGTCTCCTTCATGGCAGACAAATGCAATGCTCTTTAACACTGAACTATTGAGGAAGCTCAGTCTAAATCCAGGCAAGAGAAATAACACAGAGAGAATTTAGTCTGGAAGACTATTACTAATACTGAATTGATATGAAATGTGATTTATAAATATTTATGTATATCACAATCTCACATAATCCATAATTATAGATCCACTAACTTGAACTGAAAGACCAGAGTCCCACCAGGAGCTTATTTGATTATTTCATTAAGGTTACCAAGACTTTTGATGTGTAATATTTTATTTAGAAGTTTCGTATACTGATAGGGTGATACTCCCACCACCAACCCCAATTTTTTATCTGTGATATTAGAGGAAAATTCTTCATATTAAATTTGTGGATGGAATTCTTAAACTAGTTGAACAATTCTGAACAACTTAAAGAGGCTTACAGACCTAGAGCAGCAGGAGTTTAAAAATGAAAATTCATGGTAGACAAGCTGAGTTCCTTCCTTTGATAAATTCTTGAAATTTATGGATAGGAGGGAAAATGTGATATATTTAGGCATTAGAAAAACATCTGATACTATGTCTGATGATATTTTACTTGCAAATTTGTTTTAAATGAGCTTAGATGACAAGAAAATCAGTCAGATTAGAATTGAGCAAAGGCTTATAAACAAAAAGTAACAAATGCTAGGGCTGGTCTTATTTTACATTTTTATTAAAGATCTAGAATGGTGGAGTAAATGGCATATTAATAGAAATGTCAAATGATACTAAATTTACAGGATTACAAAGTGTGCAGATTTCATACTGTGAGGATGAAGAAAATTGACCCAAATATAACAAGGATTTAAATATGAGCAAAAATAAAAAATTATATAGAACTTTTCTTTTAATAATCACAGCTACAAAAGCATGTAAATGGGCTGAAATAGCAAGGGCAGTGGATGAAAAGTAATAGAAAAACATGATTTCTTGTTTCAATCTGGGTAGTGCCTCGTTCAAATGTTCCAACTCCTCTGTGACATCTGTTTTCCCAAGTTTAATGTTAATGGGTTAGACAAGCAAGTGTTCATAGTTTTTGTGTCCCTAAAATTCTTTCTTTGGTTTCTCGACCTATTTACTTTTCTCTGAGTTTCAGAGGCCAACTTTTACTGAAGATTTGCTTTATAAAGACTGTCCAACTGGGACCATTCACCTTTTAAGATATACAGCTTATACCTAAAGAGCCATTCATTGTCTTACTTGAAGACATCAGCCCGTATTATTACACTGCATCAGGAAGGGCCTCACTAAAGGCCCCTACGATTTATAGATATTTATGTATATCACAATCTCACATAATCCATAATTATAGATCCACTAACTTGAACTGAAAGACCAGAGTCCCACCAGGAGCTTATTTGATTATTTCATTAAGGTTACCAAGACTTTTGATGTGTAATATTTTATTTAGAAGTTTCGTATACTGATAGGGTGATACTCCCACCACCAACCCCAATTTTTTATCTGTGATATTAGAGGAAAATTCTTCATATTAAATTTGTGGATGGAATTCTTAAACTAGTTGAACAATTCTGAACAACTTAAAGAGGCTTACAGACCTAGAGCAGCAGGAGTTTAAAAATGAAAATTCATGGTAGACAAGCTGAGTTCCTTCCTTTGATAAATTCTTGAAATTTATGGATAGGAGGGAAAATGTGATATATTTAGGCATTAGAAAAACATCTGATACTATGTCTGATGATATTTTACTTGCAAATTTGTTTTAAATGAGCTTAGATGACAAGAAAATCAGTCAGATTAGAATTGAGCAAAGGCTTATAAACAAAAAGTAACAAATGCTAGGGCTGGTCTTATTTTACATTTTTATTAAAGATCTAGAATGGTGGAGTAAATGGCATATTAATAGAAATGTCAAATGATACTAAATTTACAGGATTACAAAGTGTGCAGATTTCATACTGTGAGGATGAAGAAAATTGACCCAAATATAACAAGGATTTAAATATGAGCAAAAATAAAAAATTATATAGAACTTTTCTTTTAATAATCACAGCTACAAAAGCATGTAAATGGGCTGAAATAGCAAGGGCAGTGGATGAAAAGTAATAGAAAAACATGATTTCTTGTTTCAATCTGGGTAGTGCCTCGTTCAAATGTTCCAACTCCTCTGTGACATCTGTTTTCCCAAGTTTAATGTTAATGGGTTAGACAAGCAAGTGTTCATAGTTTTTGTGTCCCTAAAATTCTTTCTTTGGTTTCTCGACCTATTTACTTTTCTCTGAGTTTCAGAGGCCAACTTTTACTGAAGATTTGCTTTATAAAGACTGTCCAACTGGGACCATTCACCTTTTTAAGATATACAGCTTATACCTAAAGAGCCATTCATTGTCTTACTTGAAGACATCAGCCCGTATTATTACACTGCATCAGGAAGGGCCTCACTAAAGGCCCCCTACAGTCTCTCTACCTGCTCATCTTAGTATCAAAAGCACCACTGGATGGAATCTGGAATGGACACGGTATACAGTTCTAGAGAAGTAGAGTGTATGTCATCTCATGTGTCGAGAGGGTGACAGATAAGAGATTATAACGTTATACTCTACAGTTCAGGAACCTGTTAGTCACATAGTCATACAAATTATGGCACACTGCTTTGAACTAAATTTTGTCTGTTTTATTCTCTGGACTTCCACAAAGTTATTTGTAGATAGACTCATTGATATCTGCACTAGCCCTGGGAATAAGGAAAAGTAGGTATTACTACTACTATCCTCATGTTATATTTAAGAAATAAATAAATAAATAAATAAAATGATTAGTGACTTGACCAGCGCTATACAGATAGTATCAAAGTTTTCACTGACACTTTTGCTTGTCTAATGTATCAACATTTTTATTCTGCTTTCCTCATGTTCCACATTGTTTAGAATATCTTGTATGACTTTATAAAGCCATGTTTCTAAGCCCTAGATAATCTGACCAAGTATAGGAAAATTATTTCAAATACTGAGATGCAAGCAGTTTACTGATCAATTCTCTGTGTGTGTTCTCATTTGCTCGGTCACATCCGACTCTTTGCAACCTCAGAGACTATAGCCTGCCAATCTCCTCTGTTCATGGCATTTTCCAGGGAAAAATACTGAGTGGGTTGCCATTTCCTACTCCAGAGGATCTTCCCAACCCAGTGAGCAAAACTGTGTTTCTTGTATCTCCTGCACTGGCAGGTGGAATCTTTACCACTTAGCCACCTAGGAAGCCCCTAATCAGTTATATATAATGTATTATGGATAGACAAGCAAGTGTTCATAGTTTTTGTGTCCCTAAAATTCTTTCTTTGGTTTCTCGACCTATTTACTTTTCTCTGAGTTTCAGAGGCCAACTTTTACTGAAGATTTGCTTTATAAAGACTGTCCAACTGGGACCATTCACCTTTTTAAGATATACAGCTTATACCTAAAGAGCCATTCATTGTCTTACTTGAAGACATCAGCCCGTTTTATTACACTGCATCAGGAAGGGCCTCACTAAAGGCCCCCTACAGTCTCTCTACCTGCTCATCTTAGTATCAAAAGCACCACTGGATGGAATCTGGAATGGACACGGTATACAGTTCTAGAGAAGTAGAGTGTATGTCATCTCATGTGTGGAGCGGGTGACAGATAAGAGATTATAACGTTATACTCTACAGTTCAGGAACCTGTTAGTCACATAGTCATACAAATTATGGCACACTGCTTTGAACTAAATTTTGTCTGTTTTATTCTCTGGACTTCCACAAAGTTATTTGTAGATAGACTCATTGATATCTGCACTAGCCCTGGGAATAAGGAAAAGTAGGTATTACTACTACTATCCTCATGTTATATTTAAGAAATAAATAAATAAATAAATAAAATGATTAGTGACTTGACCAGCGCTATACAGATAGTATCAAAGTTTTCACTGACACTTTTGCTTGTCTAATGTATCAACATTTTTATTCTGCTTTCCTCATGTTCCACATTGTTTAGAATATCTTGTATGACTTTATAAAGCCATGTTTCTAAGCCCTAGATAATCTGACCAAGTATAGGAAAATTATTTCAAATACTGAGATGCAAGCAGTTTACTGATCAATTCTCTGTGTGTGTTCTCATTTGCTCGGTCACATCCGACTCTTTGCAACCTCAGAGACTATAGCCTGCCAATCTCCTCTGTTCATGGCATTTTCCAGGGAAAAATACTGAGTGGGTTGCCATTTCCTACTCCAGAGGATCTTCCCAACCCAGTGAGCAAAACTGTGTTTCTTGTATCTCCTGCACTGGCAGGTGGAATCTTTACCACTTAGCCACCTAGGAAGCCCCTAATCAGTTATATATAATGTATTATGGATAGGAATATCAGGAGAATTTAGTACATCAAATTTATGAATAATAATGAGGAATTCCAATATAACTTCCCTGTAGATAACAGACTTTCTTTGTGAAATGGAGCATTCCATTAAAAAAGACCCCTGAAAGATTCCTGTTGACTTTGCTACATCATAACTTTCAAAATCCATGAATTTATGGCTCCAGTGTTGTTCTGTTACCAAGTCAGTGCTCGCTCTGCTCACCACATGCTAGGCCAGTAAATCCTAGAGACGAGGTTTTGAGGCAAAAAATGCACCTTTGTTTGGAGAGCCAGCTGATTGAGAAAATGGCAGAGTACTGTCTCAAAATGACCGTCTTGTCAGAGCCGGGATTTCAGTTTCTTTTATGGACCAGAGATGAGGGGAAGGGAGGAAACAAAAGACCATTTGATTTGTACAAGCATCTCCTAGAATGGCAGGCCTCAGACATGAAGATATGTGAGTTCTACTTCCTTACAGTCATTTCAGGGGTAGTGTGAAATAGAATATCTCCTACCATATCGATAAACAAGGATGTCACAGCTGTCTGAGATTCAGGCCCCTCCACTGTGAATTTCTGGGCCAAGTTGACAAATGGCACCACTCCCTAGGCAAGGAACTTAAGAATATCACAGTCATTCACAGGTAGAAAGGGTCCGGTTATCTCCCTGGGAGTCAAACTAAGGCACCTTAGCCTAAGGGTCAGGTGCAGGTAGGGGGCCACAGGGCTCCCAGAGACAGTCTATTTTGTATGCCTATAATAACAAAAGTGGGAAATTAAGAGTTAAAGTCACAGAGAAGATCCAATATGAAGTCAGAGTTAATCCTTCCTGGTTACAGTTCTGCACTATTCTTTTTTTCAAACTTCTGCACTCTTTGCCCCATTCTGAGCTAAATGAGTTTTTAGAAGATGCTGTGGAGATGGAAGCTCCTTTATAAGACATAGCATTCATTGTATTATCTGGCACTACTTGAAGTTTTATTTTTAAAGCAATGCTTCCCTCAAAGGCCAGTTGTATACATATAAATATGTGCATGTATTTATATATGCTTCCCAAGTGAAGCTAGTGGTAAAGAACCCACCTACCAGTGCAGGAGGCCTAAGAGATACAGGTTTGATCCCTCGGTTGTCAAGATTCCCTGGAGGAGGACATGGCGATCCATTCCAGTATTCTTGCCTGGAGACTCCCATAGACAGAGGAGCCTAGCAGGCTATAGTCCATAGGATTGCAAAGAGTTGAACACAACTGAAGGGACTTAGCACATATAAACCTTGTAGAACACAGTAGGCTGATAATACTTCTAAGTTCTTTTCACTTAATTTATTTTCTTATTTATTGCAGTGAACGAATTCATTATAATCCAAGCAATATGCTTCTGAAATGATAAACATATGTCTTTAATGTTTGCTATTCTATCTTATTATAAAAAACAGCATAAAAATTCTGAATTATTATAGATTTCATAGCTCATTGAGGGCTACAAACTGAGTTAGAAGATAGTAACTTCTCCCTAGTGTACTTATGTTATACACTTCTGTGTGTGTGTGTTAGTCATTCAGTCATGTGTGACTCTTGTGAAACTTTGGACTATAGCCCACTAGGCTCCTTTGTCCATGGAATTCTCCAGGCAAGAATACTGGAGTGGGTTACCATGTCATCCTCTGAGGGATCTTTCTGACCCAAGGATTGAACCAGATCTCCATTGCAGGCAGGCAGATTCTATACCCACTGAACCACCAGGGAGGCCCACGTTATAAACAGTAGGCCTTAAGAAGTGAAATGTTTGAAGAATTTTATAATCAATTTTGTTTTGAAGACATATCTTTCCCCAGTGTCTTCATCTTCACTTTCAGTGTTTGCCTTTTAATCATAAAGATATTGCAGTTTTAATGTGCAAGTGCGTTCTGCCTGGACAAGTATAGAGAAGGGTCTATGTATGAGCTAGAATGGAAACTGTTCTATTGTAAAAGTTTCTGTAATAATTCTTCTGTAATTTCTGTAATTCTTTTTTGAGGTTTTTTTTTTTTTTTGCAATAGGTTTTTATACAGATGGTTATTTGAAGCCTTCAGGTTTAAGATTGCCCCTTTGATTCTGGAAGTCTATAAACCCTGTTGTGTTCCTCACATTCTTGGACCCTCCTGTCTATTCCTATCCCTTACGTCTGGGGTTCTTAGATCAGAGACAGTATACTTCCAAGCACAAAGGATCAATCTAAGATACTATTCAACTTCAGCTGACCGTGGCTATTAAGAAGGCCCAGAATCTTTTGATAATGGATAAAAACCAGCTAAGAAGAGCAGGAATCGAGTAGCCAAATCACAGTACAGAAGCAGGAAGATGATGGTAATATATAGTACATCTTGAAAAGGTCTCCAGCAAAATGTGGGGATTGTATTCTTGACAGAAAGCATCAATACTCTACTTTGGTCTTTTCTTGTCTTTTCTCCATAACACCTGTCTCCCCTCCCCTCAGCAACTGCCTCCTCATCTCTCTCTCCATTAGATAAATATACGAGACCCCAAAACATTAGCATCATGCTACTCAGTTTCTGACTTATTTCAGACATGTGATAGGAAATGCGATCATGACAAGAAAGTGAATATAATCAGCAGTTAATAATACTCACCAGTACCAGCTTGCTTTGATAGAGACAGTTAATGTTTTCTCACTTTTAAAGTATTACATAAGTACTTCAAATCCACCTTTACCATCCTCCCATTCTGAAAAACTTAATCCTAAATTTTCATCATGCCTAATATGCTCTTCAAGGCTTGTCATTTTCCTACATACTTTGGTGATCCAAAGGATTTGCTTTGTTGTTACCTTTTATCCTATTGAGGTTAGTATCTTACCTCAATCTTCTCAGATTGACAAAGAAGGTCAGACTTTTTATCTATATCTGCATTTACTTCTCCTTCAGAAACTGACTTCTAATATGTACCCTTAACTGTATGTTCAGTTATTACACAAAAAAGTTTCCATGAATTGTAAATTTATCCCAGTCCTACAGCCTACATGCTCAAGCATGTCCACAGACTAATTCAGAGAGGTTTCCATTCCAATATAAAAAATGTATTTTTAATCTCATTGTATTTCTTTATATGATAATTATTTGCTTTCACCTTATTTTCAAACAATACATGGCCTCTTAATAGTTAGAGTAGTGTAGTATATTTCTAGGTGGTTCAGATGGTAAAAAATCTGCCTTCAATGCAGGATATCTGTGTTCGATCCCTGAGTTGAGAAGATTCCCTGGAGAAGGAAATGGCGATCCACTTCAGTATTCTTGCCAGGAGAATTCTGTAGACAAAGAAGCCTGGTGGGCTTTAGTTCAAGATATCACAAAGAGTAGGACATGACGGAGTGACTAATACTTTCATACTAGTTGTGTGTAATATTTTCCTGAATATCCCTGCTGGTAATATTTTAATCCACTGATTATTGTTCATGCATCCAAGTCTTTTATTTGCTCACCTTCATAACATTAATAGTGTTGTCAACTGTAAAATGTCTAGAACATAGGCAAGAAAGAAAGAAGAAATACCTAGTCACTGACTTGAGATTCAGTTTTCTAGAGGTGCCATGCAGGTAAAGTGCCCTTTCATAGTCCATCACTTTCAGAGAGGTCTCTTATATCTATACTTACAGGCCTATTTATATCTATAGATACAGCTCTGATTCTAATCAGCAGATTTTATTATAGGCCTTTTAAGTTTAAGAAAAAAAAATGAGAGACAGAAAAGAAAAAAAAATGCTGATGAAGGCCATAAAAATAAATGAGGCTTATTCCTTCTTGACATTTTTAGCACTTTCTGTGCCTTCCTTAGTGAGCAGCAGTGGCACACAATAGCTTTAAGATTGTGTGTAAGATAATGATAAAAATAAATGCGTGCTCAGATGCAGCCAACAGCAACTGCTGTTAACATTCATTATCCAGGGTCTTGAATGCTCCCAAGATTATCTTATTAATTTGCAGAATGAGCTAAGAGGTGTGAAAGAAAGCTGATGTTTGCTTATAACCTTCTTGACCATCACTTTGAATATTAGCCAAGGAGGTCAAATGTATTATCTTGGATACTGTATTTTTTATGTAAATGATGCCAGCAGGCAGCATTGTGTCAGCATATACACTGATGCCACAGACTAATTCAGAGGTTTCCATTCCAATATAAAAAATGTATTTTTAATCTCATTGTATTTCTTTATATGATAATTATTTGCTTTCACCTTATTTTCAAACAATACATGGCCTCTTAATAGTTAGAGTAGTGTAGTATATTTCTAGGTGGTTCAGATGGTAAAAAATCTGCCTTCAATGCAGGATATCTGTGTTCGATCCCTGAGTTGAGAAGATTCCCTGGAGAAGGAAATGGCGATCCACTTCAGTATTCTTGCCAGGAGAATTCTGTAGACAAAGAAGCCTGGTGGGCTTTAGTTCAAGATATCACAAAGAGTAGGACATGACGGAGTGACTAATACTTTCATACTAGTTGTGTGTAATATTTTCCTGAATATCCCTGCTGGTAATATTTTAATCCACTGATTATTGTTCATGCATCCAAGTCTTTTATTTGCTCACCTTCATAACATTAATAGTGTTGTCAACTGTAAAATGTCTAGAACATAGGCAAGAAAGAAAGAAGAAATACCTAGTCACTGACTTGAGATTCAGTTTTCTAGAGGTGCCATGCAGGTAAAGTGCCCTTTCATAGTCCATCACTTTCAGAGAGGTCTCTTATATCTATACTTACAGGCCTATTTATATCTATAGATACAGCTCTGATTCTAATCAGCAGATTTTATTATAGGCCTTTTAAGTTTAAGAAAAAAATGAGAGACAGAAAAGAAAAAAAAATGCTGATGAAGGCCATAAAAATAAATGAGGCTTATTCCTTCTTGACATTTTTAGCACTTTCTGTGCCTTCCTTAGTGAGCAGCAGTGGCACACAATAGCTTTAAGATTGTGTGTAAGATAATGATAAAAATAAATGCGTGCTCAGATGCAGCCAACAGCAACTGCTGTTAACATTCATTATCCAGGGTCTTGAATGCTCCCAAGATTATCTTATTAATTTGCAGAATGAGCTAAGAGGTGTGAAAGAAAGCTGATGTTTGCTTATAACCTTCTTGACCATCACTTTGAATATTAGCCAAGGAGGTCAAATGTATTATCTTGGATACTGTATTTTTTTTATGTAAATGATGCCAGCAGGCAGCATTGTGTCAGCATATACACTGATGACCACTGGAGAAAGAGGAATGAAATATATACATTGATGTTTATTTATATCCAACTTCACCCCTCAATTCTGCCCCATGTCCAATATAGAATTTCCATATAACTCTTACAGGCTCTAATGCTCTCTCTTAGTTTTTCAAGTCCTTAAGTTAACTATATAGAGTACATTTTTGTTTCAGACACCTTAGAAAAAATGTCTTCACTGTGCTGATTGACACACAGGATTGACTAAGTCATTCAAAGTCTTGAAAAAAAAAAAAAAGACCTTGAAATAGAAAACAAAACTTTTTGTTTTCCAGTAATTTCTTTTGGTCTTGGCATATCTTTTAAGTCTACAAAAACAGTCATTTCTAGTCCCAGTCCCCAGTCATTTGTTTCATATTTTATAATTATTTAAAATAGACATTATTTGCCTTACTTAAAGTCTTTTCTGACATAATGCAAAAATATTCAACTTTCAGACACATCTAGTTACCCTCATTTTCATGAATTTGCTTATAATGCGTATTTGACATGAGATATAGAAGAATGTGACCCTATCAGAGGGCGTATAAACTCGCTTATATGGATAGAGTAGAATGACCAGGATAAACTTTTAATTTTTAAAGCTTTTCTGAAAGTGTAGTCTAGGGACCATGGTATGTCCTCATCACCATTTTCAGAGATCTGTGAGCTTCATAATTATTTTGATTATAATACTAAGGTAATATATGCCATTTTCACACTTGCTCTCTCATAACTGTAAAATAAAGGCTTTCCAGGAATTGTATTACATGTGATATTATGAAAGATTAAATATGGTAGCAGTTATAAGAATTCAGCTTTATATTTTGAAGCTACATATTTAAAAAAATTATAAAAAATAAACCAATAACACATCATACTAAATTTATTTTTGAAATATCAGTTATTTTTCATATCACACATTGTTCATAGAAACATGTAAATGTTATTTTAATGATTTAAAACTTATTTTATATTCTTACAGATTTTAATTTTAATGTGGAAATATGAATAAATATAAACCATGTATACAAAAAATGCCAGATTGACAATCCATTGCTATTATGTTTTAAAACCTTGGACAAGTCCTTTGATATTTCTGAGCTCAATTTCCATAATAATAATAAATCATAATAACCATAATAGCAATTATTTATTATTATTATTTTTGATTGTCTACTCTACTTATTAAAATAACTGTCATTTAGTTCAAATGATATGCATGAGGAATTTACATTAAAAATATTTTAAGTGGTAGGAATGATAGTAGTGGTGTTCTAGCAAATAAAAATAAATTCCTCTTGAGTCCTCATCTTAGAAAACTGAAAGATGGAGTATGAAATCCTAAATCTTTATATCATATGTGGAACTGGTGCCCACAAATAATATGAAATAAACTACATTTAAATGATTAGCTACAACTGAAAAAAATTCAGAATATTCTTAAGGTCTTCTGCTTGCAAGAAAACCATTCCTCCCATGATTAATTATGAAATTTTTTTTTTCTTGATGAAAGTCACTGTGTTCATAGAACAAAGTTAAATGGTGCTCAGTGGAATTGCTTACATCAATTTCATTGACATGAGATATAGAAGAATGTGACCCTTTCAGAGGGCGTATAAACTCGCTTATATGGATAGAGTAGAATGACCAGGATAAACTTTTAATTTTTAAAGCTTTTCTGAAAGTGTAGTCTAGGGACCATGGTATGTCCTCATCACCATTTTCAGAGATCTGTGAGCTTCATAATTATTTTGATTATAATACTAAGGTAATATATGCCATTTTCACACTTGCTCTCTCATAACTGTAAAATAAAGGCTTTCCAGGAATTGTATTACATGTGATATTATGAAAGATTAAATATGGTAGCAGTTATAAGAATTCAGCTTTATATTTTGAAGCTACATATTTAAAAAAATTATAAAAAATAAACCAATAACACATCATACTAAATTTATTTTTGAAATATCAGTTATTTTTCATATCACACATTGTTCATAGAAACATGTAAATGTTATTTTAATGATTTAAAACTTATTTTATATTCTTACAGATTTTAATTTTAATGTGGAAATATCAATAAATATAAACCATGTATACAAAAAATGCCAGATTGACAATCCATTGCTATTATGTTTTAAAACCTTGGACAAGTCCTTTGATATTTCTGAGCTCAATTTCCATAATAATAATAAATCATAATAACCATAATAGCAATTATTTATTATTATTATTTTTGATTGTCTACTCTACTTATTAAAATAACTGTCATTTAGTTCAAATGATATGCATGAGGAATTTACATTAAAAATATTTTAAGTGGTAGGAATGATAGTAGTGGTGTTCTAGCAAATAAAAATAAATTCCTCTTGAGTCCTCATCTTAGAAAACTGAAAGATGGAGTATGAAATCCTAAATCTTTATATCATATGTGGAACTGGTGCCCACAAATAATATGAAATAAACTACATTTAAATGATTAGCTACAACTGAAAAAAATTCAGAATATTCTTAAGGTCTTCTGCTTGCAAGAAAACCATTCCTCCCATGATTAATTATGAAATTTTTTTTTTCTTGATGAAAGTCACTGTGTTCATAGAACAAAGTTAAATGGTGCTCAGTGGAATTGCTTACATCAATTTCATTGACACTGCTGACCTCATTCAAACAAAATGAATGACTGTGACCTCTGAGTAAGAATATTTCCAGAGTCCCCCCAGTAAATTTATATTAATGTAGCTATAGAACAGTATTATTCTGTATGCTCACTAAATGGCAGAAAAGATAATTAGAAAAAAAAAACAAATATGGCAGAGAATTCACTAAAATTTCAAATTGAGTTGGAATTCAAATTGTGCATTCTAAACTTTATTCAGTTGATTTATTTGGTACTTGTCTATTTTAGAAGTTTTATTTGTGAGGGAAGAAAACACTTCTGAGGGGTTGGATTTCTTTTTGAATAGATAACTAAATAAAAACTGTGCCATTTACCTATTTAACAAGGGACAGTAAATCCTTTTAAAATATTTTTGAGTCCCTATATTATTCCAGGAACACCTGCCTTTTCATCTAGGTGAGATATTTTTTTGCAACAGTGGAAGGAATGAAAGTGTTTTAATTAGGAGAAAAAAAGTGTTTTGGTCAGGAAGGGGAGGAAGGAGCAGATAGGACCTCTCAGTGAAAAGGAATTTTGTGGTGCAGAGATGACATGCACTTTTAAACATCTCCCAAGGTAATGAATGATAGAACACTGAGTCAGAGAAATACTTTAAAAACAATAAAAAAAAATGCTATAAACATTATACTTAGGGACTTGAATTTTAAGTTTCTGAAATATTCATTACTCATTTTTCTAGAACTTTCCAACATTATATTGGAAAGATCTCAGAGATTTGACTTTACACTTTGGTAATAATGAAGCTATAGAAAGACCCAAGAAAATGGAAGGAGAAAAGAGATGAAAAATACTCACTGAATGAATTTACTAAGCACTACTGGGAAAAGAAGATTGTATTATCTGTATTTACAGTAGAAGAAACTAAAAGTGTGAGATTATAACAGGCTTTATATAAATTGATTTACCTAGTAGAGAGCCCAGGTTTGATTCATCTTTATTTTTTAGTAGCCCAATATCCACTCAAGTATTGGTAATTAAAATAATTCACTAACTACTGACAATAAAAATAAATATGCAAAAATTAGTAGATCTCCTTAGACAACAATGCTGGTTATAAAAAATCAGAAAACAAAACAAAAACAAAAAAAACTCTACACACAATTGTGAAAAACTCTATAAAATACTTTGGGAATGAATGTAAAGAACAGAAATGAGATCTAGGTAAATAAAACAATAAAAATGGTTATATAAGCTATGTTCATCAGTGGGAAAGCTCAATATTATACAATATGGTAATTATTTTAAAACCAATTTTGATTCAAGAAATATTCAACTAAAATAATTTTTAGTTGAAACAAACAAAATAATTTTGACTTTGTATAAAGAAATAACTGATCACCATTAAGAAAATGTTAAAATAAGATATAATAAAGGTAAGATCTAACTTCAAAATGCCAGTTCCTTAGTTTTAATTCCTTAGTCTTTAGTTTAATTGACCTATCAAGATAACTTGATATCATAGGTTCCTTTCTTCTCATTGAAGGGCATTCTCCACTTCTGGTAAATATTTTTTGCAACAGGAAGGAGAAAGTGTTTTGGGGTCAGGAAGGGGAGGAAGGAGCAGATAGGACCTCTCAGTGAAAAGGAATTTTGTGGTGCAGAGATGACATGCACTTTTAAACATCTCCCAAGGTAATGAATGATAGAACACTGAGTCAGAGAAATACTTTAAAAACAATAACAAAAAATGCTATAAACATTATACTTAGGGACTTGAATTTTAAGTTTCTGAAATATTCATTACTCATTTTTCTAGAACTTTCCAACATTATATTGGAAAGATCTCAGAGATTTGACTTTACACTTTGGTAATAATGAAGCTATAGAAAGACCCAAGAAAATGGAAGGAGAAAAGAGATGAAAAATACTCACTGAATGAATTTACTAAGCACTACTGGGAAAAGAAGATTGTATTATCTGTATTTACAGTAGAAGAAACTAAAAGTGTGAGATTATAACAGGCTTTATATAAATTGATTTACCTAGTAGAGAGCCCAGGTTTGATTCATCTTTATTTTTTAGTAGCCCAATATCCACTCAAGTATTGGTAATTAAAATAATTCACTAACTACTGACAATAAAAATAAATATGCAAAAATTAGTAGATCTCCTTAGACAACAATGCTGGTTATAAAAAATCAGAAAACAAAACAAAAACAAAAAAAACTCTACACACAATTGTGAAAAACTCTATAAAATACTTTGGGAATGAATGTAAAGAACAGAAATGAGATCTAGGTAAATAAAACAATAAAAATGGTTATATAAGCTATGTTCATCAGTGGGAAAGCTCAATATTATACAATATGGTAATTATTTTAAAACCAATTTTGATTCAAGAAATATTCAACTAAAATAATTTTTAGTTGAAACAAACAAAATAATTTTGACTTTGTATAAAGAAATAACTGATCACCATTAAGAAAATGTTAAAATAAGATATAATAAAGGTAAGATCTAACTTCAAAATGCCAGTTCCTTAGTTTTAATTCCTTAGTCTTTAGTTTAATTGACCTATCAAGATAACTTGATATCATAGGTTCCTTTCTTCTCATTGAAGGGCATTCTCCACTTCTGGTAAAGTTTTCTCTATTTTTTCTAGTATATTTTGCTCTCTTATAATGTCTTTTGCTGGTAGACCCTCAGTTTTCTTGTTTTTGTTGTTCAGTTGCTACATAGTGTCTCACTCTTTGTGACCCTATGGACTGAAACACAGAAGATATCCCTCTCCTTCACTATCTCCCAGAATTTGCTCAAACTCATGTCCACTGGGTCAATGATGCTATCCAACCATCTTATCCTCTGTTGCAACCTTCTGATCCTCCCCTCAGTCTTCCTCAGCATCAGGTCTTTTCTAGTAAGTTGGCTCTTCACAGCAGGTGACTGAAGTATTGGAGCTTCAGCTTCCTCATGAATCTTTTCAATGAATATTCAGGGTTAATTTCCTTTTGGATTGACTGGTTTGTTCTCCTTGCTGTCCAAAGGACTCTAAAGAGTCTTCTATAGCACCACAGTTTAAAAACATCAGTTATGGGGGGGCTCAGCCTTCTTTATGGTCCTCTCACATCCATACGTGACTATGGGAAAAAACCATAGCTGTGACTATATGGACCTTTTAAAGCAAAGTGATTTCTTTTCTTTCCCAGTGCTGTCTAGGTTTTTCATAACTTTTCTTCCAAGGAGCAAACGTCTTTTAACTTCATGGGTGCAGTCACCATCCGCAGGGATTTTGGAACACAGAAAATAAAATCTGCTACTGTTTCCACATGTTTCCCCTTCTATTTGCCATGAAGTGATGGAGCCAGAGGCCGTGATCTTAATTTTTTGAATCTTGAGCTAAGAGGTGTGAAAGAAAGTTGATGCAAGCCAGACTTTTCAGTCTCTTCTTTCACTCTCATCAAGAGGTTCTTTAGTTCTTCTTCACTGTCTGTCATAAGGGTGGCATCAGCTATATATCTTAAGTTGTTGATATTTCTCCTGGAAATCTTGATTCTAGCTTGTGATTCATCCAGTCTGGCAGTTCTCATGATGTACTCTGCATATAAGTTAAGTAAGCAGGGTGACAACATACAGCCTTGATGTACTCCGTTCCCATTTTGGAACCATGCCACTGTTCCATGTGTGGTTTTAACTTTTATTCTTCTTGACCTGCATGCTGGTTTTTCAGGAGCAGGTTTTGGTGGTCTGGTATAGCCATCTCTTTCAGAACTTTCCACAGTTTATTCTAATCCACACAGTCAAAGACTTTAGCATCATTAATGAAGCAGAAGTTAGATGTTTTTCTGAAATTTTCTTCCTTTTTTCTATGACCCAATTGACGTTGGCAATTTGATCTCTGGTTCCTCTGCCCTTTTAAGAAAAATCTACCTTGTATTTCTGGAAGTTCTTAGTTCATGTACTGTTTGAACCCTACCTTGAAGCATTTTGAGCATGACCTTGCTAGCATGAGAAATGAGTGCAGTTTTATTGTTGCTAGAGCATTCTTGGTATTGCCCTTCTTTGAGATGGGAATGAAAATTTACCTTTTCCAGCCCTGTGGCCATTGCTGAGTTTTCCAAATTTGCTTGCATATTGAGTACAGCACTATAACAGCATCATATTTTAGGATTTGAAACAGCTTATCTGGAATTTTATCACCTCTATTAGCTTTGTTCATAGTGATGCTTCCTAAGACCCACTTAAACTTCCCACTCCAAGATGTTTGGCTGTAGGTGAGTGACCACACACACCATCATGGTTACCTGGGTCATTAAAATTTTTTTGCATAATTCTGTGTATTCTTGCCACCTCCTCTTAATCTCTTTTGCTTCTGTTAAGTTCTTGCCATTTCTGTCCTTTATTGTGCCCATATCTACATGAAATATTCTCTTGGTGTCTCTAATTTTCTTGTAAAGATCTCTGTAATTAAGATATTAGAATATCACAGAACTCAGCCTCTAGACTTCTTTTTATCTCTGTCCTCATTGGCTGTGTCCTAGTCTGGCCCTATGATTTATATACAATTGATTCATGACAACTTCCAAATGTCTATTTCCTGTGTGAAACTCCTTAGTCTTTAGACATACACATCCAACTGCCTACTTGTCTTTCCCACCTTAATCTTTAGTAGACTCAGCTTTAACATGATTCATATAAGTTAAGTAAGCAGGGTCAAATCCCTGATGTACTCCGTTCCCATTTTGGAACCATGCCACTGTTCCATGTGTGGTTTTAACTTTTATTCTTCTTGACCTGCATGCTGGTTTTTCAGGAGCAGGTTTTGGTGGTCTGGTATAGCCATCTCTTTCAGAACTTTCCACAGTTTATTCTAATCCACACAGTCAAAGACTTTAGCATCATTAATGAAGCAGAAGTTAGATGTTTTTCTGAAATTTTCTTCCTTTTTTCTATGACCCAATTGACGTTGGCAATTTGATCTCTGGTTCCTCTGCCCTTTTAAGAAAAATCTACCTTGTATTTCTGGAAGTTCTTAGTTCATGTACTGTTTGAACCCTACCTTGAAGCATTTTGAGCATGACCTTGCTAGCATGAGAAATGAGTGCAGTTTTATTGTTGCTAGAGCATTCTTGGTATTGCCCTTCTTTGAGATGGGAATGAAAATTTACCTTTTCCAGCCCTGTGGCCATTGCTGAGTTTTCCAAATTTGCTTGCATATTGAGTACAGCACTATAACAGCATCATATTTTAGGATTTGAAACAGCTTATCTGGAATTTTATCACCTCTATTAGCTTTGTTCATAGTGATGCTTCCTAAGACCCACTTAAACTTCCCACTCCAAGATGTTTGGCTGTAGGTGAGTGACCACACACACCATCATGGTTACCTGGGTCATTAAAATTTTTTTGCATAATTCTGTGTATTCTTGCCACCTCCTCTTAATCTCTTTTGCTTCTGTTAAGTTCTTGCCATTTCTGTCCTTTATTGTGCCCATATCTACATGAAATATTCTCTTGGTGTCTCTAATTTTCTTGTAAAGATCTCTGTAATTAAGATATTAGGATATCACAGAACTCAGCCTCTAGACTTCTTTTTATCTCTGTCCTCATTGGCTGTGTCCTAGTCTGGCCCTATGATTTATATACAATTGATTCATGACAACTTCCAAATGTCTATTTCCTGTGTGAAACTCCTTAGTCTTTAGACATACACATCCAACTGCCTACTTGTCTTTCCCACCTTAATCTTTAGTAGACTCAGCTTTAACATGCCCCAAAACAAGACATTCTATTCCTTCAAAAGTCATTTCCCCCCATTTTCCCATAGACTCAGCAGGTAGCTCTCCATTCTTCCAGTTGCTCAGGACAAAAATTTTGAGGTCATTCTTAACTTGACTATTACCATTTTCTTTAATGCCACATTTTTTTCTTCAGTAAATTCTATCAATACTGTCTTCAAAATATATAAAGAAATATAACTCATTCAAAGTATTTTCAGGGATATCTCTATGGTCCCAAACAGCTAGCATTTCCCATGAATTACTTTAGTAGAATTCCAACTGGTTTCTTTGCTTTTATCATTGGCTGCCCATAGTCTGTTTTCTACCCGGCAATCAGCATGATTTTGTTAGATTTCTGCACAGGACCTTCTAATGACTTCCTGTCTCACATACAAGAGCCAATTCTAGAAAGTCAATACTCTTGAGTTCAAAGCTTGAGCTTATCACAACTCATCTTTGATTAACAAATTATCTCCTGACCTAGGATCATTGTGGCAGAAGCATAAACACTACTTATCTTGGCATTAGTATGACTTTGCTTTCTAAGCAGTTTTACCACTTTTCAGATGCTAGGGATATAGATACAGTATGATGTTCTAAACAACAGTGCAGATTAGGTATCATTTTCTCTGTTTCACAGATGGAAATGGGAGAATTAGAAATATTAAGCTACTTGTTTCATCAGCTACATTAGTAAATTGTATTAAAATCCAAGTGAAATTTACTCTCAAATTTTATATATCTCAAATTTTAGGTTATTTGTACTATAGGAAAGCATGAGGATTGTAGGATTCAAACTACTAAGCAAGGAAGAAAATCTGATCTGCTGGTACCAGGATTCTGAGTATTTGGTTGTATGCTTAACCTGTTTATTCTTGTATTCTATGTATTTGGCCTCTAAAAATATTTGAATTTAGAATCCCTAGATTGGATTGCTGGTAAGGAGACTTCTGGTGCTATAGCATCCCAGTGTGCCATGGCAAAGATACATACCCCTTAGTTCACAGAGGAGGGATCTGAATCATACCCAAAAAGAAGGTGAGGCAGGACCAAACTGTAAGTCTGAGATTGGTGCATCATTACTGGTCCATCCTGCAAGAAGAAAAATTTCATGATGCTAAGGCCCCAACTCTCTTACTTTCTTCATAATTCTTCATTCATTTAAAATCTCCAAAGGTATGCCTGGAGATCTTCTAAATTTCTCTCAAATTGTCTAAAGCATTCTGTTCCCTGGGAGATTCTTCTAAATCCTCACAGTGAACTACTTGGTTCATTATGTGCAGCAGAGGATATAATTTATCCCTTTGGTTTTAAGAGATCTGCAAGTGCTGGTTGGAGTCATAGTTTTCCAAAGGGCATCCTTAAGTGTTTAAAGTACATTACACAGAATTTTACTTGCTGCATTTTTGCTAGGTAGAGAAACAGGCAAAAGATAATTTCCCCAATCTAAGCCTTCTGTCCTATTTCACAGAAGGATTCCTATGGTCGAGAAAAATGGAATCAACTCCCACATGCAATTATGGAACATGTGGACACAAATCGTTCTGTGAATGGACATGATTATTCACAGTGTCCCCATATGGACAAGTGCCAGAATTATGTCCACTTTTGCTTTTGAATGTTCACTAGATTAAATTCTTGAAAATGGTTACATTCAGGTAGACTACAAAGTGTTTCAAAGAAAAGAACTAAAATTCAGGTGTTTTATTTTACTAATTTTTCTGTTTCTCTTTCTTTTTGTGTTTGTGTCTCTCTCTTTAGAAATCAGAAGAGGTCACCACTTATTATTTAATTACTTTGGATCAAGCTTTAATTGAACTCCAATAATTGCTGTGGTCTAGGCCTCTATAAATAAATTTCAACACAGTGTTTATTTCCAGAGAGTAATTCATAGAAACAATACTTTCATGAATTAAATACAGATAAATTGTATTCAAAACATATGCAACAAGCATGCTGTTTAGAGATGTCCCGGTCAAATTAATCCCTAGTTGCCAGCAGCAATAATGTGCACTTTGGTGGATTTGTCCTCATTCCTTATTTCAGTCTTTCAATCCTTCATTCCTTCTTCAAGTCACTTCAAAATAAACACCTACATTAGAGACACAGTCTCTTTTTTTTTTTCCAGAGGGGAGCGGGTTGGAGAGGGAGGGGTGGTGGGTGGGCCACTTCTATTGGTTTTTCATTTATCTATTTTTCATCCATCTATTTGTTCTTTGACCTGTGTGGCCCTCCCATCGCGGTGGCCTCTGTTGTCACAGACCACCAGCTCTGGGCGCATGCGCTCCAGAGCTCCGACTCGGTAATTGGACACATTGGTCCAGCTGCTCCGCGGCACGTGGGTCCTTCCCAGGCCAGGGATCGAACCGGCGCCCCTTGCACTGCAAAGCGGTGTCCTTACCCACTGGACCACCAGGCAAGCCCGAGACACAGTCTTAAGTAAGCACTACTTTTATAGGCTATCAAGGCTGAGTCATAGATTCAGAACTGTAAGTTTCTATAAAGATGTTTTTCTTGATCTTAGTGTCAGGTGGAAAGAACTGCTCAGAGTAAGAAGAAAGTAAGTTTGTCTCAAATATGCAATTTGTATCTGCATAATTTAATAACTTTCTGAAACTAGAGTCTCATCTTTACCATATCATTACCTTTTAAAGACCACTGCCTAACCCTGATTCTAATTTCTGCTCCTGGAGTCTTTCACATGCCTTGTTGTTCAGTTGCTAAGATGTGTCCAACTCTTTGTGACCACATAGACTGCAGCGCCATCAGTATCTCTGAGTTTGCTCAAATTCACGTCTGCTGAGTCGGTGATACCATCCAATCATCTCATCCTCTGTTGTTCTCTTCTCCTGCCCTCAGTCTTTCCCAGTATCAGGGTCTTTTCCAATGAGCTGACTCTTCACATCCAGTAGCAAAGTATTGGAGCTTCAGCTTCATGATCAGTCCTTCCAATGAATATTCAGGCTTGATTTCCTTTAGGACTGACTGGTTTGGTCTTGCTATTCAAGGGGCACTCAAGGCATTCACATGCCTGAAGATTATTACATGTCAAGCTTTGGAACTGCTGGGCTATGCTCATGGCCAATATATCTCCATGCATTTACTTTTTGATATGATAACTAGACCTCCTATTGGACCAAGCAAATATGTTGAAAGAAAATATAGTTGAGATATTTAATAGTGCTGGTCTTAGATCTTAATTATATAATGGCAGATAACAAGGAACAAGCCCATAAAGTATTCAGTGTTCTCTATAGCTTGTCCCTGAAGATTACTGAGGGACCAACCTGTGTGCAAGGGACAGAGGGGGATGAACTGTCCCATCCAACAGTAAGTTCATCTTCAAAAACTCATATACTGGAGTAAGAGAAGAGTTTTATTTGGGGGAGGGAGAAAAAGATTTTAATATTTCAAAATGTTAGAAATTCAGACATAATTGAAAACTCACCGCATTTAAATCCAGGCAGTGCTATTGTATAATCTGAATGAAATTAGTTATTTCACTGAATATTCATTTCCTTGTGTATAAAATGGGAAAACGTAATAGTAACTGCATTTCTGGGACATTATGAGGATGACATTTGGTCAATCAAGACATATAGAGATCTCTCTTTATATATATATATATATATATATATAAGCACTATACCAAGTGATGAATAAAATACTATATGCATTGATTTGAAAATTGTTTGTGGCTCAGTAAGTAGCAGTCATTATGATTATTATTTACATATTTGTTCATTAATTTATTAAATCTAATACTTTAGAGTAATACACAGATTAGAGAAGCATATATTTTTCATCTTTTGCTTACTTCTCACTCAGTTTCCACATTATTTATTGATTTATTTCCTGTACGCATTTAGCTCATGCATATATATTTAGAACTTGTGTACATGCTAAGACACTTCAGTCATGTTTGACACTTTGCAACTCTATGGACTGTAGCCTACCAGGCTTCTCTGTCCATAGGATTCTCCAGGTAAAAATACTGAAGCCCTTCCGCCAAAGGATCTTCCTGACCCAGGAATTGAACCCACATTTTTTATGTTTCCTGTATTGGCAGTTAGGTTCCTTACCACTTGTACCACCAGGGAAGCCCCATTTAGAATCTACACATACATATTTTCCAGGTGGTATACTGAGACTTGGGAATTTGTGAATGAGCAAGGTAATCATGGTCCAGTCTCATGGAGTATACAGCTTTGCGTGAGTGAATTAACCACGTAAATAGTCTGACATAATTCAATATGATAAATAGGGTACTGGAAGTACAGATGAGGGGATGCTTATTCAGAAATGCTCCCTGGAGGACTGAGGTCTAACGATGAATGGGGTCAAATAAATGAATTTCAGACAGAAGAACATAAACAAAACTTAGAGGTAAGTGGCAGAGGGATCTTTATAGAAGAGATGTTGGAAAGATAAAGAGTTGGATGTAAGGGCTCACAAATAAGACACAGTGTCTTGAGGAAATTGAGAAACTAGTACAGATATTAAAAACAAGGAAGTGACAGGGGAAATGTCCATTTTTTTAAAGATTATTGGCTGTGATGTAGAGAATGAATTTTAAATAAGAAAGAATGGCTATAGGAGGCATTTTTGTGAGTCCAATTAAGGCATTAGGAAACTGGAATGTAGCAGAGAAGAGAAAAATGATTTAACATATGCTGTCTAACAAGTATGGTATACTAACACACATATATGGAACCTAATAAGAGGGTAATGGTAACACACGCAGTGAAGTGATGGAAAAACCGACATATGGTCATAGTGGGGTATGAGAAGTGGGTGGAAGACATAGAGGGAGTAACATGGAAACCTATATTATCATATGTGAAAAAGATAGCTATGGTCATTGCCCTTTGGGAATAGGAGATCCTGCAGGAGTGGGGTGCGATGGCCTGGAGGAGTGGGATAGGGGTGGGACTGGGAGAGGGGAGGGGACCAGGGATATGCATATGACTGATCTGGGAACATACATGTCTGTGAACAACAAAACTCTGTAAAAAATTTTAAAAAAAAAAGAAAAAAAACATATGCTGTCTAAGATGGAAGAAATATTAAGATGTGACAATTTATGAGACTGATTTAAGAAAAGGAAATGAAAGCAATGATACCAAGAAAATAATCTATCTTGCCATTCCCCAATTTGAAAGTTTTGATGGTCATTGTTTGGTAAAAGTAAAATCTTAATGCTTCTTTGTTGTCTTTCCTCAAACTTAATATTCAGCCTTGTATTCTATAGTGTTCACCAAAAATTTTGTTGTGGATTTTTCTATGTATGATGGAAAAACCCAAACAAACTTTTTGGCCAACCCAATACAAATCATTCCCATTTTACTTCCTCAGTTTTGAATTTGACTATGGATTTTTCCATCTATGTTCCATGATTTAGTGTATCCATCATTATCACTAAACCACATTCCGTCTATCAAAATTCCCCCCACTCTTCAAGAAGCATATCTCAAATGTTACTTCTTAGGTGAATTATTCTTTCACCTCTTCACAGTACTCTCATAGCCATGTATATGTCTTTCTTTCAAGACAGAGGACCATATTTCAGTCATTTCTGTTCCCTTCCTAGTACCTTATACAAATCTTTATCTGAACAGATTTGGTATTCAGGAAATGTTTGGACACAGATGAATACTTAGAGCACCTTATTTCTTTGTTGATAACTGACAAAAACAAGAGCATAAGAGGAAGCACAGAAACATCAATTCAAAGGCACATTTGGAAAGAATGAGAAGAGGGATAATTTTGATTTAAATATTAGCAGTAAATGTAAACTTTGAAATGAACACTGAAGCACAAAAGTACATTCTGTTAATTTTATGGGCGGTTATTAATTGTGCAGTTATGTGCCATGTTATGGGTATTAAAATTAATTCTGCTTTAACATTTTTACTTTCAATCAAAATTATTTGTAGAAAGACCATCTTATACCTCATCGCCTCTGAAGTTCTGTTTTCACAGTTTATTATTATATAGAGAAGCTTGATACAATTGAACATTTCTTTCAAAAAATGAAATACTTTGATGTGAAAAAAGCAGTGCTAAGAATTAGACTTCTGACAAAACATTTTTTTCCTTTCGTATACAAAACTGAAAAGAAATACTGTATATTCTTTGACTTTATCTTGATTATTTCATAGGAATATACTTGAGTAACTATAACCACAATATAAAGGATCAAAGCAATACCAGATTGTGATTTTCCCCGCCAATAAATCCCTTCTCCATTGCTGATATGCATTTCTCTCCTGCTGATATCTTACAGAAAACATTAGGTTTGTGCATATGATAAATTAAATAACTGCAACATCTAGAAATTCCATAGATAACTAAAGTTGATTTAATATAAAACATTTTTATTAGGGGATAATATAAGCATCATTGGTTAATATATAGTAAGGACACATAAAATATGTATCAATTGTATTCAATTTAATATTAATTCTATTTTTAATTAGTTTTAAGATTGATTTTATTTCAGTCACAATTTAAGTGAAAAAAAGTACCGATGTAACATTGCCTTCAATTTTAATCATAGCTAAGAACTCTGTCTAGAATTGGCAACAGAGCTTCTGTGTTCAGAATAATGGACTTACACTCAGCAAAACCTATGCAGCGTTGACATGTTTATACCCGGTGATTGTAGGCCCTTGCCTTACCTTCTTATTATATGCCAAAAACTGTGTACCAGACATGTCATTGAAAATCTAAAAGTACTATAAAATAAATGTTTAACTGTTGCTAATTTTGGATCAAGGACATTGCATCTGCTTGCAAACTATAGCATTTAAAATTGTTTTAAGTCTGTCTAGGAGTTGTTAAAGTTTTCATGTGTTGAGATTCATGATGTCAGGGGTCATGTCTTATCTGTTTTTCTTCATTGAATAGATAGTTTTTGAGGGTCTGCTATGTGTCCAGTCTGTGCTCAGGAACCACGGTCTATATTTGGCAGGGAAGAAAAGGCTCTCAGTCTGAATGACTGCTCTCACAGTGCTTACACTCTGACATTCACTCTCCTTGGAAGAGGGTTTCCCTGATGGCTCAGTTGGTAAAGGATATGCCTGCTACTGCAGGAGATGTGAGTGCTAACCTTTGATCAAGAAGATACCCTCAAGAAGGAAATAACTCAATTCATTATTCTTGCCTAGAAAATCCCATTGGCCGTGGAGCCTGATGGTATACAGTCCATGGGGTCGCAAGAATCAGAAATGACCTCGGGACTAATTCCCTCCCACTTCGTGGAAGAAAACATTCAATGAGCAGAAGAACAAATATAGCAACAATATTTAAGATAGTGATGAGCATTCAAAATATTAAAACAGTATATATTATACATAGTTATGAAACATGTAGACATGAAAATGGAGACAGAGAAGTAAGACTAATGATCAAGAAGATCTCTGAACATTTTAAAATAACATTGTAGCTGGAACATGTATGATTAAGGGAAAAAAAAAAAAAAAAAAAACTCAGGAATTAGCCATGTCAAAACCCAGGGATAGTCTTTCAGGTAAGGAAGCATCAATATGACCAGTTGAGAACTTTTATGGCATCTTAGAGAAACTGAAAGAAGGCTAATATGTCTGGGGTTTATTGTTTGTGGTAGCTTTATTCTTGGAATAATTGTTGAGTCAGTTGAAAACTGTAGATATTAACTTAATGTGTTTATTCCTCTATTTAGCTTGTTGATGTAACTGTAATACATAGTACAATTGATTTATGAGACCATAGCAAATTAAAAAAAAATCATTGTAGTTTTTGAGAATGGGTATGTAGCGGAATACAAGTGTAATTGGTCTGTGAACTCATTTATAATTTATATGTAAAATGTTTGATATGCATTTATACTTTGATATATAAATGAGCACCTGGTTTCTCAAGGATGGCATCTTTATTTGATCGATGAGAAAATTATAGCCTAAAATTCAATCATTTGGTTAAACCAGTTGGTATGCAGTTGTGGAACCATGTAGACTTTTAAATTTGGACAGATGGAGAAGTTTTTTTTTTTAATTGATTTGTTTGAAGTATAGTTGATTTACAATATTGCTAATTTCTGCTGTATAGCAATGTAATTCACTTATACACACACACACACATGTATATATATATATATATATATATATATATATATATACATTCTTTTTATAACCTTTTCCTTTATGATTTATCAAAGAATATTCAATATACCTCCCTGGGACATGTAGTAGGACCTTGTTGTTTATCCATTCTCTGTTTAATAGTTTGCATCTTCTAAGCCCAAATTCCCACTCCATATCTCCTTCTTCCCCTCTTGCCCTTGGCAACCACAAATCTGTTCTCTGTGAGTCTGGGCACGCGAAGCTTAATCCAGCTATGCCTCATACACATAATGTGGCTTTGAACAATCCATTTTATCTGTTTCATCTGAACTTACTGAAATTTCTATAGTATTAAAATAAATAGCATATAGAACTTGTCTTTCATTTATTTCTTATAATGAACATTATTTTCTCTAGGATTAAAAAATCCTTTAATAGTAATAATGGCTAATATTAACTAATATGTATTGCATGCCAGTGATAATTCTATTCTCCAAATTGTATAACTCTACCTATTAATTCATTTCAACTTTATAATAACTTTGAGGCAAATATTGCTTCTAAAAATAAAATAAAATGGCATAATAAAATAAATTGAATTCTGCTCAGCCAACATGTATTGCAATAAAGTTCCACCACAATTCAATGTAAAATGTGTAAGAATCTGTAAAAATTACTTCCTGCTATTCTAACTCCATGCCCATGAATTGTATTCCCCCCATCTCTGTGGTTGAGCTCTCAGCACAGCAGTTACTAAAAGTCTCCTTCCCTGCCCTCCAACTCTATCAATTCTGCCTCTCAGTCACTGTTCTGATCTCCTGCGGCTGTCAAGATCAGATTCAAACTCTGTGCCCTTGGCATTAAAGTCAAAACAGAGAATACTCTGACATTTTTTCTCTTGTCTTTAGTTTATCTTTCCTTAACACCAAGACCTACTGACAAGTTTGCCTGATTTCTAAGTGAGCAAAATTAGTCACTCTTCTCACAGCATATTTAAGGACCTATACAAAATGATGTTCCAACTTTTCAATAAGCTACATTCAAAGTTGGAATTAGAATGAGGTCTTGCATTGAACTTGTGGTTTGTAGACAACAGCATGGACCTCACCTGGAGCTTGTTAGGAATGCAGAAACTCAGGTCATATCAGTCTTACTGAATTTCAGTTTGCATTTTAACATGAACTATTCATGATCCTGTTCATATTAAGGCTTGAGAAGGTCTTCAGGGCTAGAATTCTGGATTCAGTCTCACAGACAGTTGGATTTCAGGATAAGTCTGTGAAGGAATGAATCCTTCTAACCTGGCAGGAGATAACCATAATCCACTTTAATTAAGAACTGATGCTGCTTGAATACTCATCTGATTTTTATCTATATGAATTCCTTTTATTTTGACCACAATTCTACAAGGTATGTGATATTATTGCCACCTTTTAATCATAAAGATGCAAAAGATGAGACCCTGGAGGTTTAGTGACTTCCCTGAGGTCACACAATACATAGATAATAGGCTTGGATTCAAAACTAGGCAGATTGGCTCCAAGCCCTAGTTCTTAATTATTATCCTCTGCTGCCTCTTTTTCAATAGCCTGTTTCACCTTCATTCACTGGCATTGTACCTGTCCCTTCATGGGCAGCCATTCAATAATTGAAAATGAATGAGGCTCTAAATTCAGCAAATAAATGCATAGTGTCCCCTGCCACAAGTAAACCTATCACTGCCTCTCCATGCTAGTCTGTGAAGAAGCTGCCTGAGTTGTATGAACTCAGCAAACTCATCAATGCCTACATTTTTCTTTCAATGTCTCATCTCTGTTCCTCACAACCTCCTATGCCCTCTGAAGCAGGCAGCCTGTATTTGTCTTGAGTTGAAGTTACTTCCTGTATCTTCCACAAACACTAAAATGAATTGAATGAGTACTAGATATACAGCTTTATACTGGGTAGTTTATATATGTGAGATTTAATGCATACTAAGGGGGACATTATTATTTCCATTTCACAGACCAAAAGGCTGAAGGGAGAACAGTAAAGTAAAATCAGAAAGGAGTAGAGAGTCATACTTTAATTCCAGGTCTTTGTGATTATAGAAGTAGTGTTCTTTGCAAGTATCAATATTGATTGATACCTGTGATTCTCCTTGCTGTTTGATGGGATCAATCTTGAAAGTCATATTTCTGAGAGATGGTGGGTATTTTTGGTTTTCTTTTTGAAAGTTTCCTTGCCTCAGTCCATTACACTGACATTTTTGAACCTTCAAGTGAATAACCTGGGGGATTGTTAGGAATGCAGAAGCTCAGGTCATATCAGTCTTACTGAATTTCAGTTTGCATTTTAACATGAACTATTCATGATCCTGTTCATATTAAGGCTTGAGAAGGTCTTCAGGGCTAGAATTCTGGATTCAGTCTCACAGACAGTTGGATTTCAGGATAAGTCTGTGAAGGAATGAATCCTTCTAACCTGGCAGGAGATAACCATAATCCACTTTAATTAAGAACTGATGCTGCTTGAATACTCATCTGATTTTTATCTATATGAATTCCTTTTATTTTGACCACAATTCTACAAGGTATGTGATATTATTGCCACCTTTTAATCATAAAGATGCAAAAGATGAGACCCTGGAGGTTTAGTGACTTCCCTGAGGTCACACAATACATAGATAATAGGCTTGGATTCAAAACTAGGCAGATTGGCTCCAAGCCCTAGTTCTTAATTATTATCCTCTGCTGCCTCTTTTTCAATAGCCTGTTTCACCTTCATTCACTGGCATTGTACCTGTCCCTTCATGGGCAGCCATTCAATAATTGAAAATGAATGAGGCTCTAAATTCAGCAAATAAATGCATAGTGTCCCCTGCCACAAGTAAACCTATCACTGCCTCTCCATGCTAGTCTGTGAAGAAGCTGCCTGAGTTGTATGAACTCAGCAAACTCATCAATGCCTACATTTTTCTTTCAATGTCTCATCTCTGTTCCTCACAACCTCCTATGCCCTCTGAAGCAGGCAGCCTGTATTTGTCTTGAGTTGAAGTTACTTCCTGTATCTTCCACAAACACTAAAATGAATTGAATGAGTACTAGATATACAGCTTTATACTGGGTAGTTTATATATGTGAGATTTAATGCATACTAAGGGGGACATTATTATTTCCATTTCACAGACCAAAAGGCTGAAGGGAGAACAGTAAAGTAAAATCAGAAAGGAGTAGAGAGTCATACTTTAATTCCAGGTCTTTGTGATTATAGAAGTAGTGTTCTTTGCAAGTATCAATATTGATTGATACCTGTGATTCTCCTTGCTGTTTGATGGGATCAATCTTGAAAGTCATATTTCTGAGAGATGGTGGGTATTTTTGGTTTTCTTTTTGAAAGTTTCCTTGCCTCAGTCCATTACACTGACATTTTTGAACCTTCAAGTGTTAGGAATAACCTGGGGGGATTGTTAGAACACTGATGACTGGACTGCATCCCCAGAGTTTCTGGTTAGCAGGTCTGTGGTGGCTAATGTTCATTGCTGACAAGCTTCAGGAGATGCTGATGCTGTTGGCCTGCGGATCACACTTTGAAAACCACTGGAGGCAATAAACCTTTCTAACTCTTCAAAGGCCCTGAGGTATTTTTCATTCCCACTCTGAAAGTGATTCCAAAGTGGTGCCCCTGGGAGAAGCACTAGACAACGATGGGTCTGAATCCATGTTTCACACAGGCTATGTGGTCAGGGAGGGATATGGGGCTTGCCATAGACTACATATACAAGGGGACTGAGTTTTACAAAGATGCCCCTGTCAATTTATTAACATTTACTTCTTTCAGAAACAAGGAAACTTAGCACTAATCAAATACACACCTGAATTCCCATGCTTTGTACAGTTCTATCGGGTTTCTAGCTCTTGATGTTTTCCTCCTCTGGGATGTTTTATACTTATGATTTGTATTTATTTAAAGCGGTAAACAGTGAAGAACTCTCTATTGCTCAGTACTTGGATGACTAATCACCATGGCTACTCCCTCACAACATATGCCTGTGAAATAGGGTCAGAATTTGTATTGATGATAGATGACAGTAGATAGCTTATGGTGAACAATGTCAGATTCATGACCTCCAAAGGCAAAATTTTCACTTTGTGATCAAAAGACTTAGCTTTGGTCACTCAGAGCTTCCTGCAGTAAACGTTTTACTAAAGAAAAAGGGATAGAGAAACGTTCCAGCTAAAGGAACTAGAAAGGAGATAGAAGAGTATACCCAGAAGCTAGTTAAGGCTATGCATTTAGTACTTTTCCAGTTGGTTATTAACAGTGGATCAAGAGAATATTTTAAAGTGAAAAAAGGTCTTACCAGACTCACTCTCACAACAGTAACATAAGATTAGCCAGAGGGTGGTCTCCAGGCTTCAGGGCAAAATGAGACATTCCAATGCAAAATAGTTTGCTTCCAAAAGACAATAAAGTTATTTTAATTGTAGATCTTTATCATGCAAACATTTAGGTTAGAAAATGTTCGCCCTCCCTCCTCCTCCTTCTTAGAAACCACAGTCCTCCTTACCAAGTCTGCCTATTCACCCCTTTCATTGACTGAGTGAGCATCTGGCTACTAAGGTCCCATCTGTCTAGGTTTAGGGGAGTCTGCCATCATCTACCCACCAATACACCCTTTGATGGGATAGAGGGATGTGTATGCATGGCTTTATAAAATGACTTCCCCAATTCCAGGTGCCAAGAAACTGTTCTGCAGAATTTCCCGGAGTGTTTACTAGTTGTAGTGCAGTAAAATCCCTTCCCAGAGAACAACTCTTAAAATTCTTAATTTAAATTACTGCAACAATGTGTGCGTGCTTAGTACATCAGTCCTGTCCAACTCCTTGCGACCTATGAACTGTAGCCCGCCAGGCTCCTCTGTCCGTGGTATTCTCCAGGCGAGAATACTGGTGTGGGTTTTTCTCCAGGAGATCTTCCTGACTCAGGGATTGATCCTGGGTCTCCTAAATTGCAGGCAGATTCTTTATCATCTGAGCCACCAGGGAAGCCCCATAACAATACCTCCTATCATTCTCCCTCTCCTGCTGTGAAAGAAAAATGATGATTTAATGGACCCAACACAAGAAGCCACTTTCTTTCATCAGGTAATAATAGCATTAGTCAATAATACTGAATAAAACAAATTCCCATGTTTATGGAATTCTTTTTTTTTTTAAGATTTATTTATTTATTTTGGGGGGGGGCTGGGGGGGGACGGAGGGTAGTAGGCAGGCCACTTCTATTGGTCTTTCATTACTCTATTTTCATCCATCTTTGTTCTTTGGCCCATGTGGGCCTCCTATCGCGGTGGCCTCTGTTGTCACAGAGCACTGGCTCTGGGCGCACACGCTCCAGAGCTCCAGCTTGGTAATTGGACACATCTGTCCAGCCGCTCCGCGGCACGTGGGATCTTCCCAGGCCAGGGATTGAACCGGCACCCCTTGCACTGCAAGGCGGTGTCCTTACCCACTGGACCACCAGGGAAACCCCATGTTTATGGAATTCTTGATGGGTGATTTTTATGTCTTATTTCAAGCAATACACATGTCCTGTAAAATGAGTATCATGATACTTATTTTAAAAAGTGACAGTTGAGACTCTAAAATGTTAAATAGTTTAATCAGGTGTCATAATTAATAAATGGTTAGGCTAAGTTTCAAGCTCAGGTATTTTTCACTTCAGACAACTCTCTCTTAACCAAAGCATGTTAGTCTGAAAACTATAATGGTTCTGTTACTTTTCAGGAGATACACCACAAAAGGAGAGTTCAAAGCATGGATAAATATTTAGCTTTTGAAAATTCACAGATGTATCATTGTATGAAAAACATTTTTTCTACCCTTAGGATTGATTTAACAAATATTAGGACAATGTAGCTATGTCTCCAGTTAAAAAGAAAAATACCACCAAACTCAGTAACTTAAAGGAAAAAAACAGCTATTCATTATCTCTTATGACTAAGGTTGACCGGACTCAGTTTGGAAGCTATTTTCTGTGGTGTTTGCTGGAACTGCAGTTGCCTGGGGGACCCCTCATAGGACTGACACTTGGTGCTGGCTCTCACCTGGGGCTGTTAACTAGACTGACTTTGTTCTTCTCCATGTGACTTCCCTGCAAGGTTTGTGCTTTTTAGATCTTGGAAGTTGATCATGGAAGTGAAAAACAAAAAGGTACACTGCCAATTTCTTAAAAGCCGAATTGAAGTTCACTCTATGAATTTACACACAGCCACTTCTGTCTCATTCTATCAAGCACAGTTAATCTCAGGCCAGGCTAGATTACAAATGGGGAATGGCAGCAAATTTGGATCAACTTGAGTCCAAAACAGTCTGCCCTCTGTTCAGAAAGTATTCACATTTCCCTAGAGGTGTAAAAATATATTAGCTGCTTCTTTCAAGACCACTAAGTTTTATCTTGTTACAGCCTCAAGTTCAGTCTTAAGGTATAGAGTTTCAGTACATGTCCAGGTATGGTTGAGGCTCCAAAGGGTTGGTTTCACAGGTTTTGTTTGTTTGCTTTTTTTTTTTTTTTTCCCCAAATGCAAAGATATGTGGTCTAATAAGAAAGCTACCTTCTCTAATAAACAAGTCAGTAGGGGGATAGTGATAGAGTAACCCCAATAGACACTCTCAATCAAAAAGAGATAGAAAAAGCATATTCTCCAAATCCTTCTGTTTCTCTAGCAGGGAACATATGCTATTGGAAACCTAGTTTGTCTATTTGTGTAGTTCTTTGGGATACTCTTAGCTCTATCCCATGTATCCTGCTTCCTTTTCTGTAAGAAAGTGTCCATATTTGTACTATAGCTGCAAAGATTTGTTAGCCTGTTTTTTGCACATAGAAATATCTATCCCTTAAGTCACCTTTTCCTTTTTAATGTTTTTTTTTTTTTTATTATTATTCCTCTCTTTAAATTCAACCTAGTTTGCTTCCTCTAGTGGCTGTTCTACTGACCTTATATATGTTCTGTAGTGAATCATAAATTAATTAGGAATAACTGATTTTTGCTTAAATTTCCTGAGAGGGTGAACAAAATGCAACTTGAGTCTCATGATATGATAGTCATTGTGCCAAGTAATTAGCACACATTTTATGCAATTCCAACAACAGTCGTGCAAGTCACATGTTCATCTTTATGGATGAGAAAATCAAAATGTAGAAAAGATAATTGTTCATTTTCATATAGTATATAAGTAGCAGATGTAAGATTGAAAACCAAATGTGTCTAGACCCAAATTCCAAACATTTCCTACTATAGTATATTGTCTTTAATTCAATAAATTGTGTCTACTTAATATTTATTTGTTTATTCATAACCTGTTTTGAAAATAAAGTTGAGGGAGTAGAGCAGCTATAGAGTGGATATTTTTAAGACTATGTCATTTAGGGAACATTTATTTAACAAACACTTTCCTAAAATTTAAATTCAAAATGACTGAATAATTTTAGATTTTATAAACATGGAAACATTGGGAGTATAGTTTTGGAGTATGAGTCAAGCTATAGAGTAGATTTGTAAGTTTAGTTAGGAAAGTTAGCATAACATAACATTTTATCTTGTTACAGCCTCAAGTTCAGTCTTAAGGTATAGAGTTTCAGTACATGTCCAGGTATGGTTGAGGCTCCAAAGGGTTGGTTTCACAGGTTTTGTTTGTTTGTTTTTTTTTTTTTTTTTCCCCAAATGCAAAGATATGTGGTCTAATAAGAAAGCTACCTTCTCTAATAAACAAGTCAGTAGGGGGATAGTGATAGAGTAACCCCAATAGACACTCTCAATCAAAAAGAGATAGAAAAAGCATATTCTCCAAATCCTTCTGTTTCTCTAGCAGGGAACATATGCTATTGGAAACCTAGTTTGTCTATTTGTGTAGTTCTTTGGGATACTCTTAGCTCTATCCCATGTATCCTGCTTCCTTTTCTGTAAGAAAGTGTCCATATTTGTACTATAGCTGCAAAGTTTTGTTAGCCTGTTTTTTGCACATAGAAATATCTATCCCTTAAGTCACCTTTTCCTTTTTAATGTTTTTTTTTTTTTTTTTATTATTATTCCTCTCTTTAAATTCAACCTAGTTTGCTTCCTCTAGTGGCTGTTCTACTGACCTTATATATGTTCTGTAGTGAATCATAAATTAATTAGGAATAACTGATTTTTGCTTAAATTTCCTGAGAGGGTGAACAAAATGCAACTTGAGTCTCATGATATGATAGTCATTGTGCCAAGTAATTAGCACACATTTTATGCAATTCCAACAACAGTCGTGCAAGTCACATGTTCATCTTTATGGATGAGAAAATCAAAATGTAGAAAAGATAATTGTTCATTTTCATATAGTATATAAGTAGCAGATGTAAGATTGAAAACCAAATGTGTCTAGACCCAAATTCCAAACATTTCCTACTATAGTATATTGTCTTTAATTCAATAAATTGTGTCTACTTAATATTTATTTGTTTATTCATAACCTGTTTTGAAAATAAAGTTGAGGGAGTAGAGCAGCTATAGAGTGGATATTTTTAAGACTATGTCATTTAGGGAACATTTATTTAACAAACACTTTCCTAAAATTTAAATTCAAAATGACTGAATAATTTTAGATTTTATAAACATGGAAACATTGGGAGTATAGTTTTTGGAGAAAATGATGGATGTCCTTGCTGCCTGGTCATAATCAGTGGTAACTTGACTGCATAGTCCTGATTAGGTTAGATTTGTAAGTTTAGTTAGGAAAGTTAGCAAATAACATTAAACATAGTTTTCAATGAATAACTGTCATAGGAATAAATAATGCTATGCTTATATGATTCATTAAGGATACATCACAAACAAACAATTAATTTCTTTAGCTAAATAATCCTTAGAGCCTTCAAAATGCCAATAGCTTTCATTTTCTCTAAGGGCATAGAATATAATACTTAGGAATATAAATACTAAGACATTTTTGTGAGCAGTCTTCTACGAGGCATAAAATGTTGGTATACATTTTTAGAAATTATACCCTAGAAAAATCTAGAGTATTGTGTAAACTGAGATAATATTTGAGGAATGTAACTTATTATTATCTTTTTATTGCTAAACATATGTTATTCTTAGAAGTATAAAGTCCTTCATTTTATTTCATGTGCTCCAGCTATGAGAATTTGTTACCTGATTATGTGGGTTTTTTGGTCTTATTTAATCTTCAAAAATATTCATATTGTTTCAGAAGATAACATATTTTTAAGCTTCAACATTCAAAACTAGAGCTGTTATTCAGTTTATGCTCTCCACTGTGTTCATTTTGGCTATTTCTGGTCAGAATCTAATCTGATCTTTCGTGCACTAATAGATTGGTTAATGTCCCCATCTGGATAGTGCTGTACTACTTGATATATATATATATATATATATACATATTTATATATATATATATATATATATACACACACACATATATATATATATATATATACACACACACACATATATATATATATATATATATATATTATATATAATATTTCAGTTCATTTAAAATAAGGCAATAATTAGTAATTGATACTGTGTTCTATCACCTCTACCCTGCACAATGATACTTCTTTCAGTCTCTATAAGTAATCCTTTTAATATTTTCCCTTGGATATTCTTTCTTTAAGTAGATAACAGTAAGTATGAGTCTATACTAGTATTGTTGACTCTTTTAATTACAAAAGGAAACACATTGTATATCCCATATTATAATTTCATTTTTTTACTTGATGATCCTTGAGTTTTGGGTCCTTTCCCCATAGCAATATACAGAGAGATTTTCTTTTCTTTTTTTAAGATAAGCTCAGTATTATATTGTATGAATGCCCCTTCGTTTATTTGACTAGTCCTCTATTGATGCACATTTCTTTTGTGCCTGTTATTTTGTTATTTGAAAACAATGATGCAATCCATAGTTTGTACATATGTCAAATGTGTGGGGGTATTTTTTAATATGGCAACAGGTGGGATTGCTAGGTGAAAATTTAAAAGTACTTGTAATTTTGACAGAAGTTCGCTACTTGTGGTTTATGTTTCATTATTTTGAATGCACATCAACAATAAAGAGTCGATTTTTCCAGTTTTCAGATATTTTGTCAAACTTAGATTTTCGCCAAAACAAAAGGTGAAAAATGTTTTCTCAGTGTGACCATACTTAGCATTTCTCTCAGAACAAGTGAAGTGCATTTTTTAACATGCTTAAGGATTATTGTCTTTTGTGTTTCTCATGGTCTGTTATTTATATTAGCTGTTCTTAAGGAAAGTTCTTAACTTCCATCCAAGCAAGGGAAAAATGGGACATCTCTATGAAAAGATAACATTGTAAAATATTTTATTATTCACTAATAAGTGTAGGTTAAGATAAAAGTAATGTTATACATATAATTCAACAAAGTTAAATTTTATTATTTATACTAAGAAGTTCAATGTAAATGCAAAAGAAAATATAGACTGGATAAAAAGACAAAAAACAAATAAAGACTATATTAAAAGGCACAATTGAGACAACATAATTCAAAAAGTGTGGAAATAAAAGTAATTAAGGCACATTTTTACGATGTACCTATACATATAAAATAAACATATACCAAATATTTTATTTATTTTATTTCATTATTGATGAAACCAGTAAGATGTTATAATTCCTTCAAATTAGATTTGAAAAAGTGCTCATAAATACCCAAAGAGACAATCAGAAACATTGAAATTAATTTATATGTTGGTGCAAAACTGAACTCAGTAAGTATGAGTCTATACTAGTATTGTTGACTCTTTTAATTACAAAAGGAAACACATTGTATATCCCATATTATAATTTCATTTTTACTTGATGATCCTTGAGTTTTGGGTCCTTTCCCCATAGCAATATACAGAGTTTTTCTTTTCTTTTTTTAAGATAAGCTCAGTATTATATTGTATGAATGCCCCTTCGTTTATTTGACTAGTCCTCTATTGATGCACATTTCTTTTGTGCCTGTTATTTTGTTATTTGAAAACAATGATGCAATCCATAGTTTGTACATATGTCAAATGTGTGGGGGTATTTTTTAATATGGCAACAGGTGGGATTGCTAGGTGAAAATTTAAAAGTACTTGTAATTTTGACAGAAGTTCGCTACTTGTGGTTTATGTTTCATTATTTTGAATGCACATCAACAATAAAGAGTCGATTTTTCCAGTTTTCAGATATTTTGTCAAACTTAGATTTTCGCCAAAACAAAAGGTGAAAAATGTTTTCTCAGTGTGACCATACTTAGCATTTCTCTCAGAACAAGTGAAGTGCATTTTTTAACATGCTTAAGGATTATTGTCTTTTGTGTTTCTCATGGTCTGTTATTTATATTAGCTGTTCTTAAGGAAAGTTCTTAACTTCCATCCAAGCAAGGGAAAAATGGGACATCTCTATGAAAAGATAACATTGTAAAATATTTTATTATTCACTAATAAGTGTAGGTTAAGATAAAAGTAATGTTATACATATAATTCAACAAAGTTAAATTTTATTATTTATACTAAGAAGTTCAATGTAAATGCAAAAGAAAATATAGACTGGATAAAAAGACAAAAAACAAATAAAGACTATATTAAAAGGCACAATTGAGACAACATAATTCAAAAAGTGTGGAAATAAAAGTAATTAAGGCACATTTTTACGATGTACCTATACATATAAAATAAACATATACCAAATATTTTATTTATTTTATTTCATTATTGATGAAACCAGTAAGATGTTATAATTCCTTCAAATTAGATTTGAAAAAGTGCTCATAAATACCCAAAGAGACAATCAGAAACATTGAAATTAATTTATATGTTGGTGCAAAACTGAACTGAACCAAACAAAACTGGTGAGTATCTACAAGAAAATAATGTTCTATGTCTTCTGTGATCATGTTTTTTTTTTTTTTTTTTTTTTTTTTACTTTCTTATATATGAAGATCATTTGCCTTATGATTATTATTATTTTTTTTAATGATGGAGTTGTAAAATAATTCAGACCCAGTGAATGGCATGAACAACAGGAATAGATATACTGGATGGGACATCCAGTAATATTTTCGCCTATTTTCGCTTCAAAAGTATTCAGTTCAGTTCAGTCACTCAATCATGTCTGACATTTTGTGGACCCATGGAATGCAGCACTCCAGGCTTCCCTGTCCTTCACCATCTGCCAAACTTAAAGTCATGTCCAGTGACTCGGTGATGCCATCCAACCATCTCATCCTCTGTTGTCCCCTTCTCCTTCTACCCTATATCTTTCCCAACATCAGAGTCTTTTTCAATCAGTCGTCTCTTCACATAAGGTGACCAAAGTATTGGAGCTTTAGCTTCAGCATCATTCCTTCTAATGAATATTCAGGTTTCCTTTTTGGATTGACTGGTTTGATCTCGTAGTCCAAGGAACTGTCAGGAATCTTCTACAACACCACAGTTCAAAGGCATAAATGTTTTGGACTCACCCTTCTTTATGGTCTATCTCTCACATCTATACATGACCACTGGGAAAACATAGCTTTTTTTCTTTTCTTTTTAAACATAGTTTTGATTGTATAGACCTTTGTTGGCAAAGTGATGTCTCTGTTTTTTAATATGCTATCTTGATTTGTCATGCCTTTTCTTCCAAGGAGCAAGTGTCTTTTAATTTCATGGCTGCAGTCACCATCTATAGTGATTTCAGACCTCAAGAAATAAAATCTGTCCCTGTTTCCATTGTTTGCCCATCTATTTTGTCATGAAGTGATGGGACCAGATGCCATGATCTTCATTTTTTGAATGTTGAGTTTTAAGCAAGCTTTTTTGTTCTCCTTTTTCACCTTCATCAAGAGGCTCTTTAGTTTTTCTTTGCTTTCTGCCATAAAATTGGTGTCATCTGCATGTCTGATGACAAACAGTAAAAAGTTTAAAAGAGAGTGTTCATCACTGTCACCAAATCAGATGTCCTTGTAGTACCATTCCACTCTGCCACTACATTGTTGTCTGACAAATTACCATACTTCTAAGGCTCAATTTCATGAATTGTTAATTTATTATAATAATAGTTACTTTGCAGAATTTTTATAAATATTAAATATAGGTATACAAAGTGCATCTGGTATTATTTCCATCTGTTTGACTTCATAATATAATTACTTTCTGATAGAGAGATACAAAGAGTTGGACTTGCCTTGTCATTTCTTTGCTAATAATCTCCCTAAATGAAGATGAGAAATTGCCTTGAAAAAATTCAAGATACTTTTCGAATTTGATTTTTTTTAAAGAGGGTGAGAAAATGGCGGAAATGTTGATCAGTTTATCATGGACTATAAAACTGAATGTATCAAATATTTTAACTCCTTATTTAACAAATGTTTAGTAAGGATTTCCTTCCATCTTCCCAAAGCCTATAAAATGTGTTCATTATTCATTGCTATAGTCTCAAGCTCGGGCTGCTGAGTATATAATGGCCATAGTCCTCAAGATTATGTTCACAAGGTGCACATTGATTAGAGAGTCTTAATGTATAATTTATTTTCAAAATAAGTAAGTCTCTAAATAGACAATTAGATATCATTTTAATTTTATACTGCATAGGATTTTTCATTAACATGAATTAATAATCACAGGTGGAAAAAAGACTTTCCCCACAGCTTTCTCTAGTTTATGTTTAGGAAAATTGTTATAATACAAAAAGGATTCTTCACTTTCAGTAAAGTCAGACTGAAGTCCACTATCAAGTACATATCAATTGCCAACCAGATTATAAACATGTGTTAACACAAGATAGGGAGAAATAGTGAACAACAGGGGCTTTGAAAGCAATAGCACAAGATTTAGATTGTGGTTTGACCATTTATTATTGTGTAATTATAGATTTGGCTTCCATGTTTATGAAGTTTCAATACTCATATCACATTTGGTGATTTGATATAGTATGTATATATAAGACTTGGCACTTACAAGTTTTTTGATTTATGAACAAGGCCCCACTTCATCAAGAGGCTCTTTAGTTTTTCTTTGCTTTCTGCCATAAAATTGGTGTCATCTGCATGTCTGATGACAAACAGTAAAAAGTTTAAAAGAGAGTGTTCATCACTGTCACCAAATCAGATGTCCTTGTAGTACCATTCCACTCTGCCACTACATTGTTGTCTGACAAATTACCATACTTCTAAGGCTCAATTTCATGAATTGTTAATTTATTATAATAATAGTTACTTTGCAGAATTTTTATAAATATTAAATATAGGTATACAAAGTGCATCTGGTATTATTTCCATCTGTTTGACTTCATAATATAATTACTTTCTGATAGAGAGATACAAAGAGTTGGACTTGCCTTGTCATTTCTTTGCTAATAATCTCCCCTAAATGAAGATGAGAAAATTGCCTTGAAAAAAATTCAAGATACTTTTCGAATTTTATTTTTTTTAAAGATGGTGAGAAAATGGCGGAAATGTTGATCAGTTTATCATGGACTATAAAACTGAATGTATCAAATATTTTAACTCCTTATTTAACAAATGTTTAGTAAGGATTTCCTTCCATCTTCCCAAAGCCTATAAAATGTGTTCATTATTCATTGCTATAGTCTCAAGCTCGGGCTGCTGAGTATATAATGGCCATAGTCCTCAAGATTATGTTCACAAGGTGCACATTGATTAGAGAGTCTTAATGTATAATTTATTTTCAAAATAAGTAAGTCTCTAAATAGACAATTAGATATCATTTTAATTTTATACTGCATAGGATTTTTCATTAACATGAATTAATAATCACAGGTGGAAAAAAGACTTTCCCCACAGCTTTCTCTAGTTTATGTTTAGGAAAATTGTTATAATACAAAAAGGATTCTTCACTTTCAGTAAAGTCAGACTGAAGTCCACTATCAAGTACATATCAATTGCCAACCAGATTATAAACATGTGTTAACACAAGATAGGGAGAAATAGTGAACAACAGGGGCTTTGAAAGCAATAGCACAAGATTTAGATTGTGGTTTGACCATTTATTATTGTGTAATTATAGATTTGGCTTCCATGTTTATGAAGTTTCAATACTCATATCACATTTGGTGATTTGATATAGTATGTATATATAAGACTTGGCACTTACAAGTTATTCCATAAATTAGTGCTATTTTATGAACACTGACTTCCAACACAGTTTCAAAGTATAAAGATTCAAGGCTATTCCATCTTCAGGAATGTGTGACAGAATGTATTAGCCAAGAGGGTAAAAATTTTGATAATAAATCATGGCGTACTGCCACATATATGTTCTCTGAAGTATAGAAACATGATAAAATGTTTAAGAGCTATAAAATTATCTGGTTTGATTCCAGTTCAAGCTTGACTACAGACAAGTTATAAAACTTTGAGTGGTATAATTAACTACTTTGTGCCTTATTTATGTGTAAGGTGGGGTTAGTGTTATTTATGCTGATGATTATTGTGATTCATGGGTTCCGTCCCTGGGTTTGGAATATCTCCTGGAGTAGGAAATGGCAATCCACTCAAATATTCTTGCCTGAAAAATTCCACGGACAGAGGATCCTGGTGGGCTACATTGTATAGGACCACATGAATTAGACACAACTTAGCAACTGAACACACATTGGGATTTGAAAGTTCTGTAATATTTATAAGTGAATCACCATTCTCTGATATATGAGAAAAACTTTAACAGTAATTTTATTAAGGCTGTAATTATTATTTTAGACGTAATATTTTCTTGTTCCTAATACTAACTCTAAATTAATGGTCCTAGCCAATTCATATAACATTTCTGGTTCTACCAAAAAATGAACTCTGATGATCAATGAGAAAAACACTTGCAGAGATCTGATGGTTGCTTGGCAAACTGTAGGTGCTATCTTATTTTTTAGTCACACTTCTAATTTTCTCCAAAAGACATGTGATTTAGATGTTTTTAAATAAGAAATACCAAAATGAACTGGTTGGTCCAAGCAGACATATTGTAGTAAGTGAGATAAGAATGCTTTTCAGGGCTTCCCTGGTGGTCCAGTGGATAAGGACACTGCCTTGCAGTGCAGGGTGTGCTTGTTTGATCCCTGGCCTGGGAGGATCCCACGTACCGCAGAGCGGCAGGACCAATGTGTCCAACTTCTGAGCCAGAGCTCTGGTGTGCATGCACCCAGAGCAGGTCCTCTGCAACGACAGAGGTTGCTGCGATGGGAGGCTCACACAGGCCAAAGAACAAAGATGGATGAAAATAAAAACAAATGAAAGACCAATAGAAGTGGCCAAAAAAAAAAAAGAATGCTTTTCAAAGTTAGAAGTGGAACAAATGATGACGGGTAAAGTTCAAAGAGTAGGAATAAATGTTGAATGAGAAGCTTACAGATGCAGAAATACAATAATTCATTGGGGATAAAAGGATATCATGTTGGGTTGAAAGTATGTAAGGCTGCCTGGCTGAGAAGACTGGCAGAGTAACCAGTTAGCACAAGTCCAGGCTTTTGACTATGTTAGGTGAGAGCAAGGAGATAAAGAGAGGAAGTAATGAAGTGGGTGTGTGATTAATTTTTTTTAAAGATTTATTTATTTATTTATTTTGGGGGGAGAGCGGGCCACTTCCATTGGTCTTCCATCTATTCATTTTCATCCATCTTTGCTCTTTGGCCCGTGCAGGCCTCCCATCACAGTGGCCTCCGTTGTCGTGGAGCACCAGCTCTGGGCACACACACTCCAGAGCTCCAGCTCGGCAATTGGACACATCGGTCCAGCCGCTCCGCGGCATGTGGGATCCTCCCAGGCCAGGGATTGAACTGGCACCCCTTGCACTGCAAGGCAGTGTCCCTACCCACTGGACCACCAGGGAAGCCCCGATTAAGTTTTAAAAGGAAGTGGCTTAGAATAAAGAATGTAAGGAGTAAATGTTCAGAGGAAAGCAAAATAAATTTTGTTTCATGGTATGCTGATGAAATAAATGGTTAGCTAAAAAGTTTAATTTTGTCATTACTCTTGGCATCTTGTAAACACAATCTAAAACTTTTAGGTATCACTAGGACAGACAAGTTGTAATAGACTGGTAATGATATTCAAGTATAGTGAATTATAATTTATCTAATATGTCTTTGATTTTTTGTTTCTAAATGTTTGGAGTCTGATTATCATTTGAGCATTGTCCTATGCCAAGAGACAAGAAAGGTATTCACGTTCCAGTTCTGCCCATTTCTAGGTCTATGACTTTATTTATTTTCTTTAACTTCATGCCACAAGTTTTTTCTTAGGTATTTATTATTTTCATCCATCTTTTTTATTCTTTGGCGTGTGTGGGCCTCCCATCGCTGTGGCCTCTCTCTTTGCAGAGCACCCACTCTGGGCACACGAGCTCCAGAGTGCTGGCTCTTAACTGGACACATTGGTCCAGCCGTTCCGTGGCACGTGGGATCTTCCCAGGCCAGGGATTGAACCAGTGCCCCTTGAACTTCAAGGCGGACTCTTCACCCACTGGACTACCAGGGAAGCCCCAGGTCTGTGACTTTAGATAAACTCTTGAACATTGCCTAGCCTTGGCTTTCTCATGTGTCCTATTTAGGAGTTTTCTGAAAAAAAGTATATTTAAGGGTGCTAATCTCCAAAAGCTATGTGATTTGTCTGACTTCTAAAATGTCTAAAGCATGTAATATCGGATGAGCCACTGACCTCTCAAAGTCTCATTTTACTGACCTGAAAAGTGGCAATAATTTTGCCTGCTTTGATTAATATGTTATTAAATGATGGAACTGAATTGAGTTAGTAGATATGAAAGTGCTCTGAAAATGGCAATTGCCATATAAATATCAAGCATAGTTATTATAAATTAACACAGCCTTGTTGGCTATGGCTCTGCATAGTAAATGAAAGGAGTGAAGTTGTTAACTGAGAAGAAACAGGAGTTGCAACCTTTCTCATAGCAGTGAATCCAGAATTTATGTTGTCTAATGCTGCGGTTAATTGATTGGGGTTGGATCTGGTGAATAATTAAGTTTAGTAACAGTCTGTCAATACAATTTTCTATCTCCTGTCGCATTAAATCACTTACAATGAACTCAGATTCAGGGAGAATATAAACTATTGTCTGACCTACAGCTATGTGAGGAACAAATACATTGAAATTGTTGGGAATGAATGAGAGAGGTAGAGGCCAAAATTAGCATTGAATTATAATTTATCTAATATGTCTTTGATTTTTTGTTTCTAAATGTTTGGAGTCTGATTATCATTTGAGCATTGTCCTATGCCAAGAGACAAGAAAGGTATTCACGTTCCAGTTCTGCCCATTTCTAGGTCTATGACTTTATTTATTTTCTTTAACTTCATGCCACAAGTTTTTTCTTAGGTATTTATTATTTTCATCCATCTTTTTTATTCTTTGGCGTGTGTGGGCCTCCCATCGCTGTGGCCTCTCTCTTTGCAGAGCACCCACTCTGGGCACACGAGCTCCAGAGTGCTGGCTCTTAACTGGACACATTGGTCCAGCCGTTCCGTGGCACGTGGGATCTTCCCAGGCCAGGGATTGAACCAGTGCCCCTTGAACTTCAAGGCGGACTCTTCACCCACTGGACTACCAGGGAAGCCCCAGGTCTGTGACTTTAGATAAACTCTTGAACATTGCCTAGCCTTGGCTTTCTCATGTGTCCTATTTAGGAGTTTTCTGAAAAAAAGTATATTTAAGGGTGCTAATCTCCAAAAGCTATGTGATTTGTCTGACTTCTAAAATGTCTAAAGCATGTAATATCGGATGAGCCACTGACCTCTCAAAGTCTCATTTTACTGACCTGAAAAGTGGCAATAATTTTGCCTGCTTTGATTAATATGTTATTAAATGATGGAACTGAATTGAGTTAGTAGATATGAAAGTGCTCTGAAAATGGCAATTGCCATATAAATATCAAGCATAGTTATTATAAATTAACACAGCCTTGTTGGCTATGGCTCTGCATAGTAAATGAAAGGAGTGAAGTTGTTAACTGAGAAGAAACAGGAGTTGCAACCTTTCTCATAGCAGTGAATCCAGAATTTATGTTGTCTAATGCTGCGGTTAATTGATTGGGGTTGGATCTGGTGAATAATTAAGTTTAGTAACAGTCTGTCAATACAATTTTCTATCTCCTGTCGCATTAAATCACTTACAATGAACTCAGATTCAGGGAGAATATAAACTATTGTCTGACCTACAGCTATGTGAGGAACAAATACATTGAAATTGTTGGGAATGAATGAGAGAGGTAGATGTCAAAATCTGGGGAAAAAAAAAGGAAAGTTTGGGGCACAGTTCATGAAGTCCTGGAGTCAGTGACCTCTCTTTACTTGTGTATAAGAAAGCTATTCACAATTTCTCAGATGAAAAATGCAAATGATAACTCTCTTCCTTTCTCTAGCTTTCTCTCTCTCCTTCTCTGTTTCTCTCTTACCACCCCCTCTATATTTCTCTCTATATTTCTTCTTGGATTTCTATAAATTTCTATAGTTATAATTATTTCTGAGCATCTCTTATGATTCTTATCAGATCTTCATGTTGATAAAATCTAATATAGTACCATAAAAGGAATAAAGATACAGACACTGGGTTTGAATTCTCCCTCCATCATTGACTAGGTGAATATTTGAGCCTCCATTTCCTCCTCTGTAAAGCTACATCACTAATTTCTGTCTTAAAATGGTCAGGCAGGTAAACCATCCAGTACAACTTGCCTCTGACCTAAATATGTGTGTTACTTGCTCTATCATGTCTGACTTTTTTGGAACCACAGGGACTATAGCCTACCTGACTCTTCAGTCCATGGAAGTCTCCAGGCAAGAATACTGAGGTGGATATCCATTGCCTTTTCCAGGGGATCTTCCCGACCCAGAGATTGAACCGGGGCCTCCTGTATTGCAGGCAAATTCTTTACTGTCTGGGCCCACAGCCCTGTAAACATAAAAGCCCCTGTAAATATTGAACTTGCTTGCAAATCACTTGACCTAGGGTGCTGACTTCAGAAGTCATGTAGTAATATTGGATCAATAATGAGAAAGTTATTCTATTTCTTGATGAAGAATAATAGATACATGTATAAAGAAATCTTGAGTTTCAGTGTAATGAGTGGGATACTCAGTAGTTTTTGTAATGAAGTATATGCCAGATAAAATAATAATGAGCCACCTTTATTTTTCTTGACACATTGGCAAATATTAACACATTCAAGAAAAGGCAGTGCTGACAAGGTTGTAAATAAATAAGCACTCAGAATCACTATTGGCGGGGCTGTGATTTGGTTCAACACCTTTGGAGCAAGCGGATGATGTGGGACAATCTGATTGGAAAGAGGCCAAGGGCTGTGTATTGAAACCATGCTTTCTTGTCAGATAGGACAATTTTATTTTGATGGTGTATTTATGTGAAGATGTAGGGCACACTGGAGAAAAATGACTTATCTAGCAATTGGTTGAACAGCAGACTTTTTTTTTTTTTTTTTTAATAAGCAGGTAGTCTGTGTTTATTTGAGTAAATGTGGTGGTGGATGAGAAATGGAAATTTTAAATTTTGGAATGGTCTACCAGCACTACAGGCTTCCCTGGTGGCTCAGTGGTAAAGAATCCACCTGCTAATTCAGGACACGTGGGTTCAATCCCTGACTCAGGAAGATCCCCTGGAGAAGGAAATTGCAACCCACTTCAGTATTCTTGCCTGGAAGATCCCAGGAACAGAGGAGCCTGGCAGGCTACAGTCCTTAGGGTCACAAAAGTCAGACACAACTTAGTGACTAAATGAACAAAACCAGCAGTACAGTCATATTTTAAAACTACTATGGATCTGAAGGCAAATTACCAGTTGTTATCAAAATTTAAAACACATAGACCTTTTAATCTGGTAACTTCACTTTTGGACTCTGTCCTACAAATACATGCATAATGATGTTCCAGACATGCATACAAAAGATGCTTGTGGCAACATTATTCATGATGCTACAAGATCAGGTGCTAACTGCCTCATAGCTGTGACTGATTCACAGCACCTAATTATGAAGCACTTGGATGCTCTTATAGAGTAAAAATGGATCTGTGTATGCTAATAAGCATCTCTAAGCTAAACTGAACATACATACCAACCAACAAAGCAGAAACCAAGTTCAGAACAGAATATATAATACCTCTTATCTTTGTAATATCATATATAGATAGATATTTGTATAGTTATTCAAATATAAATTATCTACTATGTGCTATATGAGGAAAATGGATGGGGACAGAAAATAGTTTGCAGAATACTATTAAGAGAAGATTGAGGCAGAGAATCCCAAGAAGGGATACTTAATTTTTACTGTGTATCATTTGAAGTTTATCTCATTGTATTTTTTAAAAGACCATTTAGGAAACAATTTTAAAACATCAGTTTAGAGTTAAATGGATCAAGAATATCAAGGCAAAATTCACCAAGTAGAAATGTTTTAGTTTCTAGCATCCGAATTCATCTTACTACTGACCCATTTAACATAAATGTGTACTGAAATTATTCTATATACATTCCCTGTATTAGGCTCGTGTGTGCATTGCTCAGTCTGTTCAGTCATGTTTGACTCTTTGCAACATCACAGACTGTTGCCTGTCAATCTCCCTTGACCATGGCATTTTCCAGGCAAGAATACTGGAGTGCTTGCCATTTTCCCATCCAGGGGATTTTCCTGATCTGGAGATGTGACCCACATCTCCTGTGTTTCCTGTTAGGCAGATTCTTTGCCACTGAGCCACCCATGGAAACCTGTATTAGGTTCAGTTCCATACAACTCAATACCGAAAAAAATTAAACAACCCAATCAAAAAATGAGAAAAAGACCTAAACAGACATCTCTCCAAAGAAGATATACAGATGGTCAAAAAGCACATGAAAAGATGCTCAAAGTCACTCATTAAATGAGGAATGCAAATCAAAACTACAATGAGATATCACCTCACACCAGTCAAAATGGCCATCATCAAAAAATTCACAGACAATAAATGCTAGAGAGGGTGTGGAGAAAAGGGAACACTCTTGCATTGTTGCTGGGAATGTAAATTGATACAAGCACTATGGAAGACAGTATAGAGATTTCTTTAAAAAAACTAGGAATAGAAGCACCATATGACCCAGCAATTCCACTATTGGACATATACCCTGAGGAAACCAAAATTGAAAGAGACACATGTACCCCACTGTTCATTGCAGCACATTTTACGATAGCTAGAGCATGGAAACAACCTAGATGTCCATCAACAAAGAGAAGGACAAATATAGTATAGTAACACATATATATGGAATCTAGAAAGATGGTACTGATAAATGCATATGCAGAGCAGTAATGGAGAAACAAATGTAGAGGACAGACTTATGGTCATTGAAGGGAGAAAACAGTGGATCAAAAGTATAGGAAAAGTAACATGGAAACCTACACTACCATATGTAAAAGAGACAACCATTGTGAATATGCTGTTAGACTAAGGCAACTTATATGGGGGCTATGCAAGAATCTGAAGGGGTGGGGAGGGGCTGGTAGGGGCGTTCAGGTGAGAGGGGTCAAGGGTATACCTATGACTGATTCAGATTTATGTATAGCTATAAACAACAGAACTCTGTAAAAGTAAAATAAAAAATAATAACATAATTTTTTAAAAAAAAGGAAATTAACAGGACATGTCTCTTTATAGTCCACTAACTGGCAAATAACAGACTTATCAAGGCTGATTTAAAGTCAATAAAACATTTGAAATATGTGGGCTTCAAGGAAGTTACAGTTAATAAATAATCATTTAATACTTTTTTTGATCAAGTTAGTCTATGGATGCAATTTAGGTTAAGTTTCTCTTATTTCCATACTAATATATATCACTTCTTTCCATTTGCACTGTGAGAATCATGGAAGCCTGGTATTTTGCATGTTTTTACTATACTTTTTATTAAATACAGATTGAGACTATAGGTATCTAAATCTGAAATCCAGTTCTTGAAGAGCAACATGCCCATAGATATTTTTATATTCCCATTTCAACATACAGAGTTGCTTTCAATCAAATATATTTATTTCACCAGGAAATGCCCATGGTTACTTAGTTATACCCTGGTTCTTCCCCCACAATTATTTTTCTAAGGCAGCTGTTGTTTTCATGTAAACTGACTATAAATAGGAAACATGGTACACAAATATTTAAATGCAGTTAATTAAGAAAGATTAAATTTTTAGCACAGCTCTATATTTATAAAAGCACATATATACAGAAACAGCTTTTGCATAATCATTTTTAAAGGTTTCACATGAAGTAAATTGAGAATAAAATATAGAAATTAAAGATGTTATGTTAATATGGTAAATACATGATACAGTTATTTATGTATGGTTTCTTTCTCCAAAAGTGTGTGTGTATGTTTATGCTGCATTTAATAGTTTAGTCCCACATGGGGTTAAAAGAAAGAAAGGTATCTTGTGCTGAGGAGTTGAGAATCACAAATCATTCCCCACAGTTGACTAGATATCTCTTTTCTGATTTATTACATATCCTGAGTGACTTGAGAAATTAAATAACCTTTCCAAGGTTACTCTTAGAAGTATATAAAAGCAAGAGTTCTTAAAGTCAAATATCAGTTCAAAAAATGGGAGAACGTTGTAAATATGGGACGATCTGTGTGTAAGAGTCAGGTCCACATCACTTATGTTCTTAAAGTTACAGTAATCATTTGTCAGAAATGATGTAGATATTTTCCTGCAGCAGGGTAAGGGGAAAAAGCTGTCACTGAGTACACCAAATATTTTTCAAGTGGAATTGAGCATGAGTCTAAGGTACAAACATAGACTTCCTTATCAAAGTGTAAGGCAGCATTTAAGTTATATATTTAGGAGTCAATACCTGGGCTCTAGTTTGAATTTCTGGCTCAGTAACTGAGCTTAGGTCAAAGCACTGATATTTCTAAAAAGTCCTGAAGTCATTCTGTCCCAGCAGATTCTGTCACTCTCAGATGTATAGCATAGCAAGTTTAGAATGAATGAGTGCTGAATAATTAAATGTTGATCATGTTTCTTCATAAAAACTATCATTTTTCCATTTTCCTACATCAATATTCTGTCTTCATTCTCTTGTGTGTGGCCTTTTTAACAGCTGTCCCTATCTTGGCCTTTGCCAGCCTAAATTATAGTTTCTTATTGACTTATTGGTAACACCATGTAAGTAATGACCATCCTTTGAAAGCTACTTTTATCTTCCAGCCACCTAACAGATAAGCAGATACTGTTTAGTGGTATGTTACATTTGTTGAATAAACAGTTAAATGGATGAATAAATAATACTGCAACGATATGGCAGGATTATAGAATGAAAGGTTTCTTTGCTTTTTATTTATGGTATGGGAAAATTTGAAATGTAGAAAAAAAGATAAATTAACCAATAAAGAGAAAGTAAAGTACAAGGGAGAAGAGATTTCACCAAAGAAGACATTGAAATTGTCACTAGAGTGTCAGGACTTCCAAAAAAGTATGTTTGATAAAAATGGTGATTGGGCTTCCCCTGGTGGTCCAGAGGGTAAGGACACCGCCTTGCAGTGCAAGGGGCGCCGGTTCGATCCCTGGCCTGGGAAGATCCCACGTGCCGCGGAGCGGCTGGACCGATGTGTCCAATTACCAAGCCGGAGCTCTGGGGCGCATGCGCCCAGAGCCGGCGCTCTGCAGTGACAGACGCCACCGCGATGGGAGGCCCACAGGAGCCAAAGAACAAAGACTGATGCAAATAGACAAATGAAAAGACCAATGGAAGTGGCCCGCCCGCTCCCCTCCCTCCCCAACCCGACCCCCGCCCATAACAAATAAAAAAAAAAATGGTGATAAATGAGAATAATCGAATAATAACAGATTAAAGACTCTATTCCCAAGTACGTACATGAGAAGTACATACAATATCTGGGAATAATATTTGAAAGTTCTAAAAAAGAGAAATGAAAGTAAGCAAAACATTACCAACAAAGTAGTTTATAGCTTCATTACTTATCAAAAATTATCCTAATCACAGTGGCATAAAACAAAAATAATATGCTATCACATGTAGTTGTAATGAGGAGGTTCAAATGGTTCTGATTGTAGTCCAAGTCTAGTCATTCAACAGTTTGATTAGGATTGATGGATCCACTTGCCAGGTGACACCCTCACATGGTTGGCAATTTGTTGCTGGCTGTTCATAAGGAGAGGAACTATACTTATATCTAGTTTTCATCTGAGCAAAGATGGAGACAAATTAAATAACTTGTCCAAGATCTTACTCGTAGTATTTGGCTGAGTTCAGATTTGATCCAATGTTTAAAGAGCTTTGTTCTTGACCTTGGTCATGTATATTATTGATTCAATAGATTAATGCACTGTTAATTGAACAGATTAATAACTTAGCCTGGAACAGAAACATATAGAAAATAGCTAATTTATAAGAAATATTCTATTATATTCTTTTCATGTATTTATTTACAGATGTGTCTCACCAGAGGCAAAGTGTTGTGGAGGCAACAGGGCGTAGGCTTGTAAGAAAGACATATAAATGAATAGTTTTACCCCACTGGAGTGCTCAGTGAGTTAAAGAGCAAGCACAGACTATTACTGTGGAAACTTAGACCTTAAGAGTCAGAATAAGCTCACTATAAGAAATAATAGCTGGCATGATTTGTAGAAGATGCCAAAAAGTGCTCACTGAATAAAAATTTTGAGGGAACATCCCAAGCAGGGCATAAGCAAAAACACAGAAATATAAGAACGTATGTTTTATGCCTAGTGGCTTTATGTTGCTGGAACACAAGGTAAAATCCAAGAACTTTAAGAAGTAATGTCAGTAGAACCAGGATCTCAAGTTGTCCTGTCAAAATTGAAACCAATAACCTACAGACAACCTTTTGGAAAAGATGGGTATGAGCTGTGTTTTGAATAACTGTGCTTTAGGTAAAGAGCTCTCTAGTTATGGAGGTTGTCCTGGTCCCAGTAGTAACAGAGTTAGACATTTTTTATATTTTCAGAGAAAAGTGAGACGGTGGCATCATGACGTCCCTAGGTTATATCATTCATATTTACTGGGAATACATCAAATTATGAGGTAATTTAGCATAAGAATTCTGAGACTGTTCATTGGTGAATAGAGCAAATGAAAGGAATCCCCTTGAACTGTAACTTCACTGTTACCTAAGCTTACCAAAACCTCAATTTGATCTATGTTGTCCTACTACATGATGAAAATTACATTGACCCTGGCCATAGGACTAATTGGTGCTGCGTGACAGCTGCCAGACTAATGCCTGGTACTTCACATGGGTAAAATAAAAAGTAATACTCACTAGTCCTTATAATTATTCTTACTGTAAGGAGCATGGCATCACATAGGGTGAGGAGAGGAATGTAGCTGGTTTAAAATGTCACTGTCATCATGGATATTATATGGATGAAAGCACAACTAATTTTAGATCCTGCCTGCTGGTGACTCAGCAACTCCTTGACTGAGACTCAGTTGTGACAAGGACAAAGTAAGTCTTTCTTATATGGGTGCTTAGACCACAAAAGCAACTCATCATGAATGAAGCCTAGAGAGGTAGAGACACAGGAGCCTGTCCTCACCATGTTGCTTTATAACTAAAACTATGGCAGGAGAAATGTCTCTGTTCTATCAATTGGAAGTCTTGCTTTTCCATTCAGTGCAGTGATTTCAAAGGTCAGGGAGCTGCTGAGATTGCAGACTTTGTCAAATATCAAGGTCTTGATGTAAAGGTAGATACCAGTTTATTAAGATAGATCATTGTATTCTTCCCTTGGAAGAAAGTTGGTCCAGTGCCCACAGGAAAACCAATCTAGGTAATCTTTTTTTTTTTTTTTTCAGTTTAAATATTTATTTTGTGAAAGTTAGTTCAAATGGTATGTAGCCAAGACACTGAAAGGTAATCGAGATTAGTATCAACATTTAAACATTATAATTACTGAAATAATGGAAATACGTGGATCTTACTCTCAGGGAATTAGCATAATCTGAGGGATGTTTAGCAGAATAACTCAAACTCTCCTGCCTGGGTACACCAGAGTTGATAATTTCCTTTTATTTCTTTTCCACAACTTTAAGCTATTTTCTTTTGATTATAAATGGAATAATCTCTTTTCCTTAAACAAAGAAAAAAAGATGACTTTAAGCAATTTCTTGGTTTGGTTTGGTTTTTGTTCCTTTATCATAAGAAAAATTGTTTTCAAAAGTTTCTTACAAATTTGAGATAATGACTTACTAATTTATTCAAAAGCAAATTTTCTCATTTATTTCAATTTCCAAAGGACAATAATAACTTCAAGGTAAATTAATTGCTTCAAATTATTAAAGGTTTCAACTTCTCCTTAGTGATTATTAAACATTCCAGATTCTGTGAAGAGGTGTTGATAATCTGACTCAAGGTATTTTTCTGTAGGAAAAGTATAATAAAACTGTCAAGAAACCAATTAAAAATGGTGAAAATATGTTTAAATTTTTTTGAAGTACTCTACTCTGCAGAAGCATTCAAAACATGATAGATCTTCATTTTAAACAAAGTTTATATTTTTAAGACTTTGTTAGTATTGCTATGATAGAAGTCATTTACCGCTAGGAAGATAAATATATTAGGTAATAACAAACTTTATATTCATTTTCAGATCTAGTTGAAGTCTATAACTTGAATACATGTGGTCCTATGTTTCTGTATTTTGTTACTCCTTTGTTGTAAGAGAATGTGGGGTTTATGTAATCATATTCTCTTTCTTGGTATGAAATATTGAAAGCCAGTTAATATGTAAAACACGGTGTTCCTGCCAAGTTTCATCCTGCTAGTAGTCTTGGCCACTGGAAATCTCCCTTCAAAAATACAATAGGTTTAATTCAAAGAAAATACCATAACATGATGCAGCCTAGAGCTGCAAACTGCTTACAGTATTTATTTTAATTTGTGCATGTGCACTCAGTCCTGTCCAACTCTTTGTGAACCCATGCACTGTAGCCCATCAGGCTCCTCTATCCATAGGACTGTTGAGGCAAGAATATTGGAGTGGGTGGCCATTTCCTCCTCCAGGGGATCTTCCCTAGGATTGAACTCACCTTTTCTTTTAAGTCTCCTGCACTGGGAGATTCTTTACCACTGTGCTACCTATATTATCTAACTTAATTCTTACAAGAACAAGAGCAGTTTGCTTTCATTGGATTTGTTTTATTTAAATTTTAATGTTATTTTTCCTATGCCTACATTAACATCCTTTGTGCAAAAAAAAGAAAAAAGGAAATAAAGACATTAACTTTTCTAAGACTACAAAACTTGGTTTGCTTGAACTTATATGTCCTGACTCCAAATCCTATTGGACCTGTATCTAGTTCTGAAATTATTTATGTTTTAATTAGAAATGGAAACTGTATTTCCAAATTACCTGAGCACTTTGCCTAATATCTCTAATCTCTTGAAAAATGTCAGTTTTTAAGGTTTCTGTTCTGCCTTTCAATTCTATTTCCTTCTGCATTTTTTTTAAATTTAGCATGTTATCACTTACTTTTTTAAAGAATAAGGAACTTTTTTTAAAAAAAAAACTGTCAAGAAAACAATTAAAAATGGTGAAAATATGTTTAAATTTTTTTGAAGTACTCTACTCTGCAGAAGCATTCAAAACATGATAGATCTTCATTTTAAACAAAGTTTATATTTTTAAGACTTTGTTAGTATTGCTATGATAGAAGTCATTTACCGCTAGGAAGATAAATATATTAGGTAATAACAAACTTTATATTCATTTTCAGATCTAGTTGAAGTCTATAACTTGAATACATGTGGTCCTATGTTTCTGTATTTTGTTACTCCTTTGTTGTAAGAGAATGTGGGGTTTATGTAATCATATTCTCTTTCTTGGTATGAAATATTGAAAGCCAGTTAATATGTAAAACACGGTGTTCCTGCCAAGTTTCATCCTGCTAGTAGTCTTGGCCACTGGAAATCTCCCTTCAAAAATACAATAGGTTTAATTCAAAGAAAATACCATAACATGATGCAGCCTAGAGCTGCAAACTGCTTACAGTATTTATTTTAATTTGTGCATGTGCACTCAGTCCTGTCCAACTCTTTGTGAACCCATGCACTGTAGCCCATCAGGCTCCTCTATCCATAGGACTGTTGAGGCAAGAATATTGGAGTGGGTGGCCATTTCCTCCTCCAGGGGATCTTCCCTAGGATTGAACTCACCTTTTCTTTTAAGTCTCCTGCACTGGGAGATTCTTTACCACTGTGCTACCTATATTATCTAACTTAATTCTTACAAGAACAAGAGCAGTTTGCTTTCATTGGATTTGTTTTATTTAAATTTTAATGTTATTTTTCCTATGCCTACATTAACATCCTTTGTGCAAAAAAAAGAAAAAAGGAAATAAAGACATTAACTTTTCTAAGACTACAAAACTTGGTTTGCTTGAACTTATATGTCCTGACTCCAAATCCTATTGGACCTGTATCTAGTTCTGAAATTATTTATGTTTTAATTAGAAATGGAAACTGTATTTCCAAATTACCTGAGCACTTTGCCTAATATCTCTAATCTCTTGAAAAATGTCAGTTTTTAAGGTTTCTGTTCTGCCTTTCAATTCTATTTCCTTCTGCATTTTTTTTAAATTTAGCATGTTATCACTTACTTTTTTAAAGAATAAGGAAACATTTTAAACCATTTCCAAATAAACCACAAACTTGTTTAAAAGATAAAAAACAATCAAGCTGTACTTTCAGAATGCCATTACTAATAATGCTTGTCTTTTACATCAACCATGTAACTTCATAAAAAATACAGTTAACATCAGCAGACCTCTTTGATGTATCTTTACCTTGAAGTTATTCATCTGAAACCAACTAATTTGATAAGAGGTGAAACTAAATAAAATTTGGTAGTGTTTACCTGTAAGTACTTTATTTAAAGGCCATTTTTATAGCATGAACAATTTCTGCATTTTTACACTCAATGCTAGCTCTTCAACAAAAGTAAAACCTGTGACAGCAAACTTAGCACAAACACTGAATATGGGAAAAACAAGGTGTCTTTAAATTTACACAGGTGGATAGGGCTTCCCTGGTACCTCATTGGTAAAGAATGTGCCTGCCGATGTGTTCAGTCCCTGGTCTAGCAAATCGCACGAGCCATGGAGCAACTAAACCAGAGTGCTACAGTTCTTGAGCCTGTGCTCTAGAGCCCAGGAATTGTAATTACTAAGCCCATGTACTACAACTACTGAAGCCTGTGTGTCCTAGGGCCTGTACTCCACAACAAAATATGTCACCTTAATGAGAAGCCCATGCATCACAATAAAGAGTAGCCCCCCGCTTGCTGCAACTAGAGAAAAACCTGCACAGCAACTAAAACCCAGCATAGCCAAAAATAAATAAATAAATAATATTTAAAATAAAAGTCACCTTTGAAAAAACTGAATAAATCCAAGTTACCAGTATTTTATAGATAAATATATCAAAAATATAAAATAATAGATTTGGTTAAAAAAGAAAATACTGATACATTATTTATAAGGCTTTAAAACTCTCTAAAGAGATTGGTGGATTCAATGTTACATTAATATTACCTTATTATAAAGAATCTAGAATTTTAGCTATAAGATTTGGTATCGGCTGTAAGATTAGATTTTCATTGTTAGATGAAGATTTGGTATCTGCAGGGGGAAAAAAATCACACAATCCAAATAAATGTATATATGTATATGCACATATTGTACATGAATTTAGCTGAAATATAATCCAAATTTTATGATATCCTAGTAAGGCCCAAAGGTGGAATTAACATGTATGCAGAGGAGGAGGAATACATTCATTGGGCTCTTGGGGACAAAACGGTGCTTTAGAGCTTCAGCGAATGACATATTATGCTATAGATTCAGCTCAGTAATAGCTTCCAGCATATCTTCCCAGAATTACTTCTAGGACTCCTTCTTGTGTTCAGCAGTGATAGCGCCTCTAGACGCTTATTAAAATCTACTGCTGGGGGATTCCCTGGTGGCCCAGTGAGTAAGGACACCGCCTTGCAGTGCAAGGGATCCGGTTCAATCCTTGGCCTGGGAAGATCCCACGTGCCGGGGAGCAGCTTGACTGATGTGTCCAGTTACCTAGCCGGAGCTCTGACGCTCATGAGTCCAGAGCTGGTGCTCTGCGACAAGAGAGGCCACCGCGATGGGAGGCCACACTGGCCAAAGAACAAAGATGGATGAAAATAGAGAAATGAAAGACCAATAGAAGTGGCCCGCCGCCCACTTCCTCCCCACCCCGCCCCCCCAACCAAAAAAAAAAAAAAAATCTACTGCTGGAATGAATGGCTACAGACTTTGCAAATCAGAAATCTTCTGAATGGCTCAAAAATAAACACATTAAGTGCAGTTCATGGTTTGGTTCATCAGTATTGGTCTGAATCAACTCATGATCTCCTGAAAGAATGTTCAGAAGAAATTTTTTTCTAAAACTTTAAATTCTTCTTCATTATGAGTTACCCTTTTATAGAAGGTATTTTTACATTCAAGCACATCTTGAGCCTAGAAGAAACTTGGTATTGTATGCATGACTGTCTGTGAAAAATTCATTTAAATTTAACTTTGCATTTGGGAAAAAAATATATTTTTATCTACGTGGAAATAAGATAATATTTCCCTTGCTAAAATGATCAGTTGTTTCTGTGTGTTCAGTAATATTTGGTATATGGCATGGTAAAAGCAAGAAAAAAATAATAACTGGTAACTCTGAAATTAGAGCTAATATGTAAGGTATTTGTTCAATTTTTAAAAAATAGAATCCAAATTTTATGATATCCTAGTAAGGCCCAAAGGTGGAATTAACATGTATGCAGAGGAGGAGGAATACATTCATTGGGCTCTTGGGGACAAAACGGTGCTTTAGAGCTTCAGCGAATGACATATTATGCTATAGATTCAGCTCAGTAATAGCTTCCAGCATATCTTCCCAGAATTACTTCTAGGACTCCTTCTTGTGTTCAGCAGTGATAGCGCCTCTAGACGCTTATTAAAATCTACTGCTGGGGGATTCCCTGGTGGCCCAGTGAGTAAGGACACCGCCTTGCAGTGCAAGGGATCCGGTTCAATCCTTGGCCTGGGAAGATCCCACGTGCCGGGGAGCAGCTTGACTGATGTGTCCAGTTACCTAGCCGGAGCTCTGACGCTCATGAGTCCAGAGCTGGTGCTCTGCGACAAGAGAGGCCACCGCGATGGGAGGCCACACTGGCCAAAGAACAAAGATGGATGAAAATAGAGAAATGAAAGACCAATAGAAGTGGCCCGCTCGCCCCACTTCCTCCCCAACCCGTCCCCCCAACCAAAAAAAAAAAAAAAATCTACTGCTGGAATGAATGGCTACAGACTTTGCAAATCAGAAATCTTCTGAATGGCTCAAAAATAAACACATTAAGTGCAGTTCATGGTTTGGTTCATCAGTATTGGTCTGAATCAACTCATGATCTCCTGAAAGAATGTTCAGAAGAAATTTTTCTCTAAAACTTTAAATTCTTCTTCATTATGAGTTACCCTTTTATAGAAGGTATTTTTACATTCAAGCACATCTTGAGCCTAGAAGAAACTTGGTATTGTATGCATGACTGTCTGTGAAAAATTCATTTAAATTTAACTTTGCATTTGGGAAAAAAATATATTTTTATCTACGTGGAAATAAGATAATATTTCCCTTGCTAAAATGATCAGTTGTTTCTGTGTGTTCAGTAATATTTGGTATATGGCATGGTAAAAGCAAGAATAATAATAATGAATGAACTGGTAACTCTGAAATTAGAGCTAATATGTAAGGTATTTGTTCAATTTTTTAAAAAATAGGATGATTTTAATACAAATAATTTGCTGACATACAAATGAGTGATCATGCATGCATATATGCATTACCCATGTCTTTACATGCATGAAATTCAGTAGGTGGTTTTCTATGAAAGTTTCTTTTAAGCATCTCTTTTTTTTTTTTTTTTTTTTTTTAAGATTTATTTTTTTATTTTGGGCAGGGGTCGGGTTGGGGGGGGGGGGGTGCGGGCGGGCCACTTCTATTGGTCTTTCATTTCTCTATTTTCATCCGTCTTTGTTCTTTGGCTCCTGTGGGCCTGCCATTGCGGCGGCCTCTGTTATCGCAGAGCGCCGGCTCTGGGCGCATGCGCTCCAGAGGTCTGGCTCGCACTGGACACATCGTCCAGCGCCCGCGCACGTGATCTTCCCAGGCCAGGGATCGAACTGATGCCCCTTGCACTGCAAGGCGGTGTCCTTACCCACTGGCCCACCAGGGGAAGCCTGCTTTTAAGCATCTCTTGACGGCCATAATATCAGAACAAACTAATATCATCATTAATGTGCTGCAAAATTACTTGCCAATCCTAAGGCCTAGTTAAAAAAAATTCCCTTAGTTAATACCGCAGTTCTTGGAGTACGATCCATTCTCAAAAAAACTATTTGTATAATGATGAATAAATGAAAGCATGAAAATTAGATGGAATAAAGGGCTCGTAGCTATTAAAATCTTCTATGGAAGCAGTATCTATCAAAATCACTTTCTTGACTATTTGTTTGGGATTTTTTTTCCCCACTCTTTTAATACTTAAAAATGACTTGTTTATCAAGAGGAATTTTTTTCTTTTTTTTTTGCTGGGATGCATGACTTATAGGATCTTAATTTCCTGACCAGGGATCAAACTCAAGTCTCCTGAAGTGGAAGCTCAGAATGTTAAACACTGGGCCATTGGTATTGTATGCATGACTGTCTGTGAAAAATTCATTTAAATTTAACTTTGCATTTGGGAAAAAAATATATTTTTATCTACGTGGAAATAAGATAATATTTCCCTTGCTAAAATGATCAGTTGTTTCTGTGTGTTCAGTAATATTTGGTATATGGCATGGTAAAAGCAAGAATAATAATAATGAATGAACTGGTAACTCTGAAATTAGAGCTAATATGTAAGGTATTTGTTCAATTTTTTAAAAAATAGGATGATTTTAATACAAATAATTTGCTGACATACAAATGAGTGATCATGCATGCATATATGCATTACCCATGTCTTTACATGCATGAAATTCAGTAGGTGGTTTTCTATGAAAGTTTCTTTTAAGCATCTCTTTTTTTTTTTTTTTTTTTTTTTTTTTAAGATTTATTTGTTTATTTTTGGGCAGGGGTTGGGTTGGGGAGGGAGGGGTGCGGGCGGGCCACTTCTATTGGTCTTTCATTTCTCTATTTTCATCCGTCTTTGCTCTTTGGCTCCTGTGGGCCTGCCATTGCGGCGGCCTCTGTTATCGCAGAGCGCCGGCTCTGGGCGCATGCGCTCCAGAGGTCTGGCTCGGTAATTGGACACATCGGTCCAGCCGCTCCGCGGCACGTGGGATCTTCCCAGGCCAGGGATCGAACTGATGCCCCTTGCACTGCAAGGCGGTGTCCTTACCCACTGGCCCACCAGGGGAAGCCTGCTTTTAAGCATCTCTTGACGGCCATAATATCAGAACAAACTAATATCATCATTAATGTGCTGCAAAATTACTTGCCAATCCTAAGGCCTAGTTAAAAAAAATTCCCTTAGTTAATACCGCAGTTCTTGGAGTACGATCCATTCTCAAAAAAACTATTTGTATAATGATGAATAAATGAAAGCATGAAAATTAGATGGAATAAAGGGCTCGTAGCTATTAAAATCTTCTATGGAAGCAGTATCTATCAAAATCACTTTCTTGACTATTTGTTTGGGATTTTTTTTCCCCACTCTTTTAATACTTAAAAATGACTTGTTTATCAAGAGGAATTTTTTTCTTTTTTTTTTTTTTGCTGGGATGCATGACTTATAGGATCTTAATTTCCTGACCAGGGATCAAACTCAAGTCTCCTGAAGTGGAAGCTCAGAATGTTAAACACTGGGCCACCAGGGAACTCCCCATATCTAAATTTTTAACTTTTTAAAGTCACGTTATCTGATGTCAAGTTATATTCTGTCTCCTTTGACTTTCTTTTAGGATCAGTTCTGTGATTAGGAAGATGATCTCATTGGAGTCTATTCAGTTTTATGTTCTGTCAGTTTTAGATTTATGCTGCAAATGGATTACATTGCAAATGTGATTTTTGAAAGACTTTTATGATAGAAGGTTAGTTGTCAACTAAAGATAGGACTATTCAGGTTCCTCCCAAACCCCAGAAGCCACGGATAGCCCAACCAAGTTCTGAATTGAGGAGAGACCTGCGTTGGAAATGTACTTATTCTTGATTCTATAATTTTCTATGTGCTGCTTCATCCCTGGCCGTTTCATTTTTTTGTCCCTTTAAAGGACTGCCACCGTTGATCTGAGTTGTCCAAGTAATAGTTACTTTACTCAAACTCTGGGATCCTACTAGATTTGTAAACATAGATACCCTATCTTTCCTCTTCAAAACGAAGAGTGGCACTTTCAGGGGTTTGACAAGGAATCCATAGAGGTTGATTCTAAAATCCCTATACTCCCTGAGGTTTCAGGGAAACAAACAAACAATACTTTCTTTAGCAAGGCTTCAAAGTGCCTGGTTTATTTATCAAATAGAAAACTCAGAGCCAAGCCCCAAAACAGAAAATATGGCTTTGAAAACATGAACTCCTTATTTCAATCTACTTTAATTTGAAAAAAAAAAAAACCAAGAAAAAAGAAAATTACTTGCCAATCCTAAGGCCTAGTTAAAAAATTCTTAGTTAATACCGCAGTTCTTGGAGTACGATCCATTCTCAAAAACTACTTGTATAATGATGAATAAATGAAAGCATGAAAATTAGATGGAATAAAGGGCTCGTAGCTATTAAAATCTTCTATGGAAGCAGTATCTATCAAAATCACTTTCTTGACTATTTGTTTGGGATTTTTTTTCCCCACTCTTTTAATACTTAAAAATGACTTGTTTATCAAGAGGAATTTTTTTCTTTTTTTTTTTTTTGCTGGGATGCATGACTTATAGGATCTTAATTTCCTGACCAGGGATCAAACTCAAGTCTCCTGAAGTGGAAGCTCAGAATGTTAAACACTGGGCCACCAGGGAACTCCCCATATCTAAATTTTTAACTTTTTAAAGTCACGTTATCTGATGTCAAGTTATATTCTGTCTCCTTTGACTTTCTTTTAGGATCAGTTCTGTGATTAGGAAGATGATCTCATTGGAGTCTATTCAGTTTTATGTTCTGTCAGTTTTAGATTTATGCTGCAAATGGATTACATTGCAAATGTGATTTTTGAAAGACTTTTATGATAGAAGGTTAGTTGTCAACTAAAGATAGGACTATTCAGGTTCCTCCCAAACCCCAGAAGCCACGGATAGCCCAACCAAGTTCTGAATTGAGGAGAGACCTGCGTTGGAAATGTACTTATTCTTGATTCTATAATTTTCTATGTGCTGCTTCATCCCTGGCCGTTTCATTTTTTTGTCCCTTTAAAGGACTGCCACCGTTGATCTGAGTTGTCCAAGTAATAGTTACTTTACTCAAACTCTGGGATCCTACTAGATTTGTAAACATAGATACCCTATCTTTCCTCTTCAAAACGAAGAGTGGCACTTTCAGGGGTTTGACAAGGAATCCATAGAGGTTGATTCTAAAATCCCTATACTCCCTGAGGTTTCAGGGAAACAAACAAACAATACTTTCTTTAGCAAGGCTTCAAAGTGCCTGGTTTATTTATCAAATAGAAAACTCAGAGCCAAGCCCCAAAACAGAAAATATGGCTTTGAAAACATGAACTCCTTATTTCAATCTACTTTAATTTGAACAGAAAAGAAAGAAAGGAAAGAGAAGGAAAGAAACCTATTTAAAGGAAAACTCATTTCTGAAAAGGCCCAGTGGCTTTTGAACAAAACTCCCCTGTATTACTGTTGTCTCCCTAGTGTAAGGATAAATCTGAAAATAGGAGCCTGAGCTTTTATTAACTGGACAGATTCCATATGTCCTGCTGGGGTAGGATTTGTTTTGATTATTGATTCTGAGAGCCAGCCTATGTGCCTCTGTCCACTCCAGGGATGTGAAATGACTCAGTGTTCTAAATTACCCATCTATCCTCAGAAGTAAACTGTTAGTTTTTACTCTGTTTAGAACATAAGGACTTTCATCTAAAATGTCACACCTAAACATACTCATAGATTTTCATGAAAAATAAAATCAACCCACTGCATTTAAAAACAAACCTATGTGATTCTCCTGGTACATTGGAAAGTCAGGAGCAAGGGGGGAGCCCTCCTTCAAGATGTCTTGCCTGTTGTCCAGAGTAGGCTGTGGGAATGCAGCCCACCCGTATGCTCTTCTTCCTTCCATGTGGCAGGCTGTTTGAGACTTGGACACAGACTAGAACATCTAAATATGTTGGAACATCACCCCCTGATACATGTTCATAGTGAAAGTTTGCATGGAACATAAACAGTTACAAATCTGTTCACTCACTTTGCATACAGAGAACATGACTTGCTCAAATGTTTGTTCTCACCCTTGCCTAGTGTATATTAAGTGCTCAATAAATGCTTGGTTGATTTAATTAGTTCTACTGAAATATATTTCTACTGAATATATATAAAATACATTTATTGGTTATATTGACTCTGGGGGAAAAGGCAAAATAAAACAAAAATTTTAGTCAGCTCCAAATCAGCCAATTAAAATGACACATTTAAGCAAGGCTTTCACATGGTTCCATAAGGAATCAAACAAACAATACTTTCTTTAGCAAGGCTTCAAAGTGCCTGGTTTATTTATCAAATAGAAAACTCAGAGCCAAGCCCCAAAACAGAAAATATGGCTTTGAAAACATGAACTCCTTATTTCAATCTACTTTAATTTGAACAGAAAAGAAAGAAAGGAAAGAGAAGGAAAGAAACCTATTTAAAGGAAAACTCATTTCTGAAAAGGCCCAGTGGCTTTTGAACAAAACTCCCCTGTATTACTGTTGTCTCCCTAGTGTAAGGATAAATCTGAAAATAGGAGCCTGAGCTTTTATTAACTGGACAGATTTCATATGTCCTGCTGGGGTAGGATTTGTTTTGATTATTGATTCTGAGAGCCAGCCTATGTGCCTCTGTCCACTCCAGGGATGTGAAATGACTCAGTGTTCTAAATTACCCATCTATCCTCAGAAGTAAACTGTTAGTTTTTACTCTGTTTAGAACATAAGGACTTTCATCTAAAATGTCACACCTAAACATACTCATAGATTTTCATGAAAAATAAAATCAACCCACTGCATTTAAAAACAAACCTATGTGATTCTCCTGGTACATTGGAAAGTCAGGAGCAAGGGGGGAGCCCTCCTTCAAGATGTCTTGCCTGTTGTCCAGAGTAGGCTGTGGGAATGCAGCCCACCCGTATGCTCTTCTTCCTTCCATGTGGCAGGCTGTTTGAGACTTGGACACAGACTAGAACATCTAAATATGTTGGAACATCACCCCCTGATACATGTTCATAGTGAAAGTTTGCATGGAACATAAACAGTTACAAATCTGTTCACTCACTTTGCATACAGAGAACATGACTTGCTCAAATGTTTGTTCTCACCCTTGCCTAGTGTATATTAAGTGCTCAATAAATGCTTGGTTGATTTAATTAGTTCTACTGAAATATATTTCTACTGAATATATATAAAATACATTTATTGGTTATATTGACTCTGGGGGGAAAAAGGCAAAATAAAACAAAAATTTTTAGTCAGCTCCAAATCAGCCAATTAAAATGACACATTTAAGCAAGGCTTTCACATGGTTCCATAAGGAATCAGAGAACAAAACAATCTATTCCAGAATTGCAGAATATAATTTTATTATATCTATTCTGTTTATTTTCTTTTTTTCTTTACTTCCTTCTTCCTTTTATCCTTCCTCCCTCCCTTCCTTCCTTCTTTCATTCGTTGCTTCCCTTTTGGGGAAAAAAAAAAAAAAAAACTAATAAATGTTTCAAACCATATGCTGGACTATAAAATGTAATAGACAATTAACCACATATTAGGTGATGACAAGTAATCTAGCACATGGTACAGCGTTACAGATTCACCAACTTTTGCTCTATTACAATCTCTTTCCTTTTGTCATGGACTCTTAGATAATGCACTAATAGATACCTATTATTGTCAGTCACTTTTCTGAGTTCAGATGATGCAGACATGTGTGAAGCATAAACATTACTGTGAATGAGAGAAGCAGTCATGTGTACTTCAACAAATGTGATGTTACTATAATGAAACAGACATACAAGGCAGGTCTACTTCATTCAGTCCAGAAGCCTAGGAGGACAATTCCAGAAGGAATTCCAGGTGTTTAAATCTCGAAGGTTAAATGTCCAAACACGAGGGAGATGGAGGACAGTGAGATACAAGGGTTTTGATGGAAGACAATGAATGATGATATGATGGGAAATGGGGCTGCCATGGAATAAGTCCTGGAAGGGGGATCAATGTAGAATAATCCAGTATTTGTGGAATAAGAGAAATTCAGGTATAAGAAGGTGTCTGCAGACTACTGTAAGCCTGCTATATCATTGCCCCACCAGCTTTCCCTGGGCTCCAGGAGGCTATCCACTGAATATTCCATTTGCTATGAGCTAGTCATTCTGCAAAGTCACATTTCATGAATGCAGATTTAACATGCTGAAAAAAGCCTGAGAAATAATATTTTTTTCCTAGGTATCTTGATATTGGGTTCTATCATTGCTATTTCCTTTCTGGTCACCCTGCAAACAAGGTGACTTCTCCTTTAACACTGGCAGCATGTAGAGTGTCAGCTTATCATGGATCTGAAAGTTGCTTCTTAGGAAATGCACTTGCATCAAAAAATATACAAGTTTTGCTGAGTATCATGAAATGGGTAATCCAAAATTGATGAGTATTACATTGCAGTGTTACAATAATGTGCTGCCTGAGTTTGGCAGAATCTCCAAATATGTCTGTCTCAGTAAGGCCAAACTTTTCAGTTGAATGAAGTCGACAACTGATACCTAATTGTCAAAAAATAATATAAGGCAGACCTTAGTTTGATAGTTAAGCTTCTTGGAGAAAATCATAAGGATGAATGAAAATCTGAGAGGCCATTTTTGGTGGCCCCCCAAAACCCATGGTATTTTCTCTAGAAGTGCACTGTTAAAACTGTAATTACACATAGGAATGATAGCCTATATAATTATTTCCAAGCATTTATGTATAAATGTGAGCAACTGAAGTCATCTTCAAAGTAGTTAGAGAAGACCATAAAGGTCTTAGGATATCTCAACCCTTAATTTGTTCAGTATGCTATCTCTATGACTTACATGCACTGGTTACCATGCTAGATACCTGGTAGTCTCCAGAAGGAAGGATAACCCAGCTTTGAGGGATCCCCAGCTTATTGTGGACAGTTGTAATGTGAGTAAGTAAGACTTCACTTAAGACCATAGTAGAATAGACTTAACTGCTATCTTTGTAACTGCATATGGATTTATGTTGGACAGAGAAAGAGATTCTACCTGAATGTTTAAGAGAAATTTTCATAGCAGAATTTGTTACAGAGGAGGCCTTGAGTGTAAGTCACACAAACACTGTATGATCTCACTTATAGGTAAAGTCTAAACACAAAATGAAACAAAAAAGAATAGAACTCATAGGCATAGAGAACAGATTGGTGGTTTCCAGAGCTGGGGATGAGGGATGGACAGAATGGGTAAAGGGGATCAAAAGGTACAAACTTTCAGTTGTAAATAAATAAGTCATTGGACATAAAGTATAACATGGTGACTACAGTTAATAATACTAAAGTTGCTGACAGTAGATCTTAAAATTTCTCATCACAAGAGAAAAATTGTTACTGTGTATGTTGACAGACATTAATAGACTTATTGAGCTGTTTTTTTTAACAATAAATACAAGCATTGAATCATTATGTCACATACCTGAAACTAATGCTGTATGTCAATTCGATCTCATTTGAAAAATAAGGCCTTGAGAATGGGTAGAATTTTATCAAGGAGAAATCATGGATGACTTTTCAGGCCAGATGAAACAGAAAACATTGTGTGAGAATCATTAACAATGGGCCAAGATTCACAAGGGGTTTTATACTAGAATCTTGGTGGAGACATGATTCCATGTTTATACCCATGAAGATCTTAACCCTGTTCTACAAATCTCTACACAACTTACTACTTTTCACACAGAAATGTCATGATTGCATACCTGTCTCTCTCCTCCATTAAACTGTGAGCTCCTTTAAGGCAGGATATCCAGTGCGTCTCTCTGTCACTAGCAACTGGTATAGTTTCTAATGCACATCAGACGCTCAATAAATATTAGGTGAATAAATAAGTGTACTGATTCACTAATAAGTGAGTGAGTTTCTCTATAGTCCCTTAGTTATATGACTTTTTTTCCTTCATTGGAGTAGAAGTATCTTGAAAGAAGGGGTCATTTGGATATTACTTGGAAGATCTTTCTGTAGAAGAATACATGTATATTTAAGTTCATGTGAATTTTGAAGTAGTTTGGATGACAAATCTTGAATTTTAAAAATAAAATGCTGCCAATTATTTTGTATGCTCTTTATCTTGGACAGAGAAAGAGATTCTACCTGAATGTTTAAGAGAAATTTTCATAGCAGAATTTGTTACAGAGGAGGCCTTGAGTGTAAGTCACACAAACACTGTATGATCTCACTTATAGGTAAAGTCTAAACACAAAATGAAACAAAAAAGAATAGAACTCATAGGCATAGAGAACAGATTGGTGGTTTCCAGAGCTGGGGATGAGGGATGGACAGAATGGGTAAAGGGGATCAAAAGGTACAAACTTTCAGTTGTAAATAAATAAGTCATTGGACATAAAGTATAACATGGTGACTACAGTTAATAATACTAAAGTTGCTGACAGTAGATCTTAAAATTTCTCATCACAAGAGAAAAATTGTTACTGTGTATGTTGACAGACATTAATAGACTTATTGAGCTGTTTTTTTTAACAATAAATACAAGCATTGAATCATTATGTCACATACCTGAAACTAATGCTGTATGTCAATTCGATCTCATTTGAAAAATAAGGCCTTGAGAATGGGTAGAATTTTATCAAGGAGAAATCATGGATGACTTTTCAGGCCAGATGAAACAGAAAACATTGTGTGAGAATCATTAACAATGGGCCAAGATTCACAAGGGGTTTTATACTAGAATCTTGGTGGAGACATGATTCCATGTTTATACCCATGAAGATCTTAACCCTGTTCTACAAATCTCTACACAACTTACTACTTTTCACACAGAAATGTCATGATTGCATACCTGTCTCTCTCCTCCATTAAACTGTGAGCTCCTTTAAGGCAGGATATCCAGTGCGTCTCTCTGTCACTAGCAACTGGTATAGTTTCTAATGCACATCAGACGCTCAATAAATATTAGGTGAATAAATAAGTGTACTGATTCACTAATAAGTGAGTGAGTTTCTCTATAGTCCCTTAGTTATATGACTTTTTTTCCTTCATTGGAGTAGAAGTATCTTGAAAGAAGGGGTCATTTGGATATTACTTGGAAGATCTTTCTGTAGAAGAATACATGTATATTTAAGTTCATGTGAATTTTGAAGTAGTTTGGATGACAAATCTTGAATTTTAAAAAAATAAAATGCTGCCAATTATTTTGTATGCTCTTTATCTCTTGAGAAGCTGCCAAATTGTGGAACTGCCTTTACCCCCAACTGTTAACTTATCTAGAAGAAAGGAAATTACCAGTATTTATTTTTTCAATAGTTCTATAGAAAACTACAATTTACAAGTAAAAGTTTTGACCAAAGTATGTCAAACAGAAATGCTTCTCAATTGCAAAGCATAAGCATGCTAGTTATGCTGAAAGCAGAATTACTTTAAATTGGAGGAGGGATAGTTGAGACAGATAGCATCACTAGTGTAGACAGCGTCAAAAAATTCACTGCTCCTGCTTGCTGTGTTTTCATTCCTTGAAGAAGATGCCAGTTCTGAAAGTTGAGGTGAGGGAACTTGTACTGTGAGAAATTAAAGGGTTCGTCTCAGATAACTCATCCCTGAATGGTGGAAATAGTTGTGATTGGAACTAAGTCTACCTATATTACTTAAAACTGTAACTCTTGCCCACAGTTTTCCTGATCATATGGTACTAAGAAGGGGAGCTGCCAACAGGAGAGAGTCTCACACATACCATGGGGTCTTTTGGGGCTTGCCCTAACATGAAAAATTGCTGTTCAGGGTGATTTAGGATGACACAACACATTCATACACAATCTGTTAGCTAACTATCTATTCAATGTGTAGGTCTTTGAGCAAATTTGCAAATGTGCCCCCCTTGGAAGCTGATCCACGGGGCACTGCATTTGCCCACCTCTGTTGGGGCACCTTTGGGCAGGGCACTACCTGAAGATCCATGTGTGACAACCCTGAGAGATCATTGTTAGATTTATCAGTTCTATATCTGCTTTCAGTTGTTTAGGACCATGTAAATTTCATCACCGATTGTTAGTAGGAGCACTAAACATGTAACCTTCTATCGGGCAGCTACCAATCATGGGAATTTCAACTGATGGTTTTTCATAGAACAATATTCAAGTTGGTTCTGGAATAGCATACTGTAGAAATGTCTAATATGCTAAACCAGGCAGTGTTTTCATTCCCCTGAGGATGACATCTACATTTTCTTTGTAAAGTGACATACCGATACCTAGTATCATTAAGTTTTGGGCCAGCTGTAAATATGGTGAAGTCCTCCATCTTGATCAGAGTTGTTGACTGTATGGGGATATTATTTTACCCATTCAGCCTCGACAACGTGCTCTACTTGTCACTTCAGCCACAATAGAATGCAAAAATAAATGCTCAGGATTTTATAGTGGAGCCATAATTACTATCCTGAATCCTGCAAAATACAGGGAAAGTCACTGAAAATTAGAAAAAATAAATGAAGACAGAAAAAAAAAATGCAGTTCAGTTTTTCTTCTCTTGCCTTCATATTTTCTTTGCAGGTTTGCCACTGACTCCCCTTTTCTCTAGAGGCGTTTTGCAAGGGCGATAGCTAATTCTGACTTCTGGAGTCAGGGAGAGCATTGTTTTTCCCCATCAATCCATGTTATCTTCTTTTCTATGTTACTTCAGAATCATGAGGGGTCCTCTGCTTAGCCATCAGCTGTCTAGGCCATGCCTAATTACCATGATGTTACATGTGTTTCGGGGGTAAACACAACTTCTCACTTAGTTGGATAATTTAATTGTGCCAAGCCCGAGTTCTTTAATAGCCAATTACTTAGAAATGAAACAGCACTGATGTACTTTTGTTCAGGGACTCTCTCAGTATCTAAAGTCTTTCATTTTCTGCCTGTCATCTTGCTTCCACTGTCTGCTGTTTTAGAGTAATCAGAGGATTGGGCTCAGGAACAAAATTGCAACATGCACACCCATCTGTGCTGATTCAGAAATGACAATAAGCAACCCATCCATGAAGAGTTAGTTGGGAGGACCTTTGCTTCTGGGTTGGAGGGAGATTTATTGGGTCCAGGCAGTTGGGAGACAAGGCTTTTCTCTTATGATCAAATCCTGCACAGTTAAATTGCAGCTGATTTGTAAAAGGGCTGCAAATAGCAATCTTGAGATTTTATTGTTTTCTCAGGTATTTCTCAGCAAAGCAGATGAAATGTACTTCTCAGGGCCATCCCCGAACAATTAGTGCCATTAACTCCTTCAGCAAGCACATGGTCACAGCGGAGAGGAAATTAGCCCCATGCCACATTTCCATTGCTGTTTGTATACTTTTGGACACAGTTCATTAGTGTGCCTTTCCTTCAAATCTCTCTATCTCCCTTAGAGAGGTTGTGTTTTGTCTTATCTTAATAGGCAATTATTTAGTATCCCCCAGTGACTACCTTGCCAAGGATGGTTTCCTTTCTGTCTACTTTGCCTCCAACATCACCAATTTATAATTATCATGCACTAGATATTTCTCCCTAGATGTGCTACTAGCCTCTCAGCATCAACCAATCTGGAGCAAAAATCCTGTCTTATAGGAAAATGTGGTTTTATTATATATTCAGAGACAATTTTAACACAAAACCAGTGAAGTGTATATGTCTAGGTCCCTCACTTGCATGTGTCCCTTTTAAGGCTTTGGTTTCATATAGCTGTGGGTGTGGGTGGGTGTTTGTGTGGAGTCATGTTCAACTCTGTGCAGCACCATGGATTGACCACCAGGTTCCTATGCCCATGGAATTCTCCAGGCAAGAATAGTGGAGTGTGTTGCCATTTCCTCCTCCAGGGGATCTTCCCAACCTAGGGATTGGACTTGAGTTTCTTGCATCTCCTGCATTGGAACGCAGATTCTTTACCAGTGTGCCACCTGGGAAGTCCCATACACATACATAGATACAGATGTCAATATATAATTTACAGAAATAAGATATCAGTAGTTTGACTACAATCTGATTAGTTCTCCTAATTCTACCTGCTAAGAAGTTTTCACGTCTATGCCCCTTCTTTCCCCAGACCACTACCTCCTATCCATAGCTCATTTGCTCGTATATGGATTATTTCAGTGACCTAATGGGACTCCCAATCATTGTTTTTCATTTGTTTCAAGTTTCATTCTGATCACATTGCTTTTCTGTTGAGAATACTTCTGTGATTCAAATTGCCTTCTGATTACAGTCAACATCCTTTAGCATGCCATGTCAGACTTCAGTTTACATAAACCTTAATTTCTCCTTGATCCTGAGCCCCCACTCATCAACCTTCCCATTTAAAGCCCTCAGGGAACTTGTAATTTCTCAGTTGTTTGCCTGAGTTTCTCTCAGGTATATGTTTAAGCCTCACAGCGGAGAGGAAATTAGCCCCATGCCACATTTCCATTGCTGTTTGTATACTTTTGGACACAGTTCATTAGTGTGCCTTTCCTTCAAATCTCTATCTCCCTTAGAGAGGTTGTGTTTTGTCTTATCTTAATAGGCAATTATTTAGTATCCCCCAGTGACTACCTTGCCAAGGATGGTTGCCTTTCTGTCTACTTTGCCTCCAACATCACCAATTTATAATTATCATGCACTAGATATTTCTCCCTAGATGTGCTACTAGCCTCTCAGCATCAACCAATCTGGAGCAAAAATCCTGTCTTATAGGAAAATGTGGTTTTATTATATATTCAGAGACAATTTTAACACAAAACCAGTGAAGTGTATATGTCTAGGTCCCTCACTTGCATGTGTCCCTTTTAAGGCTTTGGTTTCATATAGCTGTGGGTGTGGGTGGGTGTTTGTGTGGAGTCATGTTCAACTCTGTGCAGCACCATGGATTGACCACCAGGTTCCTATGCCCATGGAATTCTCCAGGCAAGAATAGTGGAGTGTGTTGCCATTTCCTCCTCCAGGGGATCTTCCCAACCTAGGGATCGGACTTGAGTTTCTTGCATCTCCTGCATTGGAACGCAGATTCTTTACCAGTGTGCCACCTGGGAAGTCCCATACACATACATAGATACAGATGTCAATATATAATTTACAGAAATAAGATATCAGTAGTTTGACTACAATCTGATTAGTTCTCCTAATTCTACCTGCTAAGAAGTTTTCACGTCTATGCCCCTTCTTTCCCCAGACCACTACCTCCTATCCATAGCTCATTTGCTCGTATATGGATTATTTCAGTGACCTAATGGGACTCCCAATCATTGTTTTTCATTTGTTTCAAGTTTCATTCTGATCACATTGCTTTTCTGTTGAGAATACTTCTGTGATTCAAATTGCCTTCTGATTACAGTCAACATCCTTTAGCATGCCATGTCAGACTTCAGTTTACATAAACCTTAATTTCTCCTTGATCCTGAGCCCCCACTCATCAACCTTCCCATTTAAAGCCCTCAGGGAACTTGTAATTTCTCAGTGTAGCCTGAGTTCTCTCAGGTTCATAGCTGTTTCATTTCCTCTTCTGCACATGTCCTTTTTCACCTGCACTCCCAAACATACATGAAAGTGACCCTTTCTAAACAAATCTCTATATGAACTAAAGCTTCAACTTCCAAAGTGGCTTCCTCTCCTTTCAAACCCCATAGCTTTTCCCCCCTTAGTTTTGCTTAAAAGTATGGCATGTTTTGTTATTATTCTTACTTACATTTATAATTTTTCTTTTTAAAAATATTAATTTCTCCCTGGAGAGTTTTATAATCATTGCATTGCTTAGTTTTGTGCTGATTTTAGATCCTTAGCCATTGTCTTTGAAGGAAACACATCCTACCTGAGCAACTGCATGTAGGTGACAATTTAGTGTTAAAATCAGAAAAAACAAAAATTACTGTCTTTCTGGGATTTGATAGAGAGGGGATTTTTGTTCCCCCAGTTTTATTGTAGTATAACTGACAGATGAAATTTGGGATTTTCCCCTCAATTTTATTCAGATAAAATTGACAAAAACAAGTATCCATATTTAGGATTATGATTCAATATGTATTGACATTGTGAAATGATTGCCCAGTCAGGATAGCTAATACACTCATCACCTCACATAGTTGCCTCTTTTGTCGTGTGTGGTGAGAATACTTCAGATATAATGACTCAGCAAATTCTGTTTATAAAATATAATATTATTAACTATAATCACTGTCCTGTACGTTAGATTCCTGAATTTCTTCATCTTATAATCGGAAGTTTGTACCTTTTGACCAATATCTCCTTATTCCACCCTAGCCTCAGTCCCTGCAATCTCTGTTCCACTGTCTACTTCTGTGAATTTGACTTTTTTAGATTCCGCGTATCAGTGAGATCATGCAGTATTTGTTATTCTCTTGTCTGGTTTATTTTACTTTATGTCCTCTACGTTCATCAATTTTGTGGTAAATGGCAATATTTTGTTCTTTTTAAGGCTGAATAATATCCCAATGTGTGTGTATCTGTGTCGCATTTTCTGTATTCATTTATCTACTGATTGATACTTAGGTTTTTTCCCGTGTTTTGGCTGTTGTGAATAGTGCTTCAATGAATTTAAAAGTTCACATATGTCTTAGAGTTACTGATTATACTTCATTTGAATGTACTTGACCAGAAAGCATAAAACCCCTAGAACAAAATATGGGAACAAAGTTTGCTGACATTGGTTTTGGTAGTAATTTTTTGTGTTTCCAAAAGCACAAGCAACGAAGAAGAATAAGCAACTAGGGCCACATCAAACTAAAAAGATATTGTACATTAAAGAAAACAATAAAATAGGAGGCAACTTATGAAATAGGAGAAAACATTTCCAAACCATGTATCTGATAAGGGTTAATATTCAAAGTATACATGGAACTTCTACAAATCAACAGCAAAAATAAATAACAACAAGAAAATCAAATAATCTGATTAAACAGTGGCCAAAGAAATTGAATAGATGTTTTTCCAAAGAAGATATGCACTGGCTTACAGGTTATGTGAAAAGGTTTATAATCACTAATATCAGAAAAAATACAAATCAAAATCATAATGAATTATCACCTCACATCTTTTCATATGGCAATTATCAAAGAACAAAAGACGAATATTGGTGAGATTTGGAAGAAAAGGAAACACTCTTACACTGTTGTGAATTTAAATTGTATTGCCATTATGGAAACCACTATGGAGGTTGCTCCAAAAAATAAAATGTAGAAAAGCTTTTCGTGACATTCTGAAAAAATTTCACCAGAAAACTGGTTTTATAACAATATTTGGATATATTTCTAGTGTATTTATGCTTAAATGACTTGCTGTAAGAAACATTATTCAGTTTACATAATTAAAAAAATATCTATTATCTTATTTAATACTTCAAGAATCCTATGTGTTAAATGTAATTTCCGATTTTATGTATGAGAGGCTTTGAGATGTATCTAAAATCAAGTAAATAGAATCAGTAGGGGGTTAAAAGCTCTGTATTTTGGCACCAAATCCTGGTTTTGTTTTGCTTAGGACAAAAGTTGCCATTATCCACAGGATTCTCTTTGTGCTATTGTTAGGCAAATAGCACAAATTGCTTCTTACATTTTTTTCTTTGTTTCTTCCTTCTTTTCTTTCTTCCTCTAAATATTTATAATTCACTGATGCTTATGAAGTACTCTCATATTCAGCATTTTAAATCCCCATGATGACCCTATGGGAGAAAATTTTGTACTGAGGAAACTGAGCCTTCCTGATTTTAAGTAATTTGATCAGTATCACACTGATAAGAAATTTATTATTATCTTTTTCCTTCTTGATTCACGCAACGAAGAAGAATAAGCAACTAGGGCCACATCAAACTAAAAAGATATTGTACATTAAAGAAAACAATAAAATAGGAGGCAACTTATGAAATAGGAGAAAACATTTCCAAACCATGTATCTGATAAGGGTTAATATTCAAAGTATACATGGAACTTCTACAAATCAACAGCAAAAATAAATAACAACAAGAAAATCAAATAATCTGATTAAACAGTGGCCAAAGAAATTGAATAGATGTTTTTCCAAAGAAGATATGCACTGGCTTACAGGTTATGTGAAAAGGTTTATAATCACTAATATCAGAAAAAATACAAATCAAAATCATAATGAATTATCACCTCACATCTTTTCATATGGCAATTATCAAAGAACAAAAGACGAATATTGGTGAGATTTGGAAGAAAAGGAAACACTCTTACACTGTTGTGAATTTAAATTGTATTGCCATTATGGAAACCACTATGGAGGTTGCTCCAAAAAATAAAATGTAGAAAAGCTTTTCGTGACATTCTGAAAAAATTTCACCAGAAAACTGGTTTTATAACAATATTTGGATATATTTCTAGTGTATTTATGCTTAAATGACTTGCTGTAAGAAACATTATTCAGTTTACATAATTAAAAAAATATCTATTATCTTATTTAATACTTCAAGAATCCTATGTGTTAAATGTAATTTCCGATTTTATGTATGAGAGGCTTTGAGATGTATCTAAAATCAAGTAAATAGAATCAGTAGGGGGTTAAAAGCTCTGTATTTTGGCACCAAATCCTGGTTTTGTTTTGCTTAGGACAAAAGTTGCCATTATCCACAGGATTCTCTTTGTGCTATTGTTAGGCAAATAGCACAAATTGCTTCTTACATTTTTTTCTTTGTTTCTTCCTTCTTTTCTTTCTTCCTCTAAATATTTATAATTCACTGATGCTTATGAAGTACTCTCATATTCAGCATTTTAAATCCCCATGATGACCCTATGGGAGAAAATTTTGTACTGAGGAAACTGAGCCTTCCTGATTTTAAGTAATTTGATCAGTATCACACTGATAAGAATTATTATTATCTCTTCTTGGATCCGAATCTCTTAGTTACATACTTGTAGTAGTTGTTGTTTCCACCAGATTCTTGGTCATTTCTAAGATCTTACTAACGTGGAAGAAATAACTCTGTTATCTGTTCTTTCAGCAGTATTTATGGTCTCTCATAAACCTGACACTGTGATAGGTGGATATGTAGTCTACATGAATATACATGTGCTTTCACAAACTGAAAAGCTATTTTTAATTTGGAAGTGGAAGAAAGCAATGCTCAAATAAGTAAAATACAGACCAGAAAGGGGAAAATCATAAATATAAAATGGAGATTGAAAATATTATTCAGTAATAATAATGCAAATATATATTCCAGATATATATTTGATGTTTGAAATTTGACTTTGAAAACCCTAGACAAAATGAATACATTCTCAAAAGAAATATGTGTGTGTGTGTGTGTGTGTGTGTGTGTATAATGCAAAAACTAGAACAAACAGAAATTCAAAATTTGAATAGACTAACTACTGTTAAAGTGTTTGAAGCCATCATCAAGTGAAACGTCTCAAGAGTCTCCACCATAAAAGAATATGAAAGACTTTATTTTCAGTAATAGCATACAAGACTGCTAAGAAAACTTTTTAAGGAGATGACTTTATAGTCTTTCATAATAAAAAGTAAGGAAAGTCTATGAAGCTGTTCATGGGACTGGTCTAACATTGGTTCCACAATAGAATAAAGGCATTTTATAAAATAAAAAATATAGTCTTATTTCATTTAAATGCTATGCTACTGTATCTGTGTATGAAAAATATTTTTCCCAGAAATGCAAGATCTTATAATATGACAAAATCTGTCAACATGAACATCATTTTAATTTACTAAAAGAGAATGATCACATGACTTTACCAATAGATGTAGCAAAAGTATTTGATTATTGCTAGTTTATTACCTGTTTATACTGAAATGCTTTTACTGCTAATAATAAAACTATAGCTGCCTTAGTTCAATTCAAGGATATATATCAAAAACATATAACAAATATCAAATACAGTGGACATAATTTACTCATTTTTCTTTAAGATTCTGAAGGAGAGAAAACAGAACTTTTTATCATTTTGATAAGAAAAGCAAAAGATGTAAAAGGCGTAAGAATAGGAAACAAACAAAACACCTATTGCACATAATATTATCTATCACAAAATCCAACAGAATCTTCTTATACACCATTAATATAAGTAAGAAAAACAAGCAAGATGTTCAAATACAAGATACTAAAAAATCAATGTGTTTATCCTTACCAGATAGAGTCAGTTTGAATAAAGGTTTGGAGTGGGCAAAAAGATACTGCTCATAATACCAAAAATTATAAATTATAATATTACAAATTACCCTGGGACTTGCCTGGTGGTCCAGTGGGTAAGGACACCACCTTGCAGTACAAGGGGCACCGGTTCGATCCCTGGCCTGGGAAGATCCCACGTGCTGTGGAGCGGCTGGACTGATGTGTCCAACTACCAAGTCAGTGCTCTGGAGTGCATGCGCCCAGAGCCGGTGCTCTGCAATGAGAGAGGCCACTGCAATGGGAGACCCACACAGACCAAAGGAGAAAGATGGAAATAAATGAAAGACCAATAGAAGTGGACCAAAAAAAAAAAAAAATCACCTTCCTTAAAAAAAAAAAAAAAATATATATATATATATTACCCTGGCAAAATCTGAATATCTGGGGCAATAATGATTGTGCTGTTATTTAGTCACTATGCCATGTGTGACTCTGTGACCCCATGGACTGTAACCTGCCAGGCTCCTTTATTCATTGGATTTCCTAGGCAAGAATTCTGGAGTGGGTTGCAATTTCCTTATCTAAGACATCTCCCCAACCCAGGGATTGAACCTGTGTCTCCTGCATTGGCAGGCGGATTCTTTACCACTGAACCACCAGGGGCAACAATTAGATGGGGATAAACTAGGTGTCTGTGCTAGGCGAATAGCTAGTTATGGAAGACATGGCTGGCATTCAGAAACAATGAACTAGAGATACAAACAATAACATATTGTGAGGGCAAACTATGTAATAGAATGAAATGTATAGCATGATTTTCATTATGTGATGAAATATGTGTATCTAGAAAACCATCCAGAAATGTATATTAAACTTATTAGTGCAGTGACCTATGGTGGAGCTAATAGGAAAGTGAACATCAGCTGTCCTTAGTCGCTCAGTCATGTTCGACTCTTCGTGATACCATGGACTGCAGCCCAAACAGTCTCCTCTGTCCATGGGGTTTCTCCAGGCAAGAATACTGAAGTAGGTTGCCATTCTCTTCTCTAGGGAATCTTCCCAACCCACGGATCAAACCCCAGTCTCTTGCATTGAGGATGGATTATTTACTGTCTGAATCACAAGGGAAGCCATCAGAGAGGCTAGGAAGAGAGACAAACCAAAAAAAAAAACAAAAACAAAAACAAAAAAACTATAAAAATAGTAATAAAATCAGTCAATGAGTGTTGATAGAGAGGTATAAATTGAATTTTATGATTACCTTAATTCACTGCATATGAGTTTCAAAGAAGCAAAATAAAAATTCTTTCAAAGTCCCTCTTAATGTTTAACGATTAAAACTCAAAAAGCAACATGACAGCCCATCAAATACACCATCTTCCTCTTTAACAGATGAGAAGGTTTAACCCCAGAGGGATTCACTCATTTGTTAAGGTCACACATCATTAATGATTGGTCTTCCAGTTCCCAGTTGTGCCCTTTTCTGTCCTGTGTGACCTTTCTGCTTGAGGAATGTTCTTCCCATAAAGATGCCCTCCCCTGGTGCCCTCGATGAATTTACATTTTCAGTATCATTAAATAAAATGCCACCCACCAGAGATGGATATCTGCGTTAAATGGTTCTTTCACTGCACTGCAGAGGATTCAGTTATGCAGGCGGATTCCTGCCAGGCTCCTTTATTCATTGGATTTCCTAGGCAAGAATTCTGGAGTGGTTGCAATTTCCTTATCTAAGACATCTCCACAACCCAGGGATTGAACCTGTGTCTCCTGCATTGGCAGGCGGATTCTTTACCACTGAACCACCAGGGGCAACAATTAGATGGGGATAAACTAGGTGTCTGTGCTAGGCGAATAGCTAGTTATGGAAGACATGGCTGGCATTCAGAAACAATGAACTAGAGATACAAACAATAACATATTGTGAGGGCAAACTATGTAATAGAATGAAATGTATAGCATGATTTTCATTATGTGATGAAATATGTGTATCTAGAAAACCATCCAGAAATGTATATTAAACTTATTAGTGCAGTGACCTATGGTGGAGCTAATAGGAAAGTGAACATCAGCTGTCCTTAGTCGCTCAGTCATGTTCGACTCTTCGTGATACCATGGACTGCAGCCCAAACAGTCTCCTCTGTCCATGGGGTTTCTCCAGGCAAGAATACTGAAGTAGGTTGCCATTCTCTTCTCTAGGGAATCTTCCCAACCCACGGATCAAACCCCAGTCTCTTGCATTGAGGATGGATTATTTACTGTCTGAATCACAAGGGAAGCCATCAGAGAGGCTAGGAAGAGAGACAAACCAAAAAAAAAAAACAAAAAAACTATAAAAATAGTAATAAAATCAGTCAATGAGTGTTGATAGAGAGGTATAAATTGAATTTTATGATTACCTTAATTCACTGCATATGAGTTTCAAAGAAGCAAAATAAAAATTCTTTCAAAGTCCCTCTTAATGTTTAACGATTAAAACTCAAAAAGCAACATGACAGCCCATCAAATACACCATCTTCCTCTTTAACAGATGAGAAGGTTTAACCCCAGAGGGATTCACTCATTTGTTAAGGTCACACATCATTAATGATTGGTCTTCCAGTTCCCAGTTGTGCCCTTTTCTGTCCTGTGTGACCTTTCTGCTTGAGGAATGTTCTTCCCATAAAGATGCCCTCCCCTGGTGCCCTCGATGAATTTACATTTTCAGTATCATTAAATAAAATGCCACCCACCAGAGATGGATATCTGCGTTAAATGGTTCTTTCACTGCACTGCAGAGGATTCAGTTATGAGAGTATGACTGCAAAACTAGTCAATGAAAAGTATGAGCAAGTATGTGAAGGATCAATTATCTAATGAAACAACTCTGTTAATCACTTGAATGGAAACAGTAAAATGTTTTAAGATAGAGTTATGTTTTGTTTTGTTTTTTTCTGAATTGAGTCTAATGGTGAATTGGTTTTAACCCATGCAGGTCTTTTTTCAGCCAAAGCCCACATAGCTTTGAGCTGGTTTTCTTTTTAATACTCCCTATATCTTAAGGCAAGTATTTGAGGTAGCATCTTACTCAGTTGGTAAAGAATCCACTTGCAATGCAGGAGACCCTTGTTCGATTCCTGGGTTAGGAACATCCCCCAGACAAGGGATAGTCTACCCACTCCAGTATTCTTGGACTTCCCTAATGGTTCAGATGGTAAAGACTCTGCCTGCAACATGGAAGACCTGGGTTTGATCCTTGGGATGGTCCCGTGGAGAAAGGAACGACTACCCACTCCAGTAGTCTTGCCTGGAGAATTCCATGGAAAGTGGAGTCTGGCAGACTGCAGTCCATGGTGTCACAAAGAGTTGGACATGACTGAGTGACTCTCACTTCACTCAATCTGTTTCCCATTACAGCTTCTAAGATATTATTGTCTACCTCCTTTAAACAAAACAAAACCCATGTATTAATTACTTACTGGCTCAGTAGAGGCCAGTACTATTAATTTTAATGAGAGCAACTATTTACTCAGCACTTAAATTGTCTCAAGTATTTTAATAAACATGACACAAAATCAAAATGACCATTGGACAGATGAGAAAAAATGAGCTTCAGGGCAGTTTAGTAACCTGCCCATCATTGGATGAATTAGTGACATAGTTAGACCTTTGACCTAAATCCAAAGCCTTAAGCTACACCACAATATAATGCAAATTTTAATATTGATCAGAGACATTATAGATACAGATCAAAATATGCCTGGCCTTTGGTGATGCAACTCTGGTGGTATATCCTCTGCATCTTGAGAACCAGTTTAAGATGCAAATGAATTCCTTTATGAGGGTAATGAGTGCAATACTATTCTCTTACAATTGCACAGTAACTTAAACTGTTGTACACGGTATTGCTGATCTGTGTAAAATGAGGCACTACTTTTTCTAACATCAGCAGAATGATGCAAGATATTCAAAAGGCAACACTGATGATTAACAAGGTACCAGGAAGCCCCTTATATGCCCCAAGAGATGCTGTTATCAACAAGAATATAAAGGGACATAACCCTAAGGTCAAAGCTGAAGTATTCAAACCAGATGGATATGTTGCCAGAAAAAGAGAGCTGACTCCATTGCAAACAGACCTCCATCACTCAGAAAAATTGAGTGGCATTTTATGAAGAGGGGCTGCTGCCTAGTGACTGGCATTCACCTTGATGTTTTACCCATGTCCTTTAACTCCCTGGCACTGGTGTTGGTGAAAGCAATTGAAAACAGTTGATTGCAATGAGAAACTATTTTTAGTGTTTGGAGGACACAAAATATGACTCCGGAAGATACAGACTTTGTATTATGGCTCAGTCACTTTCTGTTAGACCCAGAAAATATTTTAAGATTCTCTGGAGCTCAGTTTTCTCTGCAGGAAATGGAAATAATACATTATGCTTACCAACTTTATATAACTATGTATCTAAAAGGCATCAGCGTAAGTAAGCTTTTACAGTTGCTTTTTATAGCTACTTCCTTTCATTACTGGAAGTATGAGTAATGCCACTAAAAAACATGATAAAGAGGAATAAGAAGAACAGAAAAAGACTCTGACAAAATATCTAAATAGACAGAACTTTAAAAAATTCTTTGTGAGACTGACAACACCCAGTCTTTTTGGAAACATGGCGAGGGATGCTGAAGAAATGGCTATGAACTAGGTTGTGTGGTGTAGGTGACGATATTCTAACAGGATATGCTGACTGAGGTTGAGGTAAAATTCCCTTCAATGTAGGTTTAACCCTTGACTAACCACCCTTCTAACAGTCAAAGAATGTCTTAGAAAGTTAAGTTATAACATTGTAGGGTTGGCACCATTTATGGGTTCTAAAATGTGGAGCTGAAGAGCTGAGAGGCACAGGGCTGCAGGAAAAATTTATGCAATGTGTATATCCTCTGCATCTTGAGAACCAGTTTAAGATGCAAATGAATTCCTTTATGAGGGTAATGAGTGCAATACTATTCTCTTACAATTGCACAGTAACTTAAACTGTTGTACACGGTATTGCTGATCTGTGTAAATGAGGCACTACTTTCTAACATCAGCAGAATGATGCAAGATATTCAAAAGGCAACACTGATGATTAACAAGGTACCAGGAAGCCCCTTATATGCCCCAAGAGATGCTGTTATCAACAAGAATATAAAGGGACATAACCCTAAGGTCAAAGCTGAAGTATTCAAACCAGATGGATATGTTGCCAGAAAAAGAGAGCTGACTCCATTGCAAACAGACCTCCATCACTCAGAAAAATTGAGTGGCATTTTATGAAGAGGGGCTGCTGCCTAGTGACTGGCATTCACCTTGATGTTTTACCCATGTCCTTTAACTCCCTGGCACTGGTGTTGGTGAAAGCAATTGAAAACAGTTGATTGCAATGAGAAACTATTTTTAGTGTTTGGAGGACACAAAATATGACTCCGGAAGATACAGACTTTGTATTATGGCTCAGTCACTTTCTGTTAGACCCAGAAAATATTTTAAGATTCTCTGGAGCTCAGTTTTCTCTGCAGGAAATGGAAATAATACATTATGCTTACCAACTTTATATAACTATGTATCTAAAAGGCATCAGCGTAAGTAAGCTTTTACAGTTGCTTTTTATAGCTACTTCCTTTCATTACTGGAAGTATGAGTAATGCCACTAAAAAACATGATAAAGAGGAATAAGAAGAACAGAAAAAGACTCTGACAAAATATCTAAATAGACAGAACTTTAAAAAATTCTTTGTGAGACTGACAACACCCAGTCTTTTTGGAAACATGGCGAGGGATGCTGAAGAAATGGCTATGAACTAGGTTGTGTGGTGTAGGTGACGATATTCTAACAGGATATGCTGACTGAGGTTGAGGTAAAATTCCCTTCAATGTAGGTTTAACCCTTGACTAACCACCCTTCTAACAGTCAAAGAATGTCTTAGAAAGTTAAGTTATAACATTGTAGGTGGCACCATTATGGGTTCTAGGGGGCTAATAGAGGAAGTATTTGAATGATATATAAACATTGTTCAGATATGTGCTGCTATGTCTCACAAACTGTGGAGCTGAAGAGCTGAGGGAGGCACAGGGCTGCAGGACCAAAAAGAAAATCACTTCATGATTTTAAAGTAGAAATTTATGCTGAATTGGAGGTCCCAAGTAGTAGGATGCAAAAGTCAGAGAGAAAAGGTGAGTCTGGACATTTCTCCACCTGGACCTCCACCCTCACCACCAAGGAATAACTCTAAATCCCAGAAATAGAAGTGTACAGATTAAAAAACAAAGAAACCAACAACAGCCTTTGAAGCTCAACTGTGAGTTGAGAGTTGATGTGGAAAAGAGAATAGATGTGACATTACCTGCCTCTAAGGGACAAATGAAAACAGTATGACATTGTCTCTGAACTTCTTGGGGATCCTGTGGCAGGAAAGTGACCTTAATTGCTGATCTGCTCATACAACCTCAGTTTTCATAGGTGTTACTGTTATGTCATGGGGTAAGAGCTCCCTTTCATTCTCAGAAGTGTCCAAGTATGGATAACATATTTCAGAGTGACTACACCAAAAGGCAAATTGTCTTACTGAAAGGGTTTAAGAAACATTGGAGAAATGCAGATTTGTTGTTTTTGAAAATCTGAAAAAGAGTCATATATTTTCGTTAGACTTGTGTCTTTAACCGGGTCCCTGGTAGCTCAGCTGGTAAAGAATCCACCTGTAATGCAGGAGACCCCAGTTCATTTCCTGGGTCAGGACGATCCCCTGGAGAATGGATAGTCTACCCATTTGAGCATTCTTGGGCTTCCTTGGTGGCTCAGATGTTAAAGAATCCCCCTGTGATGCAAGAGACGTGGTTTCTATCCCTGGGTTGGGTTTAAAGCAAGTATGAGTAATGCCACTAAAAAACATGATAAAGAGGAATAAGAAGAACAGAAAAAGACTCTGACAAAATATCTAAATAGACAGAACTTTAAAAAATTCTTTGTGAGACTGACAACACCCAGTCTTTTTGGAAACATGGCGAGGGATGCTGAAGAAATGGCTATGAACTAGGTTGTGTGGTGTAGGTGACGATATTCTAACAGGATATGCTGACTGAGGTTGAGGTAAAATTCCCTTCAATGTAGGTTTAACCCTTGACTAACCACCCTTCTAACAGTCAAAGAATGTCTTAGAAAGTTAAGTTATAACATTGTAGGTGGCACCATTATGGGTTCTAGGGGGCTAATAGAGGAAGTATTTGAATGATATATAAACATTGTTCAGATATGTGCTGCTATGTCTCACAAACTGTGGAGCTGAAGAGCTGAGGGAGGCACAGGGCTGCAGGACCAAAAAGAAAATCACTTCATGATTTTAAAGTAGAAATTTATGCTGAATTGGAGGTCCCAAGTAGTAGGATGCAAAAGTCAGAGAGAAAAGGTGAGTCTGGACATTTCTCCACCTGGACCTCCACCCTCACCACCAAGGAATAACTCTAAATCCCAGAAATAGAAGTGTACAGATTAAAAAACAAAGAAACCAACAACAGCCTTTGAAGCTCAACTGTGAGTTGAGAGTTGATGTGGAAAAGAGAATAGATGTGACATTACCTGCCTCTAAGGGACAAATGAAAACAGTATGACATTGTCTCTGAACTTCTTGGGGATCCTGTGGCAGGAAAGTGACCTTAATTGCTGATCTGCTCATACAACCTCAGTTTTCATAGGTGTTACTGTTATGTCATGGGGTAAGAGCTCCCTTTCATTCTCAGAAGTGTCCAAGTATGGATAACATATTTCAGAGTGACTACACCAAAAGGCAAATTGTCTTACTGAAAGGGTTTAAGAAACATTGGAGAAATGCAGATTTGTTGTTTTTGAAAATCTGAAAAAGAGTTATATATTTTCTTTAGAGTTGTGTATTTAACCAGGTCCCCTGGTAGCTCAGCTGGTAAAGAATCCACCTGTAATGCAGGAGACCCCAGTTCATTTCCTGGGTCAGGACGATCCCCTGGAGAATGGATAGTCTACCCATTTGAGCATTCTTGGGCTTCCTTGGTGGCTCAGATGTTAAAGAATCCCCCTGTGATGCAAGAGACGTGGTTTCTATCCCTGGGTTGTGAAGTTCCCCTGGTGAAGGGATAGGCTACCCACTCTAGTATTCTTGCCTGGAGAATGCTATGGACAGAGGAGCCTGGCAGACTACAGTCCCTGGGGTTGCAAAGAATCAGACATGACTGAGTGACTCTCACTTCACTTCTTGCTGATAAGAAGGTATGAATTAGGTACATAAGATTAGGATAATCATTATAAAAGTGATCTATAAGCAGCCAAGTTAAATATGGAAATTCTAGATGATAAATGCTGTAGATATTGAAAGAGAAAGAAAATCATTATGGAAACTGGCCTAAAGGCTATATACATGGTAGAACAAAGCCTTAATTGCTTAGGTACACTGGAGAGGAGTAGTGGGAGGGAGTGGATTGTGAAAGGAATATCTTTAGGTAGAGATTGAAAATGGTGCTTAAACCTGAGTCTCTGAGAACCTACTTCTAAGTCTAGCCCAGTCTCAGGACACTTGAAAACAGAGAAAGCCTAGAGCTGATTGCAAGTAGTATATGCCTTTTTCATCTCTAGTTCACCCCATTAAGTACTGAGTTGAAAAGTCTTTCATTGAGTTACCTATGGGTATTCTGAACTTAGCATACTATGTTTAATTCTCTGGTTCACAAATACAAAACCTCTGGTTTTCAAAATATATGAACACAAATTTTTGACTTTTTGTAGTTTTTTATTAATTATTGTTATTTTGCTTTTATGGAGTTTTGTTGTTTACAGCTATATATAATCCCAAATCTGTCATAGTATTATCTTTGATACCTCCCACCTGAGCCCCCTTCCAGTTCCCCCCATCCCACCCCTCCAGATTGTTGCCTAGCCCCCCTGTAAGATCCCTTAGGCCCACAGCACATTCACAATGTTGATCTCTTTTGAATATGATAATGTAGGTTTCCATGTTACTCTTTCCATACCTCTCACCCACTCTTCCCTCCTCCCAATGACTTTTTGTAATTTTTGAAGCATCACAGAAATTATTCTGATATAAAGCTAATTAACAGATATTAAGATTATGTCTTACCATTATGTTGCCAAATCATTGTGGTAGAGCTGGATTATCCTAGGCTGATCAGAGGACTGACTGATGTTATTATATTTTGATTTATTAATAAGCAAACAGTTATTTAATAAATACAGTTTCCCTTGATGATAAAAGCTTTCATACCCTGTGGTCCATGGATGTGATAAAGGAGATTAGGTATCATTAGCTGAGTGAAGTCAAATAGATCGATATTTTCATCATAACTTTAGTTCTCTTCTCTGTGTGGTTTCTGACATTCATTCAATATTTCTTCACCTTAGTTTCTCTAAGCAAGTGATATGTGTGAAATAGATCACATATATCTGTAACAGCTAGGACTGTGATACCATGTAGTAACCACTCAACCACTTGGTCAGAGCACATTCTCTTGATCCATCAGTATTAATCCAAATGGATACATTTGGATTTTTTACCATGTTATGCTCTATTCTTTCAACAGAAAAGAAAGATAAATGTTTCATGCTTTTATGATTCAGTTTCAACTGTTAAAATATCACCAAGTGCCTTGGGCCAGATGAACAGGTCACTGAGATGTAATGCTCCAGTGAAACTGGAGATTTCTGTGCCAATTGCATTATATAGCACTAACATTTGTGAAAACATTCAGATAGACTCCTGTGGGTTTTTGTATTTGTAAGAACTTTAAAATATTAACTATTTAATAATTCTTATCAGGACTAATTATTCTATATTATGGATATGGGCATGGAAAACATATCCTATTAATGAAGACAAGTATGAAAGAAATGTTTCAATGCTAACTACTTATCTTGAAAAAGGTACTCAGAGTGATACTGAAATGGAAGTGGGTCTTATGATACCCTTGATCCATCATCAGAGGCAGGCCCATTTGCTGTTGGAATCAAGTACATTTTTAAATAAATAATAATTTAAATAAACCTTACCTTCAACCGTATATGAGTTTACAGTTTACAAAGCTTGTTTCTCCTTGATCCTCTTCACAATCCTTTTGGTTGAAAAACTTATATTAACATTGATAGGCCCCTTTATATGGATGAATAATGTGACCCAATGAGTTTGCTCATTGGAAAAGACCCTGATTCTGAGAAAGACTGGAGGCAAAGGAGAAGGGGGAGGCAGAGAATGAGATGGTCAGATGACATCACTGACTCAATGGACATGAATTTGAGGACACTCTGGGAGATAGTGGAGGACAGAAGAACCTGGCATGCTCCAGTCCATGGGGTTGCAAAGAGCTGGACATAACTTAGCCACTGAATAACAACAAAAGCACCCTAATAATCAAGTTAAATTATGTTTACTTAATGGATAAATTGATGTTACTCTGAAACCCTGGTTGACAAATGATAGTAATAGTATTTTTCTGAGACTTTTTTTTTTAATTCATTTTGAGGGGGTGGGGTGGGGAGGAGGGAGCAGGTGGGTCTTTCATTTGTCTATTTTTCATCCATCTTTGTTCTTTGGCCCGTATAGGCCTTCCATCGTGGTGGCCTCTGTTGTCGCAGAGCACTGGCTCTGGGCGCATGCGCTGCAGAGCTCCGGGTTGGTCATTGGACACATTGGTCCAGCCGCTCCACGGGACGTGGGATCTTCCCAGGCCAGGGATCAAACGGCATCCCTTGCATGTTTCATGTGTCCAATTTGCCATTATATAGCTCCAGTGAAACTGGAGATTTCTGTGCCAATTGCATTATATAGCACTAACATTTGTGAAAACATTCAGATAGACTCCTGTGGGTTTTTGTATTTGTAAGAACTTTAAAATATTAACTATTTAATAATTCTTATCAGGACTAATTATTCTATATTATGGATATGGGCATGGAAAACATATCCTATTAATGAAGACAAGTATGAAAGAAATGTTTCAATGCTAACTACTTATCTTGAAAAAGGTACTCAGAGTGATACTGAAATGGAAGTGGGTCTTATGATACCCTTGATCCATCATCAGAGGCAGGCCCATTTGCTGTTGGAATCAAGTACATTTTTAAATAAATAATAATTTAAATAAACCTTACCTTCAACCGTATATGAGTTTACAGTTTACAAAGCTTGTTTCTCCTTGATCCTCTTCACAATCCTTTTGGTTGAAAAACTTATATTAACATTGATAGGCCCCTTTATATGGATGAATAATGTGACCCAATGAGTTTGCTCATTGGAAAAGACCCTGATTCTGAGAAAGACTGGAGGCAAAGGAGAAGGGGGAGGCAGAGAATGAGATGGTCAGATGACATCACTGACTCAATGGACATGAATTTGAGGACACTCTGGGAGATAGTGGAGGACAGAAGAACCTGGCATGCTCCAGTCCATGGGGTTGCAAAGAGCTGGACATAACTTAGCCACTGAATAACAACAAAAGCACCCTAATAATCAAGTTAAATTATGTTTACTTAATGGATAAATTGATGTTACTCTGAAACCCTGGTTGACAAATGATAGTAATAGTATTTTTCTGAGACTTTTTTTTTTTTTTAATTCATTTTGAGGGGGTGGGGTGGGGAGGGAGGGGAGCAGGTGGGTCTTTCATTTGTCTATTTTTCATCCATCTTTGTTCTTTGGCCCGTATAGGCCTTCCATCGTGGTGGCCTCTGTTGTCGCAGAGCACTGGCTCTGGGCGCATGCGCTGCAGAGCTCCGGGTTGGTCATTGGACACATTGGTCCAGCCGCTCCACGGGACGTGGGATCTTCCCAGGCCAGGGATCAAACCGGCATCCCTTGCACTGCAAGGCGGTGTCCTTACCCACTGGACCACCAGGGGAAGCCCTCTGAGACTTTTTAATTGGGTAATATATGTGTCTGATATATGATTAGTACATGGTTTCTCCTCAGCATAATGAAATGATGCATTTCCAACATCAAAGGTAGGCTTAAAGGATTTGCAATTTGAACCAGCCATTATTCTGAAACTCTTCATATAGATTCTATAATGTTATCCCTGTATAAGGTAAACCTGTATGTTGTATTAGAATCATTGATATATCTCTATTTAAATGGAATACTTTTATGAAGGAGGCCTGCCAAGTATACTTTGCATATGTGACAACACTGCATCTTTCTGGGAGTGTCTTTTCATTGAACCTAAATGCCTCTTAAGTATAGCTAAGACAGTATTGAATTTAGAAAAACAACAAAAAAAAAAAGAAAAGAAAACAAAAAAACTCTAGTCCCTAATATCGAATCTATCGGCAGTTTAATTTGTGTGATAGGTAACAAATTCCAGCTCTGTAGCACTCATTGTTTGCCTCTGAGTGCCCACCTTTGCATTAACAGAAACCTAATTAAAATGTTTTGTTCAACCTAGTGATTGATATGGATAAAATAGTCCAGAAAGACTGAAGAGCGTTAACCAGGACTCCTGAGGGGAAGTTTGTATAAGAGAGAATAAAATAGCTGATAAGATTGGAGTAGTGTCTAGATATCCACCAATTTTGTAGTCATTATACTTATCTATTTATTTTGTTATATTTTTTAGGCAAGACTAGGATTTTCTTTGACTTCCTAGGGCATTAGAAAATATGATTACCATTCCTTCCCTGCTCTTAAATAATTCTATACCGTTAGGTAAATGAGTTCTTTAACCATGGACTCAAACTGTCAGTCTGAAATAAGAATATTGATACTAAACACCAAGGACTATATTATATTTGTATCCTAATGTTCCTAGAACTATGCCTATCACAAGGTAAATCATCAGTAATTTCCTTTGTGGATAAAAGAATCAAGAGGTTAATGTATAAATAAATGAATGGGTGAAGGGATGAAAAAATGAATATTTCCCTTACTACGTTTTTGTCAAGGTTGTGAAGATGATAGAAAATAACCTTTGGCAAAGCCTACACTAAATTAGAAGGTAAAGGATTCTTGCAAGACTTTTCAATATTTGACTGGCTCTGAATACTCATATGGAGTTGGATAGTTAGTCACTTAGTCAGTTTCTTAGCCTTGTGCCTGACACATGGACTCCATATGGTCTTCTCATTTTCCAATGGACAGTGTGCTAGAGTGTCTCAATGGACCTCAGAATTAAGTAGAAAGTGATAAACATATAAATAACTTAGGATAATGTAAGGCATAAAAATAAGTGATAAACATAATATCACTGCTATGAAATGTAGAAAAATATACTAATTATGCCAAGAGTAATAAGGAATTTTTCATGGATGATATCACATTTAAATTGGTCTTTAGGGAGACTGAGCATAATTTTGAGAGAATGAATGAAAGGGAACATTTAAGACAGAGGCAGAGCATAAAACATATGAAAGATACAAATACTTTCAAGGAATTGTGAATGGTTTAACTTGACTAGGTTTAGAGAGTCATAAATAAAACTATCTTAGAAGATGGAGATTATCTGTAATGTGGGAAAAAGTCATGGAAAAATTAGAACCCACTTTTTTGGAAATTTATGCTTATTATTACTTTCTCTATGTATAAATTTATACCCATCTACCCAGCAGATCTATACACTGAAAAGATGCAAGTTTTCTGTCTAAGGCAGTGTTCACCAGGTTCACAGAGGTTTTGCGATTTCCAGGTTTGAGAGCCCTACTTCTTCCATGTCCGTAAGATCACTGCTGTCACGTGTACAATGAAGGAACATTACTCTCTCAGATATATCTTCTGTATCTTAGTGCATTTATGACAAAAGGAACCACTGAGCATGATATCCCTGCATTAAGACCATTTTGCTGTTTTGTTGATGTTTATAACTTCTCTTAAGAATATCCTCTCTTTTCTCTTAACAGTCATGACAGAGGCTCACCCAACTGAATATGAGGGGCATAACATTTCTAGCTGAGCCCATGGTGTTTTTCCATGGATTGTGGATAAAAGAATCAAGAGGTTAATGTATAAATAAATGAATGGGTGAAGGGATGAAAAAATGAATATTTCCCTTACTACGTTTTTGTCAAGGTTGTGAAGATGATAGAAAATAACCTTTGGCAAAGCCTACACTAAATTAGAAGGTAAAGGATTCTTGCAAGACTTTTCAATATTTGACTGGCTCTGAATACTCATATGGAGTTGGATAGTTAGTCACTTAGTCAGTTTCTTAGCCTTGTGCCTGACACATGGACTCCATATGGTCTTCTCATTTTCCAATGGACAGTGTGCTAGAGTGTCTCAATGGACCTCAGAATTAAGTAGAAAGTGATAAACATATAAATAACTTAGGATAATGTAAGGCATAAAAATAAGTGATAAACATAATATCACTGCTATGAAATGTAGAAAAATATACTAATTATGCCAAGAGTAATAAGGAATTTTTCATGGATGATATCACATTTAAATTGGTCTTTAGGGAGACTGAGCATAATTTTGAGAGAATGAATGAAAGGGAACATTTAAGACAGAGGCAGAGCATAAAACATATGAAAGATACAAATACTTTCAAGGAATTGTGAATGGTTTAACTTGACTAGGTTTAGAGAGTCATAAATAAAACTATCTTAGAAGATGGAGATTATCTGTAATGTGGGAAAAAGTCATGGAAAAATTAGAACCCACTTTTTTGGAAATTTATGCTTATTATTACTTTCTCTATGTATAAATTTATACCCATCTACCCAGCAGATCTATACACTGAAAAGATGCAAGTTTTCTGTCTAAGGCAGTGTTCACCAGGTTCACAGAGGTTTTGCGATTTCCAGGTTTGAGAGCCCTACTTCTTCCATGTCCGTAAGATCACTGCTGTCACGTGTACAATGAAGGAACATTACTCTCTCAGATATATCTTCTGTATCTTAGTGCATTTATGACAAAAGGAACCACTGAGCATGATATCCCTGCATTAAGACCATTTTGCTGTTTTGTTGATGTTTATAACTTCTCTTAAGAATATCCTCTCTTTTCTCTTAACAGTCATGACAGAGGCTCACCCAACTGAATATGAGGGGCATAACATTTCTAGCTGAGCCCATGGTGTTTTTCCATGGATTGATAAAATTTAATCATATTGAGATTATTTGTGAATTCCTGGATAAGTCTTTTATTTGTGATTTACTCAGATTATGTATCAGTGGATAAATAATTAGCTATTTAGTTAACTGTTTTTAGGCAACTGCCCACTTCTGGTTATGTCCAGAGGACAGAACAGGCTCATGCTCCAATACTCAGGTTTCTGGGTACTGTGGGCTGCGATTGCATTGTATTTCTTGTCCATGAAGCTTTGCTTAGGGTTCCCCATGTGGGAGAAAGTTGGATGACATTGTTAATTCTGCATGTTTTTATGGAGCCATATATTTATATCCACAAGCTGAATGAGGTTAGAGATGGGTTAGGATTAATTATTATGAAAAGTGGCCAGAAGCTCTTTATTTCCCCCCTGTAAAATAGATATATTTACAAAGTAATGAGAAAGCAGAAAATAATTGCCTTCTATTACAAAGTCAACTGATATGGGTTATAGGAGTCCACTTTTCTATTAATATTAGTCAGAGTATCATTTGTGAGTGATGATACTATATAATAAGTCTAGAAAGTCAAGAACATCATTTTGGTAGTAGTATAACTTACAAATTCATTGTATGAGTGTAGCTTGTCTCCTCTTGAACAGTTTTTATACCCTCATGTATAATATCAAAGTGAAATATTTCCCAAAGGTAGTTTATGTTTTCAAATAACCCTGAATATTTATCTTAGCCTCTTCCTAACAAAGGGAAACCTAACACACAAGGTTAAGAGCAGAATAACAGACTGTGCCTCTCCACGTAGCATGAAATGCAACTCTAGCAGACAGTTCAAGGCAGGTTTTAGTTTGAAGTTGAATTTAGGTACAAAGATAAAAGGACATACCTGTGCACATATAATAGTAAACAGATCAAAGCCAAACCAGCAGAGTCCAAGAGATGAGGGTATTGCCACATTTATTTCCTATAGAATCGGAACTTTGTCTAGTCACGTGTACAATGAAGGAACATTACTCTCTCAGATATATCTTCTGTATCTTAGTGCATTAGACCATTTTGCTGTTTTGTTTGATGTTTATAACTTATCTTAAGAATATCCTCTCTTTTCTCTTAACAGTCATGACAGAGGCTCACCCAACTGAATATGAGGGGCATAACATTTCTAGCTGAGCCCATGGTGTTTTTCCATGGATTGATAAAATTTAATCATATTGAGATTATTTGTGAATTCCTGGATAAGTCTTTTATTTGTGATTTACTCAGATTATGTATCAGTGGATAAATAATTAGCTATTTAGTTAACTGTTTTTAGGCAACTGCCCACTTCTGGTTATGTCCAGAGGACAGAACAGGCTCATGCTCCAATACTCAGGTTTCTGGGTACTGTGGGCTGCGATTGCATTGTATTTCTTGTCCATGAAGCTTTGCTTAGGGTTCCCCATGTGGGAGAAAGTTGGATGACATTGTTAATTCTGCATGTTTTTATGGAGCCATATATTTATATCCACAAGCTGAATGAGGTTAGAGATGGGTTAGGATTAATTATTATGAAAAGTGGCCAGAAGCTCTTTATTTCCCCCCTGTAAAATAGATATATTTACAAAGTAATGAGAAAGCAGAAAATAATTGCCTTCTATTACAAAGTCAACTGATATGGGTTATAGGAGTCCACTTTTCTATTAATATTAGTCAGAGTATCATTTGTGAGTGATGATACTATATAATAAGTCTAGAAAGTCAAGAACATCATTTTGGTAGTAGTATAACTTACAAATTCATTGTATGAGTGTAGCTTGTCTCCTCTTGAACAGTTTTTATACCCTCATGTATAATATCAAAGTGAAATATTTCCCAAAGGTAGTTTATGTTTTCAAATAACCCTGAATATTTATCTTAGCCTCTTCCCTAACAAAGGGAAACCTAACACACAAGGTTAAGAGCAGAATAACAGACTGTGCCTCTCCACGTAGCATGAAATGCAACTCTAGCAGACAGTTCAAGGCAGGTTTTAGTTTGAAGTTGAATTTAGGTACAAAGATAAAAGGACATACCTGTGCACATATAATAGTAAACAGATCAAAGCCAAACCAGCAGAGTCCAAGAGATGAGGGTATTGCCACATTTATTTCCTATAGAATGTACTGGGCTTCAGGCAAGACATGCAGCTATATAGGAAGAATACCAAGCTTTCCCAGATAATACAATGATATCTTATAGGAGACAGGGGAATCTACACATATTAACTGATGAGATTTCACTTTGAATACTTGATATAGAAGTTAGAAAAGTTGTATAGATTTGCTTGGGACCTATTTATGTATTAGGCATTGTATTAGGAAATACTAGGGTAAATGCTGCCACATTGATAACATAGGTCTTGCTTCAATAAGATGGAAAGCAGGAAATTAGTTGCTTTTTTGTGTCCAACTCTGTGACTCCATGGCCAGTAGCCCACCAGACTTCACTGATCATGGGATTCTTCAGGCAAGAATACTGGCGTGGGTAACCGTTCCCTTCTCCAGGGGATCTTTCGGACCCAGGAATTGAACCTGTGTCTCCTCCATTGCAGACAGATTTTTTACCATCTGAACCCCATGGGGTAAATGCTTTCACAGTAACATGAGTGTTGCTTCATCAAGGTGGAAGGCAAGAAATTATACCACTATTCCCTACATTTGTCAAATTCCTCCTAACAAAGTATCATGTTCCAGACATTTAGTCAGATTTCCAGAGTGCTACCCACTTGAGATGAACAGGTTCAACACACAAAGGGGCAAAATGGAGGGGCAGGAGGGAAATACCTGATCATGTTCAACCAAAACTATTGGCCCGTACATTTGTCAAATTTTTGTAGCATTAGTCATTTGTGAGTGATGATACTAGCTAGTTTTTTTTCCCACTTTTACCCGCAAAGTGAAATATTTCCCAAAGGTAGTTTATGTTTTCAAATAACCCTGAATATTTATCTTAGCCTCTTCCCTAACAAAGGGAAACCTAACACACAAGGTTAAGAGCAGAATAACAGACTGTGCCTCTCCACGTAGCATGAAATGCAACTCTAGCAGACAGTTCAAGGCAGGTTTTAGTTTGAAGTTGAATTTAGGTACAAAGATAAAAGGACATACCTGTGCACATATAATAGTAAACAGATCAAAGCCAAACCAGCAGAGTCCAAGAGATGAGGGTATTGCCACATTTATTTCCTATAGAATGTACTGGGCTTCAGGCAAGGCATGCAGCTATATAGGAAGAATACCAAGCTTTCCCAGATAATACAATGATATCTTATAGGAGACAGGGGAATCTACACATATTAACTGATGAGATTTCACTTTGAATACTTGATATAGAAGTTAGAAAAGTTGTATAGATTTGCTTGGGACCTATTTATGTATTAGGCATTGTATTAGGAAATACTAGGGTAAATGCTGCCACATTGATAACATAGGTCTTGCTTCAATAAGATGGAAAGCAGGAAATTAGTTGCTTTTTTGTGTCCAACTCTGTGACTCCATGGCCAGTAGCCCACCAGACTTCACTGATCATGGGATTCTTCAGGCAAGAATACTGGCGTGGGTAACCGTTCCCTTCTCCAGGGGATCTTTCGGACCCAGGAATTGAACCTGTGTCTCCTCCATTGCAGACAGATTTTTTACCATCTGAACCCCATGGGGTAAATGCTTTCACAGTAACATGAGTGTTGCTTCATCAAGGTGGAAGGCAAGAAATTATACCACTATTCCCTACATTTGTCAAATTCCTCCTAACAAAGTATCATGTTCCAGACATTTAGTCAGATTTCCAGAGTGCTACCCACTTGAGATGAACAGGTTCAACACACAAAGGGGCAAAATGGGGAGGGGCAGGGAGGGGAAATACCTGATCATGTTACAAGGCAGGACATAATAAGTGTTGCCTAGATAGTACATAGGCTGATATATTAGGTCATGTAACAGTACTGGGGATTTTTGAGCCATAATCACCAACAATGGAATGCTGGAACAAGCCACAAGGAAGACAGCAATGAGAATTTGAGGGTGATCATACATTTATGTAGATGAGCCAACACTGCTTTCTAAAACAAAATCAAGAGGGGCTCTGTTAAAGAGCATCAACAATGGATAATTTAAAACAAAACTTACAGTTTGAGGACAGATGCCTGTAGTCAGGCCTCCATGAGGTATTGTGTTGATCAAAAATTGGTTCGAGTTTTCCTATAAGATGTTATGGGAAAATCCTGACAAACTATTTGCCCAACCCTATATAAGTTAACATAATAGCAATTGTTAAATTTTGTTAACTTATACACTCCATACTATATTAAGACATTTTTATATACCAGGGAGAGAGCAGTATAAACAAATAAAAATAGAGAAAGACAGATTCCTTCTCATGTACAAAAAGTATTAGATAATTTTATACATTAAAGATAAATGCAAAGTAGTCAAAGTGAGGTGAGGGGAAGTGGGCCCCCATTTGAATGAGGTAGCCTTTGAAGATTTTACATCTTCAGAGCATTTAAATAAAAAGCTGAAGAAAGTGAGAAAGTTACGTAAATATCTCAGGAAACATTTTAATTCGAAGGAACAGGAAGATCAAATGTTCAAACCTGAGTCGACCTGTTGTTTTTGATCAGCAAGTAGATTGATGTGGTTATAGAACAATGAGCAAGGAGAAGGACTATGGGAAATAAAGCCTGAGAGTAAAAGGGGTGAGAAGAGTTAGAAAGTATCTGGGATTCTTCAGGCAAGTATCGGGTAACCGTTCCTTCTCCAGGGGATCTTTCGGACCCAGGAATTGAACCTGTGTCTCCTCCATTGCAGACAGATTTTTTACCATCTGAACCCCATGGGGTAAATGCTTTCACAGTAACATGAGTGTTGCTTCATCAAGGTGGAAGGCAAGAAATTATACCACTATTCCCTACATTTGTCAAATTCCTCCTAACAAAGTATCATGTTCCAGACATTTAGTCAGATTTCCAGAGTGCTACCCACTTGAGATGAACAGGTTCAACACACAAAGGGGCAAAATGGGGAGGGGCAGGGAGGGGAAATACCTGATCATGTTACAAGGCAGGACATAATAAGTGTTGCCTAGATAGTACATAGGCTGATATATTAGGTCATGTAACAGTACTGGGGATTTTTGAGCCATAATCACCAACAATGGAATGCTGGAACAAGCCACAAGGAAGACAGCAATGAGAATTTGAGGGTGATCATACATTTATGTAGATGAGCCAACACTGCTTTCTAAAACAAAATCAAGAGGGGCTCTGTTAAAGAGCATCAACAATGGATAATTTAAAACAAAACTTACAGTTTGAGGACAGATGCCTGTAGTCAGGCCTCCATGAGGTATTGTGTTGATCAAAAATTGGTTCGAGTTTTCCTATAAGATGTTATGGGAAAATCCTGACAAACTATTTGCCCAACCCTATATAAGTTAACATAATAGCAATTGTTAAATTTTGTTAACTTATACACTCCATACTATATTAAGACATTTTTATATACCAGGGAGAGAGCAGTATAAACAAATAAAAATAGAGAAAGACAGATTCCTTCTCATGTACAAAAAGTATTAGATAATTTTATACATTAAAGATAAATGCAAAGTAGTCAAAGTGAGGTGAGGGGAAGTGGGCCGCCCCATTTGAATGAGGTAGCCTTTGAAGATTTTACATCTTCAGAGCATTTAAATAAAAAGCTGAAGAAAGTGAGAAAGTTACGTAAATATCTCAGGAAACATTTTAATTCGAAGGAACAGGAAGATCAAATGTTCAAACCTGAGTCGACCTGTTGTTTTTGATCAGCAAGTAGATTGATGTGGTTATAGAACAATGAGCAAGGAGAAGGACTATGGGAAATAAAGCCTGAGAGTAAAAGTGAAGGGGGTGGAGAGCATATGAAGCAAGACCCTGTTAGAAATCTGGCTGTAACTCTGAACAAGCTGAGAAATCACTAGAGTGTTCCTAGCCAAGGTTTGACATGACGTGACAGGGGAGCTCTGGCCACTGTACGTAAAATAGGCCATTGGGAGCAGAGACACAGGCAATCTCAAGATTATTATAAAAATTCAAGTAAGGGAAATGGTTGCCTGGAGCTGAATGTTAACAGCAGAAGTGGGAAGAAGTAGTCAGATGCATAATAGTACTGTATATGTTCCAGCAGGCCCTGAGAGGATTGATGAAGTAATTGACTATAGTGCATAATGGAAATAAAGGGACCAAAAATGATTCCATGATTTGGACCCTGAATACCTTAAAGAATGAAGGGTTTCTTGTCTTGGATGAAAAGTGAAGGGATGGAGAAGGACAAGTGGGTGTGAAATAGAATTGTACTGTAGGCAAGTAAAATGTCTATTGGATATCTAAGTGTAGCTGTTGCATAGGTAGTAGGCTATGGCATGAACCTCACCAGTGAAATCTGTCTGCCAGGCAAACTGAGCTATTTTAAACAATACTGTGAGAAATGAGAGCAGTATTTGGGCAAGGTCTTATTACTACTCTCTCAAAACAGGGACATTAGGAAGGGCATTTATAGCGCCGTTAAGTCTAGACATGAATGATTTAGTAAGGCTTGTGATTGGGAGTGGGCCAAGTTAATATTTTTATTTTTTTTATCAAGTACTACAAGTCAGTCTTGTGATATTTTCGTTGGCACCAGATTTTTGTTTAGTGGGTTACTGATTGAATAATCTGCATACTTTGGACCTTTAAAAGAGTTGACTTTATGGTCATTAAAGTCAACGTGAACTTGGAGGTTCACGTTGGAGGTTCAAGAGTTCAAGAGTTTCTGAAAGTTTGGTTCAGACATCTAGAGCATTAAGCTGAAAAAAACGTAAATATCTCAGGAAACATTTTAATTCGAAGGAACAGGAAGATCAAATGTTCAAACCTGAGTCGACCTGTTGTTTTTGATCAGCAAGTAGATTGATGTGGTTATAGAACAATGAGCAAGGAGAAGGACTATGGGAAATAAAGCCTGAGAGTAAAAGTGAAGGGGGTGGAGAGCATATGAAGCAAGACCCTGTTAGAAATCTGGCTGTAACTCTGAACAAGCTGAGAAATCACTAGAGTGTTCCTAGCCAAGGTTTGACATGACGTGACAGGGGAGCTCTGGCCACTGTACGTAAAATAGGCCATTGGGAGCAGAGACACAGGCAATCTCAAGATTATTATAAAAATTCAAGTAAGGGAAATGGTTGCCTGGAGCTGAATGTTAACAGCAGAAGTGGGAAGAAGTAGTCAGATGCATAATAGTACTGTATATGTTCCAGCAGGCCCTGAGAGGATTGATGAAGTAATTGACTATAGTGCATAATGGAAATAAAGGGACCAAAAATGATTCCATGATTTGGACCCTGAATACCTTAAAGAATGAAGGGTTTCTTGTCTTGGATGAAAAGTGAAGGGATGGAGAAGGACAAGTGGGTGTGAAATAGAATTGTACTGTAGGCAAGTAAAATGTCTATTGGATATCTAAGTGTAGCTGTTGCATAGGTAGTAGGCTATGGCATGAACCTCACCAGTGAAATCTGTCTGCCAGGCAAACTGAGCTATTTTAAACAATACTGTGAGAAATGAGAGCAGTATTTGGGCAAGGTCTTATTACTACTCTCTCAAAACAGGGACATTAGGAAGGGCATTTATAGCGCCGTTAAGTCTAGACATGAATGATTTAGTAAGGCTTGTGATTGGGAGTGGGCCAAGTTAATATTTTTATTTTTTTTATCAAGTACTACAAGTCAGTCTTGTGATATTTTCGTTGGCACCAGATTTTTGTTTAGTGGGTTACTGATTGAATAATCTGCATACTTTGGACCTTTAAAAGAGTTGACTTTATGGTCATTAAAGTCAACGTGAACTTGGAGGTTCACGTTGGAGGTTCAAGAGTTCAAGAGTTTCTGAAAGTTTGGTTCATTAAATTTTTTTGCATCTTCAGGTGACATTCACATAAAGAAATTAACCATTTTAAAGTGAACAGTTCAGTGATTTTTAACATGTTGGCAATGGAACCATCACTCTGTCGTTTCAAAATGTTTGCACCATTTCCAGCAGAGACTCTCTATCCATTAAACATTAAACAATCACATCTCCTTTTCTCTTTCCTCAGCCTTTGGCAACCACTAATATGCTTTCTGTCTCTATGGCTTCATATATTCTAGATACTTCATATAAATGGAATCATATAATATATTACCTTTTATGTCTTGCTTCTTTCACTTTTGCATAACTGATTTGAGTTTCGTTCACATGGTAGTATGAATCAAAACTTAATTCCTTTTATAGTTTTATAATTTTGTATTTCAAGGACATGCATACCACATTTTGCTATCCACTCATCCATAGATGGACATAGGGTTTTTTTCCACCTTTTCGCTATTGAAAATAATGCTGCTATGAACATTCATATAAAATATATGTATATGATTACCTGTTTGCAATTCTTTTGGGTGTATACCAATTAGCTTAAGCTTGAGATTTTTTTGTTTGTTTTTCTTAAAATGAGTGCTTTCATTATTAAACAGCTTGGACCTAGGCAGGAAAAAGAAAAGCAGGCAATTCTCTTTCTTCATTGTACTGTTGAAGCTGTGGATTTTCAACCAAGTAAGGACTCGCTCTGTCTTGAGAATAAATACACAATGACCTAACTGTATCCTATATGCTATCTGGGGAAATTGTATAAAATCCTTTGATTTTAAGCAATCAAAGGTCACCAAGATTTTGGCTCCAGTTTCTGCCTCACTTTAAAAACTCTCTCTACTTTGAATTACAGGCAAGTAGAATATGTACAGGGCTTTCCAGGTGGCACTAGTAATGAACTTGCCTGCAAATTTAGGAGACACATGTTCAGTCCCTGGGTCAGGAAGACCCCCAGAGGAGGGCATGTCAACCCACTCCAGGACTCTTGCCAGAGAATCCCATGGACAGAGGAGCCTGATAGTCTGCAGTCCGCAGGGTTGCAAAGAGTCAGATACCGGGTTGCAAAGAGTCAGATACGACTGAGCAACTAAGCACAGACTTTACACTTAAGAATGATTGTTTCTTTTAACATAAGAAGAAGTCACTGGACAGGTGTAGGTGTGATCCCTGGGTGGGAAAGATCACCTGGAGAGGGAAATGGCAACCCACTTCAGTATTATTGCCTGGGAAAACCCATGTACAGAGGACTCTGGCTGGCTATAGTCAACAGGTTTGCAAAGAGTCAGGCATGACTTTAAAGACTAACCAACAACACATATTGATATTGAAATATTTTACCTATATATGATTGTATTTATTTACTGATTTGTTAGGTACTTCTTTACTGTAAGCTGGTAAATAAAAATAGCTCTCATAATAGTTTTTAGTAAATAAAGATTTGCAGAATAACAAAGAAACTATTCATGTTGGAATTTTTCTTTTTTAAGACATTTTTTCTTTTTTCTCTTTGTATTACTAAAGAGGTTTGGCATAAAAGACATGTTAACCATTTTATTATTATGCATTTGGCATTAGAAACAATTTGTCAAGGGTAAAAAGCATGGACATGCCAGTAGTATCCAAAGGCAAAATTCAGTTACAGATAATACTTTAAAAATATATAGCATTGGAAAACCATGGTCATTAGGAAATTTTAACTTTTTTCAAAACTAAATATTTTTGTTGTTAGAATGATCTGAGATTATGCCATGAGAAAGATAACAATATGTGATATTTCTGAAATCCAAGCATAAATTAATGTAACCACTATCCAGGAAAAGAATGTCTAATTTTACTTCATTTGAAGATTACCCATTAACAATATATGATAAAAGTCATTGATAAATTTTATATGGATATATTAAAACTGTTCAAACTGCTACACCATTGCACTCGTTTCACACGCTAGCAAAGTAATGCTTAAAATCCTCCAAGCTAGGCTTCAATACTACATGAATTGAGAACTTCCAGATGTACAAGTTGGATTTATAAAAGGCAGAGAAACCAGAGATCAAATTGCCAACATCTGTTGGACCATAGAAGAGAAAGGCAATCTGGAAAACACCTACTTCTGTTTCGTTGACTATGCTAAAGTCTTTGTGTGGATCATAACAAACTGTGGAAAATTCTGAAAGAGATGGGAATAAAAATCCCAAACTGTGGCTACAAAATTTACACTTAAGAATGATTGTTTCTTTTAACATAAGAAGAAGTCACTGGACAGGTGTAGGTGTGATCCCTGGGTGGGAAAGATCACCTGGAGAGGGAAATGGCAACCCACTTCAGTATTATTGCCTGGGAAAACCCATGTACAGAGGACTCTGGCTGGCTATAGTCAACAGGTTTGCAAAGAGTCAGGCATGACTTTAAAGACTAACCAACAACACATATTGATATTGAAATATTTTACCTATATATGATTGTATTTATTTACTGATTTGTTAGGTACTTCTTTACTGTAAGCTGGTAAATAAAAATAGCTCTCATAATAGTTTTTAGTAAATAAAGATTTGCAGAATAACAAAGAAACTATTCATGTTGGAATTTTTCTTTTTTAAGACATTTTTTCTTTTTTCTCTTTGTATTACTAAAGAGGTTTGGCATAAAAGACATGTTAACCATTTTATTATTATGCATTTGGCATTAGAAACAATTTGTCAAGGGTAAAAAGCATGGACATGCCAGTAGTATCCAAAGGCAAAATTCAGTTACAGATAATACTTTAAAAATATATAGCATTGGAAAACCATGGTCATTAGGAAATTTTAACTTTTTTCAAAACTAAATATTTTTGTTGTTAGAATGATCTGAGATTATGCCATGAGAAAGATAACAATATGTGATATTTCTGAAATCCAAGCATAAATTAATGTAACCACTATCCAGGAAAAGAATGTCTAATTTTACTTCATTTGAAGATTACCCATTAACAATATATGATAAAAGTCATTGATAAATTTTATATGGATATATTAAAACTGTTCAAACTGCTACACCATTGCACTCGTTTCACACGCTAGCAAAGTAATGCTTAAAATCCTCCAAGCTAGGCTTCAATACTACATGAATTGAGAACTTCCAGATGTACAAGTTGGATTTATAAAAGGCAGAGAAACCAGAGATCAAATTGCCAACATCTGTTGGACCATAGAAGAGAAAGGCAATCTGGAAAAACACCTACTTCTGTTTCGTTGACTATGCTAAAGTCTTTGTGTGGATCATAACAAACTGTGGAAAATTCTGAAAGAGATGGGAATACAAGACCACCTTATCTGCCTCCTAAGAAACCTGTAGGCAGGTCAAGAAGCTACAGTTAGAACTGTACATGAAACAATGGACTGGTTCTAAATTGGAAAAGGAGTACATCAAGGCTGTATAGTGTCACTCTGCTTCTTTGGTTTATATGCAGAGTGCATCATGCAAAATGCTGGGCTGGATGAAGCACAAGCTGGAAACAAGATTTCTGGGGAAAATATCAATAACCTCAGGTATGCAGATGACATCACCCTTATGGTAGAAAGAGAAGAGGAACGAAAGAGTCTCTTGATGCAGGTGAAAGAGAAGAGTGAAAAAGCTGGGCAAAAACTCAGCATTCAAAAAACTAAGATCATGGCATCTGCTCTCATCACTTAGGGTTTATAGATAATCCAACAATAGCAACGGTGACAAATTTTATTTTCTTGGGCTCCAAAATCATTGTGGATTGCAACTACAGCCATGAAATTAAAAGATGCTTGCTCCTTGGAAGTAAAGCTATGACAAACTGAGCAGCGTATTTGAACGCAGAGACATCACTCTGCCTACAGAAGTTCCTATAGTCAAAGCTATGGTTTTCCCAGTAGTCATGTATGGATGTGAGAGCTGGACCATAAAGAAGGCTGAGCACTGAAGAACTGATGCCTTTGGAATGTGGTGTTAGAGAAGGTTCTTGAGAGTCCCTTGGACTGTAAGGAGATCAAACCAGTCAATTCTAAAGGAAATTAACCAGAATATGCATTGGAAGGACTGATGCTGAAGCTGACACTCTAATACTTTAGGGGGAAGACACAACTTTTGATGCGAGGAGACAGTTCATTGGAAAAGAGCCTGATGTTGGGTAAATAGAAGGCAAAGGAGAAGTGAGCAACAGCGGATGAGATGGTTGAATGGTATCTCCTACTCAATGGACATGAGTTTGAGCATGCTTCAGGAAATGATGAAGGACAGGGAAGCCTGTTGTGCTGCAGTCCATGGGATCTCAGAGTCAGACATGACTGAGTGACTGAACTGATTCAAACTCTTATGGACTGAACTGTGCCCCTCCAACTTTCATACAGTGGATCCCTAATCCCCAATGTAACTATATTTGGAATAAGAAAATAATGAAGGTTAAATGAGGTCATAAAGACGGGTCCTTAATCTGAAAGTATTAGTGTCCTTATAAGAAGAGCATCCAGAGAGTTTGTTTTCTCTTTCTACCATGAAGGCACCTTGAAGATAAAACAAGAAAGTAACCATCTCTAAATTGAGCACAGAACTCTCATTAGGAACTGGATTCTAGAGCTTCCATTTTAGAGTTTCTAGCCTCCAGAACTAAGAAAATAAGTTTCTCTTGTTGAAGCCTCCCAGTCTATGGTATTTTGCTATGGCAGCCCAGGAACACTAATATACACACACTTAGAAGTTGTGATATATACATATAATGTAATATCACTCAAGCTGGGCAAAAACTCAGCATTCAAAAAACTAAGATCATGGCATCTGCTCTCATCACTTAGGGTTTATAGATAATCCAACAATAGCAACGGTGACAAATTTTATTTTCTTGGGCTCCAAAATCATTGTGGATTGCAACTACAGCCATGAAATTAAAAGATGCTTGCTCCTTGGAAGTAAAGCTATGACAAACTGAGCAGCGTATTTGAACGCAGAGACATCACTCTGCCTACAGAAGTTCCTATAGTCAAAGCTATGGTTTTCCCAGTAGTCATGTATGGATGTGAGAGCTGGACCATAAAGAAGGCTGAGCACTGAAGAACTGATGCCTTTGGAATGTGGTGTTAGAGAAGGTTCTTGAGAGTCCCTTGGACTGTAAGGAGATCAAACCAGTCAATTCTAAAGGAAATTAACCAGAATATGCATTGGAAGGACTGATGCTGAAGCTGACACTCTAATACTTTAGGGGGAAGACACAACTTTTGATGCGAGGAGACAGTTCATTGGAAAAGAGCCTGATGTTGGGTAAATAGAAGGCAAAGGAGAAGTGAGCAACAGCGGATGAGATGGTTGAATGGTATCTCCTACTCAATGGACATGAGTTTGAGCATGCTTCAGGAAATGATGAAGGACAGGGAAGCCTGTTGTGCTGCAGTCCATGGGATCTCAGAGTCAGACATGACTGAGTGACTGAACTGATTCAAACTCTTATGGACTGAACTGTGCCCCTCCAACTTTCATACAGTGGATCCCTAATCCCCAATGTAACTATATTTGGAATAAGAAAATAATGAAGGTTAAATGAGGTCATAAAGACGGGTCCTTAATCTGAAAGTATTAGTGTCCTTATAAGAAGAGCATCCAGAGAGTTTGTTTTCTCTTTCTACCATGAAGGCACCTTGAAGATAAAACAAGAAAGTAACCATCTCTAAATTGAGCACAGAACTCTCATTAGGAACTGGATTCTAGAGCTTCCATTTTAGAGTTTCTAGCCTCCAGAACTAAGAAAATAAGTTTCTCTTGTTGAAGCCTCCCAGTCTATGGTATTTTGCTATGGCAGCCCAGGAACACTAATATACACACACTTAGAAGTTGTGATATATACATATAATGTAATATCACTCAACCATAAAAATGAATACATTTGAGTGAATTCTAATGAGGTGAATAATCCTAGAGCCTATTCAGAAAAAGAAAAACAAATATCATACATTCATGTACATATACAGAATCTAGAAAGATGATACTAAAGAACCTATCTGCAGGATATCACAGGAGATTCAGTGAGAAGGGTATGGCAACCCACTGAAGTATTCTTGCCTGGAGAGTCCCATGACAGAGGAGATTGGTAGGCTATATTCCATGGAGTTGCAAAGAGTTGTACATTCAAAGTGTTTAACTTTTCTTCTTATCCAGTAACTAGGAAAAAAGGTCATTATTCAAACTCATAGTTAACCATTGTCTTCCCAGTTACCATTTTGGGGTATAAAATTGTCACTGCAAAAGGTGCATTTTTCTTCCTTCTGCAGGGAAAGGTAATTGAATGAAAGGAAACACCTTTTAGCATAGGTACCCAGAAAAGAGTGTTTTTTTCTCTAGAACTGATATAATAATAACTACCTTCCTTCATTATTTCATTAAATAATTCAGTCAACAAACCAGTACATATTAATCCCTGAAGCATGGAAATGAAAGAGGGCAGGCAGTCTCATGTACTGTGCAAAGCCATCTTTTTGGTAGATAGAATATTGAATTTCTTCCTAAGACATTTCTCCTTTTTTATAATTTTCCCTTTTCTGCTCTCAAATATGCCTAAAGTGAATGACCTTCTTCATGAAATTCTAAGATTTCCTTCATGAAATTATGCCAGCTAGGAAAATGTGAAAAAAAATATGAAAAAAAAGCAGGTGTTTGGACCAAAGGGGATGTAATTGATATATCTTGGGAAGACCCTATGAAGACTGAGCCTGTATCTTCAGAGTTGGGCAAAAAATCAGTTGTTGCTAAGTGTTGGACATAGGTCTTACTTACCTCTATATATTCAACATATGACATGTTTACTGTATGATTTATTTTGCTATTGTTGTTGCTTGGCCGTGGCATGAAAGTAGAAGTCTCTCAGTCATATCAAGCTTTTGTGACGTCAGGGACTGTAGTCCTTCAGGCTCCTCTGTCCATGGAATTCTCCAGGCAAGAATATTGGAGTGGGTTGCCATTCCTTTCTCCAGAGGGTGTTCCTGATCCCTGGGTCTCCTGCAATGCAGGCAGGTTCTTTACCATCTGAGCCACCAGGGAAGCCCTGGATGTTAGTTCCCCAAACAGGGATGGAACACGTTCCCCCTGCATTGGAAATATGGAGTCTTACCAACTGTATCACCAGGGAAGCCTCTACTATGTGACTTTTAAATTACAGCTAAAAGAAGAAGAGAAGGCATGCGTGAACACTTCCTAATCACCATGGACCAGAAGTGACTCGGAATTTGATGACCTTGCCTTTATGCAAGCATCTTTTAGAAAACATAGTTTTTGACTGAATTGCTGCTTCTCAAAAAAAAAAAAAAAAAAGAAATCTGTACTTTGTAAAAGAGAATATAGATCTTTGGTGGACAGCGTGTCATCTCTACTAATATTTATCTTTCTGGTCATCAGATTTCCATGTGCAGCCTTCTTCTCAAGGATAGACTATATAGACTATATGTGTGTGCATGCATTGTTGATTCAGTCTGGATTTTGAGGAGAAAATCTCAAATTTCCTATGGATACTTTACTCATGCCACAGACTAAATCTCTAGGCAATTAAAATACTCTCAATAAGATCAAATATAACTCTTCATTATTTTTAACTTTTAAGACATTTCTTTTTTTTCAAATATGCCTAAAGTGAATGACCTTCTTCATGAAATTCTAAGATTTCCTTCATGAAATTATGCCAGCTAGGAAAATGTGAAAAAAAAATATGAAAAAAAAGCAGGTGTTTGGACCAAAGGGGATGTAATTGATATATCTTGGGAAGACCCTATGAAGACTGAGCCTGTATCTTCAGAGTTGGGCAAAAAATCAGTTGTTGCTAAGTGTTGGACATAGGTCTTACTTACCTCTATATATTCAACATATGACATGTTTACTGTATGATTTATTTTGCTATTGTTGTTGCTTGGCCGTGGCATGAAAGTAGAAGTCTCTCAGTCATATCAAGCTTTTGTGACGTCAGGGACTGTAGTCCTTCAGGCTCCTCTGTCCATGGAATTCTCCAGGCAAGAATATTGGAGTGGGTTGCCATTCCTTTCTCCAGAGGGTGTTCCTGATCCCTGGGTCTCCTGCAATGCAGGCAGGTTCTTTACCATCTGAGCCACCAGGGAAGCCCTGGATGTTAGTTCCCCAAACAGGGATGGAACACGTTCCCCCTGCATTGGAAATATGGAGTCTTACCAACTGTATCACCAGGGAAGCCTCTACTATGTGACTTTTAAATTACAGCTAAAAGAAGAAGAGAAGGCATGCGTGAACACTTCCTAATCACCATGGACCAGAAGTGACTCGGAATTTGATGACCTTGCCTTTATGCAAGCATCTTTTAGAAAACATAGTTTTTGACTGAATTGCTGCTTCTCAAAAAAAAAAAAAAAAAAAGAAATCTGTACTTTGTAAAAGAGAATATAGATCTTTGGTGGACAGCGTGTCATCTCTACTAATATTTATCTTTCTGGTCATCAGATTTCCATGTGCAGCCTTCTTCTCAAGGATAGACTATATAGACTATATGTGTGTGCATGCATTGTTGATTCAGTCTGGATTTTGAGGAGAAAATCTCAAATTTCCTATGGATACTTTACTCATGCCACAGACTAAATCTCTAGGCAATTAAAATACTCTCAATAAGATCAAATATAACTCTTCATTATTTTTTAAACTAGGAATTTTAAGACAAGTTGTTTTTGTATTGCCCAATGTATAATGCAGAAAACAAGGACAGAATATTAAACTGAATATTCTCTTTTGGAAATTAAAAAAAAAAAAAATTAAGAGACATATAGTTGTCCCTGTGTGTGTTAAGTCAGTTTCAGTCATGTCTGACTCTGTGACATTGTGGACTGTAGCCTGCTAGGCTTCTCTGTCCATGGGATTCTCCAGGCAAGAATATTGGAGTGGTAGCCATTCCCTTCTCCAGAGCATCTTCCCAACCTAGGGATTCAATCCATGTCTCTTATATCTCCTGCAGTGGCAGCTGGATTCTTTCCCACTAGCACCACTTGGGAAGCCCATAGTGGTCCTAGTCTAGAACAGTGATAATATCCTCTAGAAACAGCATTGTAAGAACCCCTGTCCTGTGATTAGGAGATTTCCTGGCTTAGATGGTGATACTGCTTCTTGGGAGGACCTATTGTCTTTAATTTTTGCTAGATTCACTCTCTTGAAGTTTCTTCATACCTTTCATGATGTATCTGAAATTCTCACAACCTACTCTATGACCATGAAAGTTCAAAGCACCAAGGATTATTTTTAAAACTTTAAATCTGTAGTATGGTTCCTTCAGTGGTACAATTGCCTCAGATATTTAGAATATTTTCGGTAATGTGTTTGTAGTCAATGTCACAGGCAAGTAATCACATCTAACATTGTTTCCCAGATATGTTTCTTAACTCTTTTTTATTTCTTGACTTTCTCATCCACTTCCTATTTTGAAACCATCTAAAACAACACACTTAAATGGATATACCATTCTTATTGTGGTATTTGCAACAGAGCTGAAATATTCTATTTAATTTGAGGCGATTTAGTGATTCTTTGATGCACAAAGTCTTTGACAGCATGCTATCTTGCTATTTCTGAGCCACAAGGCAGGAAATTTGTCCAATCTGTAATGCTGTTGATCTCTAGACTTTGTCTGTTTCCATGTGCAGCCTTCTTCTCAAGGATAGACTATATAGACTATATGTGTGTGCATGCATTGTTGATTCAGTCTGGATTTTGAGGAGAAAATCTCAAATTTCCTATGGATACTTTACTCATGCCACAGACTAAATCTCTAGGCAATTAAAATACTCTCAATAAGATCAAATATAACTCTTCATTATTTTTTAAACTAGGAATTTTAAGACAAGTTGTTTTTGTATTGCCCAATGTATAATGCAGAAAACAAGGACAGAATATTAAACTGAATATTCTCTTTTGGAAATTAAAAAAAAAATTAAGAGACATATAGTTGTCCCTGTGTGTGTTAAGTCAGTTTCAGTCATGTCTGACTCTGTGACATTGTGGACTGTAGCCTGCTAGGCTTCTCTGTCCATGGGATTCTCCAGGCAAGAATATTGGAGTGGTAGCCATTCCCTTCTCCAGAGCATCTTCCCAACCTAGGGATTCAATCCATGTCTCTTATATCTCCTGCAGTGGCAGCTGGATTCTTTCCCACTAGCACCACTTGGGAAGCCCATAGTGGTCCTAGTCTAGAACAGTGATAATATCCTCTAGAAACAGCATTGTAAGAACCCCTGTCCTGTGATTAGGAGATTTCCTGGCTTAGATGGTGATACTACTTCTTGGGAGGACCTATTGTCTTTAATTTTTGCTAGATTCACTCTCTTGAAGTTTCTTCATACCTTTCATGATGTATCTGAAATTCTCACAACCTACTCTATGACCATGAAAGTTCAAAGCACCAAGGATTATTTTTAAAACTTTAAATCTGTAGTATGGTTCCTTCAGTGGTACAATTGCCTCAGATATTTAGAATATTTTCGGTAATGTGTTTGTAGTCAATGTCACAGGCAAGTAATCACATCTAACATTGTTTCCCAGATATGTTTCTTAACTCTTTTTTATTTCTTGACTTTCTCATCCACTTCCTATTTTGAAACCATCTAAAACAACACACTTAAATGGATATACCATTCTTATTGTGGTATTTGCAACAGAGCTGAAATATTCTATTTAATTTGAGGCGATTTAGTGATTCTTTGATGCACAAAGTCTTTGACAGCATGCTATCTTGCTATTTCTGAGCCACAAGGCAGGAAATTTGTCCAATCTGTAATGCTGTTGATCTCTAGACTTTGTCTGTTTCCTTTGATCTCTGCTTTAAAATCTTCCAATCTTTGCTTGAGTTTATTTCTTTCTTAGGATACTCTGGACTGCCAGAGGAGGCCACATACATTAAGCTTCTGACTCAGTCTAATCATTTTCCCAAACCTATAGGACCTGCAGGCAAATTGTTTGGCCACTTATTTCATCATAGTAAAGTAGGACTATTTTTCTGTCCAAACTGCTTTGTCTACCCTCTTAATGCCCACTTAATGTTTAGCCAACAAGCCAATATCATGTAGGTTGTTAAATAGTGTTGCATCTCAAGTGACAGGCTAGTTAGAGTAATGAAACTACGTTTATGATCTCCAAGTCTCAGGGCTTAACACAATAAGTATTTTTTCCAGCTCAGTTATCTAATCTGAGTGCTCCTAGAAAGCTATGGGACTCTGTGGTAGGCAATCATTCAGTGATCCAGAATGATGGGAGTTGTAATATGTTTCAGATAGTGGTTTTGAAGGTTGACAGCAACATTGATATCAGGCTGACAGAGACAGAGATGAAATGTTGAGAAAATTGTATCTGTTTCTTAACCCCCTAGGCCTAGAAGTGACATAAATCACTTCCATTCACATTCTGCTGGCAAGTAATTATAATTTTCATTTAATCCTACTTTGATATAAGGGTACTGGGACCTGTAGCTCTTGTTTGGGCAGTTAAATCCCAATATATCTCTACATTACAGAAAAGGAGCATAAATTTTGGGGGTCATTTCATCTCTAAGTGTTAATTTAATAATCAGGTTTTCTGTTAGCTTAAGGTGCTAATTTATCCCATTTAATTTTCACAATAAACTTTAATGTGGGCATAATAAATTTTAACTCTTTTTTATTTCTTGACTTTCTCATCCACTTCCTATTTTGAAACCATCTAAAACAACACACTTAAATGGATATACCATTCTTATTGTGGTATTTGCAACAGAGCTGAAATATTCTATTTAATTTGAGGCGATTTAGTGATTCTTTGATGCACAAAGTCTTTGACAGCATGCTATCTTGCTATTTCTGAGCCACAAGGCAGGAAATTTGTCCAATCTGTAATGCTGTTGATCTCTAGACTTTGTCTGTTTCCTTTGATCTCTGCTTTAAAATCTTCCAATCTTTGCTTGAGTTTATTTCTTTCTTAGGATACTCTGGACTGCCAGAGGAGGCCACATACATTAAGCTTCTGACTCAGTCTAATCATTTTCCCAAACCTATAGGACCTGCAGGCAAATTGTTTGGCCACTTATTTCATCATAGTAAAGTAGGACTATTTTTCTGTCCAAACTGCTTTGTCTACCCTCTTAATGCCCACTTAATGTTTAGCCAACAAGCCAATATCATGTAGGTTGTTAAATAGTGTTGCATCTCAAGTGACAGGCTAGTTAGAGTAATGAAACTACGTTTATGATCTCCAAGTCTCAGGGGCTTAACACAATAAGTATTTTTTTTCCAGCTCAGTTATCTAATCTGAGTGCTCCTAGAAAGCTATGGGACTCTGTGGTAGGCAATCATTCAGTGATCCAGAATGATGGGAGTTGTAATATGTTTCAGATAGTGGTTTTGAAGGTTGACAGCAACATTGATATCAGGCTGACAGAGACAGAGATGAAATGTTGAGAAAATTGTATCTGTTTCTTAACCCCCTAGGCCTAGAAGTGACATAAATCACTTCCATTCACATTCTGCTGGCAAGTAATTATAATTTTCATTTAATCCTACTTTGATATAAGGGTACTGGGACCTGTAGCTCTTGTTTGGGCAGTTAAATCCCAATATATCTCTACATTACAGAAAAGGAGCATAAATTTTGGGGGTCATTTCATCTCTAAGTGTTAATTTAATAATCAGGTTTTCTGTTAGCTTAAGGTGCTAATTTATCCCATTTAATTTTCACAATAAACTTTAATGTGGGCATAATAAATTTTACCTCCCCTGGTTAATCAAATGGAGGCTTAGAAATATTAAGTTATTAGCATAGTAACATGGAAAATATTGGGGTCAGAACTCTTAACAATGATTTAATTACTTTAATGTTTTTCTTTTGTCCTTGATATTCCTATGGAGATTGTAAGTTACAATGACTGAAAACAGTGTTTAGTTTTCTTTCTTTTAGAAATATTTGTTAGTTCTTACATAGTTAAGAAAATTCCCCAGAATTCCATAACCACAGGTATCATTCACATATAGTAATAAATGCCTACAGTGTGCCAGGCACTGTGTTAGTGGTAACATTGAAGACATACGTTAGTAGATACAACTTTTCTTAAGATATAAAACCTGGATATACAGCTTTGAACATAGACAACTATTCTGAACAAGGTCAGCTATACCAAATATATTTAATTATATTATCATAAATTTAATGCAACTCTAGGTCTCTGTCCATGGAGCTCATCTTTTCCATATTGAATCATATAGGTCAAGAATCTACCTAGATCCCCTTGAACAGCTGAGATAATCTATAACTTCCAAAAGTCATTATCAAACACTTAAGGATATATATACAATCATATGCAAAAAGTTAAGAGCCATCTATCTTTGTAGTTCCTACCATATCTAGGATTCCTTCCAGTGCTCATGAGACCTTCATATTCTACTCAACTCCAAAGAGAAGACAGACTGAATTTCTAGTTCCTTCAGTTCCTAGCATGGGATTGTTTCTCTGAAATGTGTTGACAGTATGCAACATGAAATAGTGCCATGCTGCACTCTAAGGGATGGATCTAGGGTGTGTCTTGACACACCCTCAAGAGTTCTGATCAATTATTTTGGCTCCTTCATAGTCTTGTCTAAAACAGTGAGAGAGAGGAAGATTCCATTTTTACTCAGGGCCACCCCTTTGGTTCTTGTCAGTCATGGAGATGACCATTTTCTTAAAGAATTGACTCTATGCAAAATCTTGCCTTACAATTTCAATAAATCTTCCTATATACATAGTATTGGATCCATTCTGACAGGCTAATGAATATAAACACAGTAGAATGTTATTAAAAGAAACAACAACAACAAAAAACAACAGCAGCTGATAAAGGAAATTATCAGCTTTCCCAGCAATTTATGCTTCCACTCACTCGTCAACTCAGTCTCTCTCACAGTGATATGGATCAAATGTCTTCCTAAAAGATTCACATTTAGAAGTCTAATTCCCACTGTGGTGGTATTTGGAGACAGTACTTTTGGGGAGACGATTGAGTTTGGGTTTGGTAGTGAGGATGGAGCCCTTATGATGAGATTGGTACCATTATAAGAGGATTTAAAGTGTAGGGCTCCCGGGCTTCCCTGGTGGTCCAGTGGGTAAGGACGCTGCCTTGCAGTGCAAGAGGCGCCGGTTCGATCCCTGGCCTGGCAAGATCCCATGTGCCGCGGAGCGACTGGACCGATATGTCCAATTACCAAGCCGGAGCTCTGGAGCGCATGCGCCTGGAGCTGGTGCTCTGTGACAACAGATGTCACCACGATGGGAGGCCCACACGGGCCAAAGAACAAAGATGGATGAAACTAGACAAATGAAAGACCAGTGGAAGTGGCCTGCCCACCCCCCTCCCTCCCCACCCCCGCCAAAATAAATAAATAAATAAATGTTTTTAAAAAGATTGGTGACAAGATCTGAAGCATTTCATAATCTTTATTTAAAAATAAAGTGTAGGGCTCCTTTTTCTGCACCAAGAATACTGCTGTCTGTGAATGAAACCCTAACCAGATACCGAATATGTCAGCTCCTTGGTCTTGAACTTCAGAGCTTTTAGAACTGTAAGAAACAAATGTTTGTTGTCTAAGTCACAGAGTCTATGGCAATTTGTTATAGCATCCCAGAATGACAAAGGCAACCATATACTGCAAGGTCATGCTATTCAAGCCTTTATGTGAGGTATTTAGCATACACACCCATGCTGCACTCTAAGGATGGATCTAGGGTGTGTCTTGACACACCCTCAAGAGTTCTGATCAATTATTTTGGCTCCTTCATAGTCTTGTCTAAAACAGTGAGAGAGAGGAAGATTCCATTTTTACTCAGGGCCACCCCTTTGGTTCTTGTCAGTCATGGAGATGACCATTTTCTTAAAGAATTGACTCTATGCAAAATCTTGCCTTACAATTTCAATAAATCTTCCTATATACATAGTATTGGATCCATTCTGACAGGCTAATGAATATAAACACAGTAGAATGTTATTAAAAGAAACAACAACAACAAAAAACAACAGCAGCTGATAAAGGAAATTATCAGCTTTCCCAGCAATTTATGCTTCCACTCACTCGTCAACTCAGTCTCTCTCACAGTGATATGGATCAAATGTCTTCCTAAAAGATTCACATTTAGAAGTCTAATTCCCACTGTGGTGGTATTTGGAGACAGTACTTTTGGGGAGACGATTGAGTTTGGGTTTGGTAGTGAGGATGGAGCCCTTATGATGAGATTGGTACCATTATAAGAGGATTTAAAGTGTAGGGCTCCCGGGCTTCCCTGGTGGTCCAGTGGGTAAGGACGCTGCCTTGCAGTGCAAGGGGCGCCGGTTCGATCCCTGGCCTGGGAAGATCCCACGTGCCGCGGAGCGGCTGGACCGATGTGTCCAAGTACCAAGCTGGAGCTCTGGAGCACATGCGCCTGGAGCTGGTGCTCTGTGACAACAGATGCTACCGCGATGGGAGGCCCACACGGGCTAAAGAACAAAGATGGATGAAACTAGACAAATGAAAGACCAGTGCAAGTGGCCCGCCTGCTCCCCTCCCTCCCCACCCCCGCCAAAATAAATAAATAAATAAATGTTTTTTAAAAAAAGATTGGTGACAAGATCTGAAGCATTTCATAATCTTTATTTAAAAATAAAGTGTAGGGCTCCCTTTTTCTGCACCAAGAATACTGCTGTCTGTGAATGAAACCCTAACCAGATACCGAATATGTCAGCTCCTTGGTCTTGAACTTCAGAGCTTTTAGAACTGTAAGAAACAAATGTTTGTTGTCTAAGTCACAGAGTCTATGGCAATTTGTTATAGCATCCCAGAATGACAAAGGCAACCATATACTGCAAGGTCATGCTATTCAAGCCTTTATGTGAGGTATTTAGCATAGGAAGGTGGTCAAAAACAAAATCTCTGTTCACAGGATGCTTTTGGTCTACTGGAGAAGCAGATGAATAAATGAGAATTACAGGGATATAATGGATGTGTCTATAAGATAAATAAAGGCAAAAGAGAAAGAGCATGTGGCCTTTTCAGGGTAATTTCTTAGCACACAAATAGCAGGAAAATAACCCAGAGCAGGAGAGCAGCAATTATAGGGGGCCAAGAATGTGAAATAGAATGGCATATTTAATAAAATGAACCAGATTTTGATATCTGTAGTATCATACAGTGGAAAGACCAGAAGACATGAGACTGGTGAAATAGGCAAGAGATAGGATGTCAAGCCATTTTAAAAGGAATTTTGACTTTATATTGAAGGCAACTGAAAAGATATAAAAATTGTCACTCATTCCTGATTGATATCTGTTAAAACATTCTGGGGAGATTTAGAAGGTATATTTTTAAGTCCAGGTTCAGTTCACATGTGAGCCCTCACACTTATATATAGAAAGCAATCTATTAGAGAGTAAGTGGTTGAATGAAACCTCTCATACATTCATGAATAAGACTCATGAGTATAGTATTTCTTAACAAAAAATCATTAGTTCCATGGCACCAGGCCATTAATCATAATTCATTCTTTTGTTAAATCCTTGTGTTCTTGAAAGTATAATTTATAGATTAAGTCTCACAAATGTTTGGTTCATAATAACTGAGTCATTGATGAGAAAATGCATTTCTCATATCTGTAGTTCACTAATGAACTTAGATATGATGAGGAGGTATGTGTCATAATTCATATGCTTTTCAGCCCTGGCTGGCTCACATAAACAAACAGCTATACAGAGGCAGATTTAGTTTTTCTCTTGTATCCCTAGCGGCTGGCCTTTAAGAATCTATAAATGCTCAAATCTTATACAGCATGAGATACTTTGGTGTCAAGGTAAGACAAAACAGGGAGGGGAAAGAAATTCAGTGCAGAGAAACCACAGACCTCCAACAATAAATAAATATATTTATTTATAAAAAATACTGTCTAGGGGCTTCCCTGGTGGTCCAGTGGGTAAGGACACCACCTTGCAGTGCAAGGGGCGCCGGTTCGATCCCTGGCCTGGGAAGATTCCACATGCTGCGGAGCGGCTGGACCAATGTGTCCAATTACCGAGCCAGAGCTCTGGAGCGCATGCGCCCAGAGCCCTGGTGCTCTGCGACAACAGAGGCCACTGCAATGGGAGGCCCACACGGGCCAAAGAACAAAGATGGATGAAAATGGATAAATGAAAGACCAACAGAAGTGGCCTGCTCCCTCCACCAAAAAAAAACCCAAAACCAAAACCAAAAATACTATCTATATTTTATATGTTTTACAATATAGCCTTGCAATGTTTTTTATGTAATACTTTGTATGTCTTGCTCTCCTTCCCCTGTATTTCCTCTCTACTCTTCCCTCTCCCAGTGGTAACCACTAATTTGTTCTTTCCCCTTCTTTTCTGTTGAAGACAGAGACTGGTGAAATAGGCAAGAGATAGGATGTCAAGCCATTTTAAAAGGAATTTTGACTTTATATTGAAGGCAACTGAAAAGATATAAAAATTGTCACTCATTCCTGATTGATATCTGTTAAAACATTCTGGGGAGATTTAGAAGGTATATTTTAAGTCCAGGTTCAGTTCACATGTGAGCCCTCACACTTATATATAGAAAGCAATCTATTAGAGAGTAAGTGGTTGAATGAAACCTCTCATACATTCATGAATAAGACTCATGAGTATAGTATTTCTTAACAAAAAATCATTAGTTCCATGGCACCAGGCCATTAATCATAATTCATTCTTTTGTTAAATCCTTGTGTTCTTGAAAGTATAATTTATAGATTAAGTCTCACAAATGTTTGGTTCATAATAACTGAGTCATTGATGAGAAAATGCATTTCTCATATCTGTAGTTCACTAATGAACTTAGATATGATGAGGAGGTATGTGTCATAATTCATATGCTTTTCAGCCCTGGCTGGCTCACATAAACAAACAGCTATACAGAGGCAGATTTAGTTTTTCTCTTGTATCCCTAGCGGCTGGCCTTTAAGAATCTATAAATGCTCAAATCTTATACAGCATGAGATACTTTGGTGTCAAGGTAAGACAAAACAGGGAGGGGAAAGAAATTCAGTGCAGAGAAACCACAGACCTCCAACAATAAATAAATATATTTATTTATAAAAAATACTGTCTAGGGGCTTCCCTGGTGGTCCAGTGGGTAAGGACACCACCTTGCAGTGCAAGGGGCGCCGGTTCGATCCCTGGCCTGGGAAGATTCCACATGCTGCGGAGCGGCTGAACCAATGTGTCCAATTACCGAGCCAGAGCTCTGGAGCGCATGCGCCCAGAGCCCTGGTGCTCTGCGACAACAGAGGCCACTGCAATGGGAGGCCCACACGGGCCAAAGAACAAAGATGGATGAAAATGGATAAATGAAAGACCAACAGAAGTGGCCTGCTCCCTCCACCAAAAAAAAAAAAAAAACCCAAAACCAAAAACCAAAAATACTATCTATATTTTATATGTTTTACAATATAGCCTTGCAATGTTTTTTATGTAATACTTTGTATGTCTTGCTCTCCTTCCCCTGTATTTCCTCTCTACTCTTCCCTCTCCCCAGTGGTAACCACTAATTTGTTCTGAGTCCGCTTCTTTTCTGTTGTATTCATTTGTTATTGTTTTTAGATTTTATCTTTGCTATCATACAATAATGTCTATCTTTGTCTGATTTATTTCCCTTAACATGCTATCCTTCTATGCACCCATATTTCTGCAAGTGAAAATGTTCATTCTTTTTTATAGCAAGTAGAATTCCACTATGGGCTTTCCCAGGTGGTTCAGTGGTAAAGAATCAGCCTGCCAAGCAGGAGACACAGGTTTGATCCCTGGGTTTGGGAAGCTACCCAGGAGAAGGAAATGGAAATCCAGTCCAGTAACCTGGCCTGGGAAATCTCATGGACAGAGAAGCCCGATGAGCTACAGTCTGTGGGGTCAACATCGCTAATCATCAAGGAAACGCAAAAGGATTGGGCGTGACTTAGCAACTAAACAGCAATAGCAACAGTATTGCATTGTATGTACATATATACTACATCTTCTCTATTCATATGTCTGTTGATGGACCTTAAGTTGTTTCCATATTTAGCAATTGAAAATAACCCTGCTTTGAACATTGAGGTGCATGTATCTTTTCACATTCATAGTTTTTTTTTTTTTTTTTCTTTTCTTTTTCTGTCTGCTTTTGAGGGTTTTTAAATTTTTCTTTCTTTTTTTTTTTTTTTTATTTTACTTTTACAGAGTTCTGTTGTCACATTAGTAGCATTTTTTTTCCCTTTTTTTTTTTCTTCCTTTTTTTTTTTTTTTCAGATAACTATCTAGGAGTAGAATTGTTAGGTCATGTAATGATTCTAGTTTTAGTTTTTTGAGAAATCTCTAGACCGTTTTCTACAGTGGATACACACATTTACATTCCCACCAGCAATATACAAGGGTTCCCTTTTCTCCATGTCCCTGCTGACATGCCATTTGTGCCCTTTTGTTGATAGCCATCCTGACAGGTGTGAGATAATATCACATTATGGTTTTCATCTGCATTTCCCCGATGATTAGTGATATTGAGCATCTTTTCATGTGCCTGTTGACCATCTACATGTTCTCTTTGGCAAATATGTATATTCAGATCTTTTGCTCATTTTTCAACTGGGAAAAAATGTTTGTTTTTCTGATATTGAGTTGTATTAACTGTTTATATACATTGGATATTAACCCCTAACGGATCATGTCATTTGCAAATATTTTCTTCCATTCAACAGGTTGTCTTTTCATTTTTTCAATTTTTCTTTTTTTTTGCCATACAAAAGATTTAAAGTTTAATTAAGCCCCATTTGTTTATTTTTACTTTTATTTCCTTTGCCTTGGGAGGAAGATCCAATATATATATATATATATACACATACAATTTATGTCAAAGGTTGTTCTGCTTAACTTTTCCTTTGGAGTTTTATGGTTCCCAGTCATATATTTGGTCTTTAATTTTGAATGTATTTTTTTGTATGTGGTGTTAAAATTACAGGCCAGTGTCACTGATGAAAATAGATGCAAAAATCCTAAACAAAATATTAGCAAACCCAATCCAACAATACATTTAAAGGATCATATACCATGATCAAGTGAGATTTATCCCAGGGGTGCAAACATTTTTTTAATATCCACAAATCAATGGATATCATATGCCACATTAGCAAATTGAATAACAAAAAACCTATGGCCATCTCAATTGTGTCAAAATTCGATTTCAAAATTCATCCCAATTTTGTCAAAATTCTACTTATGTTTCTGATGGAAAAAAAAAAAAAGAAAAAACTTCCAAAAGTAGGCATAGAGGGAGTGTACCTCAACATAATGAAGGCCATATATGACAAACCCATAGATAACATCATCCTCAGTGGTGAAAAGCTAAAAGCATTTCCTCTAAGATCAGGAACAAGACAAGGATGCACTTTCACCACTTTTATTAAACATAGTTTTGGAAGTCCTAGGTACAGCAAGCACACAAGAAAAAGAAATAAAAGTAATTGAAACATGTAATGATTCTAGTTTTAGTTTTTTGAGAAATCTCTAGACCGTTTTCTACAGTGGATACACACATTTACATTCCCACCAGCAATATACAAGGGTTCCCTTTTCTCCATGTCCCTGCTGACATGCCATTTGTGCCCTTTGTTGATAGCCATCCTGACAGGTGTGAGATAATATCACATTATGGTTTTCATCTGCATTTCCCCGATGATTAGTGATATTGAGCATCTTTTCATGTGCCTGTTGACCATCTACATGTTCTCTTTGGCAAATATGTATATTCAGATCTTTTGCTCATTTTTCAACTGGGAAAAAATGTTTGTTTTTCTGATATTGAGTTGTATTAACTGTTTATATACATTGGATATTAACCCCTAACGGATCATGTCATTTGCAAATATTTTCTTCCATTCAACAGGTTGTCTTTTCATTTTTTCAATTTTTCTTTTTTTTTGCCATACAAAAGATTTAAAGTTTAATTAAGCCCCATTTGTTTATTTTTACTTTTATTTCCTTTGCCTTGGGAGGAAGATCCAATATATATATATATATATACACATACAATTTATGTCAAAGGTTGTTCTGCTTAACTTTTCCTTTGGAGTTTTATGGTTCCCAGTCATATATTTGGTCTTTAATTTTGAATGTATTTTTTTGTATGTGGTGTTAAAATTACAGGCCAGTGTCACTGATGAAAATAGATGCAAAAATCCTAAACAAAATATTAGCAAACCCAATCCAACAATACATTTAAAGGATCATATACCATGATCAAGTGAGATTTATCCCAGGGGTGCAAACATTTTTTTAATATCCACAAATCAATGGATATCATATGCCACATTAGCAAATTGAATAACAAAAAACCTATGGCCATCTCAATTGTGTCAAAATTCGATTTCAAAATTCATCCCAATTTTGTCAAAATTCTACTTATGTTTCTGATGGAAAAAAAAAAAAAGAAAAAACTTCCAAAAGTAGGCATAGAGGGAGTGTACCTCAACATAATGAAGGCCATATATGACAAACCCATAGATAACATCATCCTCAGTGGTGAAAAGCTAAAAGCATTTCCTCTAAGATCAGGAACAAGACAAGGATGCACTTTCACCACTTTTATTAAACATAGTTTTGGAAGTCCTAGGTACAGCAAGCACACAAGAAAAAGAAATAAAAGTAATTGAAATTGGGAAGGAAAATGTAAAATTGTCACAATTTGCCGATGATATGCTATTACATACAGAAAACCCTAAAGACACCACTAGAAATTTATGAGTTTATCAAAGAAATTGGTAAAGTTGAAGGATACAAAATTAATACACAGAAATAGACTTTATTTCCATATGCTACCAGTTAACTATCAGAAATAGGAATTAAGGAAAAGTTCCATTTACTATCACATCAGAAAGAATAAAATACCTGGAAATAAACCTACCTAAGAATGCAAACAGACCTATATCTATTCAGAAAACTAAAAGAAATTGTGCAAGAAATTGAAGGCAATATAAACATCAAAATATAGATCATGTTTCTGGATTGGAAGATTTAATATTGTTAAAATTACCAAATTACTCAAGGGAATCTATACATTCAATGTAACCCCTGCAAACTACTGAAAGGAATGAATAGGCAGACTTGGTAAGGAGGCCAGAGATTTCCAAGGAGGAGAAAGAGGAGGGGAAATAAACATTTTTAGCTAAGATGCCTTCACCTTGATTGCCACGCCTATGCCAATAATCTATTTTGTCTAAAACTTTCTTTAAGCTCAGAGCTAATGTTGATAACAACAATGCATCTTGCTGGGGGACATGTTTCTCCTTTTTAGCTTGTACCTATGTTATCTAAAGATGTATGTTGTTGGTGTGGGTCTGGGAAGAGCTTTACCACCTTAAAATATTCTTTTGATCTATTGTTTTTTTGTTTTTTTTTTTGACCACTTCTACTGGTCTTTCATTTATTTATCTTTGTTCTTTGGCCTGTGTGGGCCTCCCATCGCAGTGGCCTCTCTTGTTGGAGAGCACTGGCTCTGGGTGCATGTGCTCCAGAACTCCAGCGTGGTAGTTGGACACACAGGTCCAGCCGCTCTGCAGCACATGGGATCTTCCCAGGCCAGGGATCGAACCGGCACCCCTTGCTCTGCAAGGCGGTGTCCTTACCCACTGGACCATCAGGGAAGCCCTGATTTATTGTTAATAACCAACTGGAAAAGTACAAAAGGCCTTGCCTAAACTAGCTTCAGGGGCATTCTTCTATCCCTCCTTCCAGTATGCGCTTGAAGATTTCTCTATCCTTTTTCCTTTATTTTAAAACCCTTTACAAAGAAATTGTTTCACAATTTGCCGATGATATGCTATTACATACAGAAAACCCTAAAGACACCACTAGAAATTTATGAGTTTATCAAAGAAATTGGTAAAGTTGAAGGATACAAAATTAATACACAGAAATAGACTTTATTTCCATATGCTACCAGTTAACTATCAGAAATAGGAATTAAGGAAAAGTTCCATTTACTATCACATCAGAAAGAATAAAATACCTGGAAATAAACCTACCTAAGAATGCAAACAGACCTATATCTATTCAGAAAACTAAAAGAAATTGTGCAAGAAATTGAAGGCAATATAAACATCAAAATATAGATCATGTTTCTGGATTGGAAGATTTAATATTGTTAAAATTACCAAATTACTCAAGGGAATCTATACATTCAATGTAACCCCTGCAAACTACTGAAAGGAATGAATAGGCAGACTTGGTAAGGAGGCCAGAGATTTCCAAGGAGGAGAAAGAGGAGGGAGAACAAGCATTTTTAGCGAAGATGCCTTCACCTTGATTGCCTCACCTGTGACAGTACTCTATTTTGCCTAAAACTTTCTTTAAGCTCAGAGCTAATGTTTATAACAACAATGCATCTTGCTGGGGGACATGTTTCTCCTTTTTAGCTTGTACCTATGTTATCTAAAGATGTATGTTGTTGGTGTGGGTCTGGGAAGAGCTTTACCACCTTAAAATATTCTTTTGATCTATTGTTTTTTTGTTTTTTTTTTTGACCACTTCTACTGGTCTTTCATTTATTTATCTTTGTTCTTTGGCCTGTGTGGGCCTCCCATCGCAGTGGCCTCTCTTGTTGGAGAGCACTGGCTCTGGGTGCATGTGCTCCAGAACTCCAGCGTGGTAGTTGGACACACAGGTCCAGCCGCTCTGCAGCACATGGGATCTTCCCAGGCCAGGGATCGAACCGGCACCCCTTGCTCTGCAAGGCGGTGTCCTTACCCACTGGACCATCAGGGAAGCCCTGATTTATTGTTAATAACCAACTGGAAAAGTACAAAAGGCCTTGCCTAAACTAGCTTCAGGGGCATTCTTCTATCCCTCCTTCCAGTATGCGCTTGAAGATTTCTCTATCCTTTTTTCCTTTATTCTTTAATAAAGCTTTTCCTTTACAAAGCTCTGAGTGACCAAAACCAAGTCTTTTTGGTCCCAATGTGAATTCTTCTCCTTTGTAGATCAAGAATTTGACACCATTCACAGTAACCTATCCACTGGTCATCTATCACTACCAATGACATTTTTCACAGAAATACAATAAATAATTTTAAAATATGTATGGAAACACAAGAGACCCTGAATAGCCAATACAATCTTGATAAAGAACTGAACTAGAAAAATTATACTCCCTGATTTCAGACTCTACCACAAAACTAGTCATCAAAACCATATGAGAGGGCTTCCTCTGGTCGTTCAGTGGGTAAGGACACCGCCTTGCAGTGCAAGGGGCGCTGGTTCGATACCTGGCCTGGGAGGATCCCACGTGCCGCGGAGCAGCTGGACCCATGTGTCCTATTGCCGAGCCGGAGCTCTGAGGCGCGTGCGCCCAGAACCGGTGCTCTGCAGCGACAAACGCCACCACGATGGGAGGCCCACGGGAACAAAAGAACAAAGACGGATGAAAATAGAGAAATGAAAGACCAACAGAAGTGGCCCGTCCATTCCCCTCCCTCCCCAACCCGACCCCGCCCAAAATAAATAAATAAATAAATCTTTAAAAAAAAAAAAAAAAAAAATATATATATATATATATATATATATATATATATATATATATGAGAGTGGCACGAAAACAGACACAGAAATCAATGGAACAAAAGAGAGAGCCCAGAAATAAACTCACACTTATGGCCAAGTAACCCACAACAAAGAAGAACATAATATACAACGGAGGAAAGACAGTCTTTTCGATATCTTGCTCTGGGAAAACTGTATGGCTTTGTGTAAAATAATGGAAACAGAACCTATAGCTTTAAAACTGGCAAGTGCTTTAAAAAATATGTTAATATTCTATAAGAGGAAGATCTGGTTACTAACAAACTTTCATAAAGCCCTGCAGAAAGGGATCGAACCGGCACTTGCTCTGCAAGGCGGTGTCCTTACCACTGGACCATCAGGGAAGCCCTGATTTATTGTTAATAACCAACTGAAAAGTACAAAAGGCCTTGCCTAAACTAGCTTCAGGGGCATTCTTCTATCCCTCCTTCCAGTATGCGCTTGAAGATTTCTCTATCCTTTTTTCCTTTATTCTTTAATAAAGCTTTTCCTTTACAAAGCTCTGAGTGACCAAAACCAAGTCTTTTTGGTCCCAATGTGAATTCTTCTCCTTTGTAGATCAAGAATTTGACACCATTCACAGTAACCTATCCACTGGTCATCTATCACTACCAATGACATTTTTCACAGAAATACAATAAATAATTTTAAAATATGTATGGAAACACAAGAGACCCTGAATAGCCAATACAATCTTGATAAAGAACTGAACTAGAAAAATTATACTCCCTGATTTCAGACTCTACCACAAAACTAGTCATCAAAACCATATGAGAGGGCTTCCTCTGGTCGTTCAGTGGGTAAGGACACCGCCTTGCACTGCAAGGCGCTGGTTCGATACCTGGCCTGGGAGGATCCCACGTGCCGCGAGCAGCTGGACCCATGTGGCCTATTGCCGAGCCGGAGCTCTGAGGCGCGTGCTCCCAGAACCGGTGCTCTGCAGTGACAGAGGCCACCACGATGGGAGGCCCACGGGGACAAAAGAACAAAGACGGATGAAAATAGAGAAATGAAAGACCAACAGAAGTGGCCCGTCCATTCCCCTCCCTCCCCAAACCCACCCCGCCCAAAAAAAATAAATAAATAAATCTTTAAAAAAAAAAATATATATATATATATATATATATATATATATATATATATATATGAGAGTGGCACGAAAACAGACACAGAAATCAATGGAACAAAAGAGAGAGCCCAGAAATAAACTCACACTTATGGCCAAGTAACCCACAACAAAGAAGAACATAATATACAACGGAGGAAAGACAGTCTTTTCGATATCTTGCTCTGGGAAAACTGTATGGCTTTGTGTAAAATAATGGAAACAGAACCTATAGCTTTAAAACTGGCAAGTGCTTTAAAAAATATGTTAATATTCTATAAGAGGAAGATCTGGTTACTAACAAACTTTCATAAAGCCCTGAATCCTCTCACTTCAGTCTTGACTTTGCCATATAATAATAAAGAGAAGCCTAAACAGTCCTAAATTGAAGTTCTCTGAAGAGATGCTTGAGAAAAAGAAAAAACATCTGCAGATAGAAACAGAGAATAATATTTGAGAAAGAGGTAAAATATGTATAAATAAAATAATATAACTCTGTATTTGTTCAGTAGGGTTACCATAACAAAGTCTTAGAAACTAGGTGACTTAGAACAATGGAAGTTTGTCTCACAGTTGCGGAGGCTAGATCTCTTGGTGGGTGGCAGCAGCCTCTTTGGAACCGAGACGTAAATCTCATCTACATGCTGAGCTTCCTGAATGACTGTTACTATATCTATTATATATGGGCAGGAGAAACAGAAAATAGTGCAGAATTGTGTTTTTCCACATCATAGTTCCCTTTTCTATTGCTTTTATTTGTTTTGGAAAGCAAAGTATTTTGTTATTTTTCCCCTAGTCTCCATGCATGCTCTTTTCTTTGATACCTTCTGTGTTTTAAGGGCTGCCTACCAATAGATGAAGCTTATACCTACAAGTCTCACATCACTGCCAGCTGCTTATTCACACAGCACTGATTATGATACTAGTACATGAAATATACTATAATAGTTAAATAATAAGCATTCATTGACTTGCAGCCCTTAATCTTTTATGTGTAATCTTAATCTTTTAAGAGTTCTTGAGGCTCTTCCTCATGCACAGCACAATCTTCTGACTTTCGATACAGCATCTTAGAAAATCCTCAGCTTTAATTTCATGGCAAGATCTCTCCTGTTTCCTAACTCTGTCAACCTTCACTCTGACTAGCGTCCAGATTAATAGTTTTTTAACTGCTGAGCAATTATGACAGGTGATTAATTAGTCTCAAGGAGCCGCCACTTGTGCTGCTATTAATCAGCTCATCACCAGACAGAGAGAGAGGGAAAAGCAATCTGTATTTGATACAAAATGGGCTGGGCAGGCATTATTCAGGCAATAAGAAAAGGTCATTGTAGAGCTGAAAGCATGATGAACAGGCTTTGTGAGATTGATGAAAGAGAATTGTTTTCTGTATATATTAGGAGAAAAAAAAAACCCTGTCCATTTCAGTGTGGTGAAAGGAACTCAATGCATAGAGAATGGATTCTTCCAGATGTGTAAAGTACTTAAATTTTATACAATAGGCATAAAGGTGTATTTCTGAGTTAAAGTGTAAGGTGAGCTGTGGACTTCTTCTTCATCAGTTTTGAAAATATCATAAAGACTGAGACTGTTGCACTTGATGATTAAACCAGAAACTTGTGTGCCGACTTCCATTTCTCTTTATTTCTCTGCAGTTTGTCCTCAGTCTGATCTTTTTACCTCAACACAAATCTGCTCTGTTCCAATATTCCTATCATTATTGCCATTGTGAACCTGATCAGCTTCTGTCTAGATATTTAAATAATCTTTCTCTTGACTGGTGTTTAATGAGTTACTGAAATTTTGGTGATTTTGCCCGCTTGAAATGAAAATTGGATGGTGGAAACTTTGTGATTAAAACTACAAATGGGATTATGGTGAACTCTTTGACATGACTTGTAAACTTCATCCTGAATGCTCAACATTAAGGTAGATATCATTGTTCCAATATAAAACAACCTAGCTTAAATTCTACTTCTCTTTCTTACTAACTGTATGATCTTGGACAAGTCACCTAACTTTTAGTTTACTCATCTGTAAAAAGAAAATGGTAACATCTGCATTATAAGAAAGGTGTGAATTTTCAACGAATGAATACATAATAAAATGCTCAGAACCTTGTCTGGGATACAAAGATAGATAACAGCTATTGTTGCTTCTTGCCATGTACCTAGCCCTATTTTTTAAACAAACTAGGTAGCTTTGCACCTGGATACCTCTGAGTTTTTCATTTCCAGTCAGGAAATGAAATTTGCATCCTTCATTTACATATTGAACAGATAGCCATCTTCAACTGCTGAGCAATTATGACAGGTGATTAATTAGTCTCAAGGAGCCGCCACTTGTGCTGCTATTAATCAGCTCATCACCAGACAGAGAGAGAGGGAAAAGCAATCTGTATTTGATACAAAATGGGCTGGGCAGGCATTATTCAGGCAATAAGAAAAGGTCATTGTAGAGCTGAAAGCATGATGAGCAGGCTTTGTGAGATTGATGAAAGAGAATTGTTTTCTGTATATATTATGAGAAAAAAAAAACCCTGTCCATTTCAGTGTGGTGAAAGGAACTCAATGCATAGAGAATGGATTCTTCCAGATGTGTAAAGTACTTAAATTTTATACAATAGGCATAAAGGTGTATTTCTGAGTTAAAGTGTAAGGTGAGCTGTGGACTTCTTCTTCATCAGTTTTGAAAATATCATAAAGACTGAGACTGTTGCACTTGATGATTAAACCAGAAACTTGTGTGCCGACTTCCATTTCTCTTTATTTCTCTGCAGTTTGTCCTCAGTCTGATCTTTTTACCTCAACACAAATCTGCTCTGTTCCAATATTCCTATCATTATTGCCATTGTGAACCTGATCAGCTTCTGTCTAGATATTTAAATAATCTTTCTCTTGACTGGTGTTTAATGAGTTACTGAAATTTTGGTGATTTTGCCCGCTTGAAATGAAAATTGGATGGTGGAAACTTTGTGATTAAAACTACAAATGGGATTATGGTGAACTCTTTGACATGACTTGTAAACTTCATCCTGAATGCTCAACATTAAGGTAGATATCATTGTTCCAATATAAAACAACCTAGCTTAAATTCTACTTCTCTTTCTTACTAACTGTATGATCTTGGACAAGTCACCTAACTTTTAGTTTACTCATCTGTAAAAAGAAAATGGTAACATCTGCATTATAAGAAAGGTGTGAATTTTCAACGAATGAATACATAATAAAATGCTCAGAACCTTGTCTGGGATACAAAGATAGATAACAGCTATTGTTGCTTCTTGCCATGTACCTAGCCCTATTTTTTAAACAAACTAGGTAGCTTTGCACCTGGATACCTCTGAGTTTTTCATTTCCAGTCAGGAAATGAAATTTGCATCCTTCATTTACATATTGAACAGATAGCCATCTTCACTGTTCAACTTAAAATTTAGTTACCTTCTCTAACATGCCTTTTCTAACTTTCTCTGCTTAGATGAAAATTACCTTCCCCACTGCCCTGTACATCACACGGTCTCCTGTCATACTTGTCAATTACCTCAACACTTGATTGCATTTCTTTTGCCATGAAAAAGCTTTTAGATTTAATTAGATCACACTTATTTATTTCGTCTTTATTTCTCTTACTCTAGGAGGCAGGTCATAGAAGATCATGCTTTGCTTTATGTTATCAAGTATTCTACCTATGTTTTTCTCTAAGAGTTTTATGGTTTCTGGCCTTACAGTTAGATCTTTAATCCATTTTGAGTTTATCTTTGTGTATGATTTTAGGAAGTGTTCCAACTTCGTTCTTTGACATGTAGCTGTTCAGTTTTCCCAACATCACTTATTGAAGAGGCTGTCTTTGCCCCATTATATATTATTGCCTCCTTTGTCAAAAATAAGGTACCCTTAGGTGTGTGGGTTTATCTCTGGGTTCTCTGTCTTGTTCCATTGGTCTGTATTTCTGTTTTTGTGCCAGTACCATGCTGTCTTGATGACTGTTGCTTTGTAAGTATAATCTGAAGTCAGGAAGATTGGTCCCTCATTTAATGTCCTTACTAGTAGACTTCCCCCGTGGTTCTAGTGGTAAAGAATCCCCCTGCCAATTCAGGAGATGCAAGAGACACGGGATGGATCCCCTGGATTGGAAGATCCCTTGGAGAAGGAAATGGCAACCCGTTCCAGTATTCTTGCCTGGAAAATTCCATGGAAAGAAGAGCCTGGCAGGCTACAATCCATGGGCTGCAATCAGACACAAGTGAGCTACAGAGCACATGCATATAACTCGAGGTTTCTTCCTCTATATTGCCCCAGCATGTCTTACATGTGATAGGAATTTAATCTGTATTTTGAACAAAATGCTCAGAACCTTGTCTGGGATACAAAGATAGATAACAGCTATTGTTGCTTCTTGCCATGTACCTAGCCCTATTTTTTAAACAAACTAGGTAGCTTTGCACCTGGATACCTCTGAGTTTTTCATTTCCAGTCAGGAAATGAAATTTGCATCCTTCATTTACATATTGAACAGATAGCCATCTTCACTGTTCAACTTAAAATTTAGTTACCTTCTCTAACATGCCTTTTCTAACTTTCTCTGCTTAGATGAAAATTACCTTCCCCACTGCCCTGTACATCACACGGTCTCCTGTCATACTTGTCAATTACCTCAACACTTGATTGCATTTCTTTTGCCATGAAAAAGCTTTTAGATTTAATTAGATCACACTTATTTATTTCGTCTTTATTTCTCTTACTCTAGGAGGCAGGTCATAGAAGATCATGCTTTGCTTTATGTTATCAAGTATTCTACCTATGTTTTTCTCTAAGAGTTTTATGGTTTCTGGCCTTACAGTTAGATCTTTAATCCATTTTGAGTTTATCTTTGTGTATGATTTTAGGAAGTGTTCCAACTTCGTTCTTTGACATGTAGCTGTTCAGTTTTCCCAACATCACTTATTGAAGAGGCTGTCTTTGCCCCATTATATATTATTGCCTCCTTTGTCAAAAATAAGGTACCCTTAGGTGTGTGGGTTTATCTCTGGGTTCTCTGTCTTGTTCCATTGGTCTGTATTTCTGTTTTTGTGCCAGTACCATGCTGTCTTGATGACTGTTGCTTTGTAAGTATAATCTGAAGTCAGGAAGATTGGTCCCTCATTTAATGTCCTTACTAGTAGACTTCCCCAGTGGTTCTAGTGGTAAAGAATCCCCCTGCCAATTCAGGAGATGCAAGAGACACGGGATGGATCCCCTGGATTGGAAGATCCCTTGGAGAAGGAAATGGCAACCCGTTCCAGTATTCTTGCCTGGAAAATTCCATGGAAAGAAGAGCCTGGCAGGCTACAATCCATGGGCTGCAATCAGACACAAGTGAGCTACAGAGCACATGCATATAACTCGAGGTTTCTTCCTCTATATTGCCCCAGCATGTCTTACATGTGATAGGAATTTAATCTGTATTTTGAACAAAATGAATGAATATTTCAGGAAAGTTTGTACAGATGAATAGAGATAACAGTTAGATAAAAAATATCCATTGAAGTAATCAAACTTCTCCAAACTGAAGATAAAGCCAGGAACTGATCCATGTACTTAAATCAGTATTAACTCTCTGGGGCACTGCTGTAATTGGGCATCAGGGAATATACTCTGGGCTGGAATAATTAGTGACCTGAGGCAAATGCTTTGAATTTCACTCCTTATTAAAATTACCATCATCTGGAGAATGAAATTTAAAAAAAAAATCTAAATAGATGAGGTTCCTTCTAGCAAATTGTCATATGATGTCACTGATTGCCCAGTTGTCTCTTTATGAGGCTTTTCTGGGACACCAGGGGATTACCATGATCTATAGAAGAGAGGTGTCAAAGTTTCCATTTCATTTAAAATACAGAGCCAGTCTGAGGAAACACTCCATTAAAAAAACTGAGTTTCATCTTCATCTCTCCCCATTGTTAGAAGCCACTCCTCAAGTTGCAGGTAACACTTGTGTGGGCGAAAAAAAGATGCTTGCACTTCTTTTCTACATTAATCATCATTTACACAACACACACAAGGGTATCACAAGCACAGGCATATGACTTCAGGTGGGCAATAAACAGCAAGTGCAAATCAACTTTCTGAAAAAACAAAACTCTATTTTCACATGATTCAATTTACCCCTTCCTGCATGGATGGGTTTAACTACACCAGTATCAGCTTTAGTAATGCACCCAAGGAGGTACTTATACTGAATTGTACTCTGTGCTCATTACTAGAGTAGTTAATCAGGTACAAAGTAGGGCAAAGACCTTTTGGGTTTGCTCCCACTCGAACATTGTCCTAGGTCCCAATACCAGGTTGGACCCATGTTTCACAGTGTCTGTGTGTGTTAGTTGCTCAGTCATGTCCAACTCTTTGAGACCCCATGGAACTGCCAGGCCCCAATTCAGGAGATGCAAGAGACACGGGATGGATCCCCTGGATTGGAAGATCCCTTGGAGAAGGAAATGGCAACCCGTTCCAGTATTCTTGCCTGGAAAATTCCATGGAAAGAAGAGCCTGGCAGGCTACAATCCATGGGCTGCAATCAGACACAAGTGAGCTACAGAGCACATGCATATAACTCGAGGTTTCTTCCTCTATATTGCCCCAGCATGTCTTACATGTGATAGGAATTTAATCTGTATTTTGAACAAAATGAATGAATATTTCAGGAAAGTTTGTACAGATGAATAGAGATAACAGTTAGATAAAAAATATCCATTGAAGTAATCAAACTTCTCCAAACTGAAGATAAAGCCAGGAACTGATCCATGTACTTAAATCAGTATTAACTCTCTGGGGCACTGCTGTAATTGGGCATCAGGGAATATACTCTGGGCTGGAATAATTAGTGACCTGAGGCAAATGCTTTGAATTTCACTCCTTATTAAAATTACCATCATCTGGAGAATGAAATTTAAAAAAAAAATCTAAATAGATGAGGTTCCTTCTAGCAAATTGTCATATGATGTCACTGATTGCCCAGTTGTCTCTTTATGAGGCTTTTCTGGGACACCAGGGGATTACCATGATCTATAGAAGAGAGGTGTCAAAGTTTCCATTTCATTTAAAATACAGAGCCAGTCTGAGGAAACACTCCATTAAAAAAACTGAGTTTCATCTTCATCTCTCCCCATTGTTAGAAGCCACTCCTCAAGTTGCAGGTAACACTTGTGTGGGCGAAAAAAAGATGCTTGCACTTCTTTTCTACATTAATCATCATTTACACAACACACACAAGGGTATCACAAGCACAGGCATATGACTTCAGGTGGGCAATAAACAGCAAGTGCAAATCAACTTTCTGAAAAAACAAAACTCTATTTTCACATGATTCAATTTACCCCTTCCTGCATGGATGGGTTTAACTACACCAGTATCAGCTTTAGTAATGCACCCAAGGAGGTACTTATACTGAATTGTACTCTGTGCTCATTACTAGAGTAGTTAATCAGGTACAAAGTAGGGCAAAGACCTTTTGGGTTTGCTCCCACTCGAACATTGTCCTAGGTCCCAATACCAGGTTGGACCCATGTTTCACAGTGTCTGTGTGTGTTCTCAGTTACTCAGTTGTGTCCAACTCTTTGAGACCCCATGGAACTGCCAGGCTCCTCTGTCCATGGGATTTCCCAGGCAAGAATACTGGAGTGGGTTGCCATTTCCTTCTCCAGGGGATCTTCCTAACGTAGGGATAGAACCCATGTCTCCTGCATGGGCAGGCAGGTTCTTTATCACTGAGCCACCTGGCAGGCCCCAGAGTCAGAATTGCTCTTACCTATTTCGTACCTTTCTTTCTGTTCTAGAAAAATGCCAAACAAGGTTATCTGGCACCCCTACAGCAGCTGCCTTCAAGAAGCGCTATTTACCAGCCTGTTCACTATATCTGATAGAAGTACTGGTCCTTTGGATAATTAATGACATTCATTTGCGTTTAAATCTTCAAAAAGAAACCCCATTCTTTATTTACTCTTTAACTTTTAAAAAATTATGGAACAACAAAGGCTATTTGTTCTCCCTTCTCTAAAAAAAGTTGTCCTCATCTTTCCCTGTGCTTCTATTCACTAAAGATATACATGACACTTTGGAAATATGACTCCAGCTCTGATTGTTCGCCTTGAGCTTCAGACCAACTCTCTGATGAGTACTTTCTTCAGGGTGTGCTACAGATAAGTCTGGCTGAAATTTCTCACAGAGTGTGATCATAATCTCTGTTCCCTTCACCTGTCCTCCTGTACTTGCCTTCTAGGTTAGTGACCTATGGAGACAATTAAGGCAACGTTCTTGAAGATTCTTTTATATTTTCCTTATTCTCCATCATGCCTCTTTTATTTATAATATTTTTATTTATCTTTTTATTCTTTGGCATGTGCGGGACTCCCATTGCAGCGGCCTCCCTCACCGCAGAGCTCTGGCTCTGGGCACATGTGCTGCAGAGCACCGGCCGGCAATTGGACACACCAGCCCAGCCGCTCTGTGGCATGTGGGATCTCCCTGGGCCAGGGACCGAACTGGCGGCCCCTGCACTGCAAGGCGGAGCCTCTACCCATTGGACCTCCAGGAAAGCCCCTCTGGGAGATTCTTTATCTTTTTCTCTTTCCCTTTCACTCACCTTCATTTGAAGTCTCCACATGGCCCTGCTTATCTCATCTCAAAAATGTCATCAGAATTCCTTCTGTAACCACCATGCAAATAGAGATTTATCGTCTCTTAGTAAGAACATTGTAACAGTTGCTGGACTCATCTGTCTTTGTAACCAGATGTATAGAGAGGGATCTTTCTTGTTTTCTCAGGCTTGAGCATTCCTTATTCCAAACTCAAGGTGTCATCTGCCACTGAGGCCATATACCAATCCTAGCTTTTTTTTTTTTTAAAGATTTAGTTTTATTTATTTATTTTTGGGTGGGGGTCGGGTTGGGGAGGGAGGGGAGTGGGCGGGCCACTTCTATTGGTCTTCCATTTCTCTATTTTCATCCATCTTTGTTCTCTGGCTCCTGTGGGCCTCCCATTGCGGTGGCATCTGTCGTTGCAGAGCACTGGCTCTGGGCTCATGCGCTCCAAAGCTCCGGCTCAGTAATTGGACACATCAGTCCAGCTGCTCCGCGGCACGTGGGATCTTCCCAGGCCAGGGATCGAACCGGCGCCCCTTGCACTGCAAGGCAGTGTCCTTACCCACTGGACCACCAGGGGGAGCCCCAATCCTAGCTTTTTGAGAGAAGCTAGGGCAGAACTACTTCTATTACAAAACATTATTTTTCTCAATTATAAGAAGGTGGCTTCTGGAAGAAGATTCTGTAGGAGAGAGGTGGTATAAAAAATGCATTTATTTATCTTGAGAGGATTTTCTCTCCTCAAAACCTAGTGAGGTGTCCTCTAAGTTAATCAGCTATGTGATTAAGTGTGTCTACAACCGGCACACTGATACCCCAGTTCCAAGATGAGTCCCTCCTTAAGCCTGTGTGTTTACTCATCTAAGGTGGCTGTACATGTAGAGATGAAGTGAGCATGGGATGCAGAATAATACGTTAGGGCATAGAGGAGACGTCTTTGAAGCATGCCCAGCTCCCACCTTTCAATCTGATGAGGATGATGAAGTGATGAACTTCTCTATGTTCCAGTCAATGCTGAGCAACCATGTGGTCCCTTCAGAGTGGACTGCCAATGGGGTCATTAGGATGTGAAAAGTAGTTCCTACATGCCATGCAACTGCTCTGTGTAGGTCCACAGACACCTCCAAAATTCTTACGCTTGGCTTACTCAGGAAAAACAAATTTGTTCCCTTACCACAAAGGAAAACACTTTCACCCAGCATTGTCCTGGAAGCAGAGACAATAAAACCTTCCCTCTGCCTCACTCCTGGCCCTATTGGCCCTTCTTCCCATTATTGCTGTTGCCCTTCATTCAACTGTAGATTTTAAATTAGTGAAGCATAAGTCATTTTAACTGTATAGTTCATGTCTAAAATATTTAAAATGCACTCACAGAAACTAGGGATTTCCCCAGTGGCTCAGTGGGTAAAGAATCTGTCTGCAATGCAAGAGACTCAAGAGATACGAGTTCCATCTCTGGGTTGGGAAAATCTTCCTGAGGAGGGCATGGAAACCCTCTCCAGTATTCTTGCTTGCAGAATCCCAAGGACAGAGGAGCCTGGAGGGCTGCAGCCCATGCAGTCACAAAGAATCCAGACACGATTGAAGTGATTGAGCATGTATGTGAGCATGCAGCAGACACAGATATTAAAGAGGAATTCATTAATAACACCAATCAGTACAAACTAATTATCTTGAAGTTTTATAAAACTCCTGCTTTATAATGTAGTTTTTCATTGAGATATACTTAGTTTCAAGTGTACAGCAAAGTGATTCAGTTATATATGTTCTTTTTCAAAAAAATTTCCCTTAGGTTATTGCAAAGTATTGAGTATAATTCCCTGTGCTATGCAATGGGTCCTTGTTGTTATTCTATTTTATAATATAGTAGCATACATATATATGTGTGTGTGTATATATATATATATATATGAATTGCAAACTCCTAATTTATTGTCCCCATGCTACCGGCTAACCATAAATTTGTTTTCTGTGTCTGTGAGTCTATTTCTGTTTTGTAAGCAACTTCATTTGTATCATTATTTTAGAGTCCACAAGTAAGTGATATCATATGATAGTTGTCTTTCTCTGTCTAAATTGTTTCAGTTAATATGATAGTGCCTAGGTTCATTCATGTTACTATAAATGGCACTATTTCATTCCTTTTTGTGGTTGAGCAGCTGTGTTTTATGCAGATAAAATCGTATTTTCCATTTTGACATCTTAGAATCATAGTTATATATGCTATTTAGTGACTTCTATTATTTAATAATATGCTATGGGAATCTTCCTGTAAACAGAGTATATCATTTTTTTTTCATTTTCTTATTTATAATAGAGCATGAAATTTTATGCAATTACCAAAGTTTATCCAGTTGGTGAGCTAATGCTTAATTTATAGAGGAAATGCATGCATATACAACTAAATCTTTAAAACAATACAAATGAACATAGCAGGGAAAACAAACTCTTCCCTATATTTAATTGTTTTGTTGTTGTTGTTGTTGTTTTTAACTCTTAGCATTAGGGTCATCCCTGGCAATCCAGTTGTTAAGACTTTGTGCTTCCACTGCAGGGGGCATGGATGGATTCAGTCTCTTGTTGGGAAACTAAGATACCACATGCTGTGTAGTTCAGCCTAAAACAAATACAGATCTACTAGCATTATAGCATAGCATAGTTTAACTTAACATAATCTAGTTCTTGATGACTCCATTTTTTTTTTTTAAGTCCCTCATTTGTATCAGACTTTTTGTCATTTCAAGAAGAGCCATGAAATTCTTCAGGCAAGAATACTGGAGTGGGTAGCCTTTCTCTTGTCCAGGGGATCTTCCTAACCCAGGGGTCAAACTCAGGTCTCTTGCAATGCAAATGGATTCTTTACCTTTTAAGCCACCAGGGAAGCCCTTGATAACTCCATTTTTAAAAATTAACATGCAACTTCTTTTCCATCATTTCTCTTTTCTTCCAATTCATTTTAAAATTTTTATGAGGTCTATATTCTATTTCATAATTATTATGATTTTATTTGCACAGTTATTCATTCAGTGTAAAATTTTAAATCAATATTTAAAAAAAATGTTCATCCCTGTTAGGATTTGATTCTTTGTTGTTCTTGTCATAATAACGTTTTCTGGTGGTCAGTAAAATGCTATTACAGATGGAGGCAAAATGTGTGCTTAGTTGCCTTTTCAAACCAGAAGTTCTGTAAATTCCTTTAATAATGGCCATAAGAGGAGACCTTCCCTCTCCTACTAATTTAATGATGTAAATAATACGTTTGAAAGTCAATCCTACTTTTCAAGTGGAGTAGTTGGGTGTGTCAAATGAAAGAGAATAAAAGTCACTAGATCAAAGCAAGTATTTACACTTTAGAATCTTTTTTGAAAATAAAGGTAATCTGTCTGGGGAAGATTGTTGAAAACATACTTTACAATGGGAATTACTTTTTATTTGCTTGCAATCTTTGTTTTCCTCTGATCTTGAAATCACCTGAAACATGTCCCTTTTGGAGAAATGAAGAGTAAGGCTTTTTTTTTTGCTAAAGAAACTGTATTTGCTTGCACTTTGCAAAGAATAATGATGTTTATCTAATGTGCTGTAAATGGACTGTGCCCAGTAAGGCTTCCCAGCTCTGATTCACTTTGGACAATGTTGTGTGTGTGTGAATATTCAAGGCCTGGACAAGAAGGTGAAAGTCTCTGGGATGGTGGTATGTGTTTTGGGTGATTTAAAAGGTAGATATTAGCATTATAGCATAGCATAGTTTAACTTAACATAATCTAGTTCTTGATGACTCCATTTTTTTTTTTTAAGTCCCTCATTTGTATCAGACTTTTTGTCATTTCAAGAAGAGCCATGAAATTCTTCAGGCAAGAATACTGGAGTGGGTAGCCTTTCTCTTGTCCAGGGGATCTTCCTAACCCAGGGGTCAAACTCAGGTCTCTTGCAATGCAAATGGATTCTTTACCTTTTAAGCCACCAGGGAAGCCCTTGATAACTCCATTTTTAAAAATTAACATGCAACTTCTTTTCCATCATTTCTCTTTTCTTCCAATTCATTTTAAAATTTTTATGAGGTCTATATTCTATTTCATAATTATTATGATTTTATTTGCACAGTTATTCATTCAGTGTAAAATTTTAAATCAATATTTAAAAAAAATGTTCATCCCTGTTAGGATTTGATTCTTTGTTGTTCTTGTCATAATAACGTTTTCTGGTGGTCAGTAAAATGCTATTACAGATGGAGGCAAAATGTGTGCTTAGTTGCCTTTTCAAACCAGAAGTTCTGTAAATTCCTTTAATAATGGCCATAAGAGGGAGACCTTCCCTCTCCTACTAATTTAATGATGTAAATAATACGTTTGAAAGTCAATCCTACTTTTCAAGTGGAGTAGTTGGGTGTGTCAAATGAAAGAGAATAAAAGTCACTAGATCAAAGCAAGTATTTACACTTTAGAATCTTTTTTGAAAATAAAGGTAATCTGTCTGGGGAAGATTGTTGAAAACATACTTTACAATGGGAATTACTTTTTATTTGCTTGCAATCTTTGTTTTCCTCTGATCTTGAAATCACCTGAAACATGTCCCTTTTGGAGAAATGAAGAGTAAGGCTTTTTTTTTTTGCTAAAGAAACTGTATTTGCTTGCACTTTGCAAAGAATAATGATGTTTATCTAATGTGCTGTAAATGGACTGTGCCCAGTAAGGCTTCCCAGCTCTGATTCATTTTTGGACAATGTTGTGTGTGTGTGAATATTCAAGGCCTGGACAAGAAGGTGAAAGTCTCTGGGATGGTGGTATGTGTTTTTGGGTGATTTAAAATGAGATAGATATTAGCAAACCCATTTCTCTGAGATCTTTATAGCTTCAGAGTGAATTATTTCTGTCCATAAAACAGAGAACCTGCTGTGTGATATTTGTAAACAGCAATTTTGTTCTTAAAAACAACATAAACCTTTTATGTGCCTGATGCCTGTTTCCTAATAGCTTTTTGTTGAATGTCTCACATACCAATGGAGGCTAGGATGAAAGAGATATGTTCTATGCAAATATTGTTTCCCACCAGTTGTTATGATTAATCAAATTGAGCCATCCATCTAATAAAATTACATCTCATGCAAATTCATGGTGGCTGTACCCCAGCTGTCTATAGCTGCTGCTCTGGCTGCCACCATTGCCACTGCACAGTGTGTATTATCCTCTCCCGTATGCAATTCCTGTGTGCTTCATATAGGACATATGTTAATTCTAGGGACTTATAACACTTCCTTTTTGGTCTTAGCATCTTCTAGTCAATGTATCAGCAGGAGACCATCAAGAGAGGAAGTAGCATTTCCTTTCTAGTCTAGAGATTCAATTGCACCTCTGTTTCATGTCATGGAATTCGAGGGGGAAAAGGAGACTCAGCCTTGAATAATACTGCACCAGCATTTGACTGTGATCACTATAATGAGAATTATGGAACCAGTAAGGTAGCAGACTAACTGTGCACATCTGGCCCGCTCATGTGTTTTTGGACATTGGACCTCGAATGGAGCCTCAATAAGTAGTTCTGTGTTGGCCTTAGTATCTTAGTAGCTGACGTCTGCTTTTCTATTCTTTTTTTTTTTTTTGGTTTATCCACTCCTGTTTTCATTAGATGAAGGCCTTCTCCTAAGAGTGCATGTTGGTAGAAATGGCATGGACTTTGAACTGAAGTGCTGCCATTTTTAAGATGTGCAAGCTGTTTACTCTTTCTTAGCCCACTCTCCTCAACCTTGTTTGACCTGCTAAGTTTTGCATTGCCTTTTAGATCTCTGCTTGGCTTTTTCTTTACTTTTCAAGAAGCCTTCCCTGATCTTGAAAGATGAAATCAGTAGGCTCTCTTTTATTATTCTTTAAAACTAATTTTATATATTTACTATAATCTCAAGTATTCTGTATGTTATATCCACCAGTTATTTTTCTCTTCCCAATACTGGGCCTTTAAAATTGGAAGCTATGTCTTGATCATTATTTCACCCATGTGCATTACAGACGGCTTCCCAGGTGGTGCTAGTAGTAACAAATCCACTTGCCAATGCAGAAGACATAAGAGATGTGGGCTAGATCCCTGGATCGGAAAGATTCCTTGGAGTAGGAAATTTCAACACACTCTGGTATTCTTGCCTAGGAAATTCCATGAATAGAGGAACCCAGCAGGTTACAGTCCATTGGGCAACAAAGTGTTGGACACAACTTGACTGGCTGGGCATGCACCATTATAAAATTCCTAAATTATTTTGGTGATTAATATGGGATTGACAAATAAGTATTTAATGAACATAACTATATCAGGACATTCAGGTTGCAGGAAATGACTAAATTATTTATGCCCCATATCCAATTGTACAAGGAGTTATTTCTACATTCTGGAGTTGCCTGGAAATCTAACTTCAGTTATTCAAGGATAAGAGAAGGATCAAGAAGTTTTCTCCCAAAGATCATTCGGGAATCTCTGTGCTCTGACAGTTTCGAGCAGCTAAAGCAGCAACCATTGATTTTTAAATTGATCATTGTGCCACTATTTTGGATCACTGGCCCACACTAGACATTGGAAGATGTGCTGTTTCAATCTCCTGTGCTGGATATATGTATACTTACTTTGTCACTGAGTCCCAGTCTTCAAAAATACCTACAGAATCAGTGTGCCTAAAGTTTCTACTTTCTTGGGGTGCTGTTCAGGAGAGATGCCAAGAGAGAACCTCTAAGAACCCATCACACTCAGTGTTCTCATGTTGTAGGAAGCCAACCCTGTTCTAACTGGGTGAATGGCAACCCTGTTCTTCTCAAATTTCCAGCCACCATACCAGCTAATCAAAGATCTCAACTGTGTGGGATTTGACAATATGGCCTTTGAAATACTCTGTGAAACACAAGATATTGATCTCTATTCCATCCCTACCTTGTTATAAACACTGGAGCATGAGGGGAAAAGGAGGGGAAACTTTATTTCTTATTTCAGCAGCAACCAGAACAAGGCAGAGGTTAAATTCTGAAAAATTATCTAACCACAACTGAATGAGCTAATTTGTTAATCAATGAAATTTCATGTCCCACATCATAAAGTTATGATGATTAAATATGATTAAGAATGCCACCTGTTCTCATGTTTTCAAAGCATCACAATGCACAGCAGTCTGTGCACGCACAGGATGACTATGCAGCAACCCTTGCCCCACTGTGTTTGGGTGCATTGCATCAGATCGCCTCCATTGACAGGAGGGTTCTTTACCACTGGAACTGCAGTTAATGACATCAAGTCTCCTGAAGTTTAAATTTTTCCCCAGGAATGTTTCAATCATTTGCTGAGCTCTATTCTAAGAAAAAGTAGATTGCATCTATTTTGTTTTGTTTGTCTTTTTTTTTTCAGATTCCATATTTAAGTGCAATCATATAGTATCTGTGTTTCTCCTTATGGCAGTTAACTTAGCATAATACCTACCAGGTCTATTGACATTGCTACAAATTGCAAGATTTCATTATTTTTTTTTATGACTGAGTAATATTCCATTACAGGTTTCCCTGGTGGCTCAGCAGTAAAGAATCTACCTGTTGATGTAGGGGGCACAGGCTTGATCTCTTGGCTGGGAAGATGCCCTAGAGAAGGAAATGGCAAACCACTCTAGTATTCCGTCCTGAGAAATTCCATGAACAGAGGAGCCTTATGGGCTACAGTCCCAGGGATTACAAAGAGTTGGACATGAGTTAATGACTAAACAACCACAACAGATATTCCATTGCATATATATATTGCATATTTTCTTGATGCATTCATTTATTTGAGGCACATTAGGTTGCCTTGGTATCTTACCTATTGTAAATAGGGCTGCAATGAATGTAGAGATACATATGGGATGGATAAAATAAATAGAAGGTATTGCAAGGTACAAGCTTCCAGTTATAAGTTAAATAAATATGTACATTTGGGAAATATGGTTAGTAATCAAAGATCTCAACTGTGTGGGATTTGACAATATGGCCTTTGAAATACTCTGTGAAACACAAGATATTGATCTCTATTCCATCCCTACCTTGTTATAAACACTGGAGCATGAGGGGAAAAGGAGGGGAAACTTTATTTCTTATTTCAGCAGCAACCAGAACAAGGCAGAGGTTAAATTCTGAAAAATTATCTAACCACAACTGAATGAGCTAATTTGTTAATCAATGAAATTTCATGTCCCACATCATAAAGTTATGATGATTAAATATGATTAAGAATGCCACCTGTTCTCATGTTTTCAAAGCATCACAATGCACAGCAGTCTGTGCACGCACAGGATGACTATGCAGCAACCCTTGCCCCACTGTGTTTGGGTGCATTGCATCAGATCGCCTCCATTGACAGGAGGGTTCTTTACCACTGGAACTGCAGTTAATGACATCAAGTCTCCTGAAGTTTAAATTTTTCCCCAGGAATGTTTCAATCATTTGCTGAGCTCTATTCTAAGAAAAAGTAGATTGCATCTATTTTGTTTTGTTTGTCTTTTTTTTTTCAGATTCCATATTTAAGTGCAATCATATAGTATCTGTGTTTCTCCTTATGGCAGTTAACTTAGCATAATACCTACCAGGTCTATTGACATTGCTACAAATTGCAAGATTTCATTATTTCTTATGGCTGAGTAATATTCCATTACAGGTTTCCCTGGTGGCTCAGCAGTAAAGAATCTACCTGTTGATGTAGGGGGCACAGGCTTGATCTCTTGGCTGGGAAGATGCCCTAGAGAAGGAAATGGCAAACCACTCTAGTATTCCGTCCTGAGAAATTCCATGAACAGAGGAGCCTTATGGGCTACAGTCCCAGGGATTACAAAGAGTTGGACATGAGTTAATGACTAAACAACCACAACAGATATTCCATTGCATATATATATTGCATATTTTCTTGATGCATTCATTTATTTGAGGCACATTAGGTTGCCTTGGTATCTTACCTATTGTAAATAGGGCTGCAATGAATGTAGAGATACATATGGGATGGATAAAATAAATAGAAGGTATTGCAAGGTACAAGCTTCCAGTTATAAGTTAAATAAATATGTACATTTGGGAAATATGGTTAGTAATATAATGACTTTCTATGGTGATAGATGGTAACTGGTCTTGCTTCAGTGATGATCATTTTATAATGTATAAGACTATCAAAAAAAACTATGATGCACACCTGAAACTAATATAATATTGTTATGAATTTAACAATAAATAAATAGAGCTCCTCCTAGGTTAAGGGTAATCTTAACCTAGGAATTTTTCTAACTTCAAATAAATGTGTTCTGACATTGTTCTGGGGGCTCCAACTCTGCCTTTTTGTCAGTGTGAAAAGATATGACCAAGACAGTAGATTTATAGAGCAGCAAGGCCTGAGTCCATTGGTGCTAAGCATCATGGGTAGCTGAACAGAAATTAGGAACCAGGTCCCTTGCCGTTTAGAATGTTGTGATTAGTGATTGGGTTGAAAGATGGCAGAATGATATGATTTCAATTTCATATAATTGCATATAATTTGAAAACAATGAAGGAAAATGTATGTTATGTGCTTATTTTAAATGTATGTTATGTGCTTACTTTATGTCAGGTATTGTAGGTATAATCATGTTTTATCACTTAATCCCCATTCACATGATAGTGTGAAAACTGAAAAAAAAAAAGAGAGAGTTTCGCAGGAACACATAGACAAGAATACAGGAAGACAGAGGTGAGTCCATATCTGTCTCAATCCACACACATCCTTTTTCTTCATTATCCTCAGTAATGAAGGTCATGAATCATCTAGGAAAAGACAATAGTTATCCTGCCACAGAGAATTCCTCTGATTCTAGGTTGAATAATACTAAAGCAGAATAAAACAGAGTGACAGATTTAATGGCAAGGGCACATGCTCATGGGAAGGTAAGAACTATCATGGTAGCCCCTCTAGAGGAATCACAACCTATATCTCAATGGTTGCCTAACAGGTGCCATTGCAGGAACCTACCAGCTACAGGTAAGCATGGAATGGTTGATGAGGGAACCTAGAGGTCCAGACCAAGTACCTTGGTATCTTACCTATTGTAAATAGGGCTGCAATGAATGTAGAGATACATATGGGATGGATAAAATAAATAGAAGGTATTGCAAGGTACAAGCTTCCAGTTATAAGTTAAATAAATATGTACATTTGGGAAATATGGTTAGTAATATAATGACTTTCTATGGTGATAGATGGTAACTGGTCTTGCTTCAGTGATGATCATTTTATAATGTATAAGACTATCAAAAAAAACTATGATGCACACCTGAAACTAATATAATATTGTTATGAATTTAACAATAAATAAATAGAGCTCCTCCTAGGTTAAGGGTAATCTTAACCTAGGAATTTTTCTAACTTCAAATAAATGTGTTCTGACATTGTTCTGGGGGCTCCAACTCTGCCTTTTTGTCAGTGTGAAAAGATATGACCAAGACAGTAGATTTATAGAGCAGCAAGGCCTGAGTCCATTGGTGCTAAGCATCATGGGTAGCTGAACAGAAATTAGGAACCAGGTCCCTTGCCGTTTAGAATGTTGTGATTAGTGATTGGGTTGAAAGATGGCAGAATGATATGATTTCAATTTCATATAATTGCATATAATTTGAAAACAATGAAGGAAAATGTATGTTATGTGCTTATTTTAAATGTATGTTATGTGCTTACTTTATGTCAGGTATTGTAGGTATAATCATGTTTTATCACTTAATCCCCATTCACATGATAGTGTGAAAACTGAAAAAAAAAAAGAGAGAGTTTCGCAGGAACACATAGACAAGAATACAGGAAGACAGAGGTGAGTCCATATCTGTCTCAATCCACACACATCCTTTTTCTTCATTATCCTCAGTAATGAAGGTCATGAATCATCTAGGAAAAGACAATAGTTATCCTGCCACAGAGAATTCCTCTGATTCTAGGTTGAATAATACTAAAGCAGAATAAAACAGAGTGACAGATTTAATGGCAAGGGCACATGCTCATGGGAAGGTAAGAACTATCATGGTAGCCCCTCTAGAGGAATCACAACCTATATCTCAATGGTTGCCTAACAGGTGCCATTGCAGGAACCTACCAGCTACAGGTAAGCATGGAATGGTTGTATGCTGAGGGGAACCTAGAGGTCCAGACCAAGTACCTTGCTGTATCTGAGTATCTGAGTCTTGATATTGGTACTGAGAGGGACATAACTGATTACGCAATCCACCCGAATTAAAAAGGAAAGAAAAAAACACAACGAAACAAAAAAAACAAACAAAAAAACAGCGCCAACTCAAAATCAAACCTGTTAGAGCTGAAGCAAGGTCAGAAATGCCATAGTAAGCATCTGAAATCATTTCTTGTTGAAGCAGGACATCAGTCAGTCTCTCCTCAAGTTGGATTTCATTTGAAAGTGGAATGGAGGGCTCAGAAGTGAAAAGTGTCCTAATAGGAGGCTACCCATTTTCTTACGTTCAAAGTACTCTATTTTTCTCATTCCTTCCTGATAGTTTTTCTGTGGCTTTCCTAAATGCTTGCTTACCATCTGTTTGTTCTTTGGGAGTGCAGTGTGTCATGTGAGAGATTGTGTCATTTTTCATTTTCATCTGGTATCATTTTGGGCTCACACTTGACGTGAGCACTATGTCCCGTGTCAGCAAGGCAGCCAAGTTGCAGGGAGTCAGCCATTGTGGAGCTGTTTCTCTTTATTGAGGGCAGATTGGATTAAACAGAAGTGAGAGATATTTTGGTTACCCTTAATTAGGGCCTGGAGTACGTATGTTCTGTTCCAGATGAGATAGCCTGATGAAGAAAGCAGCAAGAAGTCATTAGAACACAGGTAAATACGTCACTGCTAAAGATGGGGGACAGTGGCAAAGCATTTGGAAAACAGATTACCTTTGTTTGCAAGTTGGACAGAAAGAGGCAGCCATTCTCAAGAATCTGTGAAATTTATCTGCACAGTTTTGAGCAGTTACTTGTCACTTTCTATATTTGTTCATAGGTTAAAAAAATGTTGGTATATAATTAGTGTGTTTTCTGTTCCCAAATGTAACAAATCATGACAGCATTTAATTTGTAAATATGGATGTCCTGCCACAGAGAATTCCTCTGATTCTAGGTTGAATAATACTAAAGCAGAATAAAACAGAGTGACAGATTTAATGGCAAGGGCACATGCTCATGGGAAGGTAAGAACTATCATGGTAGCCCCTCTAGAGGAATCACAACCTATATCTCAATGGTTGCCTAACAGGTGCCATTGCAGGAACCTACCAGCTACAGGTAAGCATGGAATGGTTGTATGCTGAGGGGAACCTAGAGGTCCAGACCAAGTACCTTGCTGTATCTGAGTATCTGAGTCTTGATATTGGTACTGAGAGGGACATAACTGATTACGCAATCCACCCGAATTAAAAAGGAAAGAAAAAAACACAACGAAACAAAAAAAACAAACAAAAAAACAGCGCCAACTCAAAATCAAACCTGTTAGAGCTGAAGCAAGGTCAGAAATGCCATAGTAAGCATCTGAAATCATTTCTTGTTGAAGCAGGACATCAGTCAGTCTCTCCTCAAGTTGGATTTCATTTGAAAGTGGAATGGAGGGCTCAGAAGTGAAAAGTGTCCTAATAGGAGGCTACCCATTTTCTTACGTTCAAAGTACTCTATTTTTCTCATTCCTTCCTGATAGTTTTTCTGTGGCTTTCCTAAATGCTTGCTTACCATCTGTTTGTTCTTTGGGAGTGCAGTGTGTCATGTGAGAGATTGTGTCATTTTTCATTTTCATCTGGTATCATTTTGGGCTCACACTTGACGTGAGCACTATGTCCCGTGTCAGCAAGGCAGCCAAGTTGCAGGGAGTCAGCCATTGTGGAGCTGTTTCTCTTTATTGAGGGCAGATTGGATTAAACAGAAGTGAGAGATATTTTGGTTACCCTTAATTAGGGCCTGGAGTACGTATGTTCTGTTCCAGATGAGATAGCCTGATGAAGAAAGCAGCAAGAAGTCATTAGAACACAGGTAAATACGTCACTGCTAAAGATGGGGGACAGTGGCAAAGCATTTGGAAAACAGATTACCTTTGTTTGCAAGTTGGACAGAAAGAGGCAGCCATTCTCAAGAATCTGTGAAATTTATCTGCACAGTTTTGAGCAGTTACTTGTCACTTTCTATATTTGTTCATAGGTTAAAAAAATGTTGGTATATAATTAGTGTGTTTTCTGTTCCCAAATGTAACAAATCATGACAGCATTTAATTTGTAAATATGGATGTTTTATAAAATAAAACTACCTTATTACTGAATACTTAGTGTGCAACAAGCAGAGTTTCAGTTTGGATTCTGCAACATTTTCAGATGCAGTTTTCATGATGTACTGCCAACGAATCAATATTATCATGCCATTATATGGATCAGAAAGCTGAGACTTAGGACAGCTGAGTGCCTTGACTGAAGTCACCCAGCTAACAGGTGGCAGAACACAAGATGAAGTGTAAAAATTGTGTGTGCTTTGGCCATACAGGACTGTAAGCATTTGTGATAGGCACTGACATAGTCAACAAATAAGTCACATATATCATATATTGAATGTAAGTAGCTAAACACATGCAACAAGGTCCAGGCCAACCAGCTTCCCCCACCTAGCAGGACTCTCACAAAACCAGTACCGTTATTTTATTTTTTGAGTAAGGAATATTCATCCTATATACATGATAATCTGGTTTACCTAAGTAAGGGTAATATTTCTGACCTAGGAGTTTTAAACTGGTCTCTTGGATGTAAGAGATCATGTGTATCTTTCTGGGGTATGTAGGATCATAAGCTTTAATTATCTATCTATTAGCATTCTCTCAAGGTCAGGGATTCTTGGTCTTTGATTTAGAGCATAAACCACATCCTGAAAGACATTATTCTAGACCTGTAAGGTGTTACCACTCAGATCTGTAATTGAGTCTTCCAAAGTCCATATCACAGTTCCATCAGATGAACTGGTTCAAGATGATGGTGAGCATGATAACATAAATGAATCCTATGAAGATGACCCTCATGTCATACTTAAATCAGTGATCTCTTAGGTTTGAAGTGTTTTAACAATCCTGCATTTTTTTTCATTTCTCCCATGTTTGTGTTTTTTTTGTCATTGTATTTTCTATCTTTTTGTCTTATGTATCCTGCTACTTATTACTATTGTCTTTTAACCTTACTACTAAATTTATAAGTGGTTGGCTTACTACCTTTACTGTGTATTTGCCTTTAAACATAAGTTTTTCATTGTGTAATTTTCATATTTCAGTTTATGACCTTTGTTGATCCATATATAGTACTCACTTTAACATTTCTTGTAAAGCTAGTTTTGTACTGATAAACTCTTTAGCTTTAGCTTGTCTGAACTCTACCTCAAACTAAAAAGGTTTTTCACCTTTTGATAGGAAACTATCAGCCTAATGAAAAGTCTGCCTACTGAGTGAGAGAAGATATTTCCAAGTAAATTAGCCAATAAGGAATTAATACCCAAAATATAGGGCTTCCCAGGTGGTGCTAGTGATAAAGAATCTTCCCACCAATGCAGGAGATGCAACAGACAAGGTTTGATCCCTGGGTCAGGAAGATCTCCTGGAGAGGGAGACTCACAATCCACCCCAGTATTCTTGCCTGAAAAATTCCATGGACAGAGGAGCATGACAAGGGTTGCAGAGTCAGACACAACTGAGCGATTGAATGCACATACACACATTCAAAATATACAAAAAAACTCATACACTTAAGCTCAAATAAACAAACAACCTAATTGAAAATTGGCAATTCCTTAACAAACTAGGAATAAAACTACCATTTGACCCAGCAATCCCACTACTAGGCATATACCTTGAGGAAATCAAAATTGAAAAAGAGACATGGACACCGTTATTCTTTCCAGCACTGTTTACAATAGCTAGAACATGGAAGCAGCCTAGATGTCCATTGACAGATGAATGGATAAAGAAACTGTGGTATATATATACAGTGGGATATTACTCAGCCATAAAAATGAATTCATTTGAGTCAGTTCTAGTGAAGTAAGTCAGAAAGAGAAAGATAAATATTGTATACTAACACATATATTTGGTATCTAGAAAGATGGTACTGATGAATTTATATGCAGGGCAGCAATGGAGAAATAGACATAGAGAATATACATGGGGGAGGAGTGGGTGAGATGTATGGAAACTGTAATATGGACAATTACATTGCTATATGTAAAATAGATAACCAATGGGAATTTGCTGTAAAATCAGGGAATTCAAATAGGAGCTCTGTAACAACCTAGATGGGTGGGATGAGGAGGGAGGCTGGAGGGAATTTCAAGAGGAAAGGAACACCTGTATACCTATGGCTGATTTGTGTTGATGTCTGGCAGTAAACAGCAAAATGCTGTAAAGCTATTATCCTTTAATTAAAAAGATTTTTAAAAATAGTAAAAATAAATGGGCAAAGGGTCTGAGTAGAACTCTACCTCAAACTAAAAGGTTTTCACCTTTTGATAGGAAACTATCAGCCTAATGAAAAGTCTGCCTACTGAGTGAGAGAAGATATTTCCAAGTAAATTAGCCAATAAGGAATTAATACCCAAAATATAGGGCTTCCCAGGTGGTGCTAGTGATAAAGAATCTTCCCACCAATGCAGGAGATGCAACAGACAAGGTTTGATCCCTGGGTCAGGAAGATCTCCTGGAGAGGGAGACTCACAATCCACCCCAGTATTCTTGCCTGAAAAATTCCATGGACAGAGGAGCATGACAAGGGTTGCAGAGTCAGACACAACTGAGCGATTGAATGCACATACACACATTCAAAATATACAAAAAAACTCATACACTTAAGCTCAAATAAACAAACAACCTAATTGAAAATTGGCAATTCCTTAACAAACTAGGAATAAAACTACCATTTGACCCAGCAATCCCACTACTAGGCATATACCTTGAGGAAATCAAAATTGAAAAAGAGACATGGACCCCGTTATTCTTTCCAGCACTGTTTACAATAGCTAGAACATGGAAGCAGCCTAGATGTCCATTGACAGATGAATGGATAAAGAAACTGTGGTATATATATACAGTGGGATATTACTCAGCCATAAAAATGAATTCATTTGAGTCAGTTCTAGTGAAGTAAGTCAGAAAGAGAAAGATAAATATTGTATACTAACACATATATTTGGTATCTAGAAAGATGGTACTGATGAATTTATATGCAGGGCAGCAATGGAGAAATAGACATAGAGAATATACATGGGGGAGGAGTGGGTGAGATGTATGGAAACTGTAATATGGACAATTACATTGCTATATGTAAAATAGATAACCAATGGGAATTTGCTGTAAAATCAGGGAATTCAAATAGGAGCTCTGTAACAACCTAGATGGGTGGGATGAGGAGGGAGGCTGGAGGGAATTTCAAGAGGAAAGGAACACCTGTATACCTATGGCTGATTTGTGTTGATGTCTGGCAGTAAACAGCAAAATGCTGTAAAGCTATTATCCTTTAATTAAAAAGATTTTTAAAAATAGTAAAAATAAATGGGCAAAGGGTCTGAGTAGACATTTTTCCAAAGAAGACATACAGATGGCCATCAGGCATGTGAAGAGATGCTTAACAGCATTAATCATCAGGAAAATGAAAGAAACACAATAAGATATGCCCTCTCACCTATCAGAATGGTTATTGTGAAATAGATAACCAATAAAAAATGTTGGTAATGATGTAAAGAATTAACTGTTGGTGGGGATATAAATTGGTGCAACCATTATGGAAAACAGTATGGAGATTCCTCAAAAATTAAAAAAATTGAGCCATCATATGATCCAGCAGTTTCACTCCTGGGTATTTATCCGAAGAAAATACAAACACTCATTTGAAAAGATACGCCCACCCTTATGTTTGTTTCAGGAATATTTAAAATAGCCAGGATATGGAAGAAGCCTAAGTATCCATCAGCAGATGAATGGGTAAAAAGTTGTGGTATATATGCACAACGGAACATTACTTGCTATTGAAAAGTGAAACTTTATTATTTGTAACAACATGGATGGGTCTATATGGTACTATGCTAAGTGAAATAAATAAAAAAGAGAGAGCCAAATATTTTATGATTTCACTTATATATAGAACCTCTAAAATCAAACAAATGAACAAATATAACAAAACAGAAAGTGATTCGTAGAAAAGACAAACAGGTGTTTGCTTTAGGGGTAGAAAATGGAGGGAAGGAAAGAAATAGTTAAAGAAATTTAAGAGGTAGACTTCCAGTTGCAAGATAAATAAATCATTGGTATGAAGTGTGCAGTGGGAGGAACATAGTCAATATATTAATTGGTGGCCATATATAAGGACCAAACTATATATGGTGACAGGTGGTAACTAAAATCACTATGGTAATCATTTAGAAATCTATAGAAATATGGAATACCTATATTGTGTAACGGGAATTAACACAATGTTACAGATAAATTATACTTCAAAATCAACCAACCAAACAAACAAACTAAAACTAAAAGAACTAATTTGTGATTATCTATGGCATATAGATTATCTGAGGTTGGGAGAGGTGGAATTGGATGAAAGCAGTTAAGAGGTACAAATGTTCAGATATAAGATACATAAGTATTAGGAATATAATGTAAAACATGATAAATATAGTTAACTCTGCTTTACACTATATATGACAGGAGAGTAAATCCCAAGTGTTCTCCTCACTAGGAAACAGGCTTAGTGCAACCTGTGCATAAGCCACTTTGGTGGAGAATGAACTGGCAAACCAAACTTTACCTTAAGGAAACATGAAAGGTGAACATGGCACCAAAGAACCTGCAAAGCCTGTAAACAGAAATAAAAGCTACATCCATCCTAATTACTGAGTGCAGTTAGAACTGGAGCATAGAAGAACACTGAATATGTAATGTGCGTTCAGTGAGCACTGACTAAGTGCTTGGCTCTAGAATAGGTTTGGGTGCTTTGAAGATCTTTATAAGGCAAGCTCTCTGCAAGTAAGTGCTAGAGTCAAGTATATGAATAAATAAATATCTTCAAATCTATATGAAAAGTGGTAAGATACAGGTATGTGTATTTTACATTTGACATCATAATTTGTATATACATTTCTTGAATACTATAAAGAATTGAAAAATGAGCACCTGGTCTGTCCCCATGATATTACAATACTATATTTATAATGATATATGGACCAAAAATATTTATTAATATAATTTAAAGTAAAAATGATCTAAGAAAGTTTCAGCTTGAAAATCTTAAGAACACACAGAAAGAATTTCCCATTCAGGGTCAATTTTTTCTATAAAGGAGGTTGAGGCATGAGTTAAAGATGGTGACATTTGAGGTTGAGGCATGAGTTAAAGGTGGTGACATTTGAGCTATGTCTGAACATATTGAGAGGATTTTTGGTGCTTGGCAAGTAGAGTAAGTGATTGACGTGTGACTAGACTGTCAAAAGTAGAGAGGATTCATTTTAGGATGGAGAATAGAGGTTGAAGTGTTTGGTGCATGTATGAATTTGAACAACTTGAAATTATCACTGTGATGGTCATGTAATCTAAATTTCATAAAGAACAGAATGCCTCTATTTGCTTGCCGTGAAGGTGTGTGATAGGAAGTATGGAAGCTTTATGCCTTTGAAGGTCTCCTTGGACTTTTCTTCATGTGCATGGTCTGAAGAGAGAGTGGAGTGCTATAAAACAGGGATCCCCAACCTCCGGGCTCTAATGCCTGATGACCGGAGTTGGAGCTGTTGTATTAACAGTAGAAATAAAATGCACAATAAATGTAATGTGCTTGAATCATCCCAAAACCATACCTCTCTAACCCACGGAAAAATTGCCTTCTGTGAAACCTGTCCCTCTTGCCAAAAAAAGTTGTAATGTGGGCGTCAAAATCAGAAAGACACAGATTTGAATATTGATCCTATCACTGACATTGGTTAAATCACTTGAGTCTCCTAAACTCAGTTTATTCAATTACAAAATGGGAATCATAGTCTTATCTCCTTGGTTTCTGGCAATTAAATGAGTTTATCACATATGCAATTTTTAACATGATATAGGTTTTCAGAAAACATTATCTATGCCATTACAGAATTTTTGATCTTAAGTGGAAAAGTTTTTGACAGCAGCATAGAACAAATCTTTGAGAAAACATCTGCAATGTCTTCGTTTGCCCATTCCTTTTCTTCTCATCCCCTCTAGCTCTGATGCATCCGTGCCAGTAGATCCTCTCCACCAGCTGTTTAGGGACTTCAAGTGCCAGGGAGCCCGGCTGCTCACATATGTTTGAATTGCTTCCTCCCTACTTAACCTTCTTGCTAGAAAATTAACAGATTTCAACTTTTTCCTTTAAGTTGCCAAACATTTTGCATTTGGAATTGACTGTTACAAAATATGCATGGATAATAATTGATTGTTTCTTTGGCACAGTCATTATTTATGCCATTATTTGTAGTACACATATTAACAATTCATTTTCTGAGGCAAGTGTAGAAACTACTCGTGAAGGTGAATGGGAGCCGCCTGGGATTATCATAACATTTTTCTTTCCAAGTTGTGCAATTATGTACTACAAATGGGATTAGTGTTTGGGAAAGAGACAGATGTCTTCACCCTCCATGCAACACAATCTATAAAATTTAATTTCAGTGTTTATCATATTATTTTATAGTTAATAAGCCTTTACATATGCATACTACTTTTCAGTGTACAAAAGCTTTCTTACGTATTACCTCATTGGAGGTATCAAATTGAAAGTACAATTTAAAGGCAAAGCGAGCAGCTAATAATTATTTCATGTTGCATATAGGTAAACTGAGATTCAACAATATTAAATAATTAGTTTGCTTTAGTTACACCACTAGTGAAGTAGAAATTTATCCTAGATTTTCTTTCAGATGAACATTTCTTTCCTCATGACCCCCAACTTTAAGCATTACGTATATGTAGCTATCCATTGCTATATATACACAAATATGTTGTCCAGAGAATACAAGTTCACAGTCTCAGGGTATTTATTGGTTTGGGCAGTGTAAAGGATACAGAGTTTAAAAATGCATCCCTTCATTTTATGATTTTTATAATTAGGCAGTTTAGTTGATACTTCCAGGAAGAACCATATCACAACCTAAAGTTGTGTTTTTCAGTTGCTAAGTGCTGTTTATGTGTTTGCAACCCCATGAACTGCAGCACACCAGATTCCTCTGTCCTTCACCATCTTCCAGAGTTTGCTCAAATTCATATCCATTGAGTCAATGATGCCATCCAACCATCTTATACTCTGTCGTCCCTTTCTCCTTTTGCCTTTAATCCTTCCCAGCATAGTCATTCACAGTCTTTTCCAGTGAGTTGGCTTTTCACATAAAGTGGTCAAAGTACTGGAGCTTCAGCTTCAGCAACAGTCATTCCACTAAATATTCAGGATTGACTTCCTTTAGGATTGACTGGTTTGATCTCCTTGCAGTCTAAAATTGTGAGGGTTTAGTTATAAGACTGTTAGCATTGTTACCATCACCTAACAGGGAAGCTGGAGAGAGGCAAGAGCCCATGTCTGAAAGACCTCACAAACTTACATCATTTTCAGTATATCACATGGAGCTGGGCAGGTATCCTTTTATTACCAATAAGGAACATGATGATTCTAGAAGGTTCTACAAAACAATTAACTCAATCCTGAAAGGGTAAATAGGCACATTTGATAAGGAGGCCAGGGAATTCCAAGGAGGAGGAGGAGAAGGGGGAACAAACATTTTCTAGCCTGAAATGTTTGCCATAATAAAGATCTACTACTCTATAACTAATGTTATTATCTTATGGAGGGAAACTGTTTTGCATTGGAATGTCTCATCTAGTCCTGAAGCCCAGAGACCAACCTCTGGCTAATCTTATGCTAATGTTGTGGGTACAGGTCTAATAAGACCTTTACAGCCTTAAAATATTCTTTTGATCCATTGTTAATAACCAACTGGAAAGTACAAAATGCCTTGCCTAAACTAGCTTCTGCGGGGTACTCTTCTATCACCCTTCTGGTTCCTTAAGCTGGAAGCTTTCTCTATCCCTTTTTTCTTTAATAAACTTTTTCCTGCATGAAGCTCTGAGTGACCAAAGCCAAGTCTTTTTGATTCCAAAGTGAAATCTTCCTCTTTGGAGATCAAGAATCCAACACCATTCATGGTAAGCTATCTACCATCATCTATCAATCCCTTGTTAGTCTAAGATTTGTCATGAAAGGGCATGGACATAAAATAGCCCCCCCTCTTCAAGGAGAAAACAGATGAAACCTGAATGTTTCCCTTTAGAAGAAGCTCTACTTTATGTGAAAGGAAATTAGGGAATGCCTTAGACATTTATTTATTTCAATATAATGCACCAAATTGCCTCCATAATGTTTAAAATAGCTGATGGCTTGTCATCTTGTCATCTGGTTTTGTAAGTCACAAGGCACAGTCAATCCTCCAAAGCCTGTTTGTCCTCTCAAAATTCACCATTGGTTTCCTGAAACGCAAGTGCAAAACGATTTATCTTTCTAGTATGTGTAGGTCTCTCTTTATTTTCTTTAAAATAGAAAACATTGGGGCTTCCCTGGTGGTCCAGTGGGTAAGGACACCGCCTTGCAGTGCAGGGGCCCCATCCCTGGCCTGTTAGCATTGTTACCATCACCTAACAGGGAAGCTGGAGAGAGGCAAGAGCCCATGTCTGAAAGACCTCACAAACTTACATCATTTTCAGTATATCACATGGAGCTGGGCAGGTATCCTTTTATTACCAATAAGGAACATGATGATTCTAGAAGGTTCTACAAAACAATTAACTCAATCCTGAAAGGGTAAATAGGCACATTTGATAAGGAGGCCAGGGAATTCCAAGGAGGAGGAGGAGAGGGAACAAACATTTTCTAGCCTGAAATGTTTGCCATAATAAAGATCTACTACTCTATAACTAATGTTATTATCTTATGGAGGGAAACTGTTTTGCATTGGAATGTCTCATCTAGTCCTGAAGCCCAGAGACCAACCTCTGGCTAATCTTATGCTAATGTTGTGGGTACAGGTCTAATAAGACCTTTACAGCCTTAAAATATTCTTTTGATCCATTGTTAATAACCAACTGGAAAGTACAAAATGCCTTGCCTAAACTAGCTTCTGCGGGGTACTCTTCTATCACCCTTCTGGTTCCTTAAGCTGGAAGCTTTCTCTATCCCTTTTTTCTTTAATAAACTTTTTCCTGCATGAAGCTCTGAGTGACCAAAGCCAAGTCTTTTTGATTCCAAAGTGAAATCTTCCTCTTTGGAGATCAAGAATCCAACACCATTCATGGTAAGCTATCTACCATCATCTATCAATCCCTTGTTAGTCTAAGATTTGTCATGAAAGGGCATGGACATAAAATAGCCCCCCCTCTTCAAGGAGAAAACAGATGAAACCTGAATGTTTCCCTTTAGAAGAAGCTCTACTTTATGTGAAAGGAAATTAGGGAATGCCTTAGACATTTATTTATTTCAATATAATGCACCAAATTGCCTCCATAATGTTTAAAATAGCTGATGGCTTGTCATCTTGTCATCTGGTTTTGTAAGTCACAAGGCACAGTCAATCCTCCAAAGCCTGTTTGTCCTCTCAAAATTCACCATTGGTTTCCTGAAACGCAAGTGCAAAACGATTTATCTTTCTAGTATGTGTAGGTCTCTCTTTATTTTCTTTAAAATAGAAAACATTGGGGCTTCCCTGGTGGTCCAGTGGGTAAGGACACCGCCTTGCAGTGCAGGGGGCGCCGGTTCGATCCCTGGCCTGGGAAGATCCCACGTGCTGCAGAGCGACTGGACCGATGTGTCTAATTACCGAGCCGGAGTTCTGGAGCGCATGCGCCCAGAGCCAGTGCTCTGTGACAACAGAGGCCACTGTGATGGGAGGCCCACACAGGCCAAAGAACAAAAAGGATGAAAATAAATAAATGAAAGACCTATAGAAGTGGCCTGCCCACCCTCCCCCTCCCCTACCGACCCCTGCCAAGAATAAATAAATAAATACATATTTAAATTAAAAAATAAAAAAGAAAGCATAGGCTGTAAATCTCTGTGACTATGTTTAAATGATTTATACAGTGGTAGAAAGCAATGCAGCAAAATTAGGAAACAGTGAAAGTTTGTTATAGCTATCATTAGTTTTACCAGATGTAAATTAACTTAACTGAATTGATAGTCTTCTTTCTTGAGTTAAATCCTTTCTATTACATACTGAGGACAATATCTTTGAGGGGGGAGGCTGATATAGCTATTACGTTTGTTGTTCCTGTGCTTCTCACAACAACTTTAGAAAAATAGTACAGTTCTTCTAACAGTTTCTGAGTCTAAGTATAATAGAAAGCTTAATTTCCATCAGAAAAGTTCTTGTAGATCTTCAACCTCACAGAATTAGCTCCAGAAAAAAAAAAGAAAAAGATTTATAGAGTATAGATAAATCTCCCTTTTGTTAGTCTAAGATTTGTCATGAAAGGGCATGGCAAATTTAAAAAACAGATGAAACCTGAATGTTTCCCTTTAGAAGAAGCTCTACTTTATGTGAAAGGAAATTAGGGAATGCCTTAGACATTTATTTATTTCAATATAATGCACCAAATGCCATAATGTTTAAAATAGCTGATGGCTTGTCATCTTGTCATCTGGTTTTGTAAGTCACAAGGCACAGTCAATCCTCCAAAGCCTGTTTGTCCTCTCAAAATTCACCATTGGTTTCCTGAAACGCAAGTGCAAAACGATTTATCTTTCTAGTATGTGTAGGTCTCTCTTTATTTTCTTTAAAATAGAAAACATTGGGGCTTCCCTGGTGGTCCAGTGGGTAAGGACACCGCCTTGCAGTGCAGGGGGCGCCGGTTCGATCCCTGGCCTGGGAAGATCCCACGTGCTGCAGAGCGACTGGACCGATGTGTCTAATTACCGAGCCGGAGTTCTGGAGCGCATGCGCCCAGAGCCAGTGCTCTGTGACAACAGAGGCCACTGTGATGGGAGGCCCACACAGGCCAAAGAACAAAAAGGATGAAAATAAATAAATGAAAGACCTTTAGAAGTGGTCTGCCCTCCTTCCCCCTCCCCTACCGACCCCCTGCCAAGAATAAATAAATAAATACATATTTAAATTAAAAAATAAAAAAGAAAGCATAGGCTGTAAATCTCTGTGACTATGTTTAAATGATTTATACAGTGGTAGAAAGCAATGCAGCAAAATTAGGAAACAGTGAAAGTTTGTTATAGCTATCATTAGTTTTACCAGATGTAAATTAACTTAACTGAATTGATAGTCTTCTTTCTTGAGTTAAATCCTTTCTATTACATACTGAGGACAATATCTTTGAGGGGGGAGGCTGATATAGCTATTACGTTTGTTGTTCCTGTGCTTCTCACAACAACTTTAGAAAAATAGTACAGTTCTTCTAACAGTTTCTGAGTCTAAGTATAATAGAAAGCTTAATTTCCATCAGAAAAGTTCTTGTAGATCTTCAACCTCACAGAATTAGCTCCAGAAAAAAAAAAAGAAAAAGATTTATAGAGTATAGATAAATCTCCTCTGTGATTTATTTCAACATTTTTTTTTTCCTAATCAATGGGTGTTAAATATATTTTTTTTATAATAGAGTATTTCCTTCCATGTCAGTTACCAAAAGATGTCACAGCCATCAGCGATTTAAGCACCATAGATGGAAAACTGGTGTGCCCTAGGAAATTTGAAAGAAGAAAACCTGCCTCTAGCAGCCCTCAGATTGCAGCCACTCCCCATGGTGAGTCCTGAGGAAATTCAGGATGTGAAAATACAGGATACTAGCCCCAGACAGGCGAGATGCATACCAGATGGACGATTTTAGTGAACCCAGGCTTGTTCATCACCTCATAGATAGAAAAGTGCTAGCTTAATTTGACATATCAGGTTTCTGTAATTAACAATAATCTTTTGATGTTCAGACTACCTGTCTATGTTGCAAAAGTCCTAGACATCCCAGCCATCCACCTCACCTCCTTTGAGCCGCTTCTCAGAACTATCTGAAGTGTTGTCTCCTGGACTGCAGTCCCCATTTTGCCCCATATAAAACTTAAATCACAGCTCTTATGTTGTGCATTTTTAAAGTCAATACCTTTAACAAACTTTAAAGCATATTCACATAAAATTATTTTTAAAAGAACATAGTGTTAATACTAAATTTTTTCATACAAACTTTATATCACAGAAAATTTGCTATATCTTGGTAATGAGGGTGTATCACAAATTATCAGTGTTTTCTTTCTTAATTTCACATAAATTAATGGTTCTTCTTATAATTCATGGCACCTTAAACTTGTTGAAATGTTACATTGACATAACAGTGAACTTCTAGATATAACTAAGTAAATTATGATATACTAATAGGAAATTATTTTAACCCAAATGAAGATGTTTACTTGCTGTTTTATCACTTTCTCATTCATATAGTCATTAATTAAGCAATCATACATTCAGTGTATTCTAAGACAATTTTCTAGGCATTTGTTAAATGTTATAACATGGAGTTCTGAGAAGTTTCTACTCCCAGGAAGTTTACTACCTTCTAGGAGAGTTCGCTACATGATACATAAAACTGTCATAATGCTTTTCAAAGTCGATAGGATGAAGTGAAAAGGTATTCTTTGAAATGATCTACTATTCCGTGGTCTTGAAATCTTTCAGTGAGGATATTAACCTAATTCTGACGCAGTGGCTTCATAGCACCATTGTTGTACTAACCATCTAGTAGGGAGTAGTTTCAGAAAAATACCCAAGCAGACTCAAAATTGAATGTGTTAAATTTGCTAATATTTTTAAGGGAAAATATATGCTTTAGAAGCTACACAACTTACTACTTGTGCCGTCTCTTTGTAAGTTTCTGCTATTCTTCTCTATTATTCTTATAGCCAAGGTCACTTAGGATTTGCTTCATATTACTCAACAAATCAGGGGTATATGATTAAAAACGGAAAATTGTTCATCACCTCATAGATAGAAAAGTGCTAGCTTAATTTGACATATCAGGTTTCTGTAATTAACAATAATCTTTTGATGTTCAGACTACCTGTCTATGTTGCAAAAGTCCTAGACATCCCAGCCATCCACCTCACCTCCTTTGAGCCGCTTCTCAGAACTATCTGAAGTGTTGTCTCCTGGACTGCAGTCCCCATTTTGCCCCATATAAAACTTAAATCACAGCTCTTATGTTGTGCATTTTTAAAGTCAATACCTTTAACAAACTTTAAAGCATATTCACATAAAATTATTTTTAAAAAGAACATAGTGTTAATTCTAAAATTTTTCATACAAACTTTATATCACAGAAAATTTGCTATATCTTGGTAATGAGGGTGTATCACAAATTATCAGTGTTTTCTTTCTTAATTTCACATAAATTAATGGTTCTTCTTATAATTCATGGCACCTTAAACTTGTTGAAATGTTACATTGACATAACAGTGAACTTCTAGATATAACTAAGTAAATTATGATATACTAATAGGAAATTATTTTAACCCAAATGAAGATGTTTACTTGCTGTTTTATCACTTTCTCATTCATATAGTCATTAATTAAGCAATCATACATTCAGTGTATTCTAAGACAATTTTCTAGGCATTTGTTAAATGTTATAACATGGAGTTCTGAGAAGTTTCTACTCCCAGGAAGTTTACTACCTTCTAGGAGAGTTCGCTACATGATACATAAAACTGTCATAATGCTTTTCAAAGTCGATAGGATGAAGTGAAAAGGTATTCTTTGAAATGATCTACTATTCCGTGGTCTTGAAATCTTTCAGTGAGGATATTAACCTAATTCTGACGCAGTGGCTTCATAGCACCATTGTTGTACTAACCATCTAGTAGGGAGTAGTTTCAGAAAAATACCCAAGCAGACTCAAAATTGAATGTGTTAAATTTGCTAATATTTTTAAGGGAAAATATATGCTTTAGAAGCTACACAACTTACTACTTGTGCCGTCTCTTTGTAAGTTTCTGCTATTCTTCTCTATTATTCTTATAGCCAAGGTCACTTAGGATTTGCTTCATATTACTCAACAAATCAGGGGTATATGATTAAAAACGGAAAATAAGTGAAAGCATAATCAAGTGTAGCATTTAGGGCATACTCTTGACTTTTTTAATTCATTAATTAAGGAAATCTCACCTTTGAATTATAGTACCAGTCAGTTTGCCAAGATGGTTCATTAAAGTCCAAATCTTATTATATATTACATGCTTTATGCTTTTCACACAAACTTATTATACTGCTCAGAGAAGGTGATCTCTAAAAGCACATTAGACTAATGTTCCTGAAACACTGGCTAATGTAATTTTTATTGGATTGCTGTAACCAAAAAAGGTCACCTAATGATTTCTTCCAATAATGATTCGCTAAGAAGAAAATATAATTAATTAGTTATTGTTAAATGTTTGACCTTGAAATACCTTATCAGTTTTTGAGATTTACAATGTTTTATTATCCTATATAAAAAAAGAAAATCAAAGAAAATCTTTCAATATTGTTCTTTCTTGTGTTTTATCTAGACTGTTTAAAATGGCAGTATTTCACATTTATTGAGTGCTTACTGTTTGCCAAGTACTGTGCTAAGCACTTTAATTCATCACATCATTTTATTCCCTAATAAACTGTAGGGGAGTTTTTATTGCCCAGATATTCAGGTGAAAAAAATCAGATTAAACTTGGAGAGATCAGGTAACTGAGCCAAAGTCACTGAGCCATTTAGAGGCAAGGTCTAAGTTTGAATCCAGGTGTCTTGATACAGAGCTCTCAGGCTATATACTGTATTTTCATCTGGATTCCTCGAGGAAAGTAATCATTTAGGAAAGCAGATACTGGTTCCTTTGGATTCCTCCATTCTCCCACTAGTTTTAGTGATCTCTGAATCATATTTTCATAAGTCATTTCCCATTTTCATTTCTCAACTTTTTTTTGCTGAATAGCACCATTGTTGTACTAACCATCTAGTAGGGAGTAGTTTCAGAAAAATACCCAAGCAGACTCAAAATTGAATGTGTTAAATTTGCTAATATTTTTAAGGGAAAATATATGCTTTAGAAGCTACACAACTTACTACTTGTGCCGTCTCTTTGTAAGTTTCTGCTATTCTTCTCTATTATTCTTATAGCCAAGGTCACTTAGGATTTGCTTCATATTACTCAACAAATCAGGGGTATATGATTAAAAACGGAAAATAAGTGAAAGCATAATCAAGTGTAGCATTTAGGGCATACTCTTGACTTTTTTAATTCATTAATTAAGGAAATCTCACCTTTGAATTATAGTACCAGTCAGTTTGCCAAGATGGTTCATTAAAGTCCAAATCTTATTATATATTACATGCTTTATGCTTTTCACACAAACTTATTATACTGCTCAGAGAAGGTGATCTCTAAAAGCACATTAGACTAATGTTCCTGAAACACTGGCTAATGTAATTTTTATTGGATTGCTGTAACCAAAAAAGGTCACCTAATGATTTCTTCCAATAATGATTCGCTAAGAAGAAAATATAATTAATTAGTTATTGTTAAATGTTTGACCTTGAAATACCTTATCAGTTTTTGAGATTTACAATGTTTTATTATCCTATATAAAAAAAGAAAATCAAAGAAAATCTTTCAATATTGTTCTTTCTTGTGTTTTATCTAGACTGTTTAAAATGGCAGTATTTCACATTTATTGAGTGCTTACTGTTTGCCAAGTACTGTGCTAAGCACTTTAATTCATCACATCATTTTATTCCCTAATAAACTGTAGGGGAGTTTTTATTGCCCAGATATTCAGGTGAAAAAAATCAGATTAAACTTGGAGAGATCAGGTAACTGAGCCAAAGTCACTGAGCCATTTAGAGGCAAGGTCTAAGTTTGAATCCAGGTGTCTTGATACAGAGCTCTCAGGCTATATACTGTATTTTCATCTGGATTCCTCGAGGAAAGTAATCATTTAGGAAAGCAGATACTGGTGTCCTTTGGATTCCTCCATTCTCCCACTAGTTTTAGTGATCTCTGAATCATATTTTCATAAGTCATTTCCCATTTTCATTTCTCAACTTTTTTATTTGCTGAATAGGTACCTTGGACCCAATTTTTAAGTTGCATTCATTACAACTGTATAAACCTAAGGTGTTTTTTTTTTTTTTTTTTCCTCTGTTTGCACTTAAGGAAACTTCAGAAAAAAAGAAAGATAGACTCATTTTAAGTGTTAGATATTTTACAAATTGTAAAGAAAACTCACACAGTATAATAATAGCTGCTATCTGCTAAAGGAGAGAATTGTAAGTGTTCCATAATTCTAATCAGGTCTCTCAGATAGGATTATTTCACCAAGCTATGATCACAAGAAGTATAAATGTTATTGAGAGAAACCATAAAAATATCATTTATTCTTTAAAGTTTTGTTCTATAGGATTACATATTTAATTACTTTATTGAAATAACTATATTAGTTCTTTTAAGAGGAAAATACTCCTACATGCCTTTGACTTTTAACCAAGTCTATAGTTTAGAGTCTTCTGTGACCATTATACCAACAGGTACAGCAACCAAATGGTCATAGATATCAATTGCAATAGTATATCATTATTGATTCAAGTAATCATTGAAATATTCATTAATTTCACACTATATCCCTGCCCAGTATCACCACTAAGGATTCAGAGATGAAAAAACCTAAACTCTGCTCTCAAAACATTCAAAAGGGAAATAGAAGACAAATAAGATACATATTATGTGGTATGCTGAATTCAATATAGGTAGATAGAAAGGGTTGTAAATCTCATTCCTGCTAGGTTTCATGATGTTACCCGCATCTTGAAGTGCAAGAAGGAATTTTAAAGGTAGAGTGATTTGATAGAGTGGGTGGAAGTCGTCGAGGTAGGAGAGTAACACAGGATATAATGTGGCATATTCTGAAACCCAGATAGTTTATTAAAAAACTGAGCCAAAGATGGTTCAAGGTCTAAGTTTGAATCCAGGTGTCTTGATACAGAGCTCTCAGGCTATATACTGTATTTTCATCTGGATTCCTCGAGGAAAGTAATCATTTAGGAAAGCAGATACTGGTGTCCTTTGGATTCCTCCATTCTCCCACTAGTTTTAGTGATCTCTGAATCATATTTTCATAAGTCATTTCCCATTTTCATTTCTCAACTTTTTTATTTGCTGAATAGGTACCTTGGACCCAATTTTTAAGTTGCATTCATTACAACTGTATAAACCTAAGGTGTTTTTTTTTTTTTTTTTCCTCTGTTTGCACTTAAGGAAACTTCAGAAAAAAAGAAAGATAGACTCATTTTAAGTGTTAGATATTTTACAAATTGTAAAGAAAACTCACACAGTATAATAATAGCTGCTATCTGCTAAAGGAGAGAATTGTAAGTGTTCCATAATTCTAATCAGGTCTCTCAGATAGGATTATTTCACCAAGCTATGATCACAAGAAGTATAAATGTTATTGAGAGAAACCATAAAAATATCATTTATTCTTTAAAGTTTTGTTCTATAGGATTACATATTTAATTACTTTATTGAAATAACTATATTAGTTCTTTTAAGAGGAAAATACTCCTACATGCCTTTGACTTTTAACCAAGTCTATAGTTTAGAGTCTTCTGTGACCATTATACCAACAGGTACAGCAACCAAATGGTCATAGATATCAATTGCAATAGTATATCATTATTGATTCAAGTAATCATTGAAATATTCATTAATTTCACACTATATCCCTGCCCAGTATCACCACTAAGGATTCAGAGATGAAAAAACCTAAACTCTGCTCTCAAAACATTCAAAAGGGAAATAGAAGACAAATAAGATACATATTATGTGGTATGCTGAATTCAATATAGGTAGATAGAAAGGGTTGTAAATCTCATTCCTGCTAGGTTTCATGATGTTACCCGCATCTTGAAGTGCAAGAAGGAATTTTAAAGGTAGAGTGATTTGATAGAGTGGGTGGAAGTCGTCGAGGTAGGAGAGTAACACAGGATATAATGTGGCATATTCTGAAACCCAGATAGTTTATGGTAGAACACAAGAAGACTGAAAAGATAAGTCAAGACTGTGAACCATTTCAAGATATTAGAACTTCCTTTAACAGAAGTGGAGAATAACTGAATGCTTTTTAAATTTTATTTGCATTTTTTTTCATAGTTGCTATATAATCTTGTATTACTGTACAGCAAAATGAATCAGTCATACATATATATATATCTTCTGTCTTTTGGATTTCATTCCCATTAGATCAACAACAGTGCATTAAGCAGAGTTCTCTGTGCTATACATTAGGCTCTCATTACTTGACTATTTTATACAAAGATATATATCAATTTCAATCTCCCAATTCCTCCCACCTCCCATTCACCCCTGGGAATCCATATGTGTCTTCTCTCACCTGTGTCTCTATTTCTGCTTTGCAAATAAGATCATCTATGTCATTTTTCTGGATTCCACATATATGCATTAATATATTTGTTTTTAATTGTTATATTTGTTTTTAATTAGAAGGATAGATTGGCCTGGAAACTAACTCTGATCATTTAGAATATTTTAATCTCATAGAAGTAACTATTGTATACATGAAAAAATGTTCCTAATCTCACAGCCATGGATTTCTTGGCCTAAACTTATGCTTACTTGAACAGCCATATGTCTGCCTTGCAGACACGAGGTCAGTTGTGCATGGGTGGACACATTGCCGAGTCTTACCTAAAAATATTTTTTTTCAGACTTGACAAAGGTTGTTTACTAAAAAGGAAATATGTCAATTCTGTAATCAACGTGCTATATTGTGAAACTTTTGAAGACAAGACGGCACATATTTTTCACCTTCATTAAATGACAATATTGCTTTGAACATGGTGATTTATAAATATTTGAGTATATGAGTGACTAAGAAAACATAAAATAGGAATCACTTAGAAATCTATAAGAAATTCATTTAGACAATTTACTTTTATCCTATATTGTATTTCATATTCATTGGAAAGCTCTGTTCCTTCTGTGAGCACAGTATTTGTTTTTGTCACATGGTTTATCAATGATGCTAATGATCTGCTAATTAGCTGTCAGTTTTTGTGCCATTTAGAAAGACCATTCGAAGAAATATGCCTCAATGATCTTGTCTATTTGTTTTACATGTTCATAACTGTGTAGTACAGTGATGTTATACATAAAGTTACCACAGGCTCACTGAATATGGCTGTGTACAGATTACAACTTTGTTAAAAATTACTAATGTAGTGACCTATATGTATAGAGGGTCCCCAACTTATGCTGGTGGGAATTTTCCAAATTTACAACGCTGCAAAAACAATATGCATTTGTAGAAACCATACTTCAAGTTTTGCTGGGCTAGTGATATGCAGTATAATGCTTTTCCATGATGCCTTTCACTGATAGTGAGGCCTCATCTGCCAGTTAGCAAAGTGATCACAGTCAATACCCTTAGAACTGATCTACACCCATGCATTTATTCTGTTTTTCATGTTCAGTACAATAGTCAATATACTATGAGATATTCAGCCCTGTTTTAAAATAGGCTTTGTGTAGATGATTTGGCTCTGCTGTGGGCAGATGTAAATATTCTGATCATGTTGAAAGCAGATGTTGCACTGTGATGTAGATAAAAAATTCATTTTTGACTTAGGATATTTTCAAGAGGCAATGAGTATGGGGGATATAACTCTGCCATAAAGCAAGGGAGGTCTGTATTCTTTCCTTTTCATTAAAACAGGATTTTACTGAAAGAGGTCCTATGCTAGTATAGCATCATTTAATATAATGGAAAAAAATATACACATCCTCATATACAAGCTTGGACTCACAGTCATGGGTATGAATCTTATTTCTGTCCCTTATTAGTTGTGTGATGTTAATATAGTTGCATCTTATTCATGGTTTCATCTATAAAATTGGAATAATTCTTGGTTCTGAGGGTTTTGGTTATGACAAAATAGAAATAACATAGATAAAGCAATAGCAGAGAACTTGCATGTGGAAGCTTTTTAAAAACATATATATGTATATTGTTTTTCCTTTCCTGCAGTGAGTCATACAATAGTTTCTTGAATAATACACTCAATTCCACAATGTATTCCATGTGTTGTTACATAAGCGTGGCTTTTGTGCCATTTAAAAGAAAGACCAATTCGAAAAAAAAATTAAAATTGCCTCAATGATCTTGTCTATCTGTTTTACATGTTCATAACTGTGTAGTACAGTGATGTTATACATAAAGTTACCACAGGCTCAGTGAATATTGCTTTGTACAGATTACAACTTTGTTAAAAATTACTAATGTATTGACCTATATGTATAGATGGTCCCCAACTTATGCTGGTGGGAATTTTCCAAATTTACAACGCTGCAAAACAATATGCATTTGTAGAAACCATACTTCAAGTTTTGCTGGGCTAGTGATATGCAGTATAATGCTTTTCCATGATGCCTTTCACTGATAGTGAGGCCTCATCTGCCAGTTAGCAAAGTGATCACAGTCAATACCCTTAGAACTGATCTACACCCATGCATTTATTCTGTTTTTCATGTTCAGTACAATAGTCAATATACTATGAGATATTCAGCCCTGTTTTAAAATAGGCTTTGTGTAGATGATTTGGCTCTGCTGTGGGCAGATGTAAATATTCTGATCATGTTGAAAGCAGATGTTGCACTGTGATGTAGATAAAAAATTCATTTTTGACTTAGGATATTTTCAAGAGGCAATGAGTATGGGGGATATAACTCTGCCATAAAGCAAGGGAGGTCTGTATTCTTTCCTTTTCATTAAAACAGGATTTTACTGAAAGAGGTCCTATGCTAGTATAGCATCATTTAATATAATGGAAAAAAATATACACATCCTCATATACAAGCTTGGACTCACAGTCATGGGTATGAATCTTATTTCTGTCCCTTATTAGTTGTGTGATGTTAATATAGTTGCATCTTATTCATGGTTTCATCTATAAAATTGGAATAATTCTTGGTTCTGAGGGTTTTGGTTATGACAAAATAGAAATAACATAGATAAAGCAATAGCAGAGAACTTGCATGTGGAAGCTTTTTAAAAACATATATATGTATATTGTTTTTCCTTTCCTGCAGTGAGTCATACAATAGTTTCTTGAATAATACACTCAATTCCACAATGTATTCCATGTGTTGTTACATAAGCGTGGCTTTTGTGTTTTTATAATGATGATTTCCTCAAAATTTAAGATAAGCCTACACGCTCCCAGAATGTTTTCTAAATCTATGGCTCTAGTGTACCCACTTTCTTTCATGAAACTCTGCTTTCAAAAGTATCCACTTTTTTGCAGTCAAATCATGTGTCACAGAAGTTATTTTTTAATGCATACCCCTTATAATTTATGATTTACTCTTCTACAGGCTTAAGCACATTTAACATTTTGGTGGTAAGACCAGTTTCCTTAGAGGTTCTCTTCTTCCCACATTGCTTGGTAACTTTAAATTGCTTAAAGTACGGTGTTTATTTTAGAGTACTCACTGGACTTAAAGTGACTTTGGCAGAAACACTAAAGCTTACAAAATACTCCATTTGCCACTCAAAATTTGCAAGCCCCCTTTATTTACACTAAATGATATTTGGCAGAGTGAACCTGAATACTTCATGTTGTTTGTCATTTCTGGCTTGAGCTGGAGTCACACACATGTTTTTGCTTTCATGGTCTCTCTGTTCCTCAGCCTTGACTACCCACATGTTACAAGTATAAGGTGAGAGAAACAGTCTGGTTCACTTAGTGACCACATAGAGTAAGTTTTCCATTCTTGTCTCTCACCCTACTAACTCTCAATAGACATGTACTGTGAATAATCTGAATTTAATTATTGTAATACACCACAGGATTTGTAGTGAGGCTTAATTAGAATATCTAATTTATTTATTGCTCTTATAATTTAGTCTATTCAAAAGAATACCTTTCTAAAACATTCTTTATAGGAAAACAGAAAACTACTCTGCTCTTTCTGGCAGATGTCTTAGGGTAAAGCTCTAATAACCTATATTTATTGCAAAATAAATATTTGTATAACTACGTGAACAAAAGAACAGGCCTATGGCTCCAAATGATCTTTATGCTATTAAAAGATAAAAAGTGATAGGACTTTCTCTGGTCTGTAAAGTGATAGGACTTTCTCTGGTCTGTGTGCGTAAATCTCCAGGAGAATTTTAGAATTTACTGTAGTACTTCCTACACTCCATTCATCATAATTATTAGGTTGGTGCAAAAGTAATTGAGGTTTTGAATTGTTGAAATTTGCCATTTGATATTGAAATACATTCTTAAATAAATGTGGTTATACATCATTTTAATGTGCATTTCTCACTTTATTTTATTTTTTTGCTAATGACATTTCTCGCTGTGTATTTTATATTTATTTTGAACTAGGGAGATGATATTAGGCAAAAAAGCAAATACAAGTGATTTTCTTAAGTTCAAAATGGTTGTAAAGCAGTGCAGACAGCTTGCAATATCATCAACACATTTGGCCCAGAAACTGCTAAAGAAAGTACAAAGGTGGTTCAAGAAATTTTGCAAAGGAGATGAGAGCCTTGAAGATATGGATATAATGACTGGCCAACAGAAATTGGCAACAGCCAACTGAGAGCAGTCATCAAAGCTGAGTCTCTTACAGCTACATGAGAAATTACTGAAGAACTCAGTGTTGATCATTCTACTGTTATTTAACATTTGAAGCAAACTGAAAACGTGAAAAAGCTTTATAAGTGAATGCCCCATGACTTGACCAAAAAAGAAAAAAAAATGTCATTTTGAAGTGTAGTCTTCACTATTTTATGCAGGAACAATTTACCATTTCTCAACTGGATTGTGACATGCAAGGAAAATTGGATTGTGTATGGTAACTAATGATGACCAACTAAGTGGCTGGACAGAGAAGTAGCTCCAAAACACGTCCCAAAGCCAAACTTGCATGAAAAAAAGGTTTGGTGGTCTGCTGCCTATTCGATCCACTACAGCTTTCTAAATCCTGGTGAAACCATTATATCTGAGAAGCTCAGCAAGCTGATGAGATGAACCAAAACCTGCAATGCCTGAAAGCAGCATTGGTCCACAGAATGTGCTCAGTTCTTCTCCGGGACAACGCCTGACTGCATGTGGCACAACCAACACTTCAAGGGGTGCTGTGTGATGGTTGGGAGGGGTGGGAAGGGGGGGATATACATGTGACTGATCTGGGAACATGCATGTCTGTAAACAACAAAACTCTGTAAAAGTTAAAAGTAAAATAAAGGTTAAACAAACAAAAAAAAAGTCAGTCACATCATTGACAAATGAATGAAGTTCCAAAAAAAAAAAAAAGTTGAACAACTTGGACGATGAAGTTTTCTCTCATCGACTTTATTCATCTTCCTCTCTCCAACTGATTACGACTTCTTCAAGCATCCAGACAATGTTTTGCAGGGAAAATGCTTCCAAAATCAGAAAGAGGCAGAAGATGGTTTTGGAGAGATTGCAGAATCCCAAAGCATGGATTTTTATGCTACAGGAATAAACAAACTTATTTCTCATTGGCAAATATGGGTTAATGGTAATGGTTCCTATTTTGATTAATAAAGATCTGTTTGAGTCTATTTATTATGATTTAAAATTCATGGTCTGAAACCACAATGACATTTGCACCAACCTAACACTTAGGCTGTTTCTTGAAATATATAGTGTCCTGAGTCCCATATCCAACCCAAATAAATACAATTCCTAGGTGAATTACTGGGCTCTAAAAAAATGGTAAATGGTAGTCATCAAAGCTGAGTCTCTTACAGCTACATGAGAAATTACTGAAGAACTCAGTGTTGATCATTCTACTGTTATTTAACATTTGAAGCAAACTGAAAACGTGAAAAAGCTTTATAAGTGAATGCCCCATGACTTGACCAAAAAAAAGAAAAATGTCATTTTGAAGTGTAGTCTTCACTATTTTATGCAGGAACAATTTACCATTTCTCAACTGGATTGTGACATGCAAGGAAAATTGGATTGTGTATGGTAACTAATGATGACCAACTAAGTGGCTGGACAGAGAAGTAGCTCCAAAACACGTCCCAAAGCCAAACTTGCATGAAAAAAAGGTTTGGTGGTCTGCTGCCTATTCGATCCACTACAGCTTTCTAAATCCTGGTGAAACCATTATATCTGAGAAGCTCAGCAAGCTGATGAGATGAACCAAAACCTGCAATGCCTGAAAGCAGCATTGGTCCACAGAATGTGCTCAGTTCTTCTCCGGGACAACGCCTGACTGCATGTGGCACAACCAACACTTCAAGGGGTGCTGTGTGATGGTTGGGAGGGGTGGGAAGGGGGGGATATACATGTGACTGATCTGGGAACATGCATGTCTGTAAACAACAAAACTCTGTAAAAGTTAAAAGTAAAATAAAGGTTAAACAAACAAAAAAAAAGTCAGTCACATCATTGACAAATGAATGAAGTTCCAAAAAAAAAAAAAAGTTGAACAACTTGGACGATGAAGTTTTCTCTCATCGACTTTATTCATCTTCCTCTCTCCAACTGATTACGACTTCTTCAAGCATCCAGACAATGTTTTGCAGGGAAAATGCTTCCAAAATCAGAAAGAGGCAGAAGATGGTTTTGGAGAGATTGCAGAATCCCAAAGCATGGATTTTTATGCTACAGGAATAAACAAACTTATTTCTCATTGGCAAATATGGGTTAATGGTAATGGTTCCTATTTTGATTAATAAAGATCTGTTTGAGTCTATTTATTATGATTTAAAATTCATGGTCTGAAACCACAATGACATTTGCACCAACCTAACACTTAGGCTGTTTCTTGAAATATATAGTGTCCTGAGTCCCATATCCAACCCAAATAAATACAATTCCTAGGTGAATTACTTGAGGCTATAACTTTATAAAAAACATCTCAGGTTAAGCTTATGGTAAGAAATGTTTGAAAAATTGTTCTATCGTAGGGTGAAGGGTAAAGGCTGAGATTAGATGAGTAAGTTGCTAAATCAAAAGCTCTTTGTGTGGGCTTCCCCTGGTGGTCCAGTGGGTAAGGACACCACCTTGCACTGCAAGGGGCGCCAGTTCGATCCCTGGGAAGATCCCACGTGCCGCGGAGCAGCTGGACTGATGTGTCCAATCACCGAGCCTGAGCTCTGGAGCGCACGCGCCCAGAGCCAGTGCTCTGCGACAACAGTGGCCACCACACTGTGGCCACACACCATACGGGCCAAAGAACAAAGACACACAAAGAACACACAAAGACACACAAAGAACAAAGTGGCCACACACCATACGGGCCAAAGAACAAAGACGGATGAAAATAGAGAAATGAAAGACCAATAGAAGTGGCCCACCCGCCCCCCTCCCTCCCCAACCCGACCCCCGCCCAAAAAATAAATAAATAAATAAATAAATCTTTAAAAAAAAAAAAAAAAAAGCTCTTTGTGTAGCCCTATAAAGACAATGTTGATGGTCAGTTCAAGGAGACACTCTCCAGTCAGTAAGTATCTGAGGTCCTCAGTAAAAAACATTCATTACAAATATATAATCAATGTTTTAAAAATATATGTTCACAGATAATCTCTTTTCCTATTATTTTTCCATGGTTAAGTACTAGTATATTCAGTCTTTTGATAAGGAAACCTAGTCCTTGATAATGTGTTTTTCTTCAAGTTCACACAGCTGAAAGGTTTTTCTAACAAAATCGTGTTTTCAAAAGTTTTATTAGAGCATGGATTTTATGCTACAGGAATAAACAAACTTATTTCTCATTGGCAAATATGGGTTAATGGTAATGGTTCCTATTTTGATTAATAAAGATCTGTTTGAGTCTATTTATTATGATTTAAAATTCATGGTCTGAAACCACAATGACATTTGCACCAACCTAACACTTAGGCTGTTTCTTGAAATATATAGTGTCCTGAGTCCCATATCCAACCCAAATAAATACAATTCCTAGGTGAATTACTTGAGGCTATAACTTTATAAAAAACATCTCAGGTTAAGCTTATGGTAAGAAATGTTTGAAAAATTGTTCTATCGTAGGGTGAAGGGTAAAGGCTGAGATTAGATGAGTAAGTTGCTAAATCAAAAGCTCTTTGTGTGGGCTTCCCCTGGTGGTCCAGTGGGTAAGGACACCACCTTGCACTGCAAGGGGCGCCAGTTCGATCCCTGGGAAGATCCCACGTGCCGCGGAGCAGCTGGACTGATGTGTCCAATCACCGAGCCTGAGCTCTGGAGCGCACGCGCCCAGAGCCAGTGCTCTGCGACAACAGTGGCCACCACACTGTGGCCACACACCATACGGGCCAAAGAACAAAGACACACAAAGAACACACAAAGACACACAAAGAACAAAGTGGCCACACACCATACGGGCCAAAGAACAAAGACGGATGAAAATAGAGAAATGAAAGACCAATAGAAGTGGCCCACCCGCCCCCCTCCCTCCCCAACCCGACCCCCGCCCAAAAAATAAATAAATAAATAAATAAATCTTTAAAAAAAAAAAAAAAAAAGCTCTTTGTGTAGCCCTATAAAGACAATGTTGATGGTCAGTTCAAGGAGACACTCTCCAGTCAGTAAGTATCTGAGGTCCTCAGTAAAAAACATTCATTACAAATATATAATCAATGTTTTAAAAATATATGTTCACAGATAATCTCTTTTCCTATTATTTTTCCATGGTTAAGTACTAGTATATTCAGTCTTTTGATAAGGAAACCTAGTCCTTGATAATGTGTTTTTCTTCAAGTTCACACAGCTGAAAGGTTTTTCTAACAAAATCGTGTTTTCAAAAGTTTTATTAGAGCATAGTTGATTTATAATGTGTTAGTTTCTACTGTACAGCAAAATGGGCTAAATATATATATACACACACACACATATCCACTCTTTTTTAGACTGATTTTCTATATATGCTGCTATAGACTAATGAGATTTTCCTGTGTCATACAGTAGGTTCTTATTAGTTATCTATTTTATATATAATAATGTGCATATGTCAATCTCAATCTCACAATTTATCCCTCATTGCCTTTCCCAAGGAACTGTAAATGTGTTTTCTACATTTGTAACTCTTTCTGTTTTATAGATAAATTCATTTGTATCATGTTTTTTTTGGATTCTACATATAAGTGATACCATGTGATGTTTATCTTTCTCTGAACTTTGTCCACTCAGTATTAAATGGAAGCCTAAAATAAGCAGGCTTTTAGGTAATTTACAAAAGGAGGCATACTGGGAACCAAGTGACCCCAAGCATCAAGATATCTTCATCAATGATCCTAGATTATTCAAAGTGATTCAATCCTACTCATTTCTCAATTTGGGGCATTGTCTTTGTCTTGACCAAGGTTGAGCATCCTTCAGATTGTGTTAGAGATTGCTAACATTTCCTGACAGTGGTGTATGGAGTAGTGAAGGACACAAACTGAAAACACAGACCAAGTTCAATTACTAATTCTATCTCTTGGCAATTATGTGGCCTTGGGGTTTGTTGCTGCAGCTCTCTGGACCTCAGAATCACAGTGTAAAATGGTGATGATAATCAAACTTATATCTTCAGGTTCTAGTGAAGATTAACTGGATAGTAAATGTAAAGCACTCAGAAGGGTCAATGACATGCAGTGAATACTCAGTTACGTGTCGGTAGTTCAGTGGTAAAGCATGCGTCTGCAATGCAGGAGATGAAGGTTTAATCGCTGGGTCAGGAAGATCCCCAGAGGAGGAAATGGCAACCCACTGCAATATTCTTGCATGGAACATCCCACTGGACAGCAGAAGAGCCTGGTGGGCTACAGTCCATTGGTTCACAAAGGGTGGAACACAAATGGACGCACATATACATTGGTTCATTCATGGTTGGGAACAGAAGCAGGGTCTGGCAACTCTAACATTTGAAAGAAGCGGAAAAAAACAGACCAGGTTAGGTCTCAATTCTAATGTGTCTTCACAGTAATTGGCTAAAATCTGCTGAATCATGGTGAATCATGATGGATGCAGAGTAATTTTCACACTTGCATCCATTAGGATCACCTGGAAGCCTTGTTAAGACACAGACTGCTGGGCTCCACCCCTAGAATGTCTGATACTCTAAGGCTCGGTGATACTGATACTACCATTTTGGGATCACTGTAGAGTGAAATGAACCATCAGATCTTATTGTGGAAGGTCTTGGAAAGACATTTAAGGAATCTGGATTTTTTATTGAGGAGTCAGGTAGTGAAAGAAGGTAAAGAAATTAAACATATGCTACCAATATATCAGAATGTTATTAAATAATACACATAGACTTGATCTTAGTGTCCAGATTCTTAATATTTTCCAAGCTTCTCTGTTATCTTTTACCTTTGCAGGCAACCACTGTCCTAATTTGTCAGCTTTCTGAGACCCTGCATCATTATTGTATGTTTGGTCTTTCTCTGCCCTTAGGAAAATGATCTTAAGTTTTAGTGAGAATACAAATCAGCTGAGTAGTTGTTCAATGCAAATAGATTCCTGGGTGTCACAGACACATCTGATGCAGTACATTTGACAGAGAGCAAGGATACTGCCCTTTCTCCTGCACCCATTTTGCTTTGTTTCAAGTGGTTTCTGAAGAGCATGTGAGAATTGCATTAAATGTTTGCTCAGATTCCATCTGCTATTGAAGCAAAACGAACTGATGCATTTTCTTTTTCTAGTGAAGATTAACTGGATAGTAAATGTAAAGCACTCAGAAGGGTCAATGACATGCAGTGAATACTCAGTTACGTGTCGGTAGTTCAGTGGTAAAGCATGCGTCTGCAATGCAGGAGATGAAGGTTTAATCGCTGGGTCAGGAAGATCCCCAGAGGAGGAAATGGCAACCCACTCCAATATTCTTGCATGGAACATCCCACTGGACAGCAGAAGAGCCTGGTGGGCTACAGTCCATTGGTTCACAAAGGGTGGAACACAAATGGACGCACATATACATTGGTTCATTCATGGTTGGGAACAGAAGCAGGGTCTGGCAACTCTAACATTTGAAAGAAGCGGAAAAAAACAGACCAGGTTAGGTCTCAATTCTAATGTGTCTTCACAGTAATTGGCTAAAATCTGCTGAATCATGGTGAATCATGATGGATGCAGAGTAATTTTCACACTTGCATCCATTAGGATCACCTGGAAGCCTTGTTAAGACACAGACTGCTGGGCTCCACCCCTAGAATGTCTGATACTCTAAGGCTCGGTGATACTGATACTACCATTTTGGGATCACTGTAGAGTGAAATGAACCATCAGATCTTATTGTGGAAGGTCTTGGAAAGACATTTAAGGAATCTGGATTTTCTATTGAGGAGTCAGGTAGTGAAAGAAGGTAAAGAAATTAAACATATGCTACCAATATATCAGAATGTTATTAAATAATACACATAGACTTGATCTTAGTGTCCAGATTCTTAATATTTTCCAAGCTTCTCTGTTATCTTTTACCTTTGCAGGCAACCACTGTCCTAATTTGTCAGCTTTCTGAGACCCTGCATCATTATTGTATGTTTGGTCTTTCTCTGCCCTTAGGAAAATGATCTTAAGTTTTAGTGAGAATACAAATCAGCTGAGTAGTTGTTCAATGCAAATAGATTCCTGGGTGTCACAGACACATCTGATGCAGTACATTTGACAGAGAGCAAGGATACTGCCCTTTCTCCTGCACCCATTTTGCTTTGTTTCAAGTGGTTTCTGAAGAGCATGTGAGAATTGCATTAAATGTTTGCTCAGATTCCATCTGCTATTGAAGCAAAACGAACTGATGCATTTTGTTTTTGTTTTTAAAATGTAATTTTTATTTTTAGGTAACCTTTCAGTCCAATTTGTTACATTTCATTAAAATCTGCTTGGTCTACCTCTTTTTCCAATTTCAGGATTTCAGTGTAAGGCATTTATAGAAAAATCACTTGAAAGCAATTTAAGCACAAACTCAGCCAAATTAATTTAAGGAGAGTTTAGTAAACAGCCCTTGCTTTCTGTACGTAAGTGATCAATTTCCACACCTGTTTTTCCTTCCAGATGGAGTTAATTAACATTAAAGTTACTGCCTATAGCTGAGGCTTCTTGATAATTCACAGCCCTCCAGCTGTATCCAGATTCCTGTATTTCTGAAAATCAAAACAACAGCAATGATCATCTCCATCTCCAAATTTGTCTCTATCTTCAGATAGCCCTTTCTTCTTATTAGCAGTTGCCTCTGGAGTGGGTTTCTATTACCTTCTCCAGGGGATCTTCCTGGCTCAGGGATCATACTCGGGACACCTGCCTCACAGGCAGACACTTTACCATCTAAGCCACCAGGGAAGCCCCATAGTCTATAAAGTTACCACAAACACTAGACTAGCAAAAAATAAAATCATTACTCTTAGGAGATGTATAGGGTTAGGTTCCTATGAGCCTCTGATCACTTTTTTGTTTTGTTTTCAACTGATCTTGTTTGTTGTAATCTTGTTTGCTGTATGAGGACATCTTACTTATTATATATTGATAACACCTTCACCTGCACTCACACTCAACAGCACTGTAATTGATTATGAACAAAGCTTATCTAACGCCTGCATTTTCTCTGTAAGGCACACCATGGCGTTCTGGATCTTTGAACAGTTGACAGCACTTAAGCGCGACACCTTGGGACCCTTCTAAACAGTGACATCACCAGTACAAATCAAAACCATGAGAAAAACGTAATACTTAATAGACCACAGGAAAAGCACACTTGTTTTCAGTATGAACTTAAACAAGAAAGCAGAGCATTACTTTGTTTGACTTCAGCTGGAAACAGACACATCTGGTGATCCCACTTTCTACTGCCCTGTGCATGTTGAATGAATAACAAATATATTTCAGTTAGTACATAACATTTTAAATACAGAATCCACAAATAAGATAGACAAGCTATTCATACCACTTAAAATGTACTTAAAATATAGTAATATCCTCTGTAACAGCAATATATCCTCTTCAACATAGAATCTTTCATTTTTAAGGCAGATTTTATTTGGAAAGAATTGGCTTAAAGCAGCTCATTCTCCCATTGGATTTACAATGAACATTAAAGAGTGTTCTTATACAGTCAAGGATACTGCTCAAACTCACAGACTTTGTCTTCTTATTCCATTTGAAGTTTTCTAGCATTTATGAAACTCTCGAAGGTACTCTGTAACTTAAAGAGGAAGGAGTCAAGTGACTCTTTGGAGGTTTACTGTAAAATTTGGTATTTTGTATTGAAGAATTCAACCTGTGTCTTATCTTCCAACCTGCTCTCAGCACTAAATTATTCAAAAAAATATATAAAGCAAAGGGAGATTAATAAGTTTTTTGGTGGGGGATTTGGTGGGAAGTGTTTTGGGGTTTTTTTTTTGTTTTGTTTTCTATTTGAACCAAAATCATAATAAAATAAACTAGGATTATTTAATGCCTACCCTTCACTGAGTTATTGTTATGCGACAAGACATCCTCAAACTCAGTGGCCAAGAAGACAAACTAGTCTCCCTCAGGAGTCTTAAGGTTGGTTCCTCTGGGCTTTGCTGGGCAATTCTGCTTTCAGCTGCAGGTCAAGCGTCAACGGAAGTGGGTGGGGCCACACAGCTCTCATCTTCTGGGTAAACCAGAGCTAGGATGGAGTGGCTGCAAAAGCAGAAACATCCAAGGCCTAATAAGCTCTAGTCTTGGAATTATCAAGCTGTCACCTCAGAATTCTACAGCCAAAGTAAGTCACACAGCTTAAGATGAACTCAAGGAGTGGGAAAGTAAAATCTTTTTCACAAGAAGTAACAGCTAGGATGTCTAATAGTTTCATTTGTTAATATCATCTAATCTCATGAGAAAAATCTTTGTTAGGAAACTATTAAGCTCACAGTAACCTATACAAGTTTTTCAATATCCTAGCTTTTTGTTTAAAAGTTTTATTTTATTAATGGCAGTAAGATTACTAAAAGTCTATTGATTAGGTTAAGATTTCATTTTGTAACCAAACTTAAGAGCCACTTGTCATTTTGGGGTATAATATCAAAGAAGATGGTATGTAATTTTTATTTAGAGTTCTTCAGCAAATACAGTGTATCACACAAAATGAAATTGAATGCAGAAGCCTATGTGACAGTAGCTCTCTTTTAGATAGTAGCTCTCCTATCTGTAGGACAGATATACAAGAGTCTGCCAAAAAATTTAAAACAGTGCCACTCATTATACTGTCCTTGTTTTGGAAAACCGAGTATTTCATTTTAATAAAAATGTTATTAATGTTGAAAAAAGTAACTGCAAATTTACAGAGCAAAGTATGTGGCTACAGGGAGGGAGGAGGGATTGAAACCATTAATTCAGTTTAGCACACCTGTTGTATATTTGGCACTGAGTTGATACTGCTTCACATGCTTTAGCAGGTGTAACATATTCTCTTTTCCTTCCTTTGTTTCTTTTTCTGTTCCTCTCTGGTCAGCATTCTTTAATTGGCATTACAGTTGGTCATGGGAGAGAGGTAGCACGTTAGTTTAGCTTAGCTACTGCTGCCATAACAAGGTACCACAGACCAGTTGGCTTAAACAACAGACCCTTATTTTCTTATAGTTCTAGGGACAAGAAGTCTGAGGTCAAGGTGTTTGGCAGGGCTGCTCTCTTCTGAGACCTCATTGTTTGACTTACAAGTAGCTGTCTTTTCCTGGGCTTTCTCCTGTGTGTGCTGACGGTCTGTCTCTGATGTGACATATCTCTGTCTCTTTTTTCTTATAAGGATAGCAGTCTTAATGAATAAGGGCTGACTCTACTGACTTTGTTTAACCTTAATTACTTCTTTAAAGTCCCTATCTCCCTATACAGTCACCTCCTGAATTACTTGGAGTTAGGACTTCAGTATAAGAATCTTGAGGAAACACATTGAGCCCAAACCTGGGTGTCATATGAATGAAGAGAGCAAGAAATCCATTATTTATGTTTATTCAGGATGTTCTCTCAATACTTCTTTGCTCTCATAAGAAGAACCATTTTGTATGGTTGAGCCCCTTACTGTTCTCCTGAAACTATCACAAAATTGTTAATTGGCTATACCCCAGTAAAAATGTTTTTGGTGTGGAAAAAAAAAGTCATTCTTTGGGTGTAAAGGTAAAGTTACTAGGACAAGCCAGTCATTTAAAATGGAAAGTACTCAAATTGACTTATTAACAAAACAGAAATAGACTCAGAGTCTTAAAGAATGAACTTATGGAAGGAAGGATGAGTAGTTAGGGAGTTTGGTAGAGACATGTACACATAGATATATTTAACATCATATTCAACAATCTGCTGTATAGCATGTGGAACTCTGCCCAATGTTATGTGACAGCCTGGATGTGAGGGAAGTCTGGGGGAGAATGGATACATGTATATGTATGACTGAGTTCCTTTGCTCGTCACCTGAAACTATCACAGCATTGGTAATTGCCTATCCCCCCAATACAAAATAAAAAGTTCAATTAAAAAAAAAAAATAGGGCTTCCCTGGTGGTCCAGTGGGTAAGAACACTGCCTTGCTGTGCAAAGGGCTCCAGTTCGATCCCTGGCCTGGGAAGATCCCATGAGCTGTGGAGTGGCTGGACTGATGTGTCCAACTACCGAGCCGGAGCTCTGGAGCACATGCGACAGTAGAGGCCACTGTGATGGGAGCCCACACGGGCCAAAGAACAAAGATGTATGAAAATAGATAAATGAAAGACCAATAGAAGTGGCCCACCTACCCCCCTCCCTCCCCAACCCTCCCCCCAAAAAAAACACCACCAAAATACCCATCAATTTTCCCTAGTTTTTTCAGTAGTGTTTTTTTTGGGGACGGTCTGTCTCTGATGTGACATATCTCTGTCTCTTTTTTCTTATAAGGATAGCAGTCTTAATGAATAAGGGCTGACTCTACTGACTTTGTTTAACCTTAATTACTTCTTTAAAGTCCCTATCTCCCTATACAGTCACCTCCTGAATTACTTGGAGTTAGGACTTCAGTATAAGAATCTTGAGGAAACACATTGAGCCCAAACCTGGGTGTCATATGAATGAAGAGAGCAAGAAATCCATTATTTATGTTTATTCAGGATGTTCTCTCAATACTTCTTTGCTCTCATAAGAAGAACCATTTTGTATGGTTGAGCCCCTTACTGTTCTCCTGAAACTATCACAAAATTGTTAATTGGCTATACCCCAGTAAAAATGTTTTTGGTGTGGAAAAAAAAAGTCATTCTTTGGGTGTAAAGGTAAAGTTACTAGGACAAGCCAGTCATTTAAAATGGAAAGTACTCAAATTGACTTATTAACAAAACAGAAATAGACTCAGAGTCTTAAAGAATGAACTTATGGAAGGAAGGATGAGTAGTTAGGGAGTTTGGTAGAGACATGTACACATAGATATATTTAACATCATATTCAACAATCTGCTGTATAGCATGTGGAACTCTGCCCAATGTTATGTGACAGCCTGGATGTGAGGGAAGTCTGGGGGAGAATGGATACATGTATATGTATGACTGAGTTCCTTTGCTCGTCACCTGAAACTATCACAGCATTGGTAATTGCCTATACCCCCAATACAAAATAAAAAGTTCAATTAAAAAAAAAAAATAGGGCTTCCCTGGTGGTCCAGTGGGTAAGAACACTGCCTTGCTGTGCAAAGGGCTCCAGTTCGATCCCTGGCCTGGGAAGATCCCATGAGCTGTGGAGTGGCTGGACTGATGTGTCCAACTACCGAGCCGGAGCTCTGGAGCACATGCGACAGTAGAGGCCACTGTGATGGGAGCCCACACGGGCCAAAGAACAAAGATGGATGAAAATAGATAAATGAAAGACCAATAGAGGTGGCCCACCTACCCCCCTCCCTCCCCAACCCTCCCCCCAAAAAAAACACCACCAAAATACCCATCGGGAGTGTAAATGGTTGTATGAGTGTGTGAATGGGTGTTCACTATTGACATATACTTTGAGGTACACAGAATTACTTTCAAAAATTCAAAAATAAATGTAAATTGGAAAAGTTCTAACTGAAATAATAGCCATGTCTCTTAACCCTCTTTCTGTCAGAAGTAGCATTATTTCTCTCCTGCATAATCTGCTTGCCAGCTTTGAGTTCATCTCATATTGCCCAAAAGAATAAACTTAATATTTCACTGAATAGTTGCGTGTGGGGGCAGTTCAGTCTCTCTTCTTATTTCTAACAAGAAACATGTTGTATAAGTAAGAATCAAATAACGATACTGTTGCAGGGTGTCTATCATTGAGGTCCTCCAGACTGACGTCAGACCCTTCTATAGAACAATTTTCAGACTCATCATTTCTATTCCCACAAGGATTGTAAAACTGGCCTGATGAATCTTTCTGCCAAATTCCAATCTCTTATTCTTTCTCACTTAGTATTTGGCCCTCTTGATCTATAGGCCCCAGGAATCTTGCTATCATTTAGTGTTTTTAAAAGCATAAATGAAAATTATGATTTAATTGCCTTCTTTAAAACTATAAAATTTCCTATTTAATATCACATTTTAGATATTTACCTTGTATGAGAAATGCAATTTTGATATTTACTATTAAAATTAAAAAAAATACTCTGAATCTCATGCACCATCTTTCTAGGACTGAGAATGCCACAAGAGTTTTATAGGGTGATTTTAAGTCACATTGCTTATTGTGGACCTAAGGGGTCTAATTAATCCACCCTGTGACTCTCCATATTTCGTTGTCTGCCACTTGCAAGGATTGTTATTTCTGACTGGGAACTCTGAATGGGTTTTGCCAAGAGTTAGTCAATTGTGTCCTGCAACCAAATTTTTGCCAATGGACTGATTTTGGCAATAAAGTTAAATTGGAACACGGCTATACCTATACATTTACATACATAAAATTGAGTAGTTGAAGAAGAGACTGCAGACTGAGAAAGCCTAAAATATTTACTGTTTCTTTCCAAAAGTTTGTCAATCACCACGTTATGAAAAAAGACTACGATAAATATGACAATCTATATTTTTATCACATCTGGTTAGACAATATCTAAGTGGGCATAGATTCATCAGAGTGGTTTCTATCCATCATGCATTTTAGTACTAGTTGGTGCCTTTAAATATTTACCAAATACATTTATTTGCCATAAACTTTGAAGATCACTTTGTACATATTTACCTATCTGTGGTCATTATTGTCATTGAAATGCATTTTGTCTAAAAAACACAGAACTTGTAGGTTTGTTATATATAGCTCCAGCAATACAAGTTCTAAATTTTCTATGGAATATTCAGCTTTTATGTTTACTTTCATATTTTAATTATTTTCTTTTTAATTTTTTTTTTCAGTGTTGACTGTGTTAGAAGTTGAATGCTAAGAAAATAAATTGACTGGTAAGTGACATCAAATTTTTTAATATGTTGCAATAAAAAAAGAGATAATCTGGTACCCTGGTCCTCAAAGCTGTAGACCAAGAACCATTTTCAGACTCATCATTTCTATTCCCACAAGGATTGTAAAACTGGCCTGATGAATCTTTCTGCCAAATTCCAATCTCTTATTCTTTCTCACTTAGTATTTGGCCCTCTTGATCTATAGGCCCCAGGAATCTTGCTATCATTTAGTGTTTTTAAAAGCATAAATGAAAATTATGATTTAATTGCCTTCTTTAAAACTATAAAATTTCCTATTTAATATCACATTTTAGATATTTACCTTGTATGAGAAATGCAATTTTGATATTTACTATTAAAATTAAAAAAAATACTCTGAATCTCATGCACCATCTTTCTAGGACTGAGAATGCCACAAGAGTTTTATAGGGTGATTTTAAGTCACATTGCTTATTGTGGACCTAAGGGGTCTAATTAATCCACCCTGTGACTCTCCATATTTCGTTGTCTGCCACTTGCAAGGATTGTTATTTCTGACTGGGAACTCTGAATGGGTTTTGCCAAGAGTTAGTCAATTGTGTCCTGCAACCAAATTTTTGCCAATGGACTGATTTTGGCAATAAAGTTAAATTGGAACACGGCTATACCTATACATTTACATACATAAAATTGAGTAGTTGAAGAAGAGACTGCAGACTGAGAAAGCCTAAAATATTTACTGTTTCTTTCCAAAAGTTTGTCAATCACCACGTTATGAAAAAAGACTACGATAAATATGACAATCTATATTTTTATCACATCTGGTTAGACAATATCTAAGTGGGCATAGATTCATCAGAGTGGTTTCTATCCATCATGCATTTTAGTACTAGTTGGTGCCTTTAAATATTTACCAAATACATTTATTTGCCATAAACTTTGAAGATCACTTTGTACATATTTACCTATCTGTGGTCATTATTGTCATTGAAATGCATTTTGTCTAAAAAACACAGAACTTGTAGGTTTGTTATATATAGCTCCAGCAATACAAGTTCTAAATTTTCTATGGAATATTCAGCTTTTATGTTTACTTTCATATTTTAATTATTTTCTTTTTAATTTTTTTTTTCAGTGTTGACTGTGTTAGAAGTTGAATGCTAAGAAAATAAATTGACTGGTAAGTGACATCAAATTTTTTAATATGTTGCAATAAAAAAAGAGATAATCTGGTACCCTGGTCCTCAAAGCTGTAGACCAAGAACCATGTTTCATGGGAATTAGAATATTCTGTCATCTTCTTGACAGTAAGCAAAAGTATCTAAAGAAATATTTTTTGTCCGATTTCTTTTTTTAGTCCTCACTGAATAATATGCAAGGGAAAATAATTCAATTCATAAAGTAGCAAGAGTCAATTGAATTAATGGTTTAGAGAACATTTGATGCTTATCATGACACAAATTAAATTTTAAAGGAAAACAGAAGTCCATGTGGATAACAGAAAAGAAGAAAAAACTGACATGAGAAAAGCTGTAGATTCTTAATTTATATAAATAATGTAATATGCATGGAATTTATATTTTTGAAGTTCTTTGCACATCATGAAAATATGAAATGTTTTTCAAATTCTGCATTCTTATATATGGTTTAGTAATATGGAAATAGATGATTCATTCTTATTCAAGAATACAGATGGGATGGAGCATTGTTTCTTTTACGCAGCAGAGTAATAAACTCTTTGAAGAAAATGTTAGATTTTCCGATATCATGATGTGCACATTTAATAATCAAGTTTACAAGGGCCTATTGATTTTATCTGGGACTCAATTTCAAACTAAGTATTTTTAGAATTAATGTAATAATTTTAAACACAGTTGGTACTTTTTGTTATTTCTCATGTAGTGTTCAAGTTGGCATAACCATAGTTGTGGTGCCCCTGGCTTTAGGTTGAACTGAGGAAATCTAGTTTCTTTCTTAGTAAATAATTGAGATGGTTTGTGGATCTATGCTACTCGTGCGTCTATGTAAAGTAGCTGAGAACCAGGACGATAAGAGGATTTTCATTTTTGACTTATGTGTATAATAAATCAGATGGGATTTTCAAGAGGAATTCTTGGTATCTTAATCTCTCATTATTCTAATTGAATATCTCATTATTCTCATTGAATAATGCAAGATATCTTGGGAGAGTCATTAGAAATACAAATGTATATAATTTTAAATTGTGATTTAAAAATTATAATCTATATAGTATCTATATATATTTTCCTTTTGGGTATATATTTTATAGCAATAAAATTTAATAATTACTCTGAGATTGCAAGAAGAAATATTGGAATCAAAATATAATATCGCTTATTCTATACCCCCTAGCCTGCTTGTTATCATTTTATAATAATGATGATTTTCCCCATAACATTTCTCTTTTAAATATTTATTTTCCAAGTTAGACAGTGCTGTCTGATATGATCATAGGCAAATATGATAATGTTGTGAAATTATAACCCACATTCTAAGTATCAGTTGAGTACATGCTGCAAATTTAAGTGTCATGAATTTTAGAAACTGGCCTGTGGAAACCTAGAAAAAATAGAATTAGTAAAAGGAGAAGGAAATAAATTAAAGTCAATGAATATAAACTATAAGCATTACACATCGAGAGGCCACAGCATTGTGTACCAACTAGAGTATTTTGATAGGAAAATTTTATCTTTAAGTAGAAATTTATGGGATCTGCTGATATGTTTGGTTGTTTAGTACATTTTAATTTTAATGTTTTTAAGTAAAGTTCATGATACCTGTTGAGGCATCTTTCTTAAATAGATGACACATGAATTTGTCATTTTTCCTAGACATTATTTGATTGGCTCTTAAATTAGAGGGAACCATAATGTAGGAAACTGCAGAAAAAAATGCTATATGAGGTTTTCTGAAATTTCATTTGGGAAGAACTCATCATTAACTAGCCATGTTGGTGAAACTGAATAGCCATTTAATAGGTTCAAAAAAGCAGCACTGAGTTTTGATTCCTTTACCTCTCACCTCCTACAGGATACCCATATTTAGTGCTAGTATTCCTGTATTTTATTTAACATCACAGTAAAGCATTCATAAGTATATAAATCTATATCTTAAATCACAACAAAAAGAATGACTTATTAATGCTACTGAACTGGAAATGTGAGACACTGACACATATGATTCAGATACCTCATGTAATTGACAATGTATGTCTAAGTTTTACAGGTAAAACTTAGGCTATTTCCTAAACAGTTTTAACATGATGAATTCACATGTCAAGAATTGTTGTATCGAAGTCTTACTCTGGAGTTTAAAATAATTCCCTCTTGCAGTGTAAGAATTGTTAACTGGCTTGGGTATTCTTTCTGATATATAAACTGATGAACAAGAAAATCATTTGTCTTAAGTAATCTGTTAACATTTCCCAAGCACACAGCTCCAACTAAAATGTTTTCTTGATAATGCCACCTATCAATAAAAAAGTCCAAAAGGATACATAAATTCACTAAAATAATAAACACTATTTCAGGTTAACATTTATCATTAAAAATTATGACTGAAGAAGTAATTTGGTTGTTAATATCAACTGTGAATGAATGAAAGTTTATTTGTGATTGTAGCTCTGTAATAGCTCATGGCTGTAAGGCCTATGAGGATAGAGACTCTGGTTTACTATTGCATCTTGAACAGAAAGTACTTAGAACATAAAGCACCTTAATAGGTATTTGTTGATTTAATAAATTAATGAGTTATATTTTTGAGTGTAAGACTCTGGGCAAATAGAAAATGCACTATTATTACTGTTTAATTATACCATGTACAAAACAGCACCTTGGTTTGGGTAAAGGAACAATATTTTTCTATGATTAGGAGCAAAGGTTCTGAATCTAGACTTTCTGGTTGATAATTCTAGCTCATATAAAATATATGGCCTGTGGTTCTCTCACATTTTTTATCTCCACATACTGATTGAATTAATCCTTGTACTGTGCTTAAAGATGTTCCTATCACAAATTAAGCATTCTGTAGTTATTAGTGATTGTGATTACTGTTTTATCATTGACTGTTTCTACAAGTCAGACCTTCCTTCTATGCTTAGCAGGTTTGGATTCTAGTAGGAAAAAAACATAACAAAATGAATGCTAATGATCAAAAATATTATACTTTAAGAAACTTGAAACAGGAAGATTACTGGAGGACACCTAATGAGTGAGAATTTAGAATTGTTTTGTGAATGAGGTGGCTCTTTAGACTGGCTCTGAATAATTTTGCATTGTCGTGAAATTTCTTATGTACATGTCAGCATTAGAAGATAGCAAGAACAGCATTCTGGGGCAGATGAACAGTGCAGGACATTTAAACTAAAGAGGCTTGGAGAATCAACAAAGTGGCGTTAACCTTAAATGACTTTTAAATATTAATTAATTTACAAACTAAATTCCCTGTTTAAATATCTACAAAACTTTGTCATTTCTTGCCGTCATTACTGTTTAACTTGACTTCCATGGGCATTCAATGTCAAGGTCTAACATACCTCTCCGACCTTATCTTCCAACATTCTTCCTCCACCAGTCCAATTTTATTTTATGTTCCAGCTATCATTTTCTTTCTTTTTCCTGAACATCAATTTTTTTTCTCTATTCGGTTAAGGAAGAAGTAATTTGGTTGTTAATATCAACTGTGAATGAATGAAAGTTTATTTGTGATTGTAGCTCTGTAATAGCTCATGGCTGTAAGGCCTATGAGGATAGAGACTCTGGTTTACTATTGCATCTTGAACAGAAAGTACTTAGAACATAAAGCACCTTAATAGGTATTTGTTGATTTAATAAATTAATGAGTTATATTTTTGAGTGTAAGACTCTGGGCAAATAGAAAATGCACTATTATTACTGTTTAATTATACCATGTACAAAACAGCACCTTGGTTTGGGTAAAGGAACAATATTTTTCTATGATTAGGAGCAAAGGTTCTGAATCTAGACTTTCTGGTTGATAATTCTAGCTCATATAAAATATATGGCCTGTGGTTCTCTCACATTTTTTATCTCCACATACTGATTGAATTAATCCTTGTACTGTGCTTAAAGATGTTCCTATCACAAATTAAGCATTCTGTAGTTATTAGTGATTGTGATTACTGTTTTATCATTGACTGTTTCTACAAGTCAGACCTTCCTTCTATGCTTAGCAGGTTTGGATTCTAGTAGGAAAAAAACATAACAAAATGAATGCTAATGATCAAAAATATTATACTTTAAGAAACTTGAAACAGGAAGATTACTGGAGGACACCTAATGAGTGAGAATTTAGAATTGTTTTGTGAATGAGGTGGCTCTTTAGACTGGCTCTGAATAATTTTGCATTGTCGTGAAATTTCTTATGTACATGTCAGCATTAGAAGATAGCAAGAACAGCATTCTGGGGCAGATGAACAGTGCAGGACATTTAAACTAAAGAGGCTTGGAGAATCAACAAAGTGGCGTTAACCTTAAATGACTTTTAAATATTAATTAATTTACAAACTAAATTTCCTGTTTAAATATCTACAAAACTTTGTCATTTCTTGCCGTCATTACTGTTTAACTTGACTTCCATGGGCATTCAATGTCAAGGTCTAACATACCTCTCCGACCTTATCTTCCAACATTCTTCCTCCACCAGTCCAATTTTATTTTATGTTCCAGCTATCATTTTTCTCTTTCTTTTTTCCTGAACATCACTCTAGTTTCATACATTTTACCTCTACCTCAAAGACTCTTATATCTACTTCTGCACGGGACAAATTCTAGCCATCTATAGCATTCCTTGTTCAAATGTTATATCCTTTAGGAAACTTTTCCTGACTTTCCATGTTTACCAGTTAGAGATCCAACACACACACATACCCACACCCACACCCACACACCCATACACCCATGATGCAGAGTGGTAGACTAAATTCTCAGTTTATTTAGGCAAGGATAGAGAATCTTTTAAGAAATGAGTTTGGTCACCTGGCACTGGAAGAGAATTCAGTAGTATTCCCTTGGACCACAAATCCCTAAGGAGTGAGGGGTGGCATGCATCTGCCAGTGATACTGTCCATATATAGGAGCGTCTTGATGATTGGACAGATTTAGTTTATTCCCGGGCAATGATCCTTGCATAACTGATATTTTCATTACTACCCATAAGAATAATGTATACAGCCTAAATGCTTCCATTTAAGGGAAAGCTTGATTACTACCATTTTAACACTGTCACTGACAGGGAAAGGATTTCATCCATTAGAGAAAGCAGGAATATGGCTCTCAGTAGTTGTATTAAGGGCTCTAGCACTGCCGAAAATACTTTTGAAATGTCTTTACACATATTAGAATTTTCATTTTCTAGCTGCCTTGGGGTTTTCTTTCTATTATGAGCCAGGCTCTAGGCTGGGGATTGTGAACCCACAGATGAGGTACAATTTTTGGTCTTCAAAGGGAGTCCTGGGAATTTAGAATTGTTTTGTGAATGAGGTGGCTCTTTAGACTGGCTCTGAATAATTTTGCATTGTCGTGAAATTTCTTATGTACATGTCAGCATTAGAAGATAGCAAGAACAGCATTCTGGGGCAGATGAACAGTGCAGGACATTTAAACTAAAGAGGCTTGGAGAATCAACAAAGTGGCGTTAACCTTAAATGACTTTTAAATATTAATTAATTTACAAACTAAATTTCCTGTTTAAATATCTACAAAACTTTGTCATTTCTTGCCGTCATTACTGTTTAACTTGACTTCCATGGGCATTCAATGTCAAGGTCTAACATACCTCTCCGACCTTATCTTCCAACATTCTTCCTCCACCAGTCCAATTTTATTTTATGTTCCAGCTATCATTTTTCTCTTTCTTTTTTCCTGAACATCACTCTAGTTTCATACATTTTACCTCTACCTCAAAGACTCTTATATCTACTTCTGCACGGGACAAATTCTAGCCATCTATAGCATTCCTTGTTCAAATGTTATATCCTTTAGGAAACTTTTCCTGACTTTCCATGTTTACCAGTTAGAGATCCAACACACACACACATACCCACACCCACACCCACACACCCATACACCCATGATGCAGAGTGGTAGACTAAATTCTCAGTTTATTTAGGCAAGGATAGAGAATCTTTTAAGAAATGAGTTTGGTCACCTGGCACTGGAAGAGAATTCAGTAGTATTCCCTTGGACCACAAATCCCTAAGGAGTGAGGGGTGGCATGCATCTGCCAGTGATACTGTCCATATATAGGAGCGTCTTGATGATTGGACAGATTTAGTTTATTCCCGGGCAATGATCCTTGCATAACTGATATTTTCATTACTACCCATAAGAATAATGTATACAGCCTAAATGCTTCCATTTAAGGGAAAGCTTGATTACTACCATTTTAACACTGTCACTGACAGGGAAAGGATTTCATCCATTAGAGAAAGCAGGAATATGGCTCTCAGTAGTTGTATTAAGGGCTCTAGCACTGCCGAAAATACTTTTGAAATGTCTTTACACATATTAGAATTTTCATTTTCTAGCTGCCTTGGGGTTTTCTTTCTATTATGAGCCAGGCTCTAGGCTGGGGATTGTGAACCCACAGATGAGGTACAATCTGGTCTTCATGGAGTCCTGGTACACTTGAGAATGCAGGGCAGTAGCTAGCTAATTTGAAAATCGTGGCAGTAACTGAGGTGTCCATTGGTAAGTGAATGAATAAACAAGCTGTGATATACCCAGGCAATGGAATATAACTTAGTGCTAAAATAAAATGAGCTACCAACCAAGCCAGAAAAAGACATGGAGAGAGCTTAAATGCACAGTACTCAGTGAAAAAAGCCAGTGTTGAAAGAATACACAGTATATGATTTCTACTGTATAACATTGTGGAAAAGGCGAAACTGTGGAGCCCATGAAAATATCAGTGGTTGCCAGGGGTGGGAGTAGGAGCAGGGTACATAGGAAAAGCAGAGAGGATACTTAGGGGAGTGAAAATATTCTCTCCGATGCCATATGATGAATACATTTGTCTAAACTGTAGAGTGTGCAGTACCAAGAGTGAACCCTAATGTAAATTATAGACTTTGAATGGTGATGGTGGTCACTGTAGCTCCATCAGTTATAATAAAAATACCACTATGGGGCTTCCCCTGGTGGTCCAGTGGGTAAGGACACTGCCTTGCAGTGCAAGGGGCACCAGTTCGATCCCTGGCCTGGGAAGATGCCACGTGCCGCGGAGCGGCTGGACCGATTTGTCCAATTGCCAAGCTGGAGCTCTGGTGCACGTGCGCCCAGAGCTGGCGCTCTGTGACAACAGAGGCCACCGCGATGGGAGGCCCACAGGAGCCAAAGAACAAAGACGGATGAAAATAAGAAATGAAAGACCAATAGAAGTGGCCCGCCCAATGATCCTTGCATTATTTTCATTACTACCCATAAGAATAATGTATACAGCCTAAATGCTTCCATTTAAGGGAAAGCTTGATTACTACCATTTTAACACTGTCACTGACAGGGAAAGGATTTCATCCATTAGAGAAAGCAGGAATATGGCTCTCAGTAGTTGTATTAAGGGCTCTAGCACTGCCGAAAATACTTTTGAAATGTCTTTACACATATTAGAATTTTCATTTTCTAGCTGCCTTGGGGTTTTCTTTCTATTATGAGCCAGGCTCTAGGCTGGGGATTGTGAACCCACAGATGAGGTACAATCTGGTCTTCATGGAGTCCTGGTACACTTGAGAATGCAGGGCAGTAGCTAGCTAATTTGAAAATCGTGGCAGTAACTGAGGTGTCCATTGGTAAGTGAATGAATAAACAAGCTGTGATATACCCAGGCAATGGAATATAACTTAGTGCTAAAATAAAATGAGCTACCAACCAAGCCAGAAAAAGACATGGAGAGAGCTTAAATGCACAGTACTCAGTGAAAAAAGCCAGTGTTGAAAGAATACACAGTATATGATTTCTACTGTATAACATTGTGGAAAAGGCGAAACTGTGGAGCCCATGAAAATATCAGTGGTTGCCAGGGGTGGGAGTAGGAGCAGGGTACATAGGAAAAGCAGAGAGGATACTTAGGGGAGTGAAAATATTCTCTCCGATGCCATATGATGAATACATTTGTCTAAACTGTAGAGTGTGCAGTACCAAGAGTGAACCCTAATGTAAATTATAGACTTTGAATGGTGATGGTGGTCACTGTAGCTCCATCAGTTATAATAAAAATACCACTATGGGGCTTCCCCTGGTGGTCCAGTGGGTAAGGACACTGCCTTGCAGTGCAAGGGGCACCAGTTCGATCCCTGGCCTGGGAAGATGCCACGTGCCGCGGAGCGGCTGGACCGATTTGTCCAATTGCCAAGCTGGAGCTCTGGTGCACGTGCGCCCAGAGCTGGCGCTCTGTGACAACAGAGGCCACCGCGATGGGAGGCCCACAGGAGCCAAAGAACAAAGACGGATGAAAATAAGAAATGAAAGACCAATAGAAGTGGCCCGCCCATTCCTCCCTCCCAGCCCTCCCCAAAGATAAATAAATTTAAAAATTAAAAAATATATCACTCTGATAGGGGATAGACTAATGTGAGAGACTGTTTATGCAAGTGGGTACAGGGAATATGGGATATCTTTATTTTCTAAATTTAGCTCTGAACTCGGCTGCTCTTTAAAAACCTGTCTTACTTATGGACTTTGTGGGGAACAAACGGGGCATGGGTAGGCCTAGAGAGAGTAACAGAGAAACCTGTACTATCATATGTGAAAAAGATAGCTATTGTTATTGTGCTGGGGGAATAGGGGATCCTGCAGGGGCACTGTGAGATGGCCAGGAGGGATGGGACCAGGGGAGGGGGGACTAGAAGGGGGGGTGGAGGACGGGATGGGAGTCAGGGATATACATATGACTAATCTGGAATTATACATATCTATAAACAACAAAGCACTGTAGAAGTAAAAAGTCAAATTTTTTTTTTTTTTTAAAGGAAAGGCTTATCCAGAAAAGAAAAAAAACAAAAAAACAAAAAAACTGTCTTAAATAAAATAAAAATAAAGTATTTTAAAAAACAAAATAAAATTCAACTAATTTGAATGATAATCTGTGTCACCACAGAAGTCATTACTGAATATTATGAAGTGTCAGTCACTCAGTTGTGTCATACTCTTTGTGACTCCATGGACTGTAGCATTCCAGGCTCCTCTGTTCATAGGATTTTCCAGGAAAGAATACTGGAGTGGGTTGCTATTTCCTTCTCCAAGGGATCTTCCAGACCTAGGGATCAAATCTGGGTTTTCTGGATTACAAGAAGACTCTTTACCATCTAGGATTTGTTCCATGTGAATTGAGAATGGTGATGGTGGTCACTGTAGCTCCATCAGTTATAATAAAAATACCACTATGGGGCTTCCCCTGGTGGTCCAGTGGGTAAGGACACTGCCTTGCAGTGCAAGGGGCACCAGTTCGATCCCTGGCCTGGGAAGATGCCACGTGCCGCGGAGCGGCTGGACCGATTTGTCCAATTGCCAAGCTGGAGCTCTGGTGCACGTGCGCCCAGAGCTGGCGCTCTGTGACAACAGAGGCCACCGCGATGGGAGGCCCACAGGAGCCAAAGAACAAAGACGGATGAAAATAAGAAATGAAAGACCAATAGAAGTGGCCCGCCCATTCCCCTCCCTCCCCAGCCCTCCCCCCCAAAGATAAATAAATTTAAAAAATTAAAAAAATATATCACTCTGATAGGGGATAGACTAATGTGAGAGACTGTTTATGCAAGTGGGTACAGGGAATATGGGATATCTTTATTTTCTAAATTTAGCTCTGAACTCGGCTGCTCTTTAAAAACCTGTCTTACTTATGGACTTTGTGGGGAACAAACGGGGCATGGGTAGGCCTAGAGAGAGTAACAGAGAAACCTGTACTATCATATGTGAAAAAGATAGCTATTGTTATTATGCTGGGGGAATAGGGGATCCTGCAGGGGCACTGTGAGATGGCCAGGAGGGATGGGACCAGGGGAGGGGGGACTAGAAGGGGGGGTGGAGGACGGGATGGGAGTCAGGGATATACATATGACTAATCTGGAATTATACATATCTATAAACAACAAAGCACTGTAGAAGTAAAAAGTCAAATTTTTTTTTTTTTTTTAAAGGAAAGGCTTATCCAGAAAAGAAAAAAAAAAAACAAAAAAACTGTCTTAAATAAAATAAAAATAAAGTATTTTAAAAAACAAAATAAAATTCAACTAATTTGAATGATAATCTGTGTCACCACAGAGGTCATTACTGAATATTATGAAGTGTCAGTCACTCAGTTGTGTCATACTCTTTGTGACTCCATGGACTGTAGCATTCCAGGCTCCTCTGTTCATAGGATTTTCCAGGAAAGAATACTGGAGTGGGTTGCTATTTCCTTCTCCAAGGGATCTTCCAGACCTAGGGATCAAATCTGGGTTTTCTGGATTACAAGAAGACTCTTTACCATCTGAGCCACCAGGGAAGTAGTATGAGAACATAGCAGGACATCTAATTCATTGTATGGGAATGAGAGGTGCTTGGAGAAGGTGGTACTTGGGGTATTGATATGAGCTAACAGTGTAAAGAGGTTGGAAAGAACATCTTCATCAGCTGGAATACCATGTTAAAGAGCCCTTCCTTGAATATGAATATTATAGTTCAGTATTCTGGCTTCTAAGAGGACATCAAAAGTGGAGCACATTTTTCTGCTTTAGGATCGAACTCAGTACCTCCTAGTCCAGCAAATGTCTTCTGATGAATTACTGATTATGGTTGTATCATCATGTTAGGTGTTACATCTAGAGAAATGAACCTCTTGATTCATTTACTGTAGTTAGACATATATGTGCTCTTGAAGTGTGGCTGTGTGTATATACTACAGGGATACAGGGGGACAGGGAAAGTAGAGAGGGAAGAAGGGAAGGAGAGAAGGAAGGAGAAAAAACACATAGAGACATTTGAGTATCTTCTAAGACTTTAGATCACTAAAAATAATTTCTCCATGTGGTCACTTTGTGTGTGTGTGTGTGTTTTCATAATCTGCACTTGTTTCTGGGAAACTTTCACTTCAGGAACAGCAGTTTTATTAGTGGTGTTTCAGTGATTATCTTATTGACGTATAGCACACTGATTTATATGAATCACTTTTTTAGGCACTTGATAAATGCTTGTTGACTGACTGACTTTCACAAGCATTTAAGATAAGAATGATGTATGTAGTGAAGTCTTTTTGCCAGCAGGAAACTAACTGGGTGCCTGGATTTGTACACATTGTAAATCAGGAGGACATGAATGGTTTGTGGCTGCCTAGAAGAAGTGCACAGATGCACTTTCCCTAGCATCAGATGCACTTCTCTGCAGCTTATGGAGAGAAAAAGGCTTCAGGCAGGACCAAACAAACTATTCTTGGGACTGACTATAGTGAAAATACACATCATTTTACAAATTTTTATAGCATCATAGAGAGGGCCATGAACAATATCTCTATATCATAGACATAATAGGTAAGAACACACATTTTGGAAATAGTCCTGGCTGGAGTTGAAACTCATATTCATAGTAAGCATCTGTGTAGCTCTGAGCATACCTCTTACTTTCTATAAGAATTGGTTTATATAGTAAGCTGAATAATGACCAACCCTCCCTGACAAGATGTCCTTGTTCTATTCCCTGAAATCTGTAAATATCGCGTGAGATACTAAAAATGACTTTGCAGACATGATTAAGTTAACGATCTTGAGACGGGGAGGCTGTTCTGCATTACCTGAATGGGCCCTGTATAATCCCAGTAGTTCTTATAAAAAGACTGAGTCAGAGATGGAGATGACACTACAGAAGCAGAGATATGAGGGACCCAGGACTACAAGGGATGAAGGAAGTGTCTAGAAGACAGAAAATGTAAGGAAACTACAGTTTAGGCAACTGAAAATGAACATAATAAAGACCTCCCTAGGGCTTCCCTGGTGGTCCAGTGGGTAAGGACACCGCCTTGCAGTGCAAGGGGTGCCAGTTTGATCCCTGGCCTGGGAAGATCCCACGTGCCACGGAGCGGCTGGACCGATGTGTCCAATTACCGAGCAGGAGCTCTGGAGCGCATGCGCCCAGGGCTGATGCTCAGCGACAATAGAGGCCACTGTGATGGGAGGCCCACACGGGCCAAAGAAGAAAGATGGATGAAAACAGATAAATGAAAGACCAATAGATGTGGCCCACCCTCCCCCCGCCAAAAATAAAGTATCTTTGAGACAAAAAAAAAAAAAAAAAAAGACCTCCCTAATAGGGTTAAGATAAGGTTTAACTGATTAGTAGCATAAAAGAGCATACAGCAGTATAGACTATCAAGATTCAAGCAATGTAGAGCCCAAGGGTACATCCAGTGCTTAAAACTTTCCTGTTCACATAAGTAAGCTTTTCAGTTTATACTTTAAAGAAACATTTTGGCCTGTGAAGTGAAATTACTTACTTCATAATGTAAAAAAATAATAATTATACTTACAATTGGGAATGATAGTAGAACAGCCAGGAAAGAGGGAGGGTGAGAAAAAGAGACAGAAAAAGAGGATGAGAAAGAGTGTGTAGATATAAGGGAAGAGAGAAAAGAAGGTAGTATTTACCTGTCTCCCATCATACCAGTCTCTTTCCCTCCTTTGTAGCATTTGCTAGAGTTTAATTTTACTTCCTTTTTACCTTCTGCATACTTTGGTTTTAACTTAGCTTTCAAGGGCACAGAAATGGCAATTGAGTTTATTCTTAAAATATTTTCTCTACAGGATAAAATATTATAATGGTACTAGAGCCAGAACATCAATATATTATGAACTAATAAATGAAATTATAGTTTTTTTAACTCTGAGACGGGAGGCTGTTCTGCATTACCTGAATGGGCCCTGTATAATCCCAGTAGTTCTTATAAAAGACTGAGTCAGAGATGGAGATGACACTACAGAAGCAGAGATATGAGGGACCCAGGACTACAAGGGATGAAGGAAGTGTCTAGAAGACAGAAAATGTAAGGAAACTACAGTTTAGGCAACTGAAAATGAACATAATAAAGACCTCCCTAGGGCTTCCCTGGTGGTCCAGTGGGTAAGGACACCGCCTTGCAGTGCAAGGGGTGCCAGTTTGATCCCTGGCCTGGGAAGATCCCACGTGCCACGGAGCGGCTGGACCGATGTGTCCAATTACCGAGCAGGAGCTCTGGAGCGCATGCGCCCAGGGCTGATGCTCAGCGACAATAGAGGCCACTGTGATGGGAGGCCCACACGGGCCAAAGAAGAAAGATGGATGAAAACAGATAAATGAAAGACCAATAGATGTGGCCCACCCTCCCCCCGCCAAAAATAAAGTATCTTTAAAAAAAAAAAAAAAAAAAAAAAAGACCTCCCTAATAGGGTTAAGATAAGGTTTAACTGATTAGTAGCATAAAAGAGCATACAGCAGTATAGACTATCAAGATTCAAGCAATGTAGAGCCCAAGGGTACATCCAGTGCTTAAAACTTTCCTGTTCACATAAGTAAGCTTTTCAGTTTATACTTTAAAGAAACATTTTGGCCTGTGAAGTGAAATTACTTACTTCATAATGTAAAAAAATAATAATTATACTTACAATTGGGAATGATAGTAGAACAGCCAGGAAAGAGGGAGGGTGAGAAAAAGAGACAGAAAAAGAGGATGAGAAAGAGTGTGTAGATATAAGGGAAGAGAGAAAAGAAGGTAGTATTTACCTGTCTCCCATCATACCAGTCTCTTTCCCTCCTTTGTAGCATTTGCTAGAGTTTAATTTTACTTCCTTTTTACCTTCTGCATACTTTGGTTTTTAACTTAGCTTTCAAGGGCACAGAAATGGCAATTGAGTTTATTCTTAAAATATTTTCTCTACAGGATAAAATATTATAATGGTACTAGAGCCAGAACATCAATATATTATGAACTAATAAATGAAATTATAGATATATTTTTAAAATTATTGACCTCTTTTATTAGTTTATTTATTTATTTTCATCCATCTTTATTCTTTGGCCTTTGTGGGCCTCCCATTGCAGTGGTCTCTCTCATTGCTGAGCACCGGATCTGGGCACATGCCTCCAGAGCTCTGGCTCGTAATTGGACACACCGGTCCAGCCTCTCTGCAGCACGTGGGATCTTCATGGGCCAGGGATTAAACGATGCCTCTTGCACTGCAAGGCAGACACTTTACCCAGTGGACTACCAGTGAAGCCCTATAGATTTTTTTTTTTTTTTTGTCTAATGAACATCAACTAAACAGGTATTGTAATGAGAGTATACTGGTGCAAGGAGTGGTACAAAGGAGATGCCGAACCATAGATAAGGATTTAAGATGTTTTTTCTTAGCCCATAGGAGGATCTCAATGTCTTAGCATGACAGTGACATGCTCAGATCTATATATTTGAGAGGAAAAGTGCTGGGAGTGAAGAAAATGTAATGTATAAAATATTATCCAGAGTAAGAGGTGAAGGTCGTTGATCAAGAGGTTTAAGTCAATGGTTCCTAACTATTTCAAGTTGGAAATCCATTGATTATTTTTTTTTTCATATTCCCTTTGGATGGTAGTTGTATGTGTACTTATGGAAACTGCATTAAATTTTATGTAATTATCCATCTCCAGAGACCTCTTATAACAACTCTGGGGCTCCTGAGTGTTCCACAGTTCATGGCAGCATTGACAGAGTCTAATGGATATGAAATTTGAATTAAGGCAGTAACAATGAAAGTGCAGATGGAGAATGATTCCAAGGGAATAACTAGCAGAGCTTGGTGTCCCCTCAAATAAATATATGCTGGAGAGAAGAGGGGAAAGGAGAAGTGGGAAGAGCAGTAGGGGGTTTGAAGCAGCAGCCTAGGTTAGAGATGGTGTGTGCTCACTTAGGATGATAGAGATGCATTGAAAAGAGATTGGAAATCTCTCTTGAAGGTACAGCTGACAGAATGTTGGTTGAATTTGAGTTATACATTTGAGAAATGAACAGCTTGATGAGTGGGGAGGCCCTATGCTATGAGAGAGGATATTGGGGTTTAGAATAGAAATATCTAGTTGATCATCACAGTTAGTACGTATTTGCTTTCTCCTTGTGTACTGTCTCCCCAGGCTTCGTCCAAGACAAGCTTTATACAAGCAAGAACATACTCAACCACCTTGCTTCTAATTATGAGCTGATAGTGTGACTCATGGTAGGTACTAAATATTTGTTGAGTAAAGAGATTTACCAGAGCGTCTCTGCTTTCATATTTTATTTCATGTTGGGTAATATTAGGAGTAAAGTTTCTAGAAACAGATTTGGTTCAAAAGGCTGTACTGGAGCAGCATGATGGGGTTTTGTGGTGATGCAGCAGTTCTGTATGTTGAGTGTGGAGGTGAGTTCATGCATCTATACCTGGGATAAACCTACACAGAGCTATGCTCACATACGTAAATGTGTGCATATAAAACTGGTAAAACATAGGCAAGTCAAGGTAAAATGGGTGAAACTGTCATAAGCTCTGTGGATGTCATAAGCTCTGTCAATTTGTCTGTTTCCTGTTACCACTGAAGGAAACTGAGTGAAGGGTATTGTACTTCCCTGGACTTTTTGCAACTGTCTGTGATTCTATAATTATTTCAAAAAATATCTTAAATATAAACTGGATTTGGGTGATAGCAATACAGCTGAGTAAATCCACTGAAATTGTCAAACTATATTTTTACAACAGATGAAATTTATGGTGTATAAAATATAACTCAATAAAACTTTAAAAAAAAGGTAAAAAGGAATTTAGTTTCAGTACTCACTGGCCAATTTAATTCTGAGTTACTTCCTTTTAACCTCAGATTCTTCATCAATAGCGATAATGCTAATGATAAACTGATAATAATCCAACCTGATAAAATTATGATGGTTGAATGAATTAGTAAATAGAAAGTAATTAGAATAGTGCCTGGTAAGTGGTTATTCAGGAATTGCTACCTGTTAAATTTGCTATTGGAAGAAAACCTCCAGGTAAAATATCTTTGAGAGATTTTATGTGGAAGGAAATTTTCTTGGTTAATTACAAAATGCTTTGTACTTGAGACACTTTGATATATACTAAATTATCCTTTTTTGAAGGTATTTGGGTTCTGGCCTAGTTTAATTGCAAAAGGAAACTGAAGCAGCAGCGGAAGTGTGCTAAATCTGGCTTCTGGGTTTTATGAATGTGTGGAGGTGAAGGTTCCACACATAGGGTGGGCGCCTAGAGGACAGATAGGGACTTTTGATTCAGATAGAAGCCCTCAGTGGTGAGTTTTCAACAGTGTGATTTAAGGATAGTGTAGGTTGAGTCCATTTTTAATACTGTCTCCTATTAGTTTTCTCTTTTGGTTTGTTCATAGCAATTTGATTGTTTAGGAGACTTGTGATTTTGTGAGAAATGTAGTGCTTGAACCCAATGCCTCTGGATGGAGAATTAATCCATGGTTATCTTGCTTGTTCTTTGGAAAAAAAGCTATGACAAACCTACACAGTATATGTAAAAGAGACATCACTTTTCTGACAAAGTTCTGTATAGTCAAAGCTGTTGATTTTGGTGTTTCAAATGGTAAAGAACCCACCTGTAATGCAGGAGACCTGGGTTGGAAACATCCCCTAGAGAAGGGCATGGGGACTTACTCCAGTATTCTTGCCTGGGGAATCCCCATGAATGAAGAACCTGCCAGGCTACAGTCCAGGGGGCAGCAAAGAGTCAGACATGACTGAGTGACTAAGCACAGCACAGCACATGGTTTTGCCAGTAGTCATGTGCAGATGTAAGAGTTGGACCATAAAGAAGGCTGAGCACTGAAGAATTGATTCTCTTGAGAATCCCTTGGACTTCAATGAGATAAAACCCATCAATTCTAAAACAAATCAACACTGAATAGTCATTGAAAGGACGTTTGCTGAAGCTGCAATATCTTAGCCATCTAATGCAAAGTGCTGACTCCTTGGAAAGGCCCTGAGCTGGGTAAGATTGAAGGCAAAAGGAGAAAATGCTGGCAGGGAAGGAGATCGCTGGATAGCGTCACTCATTCAATGGACATGAATTTTAGCAAATTCCAGGAGATAGTGGAGAACAGGGAAGCCTGATGTGCTGCAGTCCATGGGGCTGCAAAGAGTTGGACATGATGTAGTGACTAAACAACAACAACAATCCATCCCACACTATATACTCTATGCCATTCATCTCCATGAGTACTAGAGAGGCTTAGGGTCTTAGCCCCTGTAAGAAATCGTGCAACACACCTGCTGTTCCTAGAAAATGAAACTCTTGAAATGTTTGATGTGATTTCATGTTCTTTACAGTTCTCATTCCTTTAAATATGCATTGGTAAAGAAATCTCTGAAGCAGAAAGGTGAGTCACCTTACAAAGTCAGTGACTTCAAGAATGATTATTCTTGTCTGCCCTGCAGGTCATTTGTTATGGATGAGAGACACATCCAGTCTCAACCCACAACCACACTCTATGCTATTTAATGCAAAGGGCTTTGAAGTTGATTGTTGTGTAGTTGCTGACAGTTATTATAACCAATATGAACATTTTTTAACTCTGAGCACTTGAAATTCTCCAATAAATATTGCTAACCTAGGGTTGGAAAAAAAGCTATGACAAACCTACACAGTATATGTAAAAGAGACATCACTTTTCTGACAAAGTTCTGTATAGTCAAAGCTGTTGATTTTGGTGTTTCAAATGGTAAAGAACCCACCTGTAATGCAGGAGACCTGGGTTGGAAACATCCCCTAGAGAAGGGCATGGGGACTTACTCCAGTATTCTTGCCTGGGGAATCCCCATGAATGAAGAACCTGCCAGGCTACAGTCCAGGGGGCAGCAAAGAGTCAGACATGACTGAGTGACTAAGCACAGCACAGCACATGGTTTTGCCAGTAGTCATGTGCAGATGTAAGAGTTGGACCATAAAGAAGGCTGAGCACTGAAGAATTGATTCTCTTGAGAATCCCTTGGACTTCAATGAGATAAAACCCATCAATTCTAAAACAAATCAACACTGAATAGTCATTGAAAGGACGTTTGCTGAAGCTGCAATATCTTAGCCATCTAATGCAAAGTGCTGACTCCTTGGAAAGGCCCTGAGCTGGGTAAGATTGAAGGCAAAAGGAGAAAATGCTGGCAGGGAAGGAGATCGCTGGATAGCGTCACTCATTCAATGGACATGAATTTTAGCAAATTCCAGGAGATAGTGGAGAACAGGGAAGCCTGATGTGCTGCAGTCCATGGGGCTGCAAAGAGTTGGACATGATGTAGTGACTAAACAACAACAACAATCCATCCCACACTATATACTCTATGCCATTCATCTCCATGAGTACTAGGAGAGGCTTAGGGGTCTTAGCCCCTGTAAGAAATCGTGCAACACACCTGCTGTTCCTAGAAAATGAAACTCTTGAAATGTTTGATGTGATTTCATGTTCTTTACAGTTCTCATTCCTTTAAATATGCATTGGTAAAGAAATCTCTGAAGCAGAAAGGTGAGTCACCTTACAAAGTCAGTGACTTCAAGAATGATTATTCTTGTCTGCCCTGCAGGTCATTTGTTATGGATGAGAGACACATCCAGTCTCAACCCACAACCACACTCTATGCTATTTAATGCAAAGGGCTTTGAAGTTGATTGTTGTGTAGTTGCTGACAGTTATTATAACCAATATGAACATTTTTTAACTCTGAGCACTTGAAATTCTCCATGCAAATATTTAAGTAAGTCTGCTAACCTAGGGTAAGTGCCTAGAACATTGGACCTTGGAAACATAATGACATTTCAAGCAAATAATTTTTAACTGACTGAAAAGCTAATAACCGTGACATTTAATATCTGCCATGCACAAATTCTTTCATGTAGATATTATAATTCCAGTTTTAGAGGTAAAAAATAGTCAGACCCAGAGTCATGAAATACCTTGCTTCAACCATAACCTCAACTTTTACATCTTGATCTCAATTCCAGGTACATTTCTATGCAACTTGGTCTTTTGCTATTACATATAGCCTCCTGTCAAATAAGTTTAGGTGGGACATTTAGGAACTTTTATCAGTTTTGGAAGCTGTATGGATTCTGAAACATCTTGCTAGACTGTATTGAAATGCTTGATTAAAATGCCAGTGTGGATGTAGGGAAATATGAGACTTGTCTATTATAAATTCAAGTTATCTGTCTTTTGTATTCTATGTATTCTACACTGGGTGCTTGGTAAATATTAATTATGATAATACTTCACAGAATTTATTAAGATCATTGTATCTCTGAAAATGGCTAGAAACCTTGAGAAGGGACTGCATCAACTCAACATGAAGTTTTACCTTATCATAATGTAATTTAAACTAGAAAAATAGGTGAAGCCTAAGAAAAACACTCCAACTGTTTTGATTATGAAAGAGAATGGTGTCTCTGTAGACTGGTGGTACCATCAAGGTAGGCAAAATTTATGGGACAGTTTGTACATGCCAGATGCCCATCTAAACATTTTCCGTATGTTAATGCTAGCTTCTAACACGCCTTTAGGTAGGTGTGATGATAATTTTTTTTCCAGATATTAAACCTAAGTAACTGAGGTATTAAATAAATGGCCAAACTGGCATATGCCCCTAGGCATGAGGATTCCAAAGTCTAACATCTAAACCTCTGTGGTGTACTGTCTAGAATACCAGTTTACGATCAAAAAAATACTCATTAATGAATTAATTAATTCAGTCATTAAAATAACATTAATTAAGTATTTTGTATGCCCAAAACTCTAGGCAAAGGACCTGGTGAGCTATAAAGTTAAATGTTTTTTTTTTTTTTTAATTTTTAAAAATTTTTTTCCCCATCATGCCTCTTTTTTATTTATATTTATTTTTCATCCATCTTTTATTCATTGGCATATGTGGGCCTCCCATTGCAGGGATCTCTCTCTGTTCAGAGCACTGGCTCTGGGCACATGTGCTCCAGAGTGCTGGCTCATACTTGGACACACAGGACCAGCCGTTCCATGGCATATGGGATCTTCCTGGGCCAGGGATCGAACCAGTGCCCCTTGAACTGCAAGGTTGACTCTCTAACCACTGTACCACCAGGGAAGCACCCTCCCCACCCACCCTCTTTTTTCGTTTACCTAAAGGGAGAACGTGAGCTTAAGTATTGTAAGGCTAAGCAAAATTATTATAATCAATGTGAGCAATCTCTAGGAACTTGCAGGAAGGTGGGGATTCATTCTGATAGAACATAGGAAAACTTGGGAGGGTGCTTTAAAGCTCTGGTAAGGGGAAAATGAAATAGCTGTTGAGACTGATGAAAAATTAAGGAAAAAATATGGAGAAATGAAAACCAATAATGTGACTGGAATATACTAAAAAAAAAATATTAGGGGAATAACCTCCCCTAGATTCTCTGCTTCTAACGTGCACTTCTGAGGTTAATTTTTGGGCCGTTCTGGGTCTGCATTGCAGCACATGGGCTTCTCCAGTTGTGATGCCCGGGTCCTCTAGTTGCAGTGTGTGGGCTTAGCTGCAGTATGTGGCATCTTAGTTACCTGATCAGGAATCAAGCCCAGGCTCCCTGCATTGGGAGCATGGAGATTCCCAATGCATTATGAAAGTCCCCTTCTGGGTTCTTAAACAAAATTGCTTATTACAATCACTGGGGAGAATAATCTAAAAAAGAGTGGATATATGTATATGTAAGGACATCCCAGGTGGACCTTGTGGTAAAGAACCCACCTGTCAATGCAGGAAACATAATAGACTGTGAGTTTGACCCCTGTTTGGGAAGATCTCCTGGAGGAGGGCATGGCAACCCACTCCAGTATTCTTGCCTGGAGAATCCCATGTACAGAGAAGCATGGTGGGATACACACAGACATATACATACATACATATATAACTGTTGGCTGTCAGTAGAAACTAATACAATATTGTAAATAGATATGCTCTAATAAAAATATTTTAAGAAGTCACTGAAGAGCCTCTTCACAGTACACACATGCTTGATCTACATTTTAGAGGGTTTATTTCAAGTGGTAAAGGTTGGGGCTTAGACATGTATTTTTGTTCTCCCCACTTAATTAAAAACCATAGCTATTTGTTAATTGTCAAATCATTGTATGTGTTATATTTCTGTCCTCTGGCATATCTTTGGGGCTTACCAGTTTTTTTCTCCATTTCTACTTTTATAATTTGCTTTTGAGACAGAGCAGGAATAATCTCTCAGAAATGAAGGATGAGAAGATGTATGTAGGCATATCACAAATGAAATATTTAAACTCAATGGTTTAAAAATATATATTTGAGATATTACCATTTAATCAATTTGCTATGTATTTATAAATACCTAATTATGTGTTTCATTGAACTATGTTGTTTATCACAATGCAGAAGACAAGGAAAATATTCTTAAAGGAAAACAAAAGAATATAAATCATGCATAATGTACTACTATTTTATACCCATATGTATGCACAAGTAAGGAATCATTAGAAAACAAACAGGGATCCCCCAACCCAGTTTTATAGCCTTGAATCATTAGAAAACAAACAGGGATCCCCCAACCCAGTTTTATAGCCTTATGATTCAAGCCTAAGTGTGTAGCTCACTCCCTAATCATCCACATTTGTCTTGGTACCCTTTCTGACCACTTTCTTCATGTGCCTCTCTGCAGTATACTTCGTAGTAGTCTTCAGGACCCTAAAGCTCTCCAGCCTTACAAGGGCACAATCTTTTCTTCCTTAACAGATCCGCTATCCATGGCCAATGTCTCTTAAAAGTGTATGATTGCTAAAAGTGAACACAATCACACAGGAACATGCACATACGTGTATGTGTATATGTGTAAAATCATTATTCACCTGCTTACTGTTCCTTATTCTTCATACTCTCTACTTTGTAGGTAGAATTTCTGGTCCACCACCTTTCTTCCATCCTTCTCCATCCCCTAAGATAAATTTGCTGTATGATAATAGAGTATTCCAAGGAAATTCAGCTTGGGTCTTCTTACACATTTTCCTACAAAATAGATGAGTTAATGTAGAGAACTAGAAATGAAAAACAAAAACACTAAAATTTGAGCTAAATTGTTTTGGGATCCTATTTAGTTATATACACATATATATCTGTATATATATATACATATGCATGTGTGATGTATGTGTATATATATCATACATGCATATGTATACATATAAAACCTTGAGAGAGAGAAATCATTTTAGCTAATATTAATACTAGTTGGCAATGAGTATGGCAGATCTTGGCCTAGGTGGTAAGAATATAATGCTTAGTAAAAGCAAACTCGTTTCCATTTGTTAAGGAGATTGCAGTCTAGGAGTAGAGGCAAATATTAATCCACTTAGAAATGAAGGATGAGAAGATGTATACATATCACAATGAAAACTCAATGGTTTAAAAATATATATTTGAGATATTACCATTTAATCAATTTGCTATGTATTTATAAATACCTAATTATGTGTTTCATTGAACTATGTTGTTTATCACAATGCAGAAGACAAGGAAAATATTCTTAAAGGAAAACAAAAGAATATAAATCATGCATAATGTACTACTATTTTATACCCATATGTATGCACAAGTAAGGAATCATTAGAAAACAAACAGGGATCCCCCAACCCAGTTTTATAGCCTTGAATCATTAGAAAACAAACAGGGATCCCCAACCCAGTTTTATAGCCTTATGATTCAAGCCTAAGTGTGTAGCTCACTCCCTAATCATCCACATTTGTCTTGGTACCCTTTCTGACCACTTTCTTCATGTGCCTCTCTGCAGTATACTTCGTAGTAGTCTTCAGGACCCTAAAGCTCTCCAGCCTTACAAGGGCACAATCTTTTCTTCCTTAACAGATCCGCTATCCATGGCCAATGTCTCTTAAAAGTGTATGATTGCTAAAAGTGAACACAATCACACAGGAACATGCACATACGTGTATGTGTATATGTGTAAAATCATTATTCACCTGCTTACTGTTCCTTATTCTTCATACTCTCTACTTTGTAGGTAGAATTTCTGGTCCACCACCTTTCTTCCATCCTTCTCCATCCCCTAAGATAAATTTGCTGTATGATAATAGAGTATTCCAAGGAAATTCAGCTTGGGTCTTCTTACACATTTTCCTACAAAATAGATGAGTTAATGTAGAGAACTAGAAATGAAAAACAAAAACACTAAAATTTGAGCTAAATTGTTTTGGGATCCTATTTAGTTATATACACATATATATCTGTATATATATATACATATGCATGTGTGATGTATGTATATATATCATACATGCATATGTATACATATAAAACCTTGAGAGAGAGAAATCATTTTAGCTAATATTAATACTAGTTGGCAATGAGTATGGCAGATCTTGGCCTAGGTGGTAAGAACATAATGCTTAGTAAAAGCAAACTCGTTTCCATTTGTTAAGGAGATTGCAGTCTAGGAGTAGAGGCAAATATTAATCCACTTAGCAAAATTGTAAGAAATTACTATTGTGATAAGTGTGAAAATAAATGCAAATGTTCATATATTTATTCTATATGTGTTTGGGGAAGGAGGTAATATGGACAGGAAGTCCAGTTTAAGTTTTTCTTTATGAAATAGTAACTTGTAAACTAGTGCATGAGAAATGAACAGGAGCTTCTTAGGTAAAGTGGGATAAGAAGAGTCTTCTAAGAGGATGCAATATTTACAAAGTTTATAGGACTTGAAAGAATATGAATTGTTTAAGGTGTTCAAAGAAGACTCCGTTATGGGTTGAAGATGAAGAGATAAACTCAGTAAGATGGTGTGTGGTTAAAGATTTGTATCCTTTCATCAAAAAAATGGAAAGTCAATGGAGGATTCTATACAGGAAGATGACAGAAATACTTGGTTTAGAAAAGAAGCCTCTGGCTGCAGGACGAAGGAGAGGATAAAAGTAAATGTGAAGAGATTAGTCAGTCCTGTTTGTAGTCCTGTTGAGAGATCATGGGAACTCACACTATGATTATAAGGAATGGAGACACTTGAACATGTATAAAATCTTTTCAGGAAGTAAAACAGCAGCAATTGGTGATGGATTGGATTTAACCACGTAGAAAGAAGAGGGATTAAGGTTAACTCTTAGCTTCTTAATGTGTGTAACTGGATGAAAAGTGTACCGATTTATTGAAGATAGAAGTAATAGAAGAAAGTGTTACTTCATTATTCATGATCAATCAGTATATGAGAAATGCCCAATGTATCTGTAATCAAAGACATTTAATGATCAAGCATATTCTTGCCCCAAAGCACACTTAATATTTTGAGGATTGCAAAAGGTAAAAGACATGCTAAAAAAATCATGTGCTGATCACAAGTTGAACAATTGCATGTTAACTTTTCCACTGATAAAATCAGGGTGATTAAATCTATTTACAAGTAAACTTTTAAAAATAATGTGGTCCATAGTATGTGCTCAGTATAGTTGGTGAATGAATCAATGATAGTTCAAAAGAAGCAAAGTATCCAGTGTTTGATGGTGAGTAAGAATTCAATATTATATTAGTTGAAAATAATATATAAAAAAACTAATTTGAAAATGAGAAGTTGTACTGATGAACCTATTTGCAGGACAGAAATATAGATGTAGGAAATGACCTCATGAATATAGCAGGGGAAAGAGAAGGTGGGACAAATGCAGAGAGAAACATTGACATATATACTTTACTGTATATGAAATAAACAGTTAGTGGGAAGCTGCTGCACAGCACATGGAGCTCAGCCTGGTGCTCTGTGACAACCTAGAGAGGAGAGATGGTGGAGAGGAGGGGGACTCAAGAGAGGTGAGATCTATATCTGTGTGTGTATATGTATATATGTGTATGTATATATAGGCATATATACATATATATATATATATACACACTTATATAACTACTTATGACTGATTTGCATTGTTGTATAGCAGAAGCCAACACAACACTGTAAAGCAATTATCCTTTTAATTAACAATTAAAAATGAGAATCATAAAGAATCCCAGAATAATGCATTATTATTGTGTTTCTAAATTTAGTTCTGCAATTCACCCATTCTCTCTCACATCATACTTATTCCCCTGACCTTACAGTCTTGTCAGGACGAAGGAGAGGATAAAAGTAAATGTGAAGAGATTAGTCAGTCCTGTTTGTAGTCCTGTTGAGAGATCATGGGAACTCACACTATGATTATAAGGAATGGAGACACTTGAACATGTATAAAATCTTTTCAGGAAGTAAAACAGCAGCAATTGGTGATGGATTGGATTTAACCACGTAGAAAGAAGAGGGATTAAGGTTAACTCTTAGCTTCTTAATGTGTGTAACTGGATGAAAAGTGTACCGATTTATTGAAGATAGAAGTAATAGAAGAAAGTGTTACTTCATTATTCATGATCAATCAGTATATGAGAAATGCCCAATGTATCTGTAATCAAAGACATTTAATGATCAAGCATATTCTTGCCCCAAAGCACACTTAATATTTTGAGGATTGCAAAAAGGTAAAAGACATGCTAAAAAAAAAATCATGTGCTGATCACAAGTTGAACAATTGCATGTTAACTTTTCCACTGATAAAATCAGGGTGATTAAATCTATTTACAAGTAAACTTTTAAAAATAATGTGGTCCATAGTATGTGCTCAGTATAGTTGGTGAATGAATCAATGATAGTTCAAAAGAAGCAAAGTATCCAGTGTTTGATGGTGAGTAAGAATTCAATATTATATTAGTTGAAAATAATATATAAAAAAACTAATTTGAAAATGAGAAGTTGTACTGATGAACCTATTTGCAGGACAGAAATATAGATGTAGGAAATGACCTCATGAATATAGCAGGGGAAAGAGAAGGTGGGACAAATGCAGAGAGAAACATTGACATATATACTTTACTGTATATGAAATAAACAGTTAGTGGGAAGCTGCTGCACAGCACATGGAGCTCAGCCTGGTGCTCTGTGACAACCTAGAGAGGAGAGATGGTGGAGAGGAGGGGGACTCAAGAGAGGTGAGATCTATATCTGTGTGTGTATATGTATATATGTGTATGTATATATAGGCATATATACATATATATATATATATACACACTTATATAACTACTTATGACTGATTTGCATTGTTGTATAGCAGAAGCCAACACAACACTGTAAAGCAATTATCCTTTTAATTAACAATTAAAAATGAGAATCATAAAGAATCCCAGAATAATGCATTATTATTGTGTTTCTAAATTTAGTTCTGCAATTCACCCATTCTCTCTCACATCATACTTATTCCCCTGACCTTACAGTCTAAGAAAGTGTCGACTCAACCTTACTGGTGACTGCATATCTAATAAGGGCTCTTAAAAGTTGTATAATGATGTAAGGTTTCATCAACTACTTGAGTAATTTGAACCACCAGATGTCACTATAGATTAAGCAGTGGTGAGAGGCTTCCCACAGAGTAAATTTTACAGAGGCTTTTGACAGGTTAAGCAAATACAATATGATGTTAATTTTTAAAGAAAAATAGTCTGGCAGTTGCTTTGAATTTTTTCTTTCTGCCTTTTCTCCAATTTATCTTGAAGAATTGAAGAAAAAAACAATGTCCCTATTGCATATACCAACTAATTTTGCATAACTTTTGCCTTCCATCCTAATAAAAAAAGAATGGATGTTACAGTCCAGCAGAGCATATTTTTGTTTCAGCAGTTTGTTTGATTGTGAGGAATATTTTTAAAGCTCCATTTTTCTCTGACTTCATAAAAGAAGATTGTCCCAGCTCACTTATATTAATGACCCTTTCCACAACTACCTTGCTTGTAAGGGATACAGCACAGGCTGAATATGTTTCCATTATAATGGCCACCTATAACGTGTAGTTAATCATGAAGAAAATTCATTAGCTGAATGTCACCAGAAACCTATGTCGTGTGGCAAATGAACAGGGGATAACCAGTTTGAGTCTTAATTTCTGCAATGAGCTCTTGTTGTAAAACTCTTTTCCTCCATATGAAATTGGGCAGGAAATTAATGACATGACAAATGGCAGGTAGAACCTGACAAGAGGCCTTGATTACAAGAGAGTTTGTTATTTCTGTAGGTATTTCCACACATTCCTCATTGGACATAGTTATATTGTTGCATGCTTTGAATTTTACATGTTAAGCAGTGCACAAATAAGGAAACAAAAGCAGATTCTGTCGTTGAGTGAGATTCAAAATTTAGGTCTGTGTCAACCAGACTTCTCTCATAAATCAACTTCAGTTCCAACTTATTGACACGATACTGGATATATCACATGTTAAAGCAATGTTTATTCAAAAACCTACTCTACACCAAGTACTTTTCCAGGTATTAGGGATGCATTAGTGAATAAGATGGAGACAATGAAGCCTCATGAGGATTATCTTCTACTACAGAGAGATGGGAGGATACGGAGAGAGAAAACAGACAACTGAGCCATGAGTGGTTTTTATACATGACCTACGAGACTTCCTAGATGGCACAATTGGTAAGGAATCCACCTACCAATGCAGGAGATGCAAGAGATGAGGGTTCAGTTCCTGGGTAGGGAATATCTCCTGGTGTATGGCAACCCACTCCAGTATTCTTGCATGGGAATTTCCATGGACAGAGGAGCCTGGTGAACTGCAGTCCTGCCATAATTGTGACCTATAAAAAATATAAGTAGTACTATAGAAAATAACTAGAGAGTGATGGGGAATACCGAGAAGGAGGCAACCATATTAAGTTTCAGTCATCAAGGAGAGAAATGTAAAGGCTTTATCTTTACAACCTTTACTTCCTAGCCTAAGAAACTGGCTCCTATTTCATTACTAACTTAAAAATTTTCAAAGTATATTGGCTCAATTATTTCTTAACAGAGTAATTACTTCTGTCTAATAAAATAGGGTTAAATTTATCTAATAAATTCTAAGAGAAGGGCATGATTAGAGTATGGTATGTAGGAGGCGTTCCCATAGTAATGGGTGAAATAAAGGGCAGATGAAATAATAAGCTCCACTGAAAGATTAAATATAGATTTCACTAGATATTGATACAGTTGACATGCACATACATGGCTGGTGATAGAGTGAACCAGTTGCACAAATCTTTTTGAAAATAATTTGGCAAATCATTTCAAGAACCAAAGGAGTAGACACTCCTTCTTTGACCTATCAGTGCATTCGTATAACCACACTATGAATTATATTTTGAAGGAAAAAACATGTATCCATAAAGATGCTTATTAATGTGTCATTTTAATAGTAAAACATAAGAAGCAGCCTGGTTATTCAACAATATTTGAGAGGTTATGAATTTATGGTACATCACCCAGTGTGATAAAAATAATAAGCATTCATCACAAGAATCTGTCGTTGAGTGAGATTCAAAATTTAGGTCTGTGTCAACCAGACTTCTCTCATAAATCAACTTCAGTTCCAACTTATTGACACGATACTGGATATATCACATGTTAAAGCAATGTTTATTCAAAAACCTACTCTACACCAAGTACTTTTCCAGGTATTAGGGATGCATTAGTGAATAAGATGGAGACAATGAAGCCTCATGAGGATTATCTTCTACTACAGAGAGATGGGAGGATACGGAGAGAGAAAACAGACAACTGAGCCATGAGTGGTTTTTATACATGACCTACGAGACTTCCTAGATGGCACAATTGGTAAGGAATCCACCTACCAATGCAGGAGATGCAAGAGATGAGGGTTCAGTTCCTGGGTAGGGAATATCTCCTGGTGTATGGCAACCCACTCCAGTATTCTTGCATGGGAATTTCCATGGACAGAGGAGCCTGGTGAACTGCAGTCCTGCCATAATTGTGACCTATAAAAAATATAAGTAGTACTATAGAAAATAACTAGAGAGTGATGGGGAATACCGAGAAGGAGGCAACCATATTAAGTTTCAGTCATCAAGGAGAGAAATGTAAAGGCTTTATCTTTACAACCTTTACTTCCTAGCCTAAGAAACTGGCTCCCTATTTCATTACTAACTTAAAAATTTTCAAAGTATATTGGCTCAATTATTTCTTAACAGAGTAATTACTTCTGTCTAATAAAATAGGGTTAAATTTATCTAATAAATTCTAAGAGAAGGGCATGATTAGAGTATGGTATGTAGGAGGCGTTCCCATAGTAATGGGTGAAATAAAGGGCAGATGAAATAATAAGCTCCACTGAAAGATTAAATATAGATTTCACTAGATATTGATACAGTTGACATGCACATACATGGCTGGTGATAGAGTGAACCAGTTGCACAAATCTTTTTGAAAATAATTTGGCAAATCATTTCAAGAACCAAAGGAGTAGACACTCCTTCTTTGACCTATCAGTGCATTTGTATAACCACACTATGAATTATATTTTGAAGGAAAAAACATGTATCCATAAAGATGCTTATTAATGTGTCATTTTAATAGTAAAACATAAGAAGCAGCCTGGTTATTCAACAATATTTGAGAGGTTATGAATTTATGGTACATCACCCAGTGTGATAAAAATAATAAGCATTCATCACAAGAATAATAAAGAGGATTATGGAACAAAATGGACAATATGTTATTAAGAGAAAGTGAAAGCATAGTTTAAAGATATCTGTGGTTTCATTATTTTTTCTTAAATGTATGCATTCATATGAGGGAAAAAATACAGTAAAAGGGGAATATTTATTTGATACTTTCTATATGCATCCTTGAAGTCCTACATTGCTTTGCTGGGTTTGAGAGTATAAAGAAGAATATATCATGGCTGTTTGATCAAACTTTTAATGGCCAGGAGGTCAGTATATATGTATACGGAAAATAGGATGAATTACTTTGGTTTCTTAAAGGCTCACAGAGATATGGAGAAAAGAGCAAAGGAAGAGACTATTTCTGGAGCATCTCTTTATGTTAGGCCCTTTCTAGGGACTTTTATTTCTATATTCCCTTAAGTCTTTTTTTTTTTTAATGTTTTGCCTCTTTTTATTGATTTTTTATCCATCTATTTTCATCCATCTTTATTCTTTGGCATGTGTGGACCTCCCATGGGCTCTCTGGTTGTAGAGCACCAGCTCTGGGAGCACATACTCCAGAGTGCCAGCTTGTAATTGGACACACTGGTCTAGCCGCTCCACGTCACACAGGATCTTCCCGGGCCAGGGATCGAACCGGTGCCCCTTGTACTGCAAGGCAGACTCTTTACCCACTGGACCACCAGGGAATCCCTCTCCTTAAGTCTTTCTGGAAACAAAACAAAACAATAAAACTTATTATATAATTTTATCATCCCTAATTTATTTGTGAATAAACTGAAACTCTAAGTAAATAGTTTGAATATGGTCCCTATTACAATAAGTAGTAAATCCCTATTTAAATATTTTGAACCAAAGGAGTAGACACTCCTTCTTTGACCTATCAGTGCATTTGTATAACCACACTATGAATTATATTTTGAAGGAAAAACATGTATCCATAAAGATGCTTATTAATGTGTCATTTTAATAGTAAAACATAAGAAGCAGCCTGGTTATTCAACAATATTTGAGAGGTTATGAATTTATGGTACATCACCCAGTGTGATAAAAATAATAAGCATTCATCACAAGAATAATAAAGAGGATTATGGAACAAAATGGACAATATGTTATTAAGAGAAAGTGAAAGCATAGTTTAAAGATATCTGTGGTTTCATTATTTTTTCTTAAATGTATGCATTCATATGAGGGAAAAAATACAGTAAAAGGGGAATATTTATTTGATACTTTCTATATGCATCCTTGAAGTCCTACATTGCTTTGCTGGGTTTGAGAGTATAAAGAAGAATATATCATGGCTGTTTGATCAAACTTTTAATGGCCAGGAGGTCAGTATATATGTATACGGAAAATAGGATGAATTACTTTGGTTTCTTAAAGGCTCACAGAGATATGGAGAAAAGAGCAAAGGAAGAGACTATTTCTGGAGCATCTCTTTATGTTAGGCCCTTTCTAGGGACTTTTATTTCTATATTCCCTTAAGTCTTTTTTTTTTTTAATGTTTTGCCTCTTTTTATTGATTTTTTATCCATCTATTTTCATCCATCTTTATTCTTTGGCATGTGTGGACCTCCCATGGGCTCTCTGGTTGTAGAGCACCAGCTCTGGGAGCACATACTCCAGAGTGCCAGCTTGTAATTGGACACACTGGTCTAGCCGCTCCACGTCACACAGGATCTTCCCGGGCCAGGGATCGAACCGGTGCCCCTTGTACTGCAAGGCAGACTCTTTACCCACTGGACCACCAGGGAATCCCTCTCCTTAAGTCTTTCTGGAAACAAAACAAAACAATAAAACTTATTATATAATTTTATCATCCCTAATTTATTTGTGAATAAACTGAAACTCTAAGTAAATAGTTTGAATATGGTCCCTATTACAATAAGTAGTAAATCCCTATTTAAATATTTGCTGTTATATTCCCAAACACAAGTAGATTCACCTTGGGAATATCAATTCAAAATGGAGAGAGAAAATTTAAGGAAATGTGGAGGACTTCCTCACGGATGATTCACAGAAGAAATGCCTGTTGCATTAGATATTAAATGCAGAGTGATAGCCTGTTAGGTCACTGGAAACTACATGCAAGGGCACTGTGACATGGAATAACACCGTGTAGTCTGTGCATTATACATGGGAGGAGCTGGACATAGTATCTATGTGAGGGAAGAGGCAGAACATGAGACCAAAATTTTTCAATTATTACTGTTTTTGTATTGAAATATAATTGCTTTAAAATGTATAAGTTTCTGCTGTGTAAAAAGTGAATCAGCCACACATACACATGTATCCCCTCCCTCTTGGTTTTCCCTCCCACCTCCGCACTCAGCACCCATCTAAGTTGTCATAGGGTTCCAAGCCGAGCTCCCTGTGCTCCATTGCAGGTTCCTACTAATTATCTATTTTACACATGGTAGCGTATATATGTCATTCCTGCTCTCCCAGTTTGTCCCATCCTTCTCCTGTGTCCACATGTCCATTCTCTATATCTGCGTCTCTATTTCTGTCCTGAAAAGAGGTTCGTCTGTACCATTTTTTCAAATTCCACATATATTCATTGCTACACAGTATTTGTTTTTCTGACTTACCTCACTCTCTGTGACAGACTCTGGGTCTATCCACATCTCTACAAATGTCCTAGCTTCATTGTTTTTTAGGCTGAGGAATATTCCAACCATATCTTCTTTATCCATTCATCTGTTGTTGGGCATTTAGGTTGTCTCCATGCCATGGCTGTGATAAGCAGTTCTACAATGAACAATAGGATCCATGTGTCAGTCTGAATGGCCAGGGATCGAACCGGTGCCCTTGTACTGCAAGGCAGACTCTTTACCCACTGGACCACCAGGAATCCTCTCCTTAAGTCTTTCTGGAAACAAAACAAAACAATAAAACTTATTATATAATTTTATCATCCCTAATTTATTTGTGAATAAACTGAAACTCTAAGTAAATAGTTTGAATATGGTCCCTATTACAATAAGTAGTAAATCCCTATTTAAATATTTGCTGTTATATTCCCAAACACAAGTAGATTCACCTTGGGAATATCAATTCAAAATGGAGAGAGAAAATTTAAGGAAATGTGGAGGACTTCCTCACGGATGATTCACAGAAGAAATGCCTGTTGCATTAGATATTAAATGCAGAGTGATAGCCTGTTAGGTCACTGGAAACTACATGCGCAAGGGCACTGTGACATGGAATAACACCGTGTAGTCTGTGCATTATACATGGGAGGAGCTGGACATAGTATCTATGTGAGGGAAGAGGCAGAACATGAGACCAAAATTTTTCAATTATTACTGTTTTTGTATTGAAATATAATTGCTTTAAAATGTATTAGTTTCTGCTGTGTAAAAAGTGAATCAGCCACACATACACATGTATCCCCTCCCTCTTGGTTTTCCCTCCCACCTCCGCACTCAGCACCCATCTAAGTTGTCATAGGGTTCCAAGCCGAGCTCCCTGTGCTCCATTGCAGGTTCCTACTAATTATCTATTTTACACATGGTAGCGTATATATGTCATTCCTGCTCTCCCAGTTTGTCCCATCCTTCTCCTGTGTCCACATGTCCATTCTCTATATCTGCGTCTCTATTTCTGTCCTGAAAAGAGGTTCGTCTGTACCATTTTTTCAAATTCCACATATATTCATTGCTACACAGTATTTGTTTTTCTGACTTACCTCACTCTCTGTGACAGACTCTGGGTCTATCCACATCTCTACAAATGTCCTAGCTTCATTGTTTTTTAGGCTGAGGAATATTCCAACCATATCTTCTTTATCCATTCATCTGTTGTTGGGCATTTAGGTTGTCTCCATGCCATGGCTGTGATAAGCAGTTCTACAATGAACAATAGGATCCATGTGTCAGTCTGAATTATGCTTTATTTTTTTCTCAGGGTATATGCCCTGTAGTGAGATTGCTGCATTAATGGGTAGTTCTATTTTTAGTTTTTCAAGGAACCACCATACTGTTCTCCACAGTGACTTCAGGTAAAGTGTGAATGCTCCGTAGGCCATAGTAAAAAGGTTGACCTTGATATCTTTTGTAGTGAAAAGCTAAAGGATCTTCAGATTTGTAAAGAGAATGTATTTGCAACTTTGTCCAATTGCAGAAGTTGGAGATAAATACCAAAAAGGAAGGCCATCCATAATACCTCAAGCAAAAAACATGGTCAATACAGATGACAAAATCACATAAATTCGCATCAGAGAGATTTAAAATCATTTCTCTTGTAATTCACAGTGCAGTATTTTTGTTCAATCCTGCCTCTAGGCTAAATGCATTTACTCATCAGTGGTGCTGCTTCTTGTTATTGTAAATGGTTTTCCCACTCTTTTTAGTTCTCTGTCATCAAAGATATTGGTGTGAAAATAGGACCTTTGTTTAAAATTTCATCAGCTATTTTGATAACGTATTCTTTCATTTCTAAGATTTTTAAATGTACTCCTATGAGCTTTTATACTTCTAAATGGAATAGTTTTCTGTGGAGACTATTTATGTAGTATATAATTTTAGCACACTTTTATCCATCTGGTGGCATTCAGCTAGGAGTTATGTGTGTGCATGTACACACATACATACACATATATATGTAAATGCACAAATATGTTTATATATAAATGTTTTTAATTATATACACATAGTAAAAAATATGTTATATATACATACATATATATATATGTATTCTAGTTTTGTAAGAATGTAGACTGTTTAAAAATATATCTGAAACTCTAGATCCTTAGAGTTACAGAACGAGTCTAGTCCTGTATAGCTTAATTCTAGATTCAATAATGATAAAATTAAGCTGTGCCCAAGATGGGTTTATCAATCTCTAACTTTCTATTTTCTTACCAATATATTTCCATCTACAATTTTTTTTTTCACTTTTGAAAGTACATTAATATCATTGTTTGATTCTCATAAAGAGTAGGCTGCTTTCTCAGCAAGACCTGTATTTTATGTTAATGTTGTTGGTTATAAGGAATTCATCCACAAAAAAACAAAAAGAACCTTTGCAACATGAATAAAACTGTGATTTAAGGCAGCATTCTTCTAAGTTTTCCAAGAGCTATCACTTTTCCTTAGGGGCTTATCTTGAGAGTCGCCTCAGTAACAAATAACAATGTTTCAGCCTTACCAGAATTTTAAATTGAAATAAAACAAAGAAAGACTGATGTCTTTAAAAGCAAAAACTCAAAAACTAAAACAAAATGTCAAGCCTGAATATGACTGAATTGTTTTGTTGAGAAAGTTTTAACCAAAAAATTGAGAACTGTGATACATTGATATCACTCCTCATCTTTAAAATTAATCTGAAACATTGACTATTTCAAAACAGAAATCGAAGATTGATACAAAGGTCAAGAAGGAAGTACACTAGTAGTCATTGCATTTACTATTAACATTTTAAATGGATTTTTTCTGTAAATCTAAAATTGAATTCAATTAAAATAATAGTAAGTTTCATTATTCTGCTATTAAATATACCCTACCTATATGGATAGGGGTCTTTCCTGGTGACTCAGGTGGTAAAGCATTCATCTGTAATGAAGGAGACCTAGGTTCAGTCCCTGGGTTGGCAAGATCCCCTTGAGAAGGGAATGGCTACCCTGTCTAGTATTTTTGCCTAGAGAATTTCATGGACAGAGGAGCCTGGTGGACTACAGTCCATGGGGTTGCAAAGAGTCGGACATGACTGAACAACTAACACACTTTGTATGAGTAGGATGAGAAAATAAGTATATGAAATCATTTTCTTAATAAAATTAATTACATGTTTTTAAGGTTATGATTATTTTAATTAAGAAAATGAGGTTTGTATAACATGATAGAGTGTATTTTACACCTAGGACTTTCTCTTGTGTCTACATCTTAGTGTTGGGAAACATATTTAATTTTTAGAGTTAAAGATATGAGCTAAGGGAAAGAAAAAAACTTGGTAGCTTAGGTATGCATTTGCATGAAAAAGACCAGGATTTTGAACTTACTATTTTGTAAGTTTACAAGATGCTCATTATACTATAGTAACTAAAAAAATTATTACAGCCAGGCAGACTTGAGTTCTAATTCAGTATTCAGCATCTTTTGTTTATAAGTTATGTAGCCTTGGGTGTGTTGTAAAGGAAAATTCTTGCTAAAAAGTTTTCCAAGAGCTATCACTTTTCCTTAGGGGCTTATCTTGAGAGTCGCCTCAGTAACAAATAACAATGTTTCAGCCTTACCAGAATTTTAAATTGAAATAAAACAAAGAAAGACTGATGTCTTTAAAAGCAAAAACTCAAAAACTAAAACAAAATGTCAAGCCTGAATATGACTGAATTGTTTTGTTGAGAAAGTTTTAACCAAAAAATTGAGAACTGTGATACATTGATATCACTCCTCATCTTTAAAATTAATCTGAAACATTGACTATTTCAAAACAGAAATCGAAGATTGATACAAAGGTCAAGAAGGAAGTACACTAGTAGTCATTGCATTTACTATTAACATTTTAAATGGATTTTTTCTGTAAATCTAAAATTGAATTCAATTAAAATAATAGTAAGTTTCATTATTCTGCTATTAAATATACCCTACCTATATGGATAGGGGTCTTTCCTGGTGACTCAGGTGGTAAAGCATTCATCTGTAATGAAGGAGACCTAGGTTCAGTCCCTGGGTTGGCAAGATCCCCTTGAGAAGGGAATGGCTACCCTGTCTAGTATTTTTGCCTAGAGAATTTCATGGACAGAGGAGCCTGGTGGACTACAGTCCATGGGGTTGCAAAGAGTCGGACATGACTGAACAACTAACACACTTTGTATGAGTAGGATGAGAAAATAAGTATATGAAATCATTTTCTTAATAAAATTAATTACATGTTTTTAAGGTTATGATTATTTTAATTAAGAAAATGAGGTTTGTATAACATGATAGAGTGTATTTTACACCTAGGACTTTCTCTTGTGTCTACATCTTAGTGTTGGGAAACATATTTAATTTTTAGAGTTAAAGATATGAGCTAAGGGAAAGAAAAAAACTTGGTAGCTTAGGTATGCATTTGCATGAAAAAGACCAGGATTTTGAACTTACTATTTTGTAAGTTTACAAGATGCTCATTATACTATAGTAACTAAAAAAATTATTACAGCCAGGCAGACTTGAGTTCTAATTCAGTATTCAGCATCTTTTGTTTATAAGTTATGTAGCCTTGGGTGTGTTGTTTAATATCTCTGAACCTCAAAATTTAAATACTAGTAGTCATATGTGCATTGAGTGACTCATTGGACTTCTCTACCAATTTTAGTTTCTTTTTTTGAAACATTAAGATTAAAGCAAAGTCAAATTTAATGTATTTGTAACTTGGGCAAATCAAATCTCGAATGTAATGACTTAACCATTCTGGGGATATCATTTAGTCTCTTTAAGCCATTTTAGACTCTTACTCATTTCAGTTTCTGTAACTCCACAAAATGCTAAAATATAATAGAAACTAACAAAGAGAAAAGTTTTAAACAGAAATTCCTTCAGTTCAGTTCAATTTGCTCAGTCACGTCTGTTTGTGACCCCATGGAATGTAGCACATCAGGCTTCCCTGTTGTCCTCTGTCATCCCCTTCTCTTTTCGCTTTCTATTTTTCCCAGCATCAGGCTCTTTTCCAATGAGTTTTCTCTTCACATAAGGTGATCAAAGTATTGGAGCTTCATCTTCAGTATCAGTTCATCCAATGATTATTCAGGGTTGATTTCCTTTAGGATTGACTGGTTTGATCTCTCTGCCGCCCAAGAGGCTCTCAGGCAACTTCTCCAACACAACAGTTCAAAGGAATCAATTCTTCAGGGCTCAGCCTTCCTTAGGATCCAGCTCTAACATATATCCATGACTACTAGGAACACCATAACTTTGAATAGATGGACTTTTGTAGGCAAGGTGATGTCTCTGCTTTTTAATACACTGTGTAGGTTTGCCATAGTTTTGTTGCAAGGAGCAACAAAATTCATGGCTACAGCCACCGTCTGAAGTGATTGTTCCAGTCTATTGTTCCATGTCCGGTTCTAACTTTTTGGTCCTACAGATTATTTTAATTAAGAAAATGAGGTTTGTATAACATGATAGAGTGTATTTTACACCTAGGACTTTCTCTTGTGTCTACATCTTAGTGTTGGGAAACATATTTAATTTTTAGAGTTAAAGATATGAGCTAAGGGAAAGAAAAAAACTTGGTAGCTTAGGTATGCATTTGCATGAAAAAGACCAGGATTTTGAACTTACTATTTTGTAAGTTTACAAGATGCTCATTATACTATAGTAACTAAAAAAATTATTACAGCCAGGCAGACTTGAGTTCTAATTCAGTATTCAGCATCTTTTGTTTATAAGTTATGTAGCCTTGGGTGTGTTGTTTAATATCTCTGAACCTCAAAATTTAAATACTAGTAGTCATATGTGCATTGAGTGACTCATTGGACTTCTCTACCAATTTTAGTTTCTTTTTTTGAAACATTAAGATTAAAGCAAAGTCAAATTTAATGTATTTGTAACTTGGGCAAATCAAATCTCGAATGTAATGACTTAACCATTCTGGGGATATCATTTAGTCTCTTTAAGCCATTTTAGACTCTTACTCATTTCAGTTTCTGTAACTCCACAAAATGCTAAAATATAATAGAAACTAACAAAGAGAAAAGTTTTAAACAGAAATTCCTTCAGTTCAGTTCAATTTGCTCAGTCACGTCTGTTTGTGACCCCATGGAATGTAGCACATCAGGCTTCCCTGTTGTCCTCTGTCATCCCCTTCTCTTTTCGCTTTCTATTTTTCCCAGCATCAGGCTCTTTTCCAATGAGTTTTCTCTTCACATAAGGTGATCAAAGTATTGGAGCTTCATCTTCAGTATCAGTTCATCCAATGATTATTCAGGGTTGATTTCCTTTAGGATTGACTGGTTTGATCTCTCTGCCGCCCAAGAGGCTCTCAGGCAACTTCTCCAACACAACAGTTCAAAGGAATCAATTCTTCAGGGCTCAGCCTTCCTTAGGATCTAGCTCTAACATATATCCATGACTACTAGGAACACCATAACTTTGAATAGATGGACTTTTGTAGGCAAGGTGATGTCTCTGCTTTTTAATACACTGTGTAGGTTTGCCATAGTTTTTGTTGCAAGGAGCAACAAAATTCATGGCTACAGCCACCGTCTGAAGTGATTGTTCCAGTCTATTGTTCCATGTCCGGTTCTAACTGTTGATTTTTGTCCTTCCTACAGATTTCTCAGGAGGCAGATATGGTGGTCTGGTATTCCCATCTCTTTCAGAATTTTCTACAGTTTCTTGTGATCCACACAGTCATTAGCGTAGTCAAAGAAGCAGAAGTAGATTTTTTTCTGGAATTCCCTTGCTCTTGTTGTGATCCTGCAGATGCTGGCCATTTGATCTCTGGTTCCTCTGCCTTTTCTAAACCCAGCTTGTACATCCAGAAGTTCTCAGTTCACATACTCTTGGAGCCTAGCTTGGAGGATTTTAAGCATTACTTTGCTAGCATGTGAAATTAATGCAATGGTGTGGTAATTTGAACATTCTTTGGCATTGCCTTTCTTTGTTATTGGAGTGAAAACTGACCTTTCCAGTCCTGAGGTCATGGAGAATTTCCCTAGTGCACCTGTATTAGTTATGGTAGGATAGGCTCTGCTGAAATAACAACTCTTAAGTCTCAGTGACTTAAATATATAAGGATTTATTTCTTGCTCATGCAAAATTTAGTGCAAATTGAGTTTCAGTTGAAGTTTTATCCTAAACAGTGACTCAGAGTCTTTAGTTCCTGGACCCATATAACACTATGTGCAATTTGTTGCTGTATAGTACGTGTGGAATGGAGAAGCATAATATTTTAAGAACCAAGTTTGAGAGTAGATTAAAACTCTTCTGCTCACATTGTATTAGGCAGACTCAGTCACATGTTTGCAAAATAACTGTAAAAACATGTTGAGAAAGGTAGCCTTTCTGTTTATGCTAAAAAATAAATCATATAGATAAAACATAATCTCTGCCATAGTGACCAGGGAATCCTGAACTTCCCTAGAAATCTTTTTCCCTAACCAGCCTATTGAACTATCAGCACAGTCTTTTTAGGATCTAGCTCTAACATATATCCATGACTACTAGGAACACCATAACTTTGAATAGATGGACTTTTGTAGGCAAGGTGATGTCTCTGCTTTTTAATACACTGTGTAGGTTTGTCATAGTTTTTGTTGCAAGGAGCAACAAAATTCATGGCTACAGCCACCGTCTGAAGTGATTGTTCCAGTCTATTGTTCCATGTCCGGTTCTAACTGTTGATTTTTGTCCTTCCTACAGATTTCTCAGGAGGCAGATATGGTGGTCTGGTATTCCCATCTCTTTCAGAATTTTCTACAGTTTCTTGTGATCCACACAGTCATTAGCGTAGTCAAAGAAGCAGAAGTAGATTTTTTTCTGGAATTCCCTTGCTCTTGTTGTGATCCTGCAGATGCTGGCCATTTGATCTCTGGTTCCTCTGCCTTTTCTAAACCCAGCTTGTACATCCAGAAGTTCTCAGTTCACATACTCTTGGAGCCTAGCTTGGAGGATTTTAAGCATTACTTTGCTAGCATGTGAAATTAATGCAATGGTGTGGTAATTTGAACATTCTTTGGCATTGCCTTTCTTTGTTATTGGAGTGAAAACTGACCTTTCCAGTCCTGAGGTCATGGAGAATTTCCCTAGTGCACCTGTATTAGTTATGGTAGGATAGGCTCTGCTGAAATAACAACTCTTAAGTCTCAGTGACTTAAATATATAAGGATTTATTTCTTGCTCATGCAAAATTTAGTGCAAATTGAGTTTCAGTTGAAGTTTTATCCTAAACAGTGACTCAGAGTCTTTAGTTCCTGGACCCATATAACACTATGTGCAATTTGTTGCTGTATAGTACGTGTGGAATGGAGAAGCATAATATTTTTAAGAACCAAGTTTGAGAGTAGATTAAAACTCTTCTGCTCACATTGTATTAGGCAGACTCAGTCACATGTTTGCAAAATAACTGTAAAAACATGTTGAGAAAGGTAGCCTTTCTGTTTATGCTAAAAAATAAATCATATAGATAAAACATAATCTCTGCCATAGTGACCAGGGAATCCTGAACTTCCCTAGAAATCTTTTTCTAACCAGCCTATTGAACTATCAGCACAGTCTTTTTTATATGATGAAGTAAATATTTATTTCATATACATGAGTAGGTAGGTTGTCTTACTCATCTGTGATATGATATCTGGCATGTATCTTCAAGCCTTGTATCCACCTGGTCTTTTCTGAAAATATGTGAATTACACAAGACATGACTATATATTTGATAGACTACCACACAGAGGAAATGAGTTATTCTCTGTGATATCAGATGACAGAACTATGGGCTAAGAATATATATTGAAGAAAGGTATATGTTTCACTTCAATCTATAAAAGCCACCCCCAGGAAGACAGATTCATTTGGTCATAGTGATTTCTCAGTAACTAGATATATTTCAATAGTGCCTAGCAGTAAGATAAGTTGAAAGAGAAGATCATTGAAGTTAGAATCTTATGGGATTAAATTCTAGTTCCATTAGCTGCTAACACCAAGTTATTGACAGTGTGACCTTAACATGCTAATGAAATTTGTAGAGCTTCCTATTTGTTATATACACTTTATGAAGCTTTATCTGTCAAGTTTCTTTTGAAATCAACTCTGGTTGATTCAAGTAGAAAAGGAATTTATGGAGGATGTTGACTAATTCACAGAATTAATAGAAATATAGCAGAATGAAATTAAGAAACAGGCAGATCCAGGAGTGAATAAGCACTCGAACCACAGCCAAAACCATGCCATAGGAACTTGTGGGTGCAATTCCATTGGGCACGGTTGCCATAGATTATACTGTCACCACTACCGATCCTCCTCCTCCGGAATCTGATTAGCACTTGCAACTGAAATGAATTCTTTTCTAGCTTAACTCTTCTGTCACTGTGGTCAAGTTAAAAATTTTAGCTCAGAACTTCTGCTTGTTTGAGTCTCACCTGCATGCCATGTCTATGCTGCCAGATAGTGGAGAAAAGTGAGAGGCTTACCTCTCACCAAGATGTGAAACTGGGGAAACCCAATATGGAAAAATCTAATTATGAGGCAGACTCAGTCACATGTTTGCAAAATAACTGTAAAACATGTTGAGAAAGGTAGCCTTTCTGTTTATGCTAAAAATAAATCATATAGATAAAACATAATCTCTGCCATAGTGACCAGGGAATCCTGAACTTCCTAGAAATCTTTTCTAACCAGCCTATTGAACTATCAGCACAGTCTTTTTTATATGATGAAGTAAATATTTATTTCATATACATGAGTAGGTAGGTTGTCTTACTCATCTGTGATATGATATCTGGCATGTATCTTCAAGCCTTGTATCCACCTGGTCTTTTCTGAAAATATGTGAATTACACAAGACATGACTATATATTTGATAGACTACCACACAGAGGAAATGAGTTATTCTCTGTGATATCAGATGACAGAACTATGGGCTAAGAATATATATTGAAGAAAGGTATATGTTTCACTTCAATCTATAAAAGCCACCCCCAGGAAGACAGATTCATTTGGTCATAGTGATTTCTCAGTAACTAGATATATTTCAATAGTGCCTAGCAGTAAGATAAGTTGAAAGAGAAGATCATTGAAGTTAGAATCTTATGGGATTAAATTCTAGTTCCATTAGCTGCTAACACCAAGTTATTGACAGTGTGACCTTAACATGCTAATGAAATTTGTAGAGCTTCCTATTTGTTATATACACTTTATGAAGCTTTATCTGTCAAGTTTCTTTTGAAATCAACTCTGGTTGATTCAAGTAGAAAAGGAATTTATGGAGGATGTTGACTAATTCACAGAATTAATAGAAATATAGCAGAATGAAATTAAGAAACAGGCAGATCCAGGAGTGAATAAGCACTCGAACCACAGCCAAAACCATGCCATAGGAACTTGTGGGTGCAATTCCATTGGGCACGGTTGCCATAGATTATACTGTCACCACTACCGATCCTCCTCCTCCGGAATCTGATTAGCACTTGCAACTGAAATGAATTCTTTTCTAGCTTAACTCTTCTGTCACTGTGGTCAAGTTAAAATTTTAGCTCAGAACTTCTGCTTGTTTGAGTCTCACCTGCATGCCATGTCTATGCTGCCAGATAGTGGAGAAAAGTGAGAGGCTTACCTCTCACCAAGATGTGAAACTGGGGAAACCCAATATGGAAAAATCTAATTATGAGGCATCCCAAAGTCAGCTGCTAGATATGACATTTTGCACATCCTTGGATTAATATAAGACTTGCTAAAGGTGTATTTTGAATGATGTAACGTAATATTTCCTGTGTGCCCCACTCTCAATTCTGTTTTATGGGCAGTTTTCTAAGCCCTGACCACAAATACTTTGCTCATCAGGCTCTAACACTCTGCATTATAAAACACACAAACCCTTACTAGAGACCCTTGGCTATCTGATGCCCAGCAAAGGCCCATCCTTTATTAAGGGAAAAATTTCCTCAAAATTCCCAAGCTGCATGAGGCTATGAAACCCAGCTAACACTATCGACCTACCATGCATAAACCAGCTCCTACAATTCCAAGTGGCTATTACTTTGTCCTCAGGGGCAGCTGCCTATGTAGCCATGTCTGATAGTCTTCTCTTGTTTGGATATATTCATAGCAAACAGTTCTGCCTTTCATTCTTCAGAGTCCTTGTGTTATGTCTGCCACAGTAAAAATGATAATTACACCTAATACACTGTTCACGGCATTCTTGAGGAAAGAATAGTGACATGGCTTCCCATTCCCTTCTCCAGTGGAACGTATTTTGTCAGAAATCTCCACCATGATTGTCCATCTTGGGTGGCCTGGTATGACTCATAGCTTCTTTAACTTCCACGAGGCTATGGTCTGTCTGATCATTTTGATTTGCTTTCTATGATTGTAGTTTTTGTTTCGAAGGCTGTGGTTACTCTGTATAGTTTCTTTTTCCGTAGCAGAATGAAATTAAGAAACAGGCAGATCCAGGAGTGAATAAGCACTCGAACCACAGCCAAAACCATGCCATAGGAACTTGTGGGTGCAATTCCATTGGGCACGGTTGCCATAGATTATACTGTCACCACTACCGATCCTCCTCCTCCGGAATCTGATTAGCACTTGCAACTGAAATGAATTCTTTTCTAGCTTAACTCTTCTGTCACTGTGGTCAAGTTAAAAATTTTAGCTCAGAACTTCTGCTTGTTTGAGTCTCACCTGCATGCCATGTCTATGCTGCCAGATAGTGGAGAAAAGTGAGAGGCTTACCTCTCACCAAGATGTGAAACTGGGGAAACCCAATATGGAAAAATCTAATTATGAGGCATCCCAAAGTCAGCTGCTAGATATGACATTTTGCACATCCTTGGATTAATATAAGACTTGCTAAAGGTGTATTTTGAATGATGTAACGTAATATTTCCTGTGTGCTCTCACTCTCAATTCTGTTTTATGGGCAGTTTTCTAAGCCCTGACCACAAATACTTTGCTCATCAGGCTCTAACACTCTGCATTATAAAACACACAAACCCTTACTAGAGACCCTTGGCTATCTGATGCCCAGCAAAGGCCCATCCTTTATTAAGGGAAAAATTTCCTCAAAATTCCCAAGCTGCATGAGGCTATGAAACCCAGCTAACACTATCGACCTACCATGCATAAACCAGCTCCTACAATTCCAAGTGGCTATTACTTTGTCCTCAGGGGCAGCTGCCTATGTAGCCATGTCTGATAGTCTTCTCTTGTTTGGATATATTCATAGCAAACAGTTCTGCCTTTCATTCTTCAGAGTCCTTGTGTTATGTCTGCCACAGTAAAAATGATAATTACACCTAATACACTGTTCACGGCATTCTTGAGGAAAGAATAGTGACATGGCTTCCCATTCCCTTCTCCAGTGGAACGTATTTTGTCAGAAATCTCCACCATGATTGTCCATCTTGGGTGGCCTGGTATGACTCATAGCTTCTTTAACTTCCACGAGGCTATGGTCTGTCTGATCATTTGATTTGCTTTCTATGATTGTAGTTTTTGTTTCGAAGGCTGTGGTATTGTAGTTCTTGTTTCTTTGTTCTCTGATGAATGAGGATAAGAGGCTTCTGCAAGCTTCCTGATGGGAGGGACTGGCTGTGTGGACATGATTTAGTGACAGAACAATATCCTTTAATTATGGGACAAAGTGTCAGTCCTGTATTCAGAACATATTGTTCTCAATGATTGTTTTGGATAACTAGAGTATTGGGATATTTTAAAGACCATTTGTGTATTGGATACGTTTTTTTTATATTTCTATAAGATATATTGTATTTATATTTATAAATACATTTATATATCTATAATTCTATGAGGAGTTAGAAAAGGCAGATAATACAAATGTTGAAACACATATTTATTACTGTTATTATTTTCATAGCAATTTTGACCTATAGTGGCTGCTTTGACATTAAAAAACAAACAAACAAACAAACAAAAAACCTATGTATCAGGGCTGCCTGTCAAGATTTTAAAGCATGATAGGCTTGGGGCTGTCCGTCAGAGCTACTATAAAAATAACTTTGCAAAACTTATATCTGAGCGTATACATTTTTCAAAGTCTTCATGGTTGAATCTATTATATACATATGGTTAAGAACCAGTGGCTTATAGGATAAACTTAAATATTATTTCATTACAAGCTATGGTCTTCACAGAGTAGGCCAATTTCTATTCCTATTCCCTGTATCTACTCTCCTACTTTTGGAGCAGTGTTATAGAACTTGCCATTCTCTAGATACTAGATTTTATTGATCTTTATGGGTGTTTCATATGCTTTTTTTTTTTTTTTTTTTTTAGTGGAATCTGACTTGTATCTCTTCTATTGGGGTATAGCATAAAACTTAGGTGAGTGGTTTTCCTCTGCTTCTCTCTTTAGAAAGTCCCACCAGGATATATATGAGCTTTTATTTTAATGCAACAGGATTACAAGTCCCTCATTTTCTTCATTTCTAATGCTATTCCTTTAGACCAAATATCAAAAATAAATCTTATATAGTTGAGACTCCATGATTTTACACAAATTCCCAACTTATTGCTAACATCTCAAATCCGTTTGTTTTACAACTCATTAAGGGATTTCTATTGATTAATCTTAAAACATAAGTATACTTGTTTAGAATTGGCTGTTGTTGAAGACAAATCTTTGTACGGGACTACCTAGTCTTTGGCTTCTGGATGAAATACCAGGCACTATATTTATCTAGTGGGGAGACTATTATTACTCTACTATTACCTTCAGTTTCTGGCTATGGTACAGGGAGGGAAGCTCAGGCAGAGCCTGTTGTTATTCAATGGCTAAGTCTTTGTGATCCCATGGACTGCAGCATTCCAGACCTCCCTGTCTTTCACTGTCTCCCTGAGTTTGCTCAAATTCATGTCCACTGAATTGATGATGCTATCCAACCACCTTATCCTCTGCTGCCCTCTTCTCCTCCTGCCCGCATCAGAGTCTTCCCAGCATCAGAGTCTTCCAATGAGTCAAGTCTTTGCATCAGATGGCAAAAATATTGGAGCTTCAGCAACAGTCCTTCCAATGAATATTCAGGGTTTTAAGTTGAAATTGAAAAACCTGCTCTGAAAATAATATGGGAATGCAAAGATTGTTGAAAAAGAACAAAACAACAACTAATACTACCATATTTTAAAACATTATACAGAGATAGTACTTAAGTAATTAAGCATTTATATTGCAGTAAGACAGATAAATAGATCAATAGAACAGAATAAGAAGTCCAAAAACATAGGGCAAATGTTTTTATGAACTACTATATCACTTGCAAATAAGAACAAAGAACAAAATAACTTCTAATCCATACCTCGTATCACATAAATAAAATGTTTGTAATATTAGAGAACATAAACCTAAATGTAAGATATAAACCTAATATCTGTTTAGAATTTTAAAAAATAGCAGTTCATAGAACACAGTAAATCAGGTAAAAGATCTGGCAGACACTTCAGCACAGAAAATACATGGAAGGCAAAAAAAAAAAAAAGCACATGAACAGATGCTCAACATAATTCATCATTGTTTGTTGTTGTTTAGTTATTCAGTTGTGTCCGAATCTTTTGTGACCCCATGGACTGTAGCCCACCAGGCTTCTCTGTCCATGGGATTCTCCAGGCAAGAATGCTGGAGTGGGGAGCCATTGCTTTCTCCAGGATCTTGCCCCGGGACTGAACCTGGGAATCTTATATAGTTGAGACTCCATGATTTTACACAAATTCCCAACTTATTGCTAACATCTCAAATCCGTTTGTTTTACAACTCATTAAGGGATTTCTATTGATTAATCTTAAAACATAAGTATACTTGTTTAGAATTGGCTGTTGTTGAAGACAAATCTTTGTACGGGACTACCTAGTCTTTGGCTTCTGGATGAAATACCAGGCACTATATTTATCTAGTGGGGAGACTATTATTACTCTACTATTACCTTCAGTTTCTGGCTATGGTACAGGGAGGGAAGCTCAGGCAGAGCCTGTTGTTATTCAATGGCTAAGTCTTTGTGATCCCATGGACTGCAGCATTCCAGACCTCCCTGTCTTTCACTGTCTCCCTGAGTTTGCTCAAATTCATGTCCACTGAATTGATGATGCTATCCAACCACCTTATCCTCTGCTGCCCTCTTCTCCTCCTGCCCGCATCAGAGTCTTCCCAGCATCAGAGTCTTCCAATGAGTCAAGTCTTTGCATCAGATGGCAAAAATATTGGAGCTTCAGCAACAGTCCTTCCAATGAATATTCAGGGTTTTAAGTTGAAATTGAAAAACCTGCTCTGAAAATAATATGGGAATGCAAAGATTGTTGAAAAAGAACAAAACAACAACTAATACTACCATATTTTAAAACATTATACAGAGATAGTACTTAAGTAATTAAGCATTTATATTGCAGTAAGACAGATAAATAGATCAATAGAACAGAATAAGAAGTCCAAAAACATAGGGCAAATGTTTTTATGAACTACTATATCACTTGCAAATAAGAACAAAGAACAAAATAACTTCTAATCCATACCTCGTATCACATAAATAAAATGTTTGTAATATTAGAGAACATAAACCTAAATGTAAGATATAAACCTAATATCTGTTTAGAATTTTAAAAAATAGCAGTTCATAGAACACAGTAAATCAGGTAAAAGATCTGGCAGACACTTCAGCACAGAAAATACATGGAAGGCAAAAAAAAAAAAAGCACATGAACAGATGCTCAACATAATTCATCATTGTTTGTTGTTGTTTAGTTATTCAGTTGTGTCCGAATCTTTTGTGACCCCATGGACTGTAGCCCACCAGGCTTCTCTGTCCATGGGATTCTCCAGGCAAGAATGCTGGAGTGGGGAGCCATTGCTTTCTCCAGGGGATCTTGCCAACCCAGGGACTGAACCTGGGTCTCCCACACTTCAGTCAGATTCTTTATCAACTGAGACACCAGGAAACTTGCCCTTCCCACCTACGTTATGATCCAGCAACTCTATTCCTTAGTATTTTTAGAAAAGAGATGAAAATATATCCATATAAATATTTTATATGAGTTTTTTTTTTTACCATCTTTGCTTATAACAGCCACAAATCAAGGCTAACTCTACTGTTTATCAACAAGTTTGTGCATTAACTGGAGCACATACCTGCAGTTGAGTACTTCTTGGGAACAAAAATGAATAAACTGTTGCTACATGCCACAGCATGGATGATTCCCAAAATAATTGTGCTGATTGAGAGAAACAAAACCAGAATGATTATTCCCTTTATATAGAATTTAAAAAAATACAAAACATTCTGATGAGAGAAAGTAGACCACAGATTGACTGGGATTGGAATTACAGATGTACATGATGAAACTTTGAATGTAGTCTTCATTTTCTTGTCTATGGTGGTGTCCTCATCTTTGCATTTGTGTTCAAACTTATGAAGTTGTACACTTTTAAGTATGTGCAGGTTTTTATTTGTCAATTATATCTCAGTAAAGCTGTTAGCAATCTGACAAAAGGAAAAGAGAAAAGATTCCTAATAAGGAGCAAATCAGTTAAAGTCTATACAGAATACACACACCCACACCCACACCCACGCACACATATGTTGAGTCTGGCAAGTGGCTCAGAGAATCATCATTTAGTTCACAGGATGGGCAAGGAAAATCTAGGGAAACTTTGTTGAACTGAATCTTAAAGGACAGGAGGAAGGTGAATTCGGGAGGGATGTGTTCCAATAAGAGAGGCCTGGAAGATGAAAGAGTGTGGTTTGCAAAACTACAAGTTAAGTCTGTTGTCTTTCACTGAGTGTTGTCTTAGATTCTTAGCCCAATCTTCCTAATTTCTGTTAACACTCTTGGTTTTAAAGTGCAGATTTGGACCCCTAGATTCCCTTAGGTGCAGGTATTATGGGGTAGGAAGTCGTCTCACATCTGTTTCAATGAGAGCAGACTCTGTTTTATATATTAAGTGCCTGCAAAAGATTCATTGAGGAGAGAGTTCTCCAACAAAAGCCAAACAGCTAAATGAAACATCACTCTTTTGGTTAATGTGGAATCCTCTCTGCCTTTCTCTTTCTTTGTCTTTCTCTGTTACTCTCTGTAACAATGAAAACAAGAAACCCTGTGTATACTCTTTTGCTTATTTCCCCCCGATACCAGAGCAGTCTTTCTGTTCCATATGTGCTATGCATTTCTATCACTTTTAAAGTCACCCCAATGAAATCTCTGCTGATTCCTGCAGCTTGAAATATTTCTATTTCTTATGAAAACCCACAACCCTTTATCTAGAAATGCTGTGATGCCAGTTATGTGTCAGAGAATGCTGTTGGCACTTTCCATTTTGTCATTCATTTGATCCTCACAACATTGCTGTGAGGTAGGCTGTATCCTTTCTGTTACAGGGATGAAAAGCTGGAGGTTCAAATTGCTTACATAATTTTCCAAAATTCTTATAGCTGGGAAGAGGCAGAACTAGAAATACAATCTAGGGCTTTTCTTTCCAAGCTATATTTTAATTCCATTATAACATTGCCACTGTACTCCTAAACTGTATCTGTATGGTCCTGTCCAGGACTGTTTTTGTTTTTATCGTTTGTTGTTTATGTTTTGTAACAATACAGCTGACTCACTTTTGTAGTACCTTTCCAACCAGATCATAAATTTCGCTGGAGACAGCGATGTCTTTTATCTATTGGTGTGAGGGTCATGGATACGAGATGATCAGTAAATCTTTGAGAAAGAAAAGAATAATAGGATGGAAAGAGAAAGCAGGAAATGAAAGAAAGAACAGAGGTAGGAAAAGGGAACAGAAAGGAGCAAGGGAGTGGGTTAGTGTTATGGTTAGAAATGCTTCCTATTGTCTGTCTTTTCTCTTTGCTAATGCTGCAGGTGAATTCCTGACATGCTTATTGAGTAATCAACAGAACAGAAGTATAATTCATCACAGATCTGAATCTCAATACACTTTCCACAGTCTCTATTCCATCTGCATTAAGTTGCTTTAGGTCATGTATATAGCAATCTATTGCTATTCTACCAAAATACTTAGGCTTCTTGCTTCTGAGGGAACACTCAGGTTTGACAGAGGTAAGGCAATATGGCATATTTGTATCTTTCTTTGTATCTCAGCCCAAGAAATTCTAGTAGAAACATGTGGGTTGAGGGGTTCAAAGTTGACCACAGCACTGGCCATGGTGACTGGTCCAAGCGTGGGTATGTGGTTCCATCTCACGCCAATTAGAAACAGCAAATCTGATCTTATATTGTTGAGTTTTGGAGAAGGAGGGCAAAGACACATTTTCTCTGATGTGAGATTTTGATCCTCTAATTAAGCTATATTTAAAGAAAGAATTGTCTCTGAAATTCAACTAGTTGAGTCGATAAACTACTTTAGATTTAAGCTTGTTTGATTTGGCCAATTTTTCCCCCTCATTGTTCTTTTCAGTGACAGTGTTACTAATACAAAAAAATGAGTGCCTTGAAAATATACAGCTTCCTAAGAAATGTTGGTGTGATGACTTGGCTCCTCTTGATAATCCCAGGATAAGGTGAACCACATGGGATGAGTGTGGTTCTCCCGTAAGCTCATGAATAGGCTCCAGCACTGGTTATCACTGTGGGACTGCCAATTACAGAAGGTTTACCATGTGCCAGGTAGCCTTATAGGGCCCTGATGTGTATCTTCTATTTAATCTTCACAATTAGCTCCTGATAAAAGTGATTTTACTTTTAGGAGCGAGGTATCTGGGGCCTGGAAAAATAAGTAACTTGCTTTGATGGACAAGCCATGGTTTGAATGTTTGACTTCGGGAATCACTCTTCTTCTACCACAAAATTATTCTGTTGTATAGAACATAATTGGAAATAATTTTCATTTTGCTTCTAAAAATATTTCCCTAACAAACAGAGAATATCAGCATTGGAGGATATTTTTATTCATAATTTTAGAGAGAACTAGATTTCTAAAAGATGATATATTCTCTTTCCTCAGATTATTTGTGGGTGATTTTATTGGCATTTTGTGTTGCACCCTGAACAGAAAAAGATCTTTCAGTTGAAATAGCATGACACTGTCAACCGGTTAAGCTATTTTAATTTGCTTTAGGTCATGTATATAGCAATCTATTGCTATTCTACCAAAATACTTAGGCTTCTTGCTTCTGAGGGAACACTCAGGTTTGACAGAGGTAAGGCAATATGGCATATTTGTATCTTTCTTTGTATCTCAGCCCAAGAAATTCTAGTAGAAACATGTGGGTTGAGGGGTTCAAAGTTGACCACAGCACTGGCCATGGTGACTGGTCCAAGCGTGGGTATGTGGTTCCATCTCACGCCAATTAGAAACAGCAAATCTGATCTTATATTGTTGAGTTTTGGAGAAGGAGGGCAAAGACACATTTTCTCTGATGTGAGATTTTGATCCTCTAATTAAGCTATATTTAAAGAAAGAATTGTCTCTGAAATTCAACTAGTTGAGTCGATAAACTACTTTAGATTTAAGCTTGTTTGATTTGGCCAATTTTTCCCCCTCATTGTTCTTTTCAGTGACAGTGTTACTAATACAAAAAAATGAGTGCCTTGAAAATATACAGCTTCCTAAGAAATGTTGGTGTGATGACTTGGCTCCTCTTGATAATCCCAGGATAAGGTGAACCACATGGGATGAGTGTGGTTCTCCCGTAAGCTCATGAATAGGCTCCAGCACTGGTTATCACTGTGGGACTGCCAATTACAGAAGGTTTACCATGTGCCAGGTAGCCTTATAGGGCCCTGATGTGTATCTTCTATTTAATCTTCACAATTAGCTCCTGATAAAAGTGATTTTACTTTTAGGAGCGAGGTATCTGGGGCCTGGAAAAATAAGTAACTTGCTTTGATGGACAAGCCATGGTTTGAATGTTTGACTTCGGGAATCACTCTTCTTCTACCACAAAATTATTCTGTTGTATAGAACATAATTGGAAATAATTTTCATTTTGCTTCTAAAAATATTTCCCTAACAAACAGAGAATATCAGCATTGGAGGATATTTTTATTCATAATTTTAGAGAGAACTAGATTTCTAAAAGATGATATATTCTCTTTCCCTCAGATTATTTGTGGGTGATTTTATTGGCATTTTTGTGTTGCACCCTGAACAGAAAAAGATCTTTCAGTTGAAATAGCATGACACTGTCAACCTTGAAACAAGCATTTAAAAGCCTTTTCATTTCATAAAGCTTTCAGTGTAGCAGGCTGATTTAGGGTTATATTTTTCTACAACAATTAAAATCTCTATAAATAATGTTCTCCATGATTAGCATGTTAACCTTCCTTTATTGGCTACATGATGCATTCTGCATATTTTCCTGAATGCAGAAGCATTAACCATAAATTCAATAAGATGTACATAATATTATTTATGCCTAATGTAAGAGCAGTCTTCAGAATGTTTCTTTGTGAATATATCTGACCCATGAAGAGAAATATCCTTAGAAATTCAGTTTGTGTATATAGTGTATATTAATTAATTCATAATTTATTATAAGTTTGTATGAATAAAAACATGTAAATAAAGCTGATTAAAACCTCAGTATTTATTCTGAATAATGAGAAAGTGGAGGGTTTTTCCTGGTCTGTCTTTCTAAATATTAGATTTACTTTATGAGAGGTTTAGAGATAACATAATAAGTTTTACATTCAATTTTTTCAAATTTTAGTTTATAAAAATATTCTAAATACTGATGCCAAATATTACTTTGAGATGAAATAACTATTGTTTGCATAACACTTTTCATGTAGTTATTCATTAAATTATTGCTTTATCAATTTTCTGCACATTTTTAGGGTTTCCCTAGTGGCTCAGACAGTATAGAATCTGCTTGCAATGCAGGAGACTAAGGATCAGTCCCTAGATTGAGAAGATTCCATATAGAAGGGAACAGTTACCCTCTCCAGTCTTCTTACCTGGAGAATTCCATGGACAGAGGAGTCTGACAGGACACAGAGGAGTCTGGCAGGACACAGTCCATGGGGTCACAGAGAATTGGACATGACTGAGTAAGCACATTTATAAATACATAACATGCATCTGGAAATGCTACAGTGTTTGAGGATATAATAGTGTAAATTTGGGAAAAATCTTTGTCCTCAATAAACAAGTATTATAGTTAGGGAAGGGAGCTGACAATATGCCCACAAGTGCATATACACACACATGCACACACAGACTTCACATGGTTTAAATGCTGTGAAGTAAAACAAGATGATGTAATAGGGAAAATTTTGCAGAAGTATCTTTCAAAGTATGCTTCTAAGAGAAGGGAAAAATATGTCAGCATAAATATGATCATTGAACTGGTCTTTGCTATAAATACATATGAATCAAAAAACTCTAAAAAGTGAATCATTGTTAACTATATTAATTGAAAATAAAACTATGTAGCATTAGGTACATAATTAATTCCAATATTACAAGTAAACACTTGAAATGAAGGCACAAAACAACTAGAGTTGAAAAACTATACTATAGCCTTTTTAATTTATATATGCAAAGTATATAATTGTCATTACTCTAAAATTTGTGCCTATGAATAGCTATGCTAGAATTAAAATACTACATTATGAATGATTCTTTAATATTGCTTACATTGTACAGTAATTAAAAATTACATTTAATTTTTAAAAATTATTTAGAAAGTTAAAAACATTTTCTTTTTCTGAGTTTGACTGCTCTGTGTTCCCCATATAAGTGGAATCATACAATATTTGCCTTTGTGACTGGCTTATATCACATAGCATAATGTCTTCAGGGTTCATTCATGGTGTCGCGTATGTCAGAATTTTCTGTTTTTCTTGGTAGACATAATGTTTTTGGAGTATTTTTAAATCACAATAAAAATGAGCAGAAGAAACAAAGATTTCTCCTATACCCACTGCCCCCACACAATGACAGCCTCTGCTATTTTATACATCCCTTATCAGAATACTACATTTTGTTATAAATGATGAATCTATCTTGACACATCATCATAAAGAATCTATAGTTTATATTAGTGTTCACTCAGTATTGCACATTCTATGGGTTTGAACAAATGTACAGCGATATTCTTCTGTATCACTGTCCTAAACATTATTTTTGTTCTACCTGCTTACTTTCTCTCCTCTCTAATTCCTGGGAACCCCTGATCTTTTTAGTGCCTCCATATTTTTGCCTTTTCCAGTCATCAAATTCATAGAGATAGAAAGTAGAATAGAGGTTAACAGGGCCTGCACAGAAGAGAAAATGAGTTATTGTCTGATTTGTAGAGTTTCAGTTTGGGAAGATGAATAAAGTTCTGCAGAAGGTGGTAACTGCAGCACAACAATGTGAATGAGCTTAATGTCACTGAACTAACCACTCAAAAATGGTTGAGATGGTATATTTTGTGTTAGTATTTTTATTACAATTAAAAAAAGATGTGAAAACATCCAAAAGAACTATGTTTTAAAACAAAATGTGTCATTATGATTTTAAAACATTGAGGGTAGAATTACTGATTGAAATGACTACATATTAAATAACATTTATTTTCTAAAAATAACAATACAAAACATTGAAATGAAGGCACAAAACAACTAGAGTTGAAAAACTATACTATAGCCTTTTTAATTTATATATGCAAAGTATATAATTGTCATTACTCTAAAATTTGTGCCTATGAATAGCTATGCTAGAATTAAAATACTACATTATGAATGATTCTTTAATATTGCTTACATTGTACAGTAATTAAAAATTACATTTAATTTTTAAAAATTATTTAGAAAGTTAAAAACATTTTCTTTTTCTGAGTTTGACTGCTCTGTGTTCCCCATATAAGTGGAATCATACAATATTTGCCTTTGTGACTGGCTTATATCACATAGCATAATGTCTTCAGGGTTCATTCATGGTGTCGCGTATGTCAGAATTTTCTGTTTTTCTTGGTAGACATAATGTTTTTGGAGTATTTTTAAATCACAATAAAAATGAGCAGAAGAAACAAAGATTTCTCCTATACCCACTGCCCCCACACAATGACAGCCTCTGCTATTTTATACATCCCTTATCAGAATACTACATTTTGTTATAAATGATGAATCTATCTTGACACATCATCATAAAGAATCTATAGTTTATATTAGTGTTCACTCAGTATTGCACATTCTATGGGTTTGAACAAATGTACAGCGATATTCTTCTGTATCACTGTCCTAAACATTATTTTTGTTCTACCTGCTTACTTTCTCTCCTCTCTAATTCCTGGGAACCCCTGATCTTTTTAGTGCCTCCATATTTTTGCCTTTTCCAGTCATCAAATTCATAGAGATAGAAAGTAGAATAGAGGTTAACAGGGCCTGCACAGAAGAGAAAATGAGTTATTGTCTGATTTGTAGAGTTTCAGTTTGGGAAGATGAATAAAGTTCTGCAGAAGGTGGTAACTGCAGCACAACAATGTGAATGAGCTTAATGTCACTGAACTAACCACTCAAAAATGGTTGAGATGGTATATTTTGTGTTAGTATTTTTATTACAATTAAAAAAAGATGTGAAAACATCCAAAAGAACTATGTTTTAAAACAAAATGTGTCATTATGATTTTAAAACATTGAGGGTAGAATTATAGGAATCTGATTGAAATGACTACATATTAAATAACATTTATTTTCTAAAAATAAAATTTTTAGCTTTAAACTGTATAATTTTACACAGTATATGATTTTATCTAGTAATTTTTACCCTTTATTCCCTATCCATATATTGTCTCACCTCCATCACTCTCCCCACTTGTAGTCCCTAGTTTGTTTGCTGTATTTGTGAGTCTGCTGCTTTTTTGTTACATCTTTTGGTTGGTTTTATTTTTTATATTTCACTAAGTGGTATAATACAGTATTTGTCTTTTTTGTCACACTTATTTCATTTAGTGTGATACCCTTTGATTCTATCCATGTTGTTGAAGTGAATGGCAAAATATCATTTTTTATGACTGAGTAATATTCCATTGCATGTATTCTGCAGCATCCATTTATCTGTTGATAGACTCTTAGGTTGCTTCCATATCTTGACAACTATAAATAACACTATGAACATTGGGGTGCATGTATTATTTCAAATTAGTTTTTTTTTCTTTCTTTCTTTCATATAAATTCCCAGGAGTTTAATTACTGGGTCCTATGGTAGTTCTGTTTTTAGTTTTTGAGAGCCTCCATACTATTTTTCACACTGACTGCCTTAATTTATACTCCAACCAATAATGTATGAAGTTTCCTTATATTCCATGTCCTCTCCCCAAAGCCTGTGGTTTTTTTGCTTTAATTTGCATTTTTTTCATGATGGGCACATTTCTCTCCTCTCTAATTCCTGGGAACCCCTGATCTTTTTAGTGCCTCCATATTTTTGCCTTTTCCAGTCATCAAATTCATAGAGATAGAAAGTAGAATAGAGGTTAACAGGGCCTGCACAGAAGAGAAAATGAGTTATTGTCTGATTTGTAGAGTTTCAGTTTGGGAAGATGAATAAAGTTCTGCAGAAGGTGGTAACTGCAGCACAACAATGTGAATGAGCTTAATGTCACTGAACGAACCACTCAACAATGGTGGAGATGGTATATTTTGTGTTAGTATTTTTATTACAATTAAAAAAAGATGTGAAAACATCCAAAAGAACTATGTTTTAAAACAAAATGTGTCATTATGATTTTAAAACATTGAGGGTAGAATTATAGGAATCTGATTGAAATGACTACATATTAAATAACATTTATTTTCTAAAAATAAAATTTTTAGCTTTAAACTGTATAATTTTACACAGTATATGATTTTATCTAGTAATTTTTACCCTTTATTCCCTATCCATATATTGTCTCACCTCCATCACTCTCCCCACTTGTAGTCCCTAGTTTGTTTGCTGTATTTGTGAGTCTGCTGCTTTTTTGTTACATCTTTTGGTTGGTTTTATTTTTTATATTTCACTAAGTGGTATAATACAGTATTTGTCTTTTTTGTCACACTTATTTCATTTAGTGTGATACCCTTTGATTCTATCCATGTTGTTGAAGTGAATGGCAAAATATCATTTTTTATGACTGAGTAATATTCCATTGCATGTATTCTGCAGCATCCATTTATCTGTTGATAGACTCTTAGGTTGCTTCCATATCTTGACAACTATAAATAACACTATGAACATTGGGGTGCATGTATTATTTCAAATTAGTTTTTTTTTCTTTCTTTCTTTCATATAAATTCCCAGGAGTTTAATTACTGGGTCCTATGGTAGTTCTGTTTTTAGTTTTTGAGAGCCTCCATACTATTTTTCACACTGACTGCCTTAATTTATACTCCAACCAATAATGTATGAAGTTTCCTTATATTCCATGTCCTCTCCAGCCTGTGTTTTTTGCATTATTTTTCATGATGGGAATTCTGACCATTGTGAGGTAATTTATCATTGTGGCTTTAATTTGCATTTCTTTGCTTATAAGCAATGTTATGCATCTCTTCTTTTTGATCATGTCTAATTTTTCTTTGCAAAAAGTATCTATTCATGTGTTCTGCTCATTTTTAATTAGGTTGTTTATATTTTTTGATGTTGAGCTGCATGAACTGTTTATGTATTTTGGATATTAATTCCTTACTCTTTCTGTGCTAAAACTTTTTCATTTAATTAGTCACCTTTGCTTATTTTTGCTTTATTTCCCCTACATTAGAGAGGGAGATGAAAAATATATATGTAAACTGCTGTGATTTATACCAGAAATTGTTCTGCCCGTGTTTTCTTCTAAGAATTTTATGATTCCAGTTTTTTTAAAAAATATATTTGACTCCATTGGGTCTTAGTTTGTTGCCCAGCTTCATTGCCACATGCAGGTTTTTTCCTTGTATCATGTGGGATCTTTTTGCTATGGCATGTGGGATCTAGTTCCCTGATCAGGGATTGAACTCAGATCCCCTGCCATGAGAGGGTGAGGTCTTAACCACTGCACCACCAAGGAAGATCCTCCAGTCTTACATTTATGTCTTTAATTCATTCATTTTGAGTTTGTTTTTGTTTGTGGTGTTAGAGAATACTTTAATTGCATTCTTTCACATGTAGCTGTTCAGTTTTCCCAGCACCAATTATTGAAGAAACTGTCTTTTCTCCATTATATATTCTAGCCTCCTTTGTTGTAGATTAATTTGACCATAAGTGCATGTTTTCTGCAGCATCCATTTATCTGTTGATAGACTCTTAGGTTGCTTCCATATCTTGACAACTATAAATAACACTATGAACATTGGGGTGCATGTATTATTTCAAATTAGTTTTTTTTTCTTTCTTTCTTTCATATAAATTCCCAGGAGTTTAATTACTGGGTCCTATGGTAGTTCTGTTTTTAGTTTTTGAGAGCCTCCATACTATTTTTCACACTGACTGCCTTAATTTATACTCCAACCAATAATGTATGAAGTTTCCTTATATTCCATGTCCTCTCCAGCCTGTGTTTTTTGCATTATTTTTCATGATGGGAATTCTGACCATTGTGAGGTAATTTATCATTGTGGCTTTAATTTGCATTTCTTTGCTTATAAGCAATGTTATGCATCTCTTCTTTTTGATCATGTCTAATTTTTCTTTGCAAAAAGTATCTATTCATGTGTTCTGCTCATTTTTAATTAGGTTGTTTATATTTTTTGATGTTGAGCTGCATGAACTGTTTATGTATTTTGGATATTAATTCCTTACTCTTTCTGTGCTAAAACTTTTTCATTTAATTAGTCACCTTTGCTTATTTTTGCTTTATTTCCCCTACATTAGAGAGGGAGATGAAAAATATATATGTAAACTGCTGTGATTTATACCAGAAATTGTTCTGCCCGTGTTTTCTTCTAAGAATTTTATGATTCCAGTTTTTTTAAAAAATATATTTGACTCCATTGGGTCTTAGTTTGTTGCCCAGCTTCATTGCCACATGCAGGTTTTTTCCTTGTATCATGTGGGATCTTTTTGCTATGGCATGTGGGATCTAGTTCCCTGATCAGGGATTGAACTCAGATCCCCTGCCATGAGAGGGTGAGGTCTTAACCACTGCACCACCAAGGAAGATCCTCCAGTCTTACATTTATGTCTTTAATTCATTCATTTTGAGTTTGTTTTTGTTTGTGGTGTTAGAGAATACTTTAATTGCATTCTTTCACATGTAGCTGTTCAGTTTTCCCAGCACCAATTATTGAAGAAACTGTCTTTTCTCCATTATATATTCTAGCCTCCTTTGTTGTAGATTAATTTGACCATAAGTGCATGTTTTCTTTTGGGGCTCTCAATTAGGGTCCATTGATCTGCATGTTGGTATTTGTCCTAATATCATACTATTTTGATTACTTTGTAGTGTGATCTGAAGTAGCTTTGTAGTATGATCTGAAGTCATGGAATATGAATCCTTCAGTTATAATGTTCTTTCTCAAGATTGTTTTGAATTTTCAGACATACTTTAAAATTATTTTTCCTAGTTCTATGAAAAATGCCCTTGATGTTTTGAGAGGGATTGCACTGAAGCTGCAGAATGCTTTAGGTAGCATGGTCCTTTTAGCAATATTAATTCTTCTAATCGATGAACACACTATTTATTTTCAACTGTGCATCAGAAGTGAAGACCATTTTATATTTGAATAGAATACTTGTTTCATTAAAGGTAAATCTTTCAAAGGACATTTTCTCATGTGTAGTTGTACAGTGAATTTATTTGATGTTTTAAATATCTAAATGAAATGTTCATTTACAATGCTGTGGTTCTCCTTTATAAAGATTTTTTTTTTTTTTTGCCCTCAGCCTAGATGTACTCTGACATTGTAACTCACTACCCTCTTTGGTAGTTCATAGCATATGTACCTGTGAGAATTACTTACCATGGTAGAGTGCGCATCTACAAAAAAGAACTTCAAGTTGATCTTATCTACCTATTAGTTCATGAGGCAAAAAAGAAAAAAGAAAAAAATAAGTTGAAGCTGCTGCACTTTTAGATATCATTTCTGCTATTGCTTTGCTCCTGGGGATGAGACTATGGATAATTTTGATGTGACTGGTTGCCCATTTATTTATTTATTCATTCACTTTATGAACACAATAAAGTGTCATATCCTATGTGTTCGACCTGAGCTACAGAATGTCCACCTAGAAATGACAGGCAAAATCTGCATCCTTAGTGAGCCTGAGTCAAGAAGATTTATTATTCTTTAGCTATTTTTATGAAGTAATCCTTTAGAAGAAAATATCCCTACATTCTCCTAGAAGAGACAAAAAGCTTCACTTGAAAGTTCTGGTGTTACTTAAGACTTTGTCAGGACAGAAAAGCGTATGTGATTCTATAATATTGGGAAAGATAAATTTAAATGAATACATTTTTTTATATCTAGTCTATGAACCTGTAACTATCATCTATTCCTCCCTGGGCACAGGTTTTACTTAAATAAATCTATCGTTCATCTTTAGATGCTACAATATGCTCTTAATAAGAGAGAGCAGGTATCTATGCAGAGATTTTATTAAAGTGGTTTTTTGGGGGATTTATATTATAACTAGTATTTAACGGTTTTAGGTCAATTTACATTTTGAAAAAGACAGTGCAATAAATAATATGAAGAAGACTTTACTTATAACACTAACAATAATTTCATTTATAGGCAATCTCTTGAGTGAAATGACTTAAGAGATAATAGAATACTAAATCTAGCCTGAATGTGAAATTCCACCATGTCAGTAGCACCGTTGAGTTTTAGGTAAGGAATCCTATTATAAGTACATTGCCTGAGAATTTTTTCCTACCTTGCCACTTACATAATCATAGAACAGCTTTACGAAACAGGAATTTATTTGATGTTTTAAATATCTAAATGAAATGTTCATTTACAATGCTGTGGTTCTCCTTTATAAAGATTTTTTTTTTTTTTTGCCCTCAGCCTAGATGTACTCTGACATTGTAACTCACTACCCTCTTTGGTAGTTCATAGCATATGTACCTGTGAGAATTACTTACCATGGTAGAGTGCGCATCTACAAAAAAGAACTTCAAGTTGATCTTATCTACCTATTAGTTCATGAGGCAAAAAAGAAAAAAGAAAAAAATAAGTTGAAGCTGCTGCACTTTTAGATATCATTTCTGCTATTGCTTTGCTCCTGGGGATGAGACTATGGATAATTTTGATGTGACTGGTTGCCCATTTATTTATTTATTCATTCACTTTATGAACACAATAAAGTGTCATATCCTATGTGTTCGACCTGAGCTACAGAATGTCCACCTAGAAATGACAGGCAAAATCTGCATCCTTAGTGAGCCTGAGTCAAGAAGATTTATTATTCTTTAGCTATTTTTATGAAGTAATCCTTTAGAAGAAAATATCCCTACATTCTCCTAGAAGAGACAAAAAGCTTCACTTGAAAGTTCTGGTGTTACTTAAGACTTTGTCAGGACAGAAAAGCGTATGTGATTCTATAATATTGGGAAAGATAAATTTAAATGAATACATTTTTTTATATCTAGTCTATGAACCTGTAACTATCATCTATTCCTCCCTGGGCACAGGTTTTACTTAAATAAATCTATCGTTCATCTTTAGATGCTACAATATGCTCTTAATAAGAGAGAGCAGGTATCTATGCAGAGATTTTATTAAAGTGGTTTTTTGGGGGATTTATATTATAACTAGTATTTAACGGTTTTAGGTCAATTTACATTTTGAAAAAAAGACAGTGCAATAAATAATATGAAGAAGACTTTACTTATAACACTAACAATAATTTCATTTATAGGCAATCTCTTGAGTGAAATGACTTAAGAGATAATAGAATACTAAATCTAGCCTGAATGTGAAATTCCACCATGTCAGTAGCACCGTTGAGTTTTAGGTAAGGAATCCTATTATAAGTACATTGCCTGAGAATTTTTTCCTACCTTGCCACTTACATAATCATAGAACAGCTTTACGAAACAGGAATTGTAAAGAACTCCCCCTTTAAAGGTAGAAGGACATAGGTTCAGAAAATATAGGAGCTGATCATTGGTGTTTTCAGATTTTGAATCCATATCTATGCCTTTGAGGTATATTAGTCTCACATAACTGCTAGCCTCAGATAATTTCACAGTCCTCTAGAGTAGAAGGCTGTGTTATACAGTGTTGATATGCTTAGACAGGGTTATAAACACATTGGCTTAGTAACACAAATGATAGTGACGTTGAGGCTAACAGAAAGTGTTGGGAAAGGTTCCTTAACGACATAATATTTCAACTTTTCTTGAGTAAGTCTAGAAAACTTCTTGCGGTATATTTTTATGCAAGTTAGTCTTGGATTTAAAAGCACTTTATTATGACAACTGTTTTGCTTTGGAAGTATTTGCAAGTGCCTTTCCTTCATCCAGGGCCACAGTATTGTACAAATCCAAGGCCTCATTCTCAAGATATGGTTCTGGTAGGTGCTCTTCACTGAGCTTCTGGGACAAGCGAGGTACCCTGGGGCTGCGCTGCATGGAGATGTTTTTCCCAGCTGTCTCCACCCGGTTTCCCTGGCTACTCACTGAGGATTGCCCATCCTACAACTGGGCACTTCTGTTCTGCTTTGCATGTTCTCATCTATAATAGCGTCAAGACAGAAAGCTAGAAGAAATCTACATATTCATGTGTAATGAGCATGCTTTTTATCTGAATTAGAAAATTGATTTAACAATAAAAGGCATATAGTAAAAATTACTTATAATTCCACTGCTAATTTATTGCATATTGCCATATTTCATGGTAAATAATTTATTTCCGTGCATAATGGTGTTCTATATGTTTAAAATTATATAAACGTTTAAAATTATATATGCATGTATAATATATATTATGCTTATCATATATATTGTGCATGTTGTACATGATATATACATATATGTATGTGTAATATATATATCATAATATGTATGTACATGTATATGTAACAGATACATATAAGGAACTGAAAAGAGAATTATGTTATAGTGAGCTATACTTATACAAAATGTATTAAATATATCAAATAACATTTATTAAAGGTATTACATTATTTAATGTATTAACATTAAATATACTTTGAATACTGGTTCAAATAAAAAGATACCTGAGGGAATTTCCTGATGGTACAGTGGTAAGGATTCCATGCTTTCACTCTATAGTGGGCAGGTTCAAACCCTGATCAGGAACTAAGATCCTGCAAGCTGTGTGGCACAACCAGAAAAAAAGATCGTAGGTTCCTTAAACGACATTAATTTAATTTCACATTGGCTTAGTAACACAAATGATAGTGACGTTGAGGCTAACAGAAAGTGTTGGGAAAGGTTCCTTAACGACATAATATTTCAACTTTTCTTGAGTAAGTCTAGAAAACTTCTTGCGGTATATTTTTATGCAAGTTAGTCTTGGATTTAAAAGCACTTTATTATGACAACTGTTTTGCTTTGGAAGTATTTGCAAGTGCCTTTCCTTCATCCAGGGCCACAGTATTGTACAAATCCAAGGCCTCATTCTCAAGATATGGTTCTGGTAGGTGCTCTTCACTGAGCTTCTGGGACAAGCGAGGTACCCTGGGGCTGCGCTGCATGGAGATGTTTTTCCCAGCTGTCTCCACCCGGTTTCCCTGGCTACTCACTGAGGATTGCCCATCCTACAACTGGGCACTTCTGTTCTGCTTTGCATGTTCTCATCTATAATAGCGTCAAGACAGAAAGCTAGAAGAAATCTACATATTCATGTGTAATGAGCATGCTTTTTATCTGAATTAGAAAATTGATTTAACAATAAAAGGCATATAGTAAAAATTACTTATAATTCCACTGCTAATTTATTGCATATTGCCATATTTCATGGTAAATAATTTATTTCCGTGCATAATGGTGTTCTATATGTTTAAAATTATATAAACGTTTAAAATTATATATGCATGTATAATATATATTATGCTTATCATATATATTGTGCATGTTGTACATGATATATACATATATGTATGTGTAATATATATATCATAATATGTATGTACATGTATATGTAACAGATACATATAAGGAACTGAAAAGAGAATTATGTTATAGTGAGCTATACTTATACAAAATGTATTAAATATATCAAATAACATTTATTAAAGGTATTACATTATTTAATGTATTAACATTAAATATACTTTGAATACTGGTTCAAATAAAAAGATACCTGAGGGAATTTCCTGATGGTCCAGTGGTAAGGATTCCATGCTTTCACTCTATAGTGGGCAGGTTCAAACCCTGATCAGGGAACTAAGATCCTGCAAGCTGTGTGGCACAACCAGAAAAAAAAAAAAGACATCGTAGCTCTCTTGGAGTCATAGTTTTCATGTCTTTAAAACAAGCATAATCATGAATAATCATAACATAATTTATCAATTTCATGGATTATAAAATACACATTTAAAATAAATAGCAAAATATTAGGCAGGCAATAAACAAAATAAAATTGTGAAAAATAACAATAACTCAAAATAATCAGAATGTTTCCCTCCTTTCTGCTTAGAAAGTCATTTGCTTGCTGAGCAGTCTTTAGGCAGGGTGTTCATTTCTCAGTGTATGCTCTTTCCCATCTTGATTTGCTCATCTGTAACAACTGCTTCACAGGCAGAAGATTAATAAGCTTATAGGCCTTTCCCATATTTGCCTTTCTTAGATGCTATGTTGTACCTACTTACCTGTTAATCTCCCTCACACTTCCTGACTGCCAACTCCCCCCATCTCCTTGAGCCCAGGCTTCAAATGTGGCTCATCATAGGTAGAGAAGAGAAGGCAAGTGCCCTGAATAGAGACCTCTATAAGTGCTTACTACTGCTGTTGATTTATTCTGACTTTTTCATTTTGAAATGTGAGTTATCCAGGAGAAATTGAGATAAGCCACTGTGAACTTTATTTGATCCTTTAGGAAAACATGGTGTTTGGAAAAGAAAGCCACCACAGAGATTCAAACCCATCTGACAGGCAAGGAGAAAATGAAAGTGATTTGTAAATGCTAAAACATCCACAGGGGGAAGGTACCAGGGATTCAACAAAGGTCATTGGAGGGCTAGCTCTGTTTGTCTTCATGAACATTTCAGAGCAGGACAGAGATTGAACATTTGTATGTATATAATATCATAATATGTATGTACATGTATATGTAACAGATACATATAAGGAACTGAAAAGAGAATTATGTTATAGTGAGCTATACTTATACAAAATGTATTAAATATATCAAATAACATTTATTAAAGGTATTACATTATTTAATGTATTAACATTAAATATACTTTGAATACTGGTTCAAATAAAAAGATACCTGAGGGAATTTCCTGATGGTACAGTGGTAAGGATTCCATGCTTTCACTCTATAGTGGGCAGGTTCAAACCCTGATCAGGGAACTAAGATCCTGCAAGCTGTGTGGCACAACCAGAAAAAAAAAAAAGACATCGTAGCTCTCTTGGAGTCATAGTTTTCATGTCTTTAAAACAAGCATAATCATGAATAATCATAACATAATTTATCAATTTCATGGATTATAAAATACACATTTAAAATAAATAGCAAAATATTAGGCAGGCAATAAACAAAATAAAATTGTGAAAAATAACAATAACTCAAAATAATCAGAATGTTTCCCTCCTTTCTGCTTAGAAAGTCATTTGCTTGCTGAGCAGTCTTTAGGCAGGGTGTTCATTTCTCAGTGTATGCTCTTTCCCATCTTGATTTGCTCATCTGTAACAACTGCTTCACAGGCAGAAGATTAATAAGCTTATAGGCCTTTCCCATATTTGCCTTTCTTAGATGCTATGTTGTACCTACTTACCTGTTAATCTCCCTCACACTTCCTGACTGCCAACTCCCCCCATCTCCTTGAGCCCAGGCTTCAAATGTGGCTCATCATAGGTAGAGAAGAGAAGGCAAGTGCCCTGAATAGAGACCTCTATAAGTGCTTACTACTGCTGTTGATTTATTCTGACTTTTTCATTTTGAAATGTGAGTTATCCCGGAGAAATTGAGATAAGCCACTGTGAACTTTATTTGATCCTTTAGGAAAACATGGTGTTTGGAAAAGAAAGCCACCACAGAGATTCAAACCCATCTGACAGGCAAGGAGAAAATGAAAGTGATTTGTAAATGCTAAAACATCCACAGGGGGAAGGTACCAGGGGATTCAACAAAGGTCATTGGAGGGGCTAGCTCTGTTTGTCTTCATGAACATTTCAGAGCAGGACAGAGATTGTGTATTAATCACTCATCCTTTACAAACTAAACTGGAGTAGACAACAAAAGGGACTGGTGTTGGGGAGAGGGAAATGTGGTCTGGGAGAAGGAAAAAAAAATGTATTAAGCTTATTTAACTGAAAGCTCAGGGATCATGTGTACCATTACTGAGAAATGCAAGGTACAAAACATTGTTTTTGCTACTCGGTTATTTTTATTCTTCATTTCCTTTCAGTTATTTTCGTGAAAGTATTGTCCTGGTTAGATCAGAGGCTCTTAATGGGTTATTTCCCTTGGTATCTGAGTTTTATGATTTTATTCACTCAGCTTCCTTGGACTGGGTTTGGGCAGAAAGGGTAGTAAAAGACTGACGGGTATTTTCTTGTCTTGGGCATGAGGAAACAGCTTTTCTTATGCTTCAAGCTCCTCTCAAGATGCCATTCCTTTCTCCTGCATAGACCCAATTCAAATAAACCCATCAAAATTAACTGCATCAAAATAACTAAAAGGCCCTCTCTTAAGAACCTTACTGTCTGTGTTGGAAATGAAAATGAATATTTATCTTTCACAGTTATAGTCAAAATAAAGCCATTAATGATTATCATGAGTTGGTGGAAGAGAGGGATGAAGAAAGAGATAATGATTAAAAATTTTTGCCAATGTCTCTGGGCTCAACTCTTATCTCTCTCTTGTAAAAAGCAATTTGTGAAATACCTTATGGTTAATTGCCCTCTTTTCTAGATTTTTTCCTTTTGAATTGTTTTTATCTCCCTTCATCTCATAAATTCTTCCCCCAAATATGTAATAACTCCCTTAGAATTGATTGAAATATCTCTTTACATAAATATCAGCTACTAAAAAGTGGGCTTCCCAGGTGGCATTAGTAGCAAAGAATCCACCTGCCAATGCAAGATACTTAGGTTCCATTGCTTGGAGAAAGAAAGCCACGCACAAAAAGGGAAAAAAATTCAAACCCATCTGACAGGCAAGGAGAAAATGAAAGTGATTTGTAAATGCTAAAACATCCACAGGGGGAAGGTACCAGGGGATTCAACAAAGGTCATTGGAGGGGCTAGCTCTGTTTGTCTTCATGAACATTTCAGAGCAGGACAGAGATTGTGTATTAATCACTCATCCTTTACAAACTAAACTGGAGTAGACAACAAAAGGGACTGGTGTTGGGGAGAGGGAAATGTGGTCTGGGAGAAGGAAAAAAAAATGTATTAAGCTTATTTAACTGAAAGCTCAGGGATCATGTGTACCATTACTGAGAAATGCAAGGTACAAAACATTGTTTTTGCTACTCGGTTATTTTTATTCTTCATTTCCTTTCAGTTATTTTCGTGAAAGTATTGTCCTGGTTAGATCAGAGGCTCTTAATGGGTTATTTCCCTTGGTATCTGAGTTTTATGATTTTATTCACTCAGCTTCCTTGGACTGGGTTTGGGCAGAAAGGGTAGTAAAAGACTGACGGGTATTTTCTTGTCTTGGGCATGAGGAAACAGCTTTTCTTATGCTTCAAGCTCCTCTCAAGATGCCATTCCTTTCTCCTGCATAGACCCAATTCAAATAAACCCATCAAAATTAACTGCATCAAAATAACTAAAAGGCCCTCTCTTAAGAACCTTACTGTCTGTGTTGGAAATGAAAATGAATATTTATCTTTCACAGTTATAGTCAAAATAAAGCCATTAATGATTATCATGAGTTGGTGGAAGAGAGGGATGAAGAAAGAGATAATGATTAAAAATTTTTGCCAATGTCTCTGGGCTCAACTCTTATCTCTCTCTTGTAAAAAGCAATTTGTGAAATACCTTATGGTTAATTGCCCTCTTTTCTAGATTTTTTCCTTTTGAATTGTTTTTATCTCCCTTCATCTCATAAATTCTTCCCCCAAATATGTAATAACTCCCTTAGAATTGATTGAAATATCTCTTTACATAAATATCAGCTACTAAAAAGTGGGCTTCCCAGGTGGCATTAGTAGCAAAGAATCCACCTGCCAATGCAAGATACTTAGGTTCCATTGCTTGATTGAGAAGATCCCCTGGAGAAAAGCATGACACCCCACTCCATTATTCTTGCCTAGAGAATCACATTGACAGAGAAGCTTGGTGGGCTATAGTCCACAGAGTTGCAAAGAGTTCAATACAACTGAACTGACTGAGCATTCACTAACAGTTAGAAGCAGTTAGAATTAACCCAAGTGGTTAGAATTCTCTAAGTGCAATGTGTAAAGCATCATATTTGGTGCTCCACATTTTCACTGACAGTTAGGTAAGGAAAAATTATAATAATCCCAGTTTCCCTATCAGGAAACTGCTTTCCTGAGAGACTGTGACTTGAACATGTAGCCCAGATAAAAACATAAATCTATAGTCTCTACCACACTGTCCATCCCTCCTGCTGGACACAGTTGGGTACAGCGCTCACACACACACACACCAACACACACCCACGCACACATACCCTACATGCCTGCCCATGACGTTGGTGAGATCATGAACTTTGCTCCTGACATAAATATTTGAAGGGTTAAGTTTCATTCTGACTGACCAGGCTTTCTCAAAGTCTTTAATTGACCTCTGTGTGCTTTTTCTTAGTCTTAACAAAGCTTCTAAGGCCAATGAAATTAATGTTTATTTGAAGATGCTTGATCAGCTCCCAGCCCAAGTTTACTATAAAAATTTTAACCTTTAAAGAATATAATATGTATCTACAGTATTTACAGATACAGTTTCTAGAGCCCCTTACCTTCTATTCAGTGTATTAAGATAGAGACAGAAATGTGAATTTCTCATTAGCTCTCAGATGACATCAGTGTTGCTGGTCTGAGGACACATAGTAAGTCCCACGAGGACTTTTGAAAACCAACATGTAGGCGCTCCAGTTGTCCCTATTCAGAGTCATATCCAGGGAAAGAGCAACAACAGGCCACACCGTCCACTTTAGAATTTGTGACTCCAAGTTGTGGTAGTGGACAAATTTAGCATTATGTGGGAGAATTTTAGAAATACCACCCTCAGGCTCTGTCCCAGACCTGAATATAGATCAATATTTTTAAACAATCTCTAGTTCATATATGGGGATTCCCATGTGGCATTAGTAGCAAAGAACCCATGCCAATGCCTAGAGAAACCCAAACATTTTTGAAACAGAGAAGCTTGGTGGGCTATAGTCCACAGAGTTGCAAAGAGTTCAATACAACTGAACTGACTGAGCATTCACTAACAGTTAGAAGCAGTTAGAATTAACCCAAGTGGTTAGAATTCTCTAAGTGCAATGTGTAAAGCATCATATTTGGTGCTCCACATTTTCACTGACAGTTAGGTAAGGAAAAATTATAATAATCCCAGTTTCCCTATCAGGAAACTGCTTTCCTGAGAGACTGTGACTTGAACATGTAGCCCAGATAAAAACATAAATCTATAGTCTCTACCACACTGTCCATCCCTCCTGCTGGACACAGTTGGGTACAGCGCTCACACACACACACACCAACACACACCCACGCACACATACCCTACATGCCTGCCCATGACGTTGGTGAGATCATGAACTTTGCTCCTGACATAAATATTTGAAGGGTTAAGTTTCATTCTGACTGACCAGGCTTTCTCAAAGTCTTTAATTGACCTCTGTGTGCTTTTTCTTAGTCTTAACAAAGCTTCTAAGGCCAATGAAATTAATGTTTATTTGAAGATGCTTGATCAGCTCCCAGCCCAAGTTTACTATAAAAATTTTAACCTTTAAAGAATATAATATGTATCTACAGTATTTACAGATACAGTTTCTAGAGCCCCTTACCTTCTATTCAGTGTATTAAGATAGAGACAGAAATGTGAATTTCTCATTAGCTCTCAGATGACATCAGTGTTGCTGGTCTGAGGACACATAGTAAGTCCCACGAGGACTTTTGAAAACCAACATGTAGGCGCTCCAGTTGTCCCTATTCAGAGTCATATCCAGGGAAAGAGCAACAACAGGCCACACCGTCCACTTTAGAATTTGTGACTCCAAGTTGTGGTAGTGGACAAATTTAGCATTATGTGGGAGAATTTTAGAAATACCACCCTCAGGCTCTGTCCCAGACCTGAATATAGATCAATATTTTTAAACAATCTCTAGTTCATATATGGGGATTCCCATGTAATTCAGGCAGTAAAGAATCTGTCTGAAATGCAGGAGACCCAGGCTTGATCCCTGGGTCAGAAAGATGCCCTTTGAAAGGAAATGGCAACCCTCTCCAGTATTCTTGTCTGGAAAATCCCTTGGACAGAGGAACCTGGTGGGCTACAGTCCATGGAGTCGCAAGAGTTGGACACAACCTAGTGACTGACAACTACCAGTTCATATACACATTAGAGGTTGAGACATTATACGTTAGAAAGGAATAGCCTAATTGGTGAATTGTAGTTATTTCTTCTGTTCTTCTTTCTGTTCTGTAGCTGGTGGATCCTGTCTTCATGTGTTTGAGAAACTACATCCTAAAAAGGATAATGATGTCTCATGGTTCAAGTTTACTCATGTTAATCAGGATGGGAGAGAATTGCCCTAATGTTTCTGACAAATCCCATGTAATTCTATTTGCTAAAACACAATGCTCCTCAATCTCTGTATGATACATTAATTTTTATTTTTTAAGTCACAAAATTCTTGATTTTAAGTAACAGAAAAACAAACATGTTAGACAAAATGAGAACTTAATAGAAGAATGATGGGGAATCTCTGAAAATTGTAGATAAACAAGATTTTAGCTGGACTTCTGCAATGTATTAAGCCAATAATCAAATGTTTCCATAAAGCTCATCTTTGCATTCCTCCGTCTTTCTGCTTTAGTCTGTCAGAGAGACTGCATAACTTCATGCATTCCAGCCTTACCATTGTGGAGGATCTGAAACTCTTCCTTAGGTTCTAGATCAAAACGTCCTGAAGTAGGACTTCAGTTGACTTGACTTGAGCCTTATTTCCACCCTGAGAAAAATCTACTGGGCTGTTTTCATGGATTGTTCTTAGATTTTGATTTCTTAACTGTGAAGCATTTTAAACTCAGGTTTAGGTTTGCTTGCATAAGCTATTAAGGTACAAAAGCCACCTCAATCTGATGCCTTCCCTGTTTGATTAACTTAACAATCTTGATGTTCATCTGATTTAGCCAAAAGCATCTCCCCAAATATGTATAACTGTATTCAGTCCTCTGTCAAGGGAGTCAATTTTTTTATCCTTTATTTCCTCATGGATTTTCACTGATTGTACCTCAAAGCACTGCCTTTCTCCACTCTGAAGAAGCTTTTAAACTCCAGTACTTTCCTTTCTCATTCAAGTTGATAACTTTGTACAATCGTAAATTCTGTTTACCCTTACTTCCTAATTCTGCTGTTCTTACCTTAGAGTCTTGGAACATACACTTAGGAGCAGACAGTAAATAAATGCATACATAAAAGTAATAAATAGAATGAATAACCATACCATGATTAATATATGCAGTGCAGGGAATTAAAATAAGTTGATATAATAAAGTGATTATATTGGGTGCTTAACTGGGAGACCAGTGAAACATGATGCAATATATCCAGATATGTCAAGATCATAGAAAGAACCTTCTAGAAAGAAGGACACTTTAGTCTAAAGTTCCTAAGGTGAACTTCCTCCTTTGCTTCTTTCTCTATATAGATGCTTCTGTCTTAGTTCCCTTGCCTTTTTACACTAGACTTACAGACTTAGCCTAGAAAACTGATTAACCTCATTCCTTTTGTTTAAAAATTACATGTTAGACAAAATGAGAACTTAATAGAAGAATGATGGGGAATCTCTGAAAATTGTAGATAAACAAGATTTTAGCTGGACTTCTGCAATGTATTAAGCCAATAATCAAATGTTTCCATAAAGCTCATCTTTGCATTCCTCCGTCTTTCTGCTTTAGTCTGTCAGAGAGACTGCATAACTTCATGCATTCCAGCCTTACCATTGTGGAGGATCTGAAACTCTTCCTTAGGTTCTAGATCAAAACGTCCTGAAGTAGGACTTCAGTTGACTTGACTTGAGCCTTATTTCCACCCTGAGAAAAATCTACTGGGCTGTTTTCATGGATTGTTCTTAGATTTTGATTTCATAACTGTGAAGCATTTTAAACTCAGGTTTAGGTTTGCTTGCATAAGCTATTAAGGTACAAAAGCCACCTCAATCTGATGCCTTCCCTGTTTGATTAACTTAACAATCTTGATGTTCATCTGATTTAGCCAAAAGCATCTCCCCAAATATGTATAACTGTATTCAGTCCTCTGTCAAGGGAGTCAATTTTTTTATCCTTTATTTCCTCATGGATTTTCACTGATTGTACCTCAAAGCACTGCCTTTCTCCACTCTGAAGAAGCTTTTAAACTCCAGTACTTTCCTTTCTCATTCAAGTTGATAACTTTGTACAATCGTAAATTCTGTTTACCCTTACTTCCTAATTCTGCTGTTCTTACCTTAGAGTCTTGGAACATACACTTAGGAGCAGACAGTAAATAAATGCATACATAAAAGTAATAAATAGAATGAATAACCATACCATGATTAATATATGCAGTGCAGGGAATTAAAATAAGTTGATATAATAAAGTGATTATATTGGGTGCTTAACTGGGAGACCAGTGAAACATGATGCAATATATCCAGATATGTCAAGATCATAGAAAGAACCTTCTAGAAAGAAGGACACTTTAGTCTAAAGTTCCTAAGGTGAACTTCCTCCTTTGCTTCTTTCTCTATATAGATGCTTCTGTCTTAGTTCCCTTGCCTTTTCAATTACACTAGACTTACAGACTTAGCCTAGAAAACTGATTAACCTCATTCCTTTTGTTTACTCAGCTGAAGAATCAGGATTCACATTAGCCACTATGTGACAGAAAATTTTCAATAACAGATATTTATTGAGGCTTAAATAAATCAGTTAAGAATTTACTAAATGACAAGAATCGTGCTTCTTGCTGATGATACAAACTCATATAAGATAGAGTTCCCATCTTCAGAGATCATAGTCTATTGGAAATGACAAATATGCCACAAATATATTCCATTCTTGTGTAATAAGTACAAAAGTGGAAGTATGGATCCGACCCCCAGTGAGATAGCACAGATAAGGAAGTGAATTTTTCTCTAGGGATAATGGTGATGCCCAGGTATGTTAATAAACTGGGGTTTGATGGGGCATGACAGTGAAATGCAAGAGATGCAGTAGAAATTAGGGGAATAGGACTTTTCACAATTTACAAACAGTGCCTCCATCTCCTGCTTTATGACTGGTTACATGTAATCCTTCATATTAAAAGTCAGAATGCATTCCATATGTAGCACAGACATTTAAGCTATGCAAAACTGTTCATTAGCCGTCTTGGACAAGAGATGCTATTAATATTTACATTGTCTCAAAGATCTCAAGACTATGAAGGAAGTCAGAGATTTATTCCATCAGACTGCATACCACATACTCAGAGCAACACAAAACTTCCAACCCACCATAGCAACTGTGATTGAAGACCCTTTTTGCATTGGAAGACAGTTAATGGATGAGGAAATTATTGAAGAAATTATGTTTGCTTTTCCTTAAGTAAACCACACTTGTTTCCATTTTATTTACATCTTAACTGCTGTTTTAAGGTACCCTTCAGTGGAAAACAGAATGCATACCCTTAAAGGAAAAACTTTTTTTTTTCCTCCTGACTCTTCCCCTTCATAGACTAATGTCTGGTCAAATTGTGCTTCCTTTAAGAAAAACTAAAGACGAAGAATGAGCAAGTCCTAAAAATTCTATGAAAGTTTGAGGCATTCATTTTGAAATGTCAGAAACACCAAACACCCACCTGTACATCTAAGAACACAGAAGGCTCTTATTTACTCAGAGTAATTACCTGAAAAATCAGTAAAGTTCAACATTTTTAGCCGAATGCTACCAATACTCAGAATCTCACAATGTGACAACTTATCCAAAGAAAGATATTCTGTCAAAAAGACCTTGTGAGGATAGTCAGTGCTGCTCTCTGTGCCTTTATTTATCTTATTTAAGTATGTAAACATTGCATTTATCTTGATATTTAGGCTACTATTAAGCTGACCATAGTTGTTGTCTGACTTCAGTTGGCAACGGATAATTTGAATGTTTTAAGTAGGTTTTTCTACATGTTAATATTTCTCTGGATTTAATGCATTTTCTAAATCTCCAGGGCATTCACAAATAAGAAAGAACCTGCATTCTTAAGGTGCTAAATAGCTCTGAAGAAAGAGGAACTAAGATAAGCAAATAATACAGGCACTTTACAAATGAACCCAGTGAGATAGCACAGATAAGGAAGTGAATTTTTCTCTAGGGATAATGGTGATGCCCAGGTATGTTAATAAACTGGGGTTTGATGGGGCATGACAGTGAAATGCAAGAGATGCAGTAGAAATTAGGGAATAGGACTTTTCACAATTTACAAACAGTGCCTCCATCTCCTGCTTTATGACTGGTTACATGTAATCCTTCATATTAAAAGTCAGAATGCATTCCATATGTAGCACAGACATTTAAGCTATGCAAAACTGTTCATTAGCCGTCTTGGACAAGAGATGCTATTAATATTTACATTGTCTCAAAGATCTCAAGACTATGAAGGAAGTCAGAGATTTATTCCATCAGACTGCATACCACATACTCAGAGCAACACAAAACTTCCAACCCACCATAGCAACTGTGATTGAAGACCCTTTTTGCATTGGAAGACAGTTAATGGATGAGGAAATTATTGAAGAAATTATGTTTGCTTTTCCTTAAGTAAACCACACTTGTTTCCATTTTATTTACATCTTAACTGCTGTTTTAAGGTACCCTTCAGTGGAAAACAGAATGCATACCCTTAAAGGAAAAACTTTTTTTTTTCCTCCTGACTCTTCCCCTTCATAGACTAATGTCTGGTCAAATTGTGCTTCCTTTAAGAAAAACTAAAGACGAAGAATGAGCAAGTCCTAAAAATTCTATGAAAGTTTGAGGCATTCATTTTGAAATGTCAGAAACACCAAACACCCACCTGTACATCTAAGAACACAGAAGGCTCTTATTTACTCAGAGTAATTACCTGAAAAATCAGTAAAGTTCAACATTTTTAGCCGAATGCTACCAATACTCAGAATCTCACAATGTGACAACTTATCCAAAGAAAGATATTCTGTCAAAAAGACCTTGTGAGGATAGTCAGTGCTGCTCTCTGTGCCTTTATTTATCTTATTTAAGTATGTAAACATTGCATTTATCTTGATATTTAGGCTACTATTAAGCTGACCATAGTTGTTGTCTGACTTCAGTTGGCAACGGATAATTTGAATGTTTTAAGTAGGTTTTTCTACATGTTAATATTTCTCTGGATTTAATGCATTTTCTAAATCTCCAGGGCATTCACAAATAAGAAAGAACCTGCATTCTTAAGGTGCTAAATAGCTCTGAAGAAAGAGGAACTAAGATAAGCAAATAATACAGGCACTTTACAAATGAAGAACCTAAGAATCTTCTGTAGTTTAAAAACAACAAAGACACCTCTACTAATTGCTTACTGTATATACAATAGGATCCCTTAGAATCATTAGTGTTTAAATGCATCTCTGGGTTGTATGCATGTCTCAGATACCTAGTAAATGTAGCAATTCTCTAGCAAAAACAAAGCCAGTCTTTGTAGAGAAATATAATTGGGGCCAAAAAGTCCATGAGCTATTAACAGTGTCTATTGCTTAACTACATCCCAACATCATAGAGAATTAACAGAAAATGGATGCTGGTAATTAAAATGACAAATGCTACATAATCAAGTATTGTTTCTATATTTCTTTAAACTTGTTGAAACTAGTGTGGAACCCTTTTTTGTTGTTGTTGTTTTTCCTTGACCTTGTGTTTCTGAAGGGATCTAATAAATTTTAATAAAACATAGGGTTATAAAGTTACTAAATTTATAGGTTCAGCTGCTGTGAATTTCTTTTTTTGGGTAGGGCATATTAACCTGTAAGTGTAAATTCTGCCTACTTTTTATGAGAGATGCTAAATGAGTCAATATTGCATCAATAATTCAAGGAGTAATTTGGCTGCATAATTACATTTTATTGTGCTAAAGCTCTCAACCACTTTGGTATAAAGCAATCTGTTTTGATGTAACAGTGCTATAGAACTCCTTTTTATACAAAGCTTTGCAAATAGTATTAAGTATTCTGAAATGACCAGAAATATAAAAAATATAGAGAAAAAGATATGGCAAAAAGATTGTTCAGATCACGTAATGGATTTATATATATATATATATATATAAGAGGGTTTTCTCCTTTTCTATATAGGTACCATTCCACTTGAAATATTTTGGTTTCCCTTTTCCAGGTTTATATTTAATTCTGAGCCCTTGCCATCAAGCTGTGACCTCAACAGTACAGAGCAAATGTGAAATACCTGTCACAACAATAATTATAAATATAGGTTGGAGATCGATGATTTTCAAAGAGCTTTTGAGTCCATTACCCTGTGCTCTTTGTGATAGTCTTCTGCCTTTGATGATGTGATTCATTACATTCTAGCAATGAAGAGGAGGGATATGCACAGAAATGTTGCTTTCTTCCAGCCCCAAGATAAGCAAATAATACAGGCACTTTACAAATGAAGAACCTAAGAATCTTCTGTAGTTTAAAACAACAAAGACACCTCTACTAATTGCTTACTGTATATACAATAGGATCCCTTAGAATCATTAGTGTTTAAATGCATCTCTGGGTTGTATGCATGTCTCAGATACCTAGTAAATGTAGCAATTCTCTAGCAAAAACAAAGCCAGTCTTTGTAGAGAAATATAATTGGGGCCAAAAAGTCCATGAGCTATTAACAGTGTCTATTGCTTAACTACATCCCAACATCATAGAGAATTAACAGAAAATGGATGCTGGTAATTAAAATGACAAATGCTACATAATCAAGTATTGTTTCTATATTTCTTTAAACTTGTTGAAACTAGTGTGGAACCCTTTTTTGTTGTTGTTGTTTTTCCTTGACCTTGTGTTTCTGAAGGGATCTAATAAATTTTAATAAAACATAGGGTTATAAAGTTACTAAATTTATAGGTTCAGCTGCTGTGAATTTCTTTTTTTGGGTAGGGCATATTAACCTGTAAGTGTAAATTCTGCCTACTTTTTATGAGAGATGCTAAATGAGTCAATATTGCATCAATAATTCAAGGAGTAATTTGGCTGCATAATTACATTTTATTGTGCTAAAGCTCTCAACCACTTTGGTATAAAGCAATCTGTTTTGATGTAACAGTGCTATAGAACTCCTTTTTATACAAAGCTTTGCAAATAGTATTAAGTATTCTGAAATGACCAGAAATATAAAAAATATAGAGAAAAAGATATGGCAAAAAGATTGTTCAGATCACGTAATGGATTTATATATATATATATATATATAAGAGGGTTTTCTCCTTTTCTATATAGGTACCATTCCACTTGAAATATTTTGGTTTCCCTTTTCCAGGTTTATATTTAATTCTGAGCCCTTGCCATCAAGCTGTGACCTCAACAGTACAGAGCAAATGTGAAATACCTGTCACAACAATAATTATAAATATAGGTTGGAGATCGATGATTTTCAAAGAGCTTTTGAGTCCATTACCCCTGTGCTCTTTGTGATAGTCTTCTGCCTTTGATGATGTGATTCATTACATTCTAGCAATGAAGAGGAGGGATATGCACAGAAATGTTGCTTTCTTCCAGCCCCAAATTACAAGCCAGCAAATGAAGGCGGCAGGGAGTGAGGAGAGCATTTAAATTAAGATCGTCTGGCTTCATATCTTTGGACTCCCTTGTTTGTACCTTTTCCAAGTCAGTACACTGTGTTTAATCTGGCTGTATTTACAGATCACATTTTGGTTTTTAGCTTTCATAGACTATTTGATTCAGGCAGTGTGAAAATATGATGGAAATAATCCCAATTTGTAAAGGATAAGTGTGTTCCTAGGGTTTTTCCCTAAACTGTTTAGATGTTGTACTCTATCATTTCAGCACTAGTCTGGCTTCCCTTTTTTTTTTCTTTCTTGTTGATTAAAATATAACCTAATTTAGGGCAGAATATCTTGCCCAAAGCCTCTTCCTTAGACTGGGGTGTCTATTTGGGCATGGGTCTGAGTGTGATACTTACAAAACTTGATTTGGATGTCTTCATTAGCTTTTGCCTTTTTATTGTATACAATTGTCTTAATTTCCTTTGTGTTTTTTCCTAGAGGAATCATTCAAAGTATCAAAGTATTAATTCAGCAAGAGACTAAATGTTTTACATTTTGGTTGATTTAGCAAGTGGCATGCCTCAATTAACTTGATTATTCTAATGTATTTAAAAAAAAATATTCAAAAAGCCTTTGCTAGAGCTTAGGACACAACTATTCTACTTTATCTTACGATGGAATAGCAGTAATTTTAATATTCACTCTACAAAGTAACACTGGCCATGCCATGTATGAGACAGATTTGAGGGATATAACAGATTAACAAAAATAGTATCTCTATTAGAGCATGAGGTTCATATTTTCCTTTGATTTTGATATCCCACTAATCCTTTATTCACTAAGTGCATAGTGGATGCCTATTATGTGAGAGGTACTGAGTTTGAGACATAATAGTGGACAGGAGAGACATGGTTCTTGCCTTTATGAACTCCAAATCTATCAGGGAATGACTGAATGAGCATTTCACTTATGAAATGGAGATCTCATTCATAAAGTATAGTTTGCTATGTATTCTAATACCTTAAAACTGTGATCATCAAAGAAAATTTATACATATCCTTATCAGCACATGGCGCGATCATTGCTATTGTCTACTTCTCTGAGGCTTTGCTTTGCCTTATCTTTCTGTCTTGGCAATAAATCCAAGATTCAGAAGACACAGCTTGTTTATTTCTTGTCCTGTTGTTTTATTTTAATGTTTCAGAGTTTTTAAAAGTTGCTAATTTTCCAGTGCCTACATGTATTTTTTTATTTCTTGAAAATATATAGTGGTGTTATTTTATTTCTTTTTTCTGAAAGAAGGTATTTATGTTGGGATATTTTATAATAACTAACATTAAGATTTATACAGTTAAGAAAAGAATATGTTTTTACCTACAGCATTTACATAATGATGTGTGAAAATATATGAAACAATGAATTATTTTAGACCAAAGTTTAAGGCTTGGTCATCTTAATCTTCCTGACCTAACAGAATACATAGTAAGATGCTCATTACCTGTTTGACAAATAAACTTAGAAGAATGTGATCATAGTATGAAATGGATAAAGGTTTTTTTTTTTTAAGATTTTATTTATTTATTTATTTTGGGCGGGGGTCGGGTTGGGGAGGGAGGGGAGCGGGCAGGCCACTTATATTGGTCTTTCATTTCTCTATTTTCATCCGTCTTTGTTCTTTGGCTCCTGTGGGCCTCCCATCGCGGTGGCCTCTGTCGTCGCAGAGCGCCTGCTCTGGGCGGCATGGGCTCCAGAGCTCCGGCTCGGTCACTGGACACATCTGTCCAGCCGCTCCGCAGCACGTGGGATCTTCCCAGGCCAGGGCTCGGACTGGCGCCCCTTGCACTGCAAGGCGGTGTCCTTACCCACTGGACCACCAGGGGAAGCCCGGAATAAAGGTATTTTAAAACATAATCTCCTTACTTTGATGATAAGGTTTACAAGAGTTAACTTAATGATGACAATTGGATCTCTACCTACATGTGTGCAGCTAAAGTCTGATTTTTTGTACCATACTGAAGAGGATTTATCTATTTCATTGTTTCCTCCTATGGATACTGTGCTTTGATCCTCAGATCCCCACTTAAAATGGAGGCATTTATTAAAGATCCGATACATTAGCTATTGATCTATTCTCTGAGGCTTTTGGGCTATTGGCCTAATACCTTAAAACTGTGATCATCAAAGAAAATTTATACATATCCTTATCAGCACATGGCGCGATCATTGCTATTGTCTACTTCTCTGAGGCTTTGCTTTGCCTTATCTTTCTGTCTTGGCAATAAATCCAAGATTCAGAAGACACAGCTTGTTTATTTCTTGTCCTGTTGTTTTATTTTAATGTTTCAGAGTTTTTAAAAGTTGCTAATTTTCCAGTGCCTACATGTATTTTTTTATTTCTTGAAAATATATAGTGGTGTTATTTTATTTCTTTTTTCTGAAAGAAGGTATTTATGTTGGGATATTTTATAATAACTAACATTAAGCTTTATACAGTTAAGAAAAAGAATATGTTTTTTACCTACAGCATTTACATAATGATGTGTGAAAATATATGAAACAATGAATTATTTTAGACCAAAGTTTAAGGCTTGGTCATCTTAATCTTCCTGACCTAACAGAATACATAGTAAGATGCTCATTACCTGTTTGACAAATAAACTTAGAAGAATGTGATCATAGTATGAAATGGATAAAGGTTTTTTTTTTTAAGATTTTATTTATTTATTTATTTTGGGCGGGGGTCGGGTTGGGGAGGGAGGGGAGCGGGCAGGCCACTTATATTGGTCTTTCATTTCTCTATTTTCATCCGTCTTTGTTCTTTGGCTCCTGTGGGCCTCCCATCGCGGTGGCCTCTGTCGTCGCAGAGCGCCTGCTCTGGGCGGCATGGGCTCCAGAGCTCCGGCTCGGTCACTGGACACATCTGTCCAGCCGCTCCGCAGCACGTGGGATCTTCCCAGGCCAGGGCTCGGACTGGCGCCCCTTGCACTGCAAGGCGGTGTCCTTACCCACTGGACCACCAGGGGAAGCCCGGAATAAAGGTATTTTAAAACATAATCTCCTTACTTTGATGATAAGGTTTACAAGAGTTAACTTAATGATGACAATTGGATCTCTACCTACATGTGTGCAGCTAAAGTCTGATTTTTTGTACCATACTGAAGAGGATTTATCTATTTCATTGTTTCCTCCTATGGATACTGTGCTTTGATGCTCAGATCCCCACTTAAAAATGGAGGCATTTATTAAAGCAATATTCCACCTTAGTAACTGTGGACTGCCACGAATATTGGGTGTTAACATCTCACATCTGAGTGCTTCTCCAAGAATTGCCTTTAGTTGAAGGGTGTTGTATTGAAGCTTAATCTGGGCTCCGTATGTCTGTGCTAAGTCGCTTCAGTCTTGTCAGACTCTTTGCAACCCTATGGACCATAACCCACCAGCATCCTCTGTCCATGGGATTCTCCAGACAAGAATTCTGGAGTGGGGGCTTCCCTGGTGATCCAGTGGGTGAAGAGTCCACCTTGCAGCGCAAGGGGCACCGGTTGGGTCCCTGGCCCGGGAATATCCCATGTGCCGCAGAGTGGCTGGACTGGTGTGTCCAGTTATGAGGCAGTGCTCTACGATGAGGGGAGCCACTGCAGTGGGAGGCCCATACAGGCCAAAAGAATAAAGATGGATGAAAATAAGTAAGCAAATAAACAATAAAAGAGGCCGAAAATTAAAAAAAAACAAAAAAACAAAAAAACAAAAAAAAAAAACAAAAACGAGTACCAGAGTGGGTTGCCCGTGCCCTCCTCCAGGGGATTTTTCTGACTCAAGGATTGAACGTTTGTCTCTTAAGTCTCCTGAATTGGAAGGCAGTTTCTTTACCTCTCATGGCACCTGAAAAGACCTTGGGCTCACTACACAAACACCAAATCAAAACTCAGAGGCAGAGTTTAGGGTGAAGTAGACAAGAATAGCTTTCTTTTCTTTACTAGGCAAAGGGAGCCTCCATGAGTTAATGTACTCAAATGCATGTTTCCCCACTTAGAGTAGTGAGTTTTATAGTAATGGTTCAAAGAGGACATGATCAGCTCATGGATATTCTTTCGATTGTTTGGTGGTGAGGTAAGTAGGACTCAGCATCACCAACCCTCAGGGTCCTGGAGCTAAATGCTTCTACCTGGAGAGTTTTTCAGTATCTGGAAAACAGCTCAAATATATTATTGTGTGTATCCTTGATGGAGAACCGAGATTTTGCCCCAAGGCTGCACTATTTCATTGTTTCCTCCTATGGATACTGTGCTTTGATGCTCAGATCCCCACTTAAAAATGGAGGCATTTATTAAAGCAATATTCCACCTTAGTAACTGTGGACTGCCACGAATATTGGGTGTTAACATCTCACATCTGAGTGCTTCTCCAAGAATTGCCTTTAGTTGAAGGGTGTTGTATTGAAGCTTAATCTGGGCTCCGTATGTCTGTGCTAAGTCGCTTCAGTCTTGTCAGACTCTTTGCAACCCTATGGACCATAACCCACCAGCATCCTCTGTCCATGGGATTCTCCAGACAAGAATTCTGGAGTGGGGGCTTCCCTGGTGATCCAGTGGGTGAAGAGTCCACCTTGCAGCGCAAGGGGCACCGGTTGGGTCCCTGGCCCGGGAATATCCCATGTGCCGCAGAGTGGCTGGACTGGTGTGTCCAGTTATGAGGCAGTGCTCTACGATGAGGGGAGCCACTGCAGTGGGAGGCCCATACAGGCCAAAAGAATAAAGATGGATGAAAATAAGTAAGCAAATAAACAATAAAAGAGGCCGAAAATTAAAAAAAAAACAAAAAAACAAAAAAACAAAAACGAGTACCAGAGTGGGTTGCCCGTGCCCTCCTCCAGGGGATTTTTCTGACTCAAGGATTGAACGTTTGTCTCTTAAGTCTCCTGAATTGGAAGGCAGTTTCTTTACCTCTCATGGCACCTGAAAAGACCTTGGGCTCACTACACAAACACCAAATCAAAACTCAGAGGCAGAGTTTAGGGTGAAGTAGACAAGAATAGCTTTCTTTTCTTTACTAGGCAAAGGGAGCCTCCATGAGTTAATGTACTCAAATGCATGTTTCCCCACTTAGAGTAGTGAGTTTTATAGTAATGGTTCAAAGAGGACATGATCAGCTCATGGATATTCTTTCGATTGTTTGGTGGTGAGGTAAGTAGGACTCAGCATCACCAACCCTCAGGGTCCTGGAGCTAAATGCTTCTACCTGGAGAGTTTTTCAGTATCTGGAAAACAGCTCAAATATATTATTGTGTGTATCCTTGATGGAGAACCGAGATTTTGCCCCAAGGCTGCACTATTGTTTATCTTGAAGATTTGTTTTTCCTAGTCTCCCATCTGTTCCCTTCCCTAATTAACAACTGCTTGAATCTTCCCTCTGGAACTCAGAGAAGGTCTTGGAAGTTAAGTGAAGGATGTTTCCTGTAATTGAAGAAATAAAGGGCACAGAAAGGCTTTGCGTCCAGGAGCCCCATAGAGCCCTGCTTGGTATCAGTATCATCTAAGGATATGTCCCTTCCCTGGAGGAAACCCACATTCAGTAACTGGTTGATAAAGGAAATGCAGAGGTCTGATCTCCTGGTTTTAATTCAAGATTATTTTGAAGAGCTATTCTGGCTCAAAAGTTCCCATGGAATATTCTGTGGGCTCTGTTACAGTTACATCTTAGTTCAACTTCTCCCTCTTTCCATACCTACTTCTGCATCTCCCATCTAAGTGGATTTTGCCAGACACTCTCCAATAAACCTATTGTACGCAAATATCTGCCTAATAGTCTATTTCCTGGGAAACATAGTTCAGGAATATTTGGTATTTGGAATGGTGCTAAGAATCAGACTTGTAAAATGGGTTGTTTGGAGTTGGTCACGCTCCAGGCACTTGGCAGAGCAGTAGCACTTGGCATTATTTAAATGGGATAAACTGGGGTGGGATACCTTGTAAGGTAATACAGGTATTGGTACAATAGCTCAGGCTTTTGGAAGGTTTGAGGGAGTAGCAATTAAAACGACTATGCAATTGAATGGCTCTTGCTGGGTGCTATTGATGAATTGGAAAAGATAATGAAAGACTAGAGATTTTTAATCACCAATTTAGAGGCAGAGTTTAGGGTGAAGTAGACAAGAATAGCTTTCTTTTCTTTACTAGGCAAAGGGAGCCTCCATGAGTTAATGTACTCAAATGCATGTTTCCCCACTTAGAGTAGTGAGTTTTATAGTAATGGTTCAAAGAGGACATGATCAGCTCATGGATATTCTTTCGATTGTTTGGTGGTGAGGTAAGTAGGACTCAGCATCACCAACCCTCAGGGTCCTGGAGCTAAATGCTTCTACCTGGAGAGTTTTTCAGTATCTGGAAAACAGCTCAAATATATTATTGTGTGTATCCTTGATGGAGAACCGAGATTTTGCCCCAAGGCTGCACTATTGTTTATCTTGAAGATTTGTTTTTCCTAGTCTCCCATCTGTTCCCTTCCCTAATTAACAACTGCTTGAATCTTCCCTCTGGAACTCAGAGAAGGTCTTGGAAGTTAAGTGAAGGATGTTTCCTGTAATTGAAGAAATAAAGGGCACAGAAAGGCTTTGCGTCCAGGAGCCCCATAGAGCCCTGCTTGGTATCAGTATCATCTAAGGATATGTCCCTTCCCTGGAGGAAACCCACATTCAGTAACTGGTTGATAAAGGAAATGCAGAGGTCTGATCTCCTGGTTTTAATTCAAGATTATTTTGAAGAGCTATTCTGGCTCAAAAGTTCCCATGGAATATTCTGTGGGCTCTGTTACAGTTACATCTTAGTTCAACTTCTCCCTCTTTCCATACCTACTTCTGCATCTCCCATCTAAGTGGATTTTGCCAGACACTCTCCAATAAACCTATTGTACGCAAATATCTGCCTAATAGTCTATTTCCTGGGAAACATAGTTCAGGAATATTTGGTATTTGGAATGGTGCTAAGAATCAGACTTGTAAAATGGGTTGTTTGGAGTTGGTCACGCTCCAGGCACTTGGCAGAGCAGTAGCACTTGGCATTATTTAAATGGGATAAACTGGGGTGGGATACCTTGTAAGGTAATACAGGTATTGGTACAATAGCTCAGGCTTTTGGAAGGTTTGAGGGAGTAGCAATTAAAACGACTATGCAATTGAATGGCTCTTGCTGGGTGCTATTGATGAATTGGAAAAGATAATGAAAGACTAGAGATTTTTAATCACCAATTAAAGGCAAACCATCAAAGCCAGAGAACCTCCTTGGCGGTGCATAAAAAGAGTCTCATCTGCTGCACCTGGAGGGCAGACAAAGTTAAGGCTCAGGTCCAGGACCCAATTAAATGGGTCATTGAGCTACAAAAATTACAAAATTCTCATATACAGCAAGTCTATTGAGCCAAGCAGAACCTTGAATAGGGAGAAATGAGATATTAAAATTTAGAATGAGAGCATCTGGGTTGATCCACAGGCAAACTCTGTGCCTTTATATTTCACTGGAATTACTGGGCTGCAATGCCCCTGATAAAGGTAGGGCTCGCTCATTGCCTGAGGATGAAGTAGAAATCTTTGTCTTACAGAACAACAGGTACTCATTTCAGGATTTACCTCTCCACCCCCCAACCCCCTCTTTTGTCTGCTAAGCCAGTAACTCAGATTGCTTTACAATGTAATTTGACCAGTGAGGTGCTAGTTCTATAGGAAGAAAGAAATTAACACCTAAAGAGCCCAAATGTCTAATTAACCTAAACTAGGAGACTCTGGATTCTGAGGATGTGATGCCCTAGGAAGAGTGAAATATCTATTTTAGATAAGGAAAAGCTTATCAACAAATATTTATTGATATGGGTGCATCACTGCATGATACAAAATTTAACATGTTGGCAAAGGACTCTGGGATGTGTGGTGTGTGTGTATTGGGGGGGCTTCCCAGGTGGCTCAGTGGTGAATAATCCACCTACCAATGCAGAAGATGAAAGAGATTCAGGTTCAATCCTTGGGTTTTGAAATGGCCACCAACTCCAGTATTCTTACTTAGAAAATCCCATGGACAGAGAAGCCTGGTGGGATACAGTCCATGGATTTGCAAAAAGTCAGGACTTTGTGACTTAGCATGAAAGGATCCTAGGAGAAATAATCAGAGGTCAAGGAAGTTACACACGCTCCTAGAAACTTGGAGAAAAGACAAATGAAGATGGAAACCATTCTTTTGTTTCAGGTCCAATCTGAAGGGCTAGATCAACTCTCAATCTCCTCTAGAATCAACAGAAACCTCTGCTACAACTGCATCCTGGTTTAATATATCCCTCTTTTCAGTTTCCCCCCTTTCTGCATTTTCAAGATTTTCACCAATTAAAGGCAAAATGCCAGAGAACCTCCTTGGCGGTGCATAAAAAGAGTCTCATCTGCTGCACCTGGAGGGCAGACAAAGTTAAGGCTCAGGTCCAGGACCCAATTAAATGGGTCATTGAGCTACAAAAATTACAAAATTCTCATATACAGCAAGTCTATTGAGCCAAGCAGAACCTTGAATAGGGAGAAATGAGATATTAAAATTTAGAATGAGAGCATCTGGGTTGATCCACAGGCAAACTCTGTGCCTTTATATTTCACTGGAATTACTGGGCTGCAATGCCCCTGATAAAGGTAGGGCTCGCTCATTGCCTGAGGATGAAGTAGAAATCTTTGTCTTACAGAACAACAGGTACTCATTTCAGGATTTACCTCTCCACCCCCCAACCCCCTCTTTTGTCTGCTAAGCCAGTAACTCAGATTGCTTTACAATGTAATTTGACCAGTGAGGTGCTAGTTCTATAGGAAGAAAGAAATTAACACCTAAAGAGCCCAAATGTCTAATTAACCTAAACTAGGAGACTCTGGATTCTGAGGATGTGATGCCCTAGGAAGAGTGAAATATCTATTTTAGATAAGGAAAAGCTTATCAACAAATATTTATTGATATGGGTGCATCACTGCATGATACAAAATTTAACATGTTGGCAAAGGACTCTGGGATGTGTGGTGTGTGTGTATTGGGGGGGCTTCCCAGGTGGCTCAGTGGTGAATAATCCACCTACCAATGCAGAAGATGAAAGAGATTCAGGTTCAATCCTTGGGTTTTGAAATGGCCACCAACTCCAGTATTCTTACTTAGAAAATCCCATGGACAGAGAAGCCTGGTGGGATACAGTCCATGGATTTGCAAAAAGTCAGGACTTTGTGACTTAGCATGAAAGGATCCTAGGAGAAATAATCAGAGGTCAAGGAAGTTACACACGCTCCTAGAAACTTGGAGAAAAGACAAATGAAGATGGAAACCATTCTTTTGTTTCAGGTCCAATCTGAAGGGCTAGATCAACTCTCAATCTCCTCTAGAATCAACAGAAACCTCTGCTACAACTGCATCCTGGTTTAATATATCCCTCTTTTCAGTCCTACTCTCCTCCACCCCTTTACAAATAGCATTTTCAAGAGAATACCAAAAATCCTCAAGCACAGCAATCTCAGAGATTATAATTTAGCATATGTGAGAGGCAGGATAATGACACCCCTCAAAAATATCTACACCCAGTCTTCTCTGGTGGTCCAGTGGGTAAAGAGTCTGCCTTGCAGTGCAAGGGGCACTGGTTCGATCCCTGGCCCAGGAAGATCCCACGTGCAGTAGAGTGGGTGGACTGGTGTGTCTCACTCGGAGCTGGCACTCTGGAGAGCACACGCCCAGAGCCAATGCTCAGCAATGAGAGAGGCCACTGCAATGAAAGGCCCACACAGGCCAAAGAATAAAGATGGATGAAAATCAATACATAAACATTCAATATAAAGAGGCCAAATTTAAAAAAAAAATTAAAAAAGGGCAAGTAAATTAAAAAAAAAGTGACACAAAAAATCTCACTTTCACTAATATATGTATATGTATATATATATACACACATACACACTCTAATCCACAGAACTTATACAGAACCTGTGAATATGTTTTTGTATATGGTGAAAGGGACTTGGCTGATGTGATTAAGAAACCTGAAATGAAAAGATTATTCTAATTAGTCTAGATGAGTTTAATGTACTCACAAAGATGCTTATGATAGTGAGGCAAGAAGGTTGAAGCAAAAAGAGGAGTTTAGACAATGGATGCAGAAGTCAAAGTGATGTGCTTCAAAGATGAGGGAAATGGCAATAAGCCAAGGAATGCAAGTAGCTTCTAGAAACTGGAGAAGATAAGGAAACAGATTCTCCCCTGAAACCTCAAGACGGAATACAGCCCTGATAAAATTTTGATTTAAGACCTCTGACCAACAGGTGTTTGGTAGAACAATTTATATTGAATTGAATCAGTAAATTTGTGCTAATTTTATTACTGCAGCAATATGAAAAATACAGCACAGTAACATTTTAGCCTTTATTTTCATTTTATTCAACATGTACATATTGGTTAAGTATAGTCATAGTAATTGTGTAGTCAAATTAGGGAAAACACATGATTATACAAAGTATATCTTTCACCAATGTATGAGATTCTTTAAAAAAGAAAAAAATCAAACCACAGATTATTTAGTTCATCTCTCCATTACATATTAGATTCTAAGATATTTTTTTCAAATAATCCTGTGTTGTAAATTGTGTTTAATTTATGAAATATATAACATTTTCTTATTAGGACTATTTGGAAAAACTGACATCAGAACAGTCAAAACAGCTGGCTTTGTTATATTAGGGAAATCTTGGTCAAAGGGAAAGACAGATTTTAGCTCAAATCCAGGGTCAGCTCTGTGGTCTCACCAATGTGAGACATTCCTATCTCTATGCCAGAAGATAAATGATAATAAGGACTATATATAAAACATAGCTTGCAACTTTTATGCACTTTTTCAGTTGACATTTCTACAACTAACCAGTAGCTACCTCTATTGAAAGTAATATACTGAGATCAATTTCTGCTTTAATATATTTAATTACAAGTTTTTATGTATATTATTTGCCTTTGCAAAAATACAAAGAGCAGCTTTTAGAAAATGCCTTTTGGTAAGAGCAACTCACATTCCTCACAGACATGTTTCTTCGGATTCTCTCTCTTTTTTTTTTTCATTTTGCTATTATTTGTTGAGATTTACTTTTACTTGTGAAACATCATTCATAAATAGATGATGTGCTTAAATCTATATGCCTCTTTCATTACCTCACTGATCTCTTTTATTTGAAAACATAATAATAGTTATGTCTTTACCAAAGTTTAACCCAGGTTGCTTTGAAACAATACTCAATCTCTCTAGATACTATTTGTTCATAATTCAAGTATACTTTTATAATTAAGATAGAATCCATCTCTGGCAAGAAATAGCAAATCTCTACTCCCATCCCCACTTTACTATTAAAACATCTCTATGTTTGAGTCCTATCCATTTGTACATTTAATTTTTATGTTTAATTCAAGCATTCATTATACATGCTACCTACATGTGCCACTGGAGTCCTGTTGCTTTCAACTGAAATGGAGGAAATATTTGATGTCCTCAAATGTTGATATCCTAAGCCTAGATCAGATAATAAGTGGGTTATCACTTCAACAAATATCCTACATGTCTCTTCAAAGATTTCAGTGTTTGTATGGGAGAGAAGGCATGTCTTGACCCAGGAGCAGTGGATAAAGAGGAAAGGAGGAAAAAAACAAGATTGAGAAACAAAGTGGAATTTCACAGAGGACCAAACAAGATTTTCTGGGTAGAGTGCTTTGGCTTCAGTTGAAGATTAGATGACTTGCAAATTCTATTTCTTTAAATACAAAGCCAGTAATTTCAGCTTCTCCTGCTGAAATCTTGGTCAAAGGGAAAGACAGATTTTAGCTCAAATCCAGGGTCAGCTCTGTGGTCTCACCAATGTGAGACATTCCTATCTCTATGCCAGAAGATAAATGATAATAAGGACTATATATAAAACATAGCTTGCAACTTTTATGCACTTTTTCAGTTGACATTTCTACAACTAACCAGTAGCTACCTCTATTGAAAGTAATATACTGAGATCAATTTCTGCTTTAATATATTTAATTACAAGTTTTTATGTATATTATTTGCCTTTGCAAAAATACAAAGAGCAGCTTTTAGAAAATGCCTTTTGGTAAGAGCAACTCACATTCCTCACAGACATGTTTCTTCGGATTTCTCTCTCTCTCTTTTTTTTTTTCATTTTGCTATTATTTGTTGAGATTTACTTTTACTTGTGAAACATCATTCATAAATAGATGATGTGCTTAAATCTATATGCCTCTTTCATTACCTCACTGATCTCTTTTATTTGAAAACATAATAATAGTTATGTCTTTACCAAAGTTTAACCCAGGTTGCTTTGAAACAATACTCAATCTCTCTAGATACTATTTGTTCATAATTCAAGTATACTTTTATAATTAAGATAGAATCCATCTCTGGCAAGAAATAGCAAATCTCTACTCCCATCCCCACTTTACTATTAAAACATCTCTATGTTTGAGTCCTATCCATTTGTACATTTAATTTTTATGTTTAATTCAAGCATTCATTATACATGCTACCTACATGTGCCACTGGAGTCCTGTTGCTTTCAACTGAAATGGAGGAAATATTTGATGTCCTCAAATGTTGATATCCTAAGCCTAGATCAGATAATAAGTGGGTTATCACTTCAACAAATATCCTACATGTCTCTTCAAAGATTTCAGTGTTTGTATGGGAGAGAAGGCATGTCTTGACCCAGGAGCAGTGGATAAAGAGGAAAGGAGGAAAAAAACAAGATTGAGAAACAAAGTGGAATTTCACAGAGGACCAAACAAGATTTTCTGGGTAGAGTGCTTTGGCTTCAGTTGAAGATTAGATGACTTGCAAATTCTATTTCTTTAAATACAAAGCCAGTAATTTCAGCTTCTCCTGCTGCGAGCTAAAAGCAGGGCTCTTGATAATCATGATGATCATATGAACATTATGTGCCATGTATGAAGCATGCACACTATTTGTGCTATACTTTCTGCTACATGGCTTATATTAATGTCATAAGGTGATGACATTTAATTCAGCTGAATAAATGTTGTATTGTCATACTAGTTTTACAGATAAGGAATTGCAAAAAGTTTGAAAAACATCAAATGTTTTACAGAATTCACACAGTGAATAATTTTGGAACCAAGTTGTAAACCCATTACCCAAACTTGAATTTGTTCAGTTATATTAAAATGCCTCCAAAATATTTTATTTCCGTCATCTTGTGTGTATTGCAGCCCTCATCTTCTTTTATTTTTAATCAAAATCTAATGTAATAGCAACACTAAAAACTTTTCAAACAAATTATATAGCACTTCCTCTTGTTGTCTGAAGGAAATCAGTTTTTCTTTTCTTTGCTTGCATATCTATTTTATTACAACCAAGTCATAGCAGACCATCTTCTCTGCAGGATGCCAAACTTTCCCCAGACCTCACTATCATGAACTCTGATGCTTTTGGTTTAGGCTTCTAGATATGTCATGAAGTCATTTTTCCCATTAAAAGAAGAAATAAAAACAAGATGAATTCAGAATGTATGTTTCTTTACTGATTAATTTGTGGTTGCATGTATTTGTAGAAAAGGTGACAATGAGAAAATTGACTGAGAAGGTTAAGTTTGAGACACTTATTTGATGTTGAGGACCACAGACGAATGATGTTAAGAATGGGAGCATTGGAAGAGAAATAATTCTTGGATAGGAGCTGTGTGTTATACTGACCACAGACGTCTTTCAAGCAATGGATAAATTTTGGCCAAAGTAAATCAGTATGGGTTATCACTTCAACAAATATCCTACATGTCTCTTCAAAGATTTCAGTGTTTGTATGGAGAGAAGGCATGTCTTGACCCAGGAGCAGTGGATAAAGAGGAAAGGAGGAAAAAAACAAGATTGAGAAACAAAGTGGAATTTCACAGAGGACCAAACAAGATTTTCTGGGTAGAGTGCTTTGGCTTCAGTTGAAGATTAGATGACTTGCAAATTCTATTTCTTTAAATACAAAGCCAGTAATTTCAGCTTCTCCTGCTGCGAGCTAAAAGCAGGGCTCTTGATAATCATGATGATCATATGAACATTATGTGCCATGTATGAAGCATGCACACTATTTGTGCTATACTTTCTGCTACATGGCTTATATTAATGTCATAAGGTGATGACATTTAATTCAGCTGAATAAATGTTGTATTGTCATACTAGTTTTACAGATAAGGAATTGCAAAAGTTTGAAAACATCAAATGTTTTACAGAATTCACACAGTGAATAATTTTGGAACCAAGTTGTAAACCCATTACCCAAACTTGAATTTGTTCAGTTATATTAAAATGCCTCCAAAATATTTTATTTCCGTCATCTTGTGTGTATTGCAGCCCTCATCTTCTTTTATTTTTAATCAAAATCTAATGTAATAGCAACACTAAAAACTTTTCAAACAAATTATATAGCACTTCCTCTTGTTGTCTGAAGGAAATCAGTTTTTCTTTTCTTTGCTTGCATATCTATTTTATTACAACCAAGTCATAGCAGACCATCTTCTCTGCAGGATGCCAAACTTTCCCCAGACCTCACTATCATGAACTCTGATGCTTTTGGTTTAGGCTTCTAGATATGTCATGAAGTCATTTTTCCCATTAAAAGAAGAAATAAAAACAAGATGAATTCAGAATGTATGTTTCTTTACTGATTAATTTGTGGTTGCATGTATTTGTAGAAAAGGTGACAATGAGAAAATTGACTGAGAAGGTTAAGTTTGAGACACTTATTTGATGTTGAGGACCACAGACGAATGATGTTAAGAATGGGAGCATTGGAAGAGAAATAATTCTTGGATAGGAGCTGTGTGTTATACTGAACCTCTTTCACACAGAGCCAGTGATTGTGGCGGGCTTAGGGGAGGCACTCAAAGATTACAGTATAGTTGCAATGGACTAATGAACATTTCAATGGTTCTAAAGATTCTTTAAATTCATAATTGTATATTAAGACTTAATTGCCTTGTCCCATTGTATTAAAATAGGATAGAAAAGAGACATAAATGTCAAGACCATGATTTAAAAAACAAAAGAAGACGTTTTGATGATCGTGTGTTAGTCAGTAATGTCTGACCCTTTGTGGCCCCATGAATTTAGTCCACCAAGCTCATCCAGTCAAGAATACTGGAGTAGTTAGCCATTCCCGCTCCTGCTTATATAATCACTCACTCCTCATACCAGTTAGGATTCCTCTTTGTAGAAGTAAATCATGGTTAAGTTTTCAGATCAGCCTTGGCACATATTCTAATTTTCTGTTCCCTTCTGTGAGTTGTGATTTTATATGATGTGATTGAATATTCCAAGATGGTTTTGATTTTGAAACTCTTATCATATTCATTGTGTCTGATATTGTATCTTGTCTTGTTTTGATTTTTAATGATAGGAAATAGGAAAACCACAGAGAGGCCAAAACAGACCTGAAAAATTATCTAGTTTACTCCCTTTGTTGAGTTTTCAAGGTAACTTCAAGACAGATGAGTTGACGTGTCCAATGTAACATAAATTGTAAATTAGTTACTTAACTAAAAATTAATTTGTAAAAACTCATTAATGAACTATGTGAATCATAAGAGGGGGATATAAAATAAGAATGCTACATAACCCTGGCTTCAAGGTGCTCATGTTAAATGTTCTTGCCACAATGAGAAACATGAATGTTTTGTAAGACCAAACATATACTAAAGACCATAGTAAAGACTGAACACATCAGTGGAGGCTTGTAGAGTTTTTTAAAGATTGGAAAAATCAATCAATACTGGGACATAAATTGTCTTTAATGTTAGACCAATGTTTCTTCCACTTTAATGAAGAATGACATTGGAGACACTATTTGATGTGAGGACCACAGACGAATGATGTTAAGAATGGGAGCATTGAAGAGAAATAATTCTTGGATAGGAGCTGTGTGTTATACTGAACCTCTTTCACACAGAGCCAGTGATTGTGGCGGGCTTAGGGGAGGCACTCAAAGATTACAGTATAGTTGCAATGGACTAATGAACATTTCAATGGTTCTAAAGATTCTTTAAATTCATAATTGTATATTAAGACTTAATTGCCTTGTCCCATTGTATTAAAATAGGATAGAAAAGAGACATAAATGTCAAGACCATGATTTAAAAAACAAAAGAAGACGTTTTGATGATCGTGTGTTAGTCAGTAATGTCTGACCCTTTGTGGCCCCATGAATTTAGTCCACCAAGCTCATCCAGTCAAGAATACTGGAGTAGTTAGCCATTCCCTCTCCTGCTTATATAATCACTCACTCCTCATACCAGTTAGGGATTCCTCTTTGTAGAAGTAAATCATGGTTAAGTTTTCAGATCAGCCTTGGCACATATTCTAATTTTCTGTTCCCTTCTGTGAGTTGTGATTTTATATGATGTGATTGAATATTCCAAGATGGTTTTGATTTTGAAACTCTTATCATATTCATTGTGTCTGATATTGTATCTTGTCTTGTTTTGATTTTTAATGATAGGAAATAGGAAAACCACAGAGAGGCCAAAACAGACCTGAAAAATTATCTAGTTTACTCCCTTTGTTGAGTTTTCAAGGTAACTTCAAGACAGATGAGTTGACGTGTCCAATGTAACATAAATTGTAAATTAGTTACTTAACTAAAAATTAATTTGTAAAAACTCATTAATGAACTATGTGAATCATAAGAGGGGGATATAAAATAAGAATGCTACATAACCCTGGCTTCAAGGTGCTCATGTTAAATGTTCTTGCCACAATGAGAAACATGAATGTTTTGTAAGACCAAACATATACTAAAGACCATAGTAAAGACTGAACACATCAGTGGAGGCTTGTAGAGTTTTTTAAAGATTGGAAAAATCAATCAATACTGGGACATAAATTGTCTTTAATGTTAGACCAATGTTTCTTCCACTTTAATGTGCATGTGAGTTACCTGGGCATTTTGTTCAAATTAGAGATTCTGACTTCACAGGTGTGGCCTGGGGTTGGAAATTCTTTATTTCTTGAAAGCTCTAAAGTCATATAGATACTGCTGCTTTGTGGATTCAAAAGTTGTTCAGGTAGAAAAAAGTTAGATGGCTTATGAATAATGGATATTTGTCTAACACTTTCTTTGTATCGGTTACTCAGTGGAAAATTTGACTTTTCTTTTTGACATTTAAATTATCCCCATTTCATAGACTGAAAAGCTATGTGAAGAAAGTCATATAAAGTAATATTTTAAAAAGAACTCACAATTCTTGACTTATGTCTTACCCACAAGACCAAATTACCTCTCAATTTCATGCTGTGTGACTAGTAATGCAAAACCATAAATTTTCTTTAAATCTCTAGTTATATTTTATTTAAAATCCCCTTTGGATCGCCCATATCTTTATGTTTATAACTTACTTATATTCCAGTTTTTGGCATACACAAGCTCTTGCTTACTTCTGGAGGTCCCACTTAACTAGTAGGACAACAATTCATGTTAATTTCACGTGCCAGTAATTGTGATCAATAGGATGATGTACTAATATAACATGTATGTTTTTTCTACAAGAATTTTGAAGTCCACTTAGGAGAAACGAAAAATTTAGAAACAAATAGATATTTTACTTATAATATAGAACACAGATTGGATATGGAGTTAAAAGATATAGTTACACAAGTCCGGGGGTATGTTCGATCAAGAAGAAATGTAAATTTTAGTTCAAACTTCAAGACAGATGAGTTGACGTGTCCAATGTAACATAAATTGTAAATTAGTTACTTAACTAAAATTAATTTGTAAAAACTCATTAATGAACTATGTGAATCATAAGAGGGGGATATAAAATAAGAATGCTACATAACCCTGGCTTCAAGGTGCTCATGTTAAATGTTCTTGCCACAATGAGAAACATGAATGTTTTGTAAGACCAAACATATACTAAAGACCATAGTAAAGACTGAACACATCAGTGGAGGCTTGTAGAGTTTTTTAAAGATTGGAAAAATCAATCAATACTGGGACATAAATTGTCTTTAATGTTAGACCAATGTTTCTTCCACTTTAATGTGCATGTGAGTTACCTGGGCATTTTGTTCAAATTAGAGATTCTGACTTCACAGGTGTGGCCTGGGGTTGGAAATTCTTTATTTCTTGAAAGCTCTAAAGTCATATAGATACTGCTGCTTTGTGGATTCAAAAGTTGTTCAGGTAGAAAAAAGTTAGATGGCTTATGAATAATGGATATTTGTCTAACACTTTCTTTGTATCGGTTACTCAGTGGAAAATTTGACTTTTCTTTTTGACATTTAAATTATCCCCATTTCATAGACTGAAAAGCTATGTGAAGAAAGTCATATAAAGTAATATTTTAAAAAGAACTCACAATTCTTGACTTATGTCTTACCCACAAGACCAAATTACCTCTCAATTTCATGCTGTGTGACTAGTAATGCAAAACCATAAATTTTCTTTAAATCTCTAGTTATATTTTATTTAAAATCCCCTTTGGATCGCCCATATCTTTATGTTTATAACTTACTTATATTCCAGTTTTTGGCATACACAAGCTCTTGCTTACTTCTGGAGGTCCCACTTAACTAGTAGGACAACAATTCATGTTAATTTCACGTGCCAGTAATTGTGATCAATAGGATGATGTACTAATATAACATGTATGTTTTTTCTACAAGAATTTTGAAGTCCACTTAGGAGAAACGAAAAATTTAGAAACAAATAGATATTTTACTTATAATATAGAACACAGATTGGATATGGAGTTAAAAGATATAGTTACACAAGTCCTGTGAGTGGGTATGTGTGAGATTCGATCATGAGTTACCTGATTTCTCCAAGTCTCTATTTTCAGAAGACATAGTCATACCAATATTATAAAATTATTATAGGGGATAATTAGAAAATGTACACATAAATATCTCTTCCCAAAAGGGGCAGTATTAAAGTACTGATTAAAGGAATGGCTTTGGGAACTAGATTACCTGACTTTATAACCTTGGTTCTGGCACTTTCTGTGCAATCTCAGGTGAATTTCTTAACCTCTATGTGCCTCAGGTTTCTCCATAAGAAACCAGAAATAGCAATAATTCCTGAGGTATGAAGAAATAGTGAATGTATATAATTCATATATATGTATATGTTACATATAATATGTAACAAATCATATATATGGTATGTATATTTATGTGTGTGTATGTGTGTGTATATAGATGACAGATATAGATAGATAAAACAACATCTGGTACATAATTGGCATCATATGAGTGTTTACTATCATGTCTACCATGGTAGGAATTCAATACATATTTTCTACTAGGTACTATCAACTAAAAATAGAGGATTTAAAGAAGAATGAGATAAGAATGGGCTCTAATAAAAGAAAATACTTTCAAAAATATAAAATTTTACTTTAATAATCACAAAATAATGCAGTCCAGAAAGATTTATTTATTTAAAGCCATAAGCCATATAGAGTCATAGCCAATAAAGGGTAAAAAGATAAATAAATCCCAAACTAATAGGGTGTTATTTATCTAAGTAAATATAGGTTGTTCAGTGTTATCAATGCTCTGACATAGGTAAATTTAAAACAAAGTGAGGGCTACATGGAAAAGCTATTTTCCTAAATTGGCTAGCCTAAAATTCAGTTTTTGGCATACACAAGCTCTTGCTTACTTCTGGAGGTCCCACTTAACTAGTAGGACAACAATTCATGTTAATTTCACGTGCCAGTAATTGTGATCAATAGGATGATGTACTAATATAACATGTATGTTTTTTCTACAAGAATTTTGAAGTCCACTTAGGAGAAACGAAAAATTTAGAAACAAATAGATATTTTACTTATAATATAGAACACAGATTGGATATGGAGTTAAAAGATATAGTTACACAAGTCCTGTGAGTGGGTATGTGTGAGATTCGATCATGAGTTACCTGATTTCTCCAAGTCTCTATTTTCAGAAGACATAGTCATACCAATATTATAAAATTATTATAGGGGATAATTAGAAAATGTACACATAAATATCTCTTCCCAAAAGGGGCAGTATTAAAGTACTGATTAAAGGAATGGCTTTGGGAACTAGATTACCTGACTTTATAACCTTGGTTCTGGCACTTTCTGTGCAATCTCAGGTGAATTTCTTAACCTCTATGTGCCTCAGGTTTCTCCATAAGAAACCAGAAATAGCAATAATTCCTGAGGTATGAAGAAATAGTGAATGTATATAATTCATATATATGTATATGTTACATATAATATGTAACAAATCATATATATGGTATGTATATTTATGTGTGTGTATGTGTGTGTATATAGATGACAGATATAGATAGATAAAACAACATCTGGTACATAATTGGCGTCATATGAGTGTTTACTATCATGTCTACCATGGTAGGAATTCAATACATATTTTCTACTAGGTACTATCAACTAAAAATAGAGGATTTAAAGAAGAATGAGATAAGAATGGGCTCTAATAAAAGAAAATACTTTCAAAAATATAAAATTTTACTTTAATAATCACAAAATAATGCAGTCCAGAAAGATTTATTTATTTAAAGCCATAAGCCATATAGAGTCATAGCCAATAAAGGGTAAAAAGATAAATAAATCCCAAACTAATAGGGTGTTATTTATCTAAGTAAATATAGGTTGTTCAGTGTTATCAATGCTCTGACATAGGTAAATTTAAAACAAAGTGAGGGCTACATGGAAAAAGCTATTTTCCTAGAAATTTGGAGCTAGCCCTCATATTAATGTATTTAACAAATATGAATAAAGTGCCAAGAGTAGGGGGCTTCTCTGGTGGTCCAGTGGGTAAGGACACCGCCTTGCAGTACAAGGGGCGCGGGTTCGATCCCTCGCCTGGGAAGATCCCATGGGCCGCGGAGCGCATGGGCCGATGTGTCCAATTACTGAGCCAGAGCTCTGGAGCGCATGCTCCCAGAGCCGGTGCTCTGTGACAACAGAGGCCACTGCGATGGGAGGCCCACAGGGGCCAAAGAACAAAGATGGATGAAAATAGACAAATGAAAGACCAGTAGAAGTGGCCCGCCCACCCCCCTCCCTCCCAAAATAAATAAATTAATGTTTTAAAAAAAACTGCCAAGTGCAAGTCAGGTCCTAAGCTATATAGTTCCTGAGAAATAATAAAAAAAAAAAAAAAATGATGAGAAAACTCCCTTCCACATTGTTGTTGCTCAGTCGCTAAGTCCTGTCTGACTTTGTGACCCCGTGAACTGCAGCATGCCAGGCTTCCCTGTCCTTCACCATCTCCTAGAGGTTGCTCAAACTCATGTCCATTAAGCCAATGATGCTATCCAACATTTTTACACTCCGTCAACCCCTCCTCCCCCTGCCCTCAATCTTTCCTAGTGTCAGTATCTTTTCCAATAAGTCTGCTCTTCACAAGTGGCCGAGAGCTTCAGCATCAGCATCAGGCCTTCCAATAAATATTCAGGGTTGATTTCCCTTAGGATTGACTGAATTGGACTCCTTGCAGACCAAGGGATTCTAAGAGTTACTTTCAGTACAACAGTTTGAAAACATCAATCCTTTAGCACTTAGCCTTCTTTGTGGTTAACTCTCATATCCACACAGGATTACTAGAAAAACTGTAGCTTTGACTATACGAACACATCCAAGGAGAATTTCTATTTACAAGAAGACAGTGTTAGTGTTGATTATTGAAGAATTATGTAGTATGTAGTGTGTGAGTGCTCAGTTATGTCCAACTTTTTGTGACCCCATGGACTTTAGCCCACCAGGCTCCGCTGTCCATAGCATTCTCTAGACGGAATGGGTTGCCATTTTCTTCTCCAGGAGATCTTCCTGACACAGGGGTCAAACCTGTGTTTTCTGCATCTCCTGCATTGAAAGGCTGATTCTTTGCCACTGAACCATCTGAGAAGCCCCTGAAATATGTGTAGAGTTCAGATAAAATAACAACTGGATTTTTTTTGTATTATTTTTTAGGAGGACAATTACTTGCCAAGGTCTCCCTGCCAAGAAATATGAGAACTGGGCAAATATTAGATGCAAGTCAAATAACCTTGGGCTCTCCTGTTGGCTCAGATAGTAAAGAATCTTCCTGGATCAGAAAGATCCCTTGGAAAAGGGAATGGCTACCCACTCTAGTATTCCTTGCCTGAGGAAACTCATGTACAGAGGAGCCTGGTGGGCTATAGTCATTAGAGTCCCAAAGAGTCAGACAAACTGAGCAAATAACACTTTTGCTTTTTTCAAATAATCTTACAACTTCTTCTCACAACACACCCCTGTGGTCAGAGATCACAAAAAGGACTGGTATGAGCCTGGCTGTCCCTGAACCACTGAGTCTTCTGACACTTCTTGCCTTTGGACTAATTAATCTCTGGTATTCAGAGAGAGAAAGAACATTTTTCCCTTGCCTTTTCTTTTGCCTTCTCTACTCCATTTGGCAGGAACAAACACCAAAAAATTTTTTGCCTTTGGACTATGACACCCCTCCTCCTGCCCTCAATCTTTCCTAGTGTCAGTATCTTTTCCAATAAGTCTGCTCTTCACAAGTGGCCGAGAGCTTCAGCATCAGCATCAGGCCTTCCAATAAATATTCAGGGTTGATTTCCTTAGGATTGACTGAATTGGACTCCTTGCAGACCAAGGGATTCTAAGAGTTACTTTCAGTACAACAGTTTGAAAACATCAATCCTTTAGCACTTAGCCTTCTTTGTGGTTAACTCTCATATCCACACAGGATTACTAGAAAAACTGTAGCTTTGACTATACGAACACATCCAAGGAGAATTTCTATTTACAAGAAGACAGTGTTAGTGTTGATTATTGAAGAATTATGTAGTATGTAGTGTGTGAGTGCTCAGTTATGTCCAACTTTTTGTGACCCCATGGACTTTAGCCCACCAGGCTCCGCTGTCCATAGCATTCTCTAGACGGAATGGGTTGCCATTTTCTTCTCCAGGAGATCTTCCTGACACAGGGGTCAAACCTGTGTTTTCTGCATCTCCTGCATTGAAAGGCTGATTCTTTGCCACTGAACCATCTGAGAAGCCCCTGAAATATGTGTAGAGTTCAGATAAAATAACAACTGGATTTTTTTTGTATTATTTTTTAGGAGGACAATTACTTGCCAAGGTCTCCCTGCCAAGAAATATGAGAACTGGGCAAATATTAGATGCAAGTCAAATAACCTTGGGCTCTCCTGTTGGCTCAGATAGTAAAGAATCTTCCTGGATCAGAAAGATCCCTTGGAAAAGGGAATGGCTACCCACTCTAGTATTCCTTGCCTGAGGAAACTCATGTACAGAGGAGCCTGGTGGGCTATAGTCATTAGAGTCCCAAAGAGTCAGACAAACTGAGCAAATAACACTTTTGCTTTTTTCAAATAATCTTACAACTTCTTCTCACAACACACCCCTGTGGTCAGAGATCACAAAAAGGACTGGTATGAGCCTGGCTGTCCCTGAACCACTGAGTCTTCTGACACTTCTTGCCTTTGGACTAATTAATCTCTGGTATTCAGAGAGAGAAAGAACATTTTTCCCTTGCCTTTTCTTTTGCCTTCTCTACTCCATTTGGCAGGGAACAAACAATCCTTTGCAATAAACAGAATATTTTTGCAGCATTTGGATATTGAACATGCATTTTGTATGTTTTGAAATAGATTTATCTGAATTTATATTAGTAAACTGAAAATGCAAAGCATCAGAACAAGGTGTGGAAGTTTGAGCTCACCCCAGCTAGAGCTGGTTGGTACCAATCTCATGCCCTCCTGCAAGCTTTTTTCTCAAATAATGCTAGCATCAGGCTACAGACCAGGCTTCCTGCTGAATTTTGAGGATTTTCCTGCTGTTCTTTCTCACTGAGTCATCAAGAGAGATTTTGATTAATATTACATATGCATCAAGGGGAAATGTGCTACAGCAAAGAACCTAATTTATCCTCTGATTTCTGACCAAACAGTGTGATTTACCATTCTTTCTAGTGGGATGTGATTAAAGTGGTCCTTAGCTATAGCTTTTTGGAAATTTCAGTTGGTACAGAATGTTTTAAAGGAAATTGTAGAAAAACTCCATTCTTGCCTCAGAATCCTACTTCCATCAGTAATATAAAATGAAATTTAGAAGCAGCAAACGTTTTTTAAATTATATTATACCACTTAATAGGTGTGAAAAAGTCTTTTTGACATCTCCGAGCCTTAGTTGCCTCATCAGTAAAATGCCATTTACTGTCAAAGGAATTCAGATGCAAGAAAATATCTGAGACTGTTAGCATAGAAGCTGAAATAGAGTGAGTAGCTCTGATACAGCAACTCCTTGCCTTTCTTCCCTGAGATGTGTTGTTTAGTTTAGATGTGTATTCTTCCCTCTTAAAATCTTTGTTCATATTTCTGCATGTATGTGTTGTTGTTGTTGTTGTTCAGTCACTAAGTCATGTCCTATTCTTTGTAACCCCATGGACTACAGTATGTCGTTTTCCTGTCTTTCACTATCCCTTGGAGTTTGCTCAAACTCACATCCATTGAGTCAGTGATACCAGCCAACCATTTCATCCTCTGTCACCCCCTTTCCCTTCCCCTCATATTTTCTCAGTATTAGGGTCTTTTGCAGTGAGTCGACTCTTCACATTAAGTTGCCAAAGCATTGGAGTTTCAGCATCATTCCTTCCAATGAAGATTCAGGGTTAACTTCCATTAGATTGACTGGGACTCTCAGGAGTCTTCTCCAGCATCACAGTTTTGAAAGCATGTGTCTGTGCTCAGTTGCTAAGTTGTGACTGACTCTTTGTGGCCTTGTGGATTATAGCCCACCAGGTTCCCCTGTCCATGGGATTTTCCAGGCAAGAGTAATGCAATTGGTTGCCATTTCCTACTCTGGGGATTTTCCCAACACAGGGACTGAACCTGCGTCTCCTGAATTGACAGCTGGATTCTTTACTACTGAGCCACCTTGGAAACCTGTGTCAAAAATACTTACATATAAAAATCTTTTTTTTAATCCAGTGGACCTTCATTAAGCACACATTTCCTAAACATTTTATGAGCTGCTAGAAATAGAAGTTACTGCTCTCAATATCCGGAAATATACTTTTTTATGGTAAGAGACAGTACAGGGAGACAACATAACCTTCACAGCATGGGGATCATTGAGTTCTTTTGTGGAGCTTTCCTCGAAGACTTGCTGCTGCAAGTCTTTAGTACTTGGACCTTTTATTGAGTGTAGCAGGAAAACTGAGGCAGATAGGCTCCTTTACAGAGGGTATAAACCAAAAGCTAAAATGTCTTGATCAAAGTAACATGATCGCTTCTATCATATGAATACTTTAGCTTTAGATTCCCAGTTCAAGTGTTTTTCTACATTTATTTTTCTTCTCAAGTATCTTACTTTTGACATGATTTTATTTACCTATCAGTGAATTTCAGGTCACAGGCATATCTTTTATTCAAGCGCAGTAATTCCTTGGACCTGACCTAAGTTCATTTACCAAGCATAAACTTTGGGCTTGTAGAAAATAGGCAAAATCAAGAGGAGTTCTATCTCAATGATAAGTGGCATGTGTTATAGCTCCCCGGCCATCTAGGGTGATAATTCACAGTTAACCAGGTTGTAGACTGACATTTGAAAGAGACAGGAGTGATCTTATTAACAGTTCATAATTAACAGGAAAAAATTAAAAAATATTAAAAATATGACTATATATATTTCAAGGGTCACAGAATACTGTTTTGGTAACTTAAATCCTGTGTAAGGGCAGGGGCAGAGTGATCTAAAAGTTTAAATGTTTGATATAATAACAAAATTAAATTACCTCTTTATAATTTTCTTAGACCTTGAAAAACAAAAACAAATTCACATGTGAACCCAAGCACAGTTTCTCATGTCATGAACCTAGAATAGAATTTGCTTTGTCATTCATTTCATTGCTAATTATTGATACTTTTCTTTAGGCCCTGTTTTAATTGTTGAGGATGTGATGGAAAATAGCCTTAGTTTCTTTTCTTGAAGAATTTGCTAGTCAATGAAAGACACAAATGAGTAAACTTGTAGTAAATAGAATCTGTTAAATGTTAATTAAAGGAAGTAGAGGAAAATGTTAAGAATACCTTGGAAGAATAACTGACCATATGTGCAGTGGTCTGGAAAAGTTTTCTGAGAAACTAATGGCTAAAGATTTAAGGAACATGGGGAAGGAAGGATTTTTTTCAGGCAAATAGGAAAGCATATAGAAAGACACAGAGGAAATAAAGTTTGCAGTGAAATCAAAGATCGAAAAGAAATCTCATGTAGTGTGAATGACTATGAAGATTGATGAGGAGGATACGTACTCTTAGGAAGGTAATATGTAATTATTTTGAGGACATTATATTTAATTCAGTTAAGTTGGAAGACATAGAAAAGTTTTAATAGGGTAACAGCAAGATTTTATCTGTACTAAGCAGGGCCACTCTGTCTGACCTGTATCAGAGCTGGTGGAATAGAGGCAAGAAGTTATACAGAAGGCTTCTGCAACTAGTTTGATCAGCAAAGGGCTAGTCTGGTGGATAGAGGAAGATATCTTTTATTCAAGCGCAGTAATTCCTTGGACCTGACCTAAGTTCATTTACCAAGCATAAACTTTGGGCTTGTAGAAAATAGGCAAAATCAAGAGGAGTTCTATCTCAATGATAAGTGGCATGTGTTATAGCTCCCCGGCCATCTAGGGTGATAATTCACAGTTAACCAGGTTGTAGACTGACATTTGAAAGAGACAGGAGTGATCTTATTAACAGTTCATAATTAACAGGAAAAAATTAAAAAATATTAAAAATATGACTATATATATTTCAAGGGTCACAGAATACTGTTTTGGTAACTTAAATCCTGTGTAAGGGCAGGGGCAGAGTGATCTAAAAGTTTAAATGTTTGATATAATAACAAAATTAAATTACCTCTTTATAATTTTCTTAGACCTTGAAAAACAAAAACAAATTCACATGTGAACCCAAGCACAGTTTCTCATGTCATGAACCTAGAATAGAATTTGCTTTGTCATTCATTTCATTGCTAATTATTGATACTTTTCTTTAGGCCCTGTTTTAATTGTTGAGGATGTGATGGAAAATAGCCTTAGTTTCTTTTCTTGAAGAATTTGCTAGTCAATGAAAGACACAAATGAGTAAACTTGTAGTAAATAGAATCTGTTAAATGTTAATTAAAGGAAGTAGAGGAAAATGTTAAGAATACCTTGGAAGAATAACTGACCATATGTGCAGTGGTCTGGAAAAGTTTTCTGAGAAACTAATGGCTAAAGATTTAAGGAACATGGGGAAGGAAGGATTTTTTTCAGGCAAATAGGAAAGCATATAGAAAGACACAGAGGAAATAAAGTTTGCAGTGAAATCAAAGATCGAAAAGAAATCTCATGTAGTGTGAATGACTATGAAGATTGATGAGGAGGATACGTACTCTTAGGAAGGTAATATGTAATTATTTTGAGGACATTATATTTAATTCAGTTAAGTTGGAAGACATAGAAAAGTTTTAATAGGGTAACAGCAAGATTTTATCTGTACTAAGCAGGGCCACTCTGTCTGACCTGTATCAGAGCTGGTGGAATAGAGGCAAGAAGTTATACAGAAGGCTTCTGCAACTAGTTTGATCAGCAGGTAGTGGTATCTAAGTCTAGGGTAGTTATAGTAGAGGTGCTCTGAGAGTAGATGGTAGTGTGAGTATTCTTGGAGATAGGAACAACAAAAGTTGATGGTTGTTGTTGCTATTCAATCCCTGTTCAGTCTGACTCTTTGCCACCCCATGACTGCAGCACACCAGGCTTCCTTGTCCTTCACTGTCTCCTGGAGTTTGCTCAAACTCATGTCCATGGAGTCAGTGATGCCATCAACCATCTGATCCTCTCCCAGCCCCTTCCTTTCCTGTCCTCAGTCTTTCCCAACACCAGTTCTTGACCAATGAGTCAACTCTTCATGTCAAGGAGCCAAACTATCAGAGCTTCAACTTCAGTATTAGTCCTTCCAATGAAAGTTCAGGGTTGATTTTCTTTGGGACTGATGGGGTTGATCTCCTTTCTGTTAAAGGAACTTTCAAGTCTTCTCCAGCACCACAATTCAAAGGTGTCAGTTCTCTGGTGGTCAACTTTGTTTATGGTCCAAGTCTCACATCTGTACATGACTACTGGAAAAGCCATAGCTGTGACTATATGAACTTTTAATGATGTCTCTGTTCTTCAGTATACTGTCTGGGTAAATCATAGCTTTTCTTCCATGGAGAAAGCATCTTTTGGTGATGGAAGGATGCAAAGGAAGAGACAGAAATTTAGTGACGAGTCCAGATTTTTGGTTTGAGCACTTATTCGGACAAAAGAGCCTCCCCCTTTTGTAACACAGAAGGAGCGCCATGTTCGGAAGGAGAGTAGAAGGAGAAAAAGCAGCTTAGTTGATAATCCGCCTTAACAATATTCCTGGTAAATACAATTCCTGGGCAAAATTCAGCAAAGACATTCTCTATGGCATAGTCAACTGCTTTTCCCCTTCAGACAGGTATTTTCTAGAGAGGAGGTGTACATCTCAGTCTTCTCTCTCATCCTATGATATTCTCCAGGCAAGAATATAGGGTAACAGCAAGATTTTATCTGTACTAAGCAGGGCCACTCTGTCTGACCTGTATCAGAGCTGGTGGAATAGAGGCAAGAAGTTATACAGAAGGCTTCTGCAACTAGTTTGATCAGCAGGTAGTGGTATCTAAGTCTAGGGTAGTTATAGTAGAGGTGCTCTGAGAGTAGATGGTAGTGTGAGTATTCTTGGAGATAGGAACAACAAAAGTTGATGGTTGTTGTTGCTATTCAATCCCTGTTCAGTCTGACTCTTTGCCACCCCATGACTGCAGCACACCAGGCTTCCTTGTCCTTCACTGTCTCCTGGAGTTTGCTCAAACTCATGTCCATGGAGTCAGTGATGCCATCAACCATCTGATCCTCTCCCAGCCCCTTCCTTTCCTGTCCTCAGTCTTTCCCAACACCAGTTCTTGACCAATGAGTCAACTCTTCATGTCAAGGAGCCAAACTATCAGAGCTTCAACTTCAGTATTAGTCCTTCCAATGAAAGTTCAGGGTTGATTTTCTTTGGGACTGATGGGGTTGATCTCCTTTCTGTTAAAGGAACTTTCAAGTCTTCTCCAGCACCACAATTCAAAGGTGTCAGTTCTCTGGTGGTCAACTTTGTTTATGGTCCAAGTCTCACATCTGTACATGACTACTGGAAAAGCCATAGCTGTGACTATATGAACTTTTAATGATGTCTCTGTTCTTCAGTATACTGTCTGGGTAAATCATAGCTTTTCTTCCATGGAGAAAGCATCTTTTGGTGATGGAAGGATGCAAAGGAAGAGACAGAAATTTAGTGACGAGTCCAGATTTTTGGTTTGAGCACTTATTAGGACAAAAGTGCCACTCCCTTTTGTAACACAGAAGGAGCGCCATGTTCGGAAGGAGAGTAGAAGGAGAAAAAGCAGCTTAGTTGATAATCCGCCTTAACAATATTCCTGGTAAATACAATTCCTGGGCAAAATTCAGCAAAGACATTCTCTATGGCATAGTCAACTGCTTTTCCCCTTCAGACAGGTATTTTCTAGAGAGGAGGTGTACATCTCAGTCTTCTCTCTCATCCTATGATATTCTCCAGGCAAGAATATTGGAGTGGGTAGCCATTCCCTTATACAGGGAATCTTCCCAACCCAGGAAAACCCACATTTCCTGCATTGAAGGCAAATTAGGAGCCAACAGGGAAGTCCCTCAACCAAGGCTGAATTGCAAAAAATTGAACAACTTTTATTATGTCATTCCTTTGCCATCTTTCTCTATTTATAATTCTCAGTTTATTTTAGTAGCTATTAGTAATACATCTGAGCTGGTTTTCCCTCCATTCCCTGACTCAGCTGTAGCTTTTTCCTTTAAATAATGCTGCTCTTTTTCCCAGACAGGAACAGAAATATTTCTAGAAATTAAGATTACATAATATATCTTCAAGGACTTTTTATTCCCCAATGATGGTATAGGACTTACTGTCAGTGTGACATTAGGAAAATGGCAATTGGATCATGCTGAATGAGAGTTTAAAATAGTACATTAGTAATGCCATTATGGGATTCAACTCTTGCTTACTTTAAATAGTGACTCTGTACAAAATTGATCACAGACACATTATAATAAGCAAGTTCAGGCTAAAAGATTTGAGCCATCAGGATGCAAACAAAACCATTAACAACAAGATAATGTTAAATTAAGCAAGCACACCATGCCAAATGCGTTGAGGGACTGGGAGATATTTAACATGTCTTTAGACCATAATTTGCCACTGCTATCTCTCGGTCAGGGGAAGGTTATCTGGTAGCTAAGTAGAACACAAATTTGTTCTCCTGTTTGGAATCTGGCAAAGCAAATTTGTTGGGCAGTGGCTAGTTTGGGAGCCTCATTATTGTGTGAACTGAAACTGCTAAAGTTTATGTTGTTCTGAAATGTAAAGTCTTAGCTTACCTATGTTGTTTAACCACATATACAAAAAATCTTTATACTTTGCTCTGTAAGATTGTTTTGTTAAAACTATTCCCTGAAACAAGGAAAGAAAGCTCTGGGTGTTTGTATTATTGCTAGAAGATCTGAAATTCTTTTCAGAGTGTCAGAGTTTTTAATTTGAGACCTTGTCTGAACACTGTGGCAATTTTGTCTTCCAGTTACTATTTGTTGGAGAAAATACATTCGTTTGGGGGATAGTTCGCATTCAGGTGTCCCTAGGGACTGTTTCTACTGCCTGTGAATGTTTTGCTGGAGTTTACAATGTCAGAACCGGAACAGACTAGGATTTCTGAAACAGTCTTGTGCACATTTGGGATGGTGGGCAGTGTGCATCCAATGGCATGTGCAGTAGTAACTTACTCCTTTTTCTCTATTTATAATTCTCAGTTTATTTTAGTAGCTATTAGTAATACATCTGAGCTGGTTTTCCCTCCATTCCCTGACTCAGCTGTAGCTTTTTCCTTTAAATAATGCTGCTCTTTTTCCCAGACAGGAACAGAAATATTTCTAGAAATTAAGATTACATAATATATCTTCAAGGACTTTTTATTCCCCAATGATGGTATAGGACTTACTGTCAGTGTGACATTAGGAAAATGGCAATTGGATCATGCTGAATGAGAGTTTAAAATAGTACATTAGTAATGCCATTATGGGATTCAACTCTTGCTTACTTTAAATAGTGACTCTGTACAAAATTGATCACAGACACATTATAATAAGCAAGTTCAGGCTAAAAGATTTGAGCCATCAGGATGCAAACAAAACCATTAACAACAAGATAATGTTAAATTAAGCAAGCACACCATGCCAAATGCGTTGAGGGACTGGGAGATATTTAACATGTCTTTAGACCATAATTTGCCACTGCTATCTCTCGGTCAGGGGAAGGTTATCTGGTAGCTAAGTAGAACACAAATTTGTTCTCCTGTTTGGAATCTGGCAAAGCAAATTTGTTGGGCAGTGGCTAGTTTGGGAGCCTCATTATTGTGTGAACTGAAACTGCTAAAGTTTATGTTGTTCTGAAATGTAAAGTCTTAGCTTACCTATGTTGTTTAACCACATATACAAAAAATCTTTATACTTTGCTCTGTAAGATTGTTTTGTTAAAACTATTCCCTGAAACAAGGAAAGAAAGCTCTGGGTGTTTGTATTATTGCTAGAAGATCTGAAATTCTTTTCAGAGTGTCAGAGTTTTTAATTTGAGACCTTGTCTGAACATTGTGGCAATTTTGTCTTCCAGTTACTATTTGTTGGAGAAAATACATTCGTTTGGGGGATAGTTCGCATTCAGGTGTCCCTAGGGACTGTTTCTACTGCCTGTGAATGTTTTGCTGGAGTTTACAATGTCAGAACCGGAACAGACTAGGATTTCTGAAACAGTCTTGTGCACATTTGGGATGGTGGGCAGTGTGCATCCAATGGCATGTGCAGTAGTAACTTACTCCTTTTTCTCCGAATGTTAACATTTTAACATAGTGTTTTTATCAGTATCAAGGCCATTCCATTTATTTTTATTTATGGTACTAAACTGACTTCTGTCTTTCAGTTATTTTCTTTAGACACAATGAAAATGTTTTCCCTTTTCAGTGAATCTAGAAAAAGCTCGGTTCAGTTTGACAAGTTTTGTTGCTGAGTAAGGTTAACAGTCTGTTTTCATGCTTTTAAGATCAGAACTGTACTTTCGTTTCCCTATACAAACTAACAGGAAGTGCTGTTTTCGATCCTCAGGCTGTAGATATACCCAGAATTGTGTAACTAAAGAAGCCTTTCCCCTAAAACAGCAATATGTAACCTACAGAATGTAGGTGTGTTCATTGTATAATTCAGCTTTTTGTGTGTCTGAAAATGTTCACAAAATAATAGAAGAAGATCTATCATTAAGTATCTAATATCGGAAGACAGCGCTTCCCTGGTGCCTCATACAGTAAAGACTCTGCCTACAGTATGAGAGACCTGGGTTCTATCTCTGGGTTGGAAAGATCCTCTGGAGAAGGGAATAGCTACCCACTCCAGTAGAATTGCCTGGAGAACTCAATGGACACAGGAGCCTTGCGGGCTAGTCCATGGGGCCACAAAAGTCAGACATGACTGAGTGATTTTCACTTAGGAAAGGAAATGTGAGCAATGAGAGAGGGAAGAAGGGATACATAAAATTTTGAAACTTTACATGTGCTCAAGTAGAGAGTCAGGCATTTTCCATACTTTGTCTCATTTCTCTTTCCAAAAATTGGGTGTGTCATCAGATCTACTTTGTTAATCAAGATCTGGGGATCAAAGAAATTCACTCTATCTCCAGAGACTGTTGCAGGAAAGTTCTAGGATATGAATCCTTTGAATGCAGCATTCTTTCTAACACTGATAAGTAGGGAAAGTTTATAGCAAGCAAAAACACTTTTTAAAAAAATTGTCTACACTATAAAGTCATATTAACGTATATATTAAAATGAAAATTAACAAAGTTTTTCTTTTTCTGTTTTAAAGAAGTATCTCAGGATACTCTTGATAAAACAGAGCAAAGAGTGATGCCCGTAACCCTCGTATTCTTCATTTAAGCCAACACTACTCATGATCCTGGGATTCTGAGTTCATTGAAAGAGTTTATTGAGTTGATAGGCTTTGTGTTTTATTCATTTATTTTTTAATGCCTAGGACAACACTCACTGTCTCTCATAAATTAATTTTCATTTCAGAAATTGTATTATTGGTGAAATCAGACCACTTCTAGTGCTGGTGTCCCACTTGTGTAATGTTCCAGATGCAAGCATCTCTGATATAAAGAATCCTGTGTGTGCTCATCACCTGAACATGTTTCCAAACTAAGGATTTTCTAACCCAGAATTGTGTAACTAAAGAAGCCTTTCCCCTAAAACAGCAATATGTAACCTACAGAATGTAGGTGTGTTCATTGTATAATTTAGCTTTTTGTGTGTCTGAAAATGTTCACAAAATAATAGAAGAAGATCTATCATTAAGTATCTAATATCGGAAGACAGCGCTTCCCTGGTGCCTCATACAGTAAAGACTCTGCCTACAGTATGAGAGACCTGGGTTCTATCTCTGGGTTGGAAAGATCCTCTGGAGAAGGGAATAGCTACCCACTCCAGTAGAATTGCCTGGAGAACTCCATGGACACAGGAGCCTGGCGGGCTAGTCCATGGGGCCACAAAAAGTCAGACATGACTGAGTGATTTTCACTTAGGAAAGGAAATGTGAGCAATGAGAGAGGGAAGAAGGGATACATAAAATTTTGAAACTTTACATGTGCTCAAGTAGAGAGTCAGGCATTTTCCATACTTTGTCTCATTTTCTCTTTCCAAAAATTGGGTGTGTCATCAGATCTACTTTGTTAATCAAGATCTGGGGATCAAAGAAATTCACTCTATCTCCAGAGACTGTTGCAGGAAAGTTCTAGGATATGAATCCTTTGAATGCAGCATTCTTTCTAACACTGATAAGTAGGGAAAGTTTATAGCAAGCAAAAACACTTTTTAAAAAAATTGTCTACACTATAAAGTCATATTAACGTATATATTAAAATGAAAATTAACAAAGTTTTTCTTTTTCTGTTTTAAAGAAGTATCTCAGGATACTCTTGATAAAACAGAGCAAAGAGTGATGCCCGTAACCCTCGTATTCTTCATTTAAGCCAACACTACTCATGATCCTGGGATTCTGAGTTCATTGAAAGAGTTTATTGAGTTGATAGGCTTTGTGTTTTATTCATTTATTTTTTAATGCCTAGGACAACACTCACTGTCTCTCATAAATTAATTTTCATTTCAGAAATTGTATTATTGGTGAAATCAGACCACTTCTAGTGCTGGTGTCCCACTTGTGTAATGTTCCAGATGCAAGCATCTCTGATATAAAGAATCCCTGTGTGTGTGCTCACTTTTCTCTGACTCCTTGTAACCATGGAATTTTCCAAGCAAGAATACTAGAGTGGATTGCTATTTCCTACTCCAGTGGATCTTCCCAAACCAGGGATCAAACCTGTGTCTTTTGCACCTCTTGCTCTGGTAGACAAATTCTTTACTTTTGTGTCACCTGAGAAGCCCTCAAATAATCCACTTGTTGTTCAGTGGGTAAGTTATGTCTCTCTTTGTGACCCCATGAACTGCAGCATACCATGCTCCCCTGTCCTTCACTACCTTCCAGAGTTTGCTTAAACTCATGTCCATTGAATCAGTGATGCCATCCAACCATCTCATCCTCTGTCACCCCCTTATTGGGACCTAAATCTGTTATTAGCAGAGAAAAAGCTTTGAGTGTAAATTTATATGATGCTTTCATTCATTCATACATCCACTATCTATTGGATATTAATGTGCTGTGAAAGAACTATGGAATGCAAGCACATGATTTTATAGAACATTCAAATCAAATATCTATTATATAATGCTGGCCATAAGTGTGTTTGTATAATAGCATCCACAAATAGCCACACAGATACTTAAAATCTTCTTAAAAAGGGCACTAACAAGAATTCATGCCAGAATTAGTTCTGAGGATATCTTCATTTATTTCCTCTTTTCTTTGTCAAATTGCATCGCCTATAAATCACCCCTTATATGACCTCTATGCCTCAATCTCTCTAAGACCTCACCAAGCTATCTTTATTTTGACCGTGGCACTGGACAAATTTTCCAAAGCATTCTCTGATCACATCTTTGCATTTTAAAGCTTTTTAGTATTTTGGCCAGAGGGGGGAAAAAAAAACAAACTCCAAATTTGTTAGCATATCATCTAGACCCTTTTATAACCCAACTACTACTTGTGTTTCATCCTTCAAAGAGTAGGTAATACTTCAATAACATTCTAGGAAACATTCTTCAGCAGCATTTAGTAAAAGTTTTTCTAACACTCCAAAAATGTATGTGTCTCTTTGTCCTTGTTCATGGTCTTGATTTTACATAGAAAAGTTGTCCTTTCCTCCCCTTTTTCCATTTGGGAAACTTTTTATGAACCCTAAATACCAATTTCTAATGTCTTTGCTTTTTCATATTTTTTTCCCCCTGAACTCCCTCAGATAGATTAAACTGTACTCTTCTCTTTGTTTCCAATGCATTGCAAATATAATTTCTATTATATCACTTAACACGTTATTAAGTAAAGCTGTAATGCAAATCATTTGGCTCCAGTAAATCATTAACTCATTTGTCTTTGTCCCATTCATCTTTGTATTTTTACAGCCTAAAACAATTCTCGGGCTAGAGTAGATACATTATGCATGGTTGCTGAATTGCTAAATTAAATTTTGATCCATTGCATTTTTATAAGACTTCCATATAACTATGGCCTCTTGTTTTGTCCTGAGAATATGTCTATAGTATAGGGACAAAGTAGTACTTCCCACAGTAAATATTTCAGTGTCCAATTATTACTATAATCTTTTTGCTGACTTTTGCAAATGAACTTTATTTCTTCTTAATCTCAATTTCTAACCTATTTTATGTTCCAATATTAACTATTTATGTGATTAGCACATTGCATAAGCATCTGCATCTACCATCATAACTATAATTCTTTGAGCAGTAGCTTTATATATTTTCTCATACTAATTTATTTATTTATTTATTTTCTGGTACAGTTTCTACAACTCTTGTAGTCAGTGACTGGAAGACAAATGTTTCCCTTGTAGAAAACTAGTCGAAGGAACGTCCCTGGTAGCTCACTCGATAAGAATCTGCCCACCAATGCTGAAAACTTTTTGGAGAGTTGAAGAATTAGCTTCTTCATTCTTTAATTAATTTATAATATATTACCAAATATTTTCCTAAGGACATGGCACTAAATTGTATACCATGGAAAACCAAAATATGTCAAATATGGTCTAATCCTCAAGGTCTCCATTGTGTTTTGAGGAGCTAACATCTGTCCATAAGTAATTCCAATAAATGATTAAATGTTAAGCCATTGATAATAATCACAGTTTTCTGTGATTCTAAGAAGTTAGTATCTTTACAAGGCAGTTTCCTCCCCACCAGCACAGATCAGTTGGGAGATTTGTGGTAAAAGACAGTAAACTTCTTTTTTCCATGGCCCCCATTGGGAAACTTTTTATGAACCCTAAATACCAATTTCTAATGTCTTTGCTTTTTCATATTTTTTTCCCCCTGAACTCCCTCAGATAGATTAAACTGTACTCTTCTCTTTGTTTCCAATGCATTGCAAATATAATTTCTATTATATCACTTAACACGTTATTAAGTAAAGCTGTAATGCAAATCATTTGGCTCCAGTAAATCATTAACTCATTTGTCTTTGTCCCATTCATCTTTGTATTTTTACAGCCTAAAACAATTCTCGGGCTAGAGTAGATACATTATGCATGGTTGCTGAATTGCTAAATTAAATTTTGATCCATTGCATTTTTATAAGACTTCCATATAACTATGGCCTCTTGTTTTGTCCTGAGAATATGTCTATAGTATAGGGACAAAGTAGTACTTCCCACAGTAAATATTTCAGTGTCCAATTATTACTATAATCTTTTTGCTGACTTTTGCAAATGAACTTTATTTCTTCTTAATCTCAATTTCTAACCTATTTTATGTTCCAATATTAACTATTTATGTGATTAGCACATTGCATAAGCATCTGCATCTACCATCATAACTATAATTCTTTGAGCAGTAGCTTTATATATTTTCTCATACTAATTTATTTATTTATTTATTTTCTGGTACAGTTTCTACAACTCTTGTAGTCAGTGACTGGAAGACAAATGTTTCCCTTGTAGAAAACTAGTCGAAGGAACGTCCCTGGTAGCTCACTCGATAAGAATCTGCCCACCAATGCTGAAAACTTTTTGGAGAGTTGAAGAATTAGCTTCTTCATTCTTTAATTAATTTATAATATATTACCAAATATTTTCCTAAGGACATGGCACTAAATTGTATACCATGGAAAACCAAAATATGTCAAATATGGTCTAATCCTCAAGGTCTCCATTGTGTTTTGAGGAGCTAACATCTGTCCATAAGTAATTCCAATAAATGATTAAATGTTAAGCCATTGATAATAATCACAGTTTTCTGTGATTCTAAGAAGTTAGTATCTTTACAAGGCAGTTTCCTCCACCAGCACTCAAAAGACAGCCACAGATCAGTTGGGGAGATTTGTGGTAGGAACTATGTCATAGCTAACACTCAGAACTTGTGGCTGTGATCTGAAGTGCTGAAACTGTTAAGGGGCCATGTGCCATAGTGCTCACATCTAGATGAAGCCAAATATTGAATTGATTTTGTTTATGTATAACTAATGGGCTTGGTCAAATATACTTCATAAAACTAGATCATCCCTTAACTAGAGTTAGAATGAGTCCAGTGTATGTGCAACTGGCATCTTTATTTGACCAAAAAAGTTGTGATTGTTGATAATCTTACAAGATTTAGTCAATCTTTTCATGCCCACACCTTTGTTCAATCATATGTGGACCATGACTTTATCCCTCTTCATTGTCCAGGCAATTGCTTCCATCATGTAGAACTTAGCCAAACAGAACATCCTCATGGAAGTGTTTTGTGAATCCCCAAACTGATGCAACACCTAGTCTTCACACTGTATTACCTTGTGTATACTTCCACTGTAAGGCTTACTACACTGAGTGTTACATTTTATTTTACTAATTTTTGTTTTTCACTATAGTGTTAAAAACTTCATTACCTCCTACCTTCTTTTCTTTAACCTATCACCTTCTGCCTTTCCTTCTTTATTCTTTTTCATCATTATACATTGCTTTAAAACTTATGAGCCACTATGTTTTAGGGAGTCTAGAGGTAGAAAATGAACAGTTTTGCACATCATTTTGGTACAGGCGTGTTGACCAAGATTCAGAATGAGTGTATAGAAAAGATTCTATGAAAGTAAATTGAGATGATACATGAAAAAATATAAAAATATGTATTGCCATGTATTTCCTATTTAATACATATTTGTTACTATTATTATAATTCAAAGAATTTCTTTACTTGCAAAATGAAGATTATCTAGTTATAGAGTTGCTGGAAGAATCACATGAGCTATATCTAATAAATCTATATCTGTATCTATATATTGTTGCTGCTAAGTCACTCGGTCGTGTCTGACTCTGTGAGCCCATGGACTGCAGCATGCCAGGCTTTCCTGTCCTTCACTATATATACCATTTAGCAAATTCTTGTTATGTGCTAAATATCTAATACATAAGAGCACTTAATATGTTAAGCTGGTCCTTAAAGAATGAGTACAATTAAGATGGATGAATCTGAGGGGGCTTACTGACCAGTATTCTCTAAGCATTAGCCGTGTTCAATGAAGTAGGAATACTTTATTTCAGGGTCTCATCTCTGAAGTTGAGTTGAGGAATCTCATAGAGAAGAGACTTGCAAAGAATCAAAATCAGGCCCTGATTGACATAAAACTAGATCATCCCTTAACTAGAGTTAGAATGAGTCCAGTGTATGTGCAACTGGCATCTTTATTTGACCAAAAAGTTGTGATTGTTGATAATCTTACAAGATTTAGTCAATCTTTTCATGCCCACACCTTTGTTCAATCATATGTGGACCATGACTTTACCCCTCTTCATTGTCCAGGCAATTGCTTCCATCATGTAGAACTTAGCCAAACAGAACATCCTCATGGAAGTGTTTTGTGAATCCCCAAACTGATGCAACACCTAGTCTTCACACTGTATTACCTTGTGTATACTTCCACTGTAAGGCTTACTACACTGAGTGTTACATTTTATTTTACTAATTTTTGTTTTTCACTATAGTGTTAAAAACTTCATTACCTCCTACCTTCTTTTCTTTAACCTATCACCTTCTGCCTTTCCTTCTTTATTCTTTTTCATCATTATACATTGCTTTAAAACTTATGAGCCACTATGTTTTAGGGAGTCTAGAGGTAGAAAATGAACAGTTTTGCACATCATTTTGGTACAGGCGTGTTGACCAAGATTCAGAATGAGTGTATAGAAAAGATTCTATGAAAGTAAATTGAGATGATACATGAAAAAATATAAAAATATGTATTGCCATGTATTTCCTATTTAATACATATTTGTTACTATTATTATAATTCAAAGAATTTCTTTACTTGCAAAATGAAGATTATCTAGTTATAGAGTTGCTGGAAGAATCACATGAGCTATATCTAATAAATCTATATCTGTATCTATATATTGTTGCTGCTAAGTCACTCGGTCGTGTCTGACTCTGTGAGCCCATGGACTGCAGCATGCCAGGCTTTCCTGTCCTTCACTATATATACCATTTAGCAAATTCTTGTTATGTGCTAAATATCTAATACATAAGAGCACTTAATATGTTAAGCTGGTCCTTAAAGAATGAGTACAATTAAGATGGATGAATCTGAGGGGGCTTACTGACCAGTATTCTCTAAGCATTAGCCGTGTTCAATGAAGTAGGAATACTTTATTTCAGGGTCTCATCTCTGAAGTTGAGTTGAGGAATCTCATAGAGAAGAGACTTGCAAAGAATCAAAATCAGGCCCTGATTGAGCTTGGATGTCTTGCTGTGTGGTGAAACTTTCTGGCAGCAGTCTTAGCTGTTTGGTGCCAAAATATCTGCACCTGTCACACCTGCATGATAGAAAAACACAGTTAGCACAAGGGTGATAATGACAGGACACTTAGAGACCTCTTTATATTGAAATCTTAATTGCATGAAATGTTAGACAATGAGGTTGGCATTGTATGGTCTTGGATCTGTATACAATCAGTTTCCTCGGTAGTTACTCTGTACTGGTTTATGTTTCCCTGTTCCTTAGGATATCTCATCCCGCCAGTGTTCCCCAGTCCAATTTTTTTTCCCAATTGCTTTTCTTTCTGTGCCTTGAGTGGGGCTATGAATGCTTCCTGAGCTTTACCCTACGTCTAGGAACTGAAGGAATAACTGCAGAGGAAGTACTTATCTGTGAAGTTGTGATTAGCCAGGATCTTAGAGTAGAGCCCATGCTCCTAGCACCACATGCAGGGGCCTCTACAGTCAGACCACAGCCAGTCTTTCCAGCCTCATGGATGTTGTTCCACCTCACAATTTCCACTGTTCTTATGTAATCTAATCACCATTACCTCATGATAGTCCTTATCTCCATGACTTGGCATATGCTTTTCGATTTGTAATGTATTATCATTAACCTGTTCTCAGCCTATATTCCTGTACAGTTTCTGGGACTTAACTGTTGAAAGCCTGGACTTTGAAGTCATGAACCAATTTATATTGAAAAGCCCTAGTCTATCTAAATTTATATATGTATGTGTATGTGTATATATATACATATATATATATATATATATATATATATATATATATATATATAATGTCATGTTAAAAGATACAGTACATGATAAGTATTATTTACTGGGAACCTATTATATTATAAGCTTAGAGCTAAAATATTTACATCCATATATTCATTCAGCATATATTTATTGAGTGCCTAATTTAACCTTTTTTTTTTTTTAGATTTATTTATATTTTATTTTATTTTTTTGGGGGTGGGGATCGGGTTGAAAAGGGAGGGGAGCGGGTGGGCCACTTCTATTGGTCTTTCATTTCTCTATTTTCATCCGTCTTTGTTCTTTGGCTCCTGTGGGCCTCCCATCGTGGTGGCATCTGTCGTTGCAGAGCACCGGCTCTGGGCGCATGCACTCCAGAGCTCCGGCTCGGTGATTGGACATATCAGTCCAGCCGCTCCGCAGCACGTGGGATCTTCCCAGGCCAGGGATCGAACCGATGCCCCTTGCACTGCAAGGCGGTGGCCTTACCCACTGGACCACCAGGGGAAGCCCTCTAATTTAACCTTGCTTTGATACAAATGCTAAAGACAGATTTTGTTCCTCCCTTTACAAAGTTAACCAACATGTTCTCTCATAATGCATGGAAAGGATATAGACCAATAGCTAGTGTATAGAAAGCACTCAGAAAGTAGACACTTACTTTATATTTAATTGATTTAATTAATTAATTTGTTTAATATTTATTAAATATCGTTACTTTGAGAAACTTTTTCATATTCTCTTAGGAGAATTCAATGGCATCACCTTTCATTTGCTGTAGCAATCTGTACTTGCTACTTAAGACATTGTTTGCTTTTTGTCTGTCTCTCCCATGAGACCTGGACACTGAACCCCTAGAAATGGAGTCTCAAATTCAGTACCACTGACATGTTGTATCAAAAGCTTTTTGGTTGTTGGGTGGGGTGGGACTGTCCTATGGATTATAACATACTTCAAAGCATCCCCTGTTGCACCCACTAGATGCATTAGCACCCTTTTGGTACTGACAAAAAAAAAAAAAATGACTTCAGACATTGCTAGACATCCTCTGGGAACAGAAACCATCCTTAGTTGAGAATCACTGTGGTTTTTCACTCAGAACTGTGGCAGTTACAGAAAATTTTGTAGTTCGGTAAGGAATAAAAAAAACAATAACAGAAGTAGGAAGCAAGAGAGAAAAATGTCAAGTGAGAAAATGAAAGGTAAAGAGGGAGGGGGGCCAAAGAAGGGAGAAAAGGAAGCCAATATTTATTAAGTCATTAAAAATGTTATAGGCAGTGAGATAAGTGCATTACAAACATACGTGACCTCCTTCAATCCCTACCACTGGCAAATAAGATCAAGCTCTTAGTACATAGGGTATTGAAATAAGCAACTGGCAAAACAGAGACATCAAATAGTAACCCAAGACCATATGAGTAATAAGTGAGGGAGACAGTATTTAACCTCTGTTGTGGGCACCGAGTCGGAACTTACTCTGATTACTATTCTCACTAGTTCTTGCTAGGAGAAACTATATTAAATAGCTCAGAGACCTTTTCGCGAACATGGTGTAGTCCCCTGAGGGTGTGAGCCTCCGACTTCGACAACAAAGTGTTGTGGTCTCAAGTATTGTCAAACCAAGAGTGGGTTTATTGATCATCAAATAAAGGCAAGCACAAATAATCAGAAATAATCAGAACTCAATCAAATGCAAACATGTTCTTACCCCAGAGCTGGGGAGTCTTGATCTCACATTGGCGCAGCTGATCTCCGTGAGCGAGCCTCCCGCACAATCTTCCTTTACCCTTTTTATATTTTTTCCAACTAGAAATCTTAGGCTAGTTAATAATCACGAAGAAACTTTTTGTTTCTCTAGAGAAGCAAAAGAGGTCATCACTGGAGCCCTTTCTCCCCCACCAACACCTTTGCTCTTGAGGAGAAACATTCTTATAATTCTTAAGTTACAAAGGGTGCTCAGAGTTGTAAAGTGTTTCATTATCATTAGAAAGCTGGTAAGACGAAGAACCTGTGTGCTCTGTATTGGTCTCAGAGAGGCGAGGCTTGCAGGCCTATCCTTAATGTGAGGAGACATTTGTCTGCTCAGCCTGGATATCTTTTCTTAATCTTTTCTGTGAGAAGCGAACATGCCTTTACTTGCCCATGACACCTCAGGCTGCCTGATTCTTGGGCAGTCCTTCTAAAAATAGAGAGGAAAGAGGTTAAAAGGGAGAGGGACAGGAGAGAATGTGAGAAGGGTAAATTTGCCACAATTCCCTAGTTATACCAGAGGGGAATGAAATTTTCAGCAGGGATGGAAACTTATGGAATACAGAGACTCTCGTGATAATTGGCTCTGAATTCCTGCTCTTCAAGAGCAAGACACTCAGTCAGTCAACTCTAGACTAGGTCAAGAGTGGTTGGTCCCTGCCCAGAACACCTGACCTCTTCTCAGTACACACTTCCTTATGTGATGAAGAGACATTAGAATCAAAGACATAAGTACCTGGAGCCCATGAATGGATATGTGCACTCTAGACTCTTGGGATCTCTGTGTCTACTGTCTGAATTTTCCCATTTCCTCCTGCTGCTGTACTTGCATGGGGAACATCTTATGAGCACGGGGTCACAGGATGAATGTGTGTGGAAATACAGATGGAGCTTGGATGTGTGGGTAGGGGATTCACACAGGTGTCCCCAAGGCCCTCGTTACTGTAAGATGAGCCAGAAGGAGCAGAAATGACACAAGATTGCAGACTTGGGACAGGGCATTGCAGTTTAGGAGACATACCTGCTAACACTACCACATTGAGCTCAGAATTCCAAGAAGTGCAATAGTTCTAAAATCAAAGTCAATCTTTCAGGTCAGAATGTCAAATACCTTTAACTATGCCTTTGTTAGATTTATAGCTATTAAATGTTTAGATGGACAGTGTTTGGTCCTTCATCTATAGCTCCCTGGATGTCATCGTGAGATAGAGTAAACATGAAAGAAAAGGAGATAGGAGCCCACACATAAAGTCAGAGATGTTTGAATATCTATCCAGCAGCTCTATGAAGCAGAGATCTAAGTCCAGTAGACAGCTTTCACTTTTTCCTAGAAGCATCTGATTCCCTCTTCTTCATAGGATACATTTTTGTGTGACAGACAAGTATGACTCATTAGAAAATACCTTACTCTTAAAACAGATGAAAAATAAGGATTCAGTTGTTTTTCTGCCCTAATGATGTGTATTTGATCAAGTGATGATTTCTTTCTCTGACCCTTAGTTGTTTCTCATCCGTGAATTATATACAGAAATACTTGCCTTCACAGTGGCCATGGCGTGTATACTGAACTCATTTTCAATGTTGGTCAGAGAACCATCCATAGTGGAGGTGTTCAGAAAATGGCAGCTGTTCCCACTGGTTTCCATCTTCTTAGCCATGACCTCCAATAGTTTTGATAGTATCAGATGCCTTTCCAGAAGCTCTAAGGAGTCTGTGTTTGCTTTGAATGAATAAAATCGATCCAGTCATAAGTGATTTAACAGATTGTTTTCTGTTCAGAGTTAGAAGTGGATCATATATTAGAAAAGTATCTGCTCATTCTGAAGAGAAAGGGGAGAGACAATAAAGACTGTGGGTGCAGAAATTACTTCACAAGCTTGACAATGAAAATCCCTTTATGAGGGTTTGTACCTAGGATAATTAATAGATATATATGAAGAGGAGGAAAGAAGATAGAAAAAATACATAATTCCTGCCTAATTCATTACTGGATGGGTCTCTAACATTTCTTCAGCATCTCCTGAGCACATAGGTGCCCATCGTTACTGTAAGATGAGCCAGAAGGAGCAGAAATGACACAAGATTGCAGGGAGGACATTAACCTGCTAACACTACCACATTGAGCTCAGAATTCCAAGAAGTGCAATAGTTCTAAAATCAAAGTCAATCTTTCAGGTCAGAATGTCAAATACCTTTAACTATGCCTTTGTTAGATTTATAGCTATTAAATGTTTAGATGGACAGTGTTTGGTCCTTCATCTATAGCTCCCTGGATGTCATCGTGAGATAGAGTAAACATGAAAGAAAAGGAGATAGGAGCCCACACATAAAGTCAGAGATGTTTGAATATCTATCCAGCAGCTCTATGAAGCAGAGATCTAAGTCCAGTAGACAGCTTTCACTTTTTCCTAGAAGCATCTGATTCCCTCTTCTTCATAGGATACATTTTTGTGTGACAGACAAGTATGACTCATTAGAAAATACCTTACTCTTAAAACAGATGAAAAATAAGGATTCAGTTGTTTTTCTGCCCTAATGATGTGTATTTGATCAAGTGATGATTTCTTTCTCTGACCCTTAGTTGTTTCTCATCCGTGAATTATATACAGAAATACTTGCCTTCACAGTGGCCATGGCGTGTATACTGAACTCATTTTCAATGTTGATCAGAGAGCCATCCATAGTGGAGGTGTTCAGAAAATGGCAGCTGTTCCCACTGGTTTCCATCTTCTTAGCCATGACCTCCAATAGTTTTGATAGTATCAGATGCCTTTCCAGAAGCTCTAAGGAGTCTGTGTTTGCTTTGAATGAATAAAATCGATCCAGTCATAAGTGATTTAACAGATTGTTTTCTGTTCAGAGTTAGAAGTGGATCATATATTAGAAAAGTATCTGCTCATTCTGAAGAGAAAGGGGAGAGACAATAAAGACTGTGGGTGCAGAAATTACTTCACAAGCTTGACAATGAAAATCCCTTTATGAGGGTTTGTACCTAGGATAATTAATAGATATATATGAAGAGGAGGAAAGAAGATAGAAAAAATACATAATTCCTGCCTAATTCATTACTGGATGGGTCTCTAACATTTCTTCAGCATCTCCTGAGCACATAGCAATCTCCTATGCACTTTCTTCTCATTTTATCTGCACAAGCACATGATTTTTTCTATAATCTCTCTCTTTTTTTTTAAGATTTATTTATTTATTTATTTTGGTGGGGTGGTGAGGGAGGGGAGCAGACGGGCCATTTCCATTGGTCTTTCATTTTTCTATTTTCGTCCATCTTTGTTCTTTGGCCTGTGGGGGCCCCCGCATTGCAGTGGCCTCTGTTGTCACAGAGCACCGGCTCTGGGCGCATGCACTCCAGAGCTACGCCTTGGTAATTGGACACATCAGTGCAGCCACTCCGCGGCACATGGGATCCTCCCAGGTGAGGGATCAAACTGGCGCCCCTTGCACTGCAAGGCGGTGTCCCTACCCACTGGACCACCAGGGAAGCCTTATAATATCTTAATGTTACACTTCAGTAGTATCATTGTAAGGGCTTCCCAAGTGGCTCAGTGGTAGAGAATCCACTTGCAATGCAGGTGACCCAAGTTTGGTTATTGGGCTGGGAAGATCTCTTAGAGAAGGGAATGACTACCCACTCCAGCTTTCTTACCTGGAGAATTTCATGGACAGAGGAGCTTGGTAGGCTACAGTCCACCATTTTGCAAAGTGCTGGACATAACTGAGTGACTAACACTCACTTAAATGCATTTATAAATTAATCTGATGGAAACATTAGCTCACGATTTGGACTCAGGTCCCTGCCATGATCCTGCCACTCTAAAACAGAGGTCATTAATGCTGTTTTACTGAAAAAGTGAATGCTTCATTCTTAATCAGCATAGATTTTTACCTTATTGCCTCAACCTCTCCTCACATCTTAAAGGTGTTAGGAAAAAAAAAAAAATGCTGTTCACTGTCCCTGACAGCTGGAGTACAAGCAAGTTAAGATGGATACCTTGAGAGTTTGCATTAATAAAGGTACAATTATACTAGGCATGAAGAAGAGACATGCAGAACAGCTTTCTGTATTTAAATGAATTGTTTTGTGATGCAAATTAGTACACGCTGCACTAATGAAGTGAATTCTTTAACTGAAAAAAAAAAATAGAAAAAATACATAATTCCTGCCTAATTCATTACTGGATGGGTCTCTAACATTTCTTCAGCATCTCCTGAGCACATAGCAATCTCCTATGCACTTTCTTCTCATTTTATCTGCACAAGCACATGATTTTTTCTATAATCTCTCTCTTTTTTTTTAAGATTTATTTATTTATTTATTTTGGTGGGGTGGTGAGGGAGGGGAGCAGACGGGCCATTTCCATTGGTCTTTCATTTTTCTATTTTCGTCCATCTTTGTTCTTTGGCCTGTGGGGGCCCCCGCATTGCAGTGGCCTCTGTTGTCACAGAGCACCGGCTCTGGGCGCATGCACTCCAGAGCTACGCCTTGGTAATTGGACACATCAGTGCAGCCACTCCGCGGCACATGGGATCCTCCCAGGTGAGGGATCAAACTGGCGCCCCTTGCACTGCAAGGCGGTGTCCCTACCCACTGGACCACCAGGGAAGCCTTATAATATCTTAATGTTACACTTCAGTAGTATCATTGTAAGGGCTTCCCAAGTGGCTCAGTGGTAGAGAATCCACTTGCAATGCAGGTGACCCAAGTTTGGTTATTGGGCTGGGAAGATCTCTTAGAGAAGGGAATGACTACCCACTCCAGCTTTCTTACCTGGAGAATTTCATGGACAGAGGAGCTTGGTAGGCTACAGTCCACCATTTTGCAAAGTGCTGGACATAACTGAGTGACTAACACTCACTTAAATGCATTTATAAATTAATCTGATGGAAACATTAGCTCACGATTTGGACTCAGGTCCCTGCCATGATCCTGCCACTCTAAAACAGAGGTCATTAATGCTGTTTTACTGAAAAAGTGAATGCTTCATTCTTAATCAGCATAGATTTTTACCTTATTGCCTCAACCTCTCCTCACATCTTAAAGGTGTTAGGAAAAAAAAAAAAATGCTGTTCACTGTCCCTGACAGCTGGAGTACAAGCAAGTTAAGATGGATACCTTGAGAGTTTGCATTAATAAAGGTACAATTATACTAGGCATGAAGAAGAGACATGCAGAACAGCTTTCTGTATTTAAATGAATTGTTTTGTGATGCAAATTAGTACACGCTGCACTAATGAAGTGAATTCTTTAACTGCTTGAGTCATTTCTGGTTATCATTATACTATAGAAACTCCATGAAAAGAATTTACAACTGAAGATGGTGAATAAAACAAGGTGATGAATAAAACAAACCCATTATAAGTTTACCAAATTGATGCAATTCAGCTATTGAAAACTAAAGTTGCTGTTAGGTTTTCAGAGTCCATATTGTAAAATGGAAATAAAAGAAATTCTCTGGGCCGAGGGAGAAACAACTAACAACTAATGCTCTGAATTATACTGAAACCAATTACTAGCCAAACCTCTTTATATTTCTGTCATTATTCACTCAGTAATAATCTATTGAGTGTTTATGTAACACACACTAAGACATGCAAATTTGAATGCGACTATGCTTCTATGGAGACTACCTTCAAGAAGGACAAAGTCTAGTAAGGAAGTAAATATCAAAGCTAACAACAGTGGGATTTTTGACAGTTGCTTTAGTGAAAGTGGAGTCCTCTCAAAAAGCAGTGGTTCCATGAGAGAAGATATATTAATATTTATTTCTGCCTGCTTAGGAAGAAGGCTTCACATAGATGGTGGTTTTACTCTCAACCCTGAAGTATTCAAGGTTGAAAAGCATGTGAGGTTTAAGCATTTCAAGACACAGAATGGGGGACTTCCCTGGCAGTTCAGTGGTTAAGATTCCATACTTCCAAATGCAGGGGTGTAGATTCAAAATCTGGCTGGGAAACTAAAATATTAGGTGGTATGACCAAAGAAGGACACAAAATTATGATTAAGCCTGGCATGGAACCAGAAATTTCAGTGAGGCTTGATCAGAGAAATAGAAGAGAGGACGAGGTGGGAACTGGGGATTCAGTGAGAGAGAGTTTGGCCGTAATTATAGTGGGTTGTGGATGTGATATTAAAATTAAGCCTTTTGCTTCACTAAATAGGAAAAAAAATGCTGTTCACTGTCCCTGACAGCTGGAGTACAAGCAAGTTAAGATGGATACCTTGAGAGTTTGCATTAATAAAGGTACAATTATACTAGGCATGAAGAAGAGACATGCAGAACAGCTTTCTGTATTTAAATGAATTGTTTTGTGATGCAAATTAGTACACGCTGCACTAATGAAGTGAATTCTTTAACTGCTTGAGTCATTTCTGGTTATCATTATACCATAGAAACTCCATGAAAAGAATTTACAACTGAAGATGGTGAATAAAACAAGGTGATGAATAAAACAAACCCATTATAAGTTTACCAAATTGATGCAATTCAGCTATTGAAAACTAAAGTTGCTGTTAGGTTTTCAGAGTCCATATTGTAAAATGGAAATAAAAGAAATTCTCTGGGCCGAGGGAGAAACAACTAACAACTAATGCTCTGAATTATACTGAAACCAATTACTAGCCAAACCTCTTTATATTTCTGTCATTATTCACTCAGTAATAATCTATTGAGTGTTTATGTAATACACACTAAGACATGCAAATTTGAATGCGACTATGCTTCTATGGAGACTACCTTCAAGAAGGACAAAGTCTAGTAAGGAAGTAAATATCAAAGCTAACAACAGTGGGATTTTTGACAGTTGCTTTAGTGAAAGTGGAGTCCTCTCAAAAAGCAGTGGTTCCATGAGAGAAGATATATTAATATTTATTTCTGCCTGCTTAGGAAGAAGGCTTCACATAGATGGTGGTTTTACTCTCAACCCTGAAGTATTCAAGGTTGAAAAGCATGTGAGGTTTAAGCATTTCAAGACACAGAATGGGGGACTTCCCTGGCAGTTCAGTGGTTAAGATTCCATACTTCCAAATGCAGGGGTGTAGATTCAAAATCTGGCTGGGAAACTAAAATATTAGGTGGTATGACCAAAGAAGGACACAAAATTATGATTAAGCCTGGCATGGAACCAGAAATTTCAGTGAGGCTTGATCAGAGAAATAGAAGAGAGGACGAGGTGGGAACTGGGGATTCAGTGAGAGAGAGTTTGGCCGTAATTATAGTGGGTTGTGGATGTGATATTAAAATTAAGCCTTTTTGCTAAAGGAGCTGAGGAAGCACTGAGATATTAAATAGGAGAGAAATAAATCAAATTCGCTTTTCAGAAGTCTGTCTTGTGAGGATAACCTCCAAGAGGATGTGATGTAGAAGAGAATATGTTATAGATAAGGCTACCACCATTGTTCTAGTGAAAATTATGTACTTACACCAAGACAAAGAAGTAAAGACTGGGAGGGAATCTTGAACTGGGATGCTAAAAAGAAAGTTAATTTCTCAAAATCACTGAAGATATGCTCTTCAAAAATGCTCTCAGTATCCAAAAAGGGGATGCATGAGAAGTCACCTAAGATGTATATGTTCATGGCAATCATCAGTTATCATCAGAAAATGATGGACTTTTAAGTCTATGGGAGGCTCAGGCTTGCAGTGTAAATTAAGTCTTTCTGTTCCTCTTCTATGGTATCACTTTTATTAGTTGGAGTTATCCAAAAAAACAGAGCTAATTGGGTAGGGAGATTAAAAAAAATAATAAAAAATAATAATAATTAAAAAATATATGTATACATGGGTATGTAGGTATAAAGACAGACATATTTTAAGGAAATAGATCACATGACTAGGAGATGGCAAGTCCAGAATCGATAAGGCATGCTACCAGGTTAGAGATTCAGGTAGGATTTTGCATTTTGATTCTAAAGATTGGAAACGGGCAGAATCTGTATCTTGCAGTTTGGAGTCTAAATTCCTTCTCTGGGAAACTTTTGCTGTTAAGGCCTTCAACTGATTGGGTGAGGCCCAACCAAAATATTCACAGCAAACTTCTTAAAATCAACGGATTAGAAAAGTTGATTTTATCTGAAATACTTTTACAACAACATCTAGACTTCTTTCTTGGTGGTTTACTCTCAACCCTGAAGTATTCAAGGTTGAAAAGCATGTGAGGTTTAAGCATTTCAAGACACAGAATGGGGACTTCCTGGCAGTTCAGTGGTTAAGATTCCATACTTCCAAATGCAGGGGTGTAGATTCAAAATCTGGCTGGGAAACTAAAATATTAGGTGGTATGACCAAAGAAGGACACAAAATTATGATTAAGCCTGGCATGGAACCAGAAATTTCAGTGAGGCTTGATCAGAGAAATAGAAGAGAGGACGAGGTGGGAACTGGGGATTCAGTGAGAGAGAGTTTGGCCGTAATTATAGTGGGTTGTGGATGTGATATTAAAATTAAGCCTTTTTGCTAAAGGAGCTGAGGAAGCACTGAGATATTAAATAGGAGAGAAATAAATCAAATTCGCTTTTCAGAAGTCTGTCTTGTGAGGATAACCTCCAAGAGGATGTGATGTAGAAGAGAATATGTTATAGATAAGGCTACCACCATTGTTCTAGTGAAAATTATGTACTTACACCAAGACAAAGAAGTAAAGACTGGGAGGGAATCTTGAACTGGGATGCTAAAAAGAAAGTTAATTTCTCAAAATCACTGAAGATATGCTCTTCAAAAATGCTCTCAGTATCCAAAAAGGGGATGCATGAGAAGTCACCTAAGATGTATATGTTCATGGCAATCATCAGTTATCATCAGAAAATGATGGACTTTTAAGTCTATGGGAGGCTCAGGCTTGCAGTGTAAATTAAGTCTTTCTGTTCCTCTTCTATGGTATCACTTTTATTAGTTGGAGTTATCCAAAAAAACAGAGCTAATTGGGTAGGGAGATTAAAAAAAATAATAAAAAATAATAATAATTAAAAAATATATGTATACATGGGTATGTAGGTATAAAGACAGACATATTTTAAGGAAATAGATCACATGACTAGGAGATGGCAAGTCCAGAATCGATAAGGCATGCTACCAGGTTAGAGATTCAGGTAGGATTTTGCATTTTGATTCTAAAGATTGGAAACGGGCAGAATCTGTATCTTGCAGTTTGGAGTCTAAATTCCTTCTCTGGGAAACTTTTGCTGTTAAGGCCTTCAACTGATTGGGTGAGGCCCAACCAAAATATTCACAGCAAACTTCTTAAAATCAACGGATTAGAAAAGTTGATTTTATCTGAAAAATACTTTTACAACAACATCTAGACTTCTTTCTTGACCAAAGAACTGGTCATAATTGTCTAGTCATGTTAATACATACAATCAGACGTCACATCTCCTTAGTGATTCACACTTGATTTGAAGTTGACACAGTTTTATGTGTCTTTAAGTCAACGTTCATTGTACTAAAATATTTGGATTTTACTTCACCTAAGCTTTTTAACGTTGCATTTGTCCTAAACTGGGTAATTTTAACTAGTTTCATTCTCTTACTCCAGATCATTTCAGTTGTTTATGTATCTGGCCAAGCTTTTTGGGAATTGCATCATCTTTCTAAGACATCTTAGCTACCTACTTATCCCTTATATAAAAATCTATGAGCAAGTGTTTATTTTTCCCCTTTATGTTTGTTATACCTAAAAAAATTGATCACCTTTTTAAAGTTGGTCTTTGTGTGTATTTTGAGATGATCAAAGTTATTAAGTTGTATTAAATTACCTGATGGCTCAGACAGTAGAGAATCTGTCTGCAGTGCAGGAGACGTGGGTTTGATCTTTGGGTCAGAAAGATCCCCTGGAGAAGGGAATGGCAACTTGCTCCAGTATTCTTGCCTGGAGAGTCATGGACAGAGAACTCTGGCTGGCTACAGTTCATGGGGTTGTAAAGAGTTGGACACGACTGAGCAACTAAACATGCACCAAGCATTAGACTAGGTGATGGAGAGTGTGAATTCCTCTGAGATCAAGGAATTCTTTTTCCTTCTATTGCAATTAAACTGTACTATAAAATTCAGCAGTTTAACAACAACAACAAAATCCCAAAGCATTTAGGGTGTGGAAAGTATTTATGGTAGAGGGATAGTCATTCATTTCTAAACAGAACATGGTAACCTGCCGATTATATGGGAGGGACAAAAAAGCAAATACATGCACACACACACACACACACACACACACACACATTTTCCTGCCATAGTAACCAATCATTATGCCAGTGATTCTTTAAAAAAAAAATATTGCAGAAACTAGAAGGATATTCCTTCTTTCTCAACCAAAGATTACATTGATTTCAGAGATCATTTTGCCTGCAAACTCAAAGATGGAGAAGGATAAACCATCAAGTATTGAAGTTCAACAGCACCAGCAGCAATTTTAAAGATACTTTCTGCATAGGAAAAGAAAGTCTTTTGGTTTTATGATTACTTTTAGCCCATGGGAGTTTGAACTGAGGACCTACAGTGTTTTAGTGCATGTAGAAGTTGCTATTAAACAATAATTTATTTGTGAATCATTCATAAATAAGGGTAGAAGATAATATCAACTGACATGTTGACTTCTCTTCAAACTTTCTTTAGAAATGATGATACCTGGAATTCACAAAAGTGTCTTTTTGGTTCCCAGTCTTTCTATCTCATAATAAAGATATAAATTGTTCCTGAATTGGAGACACTAATTTTCTCAGGTTTAAATAATACATTGGCAATGAAAACAGGGAACTTGTGTGATGATAAGAAAACTTAAAATGTAGTTATCTCACTGCATATTTTCCAATGGCAAAGCTCTCTCACATCTGCACACCATTGTTCACAGAAGACCTATCAATTTTAAGCTCATTACAACCTGAAAACTCCCAAGTAGCTAAATGATTTCCTCCCATTATAGCAACCAATTTGACATTTGCCCTTGTAAGAATCAAGTAAAGACTAATGATATTCCTTAGGACAGACACTATTGTATGAAATATTGATGTGTTTGAAAATACTTTCTTATGAGTAAAATGAATTGTTCTTTTAGATTTGTGACACTTTAGAACAGGAAGAGAACAGAGTTTCATCCTAAACTTTTGCATCTGCTGGAAACACAAACTCAGAAAAAAGTCCATAATTATGTCAAGGGTGTTCAAAGTGACCTTTAATGGCAGAGTGACATTTCATGTCATCCCTCTTTTTATTGTCATGCCTTTTTCTCTGGAAGCCTCTTCACAGAATCTTCAGTGGTGCTCAGTTTTACACACAATGGGTCAATTAAAAGTAAAGTTTGTCTTTTCACTATGTTTTTGGCTATCATAGGACTTAGCATATTGTATAACTTGTCTGTTAATAGGTCTGATTCACTATTATGGTCATGATTTAATTCAGGAAACAGGGAAAAAAGATGCTAAGTATTTTAAGCAGGAAGAGATTTAATATAGAACAAGCAAGGTTACTTACAAAATCATGGGAGGAACTAGGGTTGCAGAAGTCAGGGAACTGCCCTTGGACTAATGAATTGAAAGACACTAACTTACAGCTGGCATTCAGAGCACAAGAAACTGTGGCAGCCTTCTCTAGCTGCTTTCACAACTACCTCTCACACATGCAAACTAAAGCTCAGTGCTGGCCTTCAAACATGTGCTTCCTCCCTGAGACTCTAAGCTCTGTACAAACAGAGGATTGTATCTATTCTGTTCACAAGTACATCCCTAATATCTGTTGCATTGTATAGTACATAATATGTGTCCAAATAATTATTTGTTGAAATAATGCATAAAGTAATTAATGAATACATGAATAAATGAGAAAAATAATGTTGAATTGTGTGAATTATCCTAAACCCACTATGACTGTGACTCTAGCTTATTGTGTTTGATTCCAAAGCCAGTGCTGTGTTGTGCTCAGTCATTATCCCTGAAAACTCCCAAGTAGCTAAATGATTTCCTCCCATTATAGCAACCAATTTGACATTTGCCCTTGTAAGAATCAAGTAAAGACTAATGATATTCCTTAGGACAGACACTATTGTATGAAATATTGATGTGTTTGAAAATACTTTCTTATGAGTAAAATGAATTGTTCTTTTAGATTTGTGACACTTTAGAACAGGAAGAGAACAGAGTTTCATCCTAAACTTTTGCATCTGCTGGAAACACAAACTCAGAAAAAAGTCCATAATTATGTCAAGGGTGTTCAAAGTGACCTTTAATGGCAGAGTGACATTTCATGTCATCCCTCTTTTTATTGTCATGCCTTTTTCTCTGGAAGCCTCTTCACAGAATCTTCAGTGGTGCTCAGTTTTACACACAATGGGTCAATTAAAAGTAAAGTTTGTCTTTTCACTATGTTTTTGGCTATCATAGGACTTAGCATATTGTATAACTTGTCTGTTAATAGGTCTGATTCACTATTATGGTCATGATTTAATTCAGGAAACAGGGAAAAAAGATGCTAAGTATTTTAAGCAGGAAGAGATTTAATATAGAACAAGCAAGGTTACTTACAAAATCATGGGAGGAACTAGGGTTGCAGAAGTCAGGGAACTGCCCTTGGACTAATGAATTGAAAGACACTAACTTACAGCTGGCATTCAGAGCACAAGAAACTGTGGCAGCCTTCTCTAGCTGCTTTCACAACTACCTCTCACACATGCAAACTAAAGCTCAGTGCTGGCCTTCAAACATGTGCTTCCTCCCTGAGACTCTAAGCTCTGTACAAACAGAGGATTGTATCTATTCTGTTCACAAGTACATCCCTAATATCTGTTGCATTGTATAGTACATAATATGTGTCCAAATAATTATTTGTTGAAATAATGCATAAAGTAATTAATGAATACATGAATAAATGAGAAAAATAATGTTGAATTGTGTGAATTATCCTAAACCCACTATGACTGTGACTCTAGCTTATTGTGTTTGATTCCAAAGCCAGTGCTGTGTTGTGCTCAGTCATGCCCTACTCTTTGCAACCCCTTGAACTGTAGCCTACCATGTTCCTCTGTCCATGGGATTTCCAAAGCCTGAGAACCTTTCAAATTATCCTGTGCCTTTTAGCACATGTGCTAAGTCACTTCAGTTGTGTCTGACTCTGTGTGACCCTATGAGTTGTAACCTGTCAAGGCTCCTCTGTCCATGGGATTCTCCAGGCAAGAATGCTAAAGTGTGGTGCCATTCCCTCCTCCTGGAGATCTTCCCAACCCAGCAATTAAGCCTGCATCTCTTATGTCTCCAGGATTGGCAGACAGGTTCTTTTCCAGTAGTACCACTGAGAAGCCTGCCTTTTCTACACTGACTTCTTATAGCTTTGTGTAGACACAAATCATCCAGTGTAAGACAGAACTTTACCCTCTGCTTAAACGATGCTTCCTTTCCACATAGTGCCCTCTTTTATTCACTTAGAAATACCTTGAGTATCCATTAAAGGACAGTTCAATTGTTACCGTCTAGAAAGTCTACCTAAAGTCATAATACCAGGATATGTAGCTCAGATTGTTTATTATACCAGTCTTTTGAGAGTTTCAGTAGCATAGGGTTTTTGGAAGTAAGTGGAGTGGTTGAAAAGTCAGATAAACTTGAGGTCGAATCCTGGTTTCCATCTCCAGTTTTAAAATCATGACCAAATTTTCCCTTCTGTACTTTATTTTCTTCCTATTAAAAACAAAAATGATGTTGAAAATTATGTAACAGGTCATCATATGTCTCTAAAAGCCTGAACATGGTTGTTGGTCCATGATCCATGGTTCAAAGTGCTGGCCTTCAAACATGTGCTTCCTCCCTGAGACTCTAAGCTCTGTACAAACAGAGGATTGTATCTATTCTGTTCACAAGTACATCCCTAATATCTGTTGCATTGTATAGTACATAATATGTGTCCAAATAATTATTTGTTGAAATAATGCATAAAGTAATTAATGAATACATGAATAAATGAGAAAAATAATGTTGAATTGTGTGAATTATCCTAAACCCACTATGACTGTGACTCTAGCTTATTGTGTTTGATTCCAAAGCCAGTGCTGTGTTGTGCTCAGTCATGCCCTACTCTTTGCAACCCCTTGAACTGTAGCCTACCATGTTCCTCTGTCCATGGGATTTCCAAAGCCTGAGAACCTTTCAAATTATCCTGTGCCTTTTAGCACATGTGCTAAGTCACTTCAGTTGTGTCTGACTCTGTGTGACCCTATGAGTTGTAACCTGTCAAGGCTCCTCTGTCCATGGGATTCTCCAGGCAAGAATGCTAAAGTGTGGTGCCATTCCCTCCTCCTGGAGATCTTCCCAACCCAGCAATTAAGCCTGCATCTCTTATGTCTCCAGGATTGGCAGACAGGTTCTTTTCCAGTAGTACCACTGAGAAGCCTGCCTTTTCTACACTGACTTCTTATAGCTTTGTGTAGACACAAATCATCCAGTGTAAGACAGAACTTTACCCTCTGCTTAAACGATGCTTCCTTTCCACATAGTGCCCTCTTTTATTCACTTAGAAATACCTTGAGTATCCATTAAAGGACAGTTCAATTGTTACCGTCTAGAAAGTCTACCTAAAGTCATAATACCAGGATATGTAGCTCAGATTGTTTATTATACCAGTCTTTTGAGAGTTTCAGTAGCATAGGGTTTTTGGAAGTAAGTGGAGTGGTTGAAAAGTCAGATAAACTTGAGGTCGAATCCTGGTTTCCATCTCCAGTTTTAAAATCATGACCAAATTTTCCCTTCTGTACTTTATTTTCTTCCTATTAAAAACAAAAATGATGTTGAAAATTATGTAACAGGTCATCATATGTCTCTAAAAGCCTGAACATGGTTGTTGGTCCATGATCCATGGTTACTAAGTAATCCTCTCATAGATGGTTTTTCTTTTCTCCATCCTTCTCTTTTTAATATTCATATTCATATTCAATTTCATATTCAGTATTCACTTTAATATTAATATTGCCTTCATTGACCTTCTCTTTTTCCAACATTTTTGTTCATATTCCCCGACCTCTTTTTGTGCCGTCTTCTATTTCACCAATGGAAGATTAAGCATCCACCTCCAGTCTGCATAAAATAGCTTCACTATGACAACTTACCTATGTGTTATCCTTCCCGTGATTTGTGTTCTAGAATCTCCTGGGGCTGAAAATTATTTGTTTTATTTCCTTTGCATTTAATAATTCAGAGAGAATATGCCCCATTCCTACATTTGATTTTAAGATCAAAGGGATATTCTTATGAAAGCAAATAATCGATGTCAAAATAGGAAAAACATTGTACCAGACTTTTGGAAGATAAGTATGTTCTTGTTGCTGTAATTAGTTGTCAGCATATGTCAGTATATCCATGGACTCTCCAAATAATCAATGAAAGTTGAAGACTTCAGGCATGTTGTCCAAAGTGTGTTATAGAAAATGACATACCTGTCTGTGTTTAAAAAGACCTGTTTATTTCAAATCATGTTTTTGTTTGTGTTTTTCAGTCACTGTCATGTATTACTATGTGATTTCATGGACTGCAGCATGCCAGGCTTCCCTGTCCTTCACCATCTCCTAGAGTTTGGGCAAATCATCCAGTGTAAGACAGAACTTTACCCTCTGGTTTTTATTTTTAGTTTTCCATTAAAGGACAGTTCAATTGTTACCGTCTAGAAAGTCTACCTAAAGTCATAATACCAGGATATGTAGCTCAGATTGTTTATTATACCAGTCTTTTGAGAGTTTCAGTAGCATAGGGTTTTTGGAAGTAAGTGGAGTGGTTGAAAAGTCAGATAAACTTGAGGTCGAATCCTGGTTTCCATCTCCAGTTTTAAAATCATGACCAAATTTTCCCTTCTGTACTTTATTTTCTTCCTATTAAAAACAAAAATGATGTTGAAAATTATGTAACAGGTCATCATATGTCTCTAAAAGCCTGAACATGGTTGTTGGTCCATGATCCATGGTTACTAAGTAATCCTCTCATAGATGGTTTTTCTTTTCTCCATCCTTCTCTTTTTAATATTCATATTCATATTCAATTTCATATTCAGTATTCACTTTAATATTAATATTGCCTTCATTGACCTTCTCTTTTTCCAACATTTTTGTTCATATTCCCTGACCTCTCTTTTTGTGCCGTCTTCTATTTCACCAATGGAAGATTAAGCATCCACCTCCAGTCTGCATAAAATAGCTTCACTATGACAACTTACCTATGTGTTATCCTTCCCGTGATTTGTGTTCTAGAATCTCCTGGGGCTGAAAATTATTTGTTTTATTTCCTTTGCATTTAATAATTCAGAGAGAATATGCCCCATTCCTACATTTGATTTTAAGATCAAAGGGATATTCTTATGAAAGCAAATAATCGATGTCAAAATAGGAAAAACATTGTACCAGACTTTTGGAAGATAAGTATGTTCTTGTTGCTGTAATTAGTTGTCAGCATATGTCAGTATATCCATGGACTCTCCAAATAATCAATGAAAGTTGAAGACTTCAGGCATGTTGTCCAAAGTGTGTTATAGAAAATGACATACCTGTCTGTGTTTAAAAAGACCTGTTTATTTCAAATCATGTTTTTGTTTGTGTTTTTCAGTCACTGTCATGTATTACTATGTGATTTCATGGACTGCAGCATGCCAGGCTTCCCTGTCCTTCACCATCTCCTAGAGTTTGTGCAAACTTACATTCATTGAGTCAGTGATACCATCTAAGCATCTTATCCTCTGTTGTCCCCTTCTCCTCTTGCCATAGGCCTTCCCAGCATCAGGGACTTTCCCAATGAGTCGGCTGTTCACATTAGGTAGCCAATATATTGGAGCTTCAGCTTTAGCATCTGTCCTTTCAATGAATATTCAGGGTTGATTTACTTCAGGACTGACTGGTTTGATCTCCTTGCTTACCAAGGGACCCTCAAGAGTATTCTCCACCACCACAGAAAAGTATCCTCCATTTCTTTGCATCAACAACACAAGCTATAAGATGAAATTAATAGAATAGGAACGATTAGAGATCTCTTCAAGAAAATTACAGAATGAAAGGGAACATGCTTATGAATATGTATATATAAGACAGGTGCATCTGGACTAAATGCTGCAAATGTTTTTTTCAAAGTAGTGAATTTCATAATTGTTAATGAGGGGGAACAAGGAAAATGGGATATGGCTGCAACTTACAAACAAAGGCAAAGTTTATCAAGTTTATCTCAGGACATTCATTCAAGTCTCAGTTTAAAATAAGCCCTTTGGGCTGGCTTTTATACATGGAACACTTTTTTTTTTTTTTTTTTGCCATTATTTCCTTTGACTAAAAGAATATAGTAGAAATAGTGCCAAATGACTTCTGAAGCTAAGTCATGTAAAACTTGGAAGCTTCTAACTAATTCATAGAATACTTGCTTAGAATCATTGTTCACCTTATAAAAAGTCCAGTTACCACGAGTCTACTATGCTATGTCATCTTCATTGTGGCTCAGACCAGCAATTCCAGAGACCTGGGAAGATCCCCTGGAGAAGGAAATGTCTACCCCAATGTTCTTGCCTGGAAAATTGCATGGACAGAGAAGTTTGGTGGGCTACAGTTCATGGGGTCATAAAGAATCAGACTTACACTTTTTTTTTTTTTTTTCATTATGCTAAAGATGCCACATTGTAGGCATGCCTGGTGACAGCCACAGCTGAATCTAGTCTTCTCCCCAATCCTGACAACCACCAGAAATATAAAAAAAATCTTAGACCTTTAATATCAGATCCACTACCAGCTATAACCCTGCTGATGTCAGGAAGCTAGACCCAAATACCTAACCCACAGAATCATGACCTGGTAGGATCATCCTTCAGTGTCATCTTTTTGCCCTTTCATGCATTTCATGTGGTTCTGTGGCAAGAATAATGGAGTAGTTTGTCATCCCTCCTCAAGTGGACCATGTTTTGTCAGAACTCTCCACTATGACCAGTCTGTCTTGGGTGGCCCTGTACCATGTGGCTCCTGTTTTCATTGAATTATGCAAGTCCCTTCACAATGACTAGGCTGTGGTCCATGAAGGGTTGTCTCTGCCTAGTTTCGGACTATAAGATGAAATTAATAGAATAGGAACGATTAGAGATCTCTTCAAGAAAATTACAGAATGAAAGGGAACATGCTTATGAATATGTATATATAAGACAGGTGCATCTGGACTAAATGCTGCAAATGTTTTTTTCAAAGTAGTGAATTTCATAATTGTTAATGAGGGGGAACAAGGAAAATGGGATATGGCTGCAACTTACAAACAAAGGCAAAGTTTATCAAGTTTATCTCAGGACATTCATTCAAGTCTCAGTTTAAAATAAGCCCTTTGGGCTGGCTTTTATACATGGAACACTTTTTTTTTTTTTTTTTTTTTGCCATTATTTCCTTTGACTAAAAGAATATAGTAGAAATAGTGCCAAATGACTTCTGAAGCTAAGTCATGTAAAACTTGGAAGCTTCTAACTAATTCATAGAATACTTGCTTAGAATCATTGTTCACCTTATAAAAAGTCCAGTTACCACGAGTCTACTATGCTATGTCATCTTCATTGTGGCTCAGACCAGCAATTCCAGAGACCTGGGAAGATCCCCTGGAGAAGGAAATGTCTACCCCAATGTTCTTGCCTGGAAAATTGCATGGACAGAGAAGTTTGGTGGGCTACAGTTCATGGGGTCATAAAGAATCAGACTTACACTTTTTTTTTTTTTTTCATTATGCTAAAGATGCCACATTGTAGGCATGCCTGGTGACAGCCACAGCTGAATCTAGTCTTCTCCCCAATCCTGACAACCACCAGAAATATAAAAAAAATCTTAGACCTTTAATATCAGATCCACTACCAGCTATAACCCTGCTGATGTCAGGAAGCTAGACCCAAATACCTAACCCACAGAATCATGACCTGGTAGGATCATCCTTCAGTGTCATCTTTTTGCCCTTTCATGCATTTCATGTGGTTCTGTGGCAAGAATAATGGAGTAGTTTGTCATCCCTCCTCAAGTGGACCATGTTTTGTCAGAACTCTCCACTATGACCAGTCTGTCTTGGGTGGCCCTGTACCATGTGGCTCCTGTTTTCATTGAATTATGCAAGTCCCTTCACAATGACTAGGCTGTGGTCCATGAAGGGGTTGTCTCTGCCTAGTTTCGGACTTTCCGTGTTCCTCCTCACTCAGAGCACCTACACTCCTCTCTGGGTGTGTATCTTGGCACACCTTCTTACTTAGTGCATTCCTCCTCCTTAGAGAAGGTGTCCATACCCTTCTTCTCTGGGTATGTATCTCTGCCCTGCCTTCTGGGTTAAACTATTTTCCTTGGTACTCTCCCATGCATTGTGATGTGTCTCTAATAATAAACTTTGTGTCTGTTTTTACAGTTTTTGCCTCTTAGAACCATTTTTACTTTCCAACAGGGGCAGGATCCAGGGCCACTTCACTTCTAGCCTCTAGCCCCTGCTGATTTAGTGGCTAGAAGTCTTGGGTTTCATTCTGATTGTGTGACCTCATGAACTTAGCCTGTCAGACTCATCTGTCCATTTAATTCTCCAGGCAAGAATACTGAAGTGGGTTGCTATTTCTTTCTACTGGTTGCCCAGATTTAACTCCTGAGCAGGGAATAAGATCTCTCTTCAAGACCATGCAGTGCTTTCCCTCAAAGGCTAGTTAGTGGCTCCTTTAGCTTTAAGATCTCCTCTAACTCATTATGATTATTATTACTATTTTTAATTTGGGCATCACTAGACTAAATCACATAAATAACCACTTGCAAATAAAAGCACAGTAAACTTTCCATAACATGTACCCATTCTGAATGATTATCTAGGTATATTTTTATGGAATTCAATTGTGTGTCTTCTGCTTTCATATTTGCCCCTTTCAAAAAATATAAAAAATCTTAGACCTTTAATATCAGATCCACTACCAGCTATAACCCTGCTGATGTCAGGAAGCTAGACCCAAATACCTAACCCACAGAATCATGACCTGGTAGGATCATCCTTCAGTGTCATCTTTTTGCCCTTTCATGCATTTCATGTGGTTCTGTGGCAAGAATAATGGAGTAGTTTGTCATCCCTCCTCAAGTGGACCATGTTTTGTCAGAACTCTCCACTATGACCAGTCTGTCTTGGGTGGCCCTGTACCATGTGGCTCCTGTTTTCATTGAATTATGCAAGTCCCTTCACAATGACTAGGCTGTGGTCCATGAAGGGGTTGTCTCTGCCTAGTTTCGGACTTTCCGTGTTCCTCCTCACTCAGAGCACCTACACTCCTCTCTGGGTGTGTATCTTGGCACACCTTCTTACTTAGTGCATTCCTCCTCCTTAGAGAAGGTGTCCATACCCTTCTTCTCTGGGTATGTATCTCTGCCCTGCCTTCTGGGTTAAACTATTTTCCTTGGTACTCTCCCATGCATTGTGATGTGTCTCTAATAATAAACTTTGTGTCTGTTTTTACAGTTTTTGCCTCTTAGAACCATTTTTACTTTCCAACAGGGGCAGGATCCAGGGCCACTTCACTTCTAGCCTCTAGCCCCTGCTGATTTAGTGGCTAGAAGTCTTGGGTTTCATTCTGATTGTGTGACCTCATGAACTTAGCCTGTCAGACTCATCTGTCCATTTAATTCTCCAGGCAAGAATACTGAAGTGGGTTGCTATTTCTTTCTACTGGTTGCCCAGATTTAACTCCTGAGCAGGGAATAAGATCTCTCTTCAAGACCATGCAGTGCTTTCCCTCAAAGGCTAGTTAGTGGCTCCTTTAGCTTTAAGATCTCCTCTAACTCATTATGATTATTATTACTATTTTTAATTTGGGCATCACTAGACTAAATCACATAAATAACCACTTGCAAATAAAAGCACAGTAAACTTTCCATAACATGTACCCATTCTGAATGATTATCTAGGTATATTTTTATGGAATTCAATTGTGTGTCTTCTGCTTTCATATTTGATTCATACCACCATCCCTTCCCCAAGTGGCCCCCACATATCCTGACATAACTGAAAGCATACCTATTTCATCACTTTTAATATCCATTCAGATTTTTAATGAACTTGTCTATTAAAATATGTGAATGCTTGGCTTTCAAAGGGTTTCCCTGGCAGCTCAGCTGGTAAACAATCTACCTGCAATGCAGCAGACCCAGGTTCAATCCCTGGGAAAGGAAGATCCCTTGGAGAAGGGAATGGCTACCCATTCCAGTATTCTTGCCTGGAGAATCCATTGGACAGAAGAGCCTGGAGTGCTATAGTCCACAGGGTCGCATAGAGTCAGACATGACTGAGCAACTAAGCATACAGCACAACATTGGTCTTCAAAATAAAGTTCAAGGGCATAATGGAGACATTTTTATACTTTAAAACTATGGAGTAGACTATTAAACTTTGGGGTGTTGTTAAGATTCCAGGGATTCTAAGTACTTTCAAGATTGTTTGATTAAGTAAAGCTCTAGGATAAGCTTTACATTCTTATCTAAGGGAGAAAGGACTGAGGTTTCCCCATTTTTCACACCAGAGGACAATGGGGTGGAGCAGGATGTTTTGACATTTTTTCTCACCAGTTCTTCATGTCCCTCTGAGCTCTTTCATTCTGAATATATTCAGGAATGTGGTCCTGAGACCCTGGGACATTTTATTTCCAGTTTATTCTCCTTTCCAATATATACCATCTCTCTATGCCATCCAGCCTCTCTTCTCTTCCCAACCCCCATGGAACTGTTTTCAGTTAATTCTGATCAAATCTATTCACCACTGCTCACTGAGAGGCTTTGTGTCATTGGGTTCCAGTGTCACAGTTGGAAGTACATTTTACAAATAAATCTACCTTGAGATTAGATTATGCATTTGTGCAGGGTTTAGGAAATTTAGGGAGATATCATAACTTGCTAATATAAAATCACATACAAGTAATTATTAATGTTTCAGGTGGATGTGGACACAATTTTAAACACATTTTTTACCTTTAAAACACATAGATAATGTACAACTTTAAACAACAACAGTGGGATTGGAGGCATTTTTGAACAAAACTTGTAAATAAAAAATGATAATTCAGCAATCCACAAGATTGAAAAATCTATAGTTCTTAGTCTTCATAAGAACTTGTTTAACTTCTAGTTCAATTTCAAGTGAGCAGGGTCATAATAACTCTCATTTGTATAATGCTTATGAGTTTATTTTATTTTCTACTCTGTTACTTATTTCAATCCAAAGAATCTTTTTAAAAAGTATGTATTTATTTTGTAAATAAAGACATCATGAATAAGAAAGACTTGGAAAACTGCCCAAGTCAAGCATTGATTCAAATTTTAATTAAGTTTTCTCTTGGTCCTTGAGTAGATAGATATATTGTAGTAGATAGATATATTTATTTTCCTACCATAGCATAGTTGGCAACTGTAGATTTTTTAATCTGACTGGACAAGAATACTTTGAATTCTGTGAGAACTTATAAAGATTTACCTGATCTGTACCTCTTTCTTCTAAGATTCCATTTTCTTTTTCGGAGAGGGGGGTGCATCTTGGGGAGGGAGGGGGGCAGGCAGGCCACTTCTACTGGTCTTTCATTTCTCTATTTTCACCCATCTTTGTTCTTTAGCCCGTGTGGGCCTCCAATCACAGTGGCCTCTGTTGTCGCAGAGCACCGGCTCTGGGCATGCCAGCTCTGGGTTGCATGCTGCCCAAAGGCTCTGTTGATATAATGGTCATGTTTTTCTCTGAGACCCTGGGGACATTTTATTTCCAGTTTATTCTCCTTTCCAATATATACCATCTCTCTATGCCATCCAGCCTCTCTTCTCTTCCCAACCCCCATGGAACTGTTTTCAGTTAATTCTGATCAAATCTATTCACCACTGCTCACTGAGAGGCTTTGTGTCATTGGGTTCCAGTGTCACAGTTGGAAGTACATTTTACAAATAAATCTACCTTGAGATTAGATTATGCATTTGTGCAGGGTTTAGGAAATTTAGGGAGATATCATAACTTGCTAATATAAAATCACATACAAGTAATTATTAATGTTTCAGGTGGATGTGGACACAATTTTAAACACATTTTTTACCTTTAAAACACATAGATAATGTACAACTTTAAACAACAACAGTGGGATTGGAGGCATTTTTGAACAAAACTTGTAAATAAAAAATGATAATTCAGCAATCCACAAGATTGAAAAATCTATAGTTCTTAGTCTTCATAAGAACTTGTTTAACTTCTAGTTCAATTTCAAGTGAGCAGGGTCATAATAACTCTCATTTGTATAATGCTTATGAGTTTATTTTATTTTCTACTCTGTTACTTATTTCAATCCAAAGAATCTTTTTAAAAAGTATGTATTTATTTTGTAAATAAAGACATCATGAATAAGAAAGACTTGGAAAACTGCCCAAGTCAAGCATTGATTCAAATTTTAATTAAGTTTCTCTTGGTCCTTGAGTAGATAGATATATTGTAGTAGATAGATATATTTATTTTCCTACCATAGCATAGTTGGCAACTGTAGATTTTTTAATCTGACTGGACAAGAATACTTTGAATTCTGTGAGAACTTATAAAGATTTACCTGATCTGTACCTCTTTCTTCTAAGATTCCATTTTCTTTTTCGGAGAGGGGGGTGCATCTTGGGGAGGGAGGGGGGCAGGCAGGCCACTTCTACTGGTCTTTCATTTCTCTATTTTCACCCATCTTTGTTCTTTAGCCCGTGTGGGCCTCCAATCACAGTGGCCTCTGTTGTCGCAGAGCACCGGCTCTGGGTGCATGCGCCCAAAGCTCTGGATTGATAATTGGACACACTAGTCCAGCTGCTCCGTGACACATGGGATCTTCCCAGGAGAGGGATCAAACCGGCGCCCCTTGCACTGCAAGGCGGTGTCCTTACCCACTGGGCCACCAGGGAAGCCCCTAAGATTCTATTTTCAACAGGGAATTAAGGTGTCACTTAAAAGCAGTTAGTTTATAGAAGAGGTGGCTGCCATTGCTGCTCTGTCTTTTGTAGATAAAGGTGACCATTACTATGGAGTATGAAAAAGGAAAGTAAATGGAAAGGAGGTGATTTCTGCCTTTAGGATTGAATTCTGATATTGAATCATTTTTTCCTCAGCATGTGGCAATTGAGAAGATATACAATTTTCTTTTCCAGTCTCATTTCTGTGAGATTTTATTAAAATCTGTGAGATTTTTTTAAACATTTTTGAATCAAAGACTGTAAAAAATTGTGACAATTAGACGATCTGAAACGTGAAGAATGACCACACCCAGGACCTAGAGTAGAGTAGATTTTTAATAAATGTCTCACTTTACTGTGAGAACAACCCCTTGTTCATGATGATTCTGTACTGTTAAGCCTTTTTGTATTGAAGAACTATTGATGACACCCATTAAGTAATTAGAACTCTCAAAATAATAGTGCATCATAAATAATTACAACACAGCAACCGATACTGTGTCTAGTATATGAAATTATTACACCGTCTATTATCTATGCAGTACTATTAACTTCATAAACTTATCTCTCACTCAAAATGTAAGTTTATGTATGTTCTTTTTGTTGCTAGAATGATGTTGTCTAATGTGTTATATTTCTTAATAGAAGGTGCTTAGTTCTAAAATGCTGGAATGTGCTGAGTCCAATATTATAATAACATCATCCTATTTATCATCATCACCTTTATTATCATCATTCTTCTCCTCCTTATCATCACTTCTAACATGTAGAGTGTTTACCACCTGTCATCTCCCTTACTAAACAGTTAGATGAATGGCCTTATTAATTTCTCATCACCAACCTTATGGGGATTTTATTATTAACCTCATAGTATAAATAAGAATAACAAGTTTTAGTGTGGTTTGATGAAGTGTTCAAGGTTACAAGCCAGCAGTGTAGTGGAGCTAAGATTTGAGTATAGCCAGTCTTATTTAAGAAACCACTATGCCTTTATGTCTTATTTGGAAATGATGCTAAGATCAGAATTTAGTGCTGGCAAAAATATAGTTTATATATTGATCAAAATTTAGGAAAATGAGTGTGAAAGTGTCAAGCTCAGCTATTTAATTCCACCATTTACAATAATATGTCTGAGAGGTGTATCTGAGGACAGGCAAATTAAGAAGGTTAAAGCTCCGAATGCCAGAGAACATTTTAGTAACACAGGGTTGAGAGTTCAATAAAACTTTAGGATAAAACTTGACTTGACAGACTATTACTGTTGTTGAAGTTCAGTTGGTAAGTCGTGTTTGACCCTGCCACCCCATGAACTGCAGCAGGCCACGCTTGTCTGTGCTTTACTCTCTCCTTGAGTTTGATCAAACCAATGTCCATTGAGTCAGTGATACTATGTGACCATTTCATCCTCTATCGCCCCCTTCTCCTCTTGGCCTCAGTCTTTCCCAGCATTAGGGTCAGGGTCAACTCTTTGCATCAGCTGGTCAAAGTATTAGGGCTTCAGCATCAGCCTTTCCAATGAATATTCATAGTTGATTTCACTTAGGATTGACTAGTTTGATCTCCTTGCTGTCCAAGGGACTCTCAAAAATCTTAGTAACTCCATAGTTCAAAAGTGTCAATTCATCTGTAATCAGACTTCTGTAAGGTCCAACTCTAACCTGTGTACATGGGTACTAGAAAAAACATAGCTTTGACTCTATGGACTTTGTTGGCAAAGTGATGTCTCTGCTTTTACATATACTGCCTAGGTTTGTCATGACTTTTCTTCCAAAGAGCAAGCATCTTTTAATAATATGAATGCAGTCACTATCTGCAGTGATTTTGGAGCCCAAGAAAGTGAATATGTTTCCACATCTTCCCCATCTATTTTCCATAAAGTGATAGGACTGGATGCCATGATCTTAGTCTTTTGAATGCTGAGTTTTAAGCCAGCTCTTTCACTGCCCTCTTTCACCTTCATCAGAGGCTCTTTAGTTCCTCTTCACTTTATGTCATAAGGGTAGTGTCATCTCCGTATATTAGGTTATTGATATTTCTCCTGGCAATCTTGATTATAGGTTGTGCTTCACCCAGATCAGCATTTCACGTGATGTGTTCTGCATATACTTCCCTGGTAGCTCAGATGGTAAAGAATCTTCCTGCAATGCGGGAGACCCAGGTTTGATCTCTGTGTCAGGAAGACCTCCTGGAGAAGGGAGTGGGAACCCACTCCAGTATTCTTGTCTGGAGAATTCCATGTACAGTGGAGGCTGGTGGGATACAGTTCATAGGGTCTCAAAAAGTTGCACATGACCGAGTGACTAACACTTTCACTTTCATTCTGCATATAAGTTATATTAGCAGGGTAACAATATACAGCCTTGACATCCTACTTTCCGAATTTTGGACCATCCATTGTGCCATGTCTGATTCTAACTGCTGCTTTTTGACATGCATACAGGTTTTTCAGGAGGCAGGTATGGTGGTCTGGTATGTCCATCTCTTTAAGAATTCTCCGCAGAGTTTTGTAAGCACACAGTCAAAGGCTTTAGCAGTGATACTATGTGACCATTTCATCCTCTATCGCCCCCTTCTCCTCTTGGCCTCAGTCTTTCCCAGCATTAGGGTCAGGGTCAACTCTTTGCATCAGCTGGTCAAAGTATTAGGGCTTCAGCATCAGCCTTTCCAATGAATATTCATAGTTGATTTCACTTAGGATTGACTAGTTTGATCTCCTTGCTGTCCAAGGACTCTCAAAAATCTTAGTAACTCCATAGTTCAAAAGTGTCAATTCATCTGTAATCAGACTTCTGTAAGGTCCAACTCTAACCTGTGTACATGGGTACTAGAAAAAACATAGCTTTGACTCTATGGACTTTGTTGGCAAAGTGATGTCTCTGCTTTTACATATACTGCCTAGGTTTGTCATGACTTTTCTTCCAAAGAGCAAGCATCTTTTAATAATATGAATGCAGTCACTATCTGCAGTGATTTTGGAGCCCAAGAAAGTGAATATGTTTCCACATCTTCCCCATCTATTTTCCATAAAGTGATAGGACTGGATGCCATGATCTTAGTCTTTTGAATGCTGAGTTTTAAGCCAGCTCTTTCACTGCCCTCTTTCACCTTCATCAGAGGCTCTTTAGTTCCTCTTCACTTTATGTCATAAGGGTAGTGTCATCTCCGTATATTAGGTTATTGATATTTCTCCTGGCAATCTTGATTATAGGTTGTGCTTCACCCAGATCAGCATTTCACGTGATGTGTTCTGCATATACTTCCCTGGTAGCTCAGATGGTAAAGAATCTTCCTGCAATGCGGGAGACCCAGGTTTGATCTCTGTGTCAGGAAGACCTCCTGGAGAAGGGAGTGGGAACCCACTCCAGTATTCTTGTCTGGAGAATTCCATGTACAGTGGAGGCTGGTGGGATACAGTTCATAGGGTCTCAAAAAGTTGCACATGACCGAGTGACTAACACTTTCACTTTCATTCTGCATATAAGTTATATTAGCAGGGTAACAATATACAGCCTTGACATCCTACTTTCCGAATTTTGGACCATCCATTGTGCCATGTCTGATTCTAACTGCTGCTTTTTGACATGCATACAGGTTTTTCAGGAGGCAGGTATGGTGGTCTGGTATGTCCATCTCTTTAAGAATTCTCCGCAGAGTTTTGTAAGCACACAGTCAAAGGCTTTAGCATAGTCAATGAAGCAAAATTAGCTGTTTTTTTTTGTTGTTGTTGTTTTTTCTTTCTAGAATCCTCTTGCTTTCTCTATGATACAGTGAATAATAGAAATCTGATCTTTGATTCCTCTGCCTTTTCTAAATCCAGTTTTTACATCTGGAAGTTCTCACTTCACATTCTATTGAAGCCTAACTTGGAGGATTTTGAGCATGACTTTGATATCAAGATTGAAATGAGTACAATTGTAAGGTAACTTGAACATTCTTTGGGATTGCCCTTCTTTGGGATGGAAATGAAAGCTGACCTTTTATGGTCCTCTGGTTACTGCTGAATTATCCATGTTTGCGGGCATGCTGAGTGAACAGTTTAAGAGCATTATCCTTTAATATTTGAAATAGTTCAGCTGGAATTCCATCACCCTCACTAGCTTTGTTCGTAGTGATGCTTCCTAAGATCTACTTGACTTCACACTGTAGGAAGTCTCTCTAGGTGAGTGATCACACCATCGTGGTTATTGGGGTCAATAAGATATTTTTTGTATAGTTCTTTTGTATATTCTTGCCACTTCTTAATATCTTCTGGTTCTGTTAGGTCCGTATCATTTCTGTCTTTTATTGTGCCAGTCTTAGCATGAAATGTTCACTTGGTATCTCTGATTTTCTTGAAGAGATCTTTAGTCTTTCCCATTCTGTTGTTTCCCTCTATCTCTTTGCATTGTTCTCTTTGGAAGAGTTTCTTATATCTCCTTGCTATTCTCTGGAACTCTTCATTCAGTTGGGAATATCTTTCCCTTTCACCTTTGCCTTTTGCTTCTCTTCTTTTCTCAGCCTTCTCAGATCACTGCTTTGTCATTGTTCATTTCTTTTTCTTGGAGATGGTTTCGGTTATCACCTCCTGTATAATGCTATGAACCTCTGTCCGTAGTTCTTTTTTTTTTTTTTTGAAGATTTATTTATTTATTTATTTACTTTGGGCAGGGATCGGGTTGGGGAGGGAGGGGAGCAGGCGGGCCACTTCTATTGGTCTTTCACCTCTCCATTTTCATTCGTCTTCGTTCTTTGGCTCCTGTGGGCCTCCCATCGCGGTGGCCTCTGTTGTCGCAGAACACCGGCTTTGGATGCATGCACTCCAGAGCTCCGGCTCGGTGATTAGACACATCAGTCCAGCCGCTCTGCGGCACGTGGGATGTTCCCAGGCCACGGCTCAAACCGGTGCCCCTTGCACTGCAAGGCGGTGTCCTTACCCACTGGACCACCAGGGGAAGCCCTGTCCATAGTTCTTAAGCCACTCTGTCTAACAGATTTAGACCCTTGAATCTATTTGTCACATCCACTCTATAATCATAAGGGCTTTGATTTAGGTCATACCTGAATGGCCTAGTGGTTTTGCCCACTTTCTTCAATTTGAACCTGAATTTTGCAATAAGGAGCGGATGATCTGATCCACGGTCAGCTCCAGGTCTTGTCTGTGCTGACTATATAGAGCTTCTCCATCTTTGACTGAAAAGGGTATAACGATTCAGATTTCAGTATAGACCATCTGGTGATGTCCAGATATAGAGTTGGCTCTTGTGTTGTTGGAAGATAGTGTTTATTGTGACCAGTGTGTTCTCTTGACAGAAATCTGTTAGCCCCTGTCCTGGTAAGTATTTCAAATCTGTGGTAATCCACAAATCATGAAATGGAATATTTCCTTTTAAAATTGTCATATTTTCTCTTTGTTTCATGAATATTTATGTATTCTAGTCTCCTCAACAAGATCCTTGATTCTAGGACGGGGACCAAGATTTCTGTTCTTTTTGAGAGTTACAAAGCCTATCACTACTGTGTGTGATGGATCTGCCTTAATTAAAGGAAAGAATATTTGTGAAAATCGTGGGGTTTCTTCCTACATGTGGTCCCTCCAAGGACAGGCTACATGATTGATTTGATCCACCACAAAATGAAAATACAGAGCCAGATGTTCAGACAGTATTAAGAATTTCCAGATGGAGACAACAGAGCTTAAACCAAAATTGAAGACCTTATGAGCTTGGTGTCCAATACGCCTGCACAGATCACATATTCCTGAAGGCAGCTCTGGGTTTTCTACAGGGCTTGAACCCAAGTTTTTATATATCCAAGAATGCATGGCTGTTTTGATTGATGACTACCCATTTTCACGTGTTTTTTGGGGGCCCCCATGCCTGTTGTCGAGAACACCGGCTTTGGATGCATGCACTCCAGAGCTCCGGCTCGGTGATTAGACACATCAGTCCAGCCGCTCTGCGGCACGTGGGATGTTCCCAGGCCACGGCTCAAACCGGTGCCCCTTGCACTGCAAGGCGGTGTCCTTACCCACTGGACCACCAGGGGAAGCCCTGTCCATAGTTCTTAAGCCACTCTGTCTAACAGATTTAGACCCTTGAATCTATTTGTCACATCCACTCTATAATCATAAGGGCTTTGATTTAGGTCATACCTGAATGGCCTAGTGGTTTTGCCCACTTTCTTCAATTTGAACCTGAATTTTGCAATAAGGAGCGGATGATCTGATCCACGGTCAGCTCCAGGTCTTGTCTGTGCTGACTATATAGAGCTTCTCCATCTTTGACTGAAAAGGGTATAACGATTCAGATTTCAGTATAGACCATCTGGTGATGTCCAGATATAGAGTTGGCTCTTGTGTTGTTGGAAGATAGTGTTTATTGTGACCAGTGTGTTCTCTTGACAGAAATCTGTTAGCCCCTGTCCTGGTAAGTATTTCAAATCTGTGGTAATCCACAAATCATGAAATGGAATATTTCCTTTTAAAATTGTCATATTTTCTCTTTGTTTCATGAATATTTATGTATTCTAGTCTCCTCAACAAGATCCTTGATTCTAGGACGGGGACCAAGATTTCTGTTCTTTTTGAGAGTTACAAAGCCTATCACTACTGTGTGTGATGGATCTGCCTTAATTAAAGGAAAGAATATTTGTGAAAATCGTGGGGTTTCTTCCTACATGTGGTCCCTCCAAGGACAGGCTACATGATTGATTTGATCCACCACAAAATGAAAATACAGAGCCAGATGTTCAGACAGTATTAAGAATTTCCAGATGGAGACAACAGTGCTTAAACCAAAATTGAAGACCTTATGAGCTTGGTGTCCAATACGCCTGCACAGATCACATATTCCTGAAGGCAGCTCTGGGTTTTCTCTACAGGGCTTGAACCCAAGTTTTTATATATCCAAGAATGCATGGCTATTTTGATTGATGAATATAATAAAAGTTTCATGTAGGAGCTGTATGCCATTTTTTCTACAGTAGAGTTGATTTGGCTCATATTTATGATTTAGAAACTCCTTATTTAAAAAGTATAATCATGCTTTTATTTTATCATCATCAAATTCTATCTCCATCATTATAATTCTTTCTATTATTGATAATTACACTTATCTAGCTATATTCTGTAGCCAGGAGATATACTATTAATTAAGAAATGACCATCTAATTTAACCCCAAGCAAACTATATATGAAGTTCAGTGACTGAGACATTTGTCAAATATAAAACATCTTACAAAAAATAGAGCATGGTTTCAGTCCAGATATCTTGGATGCCAATGCCCAGTGTCATTCTAACAAAATATAGAATAAAATGTTAGCAAGAAATATTAGAACTTCATCCTCAGCAATGTGTTTCTTTTGTTTATCTTACTGTATATTTTTGGTTTTCCCTTACATTTTATCAAAAAGATTTAGGAGCAGACATAAAGATATGGCAGGACTTATTAATAAAATCCTACATGATAATATCTGCTTTCATATGCCAAATGAGTAGAGAAAGGAATTAGATGTACTTTTGAGAAGAAGGTTGAATTATTTGTCGGGGTTTTTTGTTTGTTTTAGAACACTCTTCTAGAACTCACCTTTTTATACATGCATGTAGCAATTTGGATGATTTTGTTTAAAATACACAAGCATAGGTATTTGAATTTCTCTTTTAAGAGTTATTTCAAATCTGTGTCCAAATCATGATTTTCAAAATTGTCATATTTTCTCTTTGTTTCATGAATATTTATGTATTCTAGTCTCCTCAACAAGATCCTTGATTCTAGGACGGGGACCAAGATTTCTGTTCTTTTTGAGAGTTACAAAGCCTATCACTACTGTGTGTGATGGATCTGCCTTAATTAAAGGAAAGAATATTTGTGAAAATCGTGGGGTTTCTTCCTACATGTGGTCCCTCCAAGGACAGGCTACATGATTGATTTGATCCACCACAAAATGAAAATACAGAGCCAGATGTTCAGACAGTATTAAGAATTTCCAGATGGAGACAACAGAGCTTAAACCAAAATTGAAGACCTTATGAGCTTGGTGTCCAATACGCCTGCACAGATCACATATTCCTGAAGGCAGCTCTGGGTTTTCTCTACAGGGCTTGAACCCAAGTTTTTATATATCCAAGAATGCATGGCTGTTTTGATTGATGAATATAATAAAAGTTTCATGTAGGAGCTGTATGCCATTTTTTCTACAGTAGAGTTGATTTGGCTCATATTTATGATTTAGAAACTCCTTATTTAAAAAGTATAATCATGCTTTTATTTTATCATCATCAAATTCTATCTCCATCATTATAATTCTTTCTATTATTGATAATTACACTTATCTAGCTATATTCTGTAGCCAGGAGATATACTATTAATTAAGAAATGACCATCTAATTTAACCCCAAGCAAACTATATATGAAGTTCAGTGACTGAGACATTTGTCAAATATAAAACATCTTACAAAAAATAGAGCATGGTTTCAGTCCAGATATCTTGGATGCCAATGCCCAGTGTCATTCTAACAAAATATAGAATAAAATGTTAGCAAGAAATATTAGAACTTCATCCTCAGCAATGTGTTTCTTTTGTTTATCTTACTGTATATTTTTGGTTTTCCCTTACATTTTATCAAAAAGATTTAGGAGCAGACATAAAGATATGGCAGGACTTATTAATAAAATCCTACATGATAATATCTGCTTTCATATGCCAAATGAGTAGAGAAAGGAATTAGATGTACTTTTGAGAAGAAGGTTGAATTATTTGTCGGGGTTTTTTGTTTGTTTTAGAACACTCTTCTAGAACTCACCTTTTTATACATGCATGTAGCAATTTGGATGATTTTGTTTAAAATACACAAGCATAGGTATTTGAATTTCTCTTTTAAGAGTTATTTGCACATGAATTATCATTTAATAATTATTTAAAATGTTCTCTACTTATATTTCTATAAAATATATTTGATTAAGGCATAAGGGTTCATGAACTGTTCTTTCTTACTACATGAGTCAAAAAACCAATATTGAAATGTAAAAGTGTGATTTCCAAATTGTGTTAGTAAAACATTATATAGATATACTATTTTAATAGCTTTCCAATTAAATAGAAGAAGTGTTCTTATTTCTTCATGTCTTATCTATTTTGCAAAGTATGCATGACAAAATTAAATTTACTTCTGACTTAGTTCAGTTTAATACACACACAGACACACATACACACTCGTTCACACACACATAATAAGCAAATAGCTAAGTTGTCCAGATGGGTGAAGTAAAGGATCTGAAGAGTGTAGAATAAGGGATACTGGTTATGAGAATTTTTGTTTCAACAACACTTGTAGATGAGCTACCCTGTCATATATGTGCAACTAAGCCTCTATTTTCCCCTTCTGATCACTTCTGTAGCACTGATTCTTCTTTATATATATAACCTTAGGATTATCTTTTCAATACCCTTATCATTATCTGTCTTCTCTGTAGAATGAAAGATTTCTGTGTATCTCGGGAAAATTATACTATTTTTGAATGTTTAAATCTATAATAATAAATATGTTTAATGTATCAACTAGTACTATATTTTTTACTGCAATATTACATATGGTATCTGTAAATACCTCATCTTTAAAATGTTTGCTAATTACTGGTGAGATTGAGCATTTCTTTATATTCTTTCTAAGAGTATAGACTTTCCCTTTGATAAATCAGCTGTTTTTAGTTCTTTGAATATTTTTATATTTCAACTTGTCCTTCCTAATTTGCAGATATTTCTTAGATGTTCACAGTGTACATCAAAAACCAACACAACACTGTAAAGCAATTATCCCTCAATAAAGAGAGATGTGATGTAATTAAATTTTCCACATGTAAAGGCAAAAATCTACAATAGAAACAAAAATGAACCTGTAGCTAAGCTATTGAGTTTGTATCCTGTTTCATGCTACCAAATGAGAGTGTAGTTCTGACAAGAAAGATAAATTCTGTCTATGGGGATTAGGAACCATGCCACTGACAGGGTAACCTCTGAGCAGGTCTTGAGAGTATGAATACAATTTCACTTCAACAGTTTTGAGAAGAGTTAGTTTAGGCAGCAGAAGTCTTAACCACTTACATTTATAGGGCAGTTCCTCATTCACTGAGTAGCCTCCCTAGCTTTGTTGTATTTAATTAGAAAACTAATGCTGCAAAGTTAAGTAAGGGGATAATATTCTTCTTCTTCTTGAAGTATACTTGTTTTACACTGTTAATTTGGGGTGTACAGTAAAGTGCCTCAGATTATTTTCCATAAAAAACCCATAGGTTTCTATGCATGTAAAATGCAAGTAAGAATATCCATCATAATGGATTATTAAATCAAAAATACAAGTTCATTAAGTGCTTAGATCATTGCCTGATACATTTTGAACAGCACATAGGTACTGTTATTGTTAATATCGTTGTCATTATCTTCATCATTATTAAACAATGGACTGATGTTTTCAACACTTTTTACAAAATAATTCATTCTTTCTGCATTAGTGCACTGCTTTTAGAGATCAGTCCCTTGTGAACTAATTTTCCAAATATACATAAGTAGTTTGCTGGATTTATATGCTGACCCTCTGGTTTATTTCTCATTTGCTTCAGCATCTCATATTATTTGATTTGCTGTAGCTCTTGTATCTTCATAGCTGATAAATGAGAATGCTCAACTGATATTACTTTTCAAATTGTCTTAGCTATTGGAATACTGCAATACTGTGATTCTTTGATAAAATTGAATTGTTTTATTAATTAAAAAGTTTATTGGTCTTTTATTAAAATAAGGTTTAAATTATCACTCAATTTAAAGAGAATCGAAGCCTTTATAATACTGTCACTATAACTGTTGTGAAATAATTCTCAGTATATTTGTATTTTGCATTCTGTCTTTTATAGTGACTCGTAAACTCCCCACAAAGGTTTTGTTAGGTTAATTTCTTAGATACATTATAGTTTTGTTGCTTAAGTAAGTGATCCTATTTTTAATTTCATTTTTAACTTGTGTTTACTGATTAAAAGGAATCAGTAAATTAGTTTTGAACATTTTATATCTTGCGAGTTTCTGAAATTGTATGATTTCTAATAATTATTCTGTAATAGATAATTATATATCTTCAATTACTATATTTTTTCACTTTGAATCTGTATTTATTTTCTTGTATGTATGCATTAACCAATATTCCTTCTACAATATTGAACATTAACAGTGATATCTAACATTTCTATCTTGTTCCTGACCTGTAAAGAACATATACTTTAGATATTTGGCACATTCCTTGCATTAACTTTATAATCAAACATAATAAATTTTGATATGATAATAGATGTTAACAATTGAACAAATCCATAGTATAAAAGGAATAGATATGTTATACCAAAAGCTTATGTATATGTATAGTTCTCAATGATTTAATTTAGGAAAAGACAGTTAAAATATTCCACGTAAAACAAAACACCATTTTATAAGACTGTCTCAAAACAAGAACAGTTTCACTTTGCGTCTCATCAAGAATGGCCCTGAACCCTTTGCCTTTCTGCCTTGGAATAGGCTCAATTTTATATTCAGCTCTACAATATGTTCATTAAAATGTTTCAGGTGATATACTTTGGATACAATACTTGAATCTGGAATAGAAAATCATTTGGTAAACTCGACCTTGGGCAAGCTATTAACTTCTAATCTGCATACCTCAGGATTATTAAAAATTAAATAAAATAATGGAGTAAGGAACATAGCCCATATTTCCCTCTCTCTCTCTCTTCTTTCATTAGCAAAATTATCTCTGACTTTACTTATGCATATTACTATTAAGATTAATTAATATAAATTCATTGCATCAACAAAATATGTGATGTAAGGTGAACTTTACGTCCTTGTGCTTGTTTGTTGGTTTTAAGAAATTTTAAATGTTTCAACCATTTACTCTGTAACAATAATTTATGAAAAGCATAACATCTCTACATTTGTTTATCCTATTTCTGTGATGAAATTAGAAGAAAGCCCTAGTGACATCGGTGGTTTAAAATAGTTCAATGCTTCTCCTTACATAGCATTTTGATTTTTCTGACCATAAGATAGACCTCAATACAAAAAGTTTCCTGGTGCCCAGGTAGAAAGACATAAAGAATATTCTTTATATGTCTAATGAAACAGTGACAAGTAGAAATCTGGATACATATAATCTGTGTTATAGGAATGTTTTCTGTTTGTGTGTTTGTTTCTTATCACTAAGTTTTTATGAGTAGCAACTACTTGAAGTTGATACACTTTCTAATGATCTCATTCATCAAGTATCTCAATTTCCAGGAAATAACATTTGATATAATTCAGAGAAGGAGATATCTGACTAGATTGTGCAGCTTAATTATAACCATTTTCCTTCGGTATCCTATTGTGCTTTGATATGTAATGCCAACATTATCCTGTTGCCTACAATTTGCAGCCATTTAAGTCAAAATAAGAAAAAAGCATGTGTGCCCTGCTTTTGTGGAAAACTGCTGAGGTATTGCTACATATCAAGCAGATTAGAAAATCAGAATTGAATCTTCCATGTTGCTCTGATCATTATTTCATTGAAATCATAAATGCTATGCAAAGTGCTTTCACATCCAGAGTCTCTGTTAATGTAAATAGCAGACCCCACAAGACAGAAATTAGGAACTTCATTTGACATTGAGAATGATGAAGTTTAGGAAAGTCCTGTGTTCTTTTTCAGGTAACAAATTACAAAGTAACAGGATTGAGATCTACCCCCAGTTCTTCTCTATTCTACTTCAATGTCCATTGTTTAACTTCTTTCTTTAGTGTGGCTCCATGGAAACTTGGGGAACTGTGTTTAAAAAAGGAACAGATGATGAGCTGTTAATACTTTTTTTTTCTTTTTTCCTAAAAGAGAACATATTTGTTTATATTATTCTTTTCCTTTTTACAATCCCTATACGTCTAAATTATATTAAAAAATATATGAGAAATGAAGTTATTTTAAACTGAGATTTTTTAACAGAGGATTTCCACATTATGATTTTTATTTACATGAATTTTCAGAAGTTTTAAATAATTATTTTCCAATTGCACAATGTAACTAAAAGCTCTGGTTTATCACTTGTATATTTCTTAAAAAACATTTAGTTATTTTCTGACCATAAGATAGACCTCAATACAAAAAGTTTCCTGGTGCCCAGGTAGAAAGACATAAAGAATATTCTTTATATGTCTAATGAAACAGTGACAAGTAGAAATCTGGATACATATAATCTGTGTTATAGGAATGTTTTCTGTTTGTGTGTTTGTTTCTTATCACTAAGTTTTTATGAGTAGCAACTACTTGAAGTTGATACACTTTCTAATGATCTCATTCATCAAGTATCTCAATTTCCAGGAAATAACATTTGATATAATTCAGAGAAGAAGATATCTGACTAGATTGTGCAGCTTAATTATAACCATTTTCCTTCGGTATCCTATTGTGCTTTGATATGTAATGCCAACATTATCCTGTTGCCTACAATTTGCAGCCATTTAAGTCAAAATAAGAAAAAAGCATGTGTGCCCTGCTTTTGTGGAAAACTGCTGAGGTATTGCTACATATCAAGCAGATTAGAAAATCAGAATTGAATCTTCCATGTTGCTCTGATCATTATTTCATTGAAATCATAAATGCTATGCAAAGTGCTTTCACATCCAGAGTCTCTGTTAATGTAAATAGCAGACCCCACAAGACAGAAATTAGGAACTTCATTTGACATTGAGAATGATGAAGTTTAGGAAAGTCCTGTGTTCTTTTTCAGGTAACAAATTACAAAGTAACAGGATTGAGATCTACCCCCAGTTCTTCTCTATTCTACTTCAATGTCCATTGTTTAACTTCTTTCTTTAGTGTGGCTCCATGGAAACTTGGGGAACTGTGTTTAAAAAAGGAACAGATGATGAGCTGTTAATACTTTTTTTTTCTTTTTTCCTAAAAGAGAACATATTTGTTTATATTATTCTTTTCCTTTTTACAATCCCTATACGTCTAAATTATATTAAAAAATATATGAGAAATGAAGTTATTTTAAACTGAGATTTTTTAACAGAGGATTTCCACATTATGATTTTTATTTACATGAATTTTCAGAAGTTTTAAATAATTATTTTCCAATTGCACAATGTAACTAAAAGCTCTGGTTTATCACTTGTATATTTCTTAAAAAACATTTAGTTTAGGAAATTATGTTTAGAATCAAAATCATCCAGTTCAAATATTGATAGTTGAGGCTTTTATTAATTTACTTATAAATACAAGCCTGCTTCATGAATGATCCAGGTTAAAAAAATAGTCTTTTTCTAAAATGGTTTAAATATTTATTTTAGCTTACTTCTTTCTAAAATATCTCGCTGATACTTGAAGAGCTACCTATGTGTTCTTTATATCGGGTGTGAAATTGGATGTTTTCAGATAACAGATTTTTTTTAAAGGAATTGACTGATGTGGTTAGAGCACTGCCAGAGAAACTGGGGTCTTCAAAGTAGGCTATTGGAAAGGGCAAATTGGAACTTGAAGGCATGAGCAGAAGCAGGTGTCCACAGGCGCGATTTCTTCCTCTTTCAAGACCTGTTTTGCTTTTAAGGTCTTTCAGTTGGTTGAATCAAGCCCAGCAAGAGCACCTAGGATAATATTCCTTATCTAACGCCAATCAATTATGGAATATAATTACGTCTACATAATATCTTTACAGTCAATACCTAGCTTACTGTTGACTAAACACCAGAGCACTATAACCTGGCCAGATTGACTCATCAAAAAGATCATCATGATGTTGAAGTACAGACTTTACAGATATGCATAGACTTTAGAGGCAGCATTGTTTGGGGATCAAGGAAAAATTTAGATTATTAGTTTTGACAGTTATAAACTCATGATATTTTTTCAAGCCTTTCTGGACCATCTTTCCTCATCTAATATCATGGACATGATGTTACACTATTTGAGAATATTTCTAAGGTTAAATGAGATGATTATTTACCTTCAGTGCTTCTCCAAAGATTTTTTAATGTATCTTTTCCTTTTTACAATCCCTATACGTCTAAATTATATTAAAAAATATATGAGAAATGAAGTTATTTTAAACTGAGATTTTTTAACAGAGGATTTCCACATTATGATTTTTATTTACATGAATTTTCAGAAGTTTTAAATAATTATTTTCCAATTGCACAATGTAACTAAAAGCTCTGGTTTATCACTTGTATATTTCTTAAAAAACATTTAGTTTAGGAAATTATGTTTAGAATCAAAATCATCCAGTTCAAATATTGATAGTTGAGGCTTTTATTAATTTACTTATAAATACAAGCCTGCTTCATGAATGATCCAGGTTAAAAAAATAGTCTTTTTCTAAAATGGTTTAAATATTTATTTTAGCTTACTTCTTTCTAAAATATCTCGCTGATACTTGAAGAGCTACCTATGTGTTCTTTATATCGGGTGTGAAATTGGATGTTTTCAGATAACAGATTTTTTTTAAAGGAATTGACTGATGTGGTTAGAGCACTGCCAGAGAAACTGGGGTCTTCAAAGTAGGCTATTGGAAAGGGCAAATTGGAACTTGAAGGCATGAGCAGAAGCAGGTGTCCACAGGCGCGATTTCTTCCTCTTTCAAGACCTGTTTTGCTTTTAAGGTCTTTCAGTTGGTTGAATCAAGCCCAGTAAGAGCACCTAGGATAATATTCCTTATCTAACGCCAATCAATTATGGAATATAATTACGTCTACATAATATCTTTACAGTCAATACCTAGCTTACTGTTGACTAAACACCAGAGCACTATAACCTGGCCAGATTGACTCATCAAAAAGATCATCATGATGTTGAAGTACAGACTTTACAGATATGCATAGACTTTAGAGGCAGCATTGTTTGGGGATCAAGGAAAAATTTAGATTATTAGTTTTGACAGTTATAAACTCATGATATTTTTTCAAGCCTTTCTGGACCATCTTTCCTCATCTAATATCATGGACATGATGTTACACTATTTGAGAATATTTCTAAGGTTAAATGAGATGATTATTTACCTTCAGTGCTTCTCCAAGATTCTAATCTAAATTAGATGTCCACTTTATGTTCTTTCTAGCACCATGTATTTTTCTTCGAATCAACAAGTTCATTGTGTACCTGTCTATGTAGTTGTGCATTTTCATTTATATTTGACTCTCTTCCGCAGTGGTAAGCTTCAGGATCATAAGGAACACATTTCTTTTTGCTCATGATTACGTATCTGTGAATTTTCTTAGTCCATTAGCAGATCTCAAAATACTGGCTGTTAAGATACATAAACAGCCTTTGTATTTTGTCAGTTGCCAAGGAATTTAAGAAATCAAACTATCCATAAAACAACAGATTCCTCTGAACTAAAGTTAATTTGCTTGGGTGGAATCAGCTAAACATTGCAAAATAAACTAAAATCTCTGTTTTGAGTTTTACTAGTGTAGAATATGACAGTTTATCCAATTGGTACAAATGATAAATAGACTTAGAATAATTGAGCTTTGTTTTGTCTTCTCTGAACCATGAAATGCAATTTAGGATTTGCTCTTTCAAATTAAAATCAGGAAAAAAACCAAAAAGACAAAAACTGGGAGAAAATAGGGAAAGGGGAAGCTGTTCTCCAGCCCTGTAGCTTAAAATCTGGACCTACCAGCACCTTTTGACAGCTGTTATTGCAAATCAGTGTCCCTATGGGTAGAACCCCCTTCATTTCAACAGTGCTGACATGGTTCAGAAGAGGTTGTGTTTGATAATAGAAATTCAGATAATGACATTATTGTTACCTATTTTTTGTCACATCAACTGAGTGCCAGAAGGACTGGTCTCATCCTAAATGTGGCATTCTGTGTATAAACATCAGTCAGAAAAATGTCCCCTGACCCAATAGTATTTACATCAAGCACCTCAACTGTTGTTAGCTCTCAAAGAATAAGAAACACACGTGGAGGGAGGTACACATGACTGAGTTTTCTCAAGGTCATGCTACTAGTTGATGTGGATCTTGGGCATAACAACTCTGTTCCCCAGTGCACTGCACAGGTAATGACCATATTCTTCATTCTAAGTTGGAGAAGAAGATCAAAACTAGGAGTAGCCACTATGACATTCTTTCTATTGTTCAAATCAACAAAGTCATTTTATGGAAGAAAGCAGAATTTTAAAGTATGCTCATTATAGAAGAATAAACATTGTATACTTTCTGAGGTGGGGAAACCAAGAAAAGGTACAAAACAGAAAAAAATATGAAGGTACAAATGAAAGGGCAACATATGGAGACAAAAGAAAGGTGTCTTGAATGTTGGGATACAAAAACAGTATAAAAATTACACAAGACAAAGGTGCTCCTACTTTTTAAAATGTGCAAGTGGAAACAGCTTCATAGCACAGGGATGGGATATAGATCTCTTGAACCTCCTTCCCAACCCTTCCATCCCACCCCTCTAGGGGTCATCAGCTCGCTGAGTATATATATACATATACATACCTGATTCATGCAGCAGAAACTAACACAACATTATAAAGCAATTGTACTCCAATAAAAAATAAATTAAAATATGATGCCCGTAATGCACAGAGATTCTTTTGGAGGATCATCCAATTTGGGGACTTCTTTGTCCTTAAATGATGAGCATTCCAATTGTCAATAAAAGTGTTTTGATTCATTAAAAAAAAAAAAATGTGCAAGTTAGGAGGTACCTGCATTATAAACTTGAATAAAATTTAATTTTAATTATATGATTATATTGCATGAGATTTTTTTTATTTTAGGGTTTTTAATTGTAAAACCTCTTAATGTACTCATAATGCAATATCATTTCCAAAAATGTATTTGTATAGAATTGTTTAGAAAGATATCTCTTGTCTAAAGTAAGGTGCATCAGGACATGCCTGGACACGTCTCAGAAAAATGGTCAAAATCCAAAACAGAGCCTGTCACTTCTGGCTATTTTCCTCATGTTTAGTTCACTCTAGCACTTAGAGATGGTTGATTTCATTGTGGTATAATCGTGAGCACGTTCTCCTAGGATGTGGATACTCATGTATAATTCTAACCCAAGGGTATGATATTAGCAAGTCAGTCCCCTCTTCACAAGCTGCTAATTGGAAATCAGAATGCAAGTTAAATTTATATCTTATTCTGCAACTTTCATATAGGGAATATAGATATACTTTAAGAACTGTATCTACTGTGTGTGTTGCTCAGTCCTGTTCAACTCTGCGATCCGTTGGACTGTATACCGCCAGGCTCAGCTGTCCATGGAATTCTCCAGACAAGAATACTGAAGTGGGTTCCCATTTCCTTCTTCAGGGGATCGTCCTGACTGAGGGATTGAACCTGGATCTCCTGCATTACAGGCAGATTCTTTGCCATCTGAGCCACCAGGGGAAGCCCAGATGGTTCATTAAGTACCTGCCTGCCAATGTAGGAGACACAGGAAATGCTGGTTCAATTCCTGGGTCAGGAAGAGCCCCTGGTGGAAGGCATGGCAACCCACTCAGGTATTCTTGCCTGGAGAATCCCATGGACACAAGAAACGTGATGGACTATACTCCATGAGGTCACAAAGAGTTGGACATAACTGAAGTGACTTAGCATGTGTGTATCTACTATAGGTTACATATTTATTACAGTAATTCATTTTAATAAACATCACTTAAGATTCAATTTTCTCCTTTGATAAAACATTCAGTATTTCATCCTTTTGTGTACATGCTGCCCTATTCTTCTCATTCATGTTAAGTGGCCAATTCAGATGTGAATCCTTGTGATTCCTTGCTAAGCTAACTTGTTTGCTTAACGTGTTCTGTTTCTCTTTCTGTGGCCTCATGTTTATGCACTTTGGCAGGCCTGTAAATTGAGTGTCATTTTCCAAGCACATTTTCTTAGATACACTTGGAGAGAAACAATATTATCAACCTTTTCAAGCTCCTTATAGATTGCTTTTGTCTTTTGATATGAAGCATCTTTAAAGGGGCTCTTGTCTAAAGTAAGGTGCATCAGGACATGCCTGGACACGTCTCAGAAAAATGGTCAAAATCCAAAACAGAGCCTGTCACTTCTGGCTATTTTCCTCATGTTTAGTTCACTCTAGCACTTAGAGATGGTTGATTTCATTGTGGTATAATCGTGAGCACGTTCTCCTAGGATGTGGATACTCATGTATAATTCTAACCCAAGGGTATGATATTAGCAAGTCAGTCCCCTCTTCACAAGCTGCTAATTGGAAATCAGAATGCAAGTTAAATTTATATCTTATTCTGCAACTTTCATATAGGGAATATAGATATACTTTAAGAACTGTATCTACTGTGTGTGTTGCTCAGTCCTGTTCAACTCTGCGATCCGTTGGACTGTATACCGCCAGGCTCAGCTGTCCATGGAATTCTCCAGACAAGAATACTGAAGTGGGTTCCCATTTCCTTCTTCAGGGGATCGTCCTGACTGAGGGATTGAACCTGGATCTCCTGCATTACAGGCAGATTCTTTGCCATCTGAGCCACCAGGGGAAGCCCAGATGGTTCATTAAGTACCTGCCTGCCAATGTAGGAGACACAGGAAATGCTGGTTCAATTCCTGGGTCAGGAAGAGCCCCTGGTGGAAGGCATGGCAACCCACTCAGGTATTCTTGCCTGGAGAATCCCATGGACACAAGAAACGTGATGGACTATACTCCATGAGGTCACAAAGAGTTGGACATAACTGAAGTGACTTAGCATGTGTGTATCTACTATAGGTTACATATTTATTACAGTAATTCATTTTAATAAACATCACTTAAGATTCAATTTTCTCCTTTGATAAAACATTCAGTATTTCATCCTTTTGTGTACATGCTGCCCTATTCTTCTCATTCATGTTAAGTGGCCAATTCAGATGTGAATCCTTGTGATTCCTTGCTAAGCTAACTTGTTTGCTTAACGTGTTCTGTTTCTCTTTTCTGTGGCCTCATGTTTATGCACTTTGGCAGGCCTGTAAATTGAGTGTCATTTTCCAAGCACATTTTCTTAGATACACTTGGAGAGAAACAATATTATCAACCTTTTCAAGCTCCTTATAGATTGCTTTTGTCTTTTTGATATGACATCATGTCATTAGGTTGCACCCAGTTTGTGCGTTTAGAATACCAGGTGGATCTGATATGAGAGATTAGAGTTCTGGGTTCTAGTCCTGACTTTGTAAATAATTCTCTTGCAACTTGTGGAATCTATCTCATTATTCATTTGTTTAGACAAATGTGTATGAATTGCCTCAGAAAAGAATGCAATAATGGATAATCAAAATTCCTGTTCTCCTTGAGTTCACAGTCTAATGGTAAAAACAAATGCAAAGAAATCAGTGAAGTACACAATGGTAAGTGAATGCTTAAAAGTGCTCTCACATGCTAGACCATAATGAGTACTGCCTACAGGTTTGTTGAAACTGTACATATCTTTTGAACTAGGTCTTAGAAGCTGAATTACATTGTTGGCAGCAGTGAAGGAAAGTATACTTCAAGAAGGGTTGCAATGAAGATTTTGTAGGGCAAGAAGAAAGAATTCTGTTCTGCAACACCATCTTTGGAATCTTTATTTTTCTTACTATCACTAAGAAAAAAAATTATAATTATGTATTTATTGGTATCACATCTTTTTTTCCCCCATAGTACATGCCTGTCATTAAATATGTTTTGAGGTTAGAGACCATGTATTTTCATTATAGTGTAAGCAGCATCTTTCATCCACATGAGAGAAATATTTTGAAAGAATGATTAAATTGTTGCCTATGGAACAGGAGTATACTTATATTCCATGCAAGAGGTGTGCATGATTCTATTTCTGTTATTTCGGCTTTAATATGATCACAATGATAGCAAAATGAGCAGTAATGGGGAAAAAATGGACTATACTCCATGAGGTCACAAAGAGTTGGACATAACTATATGCATGTGTGTATCTACTATAGGTTACATATTTATTACAGTAATTCATTTTAATAAACATCACTTAAGATTCAATTTTCTCCTTTGATAAAACATTCAGTATTTCATCCTTTTGTGTACATGCTGCCCTATTCTTCTCATTCATGTTAAGTGGCCAATTCAGATGTGAATCCTTGTGATTCCTTGCTAAGCTAACTTGTTTGCTTAACGTGTTCTGTTTCTCTTTTCTGTGGCCTCATGTTTATGCACTTTGGCAGGCCTGTAAATTGAGTGTCATTTTCCAAGCACATTTTCTTAGATACACTTGGAGAGAAACAATATTATCAACCTTTTCAAGCTCCTTATAGATTGCTTTTGTCTTTTTGATATGACATCATGTCATTAGGTTGCACCCAGTTTGTGCGTTTAGAATACCAGGTGGATCTGATATGAGAGATTAGAGTTCTGGGTTCTAGTCCTGACTTTGTAAATAATTCTCTTGCAACTTGTGGAATCTATCTCATTATTCATTTGTTTAGACAAATGTGTATGAATTGCCTCAGAAAAGAATGCAATAATGGATAATCAAAATTCCTGTTCTCCTTGAGTTCACAGTCTAATGGTAAAAACAAATGCAAAGAAATCAGTGAAGTACACAATGGTAAGTGAATGCTTAAAAGTGCTCTCACATGCTAGACCATAATGAGTACTGCCTACAGGTTTGTTGAAACTGTACATATCTTTTGAACTAGGTCTTAGAAGCTGAATTACATTGTTGGCAGCAGTGAAGGAAAGTATACTTCAAGAAGGGTTGCAATGAAGATTTTGTAGGGCAAGAAGAAAGAATTCTGTTCTGCAACACCATCTTTGGAATCTTTATTTTTCTTACTATCACTAAGAAAAAAAATTATAATTATGTATTTATTGGTATCACATCTTTTTTTCCCCCATAGTACATGCCTGTCATTAAATATGTTTTGAGGTTAGAGACCATGTATTTTCATTATAGTGTAAGCAGCATCTTTCATCCACATGAGAGAAATATTTTGAAAGAATGATTAAATTGTTGCCTGTGGAACAGGAGTATACTTATATTCCATGCAAGAGGTGTGCATGATTCTATTTCTGTTATTTTGGCTTTAATATGATCACAATGATAGCAAAATGAGCAGTAAAGTGAAGCAGGGACAAGAAAGGCATGACTGGCAAAAAACAAAATAGCTCTTTAACTCGTGTGTGAAATTAAGAAACAGTTATATTTTCATAAATGACTAATAGATATGCATACGTGAAACAAGGCCGATAATCAGGTGACTAGGAATTTGATTCTGTTTCCCCACTTGAGTACTATGTCACCCGAAGCACTTTAATCTTTCTGGATGTCAAATTTTTCACCTATTAAACTAAGTAATTAAAATGCAATTATCTCTAAATCCGTGTGTAGTTTAAACATTCCATGTGACAAAATAGATAACCAAGTAACATGAGGTATATAGAAATGGAAATGTTAATTAAAAAAATTTAGAAGAAATACATACCTTTATATAATGGCCTATACTTTTTAAATGCTTAATACATGTTGATGGATCCGTCTTGTATTATCTTCTTAAGTCCAGCACTATTTGTGCCTGGGCATAGTTTTTCTACTAGAATATTAGATGTAAGTGTGAAAACGTCTTTCTCACAGGTATTTTCTGTCATGTCTGACTGTTCAGGTTGAGTACTGTACAAAGAAGTCATGCCTCAGAGGAATCCCATTGGTATCTTAGATGTGGAGACTCTGGGCTTTCAGGACAAGTTGCAGAGCAGCAAGAACGTATTTAGTTTGCAGCTCTCATGCTCGGTTGTGCTCTTCTTATGACGTGTTCCAGATATACCCTGACGTAGCTTTCTCTTTAGAGAAAAGAGAGGCCTTACTCTGAGGCCTGATTTCTTTTTCTTCATTCAATGTTGAATTTGACACAGTCATCTTAAGGGAATGAGATTATAATTATGTCTTTATTGGTATCACATCTTTTTTTCCCCCATAGTACATGCCTGTCATTAAATATGTTTTGAGGTTAGAGACCATGTATTTTCATTATAGTGTAAGCAGCATCTTTCATCCACATGAGAGAAATATTTTGAAAGAATGATTAAATTGTTGCCTGTGGAACAGGAGTATACTTATATTCCATGCAAGAGGTGTGCATGATTCTATTTCTGTTATTTTGGCTTTAATATGATCACAATGATAGCAAAATGAGCAGTAAAGTGAAGCAGGGACAAGAAAGGCATGACTGGCAAAAAACAAAATAGCTCTTTAACTCGTGTGTGAAATTAAGAAACAGTTATATTTTCATAAATGACTAATAGATATGCATACGTGAAACAAGGCCGATAATCAGGTGACTAGGAATTTGATTCTGTTTCCCCACTTGAGTACTATGTCACCCGAAGCACTTTAATCTTTCTGGATGTCAAATTTTTCACCTATTAAACTAAGTAATTAAAATGCAATTATCTCTAAATCCGTGTGTAGTTTAAACATTCCATGTGACAAAATAGATAACCAAGTAACATGAGGTATATAGAAATGGAAATGTTAATTAAAAAATTCAGAAGAAATACATACCTTTATATAATGGCCTATACTTTTTAAATGCTTAATACATGTTGATGGATCCGTCTTGTATTATCTTCTTAAGTCCAGCACTATTTGTGCCTGGGCATAGTTTTTCTACTAGAATATTAGATGTAAGTGTGAAAACGTCTTTCTCACAGGTATTTTCTGTCATGTCTGACTGTTCAGGTTGAGTACTGTACAAAGAAGTCATGCCTCAGAGGAATCCCATTGGTATCTTAGATGTGGAGACTCTGGGCTTTCAGGACAAGTTGCAGAGCAGCAAGAACGTATTTAGTTTGCAGCTCTCATGCTCGGTTGTGCTCTTCTTATGACGTGTTCCAGATATACCCTGACGTAGCTTTCTCTTTAGAGAAAAGAGAGGCCTTACTCTGAGGCCTGATTTCTTTTTCTTCATTCAATGTTGAATTTGACACAGTCATCTTAAGGGAATGAGAGGGGACAGAATATGTTGTTTACTGAAGGAATGTATATCTTTGTCATGTCTGGGTTGTGTGTGGAAAAGGCTGTATTGGGGCATGTGTGCACATAGAGCCAGCGTATTACTATGGGATCGTGATAAGTGGTCCAGAACAAACCTATGGAGAAGCTGAAAAGCACATTAAAAAAAAAAAAATGTGCCTCATGAAAAGACAGCTTGTTCTAATCTGCGAAGAAGTGGTTCATTGGGTCAGAAGAAATATTTTCCTTAAATGTTCTTTTTAGTGTAGCCGCAGGGGTTCAGATCTCATTCTTATCTGAGCAAGTCTGTTTACTCATCACTATTTTTAACCAGTTTTATGTGGCAATCACCACTGACTTTCTATCGATTCTTTGTTACAAGGAAACCTGACTGGTTCAAATTTTCTCTTAACTTATTCTAATAGATTGTTATGAAAAAGTTATGTACTATTTAGTACTACATATTGAGAACAATATTGAGCATAAAGCAAGCAAACTTTTTAAAGTTATACTGTATCAAATTGCAAATGTAGTTTTTTTTAAGGAATGTTGACTTGAAAAATATACCTTCAGAAATACCTTTCAGACAGTCTTTGATATTTGGTTAAACTGCTCTCTGTATCAATGACCACACAATTAATAAATGGTTTGTAAAGAGAGGTGGGTGACATCCTTCATTCACCATTAGGCAAGGCATTTACTGAGAGCTTCCATGTGTCAGTCAGCACTTCCAAATAGAATATGTAAGTATAGGCACTATGGATGAATGCATAAAAAGTTTGATGTATATATACAATGGAATATTATCCAGCCATAAGAAATGCAATCCTACCATTTGTGACAACATGGATGAACCTTGAGAGCTTTAAACTAACTGAAATAAGTTAGAGGAAAAACAAATAACTATATAATAGCACTTATATGTGGAACACCCCTCTTCACCCCCAAAAAGAAAGGGAACAAAAAAACTCATATTTACAAACATATGTTCAGGCAGCTTCATGCTCGGTTGTGCTCTTCTTATGACGTGTTCCAGATATACCCTGACGTAGCTTTCTCTTTAGAGAAAAGAGAGGCCTTACTCTGAGGCCTGATTTCTTTTTCTTCATTCAATGTTGAATTTGACACAGTCATCTTAAGGGAATGAGAGGGGACAGAATATGTTGTTTACTGAAGGAATGTATATCTTTGTCATGTCTGGGTTGTGTGTGGAAAAGGCTGTATTGGGGCATGTGTGCACATAGAGCCAGCGTATTACTATGGGATCGTGATAAGTGGTCCAGAACAAACCTATGGAGAAGCTGAAAAGCACATTAAAAAAAAAAAAATGTGCCTCATGAAAAGACAGCTTGTTCTAATCTGCGAAGAAGTGGTTCATTGGGTCAGAAGAAATATTTTCCTTAAATGTTCTTTTTAGTGTAGCCGCAGGGGTTCAGATCTCATTCTTATCTGAGCAAGTCTGTTTACTCATCACTATTTTTAACCAGTTTTATGTGGCAATCACCACTGACTTTCTATCGATTCTTTGTTACAAGGAAACCTGACTGGTTCAAATTTTCTCTTAACTTATTCTAATAGATTGTTATGAAAAAGTTATGTACTATTTAGTACTACATATTGAGAACAATATTGAGCATAAAGCAAGCAAACTTTTTAAAGTTATACTGTATCAAATTGCAAATGTAGTTTTTTTTAAGGAATGTTGACTTGAAAAATATACCTTCAGAAATACCTTTCAGACAGTCTTTGATATTTGGTTAAACTGCTCTCTGTATCAATGACCACACAATTAATAAATGGTTTGTAAAGAGAGGTGGGTGACATCCTTCATTCACCATTAGGCAAGGCATTTACTGAGAGCTTCCATGTGTCAGTCAGCACTTCCAAATAGAATATGTAAGTATAGGCACTATGGATGAATGCATAAAAAGTTTGATGTATATATACAATGGAATATTATCCAGCCATAAGAAATGCAATCCTACCATTTGTGACAACATGGATGAACCTTGAGAGCTTTAAACTAACTGAAATAAGTTAGAGGAAAAACAAATAACTATATAATAGCACTTATATGTGGAACACCCCTCTTCACCCCCAAAAAGAAAGGGAACAAAAAAACTCATATTTACAGACAAAAAGCAGTTTGGTGGCTATCAGTGGTGCATGATGAGAGTGGATCCAATGGGTAAAGGGAGTCACGAGGCACAAAGTCCAAGTTATCAATTAAATAATTGATGTGATATAGTGTAGAGCTTGATTAATATCATTAATACTGTGCCATCAGGTCTCCATATCTGCAAATGCAGAGTCCACAGATACAGAGGGCTGATATACCACAGCAGGTGAGGGACTTGAAGAGCCATGGATTTTAGTATTTGTTGAACTTAAGGGTCTGGGGTCAGCATATACTGGGGGATGACTGTTTTGCATATTTTATAGTTGCTAAGAGAGTAGATCCTGAAAGTACTCACCACAAGAAAGAAAAAATCAGTCAGTATGTATGGAGACAAATGTGAACTATACTTACTGTGGTGATCATTTTGTATATAAAAATATAAAATAATTATATTGTCTATTTAAAGTAATATAATGCTATATGACAGTGTACCTCAATCAAAAATAATTAAAATATATACATTAACACTAACTGTCTGATAAAATACTCTTGCTACTATTTAGGGCGTATATTTCATTTAAAGAATAAAGATATATTTATTCAGTTTCCCATAAAATCCTAGAAGGATATTTAGAGTATAAATTATGAGTTAATTTTGAGTAAGTGAAGTGAAGGTCACTCAGTTGTGTTCGACTCTTTGCAACCCCATGGACTGTGTAGCCTAACTGATTTCTCTACCCGTGGAATTCTCCAAGTAAGAATACTGGAGTGGGTAGCCATTCCCTTGTCCAGGGGATCTTTGCAACCCAGGGATCGAACCCAGGATTGCAGACAGATTCCCTACCATATGAGCCACCACGGAAGCCCCCTTAGTTTTGAATAAGCTCCCCTTAATTGAGGTTTCACTTTTTGTCATTTCAGTTACCCATGGTCAACCTTGTTATAAAATTTTAAATGGAAAGTTCCAGAAATAAATAACTTGTAAGTTATGAACTGCATTCAGAGTAGCTGATGAAGTTGCACAATATCCTGCTCGGGACATGCACCATCCTTTTGTTCAGTTTATCACACACATTAGTCACTTAACGGCCATTTAGGTCATTAGATCGACTGTGACAGTATCACAGCCCCTGTGTTCAAGGCAGCCTTACTTTACTTAATGATGATCCGAAAGTACAAGAGGAGTGAGGCTGGCAGTTCAGACATGACAAAGAGATGCTGTAAAGTGCTTCCTTTAAGTGAAACATTGAAAGTTCTAGACTTAAGAAAAAGAAAATGTACCCTGAAGATGAAAAAAATCTGATAAGAACAAATCTCCAATCCTTGAAACTATGAAGAAAGAAAAATAATTTTAGATTTGCTGTTGTACTTCAAACTGCAAAAGTTACAAAATGTGGTTAGTTAAGATGGAAAAGGCATTACATTTGTACAGTAAGGCATTTTGAAAGAGAAAGACTTCATTCACATAACTGTATTATAATATATTGTTATAATTGTTCTATTTTATTATTAGTTATAATTGTTAATATTTAATTGTGCCTACATTATAAATTATACTTTAGCATAGGTATGTAAGTATAGGAAACATCATAGTATATATAGGATTCAGCACTACCCAGGATTTCAGGCACCACTGAGTGTCTTGGAAAGTGGATCCTACAGATAAGAGGAAATTGTTTCATTCAAATATAAGTGCACTATGTTTCCTTGCTTATAATGCTCATCATCACATGGACAAACATTATTATAAATATGTCTTTTAAAATTTCTTTGATGTGTTTCCTGAAGTCAAATATTACCAACTGTTTCCCTTAGGTTCTCACGGCTTGGTTTTCATTTATTTAGTCCCACAACAGAAATAGGCATAGATAATGATATCATAGTGTACTTAGGAAAAGTATACTGAATCATTCCTTTTTAATACAGAAGAGGAAAATTATCATCATCATTTGCTGAGCTCTATGTCAAGCATGACCTAAGTAGATTCACTCTTTCAGGACTTCTGTGAAGTCAGAAATAACTACATCCTTGTTTCAAAAATTGGGAAATGGAGCATCGCAGGAGTTAAGTCCCTCACATAAGGCGAATTAAATCATCTGGGTATGGCTGCGTTCAAAGTTCCTATTCATGTGCTGCCCCTGACAATGCACTATATTTGGAGGAAACAAATATTGTGTTTGGGAAAATATAGCCTCTCAAGAGACTCTTGATCATGAACAAGGCTGTACAATCTGTGAGAAGCTTGGGAGAAAGTTGGGCATCCTACTAGTCAGGCTATGATTTGGGTAAACAGATATTTCCTGCTCATCAGATCAGAGCACATCCAGTACCCTAGTTGTGTGGCACCTAGTCTAAAGGGAACCATTGATAAGATGGGGACGGCTAGGTATTTGTTCCCCTACCATTAGGATATAGAGGCAAACTGCAAAAGTTACAAAATGTGGTTAGTTAAGATGGAAAAGGCCTTACATTTGTACCGTCAGGCATTTTGAACGAGAAAGCCTTCATTCACATAACTGTATTATAATATATTGTTATAATTGTTCTATTTTATTATTAGTTAAATGTTACATTTCACATAACTGTATTATAATATATTGTTATAATTGTTCTATTTTATTATTAGTTATAATTGTTAATATTTAATTGTGCCTACATTATAAATTATACTTTAGCATAGGTATGTAAGTATAGGAAACATCATAGTATATATAGGATTCAGCACTACCCAGGATTTCAGGCACCACTGAGTGTCTTGGAAAGTGGATCCTACAGATAAGAGGAAATTGTTTCATTCAAATATAAGTGCACTATGTTTCCTTGCTTATAATGCTCATCATCACATGGACAAACATTATTATAAATATGTCTTTTAAAATTTCTTTGATGTGTTTCCTGAAGTCAAATATTACCAACTGTTTCCCTTAGGTTCTCACGGCTTGGTTTTCATTTATTTAGTCCCACAACAGAAATAGGCATAGATAATGATATCATAGTGTACTTAGGAAAAGTATACTGAATCATTCCTTTTTAATACAGAAGAGGAAAATTATCATCATCATTTGCTGAGCTCTATGTCAAGCATGACCTAAGTAGATTCACTCTTTCAGGACTTCTGTGAAGTCAGAAATAACTACATCCTTGTTTCAAAAATTGGGAAATGGAGCATCGCAGGAGTTAAGTCCCTCACATAAGGCGAATTAAATCATCTGGGTATGGCTGCGTTCAAAGTTCCTATTCATGTGCTGCCCCTGACAATGCACTATATTTGGAGGAAACAAATATTGTGTTTGGGAAAATATAGCCTCTCAAGAGACTCTTGATCATGAACAAGGCTGTACAATCTGTGAGAAGCTTGGGAGAAAGTTGGGCATCCTACTAGTCAGGCTATGATTTGGGTAAACAGATATTTCCTGCTCATCAGATCAGAGCACATCCAGTACCCTAGTTGTGTGGCACCTAGTCTAAAGGGAACCATTGATAAGATGGGGACGGCTAGGTATTTGTTCCCCTACCATTAGGATATAGAGGCTACCTTTTTAAAAGATAGAATCCATAAAACCAGAGGGACACTTCTGGTATTAGAAACTCCTAAGTCCTACAGTCTACCCTAACTTTTATTTCCATGCTGCCATGGAAACCTTTGAATTACTTTTCCCAGACCTGGGTGAAGAACACATTCAAAGACATTCTACCTGCCCTGACTAACCAGTCCTCATACAGCAATGACCTAAAGTGGTCTGACTGATCATTTGGGATTTACAATAATTACCATGAGTTGATAAAGGTATAAACTGTTTGGGACACAAAGAGAACTCCAGAGTTTTTATTTCAAGCACTGCCATCAATCCAAACCCATTTTCTGGTGCTTCCCTCTCTGCTCCACTGACTAACAGGTTCAAACACACTGACAGCCCCAATATGCCAGGAATCCAGCCCTAGGCAACTAGGATCAGGGTGAGCTTAACTGATGTCACACGATCATTTTCCATCCTTTCTAATTAATTAATTTTAAGGGTTACTTTTCTCAAGATAATGGTTAGCAGAGATTTCATGTGATCACATTAGCCAATACCGAGCAAGTATATGACAGAAAAAAAAATTATGCACTCTGGTTACCTGATTAGTTGGTAAATGTTTGAGTTCACATTTGGAAAGTCCTTAGACTGAATAGCAGTATGATTAGAAGCAGGAGAGGGGTTTGGAACAGAATTAATGCAGCAGCTTGCAGCAGCTTAAGTCAGAAATAACTACATCCTTGTTTCAAAAATTGGGAAATGGAGCATCGCAGGAGTTAAGTCCCTCACATAAGGCGAATTAAATCATCTGGGTATGGCTGCGTTCAAAGTTCCTATTCATGTGCTGCCCCTGACAATGCACTATATTTGGAGGAAACAAATATTGTGTTTGGGAAAATATAGCCTCTCAAGAGACTCTTGATCATGAACAAGGCTGTACAATCTGTGAGAAGCTTGGGAGAAAGTTGGGCATCCTACTAGTCAGGCTATGATTTGGGTAAACAGATATTTCCTGCTCATCAGATCAGAGCACATCCAGTACCCTAGTTGTGTGGCACCTAGTCTAAAGGGAACCATTGATAAGATGGGGACGGCTAGGTATTTGTTCCCCTACCATTAGGATATAGAGGCTACCTTTTTAAAAGATAGAATCCATAAAACCAGAGGGACACTTCTGGTATTAGAAACTCCTAAGTCCTACAGTCTACCCTAACTTTTATTTCCATGCTGCCATGGAAACCTTTGAATTACTTTTCCCAGACCTGGGTGAAGAACACATTCAAAGACATTCTACCTGCCCTGACTAACCAGTCCTCATACAGCAATGACCTAAAGTGGTCTGACTGATCATTTGGGATTTACAATAATTACCATGAGTTGATAAAGGTATAAACTGTTTGGGACACAAAGAGAACTCCAGAGTTTTTATTTCAAGCACTGCCATCAATCCAAACCCATTTTCTGGTGCTTCCCTCTCTGCTCCACTGACTAACAGGTTCAAACACACTGACAGCCCCAATATGCCAGGAATCGAGCCCTAGGCAACTAGGATCAGGGTGAGCTTAACTGATGTCACACGATCATTTTCCATCCTTTCTAATTAATTAATTTTAAGGGTTACTTTTCTCAAGATAATGGTTAGCAGAGATTTCATGTGATCACATTAGCCAATACCGAGCAAGTATATGACAGAAAAAAAAATTATGCACTCTGGTTACCTGATTAGTTGGTAAATGTTTGAGTTCACATTTGGAAAGTCCTTAGACTGAATAGCAGTATGATTAGAAGCAGGAGAGGGGTTTGGAACAGAATTAATGCAGCACCTTACAGAAGACAGAGAAAATACTCACAGATCACATGTGGAAAAAAAGCAGAGATGTAGTGTTGGTGCCTGGAGATGTAGAAAGAGGCTGACCAAGCATCTCTCAGTGTATCTCGCCAATGAACTTAATCCATTTAATTCATAAATGTTAAGAATTTTAGGGCTTCCCTGGTGGTCCAGTGGGTAAGAACACCGCCTTGCAGTGCAAGGGGGGCGCCGGTTCGATCCCTGGCCTGGGAAGATCCCACGTGCCGCGGAGCGGCTGGACCGATGTGTCCAGTTACCGAGCCGGAGCTCTGGAGCTCATGCGCCTAGAGCCGGTGCTCTGCGACAACAGAGGCCACCGTGATGGGAGGCCCACAGGAGCCAAGGAACAAAGATGGATGAAAATAGAGAAATGAAAGACCAATAGAAGTGGCCCGCCACCCCCTCCCTACCCAACCCGCCCCCCGCCCCCGAAATAAATAAACAAATAATAAAGAATTTTAACTTTGACTAATATTTAAGCTATTTATGAGCAATCCATATGGTTTGGCATCTATCACAGTGTCAGGTATCATTAATAGCAACAATGGTTTATTTTTCATGGATTTGTCTTTTATAAATTTCTCATTTGTGACTATATACACAAGAGCAATAACTCTTTTTACAAAGAAATAAAGAATTAAATTGAAATCCCATATCCAGTGTAGCCATAAGTCCTAGTATCTCAACCTACAAAGCTCTCCCCAGATCAGAGCGCATCTGACCACCCCATTTGTAGTTTTGATCTAAGCCACAGTTCCAAGTGTCCTCAAGATCAGTGTAGATTTGTTACTGAGCTCTTTCCTTCCCTCCTCATCAAAAGAACAACCAGAAGGATCTATTAAAATCACAAATCATGTGTGCCTCACTCCTTGTAATTTGTGGGTGTATTCCCATAACAGATTACAGTCTAGACAATTAAGTTGGCACCTGACATTTAATATAATCTGAATTTCTTCTCCTATTTTTCTATCACTAGATCTCTTCATTAAGTCACACAGCCTCTTATATTTCTTTTTATATATATATGCATTTTTTTATTTTAATTTTTATTTTTTACATGTATGTTCCCAGATCATTCATATGCATATCCCTGGACCCTCCCCCCACCCAGGTCCCCCTCTCCCATCCCTCCAGACCATCGCCCCAAGTGGTTGTAAGTACTCCTATTCCCCTAGCACAATGACAATAGCTATCTTTTCCACACATGACAGTCCCACTCCCTGGTGTAGTCTTTTCCTGGAGTTAGGCTTGGTTCTTTCTTTGTCTTCATGTAAGTCTTTTCTCTAAGAAGAGGAACCTTTGAGTGGCCTTTCTAAAACATCTCCATCCCTTTACCTGATTTGATTTTTTCTTTGTAATATTTATCATTACCTGAAATGCTTTTTTTTTTTTTTTTTTGGTTTAATTATTTGCTGTGTACTTTATGAAGAGGAAACACTCTTTTAGTTTTTTGGTTTTTTAAAAAAATTTATTTATTTATATATTGGCTATTCTGTGTTTTCACTGCTGCTACAGGCTCTTCTCTAGTTGCAGAGAGTGGGGCTACTCTCTGAGGTGAGCAGGCTTCTTGTTTTGGTGAATTCTCTTGTTGTGGAACTCGGGTCTAGGGCACACGGGCTTCAGTAGTTGTGACACATGGGCTCAATAGTTGTGGCTCACGGGTTTAGTTGCTTTACAGCATGTGCGATCTTCCCGAATCAGGGATTGAACCCATGTCTCCTGCATTGGCAGGCAAACTCTTTGCCACTGAGCTGCCAGGGAAGCCCAATTATCTTTTAGTTTTGACCAAAGCTATTCATTTATTATTATTGGATGAATTTATAAACTAATCATTAAGTGAAATACTCTTAATTATGACTTAAGATCTGCTAGATTGTTTCATTTTATGAGTACAAATATTAAAGGTCAATGAAATGTTATAAGCTCATGAAGTAAAGAGTCAAATCACTTGGAGAAAGATTGGGGGACTTCATAGAAACCATGGTAATGATGACAGAGTTGATTTTGATAGTGATTGCTGTCATGTAATTAACAGGTTCTGTGCCAGGCGCTGACTGGGTATCTTATCTGCTAAAGCTTATTTGACCTTGACAATTGTATGCAATGGATAACATTACACTTACTTCACAAAGAAGGAAACTAAAGTCCAAGAGGTTAAATAATTTCCCAGTTAGGACTTGGTGTTATCCAGCTTGAACATTAAATCTGGGTTTGTCTGAGTCCATAGCCTGTGCCTTTAACCTTTCAGCTGTATTTTATAAGTTATAGCTTGTCCTGGGATAATCCTGCCATAAATATAAACGTGTCCTGAGAATAGTACGTTTTAGATTGCTAAATTCAGCTCTACTACTTTCGACTAACTAGGCAGCAGATACATAATTTATTTTCTGTGAGTCTCAATTTTCTCATGTATAAAGTGGAATAACTTGTCAATGTCATGTGAATATTAAATAATCTGTGTAAATCACTTAGTACAATGCCTGTAACATAGTGATCACTCCCTACAGACTCCTTCACTCCCCTCAATCCAGCCCTACAACTGTGAATCCAATTATGATACACATTTCTCATTGAAAACCTGCTCAACATTTCTCAATGAAGGTCATTTTCTTCTTAAGTTCCATAATCCCATTGACAAGTACAGTTCCCCAGGAACTGAAATATAGATTAAAAACACATTAAAAAATATTTTCTCTAATTGGAACTCGGGTCTAGGGCACACGGGCTTCAGTAGTTGTGACACATGGGCTCAATAGTTGTGGCTCACGGGTTTAGTTGCTTTACAGCATGTGCGATCTTCCCGAATCAGGGATTGAACCCATGTCTCCTGCATTGGCAGGCAAACTCTTTGCCACTGAGCTACCAGGGAAGCCCAATTATCTTTTAGTTTTGACCAAAGCTATTCATTTATTATTATTGGATGAATTTATAAACTAATCATTAAGTGAAATACTCTTAATTATGACTTAAGATCTGCTAGATTGTTTCATTTTATGAGTACAAATATTAAAGGTCAATGAAATGTTATAAGCTCATGAAGTAAAGAGTCAAATCACTTGGAGAAAGATTGGGGGACTTCATAGAAACCATGGTAATGATGAGAGAGTTGATTTTGATAGTGATTGCTGTCATGTAATTAACAGGTTCTGTGCCAGGCGCTGACTGGGTATCTTATCTGCTAAAGCTTATTTGACCTTGACAATTGTATGCAATGGATAACATTACACTTACTTCACAAAGAAGGAAACTAAAGTCCAAGAGGTTAAATAATTTCCCAGTTAGGACTTGGTGTTATCCAGCTTGAACATTAAATCTGGGTTTGTCTGAGTCCATAGCCTGTGCCTTTAACCTTTCAGCTGTATTTTATAAGTTATAGCTTGTCCTGGGATAATCCTGCCATAAATATAAACGTGTCCTGAGAATAGTACGTTTTAGATTGCTAAATTCAGCTCTACTACTTTCGACTAACTAGGCAGCAGATACATAATTTATTTTCTGTGAGTCTCAATTTTCTCATGTATAAAGTGGAATAACTTGTCAATGTCATGTGAATATTAAATAATCTGTGTAAATCACTTAGTACAATGCCTGTAACATAGTGATCACTCCCTACAGACTCCTTCACTCCCCTCAATCCAGCCCTACAACTGTGAATCCAATTATGATACACATTTCTCATTGAAAACCTGCTCAACATTTCTCAATGAAGGTCATTTCTTCTCAAGTTCCATAATCCCATTGACAAGTACAGTTCCCCAGGAACTGAAATATAGATTAAAAACACATTAAAAAATATTTTCTCTAATTCAGGAGCATGACAAATAAGAATATATTTTTAATTTGGGCTAGTTCTTCAGATTTTAAAATAAAATTTGTTTCCAAAGACTATCCTAGCAATACAGGTTCTTCATTATTTAAAAAGATTAGCAATCCTTGATTGTCTCCTACTAGTAATGAACATGGAGGAAATGTTGTCTGTTAATTACATAGAAATATTTATTAGTTTTCGATCATAGTTGATTTATTTTTTTGTTGTTGTTGCGACCAGTTGTTTCCCAGTACTGAGTCCCCTTGATATGTTAATGTGAGCTCATCTGGCTCTTGGGAGAGGAAGCCTTCTAACCTTTTGCCAAAACCAGTTTTCTGTTTCTTTTATGCTGCTTTGAACTTTTCCCCAGAAGAGTCTGTGGCTCTTATTTCTCTTACTATGATTGTTGTTGATCTATATTTAAAATAGTCAATTTTTTTTCATCCCTCCATATCTCATGAGGTCTTAAAATTCAAAACCTCAAGATCTTGCATTTGTTTTCTGCATTTTTTAACCTATACTAGTCTTATTATTTATACTGGTGCCATAAAATACTGACACATATTAGAAAGCTGCTTTAGAAACATACACAAATATTTCTACTCTTTCCTTATTTTCATATTTTCATTATGTGTCTTTTTCTGTTTTAATTATTGATCTTGGGATATCAGAACTTCTATTATAATAAATGATAAAATATCATTCCTACCACTTCTCTCATTCTGATCTCTAAAGCTCAATGCTGCATAAACTTATTTTTGCCTACTGATTTAATTAAAATGTACCCCATTGTTATTACTCACATAAATTCTGTATTAGTTAAAAATAGTATGTTATTGCCTTGTTCATGCCTTTGGCCTAATTATCTAGGCCAAAGGTTAGAAAGCTTTCCTAGTAAAGTACACAATAGTAAATATTTTACACTTGTGGTTCAAGTGGCATTTATTATAGTCAACTCTTCTCTTAGTGAAAGTTAAAGACAATGCCTGTAACATAGTGATCACTCCCTACAGACTCCTTCACTCCCCTCAATCCAGCCCTACAACTGTGAATCCAATTATGATACACATTTCTCATTGAAAACCTGCTCAACATTTCTCAATGAAGGTCATTTTCTTCTTAAGTTCCATAATCCCATTGACAAGTACAGTTCCCCAGGAACTGAAATATAGATTAAAAACACATTAAAAAATATTTTCTCTAATTCAGGAGCATGACAAATAAGAATATATTTTTAATTTGGGCTAGTTCTTCAGATTTTAAAATAAAATTTGTTTCCAAAGACTATCCTAGCAATACAGGTTCTTCATTATTTAAAAAGATTAGCAATCCTTGATTGTCTCCTACTAGTAATGAACATGGAGGAAATGTTGTCTGTTAATTACATAGAAATATTTATTAGTTTTCGATCATAGTTGATTTATTTTTTTGTTGTTGTTGCGACCAGTTGTTTCCCAGTACTGAGTCCCCTTGATATGTTAATGTGAGCTCATCTGGCTCTTGGGAGAGGAAGCCTTCTAACCTTTTGCCAAAACCAGTTTTCTGTTTCTTTTATGCTGCTTTGAACTTTTCCCCAGAAGAGTCTGTGGCTCTTATTTCTCTTACTATGATTGTTGTTGATCTATATTTAAAATAGTCAATTTTTTTTCATCCCTCCATATCTCATGAGGTCTTAAAATTCAAAACCTCAAGATCTTGCATTTGTTTTCTGCATTTTTTAACCTATACTAGTCTTATTATTTATACTGGTGCCATAAAATACTGACACATATTAGAAAGCTGCTTTAGAAACATACACAAATATTTCTACTCTTTCCTTATTTTCATATTTTCATTATGTGTCTTTTTCTGTTTTAATTATTGATCTTGGGATATCAGAACTTCTATTATAATAAATGATAAAATATCATTCCTACCACTTCTCTCATTCTGATCTCTAAAGCTCAATGCTGCATAAACTTATTTTTGCCTACTGATTTAATTAAAATGTACCCCATTGTTATTACTCACATAAATTCTGTATTAGTTAAAAATAGTATGTTATTGCCTTGTTCATGCCTTTGGCCTAATTATCTAGGCCAAAGGTTAGAAAGCTTTCCTAGTAAAGTACACAATAGTAAATATTTTACACTTGTGGTTCAAGTGGCATTTATTATAGTCAACTCTTCTCTTATAATGTGAAAGCAGTTAAAGACAATACATAAACGAGTGCATGTGAATTCAGTAAAATTTATAAATAGATAAAAATTTGAATGTTACCATATTTATAGGTTGAAAATATTACTTTTTATATTTTCCAATTAAAAAAAAATATATAAAAATCACCCTTCACAGGTTCAAAATGGTTTAGTGGATGCATAAGACTTTGCTTGCTAATCCTTGATTCTGGGTCTCCCCTTTTTGAGAGACTTAGCAGTATTCTAATACTGCATTTATGTAAGGAATATTGATTTGTATGTGAATTGTTACTGTAGTTGGAAAAACCATAAATATAAAATAGAAAAAAATGGGGAAGAATGTAGAGAATACAGCCAAAAAACTAGTAAAGTAATTGCAAAACTATCATAGTCCTTTAAGGGAGAGAAAAAATAAACACAAATATACAAGAAACCTACACAAATGTATAAGAAATAGAATGAAACCTACAGTTGTATTATGTTCTTTTAAAATATATTAAAATAGTTTATCTAAAATTTTACTCGCAAATATAGTAGATAAAGTTAGTGCAAACAAACAAAAAAATCCCTACTTTTACCTCGAGTAAATATATAACAATGCTGAATAACAAGTGACTTTAAAAATTAAAATATAACTATGAGCTTAGACCAAACCAGGACAGTGCCCAGAAGTGAACATGAGGTGAATCTGAAGTAGAATCTTTTGTCTGCTGATCAGAACTAAGACATAACTCTTTTAAGAACGGGAAGCTGGAGTTAGCAACCCCACATGAAGAGATCAGTCCAGGTCACAGAAATTGAACTATTTGGAGAAGCTTCAAATATTACTTGTTTCTGAACTAGAACTTGTCTAGTCCCTAAAATGAGAATATAAAACCTCTTATCAGTAGTTCCAGGTTACATAGACAAAAATTACCATTGACCCAAAGTTTGCAATTAAAAATCACACTATGCATATTCTATCCATGGTTTTAATATTCTCATTCTTGATGTCCTCATGGTGCACAAATAAGATGACTATATATCCTAGTTAGTCCTGGCCATTCCTGGTACCCTCTTGGAATAAAATTCCCATTCACTTTTAAAGTGTCTTATTTGGATAATAAATTATAGTATCTTCCTCTTCGTAGACACAAACTGAGAAAATAATGCAGAAATTGATCAAGAACTGGTGGAGGCTTCGGACCTTAACTGAAGCAAATCAGAAACTCTCCTTTAGTGGCTCAGGATAGAGAGGATTCATGTAACAAATGCATACATACATACAAATAAAATAAAAATTCCTATAGATGAGTTCACAGTCACCAATTATAAACAAAAGATGATAAAAATAAACACAAATATACAAGAAACCTACACAAATGTATAAGAAATAGAATGAAACCTACAGTTGTATTATGTTCTTTTAAAATATATTAAAATAGTTTATCTAAAATTTTACTCGCAAATATAGTAGATAAAGTTAGTGCAAACAAACAAAAAAATCCCTACTTTTACCTCGAGTAAATATATAACAATGCTGAATAACAAGTGACTTTAAAAATTAAAATATAACTATGAGCTTAGACCAAACCAGGACAGTGCCCAGAAGTGAACATGAGGTGAATCTGAAGTAGAATCTTTTGTCTGCTGATCAGAACTAAGACATAAGTCTTTTAAGAACGGGAAGCTGGAGTTAGCAACCCCACATGAAGAGATCAGTCCAGGTCACAGAAATTGAACTATTTGGAGAAGCTTCAAATATTACTTGTTTCTGAACTAGAACTTGTCTAGTCCCTAAAATGAGAATATAAAACCTCTTATCAGTAGTTCCAGGTTACATAGACAAAAATTACCATTGACCCAAAGTTTGCAATTAAAAAAATCACACTATGCATATTCTATCCATGGTTTTAATATTCTCATTCTTGATGTCCTCATGGTGCACAAATAAGATGACTATATATCCTAGTTAGTCCTGGCCATTCCTGGTACCCTCTTGGAATAAAATTCCCATTCACTTTTAAAGTGTCTTATTTGGATAATAAATTATAGTATCTTCCTCTTCGTAGACACAAACTGAGAAAATAATGCAGAAATTGATCAAGAACTGGTGGAGGCTTCGGACCTTAACTGAAGCAAATCAGAAACTCTCCTTTAGTGGCTCAGGATAGAGAGGATTCATGTAACAAATGCATACATACATACAAATAAAATAAAAATTCCTATAGATGAGTTCACAGTCACCAATTATAAACAAAAGATGATACAATCCACATAACACAATCCACAATAAGGAGATTAAGACAGTAGTAGACAGTAGAGAATTTATGGTATCAGTATAACTGATATCGTTATAACTGCAAGATATTTTTTAAGTGTTTGAGTAGATGAATATAAATAGAAACTTAATCAGTAGCAAAATATAATGTTACAATCACAAAATATGAAAGATAATCAATAGTACTTCTAAACCAAAAATATAGCTATTGAAAAAATAGTAATAACCTGAACTGATGACCTAAAACATAGACTAGACATTAAAATCCTATAGGTGTTTATTGAATTAACACTAGAAGTCAATAAACAGATCAAGATGTAGTTCAGAGAAATAAAAAGCTAGAAAATACAAGTGAACTTATGAGACACTAAACATCCAATGTAAAATCCCTATGTATTTGATATAATTACTAACAATTTCCTGGAACTGAAAAAAATTTTGACTCAATATAGGAGAACATTGAATTCTGAGCAGGTAAAGTAGAGATTTATGCCAGACACTTCAGAATGAAAATCTATAATATCAAACAAAAATAAGAAAAATAATATTAAGTATTACTATGGAATAATAACCTACACATTAACATAATCAATTGAAAATAGACTTTTCTTTAACAATAATGCTTAGCATAAGACCATTAATTGATATCTTCAAAGTTCTATAATATAATTATTAACCTAGAATTTTATACTAAGCTAAATTATCAGTCAATAATGTAATATTTAAACCCATTTTTAGGCTAACCAAGATTGACAAAGTAATTAATCCTAGACTGATCTTTACAGATGGAAAGACTAATAGTTAAGGAAAAATACTGCTGAACCAGGAGGAAGGAGTTAAATTAGAAAATTAAAGCAATTATTAGCAAAGATATAAGAATAAACATATTAGTAAATAATATTTTTTTCTTAACTTCAAATTCCTCTCTTTTTTATTTGAAATGCATTAAATTCATGTTTCAGATGTGCTTCATTAAGCCATTAAGAGTTATTAGTTATGTAAATTAAAAGGAAGGTCAGCATTGTTCTGCAAGGATGACTGGCTGTTATATTCTGTTTTCTCAACACGATAGTCCCTCCCACTTTCTCAAACATTTAGATGCACACACACAACACATGGAGTATATAACATTGCACTGTCAAAAGTTGTATGATATTAAGTAAAGTAGCCCATTTAAATTTGGATCTTATGAATAAATCACTTTTAAAAAGCTCTTAATTTATGTTGTATCAACTGCCTATACCCTGATGCTGGGAAAGATTGAGGGCAGGAAGAGAAGGGGATGACAGACTATGCGATGGTTGAATGGGATCACCGTTTCAATGGACATGAGTTTGAGCAAACACTGAAAGATACTGAAGGACAGGAAGCCTGGCAGGCTGTCGTCTATGGGTTGCAAAGAGTTGGACACGACTGAATGGCTGAACTGACCATAAAACAAAACTGACTATAAAACAGCAAATGTTTATCAAAGGACTTGTCTGTTTCCTACTCTGTAAAATTATACCCCATGACTAACAATTTCCTGGAACTGAAGAAAATTTTGACTCAATATAGGAGAACATTGAATTCTGAGCAGGTAAAGTAGAGATTTATGCCAGACACTTCAGAATGAAAATCTATAATATCAAACAAAAATAAGAAAAATAATATTAAGTATTACTATGGAATAATAACCTACACATTAACATAATCAATTGAAAATAGACTTTTCTTTAACAATAATGCTTAGCATAAGACCATTAATTGATATCTTCAAAGTTCTATAATATAATTATTAACCTAGAATTTTATACTAAGCTAAATTATCAGTCAATAATGTAATATTTAAACCCATTTTTAGGCTAACCAAGATTGACAAAGTAATTAATCCTAGACTGATCTTTACAGATGGAAAGACTAATAGTTAAGGAAAAATACTGCTGAACCAGGAGGAAGGAGTTAAATTAGAAAATTAAAGCAATTATTAGCAAAGATATAAGAATAAACATATTAGTAAATAATATTTTTTTCTTAACTTCAAATTCCTCTCTTTTTTATTTGAAATGCATTAAATTCATGTTTCAGATGTGCTTCATTAAGCCATTAAGAGTTATTAGTTATGTAAATTAAAAGGAAGGTCAGCATTGTTCTGCAAGGATGACTGGCTGTTATATTCTGTTTTCTCAACACGATAGTCCCTCCCACTTTCTCAAACATTTAGATGCACACACACAACACATGGAGTATATAACATTGCACTGTCAAAAGTTGTATGATATTAAGTAAAGTAGCCCATTTAAATTTGGATCTTATGAATAAATCACTTTTAAAAAGCTCTTAATTTATGTTGTATCAACTGCCTATACCCTGATGCTGGGAAAGATTGAGGGCAGGAAGAGAAGGGGATGACAGACTATGCGATGGTTGAATGGGATCACCGTTTCAATGGACATGAGTTTGAGCAAACACTGAAAGATACTGAAGGACAGGGAAGCCTGGCAGGCTGTCGTCTATGGGTTGCAAAGAGTTGGACACGACTGAATGGCTGAACTGACCATAAAACAAAACTGACTATAAAACAGCAAATGTTTATCAAAGGACTTGTCTGTTTCCTACTCTGTAAAATTATACCCCATGACTAAAGTAGCATGATAACTACAATCATATGTGTGGGAAGTGTAATATGTAGATAGAGATTACATAATATACCTTTTGAAAATACAGACACAATGACCAGCAGTATTCTTTAGCGTACTAGTCTAGAGACTAAGAACATTCAGTGGTGATTGATAGTTCCCAGTAATATTCTTTGCAGTAGCTACTAACCATATGTGACCACTGAGCATTTGAGCTCAATACAAAGAAGTTGATCTTAAAAATGAGATTCTAGGGCTTCCCCTGGTGGCGCAGTGGGTAAGGATACCGCCTTGCAGTGCAAGGGGCGCCAGTTCGATCCCTGGCCTGGGAACATCCCACGTGCCGCGGAGCACCTGGACCGATGTGTCCAATTACCAAGCCGGAGCTCTGGAGCGCATGCGCCCAGAGCCGGCGCTCTGCAACGACAGACGCCACCGCGATGGGAGGCCGACATGAGCCGAAGAACAAAGATGGATGAAAATAGAGAAATGAAAGACCAATAGAAGTGGCCTGTCTGCTCCCCTCCCTCCCCAACACGAAAATAAATCTTAAAAAAAAAAAAAATGAGATTCTAAAGTTTTGCTTTTATTTAATGTCAGCTATTATGCTTATGTGTAAATGACCACATGTGACTAATGACTATTGTATTAGATGATATTGGACTGGAAATATAATTTGTATGTGTTAAGAACAAGGAGATTTCTAGTTGGGTGTGTACCTACATGCTAAGTCACTTCATTCATGTCCCAATTTCTGCGAGCCTATGGATTGTATCCTACCAGGCTCCTCTGTCCACGGGATTCTCCAGGTGAGAATACTGGAATATGTTGGCATTTCCTTCTCCATTCCGGTCAGGTAATTATGGGCAAATGTTACATTTAGATTGTTAAAATTCCTTATTTAATGCCAAACACCTCCAATAGCTACTTAAGTTTTTTTCAATTTTCCCATGGCCTTAGCCTGTTTGCTTCTTATACAGCTATCTCTGTACAAAAATATTTGTGATAAAGTTTCCTACATAAAGAAAAAAAATATTATACAAGTTGATAGATCTATTTTGAGTCCAGTCACATTAACTGCTTACTCTGGACAGTTCATTTAATTTTTCTAAGCTTCAGTTTTCTCATTTTTATAAAAATAATAATACAAATCACTTGTTCTCAAAGATTAAGAGCTCAGAAATTGCTGGTAGAATTGGAGAAATAATACTCAAAAATGATACATCATGGTGACTTATTGTATAGATTAGAGGCATTGTTGTCAAATGGTTATGTTTAAATTGTAAGTGACTATCTGTATGGAAGTATTCCTCGATATCATAAAATAGCAAAACAAATAAACAAATTCAATATATAATAAACACAACAACAGCTTGTATCCAGGTACAGTGTACTATCATGAAAATAAATTCTGGCATTCATATGCTGATATATTTTTCTAAGGTGTGAGTATGTTAAATATATTTGTTAGAGTAATGAGCATAAAATAATCCAAAGCCTTAGAAAATGTTTAAAAAGCAAGGTACGTATAATTATGGTATATAAGTATTAATTAGGTTATTTCTACTTTAGTCATTTTACCCATGTCAGCATAGGTAAAAGTTATCTGTTTACAAGCAATAACTGAATAATAATTTAATCAAGTTTGCACACACATACTCATACATTAATTAAAGTGTTTCTATATTACTTATTGGAGTACTGTTGCAAACTAGATTGAGATAATTAGCATTACTTGTGGGCAATTAAAACTAGACTTTGTTATATACCATTTTCACCAACTCATTTCATATCTATCCCCGATGTTTTCTACACTTATTTTTCTGATAATTTGTTTAGTTATTATCAACAGAAAAGGTCATGAATCTCTAAGAGCTGGAAAAAAGTAAATCATTATATATCTTTTTTTTTTTTTTAACGAAGGAAGTTTTGTTCTATTTTTAAAATTTATTTTAAAGAATAAATTGTGTAATAAGTCTTAGTTTGGGCCCACAGGGTCTTTAGCTGGGGCATGTGGGATCTAGTTCCCTGACCAGGGATCGAACCTGAGCCCCCTGCATGGGGAGCTCAGAGTCTTACACAGTAGATCACAAGGGAAGTTCTTGTTATAAATCATAAATTAAGAAATGTTTTAGAAAAAAAAGACTAGAAAATTATACAGTTTCTGCCTTCTGAAAAGGAGTTTTCCACTGGTGCGAAGTAGAAATAATGTACAGTGGACTTATTCTGTTTATATGTTTTCATCTCAAATGCACATTTTATAACAGAATTGCACAGTTAAAAGGTAGTCTAGTAGAAAAGGGCAACTTAACATGCCTATTATTCTATTTAATCAAAAGACAGTACATTTCCTGACAAGTATTTTCATTCAGTCATTATGCTTGGCTAAATGCAGAATCAATGACTTATTGTTTAAGTAATTATCTATATACGATTAGAAATTCTCATTTGCTAGGTCTTATATACTGGCATATAATTCCATACATCTTTAAGAGAGGGACTTGGAAAGTATGGAGGTGATTGAGAATAGATTTTTAGCCTTTACTTTTTCTAAGGGAAAAAATCAATAAAACAGTAATAGTTCATTTATAGAATGGAAGGAACTAAAATATTGTATCCACATTTAAAAGGACATTCTCTGAGTTTCTTGGCCTTTTGGCTAAAGTCATGTGTCAATGGCATTTTCTACTTTGACCTGTATTTTCTTCTTTATACTCTTCATATACAGTATAATTTTTCTCAGTTTCATTTTTCCACCAAATTTTTATTCATGTTCACAGAGCCAAGGATAGGTTTATCATACAGGAAATAGAATCCTTGGAGCTGGGTGGGGTTGGTTATATCTGGGTACTGGATTCTGGGTAAATTAGTCTTCAGCATTCATGAGTGTTTGTAAGCATGTGTATGAAATAAGGAGACGAGAATTTTTGGCCACTAGATGACTTGGCTGACCACTGATGTTAAAATTTCATGTATATCATTAGACTTATGTATCTATACACACACACACATCTATCTATGTAGGTATATATATATATATCTATCTATCTATATATATATATAGATAGATAGATAGATAGATAGATATCTATGTAGATATATATATATCTCACTGCAAAAAAGTGATACATAAAATATATCACTATGAAAGTTGTACTGTTTCAGCAGTTGTTAGGCCTGTGATAAAAATATACTGGTGTGATATCACACCAATATATTTTTATCACAGGCCTAACAACTCTGAAAAACAAAACTTCTATAACAAGAACTCATGGAAATAACCATTCCTTCTCCATCCCCACTCACTCCCACCTTTACTTCTGTGTTACTCAGTCCTGGGTCTATGAAAGGTATTGACATTCTTCTACACTATTCAGTCTCAGGTTGCATCTTACACAGTCGAGTGTCCTAGCCCCTTGTAAGTAATTAGGATTGGCAGCCATAGTGAAAAATCATTTGCTATCTCTTCTATCTGACTTTCTTTGATGTGGAATGATTACCAACGTATAAGAACCTGAGAATCACCACTTTTCAATGTAAAAAAAATTCCAGCATAGAATGTTAAAGCTGAGAAAATGTTATTAAGCGTCTTTATATTATCCTTAAACTTGTGATCTAGTGAGGCAAAGTAATTTATTTAAATGGATGTAACTTATTGTGGGTAGCCACCTGAATCTTGTTCTTTCATTATGCCTCTTTCTCTTAGTGACTGATTCTCTATTGTATTTCAGAATAAATTATGAGTAAAATACTCTCTTTCTTGATCTACCTGATAAATTTATCTGTGTTCTTCAAGTCACATACCAATTTTCCTAAGAGGAATTTTCTGTCTTCTCAAGTATATTGAATTGTTGCCTTCCACAGCTAAAAATCTTTTCCTTTACTACAGTTTGTCTTATTGTGCTGTAATTACTTTTTTTTTCTTTCACAGAGCCAAGGATAGGTTTATCATACAGGAAATAGAATCCTTGGAGCTGGGTGGGGTTGGTTATATCTGGGTACTGGATTCTGGGTAAATTAGTCTTCAGCATTCATGAGTGTTTGTAAGCATGTGTATGAAATAAGGAGACGAGAATTTTTGGCCACTAGATGACTTGGCTGACCACTGATGTTAAAATTTCATGTATATCATTAGACTTATGTATCTATACACACACACACATCTATCTATGTAGGTATATATATATATATATATCTATATATATCTATATATATATATAGATATATATATATATATCTATGTAGATATATATATATCTCACTGCAAAAAAGTGATACATAAAATATATCACTATGAAAGTTGTACTGTTTCAGCAGTTGTTAGGCCTGTGATAAAAATATACTGGTGTGATATCACACCAATATATTTTTATCACAGGCCTAACAACTCTGAAAAACAAAACTTCTATAACAAGAACTCATGGAAATAACCATTCCTTCTCCATCCCCACTCACTCCCACCTTTACTTCTGTGTTACTCAGTCCTGGGTCTATGAAAGGTATTGACATTCTTCTACACTATTCAGTCTCAGGTTGCATCTTACACAGTCGAGTGTCCTAGCCCCTTGTAAGTAATTAGGATTGGCAGCCATAGTGAAAAATCATTTGCTATCTCTTCTATCTGACTTTCTTTGATGTGGAATGATTACCAACGTATAAGAACCTGAGAATCACCACTTTTCAATGTAAAAAAAATTCCAGCATAGAATGTTAAAGCTGAGAAAATGTTATTAAGCGTCTTTATATTATCCTTAAACTTGTGATCTAGTGAGGCAAAGTAATTTATTTAAATGGATGTAACTTATTGTGGGTAGCCACCTGAATCTTGTTCTTTCATTATGCCTCTTTCTCTTAGTGACTGATTCTCTATTGTATTTCAGAATAAATTATGAGTAAAATACTCTCTTTCTTGATCTACCTGATAAATTTATCTGTGTTCTTCAAGTCACATACCAATTTTCCTAAGAGGAATTTTCTGTCTTCTCCAAGTATATTGAATTATTGCCTTCCACAGCTAAAAAATCTTTTTCCTTTACTACAGTTTGTCTTATTGTGCTGTAATTACTATAATTATGTATTTATTTTCTCTCACTTTCAAAATGCTGTGAATACCTCCAGGACTGAGGTTTCGAGAATTATTATGACTATTCATAATACTCTGGTCCCCTCCTTTCTAGCATATGGTAGGATTGTACTTTCTTACCCCTTTGTCAAATCAGGCATCACCTTGTGATCCGAGCCACTTTTCTACCAAACTTCAGTACACAGAAAGCAATGTGCCATATCCTCTTCCCCTGATCCATTGATTGTGGTAAAATGAGTAAAAATGGCAGTGGATTTTTTTAGGTTACTATAGGAACACAGAACACTTCTGCCCATTCAAAATGGGTCATGTAGTTGGAGAGAAATACAATTTTAAGTTACAAAGATTTGGGATCATTTTTATTAATCACAGCAAAACCTAGTATATTCTGACCAATACATTGGTTGTATCTTATCAGTTCTTATTATCCTAGTACCTAAGGGGCTTTCTGAACTGACATTAACTTGTAGTAATTCAGTTATTTTGCATGTTGTTCAATGAAAAAGATACACATTAGTAAATAACAAGCAACGTGTCATATAAAGCAAATGTGTATATATTCAAAAATATTCGTATTACATTCCCAAACTGGAAGATTCCCCAAATGATTTATAAATGAGGAGGCAGTCAGCTGAATGGCTACTTTGAAAAGATCCCTAGCCTAGGAGCTGGGATACCTGCATTTTTTTCTTCATTTTAAAAATGAATGGCTGTAGTACTTTGGATGAGTTATTTAAAATCCAAGTTTTTTTCTATATTCTATTTGGGAAAAATATAAAACATGCCCATATGACAAACTTGCTAAGAAAAATGAGATAAAAATGTTAAAAGGACTTTAGAAAACTTCAAAGATATGTGGAAATGTAATGTTCTAATACTATAGTTCCAGATGCTAGATATATAAATATTTTTCAGCATATAGGGTGATGTGAGCTTTTCATGAATAAAATGATTGACTTTCTATCCAATGCAACAAACTAAGCAAACTATATAATATGTATAAGTTGTAATAGCCTCTTTCTCTTAGTGACTGATTCTCTATTGTATTTCAGAATAAATTATGAGTAAAATACTCTCTTTCTTGATCTACCTGATAAATTTATCTGTGTTCTTCAAGTCACATACCAATTTTCCTAAGAGGAATTTTCTGTCTTCTCCAAGTATATTGAATTGTTGCCTTCCACAGCTAAAAAATCTTTTTCCTTTACTACAGTTTGTCTTATTGTGCTGTAATTACTATAATTATGTATTTATTTTCTCTCACTTTCAAAATGCTGTGAATACCTCCAGGACTGAGGTTTCGAGAATTATTATGACTATTCATAATACTCTGGTCCCCTCCTTTCTAGCATATGGTAGGATTGTACTTTCTTACCCCTTTGTCAAATCAGGCATCACCTTGTGATCCGAGCCACTTTTCTACCAAACTTCAGTACACAGAAAGCAATGTGCCATATCCTCTTCCCCTGATCCATTGATTGTGGTAAAATGAGTAAAAAATGGCAGTGGATTTTTTTAGGTTACTATAGGAACACAGAACACTTCTGCCCATTCAAAATGGGTCATGTAGTTGGAGAGAAATACAATTTTAAGTTACAAAGATTTGGGATCATTTTTATTAATCACAGCAAAACCTAGTATATTCTGACCAATACATTGGTTGTATCTTATCAGTTCTTATTATCCTAGTACCTAAGGGGCTTTCTGAACTGACATTAACTTGTAGTAATTCAGTTATTTTGCATGTTGTTCAATGAAAAAGATACACATTAGTAAATAACAAGCAACGTGTCATATAAAGCAAATGTGTATATATTCAAAAATATTCGTATTACATTCCCAAACTGGAAGATTCCCCAAATGATTTATAAATGAGGAGGCAGTCAGCTGAATGGCTACTTTGAAAAGATCCCTAGCCTAGGAGCTGGGATACCTGCATTTTTTTCTTCATTTTAAAAATGAATGGCTGTAGTACTTTGGATGAGTTATTTAAAATCCAAGTTTTTTTCTATATTCTATTTGGGAAAAATATAAAACATGCCCATATGACAAACTTGCTAAGAAAAATGAGATAAAAATGTTAAAAGGACTTTAGAAAACTTCAAAGATATGTGGAAATGTAATGTTCTAATACTATAGTTCCAGATGCTAGATATATAAATATTTTTCAGCATATAGGGTGATGTGAGCTTTTCATGAATAAAATGATTGACTTTCTATCCAATGCAACAAACTAAGCAAACTATATAATATGTATAAGTTGTAAATCGGAATAAAATCAGTCTTTTTAAGTTATGTGATTTTCTTACTGCAATGACCAAGAAATTCAACGAAAATATTTTTATACAGAATGAAATTAGAAAGAGAGAAACAAATATTGTACATTAACATATGTATATGGCATCTAGTACGATGGTCTGATGAGCCAATACGCAGGGCAGCAATGGAGATACAGACAGAGTACAGACTTGTAGACACATTGGGGAAGGAGAGGGTGGGATGAATTGAAAGAGTAACAAGGACATATATGCATTACCATATGTTAAATGGAGAGCCAGCAGGAGTTTTCTGTATGACACAGGGAGCTCAGATCAGGTGCTCTGTGATAGTCTAGAGGGGAGGGTCCTTGGAGGAAAGTTCAAGAGGGAGGGGACATATGTACACCTCATGGCTGATTTGTATTACTGTATGCCTGAGACCAACAAATATTGTAAAGCAATTATTCTCCAATTAAAAATAAATAAATCTAAAAAATTCCAGGGCTGGCAGGGCGTACACATCTCAAGTGCATATATAAGCCCTTTCCTTTCTGAAGGGACTTCTAAGACTGAGACAGCAATGTAAAATAATTTTTTTTTAATTTTGATTAAAAGTGGAAACAAAGCTTGTAAATAAAACTTTTCGAGCATTTCTTTAAAAAAAAGAAATAACAAAAATTTGAAAATAGTCAAAGAAAATTTTGTTGAGAGATACATGAGAAATAGTTTCTTTGTGTTTTTAACTCATTATTATATTAATATATGAAAATATTTCTTTATGAAAAGATCCCTAGCCTAGGAGCTGGGATACCTGCATTTTTTTCTTCATTTTAAAAATGAATGGCTGTAGTACTTTGGATGAGTTATTTAAAATCCAAGTTTTTTTCTATATTCTATTTGGGAAAAATATAAAACATGCCCATATGACAAACTTGCTAAGAAAAATGAGATAAAAATGTTAAAAGGACTTTAGAAAACTTCAAAGATATGTGGAAATGTAATGTTCTAATACTATAGTTCCAGATGCTAGATATATAAATATTTTTCAGCATATAGGGTGATGTGAGCTTTTCATGAATAAAATGATTGACTTTCTATCCAATGCAACAAACTAAGCAAACTATATAATATGTATAAGTTGTAAATCGGAATAAAATCAGTCTTTTTAAGTTATGTGATTTTCTTACTGCAATGACCAAGAAATTCAACGAAAATATTTTTATACAGAATGAAATTAGAAAGAGAGAAACAAATATTGTACATTAACATATGTATATGGCATCTAGTACGATGGTCTGATGAGCCAATACGCAGGGCAGCAATGGAGATACAGACAGAGTACAGACTTGTAGACACATTGGGGAAGGAGAGGGTGGGATGAATTGAAAGAGTAACAAGGACATATATGCATTACCATATGTTAAATGGAGAGCCAGCAGGAGTTTTCTGTATGACACAGGGAGCTCAGATCAGGTGCTCTGTGATAGTCTAGAGGGGAGGGTCCTTGGAGGAAAGTTCAAGAGGGAGGGGACATATGTACACCTCATGGCTGATTTGTATTACTGTATGCCTGAGACCAACAAATATTGTAAAGCAATTATTCTCCAATTAAAAATAAATAAATCTAAAAAATTCCAGGGCTGGCAGGGCGTACACATCTCAAGTGCATATATATAAGCCATTTCCTTTCTGAAGTGACTTCTAAGACTGAGACAGCAATGTAAAATAATTTTTTTTTAATTTTGATTAAAAGTGGAAACAAAGCTTGTAAATAAAACTTTTCGAGCATTTCTTTAAAAAAAAGAAATAACAAAAATTTGAAAATAGTCAAAGAAAATTTTGTTGAGAGATACATGAGAAATAGTTTCTTTGTGTTTTTAACTCATTATTATATTAATATATGAAAATATTTCTTTATGAAAAATATATACAATATCTATGACTAAACTTAAGAAATACATAGTCAACATGAAATATACCAGAATATCACTGAAATATTTTTGTATTATGATATACATTATTAACATATTGATATATATTAACAGAGAAATATTTTTTGATGTTTCTGAATTAGGAAACTCACCAGTGAAAAGACTTCACATTTTATTGTTAGTTTAAAACTTAATGCAATGCAGTAATACTTAACATCATTTTAGCATTCCAAGTATAGCTACAGTAATAATTTTAAAAGACTAAAAGTTGCCAAGAAACACTATCATATTGCTAGATCTAAAACAATAAAGAATGTATTATTAGTTTTAAAAAAAGTCCAGATACAAAATATAATGAAAAGGATCATTTCAAATTACTGTAAAATTCCTGAATGTTCAACTCATCAGCTTACCATCTGTAAAAAGACACAAGTCTATATCACGCTATAAACTCTGATTAAAATGATAAAAACAGACTGAGTCAATACAAGTTCTAGAAGAAAATGTATAGCTGAGCAACTACATCATCTTAGATTGGGGAAGGGCTTTATAAAGATGACTCCAAAATAAAGGAGATTGATGGATATAGCTACATAAAATGTATGCCTCCTGCATGGCTGTGAAGGGGGATATATAATCAAATTTCCAAAAAACTGTAAGATATATATATATATAATTGTTACCTTGAATATATAAACATACTTTGCAACTCAATAAAAGCCGTGTTAAGAATATCTTTAGAAAATTGGATAAAGGATAGTAACTGAGAATTTATAAAGGAAGAATTAGAAATGATGAATAAACCAATGTATGAATGGTCTCCCACAGAAGAATGTGAACTAGAATAGCAGAGAGATAGTTCTTTTACATCCATCATGCCAGAGAAGAGTAAATAATTCCAAGAATCAGATAAGTGATGATACAGAGAAATAGATACTTTCACACACTTTGTGATGGGTAAGTAAATCAGTAAATTTGGGGGGGAAGTGAGTTTTCCATTATGTATCAAAAGATATAAAGCTATCATACTATTAGCAGAGAAATTCCAAAAAAAAAATCAAAGTTCACAACAATTTGTAAAATTAATTTACTGCACATTTTTTGTGGAAACATAAGAATCATGGTTAATAATAACTGACCTCTTGTGATTTTCCATAAGTTAGACCATTTAATCCTTACACAACCCTCTGAACATGTAGCATTATTATCTCTTTTGTAAATGAGAAAGCTGAAGGCTAGAGAAGTCACAAGACCTGTTAAAGTTTACATATTGTTTATAATAACAAAATAAAATATTAGATAAAGCCTAACTATGTATTAACAGTGGTTTGGTTTATTATACTCCTGCAACACATAAAAAGGTATTCATGTAGTCATTAAAATGATATTATAGAATAGTTAATGACATGGAAAAATGTTCATGGAGCACTGTTAAATGAAACAATCTAGTTTCCCAATAGTATAAAGTTTATGATCTATAAGAAAAGAAATAAAAAAATGTGTACATTTGCTTTATTCAAATACTAGCATCAAATGTCAACAGTGATAATTTTTGCATGTTATGACTATGGGTTGGTTTTCATGTTACTCTTATGTCTTCTCTTTGTTTTTTAAAATTTTTTACAGTGGACATTAATATTTTATAATGAAAATCATTTTTAAATCGAGACTTATTTTGATAATGTGTATATAAGAGTCAGGGTGGGAGAATCTTCTAATTGTCACTATATGTGTAACTTGGGGCAAGAGATTAGAAACAAAGGGAGGAATTTCCCAAAGTCAAATGTAGGCCATAGTTATCACATCAGGATTTTGCTATTAAAGTTTTTCTCCTCCTTAACCTCTGCTATATAGATGTAATGGTGCTGAAAATAGATTTATTGATAAAGAAGGTAGAATTTTGACACCTTCTTTACCTCTTTCAAACCCCTCTTCATCCAGGTTGCCACATAACATTACATAGAGTTACATGTACTATACAATAGGACTTTGTTGGTTAAGCAGTGTGTACATGTCCACTTTTTGTTGTCTAAGCATTACAGATAAGTATGATGCAGAGAAAGTAGAAAAACTTTAAAAAAACACACTTTGTGATGGGTAAGTAAATCAGTAAATTTGGGGGGGAAGTGAGTTTTCCATTATGTATCAAAAGATATAAAGCTATCATACTATTAGCAGAGAAATTCCAAAAAAAAAATCAAAGTTCACAACAATTTGTAAAATTAATTTACTGCACATTTTTTGTGGAAACATAAGAATCATGGTTAATAATAACTGACCTCTTGTGATTTTCCATAAGTTAGACCATTTAATCCTTACACAACCCTCTGAACATGTAGCATTATTATCTCTTTTGTAAATGAGAAAGCTGAAGGCTAGAGAAGTCACAAGACCTGTTAAAGTTTACATATTGTTTATAATAACAAAATAAAATATTAGATAAAGCCTAACTATGTATTAACAGTGGTTTGGTTTATTATACTCCTGCAACACATAAAAAGGTATTCATGTAGTCATTAAAATGATATTATAGAATAGTTAATGACATGGAAAAATGTTCATGGAGCACTGTTAAATGAAACAATCTAGTTTCCCAATAGTATAAAGTTTATGATCTATAAGAAAAGAAATAAAAAAATGTGTACATTTGCTTTATTCAAATACTAGCATCAAATGTCAACAGTGATAATTTTTGCATGTTATGACTATGGGTTGGTTTTCATGTTACTCTTATGTCTTCTCTTTGTTTTTAAATTTTGTACAGTGGACATTAATATTTTATAATGAAAATCATTTTTAAATCGAGACTTATTTTGATAATGTGTATATAAGAGTCAGGGTGGGAGAATCTTCTAATTGTCACTATATGTGTAACTTGGGGCAAGAGATTAGAAACAAAGGGAGGAATTTCCCAAAGTCAAATGTAGGCCATAGTTATCACATCAGGATTTTGCTATTAAAGTTTTTCTCCTCCTTAACCTCTGCTATATAGATGTAATGGTGCTGAAAATAGATTTATTGATAAAGAAGGTAGAATTTTGACACCTTCTTTACCTCTTTCAAACCCCTCTTCATCCAGGTTGCCACATAACATTACATAGAGTTACATGTACTATACAATAGGACTTTGTTGGTTAAGCAGTGTGTACATGTCCATCTCAAAGGATAATTAATTTTAAAGATTAAGTTTAGGGTCTGCCCACATTCCTGTAGGCATATACCAAGGTACGTATTTCCTCTGTGATCAGAGACATGAAGAACTCTTCCCCTCCATATGAATCTCATTGTACAAGTAATACTTAACCAGACTGAAAAATTTAAGAGTTAACTTATCCTATGAGCAGGAGAAGGGATGTGGTTTTCGGAGTCACATGGTCCATCAATGACAAAGTGCTAGGCACAGCTTGTTTAGCCTGAGCAAGATCTTTGCCCCACTGTACTTGTACCAAGAAGTAAGTAAAGAAATTAACCTTTTTAGTATAGATTTCTAAAGGATATAGGTGTTATTCACCATGTGGCAAGTGCAGAAGCAATTGGTATAGCACAAGTATTGATCAAAGCACAAGGTCTGATGGCAGCTGGGACCACTGACTAGATGTCTCAAGGTGATTTACTCTTACTTAGCACTTGACTCAAGGTGATTTATTCCTGGAGACCACACCACATAGAAGCTCCTCCCCCGTGTCTGTCAACCTTAAAAAATAACCTCCAACCTCCAATAAATCACATTATGTTGAAAGTTTTCATGTATTTCTCTGCTTCTGTTCCATGGTGGGGGCATGTTCCTGAGAACAGAGATCCCTTTCATCTCAAATCCTGTGGCATACTAAAGGAACTGAAAAGTCTCTTTCCCTCTCATGTTAATGTGGAATCACATTTTCTTTCTACCCCCAGAAGCTAACCCAGTGTCTGGCACATTGCAGTGTACCGATAAGAACATCCCAAGTAGGGCACTGGTAAAGAATCTACCTACTAGTGCAGGAGATGCAAGTGAGTCAGATTCAATCCCTGGGTCAGGAAGACCCTCTGGAATAGAGAATGGCAATCCACTCTGGTATTCTTGACTGGAAAATTCCATGGACAGAGGAGGCTGGAGGACTGTAGTCCATGGGGTCACGAAGAATTGGACATGACTGAACACACACATATACATGCACAGTAGAGATAAATATTAAAGGGAAGAAACAAATGGAAATGTGTAGCCTCAGGATGTATGTTAAATGAACAGGGGTGATATATTAACTAACTTGTCTTAGTTTCTGACCTAGGTGGGGAAAGCACAGCATACATGTAGTCAAACAATATTTGAGGATGGTTTATGTGTATTACAGCATTTAATTAGATTTAGATGAATATAGTAAGTGCATGTTGAACAGACAAATGCAAATAAGTGATCAAAATAAGTTTCAAAGAGACTTCTCTGGCAGTCCAGTGGCTGAGACTCCATGCTCCCAGTGCAAGGGCCTGGGTATGATCAATCCCAGTCAGAGAAAGAGCTCATGTTGCAACTGATTATCCCGATGCCTCAACTAAAGTTCCTGTGTGATGCAACTCAAGATCCTGCATGCTGTTATTAAGACCAGGTGCAACCAAATAAATAAATAAATAAATTTTAAAAAATGAGTAACTGAAGTGAAAAAGTGAATTTCTGGCAAATTCAAGGGTATGTGATGGAAAGGGCTGTTGACAAAGCAGATGCCAATATAACTCCAGAGTTTGTGGATAAAATATTATAAACATGCAGTTTGATTTGTCTGTCCCTGCTGTCTATGCTGAATGTGAATGTTAAGGAGTTAGTTTTCCATATTAGTAATATCCTTATTCAGACCTTCACCAAAAGATTGAAGTAAGAAAAATGCAATATCCTCCCTACTACTCAGAAGAGAAAACAGAAGTAACCAAGAAGTTGCTCTGGCTTGGGTGTTGAGGATTCCATCTCATGACCTCTGTTCTGTTTGCTACCTGAGTCATCTTTTGATCTGCAGGCCTTGTGTCGCTATTGTAAGATGTGACTCCAGGCTCATTTTCTTCCCTACTTTGTTCTGCCTCCTGCTGTTCTGCTTCACTCAGAAATCTGTAGCTTTCCTGACAGGAGACATCTACCTCATGGGTGACCTCTCAGTGGGCTTGAATGTTAAAAGCAGAGCCCCTCCTTTTTCCATTCTAAGGAAGTCTCAGAGTCAGCACTTCAGGACTCCATACACTATTTTAATGGAGAAGGGGCCCCAGATGCCATTATCCAGAAGTTACTAAATGTCAGGACCATGGAGGCAGGCTTTATGGATTTCTTTAAAGAGCCTCATTACCTTGACTAATTGGAAAGTTGAGATTTGCAGACTTGTCAGCTTGTAGGGTGAGAAGACAAAGTCAATAGGTTGTGTGTGCAGGACACATGGGACTCTGATAAGCCACTAGCCATTCCTACCAGATGGACAGTATGTTTGCCTTTGGTCCATTGTAAACAAGGGTGAAACCTGAGGCAGCAGCATGTGACAGGAAAAGCCATAGACTTGGAGTTAACTTAAACTGGATAAGAATCCTGACTCAACCAGTTATTAACCTTGAGAGTGTAAAACAACCATTTAGATTCTCTGAGCTTCATTTTTGCCTCTGTAAAATAGGAGGTGTTCTACTTTTACATGGCCCTGGTGATAATTCACAATAATGGTCTCTGGGTAGATATAATGACCTAAAGAACACATTTACCTTTATTCCCTAAATGAAAATATAAGATGTCTTACATTATACAAACCCACAGAGAAACAGGGAAAGGAGAAGAAATAAAAGCAATAAAGTTGGGAGCTGTGAAGCTGATGGACAGCTGTTAAGTGAACATATGCAAGGAAGTTGAATTCTAACCTTGTATTGAGAAAGACTAAAAAAAAGTTATTGAGTATACAATGCATGTTAGAACCTCTTAAAGTATTAATTAAAAAAAAGGGAAAGGAATTGCATATTAGGTACTTCTGGGAATGGAGATAAAGGTGAACAGATATAAGGACGGCTGGAAACTTTATATAAAAAACATTCAAATTTTCATTTAACCCCCCCATTCTGTCCTCCAGCTATTAAAAGACTAAATGATAAAATAGGGATGTATGATAAGTTATCAATCATGGTTATTGGGGAGGTATTTTACTGAAAATTGAGAGTTTAGGTTTGTGTTTACCCACTGAATGCTGAGACCTACAATATTCTTGCTTTGTGTGAATACTACAGACAGGAATTTGGAAATTTCCTCTAAGGGTGACCCTAGTGGGCTTGAATGTTTAAAAGGCCCGGGGAGCCCTCCTTTTCCATTCTAAGGAAGTCTCAGAGTCAGCACTTCAGGACTCCATACACTATTTTAATGGAGAAGGGGCCCCAGATGCCATTATCCAGAAGTTACTAAATGTCAGGACCATGGAGGCAGGCTTTATGGATTTCTTTAAAGAGCCTCATTACCTTGACTAATTGGAAAGTTGAGATTTGCAGACTTGTCAGCTTGTAGGGTGAGAAGACAAAGTCAATAGGTTGTGTGTGCAGGACACATGGGACTCTGATAAGCCACTAGCCATTCCTACCAGATGGACAGTATGTTTGCCTTTGGTCCATTGTAAACAAGGGTGAAACCTGAGGCAGCAGCATGTGACAGGAAAAGCCATAGACTTGGAGTTAACTTAAACTGGATAAGAATCCTGACTCAACCAGTTATTAACCTTGAGAGTGTAAAACAACCATTTAGATTCTCTGAGCTTCATTTTTGCCTCTGTAAAATAGGAGGTGTTCTACTTTTACATGGCCCTGGTGATAATTCACAATAATGGTCTCTGGGTAGATATAATGACCTAAAGAACACATTTACCTTTATTCCCTAAATGAAAATATAAGATGTCTTACATTATACAAACCCACAGAGAAACAGGGAAAGGAGAAGAAATAAAAGCAATAAAGTTGGGAGCTGTGAAGCTGATGGACAGCTGTTAAGTGAACATATGCAAGGAAGTTGAATTCTAACCTTGTATTGAGAAAGACTAAAAAAAAGTTATTGAGTATACAATGCATGTTAGAACCTCTTAAAGTATTAATTAAAAAAAAGGGAAAGGAATTGCATATTAGGTACTTCTGGGAATGGAGATAAAGGTGAACAGATATAAGGACGGCTGGAAACTTTATATAAAAAACATTCAAATTTTCATTTAACCCCCCCATTCTGTCCTCCAGCTATTAAAAGACTAAATGATAAAATAGGGATGTATGATAAGTTATCAATCATGGTTATTGGGGAGGTATTTTACTGAAAATTGAGAGTTTAGGTTTGTGTTTACCCACTGAATGCTGAGACCTACAATATTCTTGCTTTGTGTGAATACTACAGACAGGAATTTGGAAATTTCCTCTAAGGGAAGATTGATTAACCCCACAAGAAACACATAAAATAAACAAACCAGGCAGGTAGTCCTACAAGAATACCCACAGCTACAAGTCACAAACGTTGGCTCAAACTTCTAAGTAGATTTTTCTTTCCCAACTCTTAAAATAAGCAGACAACTAGAAGTCATAGATAACTAAAAATACCTCCAATATGAATGATATTTAACAAACCAACAGAAAGAAAAAGTAATTCAGAAAATTTAAAACTATAAATTTAAACTTAACAAAATATTAGTTTACAGTCTCAGAGGACTAAGACTAGATAGTCTATTCAGGATAGAATTCTATAGTAAGGTATACTTAGAGCATAAAGTACTCTTGTAACTATAATTATTTTATGTTCATATACTCACACAGAATTTTGCTTTATGTAATAACATGCATACAGATTTTTTCATATATGTATAAGAGCACAAATCAAAATTTAATAAAATGCTTCAAATATAATGTTGAAAATACTGCTGAAAGTGGAATAAAAATATAAGGAGAAGGAAAATCAGTGAAAATATATGAAAATTAGGAGTTTTAAAACTAGCATAACCAAAGAATGAAGATTAAAAAATGGTGGAGGGAATTTTAATGGGATACTTAATAGGAAAAATTTTTATTAGATAAAATATTCAGTTCTTGACTGAAATGTTTTACTAAACGTCCAGCAAAGTCATTGCAGCATTATTTAAAATGTCCAAGACAGTGTTAAGTGAACATATGCAAGGAAGTTGAATTCTAACCTTGTATTGAGAAAGACTAAAAAAAAGTTATTGAGTATACAATGCATGTTAGACCCTCTTAAAGTATTAATTAAAAAAAAGGGAAAGGAATTGCATATTAGGTACTTCTGGGAATGGAGATAAAGGTGAACAGATATAAGGACGGCTGGAAACTTTATATAAAAAACATTCAAATTTTCATTTAACCCCCCCATTCTGTCCTCCAGCTATTAAAAGACTAAATGATAAAATAGGGATGTATGATAAGTTATCAATCATGGTTATTGGGGAGGTATTTTACTGAAAATTGAGAGTTTAGGTTTGTGTTTACCCACTGAATGCTGAGACCTACAATATTCTTGCTTTGTGTGAATACTACAGACAGGAATTTGGAAATTTCCTCTAAGGGAAGATTGATTAACCCCACAAGAAACACATAAAATAAACAAACCAGGCAGGTAGTCCTACAAGAATACCCACAGCTACAAGTCACAAACGTTGGCTCAAACTTCTAAGTAGATTTTTCTTTCCCAACTCTTAAAATAAGCAGACAACTAGAAGTCATAGATAACTAAAAATACCTCCAATATGAATGATATTTAACAAACCAACAGAAAGAAAAAGTAATTCAGAAAATTTAAAACTATAAATTTAAACTTAACAAAATATTAGTTTACAGTCTCAGAGGACTAAGACTAGATAGTCTATTCAGGATAGAATTCTATAGTAAGGTATACTTAGAGCATAAAGTACTCTTGTAACTATAATTATTTTATGTTCATATACTCACACAGAATTTTGCTTTATGTAATAACATGCATACAGATTTTTTCATATATGTATAAGAGCACAAATCAAAATTTAATAAAATGCTTCAAATATAATGTTGAAAATACTGCTGAAAGTGGAATAAAAATATAAGGAGAAGGAAAATCAGTGAAAATATATGAAAATTAGGAGTTTTAAAACTAGCATAACCAAAGAATGAAGATTAAAAAATGGTGGAGGGAATTTTAATGGGATACTTAATAGGAAAAATTTTTATTAGATAAAATATTCAGTTCTTGACTGAAATGTTTTACTAAACGTCCAGCAAAGTCATTGCAGCATTATTTAAAATGTCCAAGACATGGGAGCAACGTAAGTGTCCATTGACATAACAATGGATAAAGAAGATGTCACACACACACACACACACACACACACACACACACACACACAATGGAATCTTACTCAGTCATAAAAATAAAATAATGCCATTTTCAGCAACGTGGATGGACCTAGAGATTATTATACTAAGTCAAGTAAGTCACAGAGAGAGAAAGACAAATGTCATATGATATCACTTATATGTGGAATTTAATAAAAACAATACAGAAAAGTAAATAAAAATAGATCTACACTATATAATGAACATCACATCATTGTTTTCCCCTTTAAATCTGACATACATTGTATAATGACTAAGATGCTGCAATAGTCTATTAAGCTTTCCTATTCTTGACCATCTTTATCTGTATCTGCATATAAACGACCAATGCAGCAATTTTTCACCTAACAATCTCTAACATTTCCCATTACACTTAGGATGTGTTGAAAATTCTATCTCTGACTTATAAGACTACCAATAATTAATTCCCTGGTCATATCACCTTCCATCCTCTCCCTTCAGCTGTCTGGTTTCCTTGTTGAAACTATGGGACACCCAGCTCAGCACAAGCCACTGGCTTTTTCTATTGGCCTGGAATGATTATTTCCTCTTAGTAATTTTTTTATTTCTTCATAATTGTGTTCCGGTTTCCATACAATGCAGTCTTTTCAGACTTCTGCTGACATAATCAATGCTTTACTTCCATTGCTTTCTCTTCCTTTACTTTTCCATTCCTTATGCACAAGACACTTATTGTTAATTGAATACATGAATAAATAAAAGAATTCCCTCTTTCTTTTGTCATGCAGCAAAAGTTTTATTAACGTGAAAAGAGATAGAGAAAGCTTCCAGCAAACATTACTGGAAGGGAATGGGAGAGTAATATAATGTTGAAAATACTGCTGAAAGTGGAATAAAAATATAAGGAGAAGGAAAATCAGTGAAAATATATGAAAATTAGGAGTTTTAAAACTAGCATAACCAAAGAATGAAGATTAAAAAATGGTGGAGGGAATTTTAATGGGATACTTAATAGGAAAAATTTTTATTAGATAAAATATTCAGTTCTTGACTGAAATGTTTTACTAAACGTCCAGCAAAGTCATTGCAGCATTATTTAAAATGTCCAAGACATGGGAGCAACGTAAGTGTCCATTGACATAACAATGGATAAAGAAGATGTCACACACACACACACACACACACACACACACACACACACACACAATGGAATCTTACTCAGTCATAAAAATAAAATAATGCCATTTTCAGCAACGTGGATGGACCTAGAGATTATTATACTAAGTCAAGTAAGTCACAGAGAGAGAAAGACAAATGTCATATGATATCACTTATATGTGGAATTTAATAAAAACAATACAGAAAAGTAAATAAAAATAGATCTACACTATATAATGAACATCACATCATTGTTTTCCCCTTTAAATCTGACATACATTGTATAATGACTAAGATGCTGCAATAGTCTATTAAGCTTTCCTATTCTTGACCATCTTTATCTGTATCTGCATATAAACGACCAATGCAGCAATTTTTCACCTAACAATCTCTAACATTTCCCATTACACTTAGGATGTGTTGAAAATTCTATCTCTGACTTATAAGACTACCAATAATTAATTCCCTGGTCATATCACCTTCCATCCTCTCCCTTCAGCTGTCTGGTTTCCTTGTTGAAACTATGGGACACCCAGCTCAGCACAAGCCACTGGCTTTTTCTATTGGCCTGGAATGATTATTTCCTCTTAGTAATTTTTTTATTTCTTCATAATTGTGTTCCGGTTTCCATACAATGCAGTCTTTTCAGACTTCTGCTGACATAATCAATGCTTTACTTCCATTGCTTTCTCTTCCTTTACTTTTCCATTCCTTATGCACAAGACACTTATTGTTAATTGAATACATGAATAAATAAAAGAATTCCCTCTTTCTTTTTGTCATGCAGCAAAAGTTTTATTAACGTGAAAAGAGATAGAGAAAGCTTCCAGCAAACATTACTGGAAGGGAATGGGAGAGTACCCCAAGCAGCTAGTTTAGGCAGGATATTATGTACTTTTTCAGTTGGTTATTTACAATAGATCAAAATAATATTTTAAAGTTACAAAGGTTTTTCCAGACCCACACCCACAACGTACATCTTTAAATAATGCAGATGCAAGTGAAGAAGGAGATACATGTCCTTGAGCAAGCTACACTGTTGTTATAAACAGTAGCTCTGGGTTTAAAGTAAGTTTTAGGCAAAATAGATCATTGTCATAGGCACGGCAACCAAGGTGAAAACACCTGGACTAAAAAAAGGTTTGTTCCCTTTCTTCCTTCTCCTTCTTGGGGAGTCCTTAGACTTCCTATCAATCTGCCTAAGATTTAGCTCTCTCATTTCCCCCTTTTTCTTTTAGGAAAATTATGTTGCCAGGAAAGACGGGTGTAGTTTCTTATTCTGCAACTACTTCTGTGCTGGTAAGGGGCATGGTCCCTAAATTGTGGAGGCAATATATTATCCTTACCCTTTTATTTAGGATCTTTGATCCAGGGTTCCCAACTAATAGCTAGAGGAGGTTATAGAAGCATGGGCAATCATTTGTAACTTAAAAGCTTTTAGACAGAAATAAATCCTACTATGCAATTACAGATGCAAACTTGGCAAAGTTCGGTTCGGTTCAGTTACTCATTTGTGGCTGACTCTGTTCAACCCTATGGCCTATACCACACCAGGCTTCCCTATCCTTCACTATTTCCTGGAGCTTGCTCAAACTCATGTCCATTTACGAAGTGATACCATTTAACCATCTTGTCCTCTGTCGGTCCCCTTCTTTTGCCTTCTATTTTTCCTAGCATAAGAGGGCACTTAATACATTTCCACTGTATATGCTCAGTGGTTCAGTCATGTTGGACTCTTTGTCTGATTTCTTCATAATTGTGTTCCGGTTTCCATACAATGCAGTCTTTTCAGACTTCTGCTGACATAATCAATGCTTTACTTCCATTGCTTTCTCTTCCTTTACTTTTCCATTCCTTATGCACAAGACACTTATTGTTAATTGAATACATGAATAAATAAAAGAATTCCCTCTTTCTTTTGTCATGCAGCAAAAGTTTTATTAACGTGAAAAGAGATAGAGAAAGCTTCCAGCAAACATTACTGGAAGGGAATGGGAGAGTACCCCAAGCAGCTAGTTTAGGCAGGATATTATGTACTTTTTCAGTTGGTTATTTACAATAGATCAAAATAATATTTTAAAGTTACAAAGGTTTTTCCAGACCCACACCCACAACGTACATCTTTAAATAATGCAGATGCAAGTGAAGAAGGAGATACATGTCCTTGAGCAAGCTACACTGTTGTTATAAACAGTAGCTCTGGGTTTAAAGTAAGTTTTAGGCAAAATAGATCATTGTCATAGGCACGGCAACCAAGGTGAAAACACCTGGACTAAAAAAAGGTTTGTTCCCTTTCTTCCTTCTCCTTCTTGGGGAGTCCTTAGACTTCCTATCAATCTGCCTAAGATTTAGCTCTCTCATTTCCCCCTTTTTCTTTTAGGAAAATTATGTTGCCAGGAAAGACGGGTGTAGTTTCTTATTCTGCAACTACTTCTGTGCTGGTAAGGGGCATGGTCCCTAAATTGTGGAGGCAATATATTATCCTTACCCTTTTATTTAGGATCTTTGATCCAGGGTTCCCAACTAATAGCTAGAGGAGGTTATAGAAGCATGGGCAATCATTTGTAACTTAAAAGCTTTTAGACAGAAATAAATCCTACTATGCAATTACAGATGCAAACTTGGCAAAGTTCGGTTCGGTTCAGTTACTCATTTGTGGCTGACTCTGTTCAACCCTATGGCCTATACCACACCAGGCTTCCCTATCCTTCACTATTTCCTGGAGCTTGCTCAAACTCATGTCCATTTACGAAGTGATACCATTTAACCATCTTGTCCTCTGTCGGTCCCCTTCTTTTGCCTTCTATTTTTCCTAGCATAAGAGGGGCACTTAATACATTTCCACTGTATATGCTCAGTGGTTCAGTCATGTTGGACTCTTTGTGACCCCATGGATTGTAGCCCTCCAAACTCCTCAGGCCGTGGGATTTCCAAGGCAAGAATACTCAAGTGTGTTACCATTTCTTCCTGCAGGGGATAGAACCAGCATATCTTGTGTCTCCTGCATTAGCAGGCAGGTCCTTCACCACCACACCAACTGGGAAACCATATCTATTGAGAATAAATATATTTAAATATATGTTCTTATCTGCTTTCATCTGTACCTAACACTTTGTCTTCCCTAAGTTCCATTAAAAAAAAAAAAATTGGCCAGAAGTTTTCTTTCTTTCAAAATAGACTGTTGGAGAGGAATCCAAGAGATCTGACTTACCTTTAACAAAATCGGGGAGGAGAGCTAGAGCAGGTGTTCCTGATTATGGAGCCTGGAGGACCATAGTCTGAGAAGGTCTCCTAACTGTTTTCTTGCAGGGCATTCAGAAGGCAGGGAATCTCAGAGGGAAACATTGGGTAGTGTTTCTAGAAGACTTAAAATCTCTTGGCTTTCTTTGTTAAAGACTCATCTTTTTTTTTTTTTTTTTTTATTTAATTAATTTTTTTAAAGACTCATCTTTAAATTTAGCTCCAAATTTTTTACCTCCCTATCTTACAGACTTGAAAAGCAAAACATTAGCAGTGGGCAATATTCTGGGAGGTGTGGGATGCCAAGTGTGCAATGAGTATCAATGAATCAGATGCTTTGGAAGCCATAATGAAATACAAGGTATAATCTAACATGGGGATAAAACTTATACATCTGAAAAGATAATGCAATTTCTCCATTCTAAGAATCCATGGACATAAAATAGATAGTCAATATAATAACAAAATTTCATTGAGATAAAACAACTGCTATCTTTATTTCAGCAGATGCAAATCATTTGTAACTTAAAAGCAAAGTAAATCCTACTATGCAATTACAGATGCAAACTTGGCAAAGTTCGGTTCGGTTCAGTTACTCATTTGTGGCTGACTCTGTTCAACCCTATGGCCTATACCACACCAGGCTTCCCTATCCTTCACTATTTCCTGGAGCTTGCTCAAACTCATGTCCATTTACGAAGTGATACCATTTAACCATCTTGTCCTCTGTCGGTCCCCTTCTTTTGCCTTCTATTTTTCCTAGCATAAGAGGGCACTTAATACATTTCCACTGTATATGCTCAGTGGTTCAGTCATGTTGGACTCTTTGTGACCCCATGGATTGTAGCCCTCCAAACTCCTCAGGCCGTGGGATTTCCAAGGCAAGAATACTCAAGTGTGTTACCATTTCTTCCTGCAGGGGATAGAACCAGCATATCTTGTGTCTCCTGCATTAGCAGGCAGTTCCTTCACCACCACACCAACTGGGAAACCATATCTATTGAGAATAAATATATTTAAATATATGTTCTTATCTGCTTTCATCTGTACCTAACACTTTGTCTTCCCTAAGTTCCATTAAAAAAAAAAAAATTGGCCAGAAGTTTTCTTTCTTTCAAAATAGACTGTTGGAGAGGAATCCAAGAGATCTGACTTACCTTTAACAAAATCGGGGAGGAGAGCTAGAGCAGGTGTTCCTGATTATGGAGCCTGGAGGACCATAGTCTGAGAAGGTCTCCTAACTGTTTTCTTGCAGGGCATTCAGAAGGCAGGGAATCTCAGAGGGAAACATTGGGTAGTGTTTCTAGAAGACTTAAAATCTCTTGGCTTTCTTTGTTAAAGACTCATCTTTTTTTTTTTTTTTTTTTTTTAATTAATTAATTTATTTAAAGACTCATCTTTAAATTTAGCTCCAAATGTTTTACCTCCCTATCTTACAGACTTGAAAAGCAAAACATTAGCAGTGGGCAATATTCTGGGAGGTGTGGGATGCCAAGTGTGCAATGAGTATCAATGAATCAGATGCTTTGGAAGCCATAATGAAATACAAGGTATAATCTAACATGGGGATAAAACTTATACATCTGAAAAGATAATGCAATTTCTCCATTCTAAGAATCCATGGACATAAAATAGATAGTCAATATAATAACAAAATTTCATTGAGATAAAACAACTGCTATCTTTATTTCAGCAGAGCATACTGATACTAATATGTATCCTGTCCTGAATATTAGTTTGACAAACTGTGCCTTGATATAAATAAAATAGAATTGGCAGTGTGAGGGAGAGAATGATAAATGTCATATGAGTGAGTAGTTAATAAATGATTTATGAGATGAGAAACAGAACCAGTGTGGAAAATCTGTGTATTATAGAGTAAATAATGAGACCACTATGTAAGTAAATGTATCCTCTCTATATAGAAACTACCTGACAACTTGCATATCTCTGACCATGACCTGACAAGTATGCCCCCCCTCCACCACCCCTGCCAACATTTGGGTCTTATTTCCTTCTTGTTGTCTGTAAGAGTTTACTTTTCTTTCAGTTCATCCTATGAATTAAGAGATTATCAATAGAGTTGATTCTACAAAAAGAAACACTGTCTTTGGTAGCCAAATGTCTTTGAAATAATAGAATTTGAAATAATAGAATTCAGAATGCTAATGTTTTAGAAAAATTATGAGAATTTGCATAAAAATCAGATCTTAAATCTGGCAAACACCAGATCTTTTTGGATTTTTTGTTTGTTTGTTTTATTCTTTTCTTTTTTTTTTTTAAAACACCAAGAACATTTTTTCTTCATTGTCACCTGGCAATAGTCAATAATGTGGCACATGAGTAATTTAGCTAGTTCAGACTGGGCATGTGGTAACCTGCTTCTCTCATTTAGGTTTCTAGCCTGGGACCTATAAGTATGTTTATTTGCTCCCTGAACTCTAAATGAAGCCTTCATTAGACTTTCCCTCTGCCTGAGTTTGAATGCTATCTGCCTGTGTTGTCATACTTTTGCCTCAGTTGTGTATCTGCCTGGTGAGTCATTTCAGTCATTTTCAACTCTGTGTGACCCTATAGAGGGTGTCCCACCAGGCTTTTCTATCCATGGAGTTCTCTGGGTGAAAATACTGGAGAAGGTTTTTATGCCTTCCTCCAGGGATCAAATCTGTGTCTCTTATGTCTCCTGCATTGACAGACAGGTTCTTTACTACTAGTGCCACCTGGGAAGCTGTTGCCTCAGTTACCTCCTATAAAAAATAAAAGTATAGATAGTACTTACTCATAGGGATCTAAGAAGATGAAATTATTTATTTCTGGCAAAACATTCAGAACTATCCCTGACAAATAGTAAGTTCTCCTTGCTACTACCATCTGGATCATCACCCTCCTTCAGGACTGAGTTAGCATCTGGTCTTTTAAGTAAAACTTTTCCTAAACATCCATACCCCAACGTAGTTCCTTCTCATTTGCCCAGCATTATAACGAGTAAAAAATCTCTACAAGACCTAAACATTGATTATTAAAAACACTAGCATATGTCCCTCTCCTCCACCATATTGTGATCTCATGGATGACAAAGCTACGTTTTTATTTATCTCTGTGTTCCCACAGTCTGATAATATGAGCATTATACAAAAGAAAACTCATGCTTAATGAAACTTTTATTCAGTTGTTTTTATTTGGCATACGTTATTGAACACCAAACACAGTAGGACATGAATGTACCTTGAGACCAAACAGCAGAGGACAACAGTCCATTCATATTTGCCATTATTTATGTTAATAACTGTAAATATTTTATCTCCATGCTCATCTGTTATTTTTATCTCCCAACAATATTTTTTTTTCAGGGTAAGAATTAAGTCTAAGCTGTTTTTGAAATTCCTGAAAGGATTTGTGGTGTATTCTACAGATGTATCTTCATATCTGTAGCCTATGTTACAGGGTTTGGCATATTAAAGCCACCTTCTAGAAGTTGTTGAATGGATAAATTCATGATTGAATCTCATTCTCCATCTGAAAGTTGACTTCTGTTAAGACATCAAGGATTCAGATCTCTAGTGAAGAGTTCTGGAACAATTCTCAATCCCCCATCTTTTCCATAACCAAATCACATTATCTAAGGGGCATTGCACTTCCAGAGCTGTAAGGGGAATGGCATTGTCTCCTTCACCCTGTTAGGTGCTCATTCAAAGCCAGAGGAGCGTGTGAAGGGCTTGGAAAACTTTTAAAGTAACTTTTAGGAAAGAGACAGAAACAAAATGACTTTCACCCACAAAGACACAACTGCTCATTGAAGGAGAATGTGATAATAGTTCTTACTGAATGTGAAAAAATAGTGACCTTTTAGATCCTTAATGAAGACGTGAAAAGGACACATAGAAGCTCTACATGTGGTGCTAAAGAGGCAGAAATTCAAAATGGTTTTATGGATCCCTAATCAGCAAGGCTTCTATAGAACCAATACATTTTATTGAAATTAGTATCTTGCATTTTGAATACAGTTAGCAATTACTCATATGTGTTCATCAGTGTGATACTGAAGTCAAACATGAGAGTTGGAACAGTATTGACCTAAATTGTCTGATGAGGTAACTGAGGGTTTAGGATTTTTAAGTCCCAAAGCTTAGTACATATTAGACTAATTTCAGTGAAAAATGTATATGTATCTCAAATTAAATAAGGTTGACTACCTTTCACTTTCTGCCCTCATATTAATGCCAAATGTTCCGTGTACTGTGTTTGTAAGGTAGAATATTCTGAATATAAATTTCAAGGATGTGGGCATTCACAACTATATGCAATTCCTATAATCATAACTTTAAAATTCTCTGACATGTCACACAAGGTGTAATTTTCGATTCTCAGATGTTCACTGTGGCTTTTCAGCTGTAGGCCATGAAATAACCTTCCTGTGCAGCTCTGCCATTAACATTGACATTAACCTTCATCAGTTCCTCTTTCAAAGACAGATGGCTTTTCATTTCACATACCTCTGTCTTGATCTGAATAACCTTTATTGGTTCTTAGTTTACACCCTTTGGGGATTCACTTTTTAAAAGTTATCAGTTTATTGCAACTTTGGCGAAAGAAGGAAACTTCCCCAATAGAGAAGTCAGACACACGAGCAGGAGGCAGAAAAATAAAATAATAAATAAATAAATCATCACTTCTTTCTTTAGAGACTGGTGACTACTTAAATTACCGCCATCAGAGCACAGTTCCTTCATCCTGAGATATCCCATGGTGTAATACAGTCAATAAATTTGTAAAGTGTCATATGCCATAATAAGTAGCACCTTGTATTACTCTGTAAGCATTCCCATCTCTCTTGTAAATACTTTCTCAAGGTATGTTGTACCCCTTGATAGCAAAGACCATGGCTACTTTGCTCACCATTGTCTCTCCCTATGAATATCAGCTACTGACTTAGCAAAACCCAATAAATACAAAGTAACTGGATAACTATGTCTCTATTCTCCATGGGAGATTCAAAATTCACCTTTAATTTATAAAGAGCATTGGCAGTCCTCCAGCTAAGAAGACTTCACCTGTGGATTTTCACTCTATTCTGTGTACTTTCTCCTCCCTTAAATTTCCAATGAAAAATGTTAAGCACACCACCAAAAACTCTTTTATTGAAATTAGTATCTTGCATTTTGAATACAGTTAGCAATTACTCATATGTGTTCATCAGTGTGATACTGAAGTCAAACATGAGAGTTGGAACAGTATTGACCTAAATTGTCTGATGAGGTAACTGAGGGTTTAGGATTTTTAAGTCCCAAAGCTTAGTACATATTAGACTAATTTCAGTGAAAAATGTATATGTATCTCAAATTAAATAAGGTTGACTACCTTTCACTTTCTGCCCTCATATTAATGCCAAATGTTCCGTGTACTGTGTTTGTAAGGTAGAATATTCTGAATATAAATTTCAAGGATGTGGGCATTCACAACTATATGCAATTCCTATAATCATAACTTTAAAATTCTCTGACATGTCACACAAGGTGTAATTTTCGATTCTCAGATGTTCACTGTGGCTTTTCAGCTGTAGGCCATGAAATAACCTTCCTGTGCAGCTCTGCCATTAACATTGACATTAACCTTCATCAGTTCCTCTTTCAAAGACAGATGGCTTTTCATTTCACATACCTCTGTCTTGATCTGAATAACCTTTATTGGTTCTTAGTTTACACCCTTTGGGGATTCACTTTTTAAAAGTTATCAGTTTATTGCAACTTTGGCGAAAGAAGGAAACTTCCCCAATAGAGAAGTCAGACACACGAGCAGGAGGCAGAAAAATAAAATAATAAATAAATAAATCATCACTTCTTTCTTTAGAGACTGGTGACTACTTAAATTACCGCCATCAGAGCACAGTTCCTTCATCCTGAGATATCCCATGGTGTAATACAGTCAATAAATTTGTAAAGTGTCATATGCCATAATAAGTAGCACCTTGTATTACTCTGTAAGCATTCCCATCTCTCTTGTAAATACTTTCTCAAGGTATGTTGTACCCCTTGATAGCAAAGACCATGGCTACTTTGCTCACCATTGTCTCTCCCTATGAATATCAGCTACTGACTTAGCAAAACCCAATAAATACAAAGTAACTGGATAACTATGTCTCTATTCTCCATGGGAGATTCAAAATTCACCTTTAATTTATAAAGAGCATTGGCAGTCCTCCAGCTAAGAAGACTTCACCTGTGGATTTTCACTCTATTCTGTGTACTTTCTCCTCCCTTAAATTTCCAATGAAAAATGTTAAGCACACCACCAAAAACTTGAAATAATTTTACAGAGAACCCCCATATAAGTACCATCTCTATATATTCTACAAATAACATTTTCTCATACTTGCTTTATTAAATGTCTAGCCATCCTTCTTTCTACCCATTTTCCACAGTCTTTTTCTTTTATATTTCAAAATAAGCTTCAGACTTACATGTCTTTTGAACTGCTCGAGCATGCATATCAAGAGTGCAAGCTTTGTTCTGATTTTTGTATCTTTGCTAAATTTTACATATTAGGGATAAACAACTGTTAAGCATGCATTCAATGAGTTAGACACTCATATTCCTATATAACCCAGTCCTCAGTCAAACAAGCTTCACTTTAGATTTTCCTTATTCCTTTTCACAAAGGTTCATAACCCCTCACTCAAATAGACCTAACTATGGATCTCATTTTTTCTTCCTTTTTTTTTTTTCTTTTTTGGTTATTTGTTTTGTTTTGGTTTTGCCTATTCTAGCACCATAATGTGTATTCTTTTGCATATGGTACTTTGGTTTCTTCAGAATATTATTTTTAAGAATCATTTATATCATGTTTCCTTTCTAGAGCTGAATAAAATTACGAGTACTCTCTCATCCATACTATATTCTGGCACTGCCTAACCCTGAGGATACCAATCCTTTCCACTCCCCAGTAACTCATCATTCATCAATTTTCTTCTAATAGTCTCAGAAGTGCAGCTCTCTCACAGATTGCTTTTGGTATAGCTTGTTGTTCCCTCTATGCAGAGCCAGTGGCACTTGTCTCTTCACCTGAGAGCTTCCTTTGCAGGCTTTAGACCTCAGCTCATTTGTCATCTCAGAGGCTTCTCTCCAGCCACCTTATCTGAAGTAGCCCACTTGTCCCTGATTAGTTCCTGTCACCACCTTTTATTTATTAGCTCTTATCACAAGCAACCATTTTTTGTCATCTCATTAGCTTCTCTAACTTCACCTTTTTTGGAGATTCAAAATTCACCTTTAATTTATAAAGAGCATTGGCAGTCCTCCAGCTAAGAAGACTTCACCTGTATTTTTTGCCTCCCTTAAATTTCCAATGAAAAATGTTAAGCACACCACCAAAAACTTGAAATAATTTTACAGAGAACCCCCATATAAGTACCATCTCTATATATTCTACAAATAACATTTTCTCATACTTGCTTTATTAAATGTCTAGCCATCCTTCTTTCTACCCATTTTCCACAGTCTTTTTCTTTTATATTTCAAAATAAGCTTCAGACTTACATGTCTTTTGAACTGCTCGAGCATGCATATCAAGAGTGCAAGCTTTGTTCTGATTTTTGTATCTTTGCTAAATTTTACATATTAGGGATAAACAACTGTTAAGCATGCATTCAATGAGTTAGACACTCATATTCCTATATAACCCAGTCCTCAGTCAAACAAGCTTCACTTTAGATTTTCCTTATTCCTTTTCACAAAGGTTCATAACCCCTCACTCAAATAGACCTAACTATGGATCTCATTTTTTCTTCCTTTTTTTTTTTTCTTTTTTGGTTATTTGTTTTGTTTTGGTTTTGCCTATTCTAGCACCATAATGTGTATTCTTTTGCATATGGTACTTTGGTTTCTTCAGAATATTATTTTTAAGAATCATTTATATCATGTTTCCTTTCTAGAGCTGAATAAAATTACGAGTACTCTCTCATCCATACTATATTCTGGCACTGCCTAACCCTGAGGATACCAATCCTTTCCACTCCCCAGTAACTCATCATTCATCAATTTTCTTCTAATAGTCTCAGAAGTGCAGCTCTCTCACAGATTGCTTTTGGTATAGCTTGTTGTTCCCTCTATGCAGAGTCAGTGGCACTTGTCTCTTCACCTGAGAGCTTCCTTTGCAGGCTTTAGACCTCAGCTCATTTGTCATCTCAGAGGCTTCTCTCCAGCCACCTTATCTGAAGTAGCCCACTTGTCCCTGATTAGTTCCTGTCACCACCTTTTATTTATTAGCTCTTATCACAAGCAACCACCCTCTTGTTTCTTGGCTTCTTTATCTTTTGCTTCTCCTATGACAATGTAAGATATATAAGCCTAGGTCCTATTCATGTCTCTTCTGTTAACCTTGGTATCATCAGAATAAGCACAACTGGGGCATGCAGAAAGTATTTTATAAGAATTTGTTGTCGAGATGCAGCTAACTTTGGAGTTTTGTTGTCATACAGTATACCTCAACAGTACTAACACCCTTGAAACTACAGTTTTATACAACGGAAGTTGGTTGGATTACTATTAAAATGCAAGTTCCTCTTTATTTAGTTTCAAAGTTGTGTCCAACTCTTTTGCAACCCCCATGAACTGTAGCCTCTCAGGATCCTTTGTCCATGGGATTTCCTAGGCAACAATACTGGAATACTGCCATTTCCTTCACTAGGGGATCTTCCTAACACAGGTATTAAATCCATGACTCCTACATTGGCAGGTAGATTCTCTACCACTGAGCCACATAGAAACCTCAAAATACAAGTACCTATAGAAAAATAATTCTTTGAGCTTTCTCAGTCATTTATATTTAGTGTGAATATTTTCATATTTTTTTCCTAAAGGCATATGTTGGTAAACAATACCATTTATTATCTTATGGTCTGTTAGTCTTTTTGAAGCACTTTGACACATGATATTCATTTGGCCCTAAATCCTGGAGAATTATATATTATTATTACACTTATTTTGCAGAAAAGAATAAAGACAGGGTCAAAAGAAGAAGGAATTATCCAAAATGACACATCATGTAGCAAGTGCAATTATGTTTCCAGTTTATAATTCTAGTTTCCTGTCCACTATTTCATGTGGAAAGATTTTAGGGCCCTCAGCAAAAGAATGAAAAACTACCACCAGGTGCATGAATGAAGAAATGAGTTTCTCCAATATCATCTTACTCAATCCATTCAGTAATCCTACTTGAGAAAAATCACTGTGCCCATTTCTTCAGCCTTACTGAGGTACATTTGACAAATAAAAAGGTTATATAGGTAATATATACAGCATTCTATTTTGTACATTTTGTGAAATGATTATTATAATCAAGCTAATAGTTATCACCTCGCATAATTTCATTCTTTTTGGTGGTAGTGGTGGTAGAATAGTTTTAATCTACTCTCTTAGAAAATTTCAACAATACAGTGCAGTATTGTTAACTGTAGTCAGTATACTATCCATTAGATCTCTACAGCTTTTACATTCTTTCACATTTTAGTTATTAGTGAATAACTGTAACTCTGTAACCTTTTGACCAACATCTCCCCAATTTTCCCAATTTTTCACCCCATTCTACTCTTACTCTCTGCTTTTAGAAGTTCAACTCTTAATTTCACATGTGAAGTATGTTTCTTAAATATGAGTATTTATCTTCCTATGTCTGATTTATCTCCCATCTAAGTATTTATCTTGTATGTGCAGTATTTATATTCCTATGTCTGGTTCATTTCAATGAATAATGTCCTCCAGGTTTATCCATGTTGCAACAAATGGTAGACTTTTTTAAATTTTATGGCTGAGTTAAGACTTCATTATGTTTATATCTTATATTTGCTTTATCCACTGATGGAGGTTTGGTGATCCTGAGAGACCATTTTTACATTTTTGTTTGTTTGTTTTACAACACATGTGGTGATAATCAAAGCTCTATTCCATCTTATAATTCCCCAATGGTGTATTTTGCAAAACTGGGAAATTTTTGTATGTTCCTAGAAAGATGGTGAGACGACTTAAAAAAAAAAAAAATAGCACTCTGTACCCACTGTGTTCTTTAACTCTGGAGAAACATTGGTTAAGATGAAATTTCTTTGGATTTCCAAAACAGATTCTTTTTTGCGTATGTAGTTAGAGAAAGATGGCTTGATGAATACTTTTTTTCAGAAGTCTGACTCTCAGAAAAGAATAAAATATTCTAGGAGAAAACTTGAATTTAGCTAAGTCAGTGTAACTTATTCCAACTATTTTTGGTTTTGCATTTGCTAGGTAAATAGCCATGAAACATGTGGTCATGATTCCCTGTCTTTACATCTTCCTGTTGTTTGTTGTTAAAAGAGATCCTTGTTGGAAAAAGTTGAGGAAATTGTTGTACTTCACAGCTCTATTTTGTACATTTTGTGAAATGATTATTATAATCAAGCTAATAGTTATCACCTCGCATAATTTCATTCTTTTTGGTGGTAGTGGTGGTAGAATAGTTTTAATCTACTCTCTTAGAAAATTTCAACAATACAGTGCAGTATTGTTAACTGTAGTCAGTATACTATCCATTAGATCTCTACAGCTTTTACATTCTTTCACATTTTAGTTATTAGTGAATAACTGTAACTCTGTAACCTTTTGACCAACATCTCCCCAATTTTCCCAATTTTTCACCCCATTCTACTCTTACTCTCTGCTTTTAGAAGTTCAACTCTTAATTTCACATGTGAAGTATGTTTCTTAAATATGAGTATTTATCTTCCTATGTCTGATTTATCTCCCATCTAAGTATTTATCTTGTATGTGCAGTATTTATATTCCTATGTCTGGTTCATTTCAATGAATAATGTCCTCCAGGTTTATCCATGTTGCAACAAATGGTAGACTTTTTTAAATTTTATGGCTGAGTTAAGACTTCATTATGTTTATATCTTATATTTGCTTTATCCACTGATGGAGGTTTGGTGATCCTGAGAGACCATTTTTACATTTTTGTTTGTTTGTTTTACAACACATGTGGTGATAATCAAAGCTCTATTCCATCTTATAATTCCCCAATGGTGTATTTTGCAAAACTGGGAAATTTTTGTATGTTCCTAGAAAGATGGTGAGACGACTTAAAAAAAAAAAAAATAGCACTCTGTACCCACTGTGTTCTTTAACTCTGGAGAAACATTGGTTAAGATGAAATTTCTTTGGATTTCCAAAACAGATTCTTTTTTGCGTATGTAGTTAGAGAAAGATGGCTTGATGAATACTTTTTTTCAGAAGTCTGACTCTCAGAAAAGAATAAAATATTCTAGGAGAAAACTTGAATTTAGCTAAGTCAGTGTAACTTATTCCAACTATTTTTGGTTTTGCATTTGCTAGGTAAATAGCCATGAAACATGTGGTCATGATTCCCTGTCTTTACATCTTCCTGTTGTTTGTTGTTAAAAAGAGAGATCCTTGTTGGAAAAAGTTGAGGAAATTGTTGTACTTCACAGTTTTGTTTTTGTCCTGTAGGAATTAGATTTTGTTTTGTGTGTAGATTTGCATTTGTTTTGTGTGCAAGTGTACTGGCTCTAGGAAACTCAGATATGTTTCCCAAACATAGCCCCTTGAGGTGCATTACTTAGAATTGGACCGCTTTCAATTATAATATTGCTGAGTTAGCTTGTAAACAAGCTGTATTTAATTGGACTAAAAGTAAGCACTTACCAATTAAATACTTCCTAATATTTAGAACTTTGGCCAAAATGAATTTCAGGTACACATGATATGGGAAATATTCAGTACTGAATTAATATCAAGTATTGAAGCTGGCCTATGTTTGTTGATTTGTTAAGTATAATTTTGTTGTATCTAGGTATATGTGTGTTAGTTGCTCAGTCATGTCTGACTCTTTGTGACACCATGAACTGTACCTTGTCAGGCTCCTCTATCCATGAAATTGTCCAGGAAAGGATACCAGAGTGGGTAGCCATTCCTTTCTCCCGGAGATATTCCTGACCTAAGGATCAAACCTGGTCTCCCCCATTGCAGGTAGATTCTTTACTGTCTGAGGCACAAGATTTAATTGAGATCAAATAAGATCTTATATTCACTGAAAATTTGTCAACAGGAAAATAACTTGATATATTGAAACTTGAAGTCTATGGAAAATAGCCTCCAGTTTTTGATAACTTGAAAATGAACTAAGTTAAATGACCAGAATTCATTAACTATGTAGGTTATTTCAAATAGGATAAACTATTGAAGCTTTGGTTACTTGAAAAATCTAAGTTTACCTCTATTTGCCTTCTTAATAGAGCAAAATTAGAACATGATTTTCCAATGAGAAAATACTACTGTGAAATACAGATCACACTTAATATACTTGTTTCTTGGTTTTCACTAAAAATTAAGATTGTTAACAATTGAGAATTCTAATATAATAAAAAGATACAGATATATACTCTGAGTGAAACAGGATTTTATTTTAGTATTTTTACAGATAATATACTCTGATTCCCTGTTTTACATCTTCCTGTTGTTTGTTGTTAAAGAGAGATCCTTGTTGGAAAAAGTTGAGGAAATTGTTGTACTTCACAGTTTTGTTTTTGTCCTGTAGGAATTAGATTTTGTTTTGTGTGTAGATTTGCATTTGTTTTGTGTGCAAGTGTACTGGCTCTAGGAAACTCAGATATGTTTCCCAAACATAGCCCCTTGAGGTGCATTACTTAGAATTGGACCGCTTTCAATTATAATATTGCTGAGTTAGCTTGTAAACAAGCTGTATTTAATTGGACTAAAAGTAAGCACTTACCAATTAAATACTTCCTAATATTTAGAACTTTGGCCAAAATGAATTTCAGGTACACATGATATGGGAAATATTCAGTACTGAATTAATATCAAGTATTGAAGCTGGCCTATGTTTGTTGATTTGTTAAGTATAATTTTGTTGTATCTAGGTATATGTGTGTTAGTTGCTCAGTCATGTCTGACTCTTTGTGACACCATGAACTGTACCTTGTCAGGCTCCTCTATCCATGAAATTGTCCAGGAAAGGATACCAGAGTGGGTAGCCATTCCTTTCTCCCAGAGATATTCCTGACCTAAGGATCAAACCTGGTCTCCCCCATTGCAGGTAGATTCTTTACTGTCTGAGGCACAAGATTTAATTGAGATCAAATAAGATCTTATATTCACTGAAAATTTGTCAACAGGAAAATAACTTGATATATTGAAACTTGAAGTCTATGGAAAATAGCCTCTCCAGTTTTTGATAACTTGAAAATGAACTAAGTTAAATGACCAGAATTCATTAACTATGTAGGTTATTTCAAATAGGATAAACTATTGAAGCTTTGGTTACTTGAAAAATCTAAGTTTACCTCTATTTGCCTTCTTAATAGAGCAAAATTAGAACATGATTTTCCAATGAGAAAATACTACTGTGAAAGACAGATCACACTTAATATACTTGTTTCTTGGTTTTCACTAAAAATTAAGATTGTTAACAATTGAGAATTCTAATATAATAAAAAGATACAGATATATACTCTGAGTGAAACAGGATTTTATTTTATTTTTTTCATGGGTGGACTGAGATTAAACTTAGTTAAATACATTTTATAATTAAAAGTAGGCTGGTGCAAGACTAGATCTAGTTGCTCTCAGCTAATGAATTAAGTTTTACTCAGAATTCTGTTTTTGATAACAGATAGATTATATGAATTTCCTTACCTTTGAGCGATCTGTATTTGCTCTTGAGAACTCTTCTCACTTTGTATAAGATATAAGTATTGTCTTACAGGCCTGTGATCATATTTGACCAAATATTTTAAAGTGTTTGAAAAATGTCCCAAATATCAGATTTTGATTGAAATTCTTTTGACCTCCAGCTATCTTCGGGACACTTAAGAGGACCCCTGAGTCATCTCAGAGGGGGTTTTAAACTTGTATTATTTGGTATATTCAATTACATAAGAAGCATTGTCAAATAAGTGATAAATTTCCTCAGGTTGTACTTAATAGAAAAATGTTGCTATTATAGTTATTCTAGAAATTATACAAAATGTTTAAAATATAGATAAATGCTGGTATAGTCGATCTGCCATTAATCTGGTTATATTTATATCACAGCAAATTGATTAAGCTTCTTTGTCAACACATTGTGATCAGATCTTCAACCTTGTTTTTTTTAAGTCCTTAACAGATATTTAGGCTGATGCTTTTGTGAAAGTTATTTATCTTCAAGATGATTCATAGGAAGGATCTTTTAATAAGGACATGTCTCTAATAAATCTCAGATTGTCTCATTGAACTGGGTAAGAAATTCAAGATCCTAATGGAAAAACTGGTGGCTTCATAAGGAGCTAACAGAATTACTGGTTACTGAGTAAACTCATGAATATGGCTATAATGAATAGGGGTTTGCATGGAATAGTACAGTATTCTCCAGATATAGGGAAGCTCTTCCCTTCAAGTTAGGCATGACATGCAGAAATTTGGTACATTGTACCTCTGTGAATAAAACTGACATATTTTTCTTTTCTCTCTGACTGATCCCTCTAGAAACTGGACACTCTCAGATAGCCTTATCAGGTGAATGGGAAAGAGTATCTCCTAGAATGTGCAACTGTCTTGATATTTTGGGGACCAGGAATTTCACTGAGGCAGAACTGGATGGCAGGACTTTGACATGGATTCCCTGCCCTTGCAAGGCCTTTTGGGAATTCAGTGTGAGACTTCTGAGGAGGTCCACTAATGTCAGTTTGGAGGAGTCTGTGTAGTCAATTGACCAGATTTATTTAACAAATAAATTAATCTCGATTTGGTATGTGTGTAGAAAACACTGGGGCTTCCCTAGTGACTCAGCCGGTAAAGAAACTGTAATTTTGGAGACCTGTGTTTAATCCAAGGGTCAAAAAGATACCCTGGAGAAGAGAAGGGCTACCCACTCTTGCTTGGAGAATCCCATGAGAGAGAAGCCTGGTGAGATACAGTCCACGAGGTTGCAAAGAGTCAGACACACCTGGGCAACTAAACATGCATGTAGAAGAACACTGCTTTATTTAAGCCTATTGCTAAAAGCACATGTGTGAAATAAGTGATAAATTTCCTCAGGTTGTACTTAATAGAAAAATGTTGCTATTATAGTTATTCTAGAAATTATACAAAATGTTTAAAATATAGATAAATGCTGGTATAGTCGATCTGCCATTAATCTGGTTATATTTATATCACAGCAAATTGATTAAGCTTCTTTGTCAACACATTGTGATCAGATCTTCAACCTTGTTTTTTTTAAGTCCTTAACAGATATTTAGGCTGATGCTTTTGTGAAAGTTATTTATCTTCAAGATGATTCATAGGAAGGATCTTTTAATAAGGACATGTCTCTAATAAATCTCAGATTGTCTCATTGAACTGGGTAAGAAATTCAAGATCCTAATGGAAAAACTGGTGGCTTCATAAGGAGCTAACAGAATTACTGGTTACTGAGTAAACTCATGAATATGGCTATAATGAATAGGGGTTTGCATGGAATAGTACAGTATTCTCCAGATATAGGGAAGCTCTTCCCTTCAAGTTAGGCATGACACGCAGAAATTTGGTACATTGTACCTCTGTGAATAAAACTGACATATTTTTCTTTTCTCTCTGACTGATCCCTCTAGAAACTGGACACTCTCAGATAGCCTTATCAGGTGAATGGGAAAGAGTATCTCCTAGAATGTGCAACTGTCTTGATATTTTGGGGACCAGGAATTTCACTGAGGCAGAACTGGATGGCAGGACTTTGACATGGATTCCCTGCCCTTGCAAGGCCTTTTGGGAATTCAGTGTGAGACTTCTGAGGAGGTCCACTAATGTCAGTTTGGAGGAGTCTGTGTAGTCAATTGACCAGATTTATTTAACAAATAAATTAATCTCGATTTGGTATGTGTGTAGAAAACACTGGGGCTTCCCTAGTGACTCAGCCGGTAAAGAAACTGTAATTTTGGAGACCTGTGTTTAATCCAAGGGTCAAAAAGATACCCTGGAGAAGAGAAGGGCTACCCACTCTTGCTTGGAGAATCCCATGGAGAGAGAAGCCTGGTGAGATACAGTCCACGAGGTTGCAAAGAGTCAGACACACCTGGGCAACTAAACATGCATGTAGAAGAACACTGCTTTATTTAAGCCTATTGCTAAAAGCACATGTGTGAAACAGTTACGTATAAGTGACAAAATATATGGCCTATAAAGTTTTTCCCACTAGCATAATTCTGAGCTTGTTCAAAATATCTGATCAGTTTTCCCGCAGCATAAATATCTAGGCAAATATAAAGGAGGCTTAGCACCTAGGAACATGATCTAGACTCAAGAACAAACAGCCAAATTGCCCTGGCATCAAGGGACATGTTTTGGTCTGTTGTAGGATTTACAATTAAAATTGGAGGTGCTGGAAAAAGCTGCACGTATTTTTAGGTGTGGGAAAGTCATTTTGCCTGATGCATAATTTAAGTTAAACTTTACAGACCACAGTGGCTTGTGTTGTGGCCTTTCAGACATGCATTATACATCTGCCTTGGCTATTGAGGAGGGGAATGCATTTGAGAATCAGAAATGGAATAGCTGTGGTTTAGACATCCACAGTAAAATGAGGTGGCCAGTATGGATGTGATTTAAGGCACATTCTTGTATTTTTGAGCACTTGGATTTTCTGAGCCGTATCATAGCTGGGCAGGATACCACTTGCCATTCTCAAAGTAGTGTCTGCTGGCAGATCGCACCTGCAGCCTTATGCAGCCTTATGACCTCATGGTATTCTCTGGTAGACAATAAAGGTATTTTAGAGCAGATACTAAAAAAAAGGAGACTTGAAGTGGCCAATAGGCTTTCCTGATGACTCAGTGGGAAAAGAATCCACCTCCAAAGCAGGAGACACAAGTAACTCGGGTTCAATCCCTGGGTTTAGAAGATCACTTGGAGGAGGAAATGGAAACACACTCCAGGATTCTCACCTGAAAAACCCCATGAACAGAGGAGCCTGGTCAACTGCAATTCAGAAGGTCGCAAAGAATCAGACATGACCAAGTCCAAGCACAGCACGGTGGACAATACTTCCTGTTATGTGTATTTTGATACCACATCTGAAGCTAAAACCTGCTTCCGTGAAGTTAGACAACTGGCTATCTGGCAACATGTCTTCCCCAGAGTGCTGGGTCCAGACTGGGTTTCAGGTTTATTCTCCTGATTACTCAGGGAATGAGATCTTTCTTATATGAGATTTGGAACCAAGAAATGAAGCTCAGGAATATTTCCAGTTTGATATCCATTCCCCAAATCAAGGTATCCATTTACACTTCAGCAAGAAATAGCCAGATCTGTTGTCACCTCAGTCCCTGAAAGACTTGGGCAAGGGTGAAACAGGATTGGAGGTTAAAACCAGATCCCCCTAAAACCACGTTCCTCTGCTGAATCTATGGTTAACCTCTCTTTCCTAAACATTATATTTAAGTGTTCTCCTGGAGAGTGAGGAGTATCAAAGATAGGGAAGGCAGGTGGCTAGATTGTAACAGAAGCTGGGCGAGCACACAGCTGTGAACACAGACCTGTTACCATGAGACTGTTAGCGAGACAGTGGCTTGTGTTGTGGCCTTTCAGACATGCATTATACATCTGCCTTGGCTATTGAGGAGGGGAATGCATTTGAGAATCAGAAATGGAATAGCTGTGGTTTAGACATCCACAGTAAAATGAGGTGGCCAGTATGGATGTGATTTAAGGCACATTCTTGTATTTTTGAGCACTTGGATTTTCTGAGCCGTATCATAGCTGGGCAGGATACCACTTGCCATTCTCAAAGTAGTGTCTGCTGGCAGATCGCACCTGCAGCCTTATGCAGCCTTATGACCTCATGGTATTCTCTGGTAGACAATAAAGGTATTTTAGAGCAGATATTAAAAAAAAGGAGACTTGAAGTGGCCAATAGGCTTTCCTGATGACTCAGTGGGAAAAGAATCCACCTCCAAAGCAGGAGACACAAGTAACTCGGGTTCAATCCCTGGGTTTAGAAGATCACTTAGAGGAGGAAATGGAAACACACTCCAGGATTCTCACCTGAAAAACCCCATGAACAGAGGAGCCTGGTCAACTGCAATTCAGAAGGTCGCAAAGAATCAGACATGACCAAGTCCAAGCACAGCACGGTGGACAATACTTCCTGTTATGTGTATTTTGATACCACATCTGAAGCTAAAACCTGCTTCCGTGAAGTTAGACAACTGGCTATCTGGCAACATGTCTTCCCCAGAGTGCTGGGTCCAGACTGGGTTTCAGGTTTATTCTCCTGATTACTCAGGGAATGAGATCTTTCTTATATGAGATTTGGAACCAAGAAATGAAGCTCAGGAATATTTCCAGTTTGATATCCATTCCCCAAATCAAGGTATCCATTTACACTTCAGCAAGAAATAGCCAGATCTGTTGTCACCTCAGTCCCTGAAAGACTTGGGCAAGGGTGAAACAGGATTGGAGGTTAAAACCAGATCCCCCTAAAACCACGTTCCTCTGCTGAATCTATGGTTAACCTCTCTTTCCTAAACATTATATTTAAGTGTTCTCCTGGAGAGTGAGGAGTATCAAAGATAGGGAAGGCAGGTGGCTAGATTGTAACAGAAGCTGGGCGAGCACACAGCTGTGAACACAGACCTGTTACCATGAGACTGTTAGCGAGACTTGGAGCACAGAGATTAGAGGTCCCACTCTGCCAAAGGTCAGCCAGGTGACGAGGGTCCTCCCAGCAAAGAAAGCAGGTAGAGACCATTCGTGGCCTTCTTCCCTGGGCCCTCTAGGCTCTGGCCTCAGTCTGGTGGGTGAGCTGAGAAGGGGGAGGCCTCAGAGATAGTCAGAGGGCTGTGTCTTGAAGAGCTCCGGAGCTTTCGCCAGGGTGGTCAGGCCCAGGCCTTGAAGCAGCAGTGGACCCCTTCCCCACCTTCAGGTCCAAAACCTAAAGGCAGCCGTGCCTTCTTGGGTCAGAGTTCATGGAGCCCTTAGCAAGTGGAGTATCTGGATATGGACACTGCCATTAAGGTAACAGCTTCCTCTGGCTTCAGTCTCTCTGTTCAAGTTTCAACAACTGGTACAGCTTAGATCAGTTGTCTACCCCTAGGCGATGGTCAGCGGTCTGGGTTGGGTTCTAAGGACATTGTGTATTGTTATTTCAGATCCACCGCTCTGCCTGGGCTTTTTCCCAAGAAGGGCAGTTGCTCTGAGCTGGGTATTAACCTGCTTGGGCATTTGCTACATGTACTCCTTTTGATTCAAATGATTCTCTCCAGTTTCAGTAAAACATCTGAGGCCTAGCTGGATTCCAGGCACCTGAGTATCTCAGTGGTGACAGCTGCAGGGTCTGGGGCCTGTCGCTGAAGGCATACCACCAGCTGAGACCTGCCTCCTCAACCAGGCCTGCTGGGTAAATGCTCTTGGGCAGACTAACCAGACAGCACAGGGGTCCCTCCTCTTGGCCAGGGCTTGGACTTCAGACAAGTAGATGGATTCTGTATCTTGATTATGGTAAATAATGCTACAGTGAACATGGAAAGGTAGATATATCTTCAAGAAACTGATTTTTCTTCTTTGGACTTACACCAGAAGTGGCATTTTGGATCACATATTCTCTTTTAATTTTTGGCATACTTTGGATCACAGGGTTCGAAAACCCCCAAGACCTCTTTCCTAAACATTATATTTAAGTGTTCTCCTGGAGAGTGAGGAGTATCAAAGATAGGGAAGGCAGGTGGCTAGATTGTAACAGAAGCTGGGCGAGCACACAGCTGTGAACACAGACCTGTTACCATGAGACTGTTAGCGAGACTTGGAGCACAGAGATTAGAGGTCCCACTCTGCCAAAGGTCAGCCAGGTGACGAGGGTCCTCCCAGCAAAGAAAGCAGGTAGAGACCATTCGTGGCCTTCTTCCCTGGGCCCTCTAGGCTCTGGCCTCAGTCTGGTGGGTGAGCTGAGAAGGGGGAGGCCTCAGAGATAGTCAGAGGGCTGTGTCTTGAAGAGCTCCGGAGCTTTCGCCAGGGTGGTCAGGCCCAGGCCTTGAAGCATCAGTGGACCCCTTCCCACCTTCAGGTCCAAAACCTAAAGGCAGCCGTGCCTTCTTGGGTCAGAGTTCATGGAGCCCTTAGCAAGTGGAGTATCTGGATATGGACACTGCCATTAAGGTAACAGCTTCCTCTGGCTTCAGTCTCTCTGTTCAAGTTTCAACAACTGGTACAGCTTAGATCAGTTGTCTACCCCTAGGCGATGGTCAGCGGTCTGGGTTGGGTTCTAAGGACATTGTGTATTGTTATTTCAGATCCACCGCTCTGCCTGGGCTTTTTCCCAAGAAGGGCAGTTGCTCTGAGCTGGGTATTAACCTGCTTGGGCATTTGCTACATGTACTCCTTTTGATTCAAATGATTCTCTCCAGTTTCAGTAAAACATCTGAGGCCTAGCTGGATTCCAGGCACCTGAGTATCTCAGTGGTGACAGCTGCAGGGTCTGGGGCCTGTCGCTGAAGGCATACCACCAGCTGAGACCTGCCTCCTCAACCAGGCCTGCTGGGTAAATGCTCTTGGGCAGACTAACCAGACAGCACAGGGGTCCCCTCCTCTTGGCCAGGGCTTGGACTTCAGACAAGTAGATGGATTCTGTATCTTGATTATGGTAAATAATGCTACAGTGAACATGGAAAGGTAGATATATCTTCAAGAAACTGATTTTTTCTTCTTTGGACTTACACCAGAAGTGGCATTTTGGATCACATATTCTCTTTTTAATTTTTTGAAGAACTTCCATACTGTTTCTGATAAGGACTTCACCAGCTGTGCACAAGGGTTCCTTTTTGAGCCACATCCTCACCAATTCTTGTTACCCTTCATCTTTTTGATAACAGCTGTCCTAACAGGTGTAAGGTACTAACTCATTGTAGTGTTGATTTTCATTTTCTCTGATGATGAGTGATGTTGAGCAGCTTTTCATATAACTGTTGGCCATTCATATGTCTTGTTTTAAGAAATGCCTATTCAGGTCCTTGGCCTATTTTGTTTATCCAGTTATTTGGGGTTTTTTGCTATTGAGTATTTGAGGTCCCTGTGTATTTTGACATTGACTCCTTATCAGATATACAGTCTGCAAATGTTTTCTTGCATTCTGTAGATTGTTCCTTTACTCTGTTGATTGTTTCTTTTGCTGTGCAGAAGTATTCTCCCCATTTTATAAGTAAGCATTCATGACAAGCCCTGCAGAATCATGAACTAAGCAATAAGTAATGGGCTCATATGATGTACTTTCCATGAATTAAACCATACATGCTTAAGTATATGAATCAGTATCACAACAGGGAATATATATTCCAAGAGAATTCTCCTTTGGCCATTCTGAGGTATTCTGGTAGACTTACAGTTTTATCTATGTGGTTATGAACTGGCTGACAGACCAGAGATTGTGCTTGATCTTGAAACTGCAAAGATGAGAAAACATGGTCCCTGTCCTTGTTATGATACACCTAAAAATGAAACAACCAAAAATATGTATAAATTATACCTTATAAAAGATCCATAGTACCAGTACACACTCGTAAAAGAACAGGTGAGAAATCTAAATTTACATGAGTTGATCAGAGATAGTCTGGTTCAAGGTGACTTTAAGGTTCAGATGTAAAAAAATTGTGTTTAAGTTAGCCAGATGGAGATTGGAGCAAAAATGTTCTAGGTAAAGAGAATCATGTAAACAAAGGCCCTAAGAAGACAAGGCTTGGAGTTTTCAAATAACTGTATTACCCAGAGCAGCAGAAATAAGGTGGGCAGTGAAATTTTAGTAAAAGATGTGGGTCACGACCTTGGCTAACTTCCTTAACTATCTAAGGTATCATTTCTTTATTTGTAAAAATCAAAATGACATCTATGCTTCTTTTGTAGCATTGTTAAAAACAAAGAATACAGGAAATGTTTGTAGAAGTATGCTTACCACATAATCATAATTATTTAATATATTTTTAATAATATGATATGATTTTGTATTTATTGAAGAGTTTAGTTTTAATGATGAGTGACAAATAAGTGAAAAGTAATGTCCTAACAGGTCCTTGGCCTGATGATTGATGTTCAGCTTTTCATATAACTGTTGGCCATTCATATGTCTTGTTTTAAGAAATGCCTATTCAGGTCCTTGGCCTATTTTGTTTATCCAGTTATTTGGGGTTTTTTGCTATTGAGTATTTGAGGTCCCTGTGTATTTTGACATTGACTCCTTATCAGATATACAGTCTGCAAATGTTTTCTTGCATTCTGTAGATTGTTCCTTTACTCTGTTGATTGTTTCTTTTGCTGTGCAGAAGTATTCTCCCCATTTTATAAGTAAGCATTCATGACAAGCCCTGCAGAATCATGAACTAAGCAATAAGTAATGGGCTCATATGATGTACTTTCCATGAATTAAACCATACATGCTTAAGTATATGAATCAGTATCACAACAGGGAATATATATTCCAAGAGAATTCTCCTTTGGCCATTCTGAGGTATTCTGGTAGACTTACAGTTTTATCTATGTGGTTATGAACTGGCTGACAGACCAGAGATTGTGCTTGATCTTGAAACTGCAAAGATGAGAAAACATGGTCCCTGTCCTTGTTATGATACACCTAAAAATGAAACAACCAAAAATATGTATAAATTATACCTTATAAAAGATCCATAGTACCAGTACACACTCGTAAAAGAACAGGTGAGAAATCTAAATTTACATGAGTTGATCAGAGATAGTCTGGTTCAAGGTGACTTTAAGGTTCAGATGTAAAAAAATTGTGTTAGCCAGATGGAGATTGGAGCAAAAATGTTCTAGGTAAAGAGAATCATGTAAACAAAGGCCCTAAGAAGACAAGGCTTGGAGTTTTCAAATAACTGTATTACCCAGAGCAGCAGAAATAAGGTGGGCAGTGAAATTTTAGTAAAAGATGTGAGTCACGACCTTGGCTAACTTCCTTAACTATCTAAGGTATCATTTCTTTATTTGTAAAAATCAAAATGACATCTATGCTTCTTTTGTAGCATTGTTAAAAACAAAGAATACAGGAAATGTTTGTAGAAGTATGCTTACCACATAATCATAATTATTTAATATATTTTTAATAATATGATATGATTTTGTATTTATTGAAGAGTTTAGTTTTAATGATGATTGACAAATAAGTGAAAAAGTAATACCGAGGATAATTCTAAGTTTCTGGCATGAAAATCAGCCAAGTAGGTGGATGGGTCAAGCAGAGATATGTTGGAAGCCAGACATATGATCTGGAATGAGGTCTAACATTGGAAATCATTTAAATAGTGATCATATCTGAAATGCAAAAGAGATTTCATAGGGACAGAAATATACAATAGAAAATAGTAAGGCCAAGACTAAAACCTAACACAACAACAAAATTAGGGAACAGTTGGGAGAAGAAGAGATTGTCAGAAATTGAACTAATCGATGGGTGAGAAAAGATCAAAAAAATGAATCCAAGAGAACAGAATGGTCCAAGATGATGAGCGTGGCCATCTGTCCTTAATGATATCTGATGAAATCTGAAAAATGTCTGCTGGATTCAGCACCAAGTGATTATGGTGACTGAAGAATTTTACAAAATGGTGAGACAAGAAGCATATTTTAGGGACCAAAGAGTCAAAGGGAAGTCACAAGTGGGGACAGTGTCTATACAAACATTGCTAGAGTATCTTGACTTTGAGTCTTGAAATAAGGTAGTTGAAGAGGCTTCTGAGGTGAAGAGAAGGCTCGGTTAAGAAAGCAATAGAATATATGAAATATTTTATTATTTGACATTTTTCAAACCACAAGCTTAATATTGATATGTACCTACTTGTAACAAATAAGCCACTTGTTATCCCACATCTATCTGTCCTCAGTCCTCACTAACTCACCCAGATACCTAACCAGTTATAGCAGGATGATATAGTCCATTTCCTGGATGGATACAGATATGTACAAGCACATATAAGTATTACCCAGAGCAGCAGAAATAAGGTGGGCAGTGAAATTTTAGTAAAAGATGTGGGTCACGACCTTGGCTAACTTCCTTAACTATCTAAGGTATCATTTCTTTATTTGTAAAAATCAAAATGACATCTATGCTTCTTTTGTAGCATTGTTAAAAACAAAGAATACAGGAAATGTTTGTAGAAGTATGCTTACCACATAATCATAATTATTTAATATATTTTTAATAATATGATATGATTTTGTATTTATTGAAGAGTTTAGTTTTAATGATGATTGACAAATAAGTGAAAAAGTAATACCGAGGATAATTCTAAGTTTCTGGCATGAAAATCAGCCAAGTAGGTGGATGGGTCAAGCAGAGATATGTTGGAAGCCAGACATATGATCTGGAATGAGGTCTAACATTGGAAATCATTTAAATAGTGATCATATCTGAAATGCAAAAGAGATTTCATAGGGACAGAAATATACAATAGAAAATAGTAAGGCCAAGACTAAAACCTAACACAACAACAAAATTAGGGAACAGTTGGGAGAAGAAGAGATTGTCAGAAATTGAACTAATCGATGGGTGAGAAAAGATCAAAAAAATGAATCCAAGAGAACAGAATGGTCCAAGATGATGAGCGTGGCCATCTGTCCTTAATGATATCTGATGAAATCTGAAAAATGTCTGCTGGATTCAGCACCAAGTGATTATGGTGACTGAAGAATTTTACAAAATGGTGAGACAAGAAGCATATTTTAGGGACCAAAGAGTCAAAGGGAAGTCACAAGTGGGGACAGTGTCTATACAAACATTGCTAGAGTATCTTGACTTTGAGTCTTGAAATAAGGTAGTTGAAGAGGCTTCTGAGGTGAAGAGAAGGCTCGGTTAAGAAAGCAATAGAATATATGAAATATTTTATTATTTGACATTTTTCAAACCACAAGCTTAATATTGATATGTACCTACTTGTAACAAATAAGCCACTTGTTATCCCACATCTATCTGTCCTCAGTCCTCACTAACTCACCCAGATACCTAACCAGTTATAGCAGGATGATATAGTCCATTTCCTGGATGGATACAGATATGTACAAGCACATATACACACATGGGGAAGTATGCTTTGTTTTGTTCTCCATGGAATCATACCATATACATGTGCTTCCAATTGCTTTGAACAATATGTCATATCTGCAAAGGAATAAATATGAAACATTTTTCTAATTTGTTTATACTGATATGTAAGTGCATATTTTATAAGCAGACTCTGGAGCTAGTGATAAAGAATGTGCCTCCAGCTGCAGGAGACATAACCCCTGGGTTAGGAAGATGCCCTGGAGGAGGGCATGTCAACTCACTTCAATGTTCTTGCCTGGAGAATGCCATGGACAGAAGAGCCTGGCAGGTTACAGTCCATGGGGTTGCTAACAGTCAGACATGACTTTCAGTTTATCATATTCTTCATAAATAAGAATGTTTTCTTCTTTTTATGCAGTTTTTGACTCATCTGTCCACAAATTTCTTAGTTATAGCCTTTACAGATTTGTTTATAACAGAGTGCTTATTATTTCACACTTTTATTCATCCTCAGATAATCTTTTCTACATTTTCTTTACTGTAACATGTTTGTCTCTTTTCTACAAGAAAGCATAGACATTCAAAAATGAAACAAAACATAAAGGCTTTAGTAATATTTTTCTTTAAGAGATGCTTATCCTCATCTTCATTCTTAGATGACTAAAAACAGAGTTGAAAAAAATAAGGAAGGTGGTATACCTTTAATAAACAAATATGTGGAGTTCAAAACTCCTAATGGAGTTTAATTTATGTGAAGAATTTCAAAATGCTTTACAGTGCTAATTAAGTCTCTCCATGCCAACCAGTTTAACTAAAGAATATATAGCAGCTTCACAGAGGGATCATTTCATCTGAATCAAGTGTTCTCCCCTGCGGTAGAATAAAATAGCTATGTGATAACCAGGAGCAACACTGAACTGCATCTTAAGATGGAAAATGAATGTTCTCTTAGGGCCATGAATCTACCAATGGAGTTTATATAGAATGTGTTTTAGACTTAGAATTTGCATGCCATGCTCATTTTATTACTATTAATATGCTATTATGAAGCCAGACACTTGGTGTTTTAAAGTGTTTCCCTATAGTAAATTAGTCAATACATAAAATGATTTTGAAGTAGCATCCCAATTTTCCAGTTGAAATCTGTGCATCCCAAGGTGATTAAATGACTCTCATCAGGTGTTTCGATTTCTGTGCTTTGTCTCTCTGCAACTTTCTTCATAAGAGTACATGCACTTTGAAGTATCTACTCTATTCCATGTCCTGAATTAAAAAGGTGTTTTGCACAGGTGATCAGAGGTAACCTTTTCGTGTTACATGTGTTTTGTGTGCATGTGTGCTTAGTCATACCCAACTCTTCTCCAAACCCATGTACTTTAACCTGCAAGGCTCCTTTCAACATGGAATTTCCCAAACTGGAGGCACATTTCAGCTATAGTTGCACAGTAGCTAAGAATCCACCTGCCAATCAGAAGATGTGGGTTCGATACCTGGGTTAAAAAGATCTCCTGGAGAAGGAAATGGCAACTGACTCCACTATTCCCTGGGGGCTCAACAATAAAGAGCCTGCCTGCAATGCAGGAGATGCAGGTTCAATCCCTGAGTTGGGAATATCCCATGGAGAAGAAAATGGCAATGCACTCCAGTATTCTTGCCTGGAAAGTCCCATGGACAGAGGACTGGTGGGCTACAGACCATGGGATCACAAAGAGTTGGACATGACTAAGTAGGGGAACACACAGGCACATAGATATAGATTTATATATAGATTTAGTCACCTCCTGGTGTCACCTCCTAGATGACAAAGCACCTCTATAATGCAGGAGATCTGGATTTGACCCATGGGTTGGGAAGATTCCCCTAGAGAAAGGAATGACAACCTCTCCGTATTCTTAACTAGAGAATTCCATAAACAGAGGAGCTTGGATGGCTGCAGTCCATGGGGTCACAAAGAGTCAGATATGACTAAGCAGGTAATACTCACTTTCACATAGATATAGATGCAGATGTATGTATTTGTGTGCATTAGTATGTGTGTGTCATGTGCTTAATAGAATTTATGCATATAAGCATAGAAGAAGGCAAATCAGATATCAATTCATTGTCTCTAGCACACGTGCCAATAAAGTATGTAGATTTTATTTTTAAAAGTATATATATATGTACACTTCACTTCTAAAACACAAAATATTAAATTTGATAGAATAAAGGTAAGTTTTCTAGGTAAAGATAATATGTAATCTCCTGAACAAAAGCCCTTTTTTTTTTATCTAAAGGTAAAGATATATGACTCTCATCAGGTGTTTCGATTTCTGTGCTTTGTCTCTCTGCAACTTTCTTCATAAGAGTACATGCACTTTGAAGTATCTACTCTATTCCATGTCCTGAATTAAAAAGGTGTTTTGCACAGGTGATCAGAGGTAACCTTTTCGTGTTACATGTGTTTTGTGTGCATGTGTGTAGTCATACCCAACTCTTCTCCAGACCCATGTACTTTAACCTGCAAGGCTCCTTTAAACATGGAATTTCCCAAACTGGAGGCACATTTCAGCTATAGTTGCACAGTAGCTAAGAATCCACCTGCCAATCAGAAGATGTGGGTTCGATACCTGGGTTAAAAAGATCTCCTGGAGAAGGAAATGGCAACTGACTCCACTATTCCCTGGGGGCTCAACAATAAAGAGCCTGCCTGCAATGCAGGAGATGCAGGTTCAATCCCTGAGTTGGGAATATCCCATGGAGAAGAAAATGGCAATGCACTCCAGTATTCTTGCCTGGAAAGTCCCATGGACAGAGGACTGGTGGGCTACAGACCATGGGATCACAAAGAGTTGGACATGACTAAGTAGGGGAACACACAGGCACATAGATATAGATTTATATATAGATTTAGTCACCTCCTGGTGTCACCTCCTAGATGACAAAGCACCTCTATAATGCAGGAGATCTGGATTTGACCCATGGGTTGGGAAGATTCCCCTAGAGAAAGGAATGACAACCTCTCCGTATTCTTAACTAGAGAATTCCATAAACAGAGGAGCTTGGATGGCTGCAGTCCATGGGGTCACAAAGAGTCAGATATGACTAAGCAGGTAATACTCACTTTCACATAGATATAGATGCAGATGTATGTATTTGTGTGCATTAGTATGTGTGTGTCATGTGCTTAATAGAATTTATGCATATAAGCATAGAAGAAGGCAAATCAGATATCAATTCATTGTCTCTAGCACACGTGCCAATAAAGTATGTAGATTTTATTTTTAAAAGTATATATATATGTACACTTCACTTCTAAAACACAAAATATTAAATTTGATAGAATAAAGGTAAGTTTTCTAGGTAAAGATAATATGTAATCTCCTGAACAAAAAGCTTTCATCTATTTTCATTTTAATCATAGCTTCAAAGATACTTATATAAATATAAATTGAATATGATAGTTTTGAAAATAATGATATTAATTTTTTTTCCCTAGGAATATAAGAAAAGCATATTTAATGGACTGTAAAAATGGTAATATAATTAGTAAAATTAAAAAAAAAATGAGACCATGAGATGAAAGGGAAAAAAAAAAAAGTGTTATTTTCAGATAATATAATTGTATACACAGTGAATGCAAGGGAATACAAGAATGTCTAAAAAGTATTCAAATAAGAGAGTTCGTCAAGATAGCTTAAATAAGCAATCTCCCTGGTGATCTCTGTGCTGCCACTACAGGGGACTCCAGTTTGATCCTTGATGGGGGCATTTATGCATGCTGCAGCCAAAAATAAAAGCCAAACATAAAGCTTAAGAAGAGCACAATACAGTACACTGTATAGTACATGGAATCTAGTAAGAGGGTAATGGTAACACACAGTGAAGCGATGGAAAAACAGACATAAAGAATGGACATTGTGGGGAATGAACAGTGGGTGGGAGGCATAAAGGGAGTAACATGGAAGCCTATACTATCATATGGGAAAAACATAGCTATTGTCATTGCACTGTGGGAATAGGAGATCCTGCAGGAGCAGGGTGCAATGGCCTGGAGGGGTGGGATGGGGGTACTGGGAAGGAAGAGGGTGCCAGGGATATGCATATGACTGATCTGGGAACATACATGTCTGTGAACAACAAAACTCTGTAAAATTTTAAAAATAAATAAATAAATTAAATAAATAAAACAAAAAAAAAAGAAGAAGAGCACAAAAATAACTAGGAAGCTTCTGTGCTGTGTGTGTGTGTGAGTGATGTTGCTTCAATAATGTCTGACTCTGCGACTCTTTGGACTATAGCCCTACAGGCTTTTCTGTCCATGGGATTCTCCAGGCATAAACAGTCAATTAGAGACACAGTTACAAAACTCACAAATTATAAAGTGCAAAGAAGTAAATATAAGAGATGTGTAAGACTTATTTAAAAATGTGTTAATGTCTACAAAAGAAAGCTAAAATAAGTACAATTATGTATAACAGCTGGAGAACTCCAAATAATAAGGATATCCAGATAATCAAAATTTAATTCAATTAATTTCAATGAAAATTCTCAATAGGGTGTTCAGCAAACCATAATATATTTCTAACTTCTATATGAAAGAGAAAGGGTCCTGGAATTGCAAAGACAATTTTGACATTATTTCACCAGACATGATTTTTTTTTTTTTTTTTTTTGGTATAAAGCTATAGTAATGCAAACAAAACTGGAACAGGGATAAAAATGTAGAAAAAGACTAAATATCCCAGCAACAAACTCACTGCATATATGAGCTTGGTGTCTGTTATAAATTGCTTTACAACTTTACAATCAACAACAACAGATTGAATGATTCCATAAATTAGGTTGGGGAAATTTATTTTTCATTTCATAAATATTGTATACCACTTTCTCATAAAACTTGTATCATTTTTAAGTAAAGGTATATGTAATGAATTGAGAATGTCTGAGATGTAAAGAGTTACTTAAACGAAGTAGTCTAATAAAACATGTATCACAAAGGATGAGACTGACAATTCCAAGTGCCTCAAAATATAATATTTAAAGCAAAACAAAAAGATGGCAATGAAAATGGCTTTTTTAGAAAAAGAACTTACTCCAGAATTTTATTTGCAATTGATAGAATTGTTCAAAATCCTATAAAATATTTTAAAATTAACAACTGAATAAAAATGAAGGGAAAGGGCATGAACGTGTAATACACAAAAGAAGCAATTTTATCGCCCTAAAAAATATAATCAACCAAACTGGATAACTAGGAAATGCAAGGATAGTTACTAACTGTTCCAAACCTGTAGGAAGCTTTTGTAAGAAGAGGACTGGAGATTGATCTTTGATCTACAATAATTAATCACTGGTAATCTTTTCAAGGGAGATGATACTATCAGTGCTTACATATTTCAGTTTCAAGCTCCCAGTTAAGAATGAGCAGAAACAATCCCCTCTGTAAACCCTGTGACTGTGGTTTTGCTATTAACCTTGAACCAGATTATAGAACACATATGTTACACATTCACAAATTGGACAGAAGCACGTGGTTAAGAAAGAGGAGCACTCATGACAAGTTTTAGAGGATGGGAAGGTTTATAAGGAGATGAATCTTTAGGTGGTCCTTAAGGATGATGATATTCTCAGTACAGGTGCAAACCATTAAAGTCCCTGCTGTGGAGATGGTGTTTAGTCTAAATTTGTCAGGTAAGTTTTCCAAGATCGCAGCCAAATTCTATCTTTGAGTCCCTTCCACAGCATAAATTAGATGAATGGACCCATGAAAATAAGTGCCCTCTGTGTACCTAATATTTATTTTTTAATGGAAAAAGCAAACATATAAAAACAGTTCATAGATATAAAGTCTCTTCACTCGTGTCCAACTCTTTGTGACACTGTGAATTATATTCTACCAGGCTCCTCTGTCCATGAAATTCTCCTAGCAAGAATATTGCAGTGAATTGACATTACCTTCTTTATGTGACCTTTCCAACCCAGGGAAATTTAAATTTAGTTTGTTGGGGAAATTTATTTTTCATTTCATAAATATTGTATACCACTTTCTCATAAAACTTGTATCATTTTTAAGTAAAGGTATATGTAATGAATTGAGAATGTCTGAGATGTAAAGAGTTACTTAAACGAAGTAGTCTAATAAAACATGTATCACAAAGGATGAGACTGACAATTCCAAGTGCCTCAAAATATAATATTTAAAGCAAAACAAAAAGATGGCAATGAAAATGGCTTTTTTAGAAAAAGAACTTACTCCAGAATTTTATTTGCAATTGATAGAATTTTTCAAAATCCTATAAAATATTTTAAAATTAACAACTGAATAAAAATGAAGGGAAAGGGCATGAACGTGTAATACACAAAAGAAGCAATTTTATCGCCCTAAAAAATATAATCAACCAAACTGGATAACTAGGAAATGCAAGGATAGTTACTAACTGTTCCAAACCTGTAGGAAGCTTTTGTAAGAAGAGGACTGGAGATTGATCTTTGATCTACAATAATTAATCACTGGTAATCTTTTCAAGGGAGATGATACTATCAGTGCTTACATATTTCAGTTTCAAGCTCCCAGTTAAGAATGAGCAGAAACAATCCCCTCTGTAAACCCTGTGACTGTGGTTTTGCTATTAACTTTGAACCAGATTATAGAACACATATGTTACACATTCACAAATTGGACAGAAGCACGTGGTTAAGAAAGAGGAGCACTCATGACAAGTTTTAGAGGATGGGAAGGTTTATAAGGAGATGAATCTTTAGGTGGTCCTTAAGGATGATGATATTCTCAGTACAGGTGCAAACCATTAAAGTCCCTGCTGTGGAGGTGGTGTTTAGTCTAAATTTGTCAGGTAAGTTTTCCAAGATCGCAGCCAAATTCTATCTTTGAGTCCCTTCCACAGCATAAATTAGATGAATGGACCCATGAAAATAAGTGCCCTCTGTGTACCTAATATTTATTTTTTAATGGAAAAAAAGGAAACATATAAAAACAGTTCATAGATATAAAGTCTCTTCACTCGTGTCCAACTCTTTGTGACACTGTGAATTATATTCTACCAGGCTCCTCTGTCCATGAAATTCTCCTAGCAAGAATATTGCAGTGAATTGACATTACCTTCTTTATGTGACCTTTCCAACCCAGGGATCAACCCACATCTCTAATGTCTCTTGCACTGGCAGGTAGTTTCTTTACCACTAGCATCACCTGAGAAGCATTTATGTTTCCTTAAGTGTGTTTTTAAGTCTTTAATTGTTACTGGAAAAATTTTAAGATCGAAAAAAGTAACTCTTAAGTATTGGTTTGGCCATGCCAGTTTTTAGAATGAGCTATTGCATAAGAGAGGAGAAAAGGGATTAAAAAAATGAGTTCAGGAGGAGTAAAGATGCAGTGGAAGTAAAGCCATCAGAAAGGGATTTTTCTGTACTTTGGCAAAAGTCATTTCTTAGGGTATAGTTTGGATGAATTCATCACCTGCTTTAGACAATGGAAAAGAAAGACATCATCAGCAATGGAAAAGAAAGACATCATCTTAAGAGACAGAATAATAATTACAACTCTGTGAATTAATTTCAGTATGCCTTCTGTAATTTTAATATTTTAAATATTTAGGCAAGAACATAAACACATTCATTAAAATACCTATTAGTGAATTATAGTTTCTTTGTTTCCTGTGGAATGTAGTAAGTTGTTATATTGGTAATATTGTCATCGACTAAATCATAAAATATTATTTTAATTGATAATTCATCATTAAATTACCTAGACTCTTGAGTCTTTAAGTAAATACAAGTTTTACCATTCAAATTATTTTTTAAACCATAATTAAAGACCTGACAGCACAATTTGTCCATCGTAAGTTATTAGTCTGGCATAAAAATTGCTACAAGTTTACTTCATTATTAAAGTGAAATAAAAATAATACATATCTTTTACTTAGTGGATGTTTTAGTGATGGGAGCATTTTATGGATTCTCCCCTCTGTCATATTAGACTCTATAAAAGTCTAAAATGTATACCAATCAGGGACTTCTAATATAATTTCTAAGCTTGATGATTTTGTTTTTTATGTTGTTTCTACAGTTGGCTACGTTGATAATTAAAATCAAAGAAAAATATTTATTTAATTGAATTCACATCCATGGTCAATCTTTACACTGCTACCAGGCTTTATGTTCTCCTAGCAAGAATATTGCAGTGAATTGACATTACCTTCTTTATGTGACCTTTCCAACCCAGGGATCAACCCACATCTCTAATGTCTCTTGCACTGGCAGGTAGTTTCTTTACCACTAGCATCACCTGAGAAGCATTTATGTTTCCTTAAGTGTGTTTTTAAGTCTTTAATTGTTACTGGAAAAATTTTAAGATCGAAAAAAGTAACTCTTAAGTATTGGTTTGGCCATGCCAGTTTTTAGAATGAGCTATTGCATAAGAGAGGAGAAAAGGGATTAAAAAAATGAGTTCAGGAGGAGTAAAGATGCAGTGGAAGTAAAGCCATCAGAAAGGGATTTTTCTGTACTTTGGCAAAAGTCATTTCTTAGGGTATAGTTTGGATGAATTCATCACCTGCTTTAGACAATGGAAAAGAAAGACATCATCAGCAATGGAAAAGAAAGACATCATCTTAAGAGACAGAATAATAATTACAACTCTGTGAATTAATTTCAGTATGCCTTCTGTAATTTTAATATTTTAAATATTTAGGCAAGAACATAAACACATTCATTGAAATACCTATTAGTGAATTATAGTTTCTTTGTTTCCTGTGGAATGTAGTAAGTTGTTATATTGGTAATATTGTCATCGACTAAATCATAAAATATTATTTTAATTGATAATTCATCATTAAATTACCTAGACTCTTGAGTCTTTAAGTAAATACAAGTTTTACCATTCAAATTATTTTTTAAACCATAATTAAAGACCTGACAGCACAATTTGTCCATCGTAAGTTATTAGTCTGGCATAAAAATTGCTACAAGTTTACTTCATTATTAAAGTGAAATAAAAATAATACATATCTTTTACTTAGTGGATGTTTTAGTGATGGGAGCATTTTATGGATTCTCCCCTCTGTCATATTAGACTCTATAAAAGTCTAAAATGTATACCAATCAGGGACTTCTAATATAATTTCTAAGCTTGATGATTTTGTTTTTTATGTTGTTTCTACAGTTGGCTACGTTGATAATTAAAATCAAAGATATTATATTACATATTTATTTAATTGAATTCACATCCATGGATTGATCTGTTCACTTGGAGCAAGACTCACCTGATACATAGGCAGAAGAGACAGCAACTGGCTGCTACAGCTTCAGTGATGTCAAAAATTGTACAGCTTTTCCTTCCCTCAAATACCCAATTGAAATGCTGAAAACATAATAGCACCAAATTTTTTTCTCTTAAAAAATATTTAAACATATATTAGCTTACTTGAACCTTGAAAATTAAACTGAAATATTGGGAAGGGATTAAAGTCAAATCAACACAAAACAAAAAGTCATGAGCCAGAGACACAGAGTTCTAATCTAACTAGTAAAAATATCAAAACCAGGATACAAACCTTCATCTTCTTCCCAATCCTGTTTTTTTTATTTGAAATATGCTGAAAAAAATTCAGAGAAACTCATAATGATTTATAACTTTATTTTGTAAAAACCCATACAGCTAGCTGAAGAAAAACACGTTTTAAATGAGTTAAAAGTCTTAATATAAATGCTTAGCAGTAAAGGGACTATTTAGTTAGGTAAACAGCTCATCTTGATGGAAATGAAACATACTAATTAACAGAAAAATTGAAATCACACATATATAGTCAGAAGATATTTTTAAGAAAATTACTCAGTTCTGTTTAGATTGTGTTGAATGTAGTACATGAATATATTCCTGAGAGAATTGCCTATTGGCAAAACTTTTAAAAGGCAGTTGATGATATTTGTGTATTTAGAGTATCTTCAAATATACCCTGAACAAATTATTCAAAAGTAAGGAAAGCCCATGTTTGTGAGATGCAGTGCTTATAACAATAGTTAGGTACTGAAAGTAATAACAGTATTCAAAAATAGAGATACAATCAAGCTAACACCTGGGTTGCCTTGCTTCAATTTCAATGTCAAAATCTCATTCAGTTTGGACACTCCTGCCTCATACAAGGACTTCCCAGGTGGCTCAGTGGTAAAGAACCTGTCTGCAATGCAGGAAATGGAGGCTCCATCCCTTCATTGGGAGACCCCCTAAAGGAAGAAATGACAATCCACTTCCAACAGTTGGACATGGCTGAGTGAGCTTGCATGCAATGCCTTATACAAGTCTCTCCAGTTTATCTGGTGTGTTCCATTTCTCCTGCCACCGCCCTGAAGCAGGGAGAACGAGCACCTTTTTCTTTGATTACCATAACAACATTCTTCCAGGATAGATAGTTGTTCCCTTTCCAGGGTCAATTCTAGCCTTTCTCCCCTTTGTATTCTGCTTTCCTACAACAGAGAAATGTTTAGATTCTCAAGTGAATCACACTTTTCTCAGCTCTGAGCTCTTTTCCTACATCTCCTCTTTTTCCTTTCACTGCTAACACTTTACAACTCAAACATTTCCTGATTGTTCCACAATGTCTTCACTGACTCCTCTTCTTTCCACTTGTAACTTTTGGATTATTTGAAGACTCCATTTTTGCTCAATTTTTTTCAATATTCCCTCTCTCTTTAAGCCAATTACCCCCAATTTGGTAGCTTTGACTTTTATCTAAATTTCAGTGATCCCCAAATTATCTCCAGCTCGAACCTCTCACTTAAGCCACAGACTTGATCATATCACTGCCTCCATGACATGGCAGTATATGCTAGGCATTGTGAATTTTTCCTGTTTGTAAAGACTGTAGATTACCTGCCCCATCGTCAATATGCCTTTTCCCTCTTCTCTTCATCTCTGAAGATGGCATCATGGTTTTCCTTGTTGCTCATTCCAAAAATGTAGGTGACACGCTTCTATATTTTGCTTTCCCTAACAACCAACAGTGGATCTGTCAACAAATCACTTTTCCTTTTAACTTGATTTATATCCCAATTTATTCAGCTCTTGCCAGATCCATTGTCATCACTCTTTTCCAAGCCATTAATCTCATTCTCTTGTCTAAAGCAGTATCCCCTAAGTTGTCTCCCCTATTCCCCTTTTGTCTGCTGCCTGTTTATTCTCCATGAGTTAATGAGAAGCTTTTTTTTTTTTTTTTGGCTAATCTAATTTATTCTGTGGGGTGTCCATTTTTGTTTTGAATGTATTCGTTGTTTCAACATCATTAGACTATCAGAAAGAATATCTGATAGGGTATCAGGAAGAGATACCTGTAACACTTACTGGTTATTTTACAACCGAGGCAATTTTCGGGTGCTACCTATGATGACTTTAGACTACTTTTTGAGTTCACAGAAAAACTGAGTGGAAGGTACAGAGTTCCTCACACCTGAACAGCACCCAAACCCTCAACATCCCACACCACAAAAGTACATTTGTTATGTTTGTAACTGAGAGGCTTCTTTTAAAAAGGTAAATTTGATCACTTTACTCATCAGGTTCAAACCTGCTAATGACTTCCCGTCACACTTGCATCAAAATCTGGATCTCCATTTCTGGAACCCAATTGTCTCTCTGATCTCACCTAGTGCCACTCACTCCTGGCCCACTGTGCTCCAGAAACAAGGATCTTGTAGTTCCTAGCACGCGACATGCTCTTGTCTGTTTCAAAAGCCTTTATACTTGTTGGTTTCTCTGCCTGGAATTTTGTTTCATTCGGATCCTCACACCAGTCTCACTCCTTCATGCCATTCTAGTCTCTATTTAAAATACCATTTCTTCAAGTTCTCCTTGTCTCAGCTCTCTTAAAAAATGACCTTAGCCCCTTCTCGTTCTCCTTTATCTTCTTCATAGAATCAACATGCATGCCTCTTGAAGGTAGAACTTTTTGTTTTTATTCATTGATAAATCTGAAGCACTCACTAGTGTCCCTAGCATAGAGAAGTTCCTCAACAAAATGCAAAAGTGAACAAGAAGTTTTGTAAGTTCCATTTCTTATTTATATGTTATTTGCGTATCTCCTTCGTGGAATGCAAGCTCCTTTGTGTTCACATGTGTATTACTGGTGCCTAGAACTATGGTCAGCATATAGTAGTCTCTCAAAAAATATTTCCTAAAACAATGAATGAAAGATCTTTATGTCCTCATTCCGTTAATACTACAATAACAGATATTTTAACTGAATGTGTTTATATTGATACCTAATTAATCACTTTTAAACCCTTCTTGGGAAAACTAGATATCATTTCTTAAAATCTGTATTGATAATACACTGGAAAAAGTTGAGGAAAACATTGTTGAGGTGTTTCAACCACTTTCTACTCTTCATGCAAAGATATACAGAAAGAGGCTTTGAACTCTAGATAGCTATTCCATACCATGTTTGCCAATCGTCCTTGATTATATCATATGCCATTCATTTTTTAAATTTAAACGTATCACCATTCCTTATCAGAGAATAACTTGCTATTTATTGTAACTGAGGATTTTATGCTTTATTATAACCAGGAGACTTCAAAATGCTGAATTGTAAAATTGAAGAATAAGAGTTACTACAAGTCAGAGTAACGAAACAATATTTCTGAATCTCCCTATTTCAAGTATTTGCCACTAATTTTCTCAGTCCATTGACCTATTTGAATCATCGGTCACCTATGTGCTTAATTTTTAAATATATTTTTTTTAATTTTGGTCGGGGTGGGTTGGGGAAGGAGGGGAGCAGGCGGGCCACTTATATTGATCTTTCATTTGTCCATTTTCATCCATCCTTGCTCTTTGGCCCATGTGGGCCTCCCATTGCAGTGGTCTCTCTTGTCTCAGAGCACTGGCTCTGGGCACATGCACTCCAGAGCTCTGGCCCGGTAATTGGACACATCAGTCCAGCCGCTCCGCGGCATGTGGGATATTCCCAGGCCAGGGATCGAACCGGCACCCCTTGCACTGCAAGGCGGTGTCCTTACCCACTGGACCACCAGGGAAGCCCTAAATAAATTTTTATTTTGACAGTATCCAGACTATAGCATATTAAATAGGATTATGTATTATATATAATAAATGGTTATATATATTATATATATAATAAAAGAATACACTTTGCCCTTTATAAAAGAAAAGCTGTACATAGTTAAACTTTATACTCAGACATGTGCGAGTTTGAAGCAATGTTTTTCTTTTTTCTTTTGGCTGTGCCGTGCAGCATGTGGAGTCTTATTTTCCTGACAAAGATAGAGCCTGTGCCCCCTGTGTTGGAGTCTTAACCACTGGACCCTGGGAGATCCTTGAAACGACATTTTTAAAATTAATCTTTCAAATTTTCATAGTTGTGTCAGTACCTACCTAACTGCATCAGAGAATGTTATTACTAAGGTGTTTTTACCACAGGTCCAAATATAGTATAAGAATATACATTTGCACACTTGACTGCAAAGCAGACAAAGAGTATAAATGAGTCCTGTCTAATTATCATGGCAGTGAAAGCACCTGATTGTAGATCTAATTATTTTGATGTCTTCAGAAGCAGAATTAGCTCAGAAAATCAAGATTTAGGCTCTGGTAAAAATTTGAATGCAGCACACTTCCTTATTCCTGGAGAAGGCAAGGAGTTGATTAGAAGAGTATGAAAGTTTCCATAGATAGAAACAGGTAAATTCTGAATTGACTTCACGACTTATTTAAACCAGATACATTGTTGTTGCTGTTCAGTCACTCACTCATGTCTGACTCTTTTGCGACCCTATGGGCTACAGCCCACTGGGCTTCTCTGTCCATGGGATTTTCCAAGGAAGAATACTAGAATTGTCTGCCATTTTCTTCTTCAGGGAGTCTTTCTGGACCAGGGATAGAGCCCGTGTCTCCTACATTGGTAGGTGGACCAGGGAAGCTTGCAAGGCCCATCAGTGGCTTTTGGGCCCCCATGCACTCAGAGCTCTGGCCCGGTAATTGGACACATCAGTCCAGCCGCTCCGCGGCATGTGGGATATTCCCAGGCCAGGGATCGAACCGGCACCCCTTGCACTGCAAGGCGGTGTCCTTACCCACTGGACCACCAGGGAAGCCCTAAATAAATTTTTATTTTGACAGTATCCAGACTATAGCATATTAAATAGGATTATGTATTATATATAATAAATGGTTATATATATTATATATATAATAAAAGAATACACTTTGCCCTTTATAAAAGAAAAGCTGTACATAGTTAAACTTTATACTCAGACATGTGCGAGTTTGAAGCAATGTTTTTCTTTTTTCTTTTGGCTGTGCCGTGCAGCATGTGGAGTCTTATTTTCCTGACAAAGATAGAGCCTGTGCCCCCTGTGTTGGAGTCTTAACCACTGGACCCCTGGGGAGATCCTTGAAACGACATTTTTAAAATTAATCTTTCAAATTTTCATAGTTGTGTCAGTACCTACCTAACTGCATCAGAGAATGTTATTACTAAGGTGTTTTTACCACAGGTCCAAATATAGTATAAGAATATACATTTGCACACTTGACTGCAAAGCAGACAAAGAGTATAAATGAGTCCTGTCTAATTATCATGGCAGTGAAAGCACCTGATTGTAGATCTAATTATTTTGATGTCTTCAGAAGCAGAATTAGCTCAGAAAATCAAGATTTAGGCTCTGGTAAAAATTTGAATGCAGCACACTTCCTTATTCCTGGAGAAGGCAAGGAGTTGATTAGAAGAGTATGAAAGTTTCCATAGATAGAAACAGGTAAATTCTGAATTGACTTCACGACTTATTTAAACCAGATACATTGTTGTTGCTGTTCAGTCACTCACTCATGTCTGACTCTTTTGCGACCCTATGGGCTACAGCCCACTGGGCTTCTCTGTCCATGGGATTTTCCAAGGAAGAATACTAGAATTGTCTGCCATTTTCTTCTTCAGGGAGTCTTTCTGGACCAGGGATAGAGCCCGTGTCTCCTACATTGGTAGGTGAATTCTTTACCACTGAGCCACCTGGGAAGCCCTTAGACCAGATAACCAGTTCAGTAAGCTATGTAAATAAATGATTTACAGGTAATAGGAAAACTGCTCTCAAGCTCCCTGCGTGTCCTTCACATGTTACTGCTCAGATTGTGATACCGTAGTTTCATCACTGTGTTCAGGCACAGTGGGCATTTTTGTCTGTTTTGCTCTGTATAGACCCCTTGTCACTTGTCACAAGTAAACAAGCAGCCATTTGTTTTCTCTTCTGCTTTTTTGTGACAGTTTTTATATACCCCAGGATTACATTTAGTGCTGTACACAGAAAGTTCTCAATAAATTATTCTTATTGTTTTAATTATTAATCTACAATAGCATTTTCTTCCTATCCTGAGACTTTGTGAAGGTCCCTGTCATATAGCAGTTATTCACTAAATGCTTGGGTGAATTTCATCTCCTTATTTGAGTATACTTTATCTGGAGAAAGAAAAAAAAAATTAAATTCCATTTTCTAAAACTACCTTTGAAAAAAGTTTATTAGCTGTCACCTTAGAATACAATAATGTATGTGATATAAATGAAAAAAGTAGGGCAGATAAATTTAGTTTCTTTGAATTTTAAAGTGAAAAGCACATGTACTTTTTTGCATAGCAGGCTGAAAATGCATAGTTCTGCTATAATCCCATGAGAGAAAAATGCATGTATCCTTATAAAACTAGGACTTTAAAGTATATTTTACACTAGTGTTTTACAAGAGAAAATTTGGTGGGAGGGGTTGATTCTATTGCGGGTAGATTTTGTATTTTCTTACAGTTATGGTGACTTTATTGCTCCTCATTTGTCACACAGGGTAGTTTTTTTTTTTTTTAATTATTCAGTAAATTTGTGTTTATATTAGTTCTTTCAAAGCTGGTTTGATTGATATTGAGAGTTTTATTGTTATAATAATATACTGCCCTTCTCGATGAATATTTGAAAAGGACTACTATGGTATGGTAAATAATAAAACAGAGGTAATCAAAGGAAGAATACTAGAATTGTCTGCCATTTTCTTCTTCAGGGAGTCTTTCTGGACCAGGGATAGAGCCCGTGTCTCCTACATTGGTAGGTGAATTCTTTACCACTGAGCCACCTGGGAAGCCCTTAGACCAGATAACCAGTTCAGTAAGCTATGTAAATAAATGATTTACAGGTAATAGGAAAACTGCTCTCAAGCTCCCTGCGTGTCCTTCACATGTTACTGCTCAGATTGTGATACCGTAGTTTCATCACTGTGTTCAGGCACAGTGGGCATTTTTGTCTGTTTTGCTCTGTATAGACCCCTTGTCACTTGTCACAAGTAAACAAGCAGCCATTTGTTTTCTCTTCTGCTTTTTTGTGACAGTTTTTATATACCCCAGGATTACATTTAGTGCTGTACACAGAAAGTTCTCAATAAATTATTCTTATTGTTTTAATTATTAATCTACAATAGCATTTTCTTCCTATCCTGAGACTTTGTGAAGGTCCCTGTCATATAGCAGTTATTCACTAAATGCTTGGGTGAATTTCATCTCCTTATTTGAGTATACTTTATCTGGAGAAAGAAAAAAAAAATTAAATTCCATTTTCTAAAACTACCTTTGAAAAAAGTTTATTAGCTGTCACCTTAGAATACAATAATGTATGTGATATAAATGAAAAAAGTAGGGCAGATAAATTTAGTTTCTTTGAATTTTAAAGTGAAAAGCACATGTACTTTTTTGCATAGCAGGCTGAAAATGCATAGTTCTGCTATAATCCCATGAGAGAAAAATGCATGTATCCTTATAAAACTAGGACTTTAAAGTATATTTTAAACTAGTGTTTTACAAGAGAAAATTTGGTGGGAGGGGTTGATTCTATTGCGGGTAGATTTTGTATTTTCTTACAGTTATGGTGACTTTATTGCTCCTCATTTGTCACACAGGGTAGTTTTTTTTTAATTATTCAGTAAATTTGTGTTTATATTAGTTCTTTCAAAGCTGGTTTGATTGATATTGAGAGTTTTATTGTTATAATAATATACTGCCCTTCTCGATGAATATTTGAAAAGGACTACTATGGTATGGTAAATAATAAAACAGAGGTAATCAAATGGGATATTCTAGCTGTGCTTCAAATCTCTTCTACAATTAGGTAATTTTTTAATTTAATAATTCTAACCATAGGAAATACATCCTTGGTTGCAAATATTTTATAGATTGAGAACTCTAAATGAATTTATGGATGTTATGATATTTAATATTATACTATTTGTATGGTTTGGAAGATAATCTATGATATTTTTCCCTTTTATTTAGTGTGCATTGATACTGGCTACCTGGAACGAAAGATATAAAAACTAGCATTGATGGAATATTTAATGCTTGACATAGTAGGCCAAATAGATATGTGAATGTTGGTGTGCATTTATGATAACAGTTCATTAAACATGTTACATTTATCCACTTTTAGCTAATAACAAGTGAAGATTCAAAGGGCTTAGGTATTGTGCCCAATATCACAAAAGGTATTAAACTAATAGAGCTAGAGTGATATATGCATAAACACATACACACATATATACATATTTTTTTTTTAATTGGGAATCAAGGTGTTAGTTTAAAGTGGGGTATCAGCAAAGAGTTTTTAGGTTAGAAAACCTAGCAATGAAAGATGACCATTTTCATATACGAAATTCTGTTAGAATGTGTGTGCTTAGCATGATTATCTTTGTGCCCACGGGAAAAAATTACTTCTAAGATCCATATGGTCAAGGCTGTATATCCAAATCTGGTTGTAGGAAATGCAGTCACAAAAGGGCAATCTGTGAAGTCAAGATCTAAGAGAAATACAGACATCAGTGTCCAAAATCTCTAACTTGCTTAGAGATACACAAAATATCACCTCTTGTCACAGAATGGAATATTTATTTGAGGTGGTCTATGAGGACAAACAAAATTTAGAATTCGTCAGAGCTACTTTCTAGCTGATTTTTTCATAAGGAGCATTAAATTAATTGTTCCCAACATGGAGAATTTTAAGAAGAAGAAGCAGATTAAAAAGAAGAAGGAAGAGAAGGACAAAAAAGATGGTGAAGAAAATATATTCTGTTCTTATCTAACCCCACTTCTCAGATCATTTTCACATAGGCTTGTTAGCTCCTTGTACTAGAGACAGTGGGTGCAAAACCAGTCTTCTCTGATCCATTTTTGATAGCTAACCCTTCGCCTGAGGGCAGGAAAGTCCCAACATCAAAGAACAAGAACAACAGTAAGGCTCAGTGGGTCCTTTATTATTTTACTGCCTCAAATGGTTATTTAGCTCCTTCTGTTTGCCAGACAATCTGCTAGACCCTGGAGGAATGATAATAAACTCACAGGAGAGTCCTGACAAAGGAAAACAGGACTGCATCTCATCTTATCTGTGTAGCCTTTGGGGTACCATTCTCACTGCCATTTTTATTTTCTTTTTTATATTGAAAATAACCTGAAATTACAAGGCAGATTAGTTTAAGGAGCAATTGCTATTTGCAACAATGTGTGTCTTAGTTTTCTAAATACATTACAATATTAAAAAAAAAAGAATAAATTCTGAGGCCAATATTTGATCTGTCATTCATAACCCTACTTCAAATTAGTATCTCCTTCAATATATTCCTCCTTTCTCCATCTACTATTTACGTATTGACTGTACTGGGTCTTTGTTGCTGTGCAGACTTTCTCTAGTTGTGGGAAGTGGGGTCTTCTCTTTAGTAGTGGTGCTCAGACTTCTCATTGCTGTGGCTTCTCTTTTTATGGTGCACTGGTTCTAGAGCACACAGACTTCAATACTTGTGACACGTGGGTGCAGTAGTTGTGACTCCCAGGCTCTAGAGCACAGGCTCAGTAGTTGTGGCACATGGACTTTGTTGCTCCATGACATGTGGGATCTTCCCAGATCAGGGATCAAATCCACATCTCCTGCATTGTCAGGTGGCTTTAAAAAAAAAAAAAACAAAAAACATTGAGCCATCAGGGAAGCCCGTCAACTAATTTTTGAGAAGAAAATGTTATAAATTTGGCCTGATATTAACAACGATGAGACTTTTATCATTTTTATTTTGCAACTCTTTATGTGATTTTTCTCCAGGACCAAAAACCATGATGGGTAGGGGTGGAGGTGCATCTTAGAAAAGAGTAGTTTTCAAGTAAAGTGGCCTTAGTTTTCATAGACCTAAATCCATTGTGGGTAGGGGTTGACTTTAGAAATATCTGTTCTTATCTAACCCCACTTCTCAGATCCATGTTTTAGCCATGGGCTGGGTGCAAAACCAGTCTTCTCTGATCCATTTTGATAGCTAACCCTTCGCCTGAGGCCAGGAAAGTCCCAACATCAAAGAACAAGAGCAACAGTAAGGCTCAGTGGGTCCTTTATTATTTTACTGCCTCAAATGGTTATTTAGCTCCTTCTGTTTGCCAGACAATCTGCTAGACCCTGGAGGAATGATAATAAACTCACAGGAGAGTCCTGACAAAGGAAAACAGGACTGCATCTCATCTTATCTGTGTAGCCTTTGGGGTACCATTCTCACTGCCATTTTTATTTTCTTTTTTATATTGAAAATAACCTGAAATTACAAGGCAGATTAGTTTAAGGAGCAATTGCTATTTGCAACAATGTGTGTCTTAGTTTTCTAAATACATTATAATATTAAAAAAAGAATAAATTCTGAGGCCAATATTTGATCTGTCATTCATAACCCTACTTCAAATTAGTATCTCCTTCAATATGTTCCTCCTTTCTCCATCTACTATTTACGTATTGACTGTACTGGGTCTTTGTTGCTGTGCAGACTTTCTCTAGTTGTGGGAAGCAGGGTCTTCTCTTTAGTAGTGGTGCTCAGGCTTCTCATTGCTGTGGCTTCTCTTTTTATGGTGCACTGGTTCTAGAGCACACAGACTTCAATACTTGTGACACGTGGGTGCAGTAGTTGTGACTCCCAGGCTCTAGAGCACAGGCTCAGTAGTTGTGGCACATGGACTTTGTTGCTCCATGACATGTGGGATCTTCCCAGATCAGGGATCAAATCCACATCTCCTGCATTGTCAGGTGGCTTTAAAAAAAAAAAAAACAAAAAACATTGAGCCATCAGGGAAGCCCGTCAACTAATTTTTGAGAAGAAAATGTTATAAATTTGGCCTGATATTAACAACGATGAGACTTTTATCATTTTTATTTTGCAACTCTTTATGTGATTTTTCTCCAGGACCAAAAGATCCATTGAGTGGGGTAGGGGTGGAGGTGCATCTTAGAAAAGAGTAGTTTTCAAGTAAAGCGGCCTTAGTTTTCAATATTATCTACCTTAGCAACTTCTTAGTATGTACATGTTATTGAACAATTTAAAGAAATTACCCTCAGTCTCCATATCTCTATATTAGTGAATAATGGTACCTACCTCACAGGGATTAATGTTATAAAATGTTGGCATTATTTAAGTTATTTTATGTTGATAAGGGGAACAGATTCAGAATAAAAGTCTAAATCATAAGGCAATAGTTGGTGAAACAATATTTGAAATGGTTACACACATGAGGAATTTTGTGTTCTGGGAGAAATCTTAAAATTTGTGAGCTAGTTATTTTCCAAATATGGATATCCATGAAGGAATAAGCCTATTATGGAAAAAAATTGTTAGAGTGGAAAAAATATAAACTGACAAATAAAGATTTGAACTCTAGTTCTAAATCTGGAAGGCTTTACATATCACATTCCTCCTTTGCAAAAGATTGTCCTATGAACAGTAAAAGAGAATTAATTCTCAAAGAATGGATTTCCACACCAAAGTCTGTCATGTGCTCTTTCATTTTGATTTCTGTTTCCTTTACTCATTCTTCATCATGTATAAACCTGAATAAATTCTTAAGTTTAGCATAGTCTTCTTTATTTAAAAAATATCTTTTCATCTTTCAGTAGAAAGTTGTAAGTGTAGCTCATATGTAATTGACAATAAAGAATAGTTACTGAAAAGCTGGGTTTGGGATTTTGTTTTTTGGAAAACATACAGAAAATCATGCATGAATCGTTGGCTCAGATTTCTTGGATTATGTGAATTAAATTAGGGAGGGATCTTAAGGCAGTGAAAGTCATATTATAAGCAATCCATATTAACTATCATTAATATAAGTAGTATTAAATTGAGTACTAATTTATAATTTTTGACAAAATTTATATTAAATTTGATATGCATTAAAATTATAAAATTAAGGGATTTTAAGTATAGGACTTAAAATTGGGATAAATAAAAGATCAAGGATTAAAAAAACAAATATTTTATGTATTAATATATTCTTATACCTTGAAGATTGCATCTATTAATATTTAACTGTATAGGGGGTGGGGTGGGAGGGGGGCATCTTAGAAAAGAGTAGTTTTCAAGTAAAGCGGCCTTAGTTTTCAATATTATCTACCTTAGCAACTTCTTAGTATGTACATGTTATTGAACAATTTAAAGAAATTACCCTCAGTCTCCATATCTCTATATTAGTGAATAATGGTACCTACCTCACAGGGATTAATGTTATAAAATGTTGGCATTATTTAAGTTATTTTATGTTGATAAGGGGAACAGATTCAGAATAAAAGTCTAAATCATAAGGCAATAGTTGGTGAAACAATATTTGAAATGGTTACACACATGAGGAATTTTGTGTTCTGGGAGAAATCTTAAAATTTGTGAGCTAGTTATTTTCCAAATATGGATATCCATGAAGGAATAAGCCTATTATGGAAAAAAAATTGTTAGAGTGGAAAAAATATAAACTGACAAATAAAGATTTGAACTCTAGTTCTAAATCTGGAAGGCTTTACATATCACATTCCTCCTTTGCAAAAGATTGTTCTATGAACAGTAAAAGAGAATTAATTCTCAAAGAATGGATTTCCACACCAAAGTCTGTCATGTGCTCTTTCATTTTGATTTCTGTTTCCTTTAGTCATTCTTCATCATGTATAAACCTGAATAAATTCTTAAGTTTAGCATAGTCTTCTTTATTTAAAAAATGTCTTTTCATCTTTCAATAGAAAGTTGTAAGTGTAGCTCATATGTAATTGACAATAAAGAATAGTTACTGAAAAACTGGGTTTGGGATTTTGTTTTTTGGAAAACATACAGAAAATCATGCATGAATCGTTGGCTTAGATTTCTTAGATTATGTGAGTTAAATTAGGGAGGGATCTTAAGGCAGTGAAAGTCATATTATAAGCAATCCATATTAACTATCATTAATATAAGTAGTATTAAATTGAGTGCTAATTTATAATTTTTGACAAAATTTATATTAAATTTGATATGCATTAAAATTATAAAATTAAGGGATTTTAAGTATAGGACTTAAAATTGGGATAAATAAAAGATCAAGGATTAAAAAAACAAATATTTTATGTATTAATATATTCTTATACCTTGAAGATTGCATCTATTAATATTTAACTGTATAGAATTCTGTATTTTCCTATGTACATATATTCATACTCTTATAGAGACATGTACATAAACTATTTTGAAACCTAAATAAATTTTACAATAAATAGTCTAAGTCATAAATACTTTTGACAGTTTTTGGCTATATATTATTTTTGAGCAGATGCATCATAATTTATTTACTAGAATCTTATTATTAGAGTATCAGATTGCTTCTGATTTTTTGTTTGAATAATAATGGTATAATGAATATTCTTTTGTCTATATATTTCTGGATGTGCATGTACGTATACCAATCTATCTATATATATATATTTATAGTTATTTCCTCAGACTAAAACTCAGAAACAGAATTACAAAGTCAAAGGGAAGGTTTCCTTGTGGAGGCAGTCTTCTGTAATGAAATAATTTGAATGCTCACTAATTACAACTAAAATGGCAGAATTTCTTCCGTGTCATCATCAGAATTTCTCCCCTGTCATTATCATTTTTTTTCTTCCCAACTTACATGAAATAATAGGTGTATACATCTCAGTTCTAATGTAATCTGTATACCAGAGAAAAACACAGATATTTGAAGGATATGGAGAATAATATACAGGTTAAATGAGTAAGTTTAGAAGGTAGATTTTTGAAGTTAGGACCATGAATCACAAGTGCATAATGGTGAAACAAATTTGAATAAACCTAAATTTAAATGAAAATGAGAAACATTTAAAATCAACCATAAAGGCACTATCCATTAGCTTTAGAGAAGCACCTACAAAGAGGGAAAATGAACGAAGAAACTTAATTTTTTCCAACACTTGGAATCAGACATAGTTCTCAAGTACCCTGTCTTATGGACTGAATCGTGCACCCTCCACTGAAGCCCTAACTCCCCTAACCTGACTATATATGGAGATAAGGGAGATAATTAATGTTAAATGAGGTAATTAATGTTAAATAAATGTCATAAGGGTGGGGCCCTATTCTGATCGGGCTAGTAAGTGTTTAAGAAGAGGAAGAGATACCAGAGATGTCTTTCTCTCTGTAAGCATGCACAGAGGATAGGCTTTGTGAGAACACAGAAAGAAGATAGCCATCTGAAAGCCAGGAAGAGAGCCTTCACCAGAAATCAAATCTGTAGGCATCTTGATCTAGGACTTCTAACCCCATAACTATGAGAAAATGCATATCTATTGTTTAGGCCACCCAGTCTGTACTGTGTTGTTATGGTAGCCTGGGCTGAATAATATACCATGTAAAGTTTGTAAGTGCATCTATAAAGATCACAAAAACTCCCCCTCTATTTTACCTAAATTAAGACCGTGAATGGGAATTTGAGTTTCATAAATAAGAGCATACAGACTTGAATAACCACATAACCACAGTGGTTTTTTTGTTTTGTTTTGTTTTTTTCACAGAAAGATATGGCTTCCTTTAGTTGAATATCACTAGTTGGTGAATACATCATGGTTGGAGATTTTATTGTTCAGACTCTGTGGTGGACAATGTATCCTCCAGTAATACTCAGAGTCCTCTTTCCTGAGAGATATGTTTCCCCAGCTTATATCAGGTTATAGCATCATCAGAGCCTTCAGCTATCAACTCCTTCAGAAATTGTTGGCTGCAGAGAGCTGCCATGCCCAAGTTCAAGCCCTTTCCTGGTGTGGCCCACACTTTGTGACTAATCAGTCCAGGAGTATAAAGCCCTGGACCTTGACCCACCTTGGGACAATTCAAAAGGCTGTTGGCCTATAGGGTTGCAAAGGATCAAACTGACTGTATACTGAGCACATTCTGGCTCCGGAACTCCCCGTATGGGTGCAGAGGCTGTAGTTGGCCAAATGCTTGACTTCTCCCTGAGCTGAATTATACTTCCCACCATCCCTTCCACAGGTGTTGTTCCCAAGGGCACATCTCAATAAACACCCTGCATGCTAAATTCCATTTCAGACTTTGCTTCCCTGGGAGGCCAACCTGCTATAGAGAGTGGGTAGAAAAGGTTACAATAATATTTGCAGGTGCTATAGTTGCATCACTACCTGATTCCTTTTGCTCTAAATCGTCCCCAGAGGGAGCCCAGGTTCTCTAAACCAAGCTGTTTGGCTCACAAAGTTACAGATCTAGCAGTTGTAGCATAGGACTATACGAGGCCAAATTTTCCTATTCTAATTATGCAATGTGTATAATGATTTAATAATAAATACTTCCGAAAAAAACTGTTTGATTATTAACTTCATTATAGATCATTCTGTTCAAAATATAGACTAGGATTAAAACTAGATATGCAAATAATCGAAGTATAATTAGAGACACAATGATTTAAAATTCAAATTGCTGTTGAGACTTTTTCAATATAAAATGTAAGTGCATCTATAAAGATCACAAAAACTCCCCCTCTATTTTACCTAAATTAAGACCGTGAATGGGAATTTGAGTTTCATAAATAAGAGCATACAGACTTGAATAACCACATAACCACAGTGGTTTTTTTGTTTTGTTTTGTTTTTTTTCACAGAAAGATATGGCTTCCTTTAGTTGAATATCACTAGTTGGTGAATACATCATGGTAGGAGATTTTATTGTTCAGACTCTGTGGTGGACAATGTATCCTCCAGTAATACTCAGAGTCCTCTTTCCTGAGAGATATGTTTCCCCAGCTTATATCAGGTTATAGCATCATCAGAGCCTTCAGCTATCAACTCCTTCAGAAATTGTTGGCTGCAGAGAGCTGCCATGCCCAAGGTCAAGCCCTTTCCTGGTGTGGCCCACACTTTGTGACTAATCAGTCCAGGAGTATAAAGCCCTGGACCTTGACCCACCTTGGGACAATTCAGAGAGGCTGTTGGCCTATAGGGTTGCAAAGGATCAAACTGACTGTATACTGAGCACATTCTGGCTCCGGAACTCCCCGTATGGGTGCAGAGGCTGTAGTTGGCCAAATGCTTGACTTCTCCCTGAGCTGAATTATACTTCCCACCATCCCTTCCACAGGTGTTGTTCCCAAGGGCACATCTCAATAAACACCCTGCATGCTAAATTCCATTTCAGACTTTGCTTCCCTGGGAGGCCAACCTGCTATAGAGAGTGGGTAGAAAAGGTTACAATAATATTTGCAGGTGCTATAGTTGCATCACTACCTGATTCCTTTTGCTCTAAATCGTCCCCAGAGGGAGCCCAGGTTCTCTAAGCCAAGCCGTTTGGCTCACAAAGTTACAGATCTAGCAGTTGTAGCATAGGACTATACGAGGCCAAATTTTCCTATTCTAATTATGCAATGTGTATAATGATTTAATAATAAATACTTCCGAAAAAAAACTGTTTGATTATTAACTTCATTATAGATCATTCTGTTCAAAATATAGACTAGGATTAAAACTAGATATGCAAATAATCGAAGTATAATTAGAGACACAATGATTTAAAATTCAAATTGCTGTTGAGACTTTTTTCAAGTATAATCTTCACAACATGTATCATCCCATTCACTTATACTTTCTGTTAGAATGTCTGAGGCCAACTTTTTTTAACTTTTTGTTTTCTATTGGGGTACAACCAATTAACAATGTTGCAATAGTTTCAGTGAACAGTGAGGGGAATCAGCCATACATATACATGAATCCATTCTCCTCCAAAACACCCCTCCCATCCAGGCTGCCACACAATATTGAGCATTATTCCATGTGGTAAACAGTAGGTCCATATTGGTTATCCATTTTAAATACAGCAGTGGATATGTTCACTCTTGATACCACTTCTATTTCTCATTCTTCTCTTCTCCTTTCTGCTCACTATCCACCCTTCCACTCATCCCCTAAGCCAGAACACAAGTTCTTCCAATCTTGGCTATGTCTTCAAATCTGTGTTCTGACACTTTCTTCCTATGTGACCTTGATGACCTATGGGGGAGTTCGTGAAAAGCAGGCAAAAAAAAAAATATATCCTATATGACTTAATGGAAATTTACAATTCTGTTCAATGTGATTAAAAAAAAAAAAAGTAATAAAAGTGTTACTTAGATAGCTAGCATGGAGAAAAGAAAACAAAACCGATCTGATCTTGCCTTTCTTTCTGATGTGATGAAAGAATGGTGATCTAAAAGTGCAGCTGGGATCCACAAGAATGTGTATATTGGCAGAGGGAAGTACTTTATGATTGTTAATTTCTCTAAGCTTTTGTTTTCTTTTGTGTAAGGTGGGAGGAAACTATAGGTGTGGTGTATATTGAGTCAGATTAATGTATGAAAAAGGCAGACTATGTTACCTAACATATGCCAGGTACTTAGCATTTATTTGTTTGTTTGTTTTTGGTTTCTTCCTATGAAGAATACTGAGCTGTAGGATAGGAAAGACCTTAGAACTCACTGAAAGTAGTAGTGGATGTGTTGAGATAGGGGGCAATCTATTCCTATTTTGTAAACTCTTATTTATTGTACACTTAACCAAGTGTTCAATATACTATTGTGGACAATAGAAAGCCTCTTGATTCAAGAAGTTTATCAAATAGTGAGGGAATTATAGATAAGAAAATGGCAGTGTGGGAGAAAGTGGTGTTGAGAGCATATATGTAAAAAGAATGAGACGGAACTATCTTTCTTCATATCTATGCTTCTTAAAAACAACATTCAGAGAGAGAGCTAGGTTGCTGCCTTTGGATTAACATGAAGGCACAATTGAGTGTAGACATGAGGGACTTGTTTCCAGAATAGAGAAAAAAATGGCTCAGCTAAGGAGAATTGGGAAATATCTCTAACTAACCACAAAGCACATTCCATAACGATGGCGCCTGGGCTTTCTAAGACGGACACCTGTCTTTGTAGTACTGATAATAATGGATGAATGAATGAAATATGTATCTAAGTGGTGGTTTTGATGAAATAGAGACTACTGTAAATTCAGGGGAAAAAAAGCATATCTTTATGAACTATTACCTCAAAATGAAAGCATTAGTCACTCAGTCTTGACTGACTCTTGTGAACCCACAGACTCATAGCCCACCAGGCTCCTCAGTCCATGGAGTTCTCCAGGCAAGAATACTGGAAGGGGTAGCCTTTTCCTTCGCTGGGGGATCTTCCTGACCCAAGAATTGAACCTGGGTATCCCATATTGTAGACAGATTTTTTACTGTCTGAACCACTAGGGAAGCAAATATAAGCACTACTGTGTATGTCATGCAGTGCACATAGTATAAGATGAAACAGAATTAGAAAAAGGAAGGAAAGGCAGAAAGAAAGTGTAAAGTATTGAACATGTAGCCCATTACTTGGACTCCTCACCCCACCCCCATACAAAGCACTCTGTATTCTCAAGTAAATATCATTGATTCAACACAGTTTTATGGAAACCTTTTGAGTTTGAAATGGACGAAAATGTAATTTCCTTGCATTATTCTCTTTTGGCCCTATGGAAAGAAATGCAATCATACAGTATGGTATACAGTATCATTTCAATAAAGAAGAGATTAATCCTGGTTTATGATACAATAACATTCTTTGAGATTCAATATAGCATGAAGGTAATAAAAGCAAGTTTTTTTTTTTTTTATCACCCGGAATAAAAGGGAAAAAGTATAAAACCAAAATAGGGAAGGGAGAGTGGAGAAAGGGAATTTTGTTAGAAGACTGAAAGCAGTATACATAAGAGAGGAACAGAATCTAAAAAAGGATGGAAAGGAGGAAAGAAAAGGTGAGATATTGAACATTTGCTTAAAACATTGTTTCTTCTCCTATTTACTCATTGCAACATTACTATAGGCAAAGAAATATACGAAGAAGCTTAGGTAATTCTGTTACCTACCTAAGCTGACCTAGCTAATAAAGTTATAGGTTTGAGCCAAAATCAGGCACAAGCCATGGACAAAGCTTTGTATTGTTGTATGTCCCAGATGTGTGAAACTTGCCAGAACCTGTACCTATTTATTAAGGAAAATGGTAGCAATCCTTCTAGCTAGTGATTATGCTGAAGTAAATTCATCATATGCTGGGGCTTGAGTATCTGTGACTTCAATGATTACTCTTAACATCTCCACCATGGGGTGAGAAATAGGATGTTTAAGAAGGGAAGACATTTGATAAGCCCAGTTTGATGCATTAATTCAAGTCATAGTTGATCTTTACTAAACACAAATTTTCCTCTTTTCCCAGATTTCAGTGTAAGAAGACTACTAGACACAATATCTTCCTTTTTTCACAGATTTCAAGGTAAGAAGACTTCTACATAATGTTCTCCTTGGGGAGCTTTTTCCATCAATTGCCTGAACATGAGACCATCTTTCCTGTTCCCAGGCTTTTGTTGTTTCCTGTGCCTGAAATGTTTCTTCCTTCTGACTGTTCCTCTCTGCCAGTATACACATCCTTGTGGGTCCTGGCTGCTTCTTTAGCTCACCATTCTTACATCACATTGAGAAGGAAAGGCAAGATGAGATTTTTTTCCCCCCTCAGTTTAGCTATCTAAGTACTAGATAGCACTTTTTTTTAAAATTACATTGAGCAGATTTGTAAGTTTCCATTAATTCATGTAGGATTTTTTTTTTTAATGCCTGCTTTTCACAAACTACACAAAGGGGATATATTATTTTGATCCTTGCCATTACATCCCTGGAATGTAGGCTTACTAAACATGTAATTAAATGCATGGTAGTTTCAGTATATTTTCTTCCTGCCTTTTCCCACTACTGTGGGAAACCTGCATTTCTGCTTTTTCTCTTAATGGCAGAATTACCTTGCTATATTTTGAAAATACCATGAGTTTCTGCATACTCAGGTCAGAATCCTAGCTCTAATACTTAGTGCAAGATTTTGCATGATTGATATACTTCTGGAAGATTCTGATTATTCTTCTATTAAAATGGTTATAAATTCATATCTTACAGGATCATTCCAACTCTTAGTGACATATTGATACATCTATATGTGATTAACAATTGTGAGTTTCCTAATTCTACCTACCCATGTTTTTCTTCTTACAAGTAATGTTGGTGGATATGCAAGTTTTTGAGCTACTGGTGTAGTTACTCACCCCAGAGCATGAACTGGTTTATGAAGGTTCAATTTGACAATAGGTTCATTAAGATCAAACATGTTACCTCCTCATGGAAGTCATTCTTAACCAAAATTTATTGCTAGTTTAATAACTGCCCATAGTTTCTTTTGGAATTCTATTTTTCATTTAACCCTAACTGTTTGGAATATGTGTATCTTCCCTCTTTTATTCATTTAACCAGGGACCTTGCTAGGTTTTGTGGGGTGATGTGAAAGTGGGGTTGGCAAGAAGTTACCATTTCTCATGCAGTCTGTTGGCACATACAAAGGTTAAAATAACATATTAGGAGGACTATATTAATAGCTTTTTCCATCAATTGCCTGAACATGAGACCATTTCTGACTTTTGTTTCCTGTGCCTGAAATGCTTCTTCCTTCTGACTGTTCCTCTCTGCCAGTATACACATCCTTGTGGGTCCTGGCTGCTTCTTTAGCTCACCATTCTTTCATCACATTGAGAAGGAAAGGCAAGATGAGATTTTTTTCCCCCCTCAGTTTAGCTATCTAAGTACTAGATAGCACTTTTTTTTTTTTAATTACATTGAGCAGATTTGTAAGTTTCCATTAATTCATGTAGGATTTTTTTTTTTTTTATGCCTACTTTACACAAACTCCACAAAGGGGATATATTATTTTGATCCTTGCCATTACATCCCTGGAATGTAGGCTTACTAAACATGTAATTAAATGCATGGTAGTTTCAGTATGTTTTCTTCCTGCCTTTTCCCACTACTGTGGGAAACCTGCATTTCTGCTTTTTCTCTTAATGGCCGAATTGCCTTGCTATATTTTGAAAATACCATGAGTTTCTGCATACTCTCAGGTCAGAATCCTTGCTCTAATACTTAGTGCAAGATTTTGCATGATTGATATACTTCTGGAAGATTCTGGTTATTCTTCTATTAAAATGGTTATAAATTCATATCTTACAGGATCATTCCAACTCTTAGTGACATATTGATACATCTATATGTGATTAACAATTGTGAGTTTCCTAATTCTACCTACCCATGTTTTTCTTCTTACAAGTAATGTTGGTGGATATGCAAGTTTTTGAGCTACTGGTGTAGTTACTCACCCCAGAGCATGAACTGGTTTATGAAGGTTCAATTTGACATAGGTTCATTAAGATCAAACATGTTACCTCATCATGGAAGTCATTCTTAACCAAAATGTATTGCTAGTTTAATAACTGCCCATAGTTTCTTTTGGAATTCTATTTTTCATTTAACCCTAACTGTTTGGAATATGTGCATCTTCCCTCTTTTATTCATTTAACCAGGGACCTTGCTAGGTTTTGTGGGGTGATGTGAAAGTGGGGTTGGCAAGAAGTTACCATTTGTCATGCAGTCTGTTGGCACATACAAAGGTTAAAATAACATATTAAGAGGACTATATTAATAGGTAATTCTAGAAATATTATGTATGGTATGGTTTCTATGTATCAGACACTGTGTAGACATCAATGATAAATATTTTGAAGGAAGGAAAAAATATAACTGCAAAGCCATGACAACATAAAAGAGGGTGGCAATGACTGCTGAATCCAAGGGGTGATACGCTTATGGAAGGGATGAGAATACTGAGACCAATCATCTGGAAAGCTGTGCTAGATCACAGGGATTTTGTGAGTACTGTGTTGGCCAAAAGGTTCGTTAGGGGTTTTCCACAGTGAAAAGTGACAGTTTTAGTTGCTCAGGCCTGTCTGTCTCTCTGTGACACTATGGACTGTAGCCTGTCAGACTTCTTTGTCTATGGGATTTCGCTGTCGAGAATACTGGAGTGTGTTTCCATTCCATTTTCCAGGGGATCTTCCCGACCAGGGATCCAACCCTGGTTTCCTATATTGAAGGTAGATGCTTTCCCATCTGAGCCACCCTGGAAGCCCATGACATAACATAACATCTTCTGAAAAAAACCTGAATGAATTTCTTGAACAATCTAATATAAAGTTTCTTTGTTTCCTGAAAAGAATATGACATCAAAAGTCTTCTAGCAGGAAAATAATATGATCACACACCTGTTTAAGAAAGGCAAAACTTATCTCATTGAACATTTACAAATTAATAGGTACAGAATAGTCCTCAACGTATATGTTATAGAATATTCAAAGTAATATATCACATTCCTGGTATGACTTAGAAGCTGTTACAACTAAGGAAACAAGGTATTAATTACTTTAAGTGTTTATAAGTAGAGTTTTACAGGCTTGGAGAGCTTTTATGTAGATTGTGTGATTTGTTCTCATAATCTTCTTCTAGATGGGATGAGAAAGGAGGGAGCTGAATATTAAATATGTGTGCTGAAATCTTGATAGGGATTGTAGACATGGCTAGCCTTGTAACTGCTGTAAAATTAGGACTATATGGAAACCAGAGCCCTCCAGGGAATCCTTGGATCTTGTTCTGTTCAGTCATATTTTTATACTTTCATATCCACAAGATCTTGTCAATAAGATGCATGTTGATGTACCAGCATCTTGAGCTAAAGACAGATTTCAAACATCCCATCAACTGATGCATTTTTTATCAGACTAGACAGTAGCCATAAAATAAAATCAAAACAAGAGTCTGATAACATTTTTTTTTTTTTTTGCTGGTTCTGTTACACAGTCCTTCAGTGATTTTATCACTCCATTTTAGAGAAGCAGAATAAATGAAAGAGGGATTTAGAGACAAGATGCTCATGTCATGAAATGTCCATCTTAAAATTCAAGAAGGACAATGTGAAAACTTGTCATAGCAAAAAGTAAAGTTTTAGAACTCAAGATGTAAAATGCTCCCAGTCTTTACCTTCCTATCTCACCCTCACTTCCTACTTCTGCCTCCCCACCCTTTCTCTGCATCTTGCTGTTTTTCTTACACTGTCTCACTTTATTACATTATATTCATTACATTATATAAGTTGTTGTGGGGACTCTTCATATTTCCTGCAAAAGGAATTTTTAAACACTTGTTAGGTGAAAGTCATTAATAATAAACACTATTGGAAAAAGATAAATAAGACTGTGAGTTATGGGGACAAAATGAGTATTAATTTTCTTTGCACCCAAAGCAGCTGGCAATACTTCAGTTTCATGAAATGAAAACAGTAAGAATTTAAAAGTGGTAGTAAGAATAAAATTAGTAATTGAGTGCTTGCTGCATGTCATGGTTTTTCAAATGTAGTCAGAGCAACAGCATCAACATTAGTATCATCTAGGTCACGATGAGGTGTCACTTCACGCTGGTCACACTGGCCATCATCAAAAATCCATAAATAATAAATGCTGGAGGGTGGAGGGGTGTATGAAAAAATGGAATCCTCCTACAGTGTTAGTGTGAATGTATATTGGTACAGTCATGAAGAATATATGGAGGTTCCTATAAAAAAATAACTAGAAATAGAGTTACCATATGAGCCTACAATACCATGCTGGGGGCATACTTCCAAAGAAATGTCTAATTCAAAAAGATATGTGCACCCCAGTTTTCATAACATCATTATTTATAAGAATCAAGATATAGAAGCAACTTAAATTCCCATTAAAACATGAATGGATAAAGAAGATATAGTACATGCATACAATGGAATAGTATTTAGCCATAAAAAAGAAAGAAATAATGCCATAGTAGTACATGAATGGACCTACAGGTTATTATTCTAAATGAAGTAAACCAGACACAGAAAGACAAATATCATATAGTATCATTTATATGTTAGATATAAAAAAAATGATACAAATGATCTTATGTACAGAACAGAAATAGACTAATATAACATTACTTCTAGTCCTAGGATTCCAAGATGATTAGACAATTTATTGAGAATGTCCCTTCCACTGGGCCTGGAATACCCATGCTTAGTAAGTGTTAGACGCTTAAGACTACAAGAGACCCCACTGGGAGTATGCCAGGATGACAGGAGGCGGGAAGCTTCTGCTTACTGACAGAATATGTCCAGACTTCCTCTTATGAAAGTCCAGGCAGCAGGTCACACAGCCATATAAAAACTGTATTCTTTCCAGATGATAGCTTTAGATCCAAGGAAATAAGATCAGTAGGCATGGGACTGCTCTGTCTTCACAGCCCATATGCGGTTAGCTTCCAGAGGAACTGTCACATATTCATACAGTACACCTGCTACACAGTGCTCAAAAAAATCTCAAAACATGGTATAATCATCATGTCTTTATAGTTTGTTTATAGTTATTCCCAGTCCGTCTGTGATTTTGTGCTCAGGGCTATTTTTTAACATTAGCTGTGTTGCCTGGAAACATGTTAACTTTATTACTCTTATCAGTTTTTTCAGGGGAGCTGAACTAGAGAATTAACTCAAGGTCAGATTCTCATGCAGCAGGTATTTCACTAACACTTTGCCTATAGTAGCATTCAGAAATGTAACATGATACGAGCTCCAATTTAAAGCACTTGTTACAATTGCATACTCTACCTAAAGTTTATATGCAAGATTCCATTTAATTCTCAAAGCATCCCTATGTCACAACTACTATGTATATCCCCATTTTATAAATAACAAGTCTTGAGAGACTAAGGGATTTTGCTGGGTCATCCAGCTAGTAACAGAGTTTGAATCTGGACCTGGTTTTGTGTGTCTCCAGAGTCTGATCTCTTAATCGCTTGCTCCCTCTCTAACTGTGTGTTGACCTTAAAACTGTGTCAAAAAGTTTGCTAGGAGCTAGGGATAAAGAATTCAGGAAGACTCATGTGGAGCCTGTATACTGTATATAGTAATAACCTGTGCTGCATGATTACAGATTGAAAATGTCTACATACTAAATTATATTAAAGAAAAGTGTCACTGATGCCAGGGATATGAGTGATAAACTATTAAATTAACTAATTAGTTTCTCAAATAAGATGACTTGGGGTGACCAGGATCAGCCCACAAATTCTTCTTCTTTTCTGTATTTGATCAAATAAAAGTGTCAAATGAAAACCTTCTTCCTTGAGCTGTTGTACTACTTCTTGTAATTTTGAAAGCTTTTATGAAATTCTTTATTATTACCTCAACAGAAAGAGAAAGACACACCCAATTCTCTACTTTATTATATTTTTTAGGAATAAAATTTCATTTAATAGTAGTGGTTACTTCCAAGTACATGAGTTTTAGCTTAGCTGGATTGAAGAAAAATAATACAAAATTACATACAATTTATTTTTTATCATGACTTTGACTGAGTCCCATGGATGGACTTGAGTCCCCATTCTCACTTTTGGCATGAGAAGAGAAAGCATTTTATGAGGAAGACAGGACACCTGGGTATGGTCGTAGTTCTTTAGCACCCTGGGGTGCTGTTTCTCTCCCCTACACCTGCCACCTCCCCATCCCGGGAGACTTAAACCCCATGGTCATGAGGCAGAGCTAGTGATTTTCCTCTGATCTGAGAAGCTACATTGAGATGACAGAGGACCAAACATTAAAACAAATGATTTTCTTAAAAAAAAAAAAATTGAAAAAGGGGCGCCGGGTGGGGATCCCACGCAAGGTTCTCTGGCAAGGCACATAGTATCAAAAGTGCTAGCATTGCCAGATAAAAGAGGGGCACTCAGTTAAATTTTTAATTTCTGATAAACTTCTAGTATTCCTCCTTCACAGGTGGCACAGTAATAAAGAATCTGCCTGCCAGTGCAGGAGATGTAGTTTGATCCTTGGGTGAGGAAGATCCCTTTGAGTAGGAAATGAAAACTGACTCTAGTATTCTTGCCTGGAAAATTTCATGGACAGAGAAGCCTGGCAGAGTCTAGTCCATTAGGTCACAAAAGAGTTAGGCACAACTGAGGACACACTTTCCATTCAGTAATCTCAAACATTGCATGAAATACACTTTTATTAAAAATAATTTTATTTTTGAGTGAAGGTTTTAAACTTAATTTTCTGGATGCTCTGCCCTCTGAAATGCATTTTTAAATTAACTAATTAGTTTCTCAAATAAGATGACTTGGGGTGACCAGGATCAGCCCACAAATTCTTCTTCTTTTCTGTATTTAATCAAATAAAAGAGTCAAATGAAAACCTTCTTCCTTGAGCTGTGGTACTACTTCCTGTAATTTTGAAAGCTTTTATGAAATTCTTTATTATTACCTCAACAGAAAGAGAAAGGCACACCCAATTCTCTACTTTATTATATTTTTTAGGAATAAAATTTCATTTAATAGTAGTGGTTACTTCCAAGTGCATGAGTTTTAGCTATAGCTGGATTGAAGAAAAATAATACAAAATTACATACAATTTATTTTTTATCATGACTTTGACTGAGTCCCATGGATGGACTTGAGTCCCCATTCTCACTTTTGGCATGAGAAGAGAAAGCATTTTATGAGGAAGACAGGACACCTGGGTATGGTCGTAGTTCTTTAGCACCCTGGGGTGCTGTTTCTCTCCCCTACACCTGCCACCTCCCCATCCCGGGAGGCTTAAACCCCATGGTCATGAGGCAGAGCTAGTGTTGTTCCTCTGATCTGAGAAGCTACATTGAGATGACAGAGGACCAAACATTAAAACAAATTATTTTCTTAAAAAAAAAAATTGAAAAAGGGGCACCGGGTGGGGATCCCACGCAAGGTTCTCTGGCAAGGCACATAGTATCAAAAGTGTTAGCATTGCCAGATAAAAGAGGGGCACTCAGTTAAATTTTTAATTTCTGATAAACTTCTAGTATTCCTCCTTCACAGGTGGCACAGTAATAAAGAATCTGCCTGCCAGTGCAGGAGATGTAGTTTGATTCTTGGGTGAGGAAGATCCCTTTGAGTAGGAAATGAAAACTGACTCTAGTATTCTTGCCTGGAAAATTTCATGGACAGAGAAGCCTGGCAGAGTCTAGTCCATTAGGTCACAAAAGAGTTAGGCACAACTGAGGACACACTTTCCATTCAGTAATCTCAAACATTGCATGAAATACACTTTTATTAAAAATAATTTATTTTTGAGTGAAGGTCAAACTTAATCTGAGTGCCCTATTTTTTATTGCTAAATCTAGCTACTCAACTTCAGGAACCCATGCGTTTGGCATTGCCAACCTGGTTTTGCAGAGCTGGGCCATGCTCTGCCCTCTGGAAATGCATTTTTTCTAGCCAATAAATGTTTATAGCAGGCCTACTGTCTAATAGAGTTCACAGATGGATGCACATATTGGTAAAGATGATTATAATGTAACATTGGAAATACTATGAAACCCAAGAAATGTATCAATTAAAATGATAGCTAATGAGAACCTACTATGTAGCACAGGGAAATCTATTCACTGCTTTATGATGACCTAAATGGGAAGGAAATCTAAAAAAGAAGAGATATGTGCATATCTATAATTGATTGGATTTGCTGTACATCAGAAATTAACACAAAATTATAAAGCAACTATATTCCAATAAAAACTTAATTTTAAATAAATATATAAAACAAATCTGATATGTTAAAAAATGCCTACAAAATGGCCAATATTTATCAAGCTTTATTCCCTCTGCAGACATTCTGTTGAGCATCTAGATGCATTCTTTCACTAGATCTTCACAGTAACCCTATGAAGTAGGTGTCTTTGATGTATGGAAGAACTGAGATGTAAAGTCACTTACACCACTGAAGGTGAATGATTTGTGGTACAGCCAGGGAGGAGGCCTTTGGATTCTTAATTCCAGAGCCTGAGCACTGGATAAAAAGAGTTGATTAAGAAAATCTCCCTTATTAAAGTGCCTTGAATTAGATTTCATAGTGTAGTTAGTAAGGGACCAGGTAAACAAAATTGATAATGGTTTTGAGGACAGACTTGAGAAAACACTGTGCCTGAAGAGTAGGACGTGTTGGAGAAAGGTAGGTGAAGGACAGGAAATGGGTAGGAAATCAGACGGTGTTACACTTGGTATTTGCCTGTTAAGATAGTTTCTGATTGTTCCACCTTGGGAAAATACTAGTAATTTCTGTTTATAGAGAATCACAAGTTAGGATCACTTTATTTTAATGATAAAGGCATGATGCAATCAAATACTTATAAATTGGCATTGTCCCCAACGTGAATGTAATAGCGAATAAAGACCACAGTGATAATACACAAGTATCTGCTGTGGCCAGAAATGGTTCAAAGTGCTTAAAATATATTAACATATATGGTTCCCATAGCAACTCTATAAATTAGTGACAGTTGTTTTGCCTCATTTTAAAGGAGAATAAATTAAAGGATAGCAAGTTAAAGTAACTTGCCCAAGAGTGACACTTCGAAAAGAAAATGTTCAAGTTACAAAACACTCTCCCACATTCATATCCATTTCATATCCTTGTCTGTCAGCTGATTCATGGAGCTCTGATTTTGCATTAGGAAGGCTGGGCTGTCCATGTGCACTGTGCAATAATCCTAGCCATCTAAAATCTGAATGCACACAAGTAATTGTACAGAATTATTTTAATATAATTCAACATTTTTAAGTTGACTGCTGACTCAGGGAAAGACATCCCAGTTGGAAACCATCTAGAATTCCTTGCCTGTGCAGATTTTCATGGACAAAGGAAACAGCACAGGCTACTGTAAATGAAGTTCTAGGCATATTCAGATGATGGGGTGGCTGTGGAGACCACTCAGAAGAGGCCGGCCACGATCAGTAAATGAGAGGTCAAAGGCAAATCCAAGGAGCATAGTAACTATTTTGGATGTAGAATTGTGCTGACAGTCATATATGGGTATGCGTTCAATGAAAAAACAGTAGAAAAGTAATACAAGTAACATGTAAGTACTAGGTGGTCACTTCTTTGCACTAAATTATTTATTTTGTTTTTATAACAAAGTGAATGGACATTATTACACCCATTTTAGAGCTAGAGATTGAGGCGTAGAAAAGTTATGCGCAGTGGCCAAGGGCACAGAATTAGTAGGTAGCAAACAATTTTATTATGAATCATTACTTCTCTTTTTGTGAAAACATATTTACTTTCCATTTATTTGTTTATTCCATAAGCAGTTCATCAGTTTCTGTGGAAGCACTTGTATGTTGGGGTAAACAACACAGCTGCAATTCCTGAAACCATGGGGGTGCCAGTCTCTCAACTACACTTGTCACCTGTCATCTGACTGTAATTGGTTACTTCATTTTTTCTTTTTATAGTTGTGAATATCTTGCTTCATCTAGCTTAGAGCACATCTATTCTGGATTCAGCATAGGTGGAGGTATTGGCTGAGGCTCTAGCTAGATAGAATCTAGGGCAGAAAGTTTTTTAAAAAAAGCTGTCAACCTTGTACATTGTCCACATGATAAACCGAAAAGCAAATCAATAGTTGGTTACGGCATGGCATCTGGACACAAATCATTGTGCTTAATGAAAAGATCAGTCACCACATCAGAAGTCTATGACAGCTTCAGATGATTACATTTCAGAAGTTGCTATGATATGGAGACAAAAACAGAACAAACACTCAGAACTCTGGAGAGCACTCAGCATTCAAAATCAGCCCATTCTCTTAAACGCCTGGGCATTGTTGGTACAGCTGTACCCTTACATTTGTGAATCTGGAGAAGATCATCCTTTGCCCCTTCCGAGGTGCTCAAGGACAAGGAGTTCAACCCACACTGAAAGGGTGGATGGTGACAGATCTTGGGCTTCATTCATCTGTTAATTAAAGATAAAGACATTTTACAATTTAAATCCAAAGAAGGAAAGCCTGGGCCATAATACCTCCAGGGAGAATATTAATTTTTAAACTACTAATGGATCACACGTTTCGTGACCTCTCCTTCTCATCACCTCTCCTTAAGACCTGATGTCACCTTGCTTAGCTCCTTGCCTTACTTATTTCTCCTGGTCTTCTCGTTAACAAGGCTTCCAAAATGCCCTCCACCAGAGTGCCTTTGGACTTTTTTTCTTCTCTGCTCCAAATCCCTGTCTCCAGATATCTGCCTCCTCAACGCTTAATGCCACTCTGACTGCTTTATTTCTAAATTACATTAAGAAATGCAGTCCTCCTTACCTAATCTATTTTATCCATAGTAATTTCAAAAATATCTTGCAATTTATGTACTCTACTGTTTATTGTCTGGATTCCCGAACACACACTCTGCCTGTGCAGGAATTCATTTTTGTCTATTTTCACTAATGAGTCTCAGGTATTCAGGAACACACTTTGCATGTCATAGCCCTTCAGTGTTTATTGAGAGAGTGATAACGTTTTCTCATATGTAATACTAACAACACAGCTGCAATTCCTGAAACCATGGGGGTGCCAGTCTCTCAACTACACTTGTCACCTGTCATCTGACTGTAATTGGTTACTTCATTTTTTCTTTTTATAGTTGTGAATATCTTGCTTCATCTAGCTTAGAGCACATCTATTCTGGATTCAGCATAGGTGGAGGTATTGGCTGAGGCTCTAGCTAGATAGAATCTAGGGCAGAAAGTTTTTTAAAAAAAGCTGTCAACCTTGTACATTGTCCACACGATAAACCGAAAAGCAAATCAATAGTTGGTTACGGCATGGCGTCTGGACACAAATCATTGTGCTTAATGAAAAGATCAGTCACCACATCAGAAGTCTATGACAGCTTCAGATGATTACATTTCAGAAGTTGCTATGATATGGAGACAAAAACAGAATAAACACTCAGAACTCTGGAGAGCACTCAGCATTCAAAATCAGCCCATTCTCTTAAACGCCTGGGCATTGTTGGTACAGCTGTACCCTTACATTTGTGAATCTGGAGAAGATCATCCTTTGCCCCTTCCGAGGTGCTCAAGGACAAGGAGTTCAACCCACACTGAAAGGGTGGATGGTGACAGATCTTGGGCTTCATTCATCTGTTAATTAAAGATAAAGACATTTTACAATTTAAATCCAAAGAAGGAAAACCTGGGCCATAATACCTCCAGGGAGAATATTAATTTTTAAACTACTAATGGATCACACGTTTCGTGACCTCTCCTTCTCATCACCTCTCCTTAAGACCTGATGTCACCTTGCTTAGCTCCTTGCCTTACTTATTTCTCCTGGTCTTCTCGTTAACAAGGCTTCCAAAATGCCCTCCACCAGAGTGCCTTTGGACTTTTTTTCTTCTCTGCTCCAAATCCCTGTCTCCAGATATCTGCCTCCTCAACGCTTAATGCCACTCTGACTGCTTTATTTCTAAATTACATTAAGAAATGCAGTCCTCCTTACCTAATCTATTTTATCCATAGTAATTTCAAAAATATCTTGCAATTTATGTACTCTACTGTTTATTGTCTGGATTCCCGAACACACACTCTGCCTGTGCAGGAATTCATTTTTGTCTATTTTCACTAATGAGTCTCAGGTATTCAGGAACACACTTTGCATGTCATAGCCCTTCAGTGTTTATTGAGAGAGTGATAACGTTTTCTCATATGTAATACTCCACAGGTGCACACCTACACTTGCATTATCTTGTCCAGATTTTAGGCATGATTTTGATAATAATCAAAGAAAAATGTATAGACAAATTACATTATTTGAAGGCAAAATAAGTAAATTTTTCCTAATCTCCAAGCTCAGAGTATTAGAAAAAAATAATCAACACAAAGAAAATAGATTTGATTTATAAAATAATTTTTTAAATGAGAATTTGGTAATAAATGTCAAAAGAGAAAAGTTTTGTAAAGTTAGATTGTTAAAAAGAAAAGAGAGGGGCTTCCCTCAAGGGGCGCCAGTTTGATCCCTGGCCTGGTAAGATCCCACGTGCTGTGGAGTGGCTGGAGCAATGGGTCCAACCACAGAGCCAGAGCTCTGGAGTGCATGCTCCCAGAGCCAGTGCTCTTCAGCGAGAAAGGCCACTGCGATGGGAGGCTCACACAGGCCAACGAACAAAGATGGAAATGAAAGACCAATAGAAGTAGCCGAAAAAAAAAAAAAGAAAAAGGAAAAGAGAGAAAGAGGATGAAGAATGATAAAATGTATAAGAAGCTATTCAAATAAATAAAATTCACAATAATAATGGGTGCATAACTACAGATATGGAAATTTAATATTTTTTCACATTTTTATGTATATAAAAATACATGTGAAATAATTTTAATTGTATTATCCCATGTAATGTAGGTAATTATAAATAATCTTAGTATCTGGCCAATAAGAGAGTAAATGACTTTTAGTTTTTCACATTGTATAATATTATATGAGCCAATATTTTATTACATAAAATATTATATGATTTTATATGTATATATTTATTTAGATGCATATGTATATGTATATCTTCTCAAATTATTATATTTTTAAGATATTTTAAGAAATTTTGGCCTGTTTTATTGTTTTTTTATTTATTTATTTTCCTCCATTTCTATTCTTTGGCATGTGTGGGCTTCCCATTGCAGTGGCCTCATGTTGCAGAGCACCAGCTCTGGGTGCACGCGCTCCAGAGTGCTGGTTCATAATTGGACACACCAGTCCAGCCGTTCTGCAGTACGTGGGATCTTCCCGGGCCAGGAATCAAACCGGTGCCCACTGCACTGCAAGGTGAACTCTTCACCTACTGGACCACCAGAGAAACCCCAAAAGTATTATATTAACTGAAGAAAGAAATAGCAAAATAACATGATCTCTGTTATGTAAAAACATATAAGGAGAAAAATCAATCCCTAGTAAGCTGAATAAATTTATTATATATATTTATTCACATAAATTTAAATATATCTGTAAGGAAACTCCTAATTCTTATTTCTTCCAAGAGTGGAATGATTGGTAAGACTACAAATGGCCTTTCACTCTTGGCTTCATACACTTCCTTGTTGTTTGCATTTTTAATAATGTAGATATACTCAAATATTCCTTGTATAACAAATATATTGAGTACTGTTATTTACGTCAGTAATGTGTAATTTTTGTAACTGAAACACTTGGATCAATATATTTTTAGGGGGTGGGGTGGGGAGGGAGGGGAGAGGGCGGGCCACTTCTATTGGTCATTCATTTCTCTATTTTCATCCATCTTTGTTCTTTGGCCCGCGTGGGCCTCCCATCGCGGTGGCCTCTGTTGTCGCAGAGCATCAGCTCCGGGCGCATGCGCTCCAGAGCTCTGGCTCGGTAATTGGACACATCGGTCCAGCCACTCCGCGGCACATGGGATCTTCCCAGGTGAGGGATCGAACTGGTGCCCCTTGCACTGCAAGGTGGTGTCCTTACCCAATGGACCACCAGGGAAGCCCGAACCAGTATATCTTTAAATGTAGATTCAAATAAACATGTATTACATGAAGACACTTTCTTTATTAGTCAGTTTCCCTAGTCACTGCTTATCTGCTATCATTAGGTCTTACACTTCACTAAACAAATAAGCAATGATTTAAAAAATACATATATACCTGTGTGTTAGGCTTCCTCCTGGACCTTAATATTGCAGTAATTAACTATGGTAATGATGATGATGTGAACATCATCCCAAATCCCTAGAGCTTTGCATATAGCCCTTGCAAGTGATTTTGAATTGATTCTGTGTGGAATAAAAATGAATTTTGGGGTGGAAACGTGATAGGATTCAATTTAGAAATGAGGAAATCTGTCACTGTAGTGGTGAGTGGACTAAAATGGCAGGGTTTGGAAGCAGAGACAGGTAGGGCAGTGAGTCTTCCTTGAGTACAGCTCAGAAAAGTAAGTCAGAGGAAAAAATCTACCAGGCTTCATTTCAGACATCAGACTTTCTAAGGAAGACTCATCTCTTTCTCTTTGTGTATGTTCTGTATACACGTGCATACGTAATAAGTGTTTTTAAAGTTCCCTCAAGACTGGTGATCAGCTTAAGTATGAGGATTTCTGAGCAAGGACAATGTTTACAACCATCCAACTAATCTCTGTGGAGCTCAAGAATGAAAAAAGAAAGGGACAGAATGGGAAATGTATAATGGAGAGAAACTATATTAGAGTTGTCTTTTTAGAAGGATAACCAGTTTTTAACTTTTTGAAAGTCAAACAGATTTAAAATGTACCTCCCTCTCACTGAAGAGGTGCAATTCTTGTTTTTTTATCTTATTTTATTGAATTATAGTTTATTTACAATATTGTGTTAATTTCTGCTATGAGGCAAAGTGATTCAATTATACATAAGTATACATTCCTTTCCATATTATTTTCTGTTATGGCTTAACAGACAATATTAAATATAGGTCTCTGTGCTATACTGTAGGATCTTATCTATCCATTCTATGTATAATAGTTTGAATCTGCTAAAGTGAAACTCCCAACTCATTCCTCCACCCTCCTCGCTCTTCACGTAAATCTGTTCTCTGTGAGTCTGTTTATGTTTTGCAGATAAGGTCATTTCTGTCGTATTTTAGTTTCCACATAGAAGTGATATCCTCTGATATCTGTCTTTCTGACTTACTTCATAGAGCATGATGATCTCTAGGTTCACTTGTGTTGCTGCATCTGGGCGAGTAGTATCCCATTGTATGTGTGCACCTCATTGAAGATGAAAAAAATTCTAGTGAGAGAATGAAAAGCCTGGCTGGGCTAAAGAAGAAGGCAGAATGATAGAGAAATTTGGCAAAATAGAGAATCATATAAAAGACCAGAAGTGCCCACTTGACTAACACTTCTAGTTGCTTGCTCATTATCTTGTGTGTGTGTATATATGTATACCCATTCATATATGTGTGTGTGTTTGTATTATATGTATATATATATATATATCTCCTCAGAAATGTAACTCTGTCTAAAAGGTCTAATGGGTTTTGGATCTGAACTTTGTCCAGCCTTCTCTTAGACCAGGCTTCCCCTTCCTTGCTGTGATACTGCTGTGCAGAAGTTTCTGTCCTGAGAGTCTCTGCTCTTATTTCCTTATCTGAAACTACCTCCTTACTGCTGTTCAAAGTTGCCATCTTCTCAGGCTACGGATCTCAGGTTGGGTATCATACCCTCGAAAATACTGTTCTTGACCTATCTACAAAAAGGAAGCTCCCCTATCTTTTATTTCATCTCTCTGATAATTTCCTTCCTAGCTCTTTTCACAGCATGTGACACATTTGTTAACTGAGTTATCTTTAATCCTCAGCGCTAGGTTAGGAGTCCATCATGGCAGGGCTGTGCCTGCTTGTCCACTGGGTGCTGCCATTCTCCAAGAGAATGCCTGATGGACACTTAAGCTTCAAATAATCCTTGTTAGAGAAGTGAAATTTAAAGAAAATAAATACATATACCTCCGTCTCACTGAAGAGGTGCAATTCTTGTTTTTTTATCTTATTTTATTGAATTATAGTTTATTTACAATATTGTGTTAATTTCTGCTATGAGGCAAAGTGATTCAATTATGCATAAGTATACATTCCTTTCCATATTATTTTCTGTTATGGCTTAACAGACAATATTAAATATAGGTCTCTGTGCTATACTGTAGGATCTTATCTATCCATTCTATGTATAATAGTTTGAATCTGCTAAAGTGAAACTCCCAACTCATTCCTCCACCCTCCTCGCTCTTCACGTAAATCTGTTCTCTGTGAGTCTGTTTATGTTTTGCAGATAAGGTCATTTCTGTCGTATTTTAGTTTCCACATAGAAGTGATATCCTCTGATATCTGTCTTTCTGACTTACTTCATAGAGCATGATGATCTCTAGGTTCACTTGTGTTGCTGCATCTGGGCGAGTAGTATCCCATTGTATGTGTGCACCTCATTGAAGATGAAAAAAATTCTAGTGAGAGAATGAAAAGCCTGGCTGGGCTAAAGAAGAAGGCAGAATGATAGAGAAATTTGGCAAAATAGAGAATCATATAAAAGACCAGAAGTGCCCACTTGACTAACACTTCTAGTTCCTTGCTCATTATCTTGTGTGTGTGTATATATGTATACCCATTCATATATGTGTGTGTTTGTATTATATATATATATATATATATATATATCTCCTCAGAAATGTAACTCTGTCTAAAAGGTCTAATGGGTTTTGGATCTGAACTTTGTCCAGCCTTCTCTTAGACCAGGCTTCCCCTTCCTTGCTGTGATACTGCTGTGCAGAAGTTTCTGTCCTGAGAGTCTCTGCTCTTATTTCCTTATCTGAAACTACCTCCTTACTGCTGTTCAAAGTTGCCATCTTCTCAGGCTACGGATCTCAGGTTGGGTATCATACCCTCGAAAATACTGTTCTTGACCTATCTACAAAAAGGAAGCTCCCCTATCTTTTATTTCATCTCTCTGATAATTTCCTTCCTAGCTCTTTTCACAGCATGTGACACATTTGTTAACTGAGTTATCTTTAATCCTCAGCGCTAGGTTAGGAGTCCATCATGGCAGGGGCTGTGCCTGCTTGTCCACTGGGTGCTGCCATTCTCCAAGAGAATGCCTGATGGACACTTAAGCTTCAAATAATCCTTGTTAGAGAAGTGAAATTTAAAGAAAATAAATACATATAAGCTACAATCAGCTAAAATTAACAACCTAGATTCAAAAACTGTGTTCTATGTTAGTATCACAATGCAAAATATACATATCCATGTATGTGATAATCATGAAATTAAACTCTTCAGGGGTCCAGTATCTGTCATTTGAGATTTTCTGTATCTGTTTTGGCTACATCAGAGTGTGTTTCAAGATGGTTTCTCAAGATTTTTCTTTTCTAAAAAAAGTTATGGCTTTGTCATCCCCAGGAGGGACCTCAGACTGCGTGTGGAGGTGTACAGAGGTTTCCACTGGCAGCTACTTGCTAAACTGAATATACTTAGCTACCTTGTCAAGTCCTAGAATTGTTTGATTTCCTGCAGGAAATGTTTGCCTTTGAAAACTCCAGTGGGGAAATAGCTTTTTCACCTCTGCTCAAGAGAATAAGTTTAACATTGTCTGAGGATGAGATTCATCCCCTGGAGGAGGTACCAAGCATCTAATGAGCTTAGGAACAAATCAGAAAAACAGCAGGGGGAGAATTCCAACCCCACCTCACCTTGATATCATAAAAAAAAAAAAGTCTATTTAGATGTCTGCATGAATGAACTACCCATTTACACCGAGTTTTATCTATGCGTTATATTGTATAGGTATGACCCTGATATGGTAACACATCTAGCCGCATTATACTTTGTGAAAGGTGTATGATTTTGCTCCTTGGGTGCATTCTACTTAAATATTCATTAATACATTATCCATTAATACATTATGTATTTTTATCTCCTTATGTCTAATATGAATTCTTCGGGCACCTTAAGTGAGAGCAGTTTATACCCTCATAGTTGTACACACACACACACACACACACACACACACACACACACACAGACATACGTACATATATCCACTGAAACAGTGACTGCATAAAAGTTACTCCCAACAACTGCTTCCATGACCTCAGATTGAGTTTGTTTATTAGCTAGTACCTCTTCTTTCTTTTATTGAGATTTCCTCCCAACTCAAAACTCTACTCTGAAGTGAAACACCTGACATTCACTTCGGTTCAGCTGCCCGGTCATGTATGACTCTTTGTGACCCCATGGACTGCAGCATGCAAGACTTCCCTGTCTTTTATCATCTCATGATGGACATGGAATATTCGTCCTTCATGCTCTCATCAAGGAGCTTGCTCAAACTCCTGTCCATTGACTCGGTGATGCACCTGGTAATTGTCTTTGTACTTTTTTTCATGCTGACTTTGGATTCTCGAGTCTCCTGATTTGCTGCAGTCCTTGCTACTTAGCCCCTTTCCTAATGCCGGCCTTTTAGAACCCAGGTTGCCAGAGTGGCCCTTAGATTGGTGGCTTTAACTTTGCAAGATCAAAGGAATAGGTGAGTTGAAAAAAATTGTTTTGATCTGTAATCATGTATGTTTAGAAAGAATATGTGTAATCCAATGGGATATTGGGTAGGAAAAGTTTTAATAGAAAAGTTTCACCCCCTGCAGCAACTCTGGCTGCAGATAATAGAAGAGAGAGTACAAATGAAAGAGGTTGTTATATGTAGCACTAGGTATAGATGAGCTTGTTTTGTTGCTTTGATTTGATTTTAATTTTATAGTTAAGTAGGGAATTAAATCCCTTCAATCATAGAGGAAAAAAAGTGTGTTTTCTTTGCCTTATCTTCCTTGTAGGAGCATAGAATCATCTTACACATACATCTCTGTTTCTAAATATTTTAAAGCATGCCCATTTTCACAACTTGTAAATGACAGTCAAGTACCCTCATCCTCACTATTCTTATGCATTTCCTGGGCTGTCCTCTTATGCTTGCCTTTGCCCTTGACCTCTTAAGGTTTTTTTTTTTTTTTTCATCTGACTGAAGGTAAAACCAAAGTCCTTATAATATTTAAATTTCTCTATCTGTCCCAATTTAATTTCTGATGTCAACTCTCTATGCTCTCCTCTCTCACTTTTCTGCCTTTCTTTTTGTTTCTTAAACTTGTCAGGCACACAGATATCTTAGATCCATTTCACTAATTTATAGTCCTATTCTCAGAGATCCAATTCTCCAGGTATCTACATAGTTAGCTCCCTCATTTGTTCCATGTTTTTACTCAAAAACAACTTATTGTGACTTCTCCTTTTGAAATGATGATGTGTTAGTGATCAGACTTATGCTCTCACAGAGAATAAATAGAAAACAGGACCAAGCATGATTTTCTGAAAACAAAACAAAGTGTTTTCAGACATGATCAAAAGATAAAGGAGTGTGGTCCCTAAAGGTCCCTGAAATAGGAAAATGAGAGCTATCCAATTTCCTTGGAGTTCTGTCTAAGCCATTTTCTAAGCAAAGGTATAAGGGCACACGAATCCCAAGAAAAGCACAAGTGTCCTGAATAAACTGAGAGGATGCAGAACATTGGAGAGAGGAAGGCAACAGTTCCAAGAGAAGTGCATGCATGCTCCATCTTGTATGACTTCTTGTGACCCAATGGAACGTAGCCCAGGCTGTTCCCCTGTCCACAAAATTTTGCAGGCAAGAATCCTATAGCAGGTTGCCATTTCATATTCCATGCGATTTTCCCAACCCAGGAAATTGAACCCGCATCTGCTGCATTGGCAGGCAGATTCTTTACCACTGAACTACTTAGGAAGCCCTTACCAGAAAATAAGAGTTTTCTAAAGAAGCAACAGAGCTCTACTTAGGGGCCCCTTGACTATGACTGACTAATACACATGGTATTATACATATATGGGATTGCTACACATAGGAATATGCATACATAGAGTCGTTGAGAATGTAAGGGAAAATCAGAGTTGTAAACTAAACATCGTTGGAAGGCATTCATATTCTAACAAAGCTGAAGAGTGTTCTTGTTAAATGCTTGGAAGATTTGGCAGAGACAGAGGGACATACTCAAACAGTAGTGCTAAACTAGCCATAGATTAAAAGCCACTCTAAACCTGTTGTCAGAACCCTGAAAAAATTAAGTTAATCTACAAGTTAACTTCTGACAGAACAAAATGTTTCATTATTTAAAAGAAGAAAAAAAATTAAGCCTGTTAAAATGTTCAAAGTCCACTGAAAATTGCTAGACTTATAAAGAAACAGGAAAATGTGATCCATAATCAGGAGAAAAATCAGTCAATAAAGAAGACTCAGAAAGGGTATGGTAAGAGTTAATATCAAATAATGTGAGAAATAACATGATTATGTACAAAAATTAGAGGAAAAAATATATAATGAAAAATAAATAAGCTATAAAATAGACCCAAATAGAATTTTCGGTGACAGAAGTCAACTATTAAAAAGGTTGGGGAGGGACAAAGTACTGCTGGAATTAATATCAAATGAGGCACTGCAGAAGACAGATCAGTAAACTGCAAGTCATAGCTCAGAGGAATGGATAAAGAAGATGTGGTGTGTGTGTGTATATATATATATATATATATATATATATATATATATATATATATGGAAATATATATATATATACACAATGGAATCTTACTCAGCCATAAAAAGAATGAAATAAGGTAATTTGCAGTAATATGAATGGACCTAGAGAGTGTCAGACTGAATGAACTAATTCAGACAGAGAAGGAGAAATATATGGCATCCCTTTTATGTGAATTCTAAAAAGAAATGATGCAAATGAACTTATTTACAAAACAGAAAGAGACTCACAAACTTAGAAAATGAACTTATGGTTGCAGTGGGGAAGGGATGCTTGGGGACTTTGGGAAATTATGTGCATACTGCCATGTTTGAAATGGATAACCAACAAAATTCTATTGTACAGCACATGGAACTCTGTTTAATGTTATATACCAGCTGGATGGGATGGGGGGTTGGGTGAAAATGGATACATGTGTATGTATGGCTGAGTTCCTTCGGTTTTCACCTGAAACTATCACAAAATTGTTAATTAGCTATACCCCAATAAAAATGTTTTTGGAAAAAAGAAACAAAACAAAGCTTCAAGTCATGGCAATGGAAACTATACAAATTTAAATATATGTGCACAAATGTATACACACACATGCTTATATACTACTGAAAAATAAAATACACTAAGCCTCAGTGATTTGTGATATCGAGAACTCCAGCATTTGAGTCCCAAAAGAAAAAGATGGGAACATAGGGTTGAATGAATAGTAGAAAATATATGGCTGAAATAATTTCCAAATTTGCAGAAAACTATAACAAAAGGTTGCAAAATGTTCAAGTAAACACAGTAGAATCATAAAAATAAACTGAACAAGTCATATAATAATCAAGTTGCTGAAAGCCAGTAACAACGGGAAAGGAAAAACAAAATATAAAGTTAGTCAGATGAAAAAAGATGCATTATGAATACAGAAACAAAGAAAAAATAATTAATGCTGACTTATTACATGAAACTATGCAATGAAATGTCTTCAAAATATTTTTTAAAAACTCATAATTCTAAAGACACAGAGATATGTTTTAAAATCTGAATTTAAAAAAGGCATTTTGAGAAATAGAAAAGCTGGAAGAATTCACCAATAACACTATGAGGAATGTTAACGTTTTGGCCAGAAAAAAAAAGAAAATGTGTAAAATGGAAGCTAGGAAATGCATAAAGCAAAGAAGAGTAACACAAAATAGTGTATAGGCTTGCCTTAGAGATATTGCAGATTGGGTCCAAACAACCACCATAAAGTGAATATCCCAATGAAGCAAGTCACAACTTTTTGTTTTCCAGTGCATATAAAAGTTATGTTGACACTATGCTGTAGTCTATTAAGTATGTAATAGCATAATGTCTAAAAAAATGTATGTATCTTAATTAAAAATACTTTATTATTTAAAAAAATGCTAGCCATCATCTTAGCCCTCAGCTAGTTGTAATATTTTTTACTGGTAGATTATCTTGCCTCAGTTTGATGGCTCCTGGCTGATCAGGTGGTGACTGCTAAAGGTTGGGGTGGCTGTGAAAATTTCTTAAAATAAGACACCAGAAAAATTTACGTACCGATCAACTCTTCCTTTCATGAATTATTTCTCTATAGCATTCAATGCTCTTTGGTAACATTTTACCCACAGTAGAATTCTTGGAAAATTGAAGACAGTCATCGCAAACCTGGACACTTTTATCAACTAAGTTCATCCAATATTCTAAACTGTTTTTGTTGTTTCAGTAATCTTCACAACATCTCTATGAGGAGTAGTTTCCATCTCAAGAAAATTTTGCTCACCTCTAACAATCATCAACTCCTGATCTGTTAAAGTTATATCATGACATTGAAGAGACTCAGTCATATCTTGGGCTCCATTTCTAAATCTACTCAGATTGCTGTTTCCACCATACCTGTAGTTACTTCCTCTCCCTTGATCTTGAACCCCTGAAAATTATCCATGAGGGTTGGAATCAAATTTCCAAGCCCCTGTTAATGTTAATATTTGACATCTTCACATGAAACTATGCAATGAAATGTCTTCAAAATATTTTTTAAAAACTCATAATTCTAAAGACACAGAGATATGTTTTAAAATCTGAATTTAAAAAAGGCATTTTGAGAAATAGAAAAGCTGGAAGAATTCACCAATAACACTATGAGGAATGTTAACGTTTTGGCCAGAAAAAAAAAGAAAATGTGTAAAATGGAAGCTAGGAAATGCATAAAGCAAAGAAGAGTAACACAAAATAGTGTATAGGCTTGCCTTAGAGATATTGCAGATTGGGTCCAAACAACCACCATAAAGTGAATATCCCAATGAAGCAAGTCACAACTTTTTGTTTTCCAGTGCATATAAAAGTTATGTTGACACTATGCTGTAGTCTATTAAGTATGTAATAGCATAATGTCTAAAAAAATGTATGTATCTTAATTAAAAATACTTTATTATTTAAAAATGCTAGCCATCATCTTAGCCCTCAGCTAGTTGTAATATTTTTTACTGGTAGATTATCTTGCCTCAGTTTGATGGCTCCTGGCTGATCAGGTGGTGACTGCTAAAGGTTGGGGTGGCTGTGAAAATTTCTTAAAATAAGACACCAGAAAAATTTACGTACCGATCAACTCTTCCTTTCATGAATTATTTCTCTATAGCATTCAATGCTCTTTGGTAACATTTTACCCACAGTAGAATTCTTGGAAAATTGAAGACAGTCATCGCAAACCTGGACACTTTTATCAACTAAGTTCATCCAATATTCTAAACTGTTTTTGTTGTTTCAGTAATCTTCACAACATCTCTATGAGGAGTAGTTTCCATCTCAAGAAAATTTTGCTCACCTCTAACAATCATCAACTCCTGATCTGTTAAAGTTATATCATGACATTGAAGAGACTCAGTCATATCTTGGGCTCCATTTCTAAATCTACTCAGATTGCTGTTTCCACCATACCTGTAGTTACTTCCTCTCCCTTGATCTTGAACCCCTGAAAATTATCCATGAGGGTTGGAATCAAATTTCCAAGCCCCTGTTAATGTTAATATTTGACATCTTCACATGAATCATTAATGTTCTTAATGTTATCTAGAATGGTGTTCCAAAAGTGTTTCAATTTACTTTGTCCAGATCCACCAGAGGAATTGTAATCTATGGCAGGTATAAATTTATGAAATAATAACACTTGAAAATCAGAATTGCTCTTTAATCCCTAGGCTGAAGAATAGATGTTATATTAGCAGGCATGAAAATAAGGTGAATCTATACCTCCATTAAAGCTCTTGGGTGACCATTGCATTGTCGTGGAGAAATAATATTTTGAAAGGGATTATGTTGTCTGAGAGTAGGTCTCAACAAAGGGCTTAAAATAGTCAGCAAACCATGTTGTTAACAGATGTGCTGTCATCCTGGCTTTCTTGTCCTATTTATAGATCCCAGGCAGAGTAAGTTTAACATAATTCTTAAGGGCCCTAGGGTTTTCAAAATGATAAATTACCATTGGTTTGACATAAAGTCACTAGAAGCATTAGCCCATAACAAGAGAGTCAACTTGTCCTCAAACTTGAAGCTAGTCGCTGTCTTCTCTCTAGCTAGAAAAGCCCTACATGACATCTTCTTCCAATAGATGTTTCAATGTTTTGGCTACATTGAAAATCTGTTTAGTGTGCTTAGTCCTCAGTTGTGTCCAACTCTTTATGATCACATGGGCTATGGCTCTCCAGGCTCCTTTGTCCATAGGGATTATACTGGCAAGAAACTATAGCCCTCCAGGCTCCTCTGTCCAGGGGATTCTGCAGGCAAGAATACTGGAGTGGCTTGCCATTTCTTTTTTCGGGGTATCTTCCCAACCCAGGGATTGAACCCCAGTCTCCTGGGCAATTCCTTTACCATCTGATCCACTGTAACCACCTACACTAATTATTTTAGCTAGATCTGGATAACTTACTGAAGTTTCTCCATCAGCGCTTGCTGTTTCACCTTCCAATTTTATTATATGGAGATAGTTAATTTCTTAAATCTCATGAACCAAGTTCTGCTAGCTTCGTTTTATTTTTTTTCTGCACAGCTTTGTCACCCTTTCAATTTTCATAGAGGAGAATTAGAACATTGTTCTGGACAAGGCTTTGCCACAAGAGTATGTTGTAGCTGGCTTGATTTTCTACCCAGATCACTAAAACTTGCTTCCTATCATGAAGTTGCTTCACATCCTTTGCATTCTGATGTTCACTGCAGTAACGCTTTTAAATTCCTTTAGTACCTTTCCCTTTGCATTTACAGCTGGGCTAATGCTTTGGTACAAGAGGACTGGCTTCTGGCCTGTCCCAGCTTTCAACATGCCTTCTTCACTAAGCTTTATCATTTTTGGCTTTTGATTTAAAGTGATAGACATGCAACCCTTCCTTTCACTTGAATGTTTAGAGACCATTTCAGGATTATTAACTGTCTTAATTTCACTATTTCCATGTCTCAGCAGATAGGGAGACCTGAGGGGATGGAGAGAGACACTGAAAAGAGTAAAGTTAGTGGAGCAGTCATAACCCACTCAACATCTAACAATGGATTCTGTCATTTTACACAAATGTGTTTCATGGTCCCCCAAACAGTTCCAATAATAACATCACAGATAATCATAGAAAGTATAACAATTTAAATTTTTGAAATATTATAAGAACTACTAAAATATGACCAGAGACATGAAGTGAACAAATGCTGTTGAGAAAATGACACAGATAGGCTTGCTCAATGGAAGGTTGCCACAAACCTGCAAAATTGACAGTATCTGTAGAGTGCAGTAAAATGAGCACAGTAACATGATGTAATGTCTGCATATGTTGGTAAAATAAGTATAACAGAACTACAAAAATGGGAGATAGATAATGACAGTAATATTTAAGGACCTTACATTATACTTTAAGTACTATATATCATTTAAAGATAGGCTGTGATCATTTAAAGACACATGTTGTCAAGTTTCAAGCAATTATTTAAAATGATAATGTTTGAAATAATGAGCCAGTCATGAAAATTAAATTTTAATGTCAAAATGTATATGTTAATCTGAAAGAAGATAGGAGACTAGGAAGGAAAGAAAGAACAGATGGGTTGTATCGACATCAACTAATAAGATAACTGATTTAAACCCAATCTTGTAAATAATTACTTTGCATCTAAATGGTCAGAGTACCTTAATTAATAGATAGGGATAAAAAACTAGATGAAAAATTATAATCACGTGAAGCACTTGTTATAGGAAATTAACTTCAATTAACTCACGTCAATTATAAGGACAGAATTAGTTTTAAAGTTAGTTGATGGACCATGCAGTATTTTGTACAAGTATACATTGTACTTGTCATATTTCAATAAAATTAAAAAAATAATAATAAAGAGAAAAAGGCTAAATATAAAGGAATCCAGGCAAAAAGCAACTGTATAATAATAAATTTAAACATTATATGATTGAAATATCAAAAAAAAGCTAGGTATTGGATGGTAAAATGCATAACATGCAAGCTCTAAGGATAAGACATCTGGAGTTTACATTATGCTTATATTAACAAAGTGGACATCAGAAGAAATATTTCTAGGACTAAAAAGTGAGATTTCATATTAATAATGAGAGTAATTCATCAAGAGGCCATAGTGATTCTAAATGTGTGAGCCTGCAAAAATTATTTAAAGTACATGGAAAAAACTAACAGACCTGAAAACTGGCATAGATAAATCTTTATTTATAATTGGAAATCTTTTTAATCCTTTCACAGTAATTTAAAAAAGCCAAGTAAGACTTTCCTGCTGGTTCCATGGGTAAAGAGTCTGCCTTGCAGTGCAAGGGGCACCAGTTCGATCCCTGGCACAGGAAGATCCCACATGCTGCAGAGTGGCTGAACTGGTGTCTCCAATTACGAGCTAGTGCTCTGGAGCATGTGCACCCAGAGCTGGTGCTCTGTGACAAGAGGCCACTGCAATGGAAGGCCCACACAGGCCAAAGAATTAAGATGGATGAAAATTAATATATGAAGGACCAATAAAAGAAGCCATTTTTTAAAAACCAAGTAGACAGAAATTATAGGGAAGATTTCATTAGTATCAACTAATTCAACATAATTATCATTTATTGAACGTACTACTCAACAACAAATAATACACATTATTTTAAAGAACATATATCAGAATAAGCCATATACTTGGTCTTGTGTTAAATATATTTAAAATGTTGAAATTACAATGGCTTTCAGTATCCATGGAGGAAATGTTAATCAGCATGCGATTGAATCTATAGTTGTGAAAGTTGCAGATACAGAGGATCAACTCAATATGGAGTCTGGTCTTTGATTACAAGTAATTCAAATTAGCAATCAGTATTTCAGTGATGTGAGCATAATCCCAAATATGTGGAAATTAAACAAAATGTGTGTCTTTAATACATTGGTGAACTAATAACTCATAAAGAAAAATGGACTATTTTTAACTAAAACAAAACAGACTATTTTAAGAAAAAGAAAATGGAAACTAGAACTTCCATACCTGGGTATGTATCCAGGAAAAAACAAACACTAAGTTAAAAGGATACCTGCACCCCAATGTCAATATCAGCATTATTTACAATAGCCAAGATATGGAAACAACACAAATGTCTATCAACTGACAAACTTTTAAATTAAAAGGATACTGCACCCCAATGAATGAGAAATATTTCTAGGACTAAAAGTGAGATTTCATATTAATAATGAGAGTAATTCATCAAGAGGCCATAGTGATTCTAAATGTGTGAGGCTGCAAAAATTATTTAAAGTACATGGAAAAAACTAACAGACCTGAAAACTGGCATAGATAAATCTTTATTTATAATTGGAAATCTTTTTAATCCTTTCACAGTAATTTAAAAAAGCCAAGTAAGACTTTCCTGCTGGTTCCATGGGTAAAGAGTCTGCCTTGCAGTGCAAGGGGCACCAGTTCGATCCCTGGCACAGGAAGATCCCACATGCTGCAGAGTGGCTGAACTGGTGTCTCCAATTACGAGCTAGTGCTCTGGAGCATGTGCACCCAGAGCTGGTGCTCTGTGACAAGAGGCCACTGCAATGGAAGGCCCACACAGGCCAAAGAATTAAGATGGATGAAAATTAATATATGAAGGACCAATAAAAGAAGCCATTTTTTTTTTAAAAACCAAGTAGACAGAAATTATAGGGAAGATTTCATTAGTATCAACTAATTCAACATAATTATCATTTATTGAACGTACTACTCAACAACAAATAATACACATTATTTTAAAGAACATATATCAGAATAAGCCATATACTTGGTCTTGTGTTAAATATATTTAAAATGTTGAAATTACAATGGCTTTCAGTATCCATGGAGGAAATGTTAATCAGCATGCGATTGAATCTATAGTTGTGAAAGTTGCAGATACAGAGGATCAACTCAATATGGAGTCTGGTCTTTGATTACAAGTAATTCAAATTAGCAATCAGTATTTCAGTGATGTGAGCATAATCCCAAATATGTGGAAATTAAACAAAATGTGTGTCTTTAATACATTGGTGAACTAATAACTCATAAAGAAAAATGGACTATTTTTAACTAAAACAAAACAGACTATTTTAAGAAAAAGAAAATGGAAACTAGAACTTCCATACCTGGGTATGTATCCAGGAAAAAACAAACACACTAAGTTAAAAGGATACCTGCACCCCAATGTCAATATCAGCATTATTTACAATAGCCAAGATATGGAAACAACACAAATGTCTATCAACTGACAAACAGATAAAGATGTGGTGTATATAGATATATATGAATGTCAATCATAAAAATGAATGAAATTCTGCCATTTGCAGCAGCATGGGTGAACCTAGAAAATATTAGTTCATGCTTAGTGAAATACATTAGACAGAGAAAGAGAAACACTATATGGTATTACTTATAGGTGGAATCTAAAAGAACAATCAAATGAATGTATATAAAAAATAGTGACTCCCAGATACAGCAAAAAAACTTGTGGTTACTGGTAGGAATAGGGAATCATGGAAGGGCAAGATGGGTTAAAGGATTAAGAGCTGCAAACTTCTGTATAAAGTAGACACAATTGTTGTGTAAAGTAGATACAATTTTTGTATAAAAGAGATAAGCAACAAGGATATATTATACAGTAGATGGAATTTTAGCTGTTAATAACTTTTGAAGGTGTATAATATGTAAAAATACTGTATCATTATGCTGAACACTTGAAATGCTACTGACCCTATTGCAAAAGATAGGAGAGGAAGGAACACTTGTCATCTAAATTTATAAAATGAGCATCACCCTAATAACAAAATTCTAGAGACAGCATACAAAATATTAGCAAATTTAATTGAGTGATTTGCATCATATAATAAGATATTATGACCAACTGGAGTTTATCTCATGAATGCAAGGTCAATATAGCATTTGATTTTTTGTTGCCTTTGTTAATTATTTTTATTTTGCTTTTACAGAGTTGTGTTGCTTACAGCTATAGACAATTGTGAAGTTGCAGAAAATCTTGGAGTCTGGTCTTTGATTACAAGTAATTCAAATTAGCAATCAGTATTTCAGTGATGTGAGCATAATCCCAAATATGTGGAAATTAAACAAAATGTGTGTCTTTAATACATTGGTGAACTAATAACTCATAAAGAAAAATGGACTATTTTTAACTAAAACAAAACAGACTATTTTAAGAAAAAGAAAATGGAAACTAGAACTTCCATACCTGGGTATGTATCCAGGAAAAAACAAACACACTAAGTTAAAAGGATACCTGCACCCCAATGTCAATATCAGCATTATTTACAATAGCCAAGATATGGAAACAACACAAATGTCTATCAACTGACAAACAGATAAAGATGTGGTGTATATAGATATATATGAATGTCAATCATAAAAATGAATGAAATTCTGCCATTTGCAGCAGCATGGGTGAACCTAGAAAATATTAGTTCATGCTTAGTGAAATACATTAGACAGAGAAAGAGAAACACTATATGGTATTACTTATAGGTGGAATCTAAAAGAACAATCAAATGAATGTATATAAAAAATAGTGACTCCCAGATACAGCAAAAAAACTTGTGGTTACTGGTAGGAATAGGGAATCATGGAAGGGCAAGATGGGTTAAAGGATTAAGAGCTGCAAACTTCTGTATAAAGTAGACACAATTGTTGTGTAAAGTAGATACAATTTTTGTATAAAAGAGATAAGCAACAAGGATATATTATACAGTAGATGGAATTTTAGCTGTTAATAACTTTTGAAGGTGTATAATATGTAAAAATACTGTATCATTATGCTGAACACTTGAAATGCTACTGACCCTATTGCAAAAGATAGGAGAGGAAGGAACACTTGTCATCTAAATTTATAAAATGAGCATCACCCTAATAACAAAATTCTAGAGACAGCATACAAAATATTAGCAAATTTAATTGAGTGATTTGCATCATATAATAAGATATTATGACCAACTGGAGTTTATCTCATGAATGCAAGGTCAATATAGCATTTGATTTTTTGTTGCCTTTGTTAATTATTTTTATTTTGCTTTTACAGAGTTGTGTTGCTTACAGCTATATGTAAACCCAAATAAGTCATAGGTATATCTATATACAGGTACATATATAGGTTATATAGGTATATATAACATTTGAAAATCAATAAATGTAATTCATACCAAGATAAGTGATCATTTTAATCATTTCAGAAAAATCATTTAAGAATACAGAAGTTCTGTTTATTTTTAAAAAATGTCAAGGACATCTATGAAAAGCCTGCATCCAACATTAAACTTCATACAACAATGAATAGTTTCCTTTAAGATAAGAAACAAAGAATGACCGCATCCAATATACTTTGTACTGGAGGTTATAATCAGTGCATTAATATTAAAATAAACAAGCAGAAGCATTGAGACTGGCATATTGATTAAGACGAAATAAAATATTACATATTTGAAGATAAACATGCATGCATATAGAAATCCTAGGTTATATATTAAGAAATCTATTTTCAATAATGCGTGAAATAAGCAAGATCTCAGGAGACAAAGTCAATAAAGGCAAATTTAATTGTACTTTTATATATTATCTATTGATAATTAGAGCACAATTCCCATACAAATCCCAATAGGAAGATTTCATTGTAAAGCATAAGATTATTGTAATATATCTATATGGAAAAGCAAATACGCTTATGTAAAAAATAAAAACAAAAATTAAAGGCCTTGTATTACACAATTTCAAGATTTATTCTAAGTCTGCAGTAACCAGACAATGTGGTACTCTTTTCAGGATAAATTAATCAGCAGAAAAGAACAGAGTCGAGAAATAGGCCACATATGAACGGTTAACTAATTTTTTACAGGAATACCAAAGTCATGCAATGGAGGAAATGATAGTCTTTTCAATAAATAGTACTAGAAAAACCAGATTTCCTGATTAAAAAAAAAAATGTATCGTTAGAGAACAGTCTTGTGGTGGCCAATGGGGAGGGAAGATGGGAAAGAGATAGAGTGGGAGTTCAGGGTAGCAGATGCAAATTTAATTGAGTGATTTGCATCATATAATAAGATATTATGACCAACTGGAGTTTATCTCATGAATGCAAGGTCAATATAGCATTTGATTTTTTGTTGCCTTTGTTAATTATTTTTATTTTGCTTTTACAGAGTTGTGTTGCTTACAGCTATATGTAAACCCAAATAAGTCATAGGTATATCTATATACAGGTACATATATAGGTTATATAGGTATATATAACATTTGAAAATCAATAAATGTAATTCATACCAAGATAAGTGATCATTTTAATCATTTCAGAAAAATCATTTAAGAATACAGAAGTTCTGTTTATTTTTAAAAAATGTCAAGGACATCTATGAAAAGCCTGCATCCAACATTAAACTTCATACAACAATGAATAGTTTCCTTTAAGATAAGAAACAAAGAATGACCGCATCCAATATACTTTGTACTGGAGGTTATAATCAGTGCATTAATATTAAAATAAACAAGCAGAAGCATTGAGACTGGCATATTGATTAAGACGAAATAAAATATTACATATTTGAAGATAAACATGCATGCATATAGAAATCCTAGGTTATATATTAAGAAATCTATTTTCAATAATGCGTGAAATAAGCAAGATCTCAGGAGACAAAGTCAATAAAGGCAAATTTAATTGTACTTTTATATATTATCTATTGATAATTAGAGCACAATTCCCATACAAATCCCAATAGGAAGATTTCATTGTAAAGCATAAGATTATTGTAATATATCTATATGGAAAAGCAAATACGCTTATGTAAAAAATAAAAACAAAAATTAAAGGCCTTGTATTACACAATTTCAAGATTTATTCTAAGTCTGCAGTAACCAGACAATGTGGTACTCTTTTCAGGATAAATTAATCAGCAGAAAAGAACAGAGTCGAGAAATAGGCCACATATGAACGGTTAACTAATTTTTTACAGGAATACCAAAGTCATGCAATGGAGGAAATGATAGTCTTTTCAATAAATAGTACTAGAAAAACCAGATTTCCTGATTTAAAAAAAAAATGTATCGTTAGAGAACAGTCTTGTGGTGGCCAATGGGGAGGGAAGATGGGAAAGAGATAGAGTGGGAGTTCAGGGTAGCAGATGCAAGCTAGTGTGTACAAAACAGATAAACAAGGTCTTACTGTAGCACGGAGGAAATTACTATTATTTTTTCTTCATTTAACCATTTATCTGTTGAAGGGCATTGAGGCTCATTTCAGTTTGGGGCTACTCCAAGAAAAGCTGCTATGAAATTTACAGGAGTTTACCTGTGCATAAGTTTTCATTTCTCTAGGATAAATGCCTAGGAGGACAATGAATGAAACTTAAGGAAACTGCATGCTGAGTTTTATAAGAAACTGCTGATTTGTTTTTCAAAGAGGCTTACCATTGTACCTTCACACAAGTGACAGATGCAGTTTCTCCATATATATGCCAGCATTTGATATTGTCACTATTTGTCTGTTTGCTTTTTGTTTTTTTTTTCATTTTTGCCCTTCTTATAGATGTGCAGTAGTGGCTTATGGAGGTTTTAATTTGTGCTTCTTTGATGTTGAACATATTTCCATGTGCTTATTAGCCACCATATTTTCTTTTCTCTGAAATGCCTATTTATGCCATTTTTCCATTTTCTATTTAGATCATTTTTATGATTAAATTTATTTATTTTTAATTGAAGGATGATTACAGTATTGTGTTGGTTTCTGCCAAACATCAACATGGATCTGCCATAGGTATACCTATGTCCCCTGCCTGTTGAACCTCCCTTCCCAACCCACTCCTCTAGGTTGTTATAGATTAGCACAACAAGATTTATTCTAAGTCTGCAGTAAACTATATGGAAAAGCAAATACGCTTATGTAAAAATAAACAAAATTAAAGGCCTTGTATTACACAATTTCAAGATTTATTCTAAGTCTGCAGTAACCAGACAATGTGGTACTCTTTTCAGGATAAATTAATCAGCAGAAAAGAACAGAGTCGAGAAATAGGCCACATATGAACGGTTAACTAATTTTTTACAGGAATACCAAAGTCATGCAATGGAGGAAATGATAGTCTTTTCAATAAATAGTACTAGAAAAACCAGATTTCCTGATTTAAAAAAAAAATGTATCGTTAGAGAACAGTCTTGTGGTGGCCAATGGGGAGGGAAGATGGGAAAGAGATAGAGTGGGAGTTCAGGGTAGCAGATGCAAGCTAGTGTGTACAAAACAGATAAACAAGGTCTTACTGTAGCACGGAGGAAATTACTATTATTTTTTCTTCATTTAACCATTTATCTGTTGAAGGGCATTGAGGCTCATTTCAGTTTGGAGCTACTCCAAGAAAAGCTGCTATGAAATTTACAGGAGTTTACATGTGCATAAGTTTTCATTTCTCTAGGATAAATGCCTAGGAGGACAATGAATGAAACTTAAGGAAACTGCATGCTGAGTTTTATAAGAAACTGCTGATTTGTTTTTCAAAGAGGCTTACCATTGTACCTTCACACAAGTGACAGATGCAGTTTCTCCATATATATGCCAGCATTTGATATTGTCACTATTTGTCTGTTTGCTTTTTGTTTTTTTTCATTTTTGCCCTTCTTATAGATGTGCAGTAGTGGCTTATGGAGGTTTTAATTTGTGCTTCTTTGATGTTGAACATATTTCCATGTGCTTATTAGCCACCATATTTTCTTTTCTCTGAAATGCCTATTTATGCCATTTTTCCATTTTCTATTTAGATCATTTTTATGATTAAATTTATTTATTTTTAATTGAAGGATGATTACAGTATTGTGTTGGTTTCTGCCAAACATCAACATGGATCTGCCATAGGTATACCTATGTCCCCTGCCTGTTGAACCTCCCTTCCCAACCCACTCCTCTAGGTTGTTATAGATTCCTGGTTTGAGCTCCCTAGTTACACAGGAAATTCCCACTGGCTATTTATTTTACATATGGTAATATATATGTTTCCAAGTTTCTCTCCATACATCCCACCCACTCCTTCCTCCCCCCACTATATCCATAAGCCTATTCTCTATGTCTGTGTCTCCATGACTGCCCTTGAAATAGGTTCATCAGTACTGTCTTTCTAGATTCCATATATATGCATTAATATACAATACTTGTTTTTCTCTTTCTGACTTACTTCACTCTGTATCCTAGGCTCTCAGTTCATCCACCTCATTAAAACTGACCAAAACGTGTTCCCTTTTGTAGCTGTGCAAAATCCATTGTATATATATCCATTGTATATATATATATATCCATCCATCTATTGATAGACATCCAGGTTGTTTCTGTGTCCTGGCTATTGTACATAGTGCTGCAATGAATATTGGGTTCCATGTCTCTTTTAATTTTGATTTCCTCAGGGTATATGACTAGTAGTGGGATTGCTGAGTCATATGGTGGTTTTAGTCTTAGTTTTTTTTTTTTTTTTTCTTTAAGGAATGTTCATTCTGTCTTCCATAGTGGCTGTATCAGTTTACATTCCCATCAACAGTGCAAAAGGATTCCCTGTATGCCACACCCTCTCCAGAATTCATTGCTAGCAGATTTTCTGATGATGGCCACTCTAATTTGTAGTTTTAATTTGCATTTCTCTAATAATAAGGGATGCTTAATCATCTTTTCATATATTTATTAACCATCTGTATGTCTTCTTTGGAGAAATATCTGTTTAGGTCTTTTTGCCCACTTTTTGGTTGCGTTATTTGTTTTTCTGGTATTGAGTTGTACGAGCTGCTAATATATTTTGCAAATTGATCCTTCCTTTGTCAGTTTCATTTGCCATTATTTTCTCCCATTCTGAGTGCTGTCTTTTCACTTTATTTATAGTTTCCTTTGCTATAACATGAGGAATTATATTTAATATCCCACAATAAACCATCATAGAAAATAAGTACAACAGAAATGAACATGACATTGTAAATCAGCTATACTTCAATAAAAATGTATCTTGACTCTCAGCTTATATAAAAAATAAATCTAATAGGACTTAAGATCTAAATATAAATGTTAATATATTATAAACATCCATAGGAAAATATAGGAGAAAGTTTTCATGACCTAGGGATAGGCAAAGATTTCTTAGGACACAAAAAGCTTGAGAAGACAGATAAGCCCAAATAAAATAAAGCAGTTGGAAATTTATTAACTCACGTAACAAGCTGTGGATAGTAGGGATTGCTCATTAATATACAATACTTGTTTTTCTCTTTCTGACTTACTTCACTCTGTATCCTAGGCTCTCAGTTCATCCACCTCATTAAAACTGACCAAAACGTGTTCCCTTTTGTAGCTGTGCAAAATCCATTGTATATATATATCCATTGTATATATATATATCCATCCATCTATTGATAGACATCCAGGTTGTTTCTGTGTCCTGGCTATTGTACATAGTGCTGCAATGAATATTGGGTTCCATGTCTCTTTTAATTTTGATTTCCTCAGGGTATATGACTAGTAGTGGGATTGCTGAGTCATATGGTGGTTTTAGTCTTAGTTTTTTTTTTTTTTTTTTCTTTAAGGAATGTTCATTCTGTCTTCCATAGTGGCTGTATCAGTTTACATTCCCATCAACAGTGCAAAAGGATTCCCTGTATGCCACACCCTCTCCAGAATTCATTGCTAGCAGATTTTCTGATGATGGCCACTCTAATTTGTAGTTTTAATTTGCGTTTCTCTAATAATAAGGGATGTTTAATCATCTTTTCATATATTTATTAACCATCTGTATGTCTTCTTTGGAGAAATATCTGTTTAGGTCTTTTTGCCCACTTTTTGGTTGCGTTATTTGTTTTTCTGGTATTGAGTTGTACGAGCTGCTAATATATTTTGGAAATTGATCCTTCCTTTGTCAGTTTCATTTGCCATTATTTTCTCCCATTCTGAGTGCTGTCTTTTCACTTTATTTATAGTTTCCTTTGCTATAACATGAGGAATTATATTTAATATCCCACAATAAACCATCATAGAAAATAAGTACAACAGAAATGAACATGACATTGTAAATCAGCTATACTTCAATAAAAATGTATCTTGACTCTCAGCTTATATAAAAAATAAATCTAATAGGACTTAAGATCTAAATATAAATGTTAATATATTATAAACATCCATAGGAAAATATAGGAGAAAGTTTTCATGACCTAGGGATAGGCAAAGATTTCTTAGGACACAAAAAGCTTGAGAAGACAGATAAGCCCAAATAAAATAAAGCAGTTGGAAATTTATTAACTCACGTAACAAGCTGTGGATAGTAGGGATTGCTCATTAAACAGATTCTCCTCGTCTTTCTGTGTTATCATTTCTCAGGTTTTTTTTCCCTAGTCCTTTCTTTGAGGTTCCCCTCATAGTTATGAAGTAACTGTTCCCAAGATGATGATTGTGGAACATTGACCACAGGTAGAGAATGAAAGTCTGTTTTGTGTACCTTTTGAGAGAAGTAGGCAGAGCTTGCACAAAACCCCTACCAAACTTATTGTCTCATAATCTGGCCAAAAGGTCAGATTTCATCTCCCTGCCAGGCCTAAGGCAATCACTAGACAAGGAGAATGGAGTTACTTTGATTGATTTCCACTAATTAATATTAGCCATAATAGGGCCTGGGGAGGCACCCATCATCTCTTTCAACACTCACCCCCTTACCAGAAAACTATCAGGGTCCTCTTAGCAAGGACAGAGTAAACCATTTGGTAGTACACCAAGGAGGCACTGACTTCTGTGGAGTTTGTCATCATCTGAGGTCTGGTGAGAGTGTTACTACTGACCTTTCAAACTGTTGGCATTCATGGTGTTTTCATTTCTCTAGGAGAAAGAGGTCTTTGAGGAGTGTATCTGTATGTGTGTGTGAGAGAGAGAGTGTTGGAGAGACAGGAAAGAAGATATAATACATTATTAATTTGTGATGAAAATTGTAAGTTGCCCTGTAGACAGAAATGTTGCTGTTTGGGGACATTGTCCTGACTCTGACCCCAGTTTCATTTGCCATTATTTTCTCCCATTCTGAGTGCTGTCTTTTCACTTTATTTATAGTTTCCTTTGCTATAACATGAGGAATTATATTTAATATCCCACAATAAACCATCATAGAAAATAAGTACAACAGAAATGAACATGACATTGTAAATCAGCTATACTTCAATAAAAATGTATCTTGACTCTCAGCTTATATAAAAAATAAATCTAATAGGACTTAAGATCTAAATATAAATGTTAATATATTATAAACATCCATAGGAAAATATAGGAGAAAGTTTTCATGACCTAGGGATAGGCAAAGATTTCTTAGGACACAAAAAGCTTGAGAAGACAGATAAGCCCAAATAAAATAAAGCAGTTGGAAATTTATTAACTCACATAACAAGCTGTGGATAGTAGGGATTGCTCATTAAACAGATTCTCCTCGTCTTTCTGTGTTATCATTTCTCAGGTTTTTTTTTCCCTAGTCCTTTCTTTGAGGTTCCCCTCATAGTTATGAAGTAACTGTTCCCAAGATGATGATTGTGGAACATTGACCACAGGTAGAGAATGAAAGTCTGTTTTGTGTACCTTTTGAGAGAAGTAGGCAGAGCTTGCACAAAACCCCTACCAAACTTATTGTCTCATAATCTGGCCAAAAGGTCAGATTTCATCTCCCTGCCAGGCCTAAGGCAATCACTAGACAAGGAGAATGGAGTTACTTTGATTGATTTCCACTGATTAATATTAGCCATAATAGGGCCTGGGGAGGCACCCATCATCTCTTTCAACACTCACCCCCTTACCAGAAAACTATCAGGGTCCTCTTAGCAAGGACAGAGTAGACCATTTGGTAGTACACCAAGGAGGCACTGACTTCTGTGGAGTTTGTCATCATCTGAGGTCTGGTGAGAGTGTTACTACTGACCTTTCAAACTGTTGGCATTCATGGTGTTTTCATTTCTCTAGGAGAAAGAGGTCTTTGAGGAGTGTATCTGTATGTGTGTGTGAGAGAGAGAGTGTTGGAGAGACAGGAAAGAAGATATAATACATTATTAATTTGTGATGAAAATTGTAAGTTGCCCTGTAGACAGAAATGTTGCTGTTTGGGGACATTGTCCTGACTCTGACCCCAGAATTTTATTGGCAGAATGTTGCTTGGAAAGCCAGAACTCAGGACTCAGCAGTCTTATTTAACCTTCAGGAAATTTCTTCTTTTCTCCCCTGAAAGTGAGTTGAGGAGAGCTCTGAGAATGACTGAACTTTTGACGAATAGACTTTCATGGAAGCAGAGATGTTTGTGTCCATATTCAAAAGTGAAAGACTTTGAAACTTTCTTTTTTTTTTTTTTTTTATTTTGATCTCAAGTTCAGTGATTTTCACATCTGCTCTTGGAAACTTCCTCTCTTTTGGGAAACATACTGGAATGTCTAAAACCATAGACCTTTCTGTCAAATAGCATAATTGTATCTGTTCTTCACATTTTGATTCTACTCTAGATTAACCAATTTATGGTGGTTCATACAGATTTTAATTAGACAGGTTATACTGTAATTGATTTGGTTACTGAATTAACACTCCTTACTGACTTAAAACCATCACTTACCTAGGTCTCAGAAATTATTCCTAAATTATTTTGTTTGGAATTATGAGACCTACCTTCTCATTTGCTTCCAAAAACAGTTAATTATAAAATGCATATGAATTTTACCAGATAATTCATGTTGGTCATTTATTTCATTTACCTCCGTATTCTTTTGTTTGTTTGTTTTTTAAAAGATTTATTTATTTATTTATTTATTTATTTATTTGAGGAGGGTGGGGGAGGGAGGGAGGGGAGCAGGTGGGCCACTTTTATTGGTCTTTCATTTCTTTATTTTCTTCCATCTTTGTTCCTTGGCTCCTGTGGGCCTCCCATCACGGTGGCGTCTGTCATCGCAGAGCGCCGGCTCTGGGCACATGCGCCCCAGAGCTCCAGCTCGGTAATTGGACACATCAGTCCAGCCGCTCCGCGGCACGTGGGATCTTCCCAGGCCAGGGATAGAACCGGCGACCTTTGCACTGCAAGGCGGTGTCCTTACCCACTGGCCCACCGGGAAGCCAAGCCCTACCTCCGTATTCTTCATGGACACTTTACTCTTGTCTCTACCTACTCTCAGCTGAACAGATTATAAGGATCAGATGTGGTTGTGCAGGAGAAGAGTCTAGAATATTGACTAATAGGACTGGCCTGCACATAGTAGGCATTCAACAAATATCAAAGGCTACTATTGTTTTATTTTGAAAAATTATAATTATAATGCCTAGGTATTGGTGCTCTATAGAACTGCAGTGAAATATCATCCATATGGATGATGCCACGTACAGTCTCTACAGGAACTCAATAAATGTTATTTTCATTACTTTCCCTGTCTACTAAACAAAGCATACAGAGGAGTAATAACACTGTCTTCATGATCCTACATCACCTTAGCAAAATAATTTCCTCTTACTGGAAGAGAGAAACCAATAAAATCTGGTTTCAATTTATTTAGAGTATTCTCTCTTTATGACAGCATAAAATAAATCCCTGCTATGAAATAACCTTTCTGCTGATCAATGTGTAATGGCAACTTGGTATCACCTAGTCCTTTTTGGATAAAAAAATGTTTTTAAAAAATATTTTTTCAAGAATACAACCAGAATACTAGTTCTCTAAAGGAAATACCCATTACAGTTATTGTGGGGAGCAGCAGGTGCTGGCGAGTGCAAGCTCTAGGCATTTATAACTCGGAGTGTTACTGCCAGTTTGGAAAAATTTGCTATTTACTTCCAACTGAGGACAATTAGGCTTAAATTCCAAAGCCGCACATCAGGTAAGTGAACGAGAAGAGCAGAGGAGGACTGATTCTGCTAATTTACATAGCATGATTCTTACCTTTTGTGCTTATTCAGGTGAAGGATAAAATATCAATAATAATGCTCTTTAATACTGGATAATTGCATTCTAAAAGTGTGCTTTACCTGTTGCAAGATCTCTCGGAGAGAGTAAGTTCCATAATGCTGCAATAGCAGAACATTCCTGTAACTGATCATAATGAGACATTTCCTTTGCACACCCAGAGGTAGAAATGCCAAAGCAATTTTCACAGATTGTAACACTCTACAGTAGATAATGTTTGAAGTACAATTTCTATGCAATTTAAGATTTCTTTCCTAGCTGGGAAATTTTTGAGTATCTGTTGTAGGTGGGCATTGACTGTAGATTATTGTAGATGGACAAAGAAATAAAACAGAAAATTATTTGTGATACATACACCCTTTTATTGCTCAGGAGCATGCTAATTGTTTCATTAAATGTCATCAAGTTATCTTCTTCAAATGAATGTTAATTGTCACTTGTCTCAGTGCATATGAGAACAATTGGATTTGATTTGACAGTTGTAATGCTTCAAGGTTTGAGGAGCATGAAAGAGAGAAGCTTTGGACATTATTGTTATTTTCATTACTTTCCCTGTCTACTAAACAAAGCATACAGAGGAGTAATAACACTGTCTTCATGATCCTACATCACCTTAGCAAAATAATTTCCTCTTACTGGAAGAGAGAAACCAATAAAATCTGGTTTCAATTTATTTAGAGTATTCTCTCTTTATGACAGCATAAAATAAATCCCTGCTATGAAATAACCTTTCTGCTGATCAATGTGTAATGGCAACTTGGTATCACCTAGTCCTTTTTGGATAAAAAAATGTTTTTTAAAAATATTTTTTCAAGAATACAACCAGAATACTAGTTCTCTAAAGGAAATACCCATTACAGTTATTGTGGGGAGCAGCAGGTGCTGGCGAGTGCAAGCTCTAGGCATTTATAACTCGGAGTGTTACTGCCAGTTTGGAAAAATTTGCTATTTACTTCCAACTGAGGACAATTAGGCTTAAATTCCAAAGCCGCACATCAGGTAAGTGAACGAGAAGAGCAGAGGAGGACTGATTCTGCTAATTTACATAGCATGATTCTTACCTTTTGTGCTTATTCAGGTGAAGGATAAAATATCAATAATAATGCTCTTTAATACTGGATAATTGCATTCTAAAAGTGTGCTTTACCTGTTGCAAGATCTCTCGGAGAGAGTAAGTTCCATAATGCTGCAATAGCAGAACATTCCTGTAACTGATCATAATGAGACATTTCCTTTGCACACCCAGAGGTAGAAATGCCAAAGCAATTTTCACAGATTGTAACACTCTACAGTAGATAATGTTTGAAGTACAATTTCTATGCAATTTAAGATTTCTTTCCTAGCTGGGAAATTTTTGAGTATCTGTTGTAGGTGGGCATTGATTGTAGATTATTGTAGATGGACAAAGAAATAAAACAGAAAATTATTTGTGATACATACACCCTTTTATTGCTCAGGAGCATGCTAATTGTTTCATTAAATGTCATCAAGTTATCTTCTTCAAATGAATGTTAATTGTCACTTGTCTCAGTGCATATGAGAACAATTGGATTTGATTTGACAGTTGTAATGCTTCAAGGTTTGAGGAGCATGAAAGAGAGAAGCTTGGATTATGTTATATATTCATGTATCCATTATGTGTGCTTATGGAAAATTTTATAAATTATTTATTTTTTAAATTTTGACCTCTTTTTATTGATTTTTAATTATTTATTTTTCACCCATCTTTATTCTTCTGCCTGTGTGGGTCTCCCATTGCAGTGGCCTCTCTTGTTGCAGAGTACCGGCTCTGGGTGCATGCACTCTAGAGTGCTGGCTTGTAATTGGACACACTGGTCCACCCGCTTCAGGACACATGGGATCTTCCCAGGCCAGAGATTGAACTGGTGTCCCTTGCACTGCAAGGTGATGTCTTTACCCACTGGACCACCAGGGAAGTCCTATACATTATTAATATTAAAACTCTTTTGGAAATTTATAATAGATGATAAACCTTTCACTGCTCATGTTATAGAGTGGTCAATTTATTGGGTAGGATTCTCAACTCATAAGGAATGCTGACTCTTCCTCTTGCATTTTTTTAGTTACATGCCCAGTACTGAGCTACATATCCAGTACAATGCCCATATTAGATATTCATTTTCACTAAGTATTAGTGAATGATGACTATTGATAATGACCCTTCATAGTAAGCTCAAATGATACATGAGGACCTAGCAGAGTGATTGTTCAGCACTTCTGAATTTGACTATGTATGTTGGTATTCAATAACCTTGGTATTCCATGACCTTGTCAGAATATAAACACAAACTAGCGGCTTAGTCAGCTACTTACAAGAGCCAGGAAGAATGGTGGTCTAGTGAATAGTATTTATCTACTCCTATAGGTGCCTAAGTTTTATTCATGCATCACCTTAAACCAGCAGAAATCAATGTGTTTTCTCAGAAATAATTTTCATGTTAATCTTAGAGCCTAGCCTATTAACCACTTCTGCATTTTTTTATAGAAATATCATGGTAGGAAATGTTTTAATCTTGGAGTAAAATATCAAAGTGTTGGAAATGCTGTTAATGGTATCATCTTGAAAACTCCTCATTCAGAAAACAGTGACCTGGAAAATATAGAGATGCAATGGTTTTCATATAATTCCTAAAATACAGCATGGCACATGCTGGTTATTCCATGAATATCCTAGAATCTATATTCTTACTCTAATTACTATTAGAAGTAGTAGTTTTAGTATAATGTTATTGCTACTATTCAGATTGTATTCATTGATTCCAAAAGCATTATGTACTGAGGCACATGATCCCTCATGTCAAATTCTATACATGGTAAGTTTATCTTAGAATAGTAAAAAAAAAAACTAATTAATATTAGGTTTTCTATTAATATTAGGAAAACCATTTATTTTCTCAGTGCAAACACCCTCTTTACTGGTAGGTCTATGCATAATGCTACATTTCTCTCTTTGTCATTGCTGACAGAAAATGCAAACCAAATTTTAATTTTAGCTCACAGTTCCAGTGATAATCCAAAATAACTAAAATTGCTTCTTTTAAACAACCCATAATTCTAGCTTTTCTAATTATATCTGATATGTTTCTTTTTGCTATTTTGACTTTTGTAAATCACCTTAAATTCTTTTTGAAAAGACCTTTGGTTTAATTGAATGACAGTATTTATAACATGATGAGTACTGACATCATTTATACTTTGCTTTATCTTCCACAAACCTAACTTTATCCTTGCCTGTAAACCTTAAAAAAGATTTCTTAAGATTATGTTACAAACTATTTGTACATTTTGATCCATTTGTATTTGAACAGTTGCATTTGAACTGCATATTTTATGACCATTTAAAAGATTGAGAGAGATTTATATGTCTTTATCTACATCAGATATAGAGGCTTATGACACAAAGATATCTTTTATTCTATAATATTTAATTCCAGCTTTAGATTGAATTATAATTTTCCTGAGAGAATACAGTTTGTTTATTGATTTGATAATTAAGTGGACAGTAACTCCATCTAAAGATTAAACACGAGCTCACTTTTTACAGTTTGTTCTATCAAGCCCATTTCTGTATCAAAGTTATGTTTAGAGCCAGTCTATCACAAATAGGAATACATGGATCCTCTGTTTTAAAAGGGTGTTCCAGTTGAAACTTCAGATTCTGCCTTTAGACCACTGATCATATCAGCACGATTGATACACCACCATCTGGTATGTGGGATGAATAACACATAACCTGTTCCTCATTAAGTCATCCACTGAGCATTGAACAGCCATTATACATGAACCATTTTGGTACAAAGGTTATTAATTATATTTTCCTTGCTCTCAAAGAATTCTCATATTGTATGGGAAAGAAATATCCATTGGCTAATAGTTGTAACACCACCAAACAAATACCAGTTGTAGGAATTCCAAAGTTGGTACAGAACAGGTAGTTCAGAAAAATAATTTTATACTAGGTGATGTTTAACTTTGTTCTTAAGTAATAGCTGGAATTTTCCAGTCAGACAAAGTAGCATCCTACTAGCATTTCTAGTAGCAAAGCATTCTAAACATCTATAAAAAATAATGAGATAATATCTACAAAACATTGGAAGCTCTTACATAGCTCAATGTACAAAACAGTTCTCAGCATTCATACAGCAGCAGAATCCAAAGGAGTCTGAAGAGACTGTAACTGATGTGTTAGGCTTCCCTCTTCATCTTCAGAGTAATTAGCAGCGTTCAATTCTATGTAGCCTCTGATCTAGAGAAAATTCAGTGTCTTACTCATTCCTCAACTTTCAGTCAGGACAAGGCTGCTCATCCATTCGCCCATTCATTGAAAGAATCACTTGCAGTACTGAGGCCTGAGAAGCAGGGGTGAGAAAGACAAAAAAGATGCATGTTCTTGCTTTCTGGTAGCCTAGAGGCAGATACAGATAATAAACAAATAAAAAAAATAACTCCATGAAGAAACAATGCAGGCTAATATCGGTCCACACAAAGATATCTTTTATTCTATAATATTTAATTCCAGCTTTAGATTGAATTATAATTTTCCTGAGAGAATACAGTTTGTTTATTGATTTGATAATTAAGTGGACAGTAACTCCATCTAAAGATTAAACACGAGCTCACTTTTTACAGTTTGTTCTATCAAGCCCATTTCTGTATCAAAGTTATGTTTAGAGCCAGTCTATCACAAATAGGAATACATGGATCCTCTGTTTTAAAAGGGTGTTCCAGTTGAAACTTCAGATTCTGCCTTTAGACCACTGATCATATCAGCACGATTGATACACCACCATCTGGTATGTGGGATGAATAACACATAACCTGTTCCTCATTAAGTCATCCACTGAGCATTGAACAGCCATTATACATGAACCATTTTGGTACAAAGGTTATTAATTATATTTTCCTTGCTCTCAAAGAATTCTCATATTGTATGGGAAAGAAATATCCATTGGCTAATAGTTTTAACACCACCAAACAAATACCAGTTGTAGGAATTCCAAAGTTGGTACAGAACAGGTAGTTCAGAAAAATAATTTTATACTAGGTGATGTTTAACTTTGTTCTTAAGTAATAGCTGGAATTTTCCAGTCAGACAAAGTAGCATCCTACTAGCATTTCTAGTAGCAAAGCATTCTAAACATCTATAAAAAATAATGAGATAATATCTACAAAACATTGGAAGCTCTTACATAGCTCAATGTACAAAACAGTTCTCAGCATTCATACAGCAGCAGAATCCAAAGGAGTCTGAAGAGACTGTAACTGATGTGTTAGGCTTCCCTCTTCATCTTCAGAGTAATTAGCAGCGTTCAATTTTATGTAGCCTCTGATCTAGAGAAAATTCAGTGTCTTACTCATTCCTCAACTTTCAGTCAGGACAAGGCTGCTCATCCATTCGCCCATTCATTGAAAGAATCACTTGCAGTACTGAGGCCTGAGAAGCAGGGGTGAGAAAGACAAAAAAGATGCATGTTCTTGCTTTCTGGTAGCCTAGAGGCAGATACAGATAATAAACAAATAAAAAAAATAACTCCATGAAGAAACAATGCAGGCTAATATGTCAGAGAGTGACTGAAGGCCAACCCCAGATTGAGTGGCCACTAAAAGCCTCTCTGAGGAGACGATTTTGAAGCTGACACTTAAATCTCAAGAAAGGACCATCTAACCAAGGGCAAGAGGGAGACCACTCCAGGTTATGGGAAGAGCAAGGAGAAATTCCTGAGGGAGAGAACGAGCTCAACTTCTTCAAATATTCAACCATGCAGATGTCAGTTTGAGAAGTGCACAAGAGCCGAGGAAGGCCTGAGCTAAGCTAGCTCTATACTCTATTGTTTTGTAGATTGGGAGAATGCGTTTAAATGTTATTATTAGTGCCGTGGGAAGATATAGGAGGATTAAACTGGAACAAAATATGACCTGATTTATGTTTAAAGAGAAACTGAGTGAAAAATGACCTGAAATAGAACAAAAAAGGTGTCAACCTAGGAGACTTTTGTAAAATTTCCATCACCTTATATTAGGATCCTGATAATGGATAAGGTGGAAGGGAAGAGATTGAGAACATGCTTTAGACATCACATAATAGCATTTACTGCTGTAGTAGGTCTATGAGAGGGAGGGAGAGAAAGCAGGAATGACCTCTTGCGGACTTGATGAAAAGGAGGGGATCATGAAGATCCCAATCTGAACAATAGTAATTATAGCAGAAAGTACTTAGGCAAATCCTTATCTGTACCAAACACTAATCAAAGTTGCATATTTTAACTGATTTAATTATTATGACAAACCTATGACTTCATTTTTACTATTATTCTCATTTTACAGATAGGCAAACTTAAGCAAAGAGATGTAAACTTGCCAACAGTTATAAAGCAGGACAGTTTCGGTGTAAGAAACTAATTCCTTCACTTTCTTCTAGTAATTTCTCATATGTCACATGCTCATCGAAGCCCATGCTAACCACTCCACTTAAAATTATAACACCAGCTCCCCTCCGATGCTACTCCCACTTATAAACTGCTCTAAAGTACCAATCTGCTTATTTATGTGATTTGCTCCTGGTAGAATATAAGCTTCATGAAGGCAAGAGTTTTGTACAAGACCATCGCCATCTTGCAGTACTGAGGCCTGAGAAGCAGGGTGAGAAAGACAAAAAGATGTTCTTGCTTTCTGGTAGCCTAGAGGCAGATACAGATAATAAACAAATAAAAAAAATAACTCCATGAAGAAACAATGCAGGCTAATATGTCAGAGAGTGACTGAAGGCCAACCCCAGATTGAGTGGCCACTAAAAGCCTCTCTGAGGAGACGATTTTGAAGCTGACACTTAAATCTCAAGAAAGGACCATCTAACCAAGGGCAAGAGGGAGACCACTCCAGGTTATGGGAAGAGCAAGGAGAAATTCCTGAGGGAGAGAACGAGCTCAACTTCTTCAAATATTCAACCATGCAGATGTCAGTTTGAGAAGTGCACAAGAGCCGAGGAAGGCCTGAGCTAAGCTAGCTCTATACTCTATTGTTTTGTAGATTGGGAGAATGCGTTTAAATGTTATTATTAGTGCCGTGGGAAGATATAGGAGGATTAAACTGGAACAAAATATGACCTGATTTATGTTTAAAGAGAAACTGAGTGAAAAATGACCTGAAATAGAACAAAAAAGGTGTCAACCTAGGAGACTTTTGTAGAATTTCCATCACCTTATATTAGGATCCTGATAATGGATAAGGTGGAAGGGAAGAGATTGAGAACATGCTTTAGACATCACATAATAGCATTTACTGCTGTAGTAGGTCTATGAGAGGGAGGGAGAGAGAGAAAGCAGGAATGACCTCTTGCGGACTTGATGAAAAGGAGGGGATCATGAAGATCCCAATCTGAACAATAGTAATTATAGCAGAAAGTACTTAGGCAAATCCTTATCTGTACCAAACACTAATCAAAGTTGCATATTTTAACTGATTTAATTATTATGACAAACCTATGACTTCATTTTTACTATTATTCTCATTTTACAGATAGGCAAACTTAAGCAAAGAGATGTAAACTTGCCAACAGTTATAAAGCAGGACAGTTTCGGTGTAAGAAACTAATTCCTTCACTTTCTTCTAGTAATTTCTCATATGTCACATGCTCATCGAAGCCCATGCTAACCACTCCACTTAAAATTATAACACCAGCTCCCCTCCGATGCTACTCCCACTTATAAACTGCTCTAAAGTACCAATCTGCTTATTTATGTGATTTGCTCCTGGTAGAATATAAGCTTCATGAAGGCAAGAGTTTTGTCAGTGTTGTTCACAGTGGTATTCCAAGCACTTGAACAATTCCTGGCACACAATGAATATTCAGTAGGTGATTCTTGATTAAATAATAAATATGTGGATAAGTGACTAAAATAGTTGAGCTGATTTTCTAATGCTGGTGGCCTGATTTGAGACCCTGTATAGCTAGCTACTCACTATACTATACAGTGTTCCTTCACAGGGTTCTCCTCACTCAGCAGGAGACCTATGTACTAAGCCAATCCAGATCCAAAATTATGAAGTGGAAGAGACGGTGGATAAAGTAGCCAGTTCTTATCACTCCTTCCTTATCTCTTTCCCCTCAATGCCTCTTCTGTGTGGAATACTTACCACCTTCACCACTGTGCATGAATAACCACAATGTGTCTTTACAATTTCAATATAGATATCAGATCTTCTGGAAAGAATACATTTATTGAACCACAACTGAACTAATTGCCTCTTCTATGTTGCTCATTAAATTCTGTGTTTTTCCTTTTGGAGGTTGCCTGACTGTGTTGTAATTATCTACAGAACTGTACTGTTTATCTGAGAGATTTCCTCTCAGTGTCTAGAAGTGACTGGCATCTAGTAGGTGCTCAAAAAATTGTTAAATTGAAGTGAATAGCTTTAGGAAGTTCCCCAAATATAAAACTGTATAAATAGCTTGGGACTTGGTCTATAAAGAGTTGATACTAGCCAGTTCAAATTGCTTAAAGGCTTTGTGAATCATTGTTACCAATAGTTAAATTTGAATTATACTGTAATCAAGGTAAGATTCTGTTCCCCTTTTCCATTGTCATATTTAAAGAAACTAACTGAGAAAGTGGAATTCAAATTCTAAAACACTCTGACCCATTGAAAACATATATTTCAGATTAAAATCCCTTTTTGATTGGCTGAAGCCACCATAATTGAAGCCAATTGAACGAAAATCTTTTTTAAAAAACCATTTAAGCAATATGGATTATTCGGTAAAGGTTAAAGTTATATCGAAGCCCATGCTAACCACTCCACTTAAAATTATAACACCAGCTCCCCTCCGATGCTACTCCCACTTATAAACTGCTCTAAAGTACCAATCTGCTTATTTATGTGATTTGCTCCTGGTAGAATATAAGCTTCATGAAGGCAAGAGTTTTGTCAGTGTTGTTCACAGTGGTATTCCAAGCACTTGAACAATTCCTGGCACACAATGAATATTCAGTAGGTGATTCTTGATTAAATAATAAATATGTGGATAAGTGACTAAAATAGTTGAGCTGATTTTCTAATGCTGGTGGCCTGATTTGAGACCCTGTATAGCTAGCTACTCACTATACTATACAGTGTTCCTTCACAGGGTTCTCCTCACTCAGCAGGAGACCTATGTACTAAGCCAATCCAGATCCAAAATTATGAAGTGGAAGAGACGGTGGATAAAGTAGCCAGTTCTTATCACTCCTTCCTTATCTCTTTCCCCTCAATGCCTCTTCTGTGTGGAATACTTACCACCTTCACCACTGTGCATGAATAACCACAATGTGTCTTTACAATTTCAATATAGATATCAGATCTTCTGGAAAGAATACATTTATTGAACCACAACTGAACTAATTGCCTCTTCTATGTTGCTCATTAAATTCTGTGTTTTTCCTTTTGGAGGTTGCCTGACTGTGTTGTAATTATCTACAGAACTGTACTGTTTATCTGAGAGATTTCCTCTCAGTGTCTAGAAGTGACTGGCATCTAGTAGGTGCTCAAAAAATTGTTAAATTGAAGTGAATAGCTTTAGGAAGTTCCCCAAATATAAAACTGTATAAATAGCTTGGGACTTGGTCTATAAAGAGTTGATACTAGCCAGTTCAAATTGCTTAAAGGCTTTGTGAATCATTGTTACCAATAGTTAAATTTGAATTATACTGTAATCAAGGTTAGATTCTGTTCCCCTTTTCCATTGTCGTATTTAAAGAAACTAACTGAGAAAGTGGAATTCAAATTCTAAAACACTCTGACCCATTGAAAACATATATTTCAGATTAAAATCCCTTTTTGATTGGCTGAAGCCACCATAATTGAAGCCAATTGAATCTGAATTTAAACATGTCTGAGTTGTGATAATATAATCAGGGTTGTGTTTACTACATATAAAAATTTAAGCAATATGGATTATTCGGTAAGGTAAAGAGAGTCTTTAGAAAGCAATTTATATTCTGTAGATTGGAGGAAATAAACTTGAAAGAAGATCTAATCACATTTTTGTATTGATATTTTAGGAAAATTTGTAGTAGCAATACACTAGCACATAAACCCCACCAGTGAACTAATATAAGGTTTAAATCAAAATAAATTGTATTGGTCTATTCTAGTTTTTGATGATTCACTTTTTTTTCCCTGAAATGTGGAAGAACTGCAGTATAATCTCTTTTATGTAACTAGTTTAATTTTTCATAAGCAGCCCTAAGGTTAAAAAAAAAAAAGAACTTGAGAACATAATATGTAATTGAATCATCTTTGAACAAGAATAGCAGAAGGTAATGAAGATTCAGGTACAGAATGAATTTCATACTGTTTCTTCTGCTCTCCTTTGCAGTCACATCAGTGAATCTGAGATTTCTGGCTAGAAAAATCAATAGGAATTTACAGTGAACCTTGAAAGAGGGCATTATCATGTGACTAAGGAACTCTGAAGGCAATTGTAACTCAGTGGTAAAGCAACTTCTTTTTATTGCTAGGGGGGCGGTAAATAGATGAGAAGAAAATTGAGTGATGTGAGGACCTTGACTGACTAATAATGGAGAAATTATCATGGATTTCCTTTTTTTCCCCCAAATCAGCCATTCCAGTTATTCATTCATCTGCTTATTCATTCACTGAACATATTTCTAGTACCTGTCTGGATTGAACTTTATAGAGTGCATGCATAATCAAGAAATTAATAAGAGGGACTTCCCTGGTGGTCCTGCGGTTAATGATCTGCCGACCAGTTCAGGGATACAGGTTCGATCCCTGATCTTGGAAGATCCCACACACCATGGAGAAACTAAGCCTGTGTGCCACAGTTACTGAGCACACATCCGCTAGGGCCCATGATTTGCAACAAGAAAGGGGACCACAGTGAGAAGCCCATGTACCACAACTAGAATGACGCTCCCACTCACTGTAACTAGAGAGAGAAAAAAAACCCTTTTGATGGCCACCATAATTGAAGCCAATTGAATCTGAATTTAAACATGTCTGAGTTGTGATAATATAATCAGGGTTGTGTTTACTACATATAAAAATTTAAGCAATATGGATTATTCGGTAAGGTAAAGAGAGTCTTTAGAAAGCAATTTATATTCTGTAGATTGGAGGAAATAAACTTGAAAGAAGATCTAATCACATTTTTGTATTGATATTTTAGGAAAATTTGTAGTAGCAATACACTAGCACATAAACCCCACCAGTGAACTAATATAAGGTTTAAATCAAAATAAATTGTATTGGTCTATTCTAGTTTTTGATGATTCACTTTTTTTTCCCTGAAATGTGGAAGAACTGCAGTATAATCTCTTTTATGTAACTAGTTTAATTTTTCATAAGCAGCCCTAAGGTTAAAAAAAAAAAAGAACTTGAGAACATAATATGTAATTGAATCATCTTTGAACAAGAATAGCAGAAGGTAATGAAGATTCAGGTACAGAATGAATTTCATACTGTTTCTTCTGCTCTCCTTTGCAGTCACATCAGTGAATCTGAGATTTCTGGTTAGAAAAATCAATAGGAATTTACAGTGAACCTTGAAAGAGGGCATTATCATGTGACTAAGGAACTCTGAAGGCAATTGTAACTCAGTGGTAAAGCAACTTCTTTTTATTGCTAGGGGGGCGGTAAATAGATGAGAAGAAAATTGAGTGATGTGAGGACCTTGACTGACTAATAACGGAGAAATTATCATGGATTTCCTTTTTTTCCCCCAAATCAGCCATTCCAGTTATTCATTCATCTGCTTATTCATTCACTGAACATATTTCTAGTACCTGTCTGGATTGAACTTTATAGAGTGCATGCATAATCAAGAAATTAATAAGAGGGACTTCCCTGGTGGTCCTGCGGTTAATGATCTGCCGACCAGTTCAGGGATACAGGTTCGATCCCTGATCTCGGAAGATCCCACACACCATGGAGAAACTAAGCCTGTGTGCCACAGTTACTGAGCACACATCCGCTAGAGCCCATGATTTGCAACAAGAAAGGGGACCACAGTGAGAAGCCCATGTACCACAACTAGAATGACGCTCCCACTCACTGTAACTAGAGAGAGTCTGCGTGAAAGACTCAGTGCAGCAAAATAATAATAAATAAAAGAAAAGAAAAAATAACTATAAAAATATAGCCCCCCAAGGATCTCACAGTGAAGAGAAGGAAACAGATAAGACAAGTAATTATTAAAACGAACAGTGAGCATTGCCATGGTAGGGATGCTCTCTATGCCAAGACTTGCTTGGCCTTTGGAATCTGGGAAGGAATCCTAGAGGAGGCAGTACTTGAGCTGCATGTTTTTGGAAAGCAGTCGACAACTTCTATGAAAAATAGGTTCAGGAAATACTATTCACGTGGCATTTTCATATGTAAAAAGCTTGGGGCTCTCAGGCAGGTTTAGGTTTGCCTGCAAATATCAGGGGGACATAAAATAATAGTAGTTTAAGCAAGAAAGATGTTTATTTTTCTCTCAAAGATTGTTCGAGGACCAACATAGTCCTTGGAGATCCAGGCTTTTTCTAACTCACTTCTTTACTATCTCTGGGCATAACCCTCATCTCCTGGTTCAAGTTCACATCTTGATTTTGATAGCAGGACAAAGGAAATTTAAAAAAGGGAAAAAAATGGGGGAAAGCTTGTGTCTAAATCCTATCTTAAGGAAGATTTTGCAGAATCACTCTGTATCTAATTTTCCAAAGCCTAGTGGCATAGTTGCAAAAGAGGCTGGGGTTTGTAGTATATATTCCTAAAGACCACGTGTCAAATGAAAATGGCACTGTTGTGTCATTGTGGAAAAATAAGAGATTGGATTTTGCAAAAAAACAATAGCTTTGGTTGTAGGTGGTAAATAGTAAGATGTTTAAGAAATAGCAAGTCTTTCCTTGTGAGTTAGACTGAAAGTACAGGAAATGGGGAGAGGGTAATACTGAAAAGTGTGTGACCTAAATTTGGAGGCATAATCATGAGCCACATATGAGGAGTCTTCAATGAATCAGCAATCAATCTTTACTGTTCCCTTAAGAATGGGCCATTTATGTTTTATGTGTACTGTCCTATTCAGTCTTCCAGATAATGCTATTAGGTACTTATGAGTTGGGGATTTCCCATGTGGCCCAGATGGTAAAGAATCTGCCTGTAATGCAGGAGACCCAGGTTTGATCCCTGGGTTTGGTACATGCCCTGGAGAAGGAAATGGCACCCCACTCCAGTATTCTTACCTGGAGAATCCCATGGACAGAGAAGTCTGATGGGCTACTGTTCAGGGGGTCCCAAAGAGTCAGACAGAACTGAGAGACAGCACTTTCACTTTCAGATGACCCAATGGTAAAGAATCTTCCTGCATTGCTGTAAATGCAGATTCTATCCTTGGGTTGGAAAAGTCCCCTGGAGTAGGAAATGGCAACCCATTGTAGAATTCTTGTCTGGAAAATTCCATGGATAGAGGAGCATGGTAAGCTACAGTCAATGGGATCACAAACAGTTGGACACAACTGAACATGCACACGCACATAAACACACACACTTAAGATTCTCATTTTAAGATAATAAAACTGAGGTTTAACAATTAAATAGTAGTTTATAATTACATGAAAAATGGAGATTAGAATTTAAATATATCTGACTCCCAAGTCAGAGTACCAAGGAACTTGCCATTCCCAGAAGCTTGAACTCTACCCTTTTGGGGAGGGGGGGCAGGCTCTACATCTCTGAGTTCTTTTTCTGTGTTCTCTATCTGAGTGGGCTGACTGGATGCATTTAACAAATCTTGTTCTAGTCAGAACAAGGTTCCTAAGAGAAAGCAGTAAACTAAGCCTTAGCAGCTCATGATGTGAAATAGGAAAGGAGTCTGCAAATTAAGTCTTGGTATTTCAGCTCACATTTTCATTACATTTTAACTCTGTATATAAAAAAGTTAATTATATGGTGCTTTAATCCTATATAAAGGGTCAGCGAAGTCCTGCATTATGTAAGACACTAAGGCAATTCTTAAAATAGAGACACATTTGAATGGTTGATCCAGGTAAATCATAACCATTTTGTGAAGCTCTCTTGATAATAAGATTCAATTATTTCCAATGAGAATGTCTAAATCTGGTTAGTGGACTACTTACCTCCTGTAAATAAAACTAATCTTACCAAGGACAAACTTTGATACTCATCTTTGTATTTTATAGGTTTATTTTTTAGCAATGTGTAATTTCTATGTGTGTGATTATAAACCTACATATTCATTCTAGGAAAAAAAAAAAAAACATTGAGCACACAGCTTATAAGGAAAGAAAATTTAAAAATCACTCAGAGAACTATCACCTGGAGAACTCCACTGCTGCAATGTTAATATTTTCCCTTATAATTTTTATAACTGTTTTAAGTTTATGCTTGGTTTTCATAGGTTGGAACCACACTATTTACAATTTTATTTTCATATTTCAAAAGAATTATGTTGTAAATGTTTTCCATTTCTTTAAAATGTTTTTTATAAATTAAATTTAGCTAGTCACGTGATAGCCCATCCTATGGGCTCTGGTTCCTTAATTAGCCTCTGAGGTCTCTGAATCTGGCTGCGTGTATGACTAAGAAAGATGCTTGGAGAGCAGCGATATTTTAGTTACTGTGGTAACTGACTTGGATGGACAGATGAGGCCTGTCTCCATAGAACTTCAGAGTGGTTTGCTATTTGCTGCCCTTAACTTTTCAAGATTGAGAATGTACTTTCATAAGTCTGTACCTCCTGACCAAATTTGAAATTCATCTAACACGACAGAGGTGTTGTTTAGAGGGGTTACACAGGTAGAATTCAAACACTGGTAATGTGAGATCTCCATTTGCGCCTCACATGTTCATTGTAGCAATATTCATCCTCGACAAGACATACAAACAATCTGCCTGTCAGTCAACAGATAAATGGATAGAAAAATGTGAAAAATCCTATATAATACAGTATTATTCATTCACAAACAGAAGGATATCCTGCTATTTGCAACAACATGGATGAGCTTTGAGGACCTTATGCTAAATGAAATAAGTCAGAGAAAGACAAATACTATGTCATTTCACTTATACGTGGAAATCTAGACTCAGAGAGAGTAGAATGGAGGTTAGCAGGGACTGGAGAGTGTGGAAGATGGGTCAAAGGGTACAGAGGATCAGTTATTAGATTAATAAAAGTCCTGGAGATCCCATATTATAGTTTGGTTTGATTGCAGTAAAACTAATCTTACCAAGGACAAACTTTGATACTCATCTTTGTATTTTATAGGTTTATTTTTTAGCAATGTGTAATTTCTATGTGTGTGATTATAAACCTACATATTCATTCTAGGAAAAAAAAAAAAAAAAAACATTGAGCACACAGCTTATAAGGAAAGAAAATTTAAAAATCACTCAGAGAACTATCACCTGGAGAACTCCACTGCTGCAATGTTAATATTTTCCCTTATAATTTTTATAACTGTTTTAAGTTTATGCTTGGTTTTCATAGGTTGGAACCACACTATTTACAATTTTATTTTCATATTTCAAAAGAATTATGTTGTAAATGTTTTCCATTTCTTTAAAATGTTTTTTATAAATTAAATTTAGCTAGTCACGTGATAGCCCATCCTGTGGGCTCTGGTTCCTTAATTAGCCTCTGAGGTCTCTGAATCTGGCTGCGTGTATGACTAAGAAAGATGCTTGGAGAGCAGCGATATTTTAGTTACTGTGGTAACTGACTTGGATGGACAGATGAGGCCTGTCTCCATAGAACTTCAGAGTGGTTTGCTATTTGCTGCCCTTAACTTTTCAAGATTGAGAATGTACTTTCATAAGTCTGTACCTCCTGACCAAATTTGAAATTCATCTAACACGACAGAGGTGTTGTTTAGAGGGGTTACACAGGTAGAATTCAAACACTGGTAATGTGAGATCTCCATTTGCGCCTCACATGTTCATTGTAGCAATATTCATCCTCGACAAGACATACAAACAATCTACCTGTCAGTCAACAGATAAATGGATAGAAAAATGTGAAAAATCCTATATAATACAGTATTATTCATTCACAAACAGAAGGATATCCTGCTATTTGCAACAACATGGATGAGCTTTGAGGACCTTATGCTAAATGAAATAAGTCAGAGAAAGACAAATACTATGTCATTTCACTTATACGTGGAAATCTAGACTCAGAGAGAGTAGAATGGAGGTTAGCAGGGACTGGAGAGTGTGGAAGATGGGTCAAAGGGTACAGAGGATCAGTTATTAGATTAATAAAAGTCCTGGAGATCCCATATTATAGTTTGGTTTGATTGCAGTAACAGTAATTCTATTGTATACTTGAAAGCTGCTAAAAGAGTAGATCTTAAACATTCTCATCATTCTCACACATACACAAAATTGTTAAAAAACGTAACAATATGGAACCAAGAGCTGTGCTTTTTTATCGCTTATCAATATATGTTCTACCTTTCTACAGACAGAAGTCATTAATTGTTCCCCAAAGCACTGTGTGTTTTTTAAATCCTAACTCAGTGTCTCCTGCCATTTCTATATGGTACTATCCATCCTTCAAAATCCAGCCCAACATCAGCTTCCTTTATCTTTATCCCATCAACTCGTCTCTCTTTTCCTACCCCAAAAGCAGTCAGAACAACTTGCTCTCTGTGTTCTGTCCCTCCATTACTTGATTCTTACCTCTGTTAGAAGTCTGAGCAAAACATATTTTCATACCCTATAAGGTTCTCTCCCAACTAGACTGGAAGCTTCCAAGAGCAGAGCTCCAAGCTCAGTGTTTTAATCTCATGTGGATGACACCTATCTTGTGATGTTGCCCATTTCACTGTGTTCAGTACCTGGTGAGCAACCTGGGCCTCAGATTCCTTAACTCTAGAAGAGAGCATTACAGTGCCAGTCTTTCATAGAAATGTTTCAAATATATGTAGTGGTGGTAGTTTTATTTTGATGCGTGGCCTCTGAGTTGGAAAAGGAGTTGGAGTTTGAAAAGGAATCCCTGCCTGCAAGTTCCCAGCAAGCCTTTGACTTGGACAGCCCTTTCCATTCCCTCCAGTATGGGACTACTTTAATTTGAGAGAGTTGCTTGTAAATGTACAGGGTTCAGAAGGGTATTATAAGAGTAGGAGTATGTCACTGAACTAAAATAGATAAAATAAAACATGTGGGCTTCCCCTGGTGGTCCAGTGGGTAAGGACACTGCCTTGCAGTGCAAGGGGCGCCAGTTCCATCCCTGGCCTGGGAGGATCCCACGTGCCGCGGAGCAGCTGGACTGATGTGTCCAATTACCGAGCCGGAGCTCTGGAGCACATGCGCCCAGAGCCGCGCTCTGCGACAACAGAGGCCACTTAAGGACATTTAGTTTAACAAAAAGTTAAAAACCTGGAGATCCCATATTATAGTTTGGTTTGATTGCAGTAACAGTAATTCTATTGTATACTTGAAAGCTGCTAAAAGAGTAGATCTTAAACATTCTCATCATTCTCACACATACACAAAATTGTTAAAAAACGTAACAATATGGAACCAAGAGCTGTGCTTTTTTATCGCTTATCAATATATGTTCTACCTTTCTACAGACAGAAGTCATTAATTGTTCCCCAAAGCACTGTGTGTTTTTTAAATCCTAACTCAGTGTCTCCTGCCATTTCTATATGGTACTATCCATCCTTCAAAATCCAGCCCAACATCAGCTTCCTTTATCTTTATCCCATCAACTCGTCTCTCTTTTCCTACCCCAAAAGCAGTCAGAACAACTTGCTCTCTGTGTTCTGTCCCTCCATTACTTGATTCTTACCTCTGTTAGAAGTCTGAGCAAAACATATTTTCATACCCTATAAGGTTCTCTCCCAACTAGACTGGAAGCTTCCAAGAGCAGAGCTCCAAGCTCAGTGTTTTAATCTCATGTGGATGACACCTATCTTGTGATGTTGCCCATTTCACTGTGTTCAGTACCTGGTGAGCAACCTGGGCCTCAGATTCCTTAACTCTAGAAGAGAGCATTACAGTGCCAGTCTTTCATAGAAATGTTTCAAATATATGTAGTGGTGGTAGTTTTATTTTGATGCGTGGCCTCTGAGTTGGAAAAGGAGTTGGAGTTTGAAAAGGAATCCCTGCCTGCAAGTTCCCAGCAAGCCTTTGACTTGGACAGCCCTTTCCATTCCCTCCAGTATGGGACTACTTTAATTTGAGAGAGTTGCTTGTAAATGTACAGGGTTCAGAAGGGTATTATAAGAGTAGGAGTATGTCACTGAACTAAAATAGATAAAATAAAACATGTGGGCTTCCCCTGGTGGTCCAGTGGGTAAGGACACTGCCTTGCAGTGCAAGGGGCGCCAGTTCCATCCCTGGCCTGGGAGGATCCCACGTGCCGCGGAGCAGCTGGACTGATGTGTCCAATTACCGAGCCAGAGCTCTGGGGCGCATGCGCCCAGAGCCGGCGCTCTGCGACGACAGAGGCCACTGCGATGGGAGGCCCACAGGAGCCAAAGAACAAAGACGGATGAAAATAGACAAATGAAAGACCAATAGAAGTGGCCCGCCTGTCCCCTTCCCTCCCCACCCCACCCCCCCAAAAAAGATAAATAAATAAATAATTTAAAAAATAAAATGAAATAAAATAAAACATGTTCAAACTTTTAAAACTACATTCTGACACACTGATTTTCAAATGAGACAACTTTCTTTAAAAAGATTTCTGTCAGCAAAATCCCTATTCATGCTTGACCAGGTGGGATTTAGGGAAAGCTGATAAAATATGTGTGTAAATCACATTAAAAATGGTTAATAATTTCTACTTCTTCACATAATAACTTCAGAGTACATTATGATACTAAAAATAAATACCATTTTTTTTGCGAGAGAAATTGACACTTAAGGAGTGTGAATCTCCTTATGCCACAGAATGTGACCTTCCATTTCCAACATATGGTTTGTGCTTTAATTTCTCTCACTTTAGAATAAATGAAAGAAATTAAGATCAACATATATTGAATATCTGCATTGTGCCAGGCATCCTCAGTAAAAGACATAAACATGATCCTGCACCTTACTCTCCTGAAGTTAAATCATCACACTTGGTATCTTGTGCTATAGTATATGTATAGAAGAAAAGAAAGGAGCAGAAAAGACTTTGGGAATAGATTTCTTTTTAATCTATTTTTGGCCACTTTTATTGGTCTTTCATTTATTTATTCTCATCCACTTTTATTGAGTAAAGGGGGCGTGGCCTCTGATTGGAAAAGGAGTTGGAGTTTGAAAAGGAATCCCTGCCTGCAAGTTCCCAGCAAGCCTTTGACTTGGACAGCCCTTTCCATTCCCTCCAGTATGGGACTACTTTAATTCGAGAGAGTTGCTTGTAAATGTACAGGGTTCAGAAGGGTATTATAAGAGTAGGAGTATGTCACTGAACTAAAATAGATAAAATAAAACATGTGGGCTTCCCCTGGTGGTCCAGTGGGTAAGGACACTGCCTTGCAGTGCAAGGGGCGCCAGTTCCATCCCTGGCCTGGGAGGATCCCACGTGCCGCGGAGCGGCTGGACTGATGTGTCCAATTCCCGAGCCAGAGCTCTGGAGCGCATGCGCCCAGAGCCGGTGCTCTGCGACAACAGAGGCCACCGCGATGGGAGGCCCACAGGAGCCAAAGAACAAAGACGGATGAAAATAGACAAATGAAAGACCAATAGAAGTGGCCCGCCTGTCCCCTTCCCTCCCCACCCCACCCCCCCAAAAAAGATAAATAAATAAATAATTTAAAAAATAAAATGAAATAAAATAAAACATGTTCAAACTTTTAAAACTACATTCTGACACACTGATTTTCAAATGAGACAACTTTCTTTAAAAAGATTTCTGTCAACAAAATCCCTATTCATGCTTGACCAGGTGGGATTTAGGGAAAGCTGATAAAATATGTGTGTAAATCACATTAAAAATGGTTAATAATTTCTACTTCTTCACATAATAACTTCAGAGTACATTATGATACTAAAAATAAATACCATTTTTTTTGCGAGAGAAATTGACACTTAAGGAGTGTGAATCTCCTTATGCCACAGAATGTGACCTTCCATTTCCAACATATGGTTTGTGCTTTAATTTCTCTCACTTTAGAATAAATGAAAGAAATTAAGATCAACATATATTGAATATCTGCATTGTGCCAGGCATCCTCAGTAAAAGACATAAACATGATCCTGCACCTTACTCTCCTGAAGTTAAATCATCACACTTGGTATCTTGTGCTATAGTATATGTATAGAAGAAAAGAAAGGAGCAGAAAAGACTTTGGGAATAGATTTCTTTTTTTAATCTATTTTTTGGCCACTTTTATTGGTCTTTCATTTATTTATTCTCATCCATCTTTGTTCTTTGGCCTGTGTGGGCCTCCCATTGCAGTGACCTCTCCTGTAGCAGAGCACTGGCTCTGGGCGCATGCGCTCCAGAGCACTGACTCGTAATTGGACACACCAGTCCAGCCACTCCACGGCATGTGGGATCTTCCCGTACCAGATATCCAACCGGTACCCCTTGCAGTGCAAGGCAGACTCTTTACGCATTGGACCACCAGGGAAGCTCAGGGGAATAGATTCTTTATGTCTGTCAGGATCAGGTGTACGAAGTCCAACTATCTGGAGAAAGAGTGATTTGAGGTGGGTTTTTTTTCAGAAAAATGGGAATATTATAGGATCAGAGGAAGTAAGGTGCACACATGGAAGCATCTACAACGGAAAGGTTTCTTGAGAACTAGAAGCAGCCTGAAATTGCTAGATGCCGTGGTACAAGTGTGAGGGATTCAGCCAATGTGGCTGCAGAAGGGTTATCAGGAATTGGGCATGAGAATTTTAAAATTTCATGCTATGGAGTTTAGGCATTATGCCATAGGTAATGGTGAAATGTTTCAAGGAGGGAATAACTTGGACAGTTCTGTGCTCCATAGCACTGTTTCAGTTGGCTTAAGCTCACTGAAGCTATGATAACAAAAGACCTCAAAATCGAAATGATTTATTATTTCAAGATATATTTCTAGCATATATCATGTATTCATTATGGGTCGTGTGCAACCCTGTTTTATGCCACTCTCTCTGAAATCCAAACTCACAAAATTGCTTATTTTGGGCAGTTTGGTGACAAAAGCAGAGAAACAGACATCAAAAACATGAGCTTGTATGTATGCAAAATACCTCCTAGAAATGGCATTCGTTACATTTATGTATATTTCATTGGAAAGGTAAATTACATGTCCACTTGAGGTACATGTGAGCATATATATAATCTTCCCTCAGGGAAAATAACTGGAGGTGGGGCTGGGAGGACAGCAAGTATTCTGAGCAACTGTCTGGACAATAGAGGATCATATGTGACCATTTTAGATGTGAGAAAACCTCACTAATAAATAATTAGGAGGTAGGCTAGAATAAATTAGAGACAGCTCTGAATGAGTGATATGGTATAAATTATAGTTTTGATATTCTCAAGTAAATACAGAAGCACAAAACAAGCAAAAACATATGGCATGGATAGATTTCCTTGATGAGAATAATTATCATATTATTACTGCTGATAATCATAGCTGAACCTGCACTGAGACTCAGCATCTTTTCATTTAACAATGGAGGTACATTCTCCCATTCAGTTCTTAGGGCCATCCCAGGAGGCATGCAATATCATTGGCATTGTTCCCAGTTTTCAGAGCAAAAAATAAATGTTCAGGAATTATCCCATGGTCAGACGGTAAAGAAGGTGATTTGAGGTGGGTTTTTTTCAGAAAAATGGGAATATTATAGGATCAGAGGAAGTAAGGTGCACACATGGAAGCATCTACAACGGAAAGGTTTCTTGAGAACTAGAAGCAGCCTGAAATTGCTAGATGCCGTGGTACAAGTGTGAGGGATTCAGCCAATGTGGCTGCAGAAGGGTTATCAGGAATTGGGCATGAGAATTTTAAAATTTCATGCTATGGAGTTTAGGCATTATGCCATAGGTAATGGTGAAATGTTTCAAGGAGGAATAACTTGGACAGTTCTGTGCTCCATAGCACTGTTTCAGTTGGCTTAAGCTCACTGAAGCTATGATAACAAAAGACCTCAAAATCGAAATGATTTATTATTTCAAGATATATTTCTAGCATATATCATGTATTCATTATGGGTCGTGTGCAACCCTGTTTTATGCCACTCTCTCTCTGAAATCCAAACTCACAAAATTGCTTATTTTGGGCAGTTTGGTGACAAAAGCAGAGAAACAGACATCAAAAACATGAGCTTGTATGTATGCAAAATACCTCCTAGAAATGGCATTCGTTACATTTATGTATATTTCATTGGAAAGGTAAATTACATGTCCACTTGAGGTACATGTGAGCATATATATAATCTTCCCTCAGGGAAAATAACTGGAGGTGGGGCTGGGAGGACAGCAAGTATTCTGAGCAACAGTCTGGACAATAGAGGATCATATGTGACCATTTTAGATGTGAGAAAACCTCACTAATAAATAATTAGGAGGTAGGCTAGAATAAATTAGAGACAGCTCTGAATGAGTGATATGGTATAAATTATAGTTTTGATATTCTCAAGTAAATACAGAAGCACAAAACAAGCAAAAACATATGGCATGGATAGATTTCCTTGATGAGAATAATTATCATATTATTACTGCTGATAATCATAGCTGAACCTGCACTGAGACTCAGCATCTTTTCATTTAACAATGGAGGTACATTCTCCCATTCAGTTCTTAGGGCCATCCCAGGAGGCATGCAATATCATTGGCATTGTTCCCAGTTTTCAGAGCAGAAAATAAATGTTCAGGGAAATCCACGAAATAGTCCCAAGTTGCCGTGACTAAGTGACAGATCTGAACTCAAACAGGAGAGGCTCTTCCCTCAAAACTAATAGACCTAAGTGGACAAAATCTTTCACCTACGGAATTTAATCACTGCTCTAACAACATAATCCATCTGAAAACTTTCTTAATAGTTCTTTTTTCTTCTAGGATAATTTAAAGGTAAACATCAGCTCTTCTCAGTCATACTTATCACAAATTCTAAATCAGTGAGGTCTAATGCCATAGTATGAAAATGGGAGGTTAAACTCTTTCAACTGCATACATATTTGAAGATCAGCTATGAAATTATTTTTTACCAGCTCATGAAGATTTATAACATGCATTTATCAGAAGCTAGTTCAGCCAATTCCTAAATAGAACACTGTGCTTTCCTCTATGTTCTTGTTGGTTTTATTAGAAAACACTAGCTTCCCTCTGTCTGGAATCAGCATTTTGTCAGATACCTGGTCCGTGTGCTTTGTCAGAAAATATCCAGTCAAAATGAATTTAAACATTCCTCGAACCCACTTCACCTAGTAAAAATTAACTGCAAAGGTTGTGATTGCTTTATAAAGATCCCTTTACAAAAAGTAAAAGGAGAAAATCAGTCAGTCTGCCTCTTTATAAAAAACCATGCAGACCCCGATTCCTCTTTTTTCTGACATTTACATACAAGAGAAAGGAGACAGTACAATGTAGTAGAGAAGCTCCAGTGTTCAGAAGACTAGAGATGAGCATTCTAATTCTGGATCTCCCTCTGCGTTACTGTGTGAATGTGGGTCAGTTAGACTCCCTGGACTACAGGAACCCTGTGTAGAAAAAGAGGGTCAGGTAGACGATGCTAGATCTCTCTTACAATTCTAATATTTTGTTTAACAAAACAGAATCCATTGATTCATATAATGCTTGGTGTATCTACCAAAAATAATTCCAGGTGTTCAAAGAATAAAGTTCAGAACATCCACGAAATAGTCCCACTGAGACTCAGCATCTTTTCATTTAACAATGGAGGTACATTCTCCCATTCAGTTCTTAGGGCCATCCCAGGAGGCATGCAATATCATTAGCATTGTTCCCAGTTTTCAGAGCAGAAAATAAATGTTCAGGGAAATCCACGAAATAGTCCCAAGTTGCCGTGACTAAGTGACAGATCTGAACTCAAACAGGAGAGGCTCTTCCCTCAAAACTAATAGACCTAAGTGGACAAAATCTTTCACCTACGGAATTTAATCACTGCTCTAACAACATAATCCATCTGAAAACTTTCTTAATAGTTCTTTTTTCTTCTAGGATAATTTAAAGGTAAACATCAGCTCTTCTCAGTCATACTTATCACAAATTCTAAATCAGTGAGGTCTAATGCCATAGTATGAAAATGGGAGGTTAAACTCTTTCAACTGCATACATATTTGAAGATCAGCTATGAAATTATTTTTTACCAGCTCATGAAGATTTATAACATGCATTTATCAGAAGCTAGTTCAGCCAATTCCTAAATAGAACACTGTGCTTTCCTCTATGTTCTTGTTGGTTTTATTAGAAAACACTAGCTTCCCTCTGTCTGGAATCAGCATTTTGTCAGATACCTGGTCCGTGTGCTTTGTCAGAAAATATCCAGTCAAAATGAATTTAAACATTCCTCGAACCCACTTCACCTAGTAAAAATTAACTGCAAAGGTTGTGATTGCTTTATAAAGATCCCTTTACAAAAAGTAAAAGGAGAAAATCAGTCAGTCTGCCTCTTTATAAAAAACCATGCAGACCCCGATTCCTCTTTTTTCTGACATTTACATACAAGAGAAAGGAGACAGTACAATGTAGTAGAGAAGCTCCAGTGTTCAGAAGACTAGAGATGAGCATTCTAATTCTGGATCTCCCTCTGCGTTACTGTGTGAATGTGGGTCAGTTAGACTCCCTGGGCTGCAGGAACCCTGTGTAGAAAAGGAGGGTCAGGTAGACGCTGCTAGATCTCTCTTACAATTCTAATATTTTGTTTAACAAAACAGAATCCATTGATTCATATAATGCTTGGTGTATCTACCAAATTAGTTTTGGATAAGTGGCTACTCAGTTCCAGGCCCTGTGGAGTTGCCAAAAATAGAAAGCCAGATAAGACATGATCAGCTTTTGCCCTTGCCCTCTATGACCTCACAGACAGTGCAGGAAGGGAGGCAGCAAAAATACTGCTCTTAGCACAGTGCAAGTGTAATGTTGGGGCACAAAGGAGAGGACAGAGAGGGAACACCAAGGGACTTGTATCCATGTCAAAATTTGTTACAGCACAAGGCCTTGTAGAGTAGCCACCTCCTCCAAGCACCACCTTTGCCTTTGGCAAGCTAAACATTCCCCAATATTCTTCACTCTTCCTGCATGCTTTGTACATACACCATCTTATTATCACTTCCATTTAGCTATGAGGAAAGTGAAGGTCAGAGACTGAGTCACCCAAAACTGCATAAGTATAAATTAGTAGAGTGGCCTCTGAGACCCCATCGTCTGACCCTAAAACCCATGTTTTTATCTCCCAGGCAAGCTTTGTGAGTGTGTACATTTTGAACACCTTATGGATTATTTTTCCTCTGTGTCATGGATTCCCTTGTATAATTTCTAAAGACTTTAGATGTAGTTTTGCCACTGACTGACGAGATCAACTACATGTTCCATATATATATTTTTTTAACTGTAAGATCCAGTTCCCTGCTTGTTAAGAACTTGACTCCATCAGCTTTAATGAAGATTTTGTTTAGAAGACTGAGGTGTTGGTAACACTGTGGAGTTACAGAGAGACTGGCAGGAAACATTTTGCATTTGCCTTCAGACCAGAGAAGGCAGTGTTCAGAATAGAAAACAAGTGGTTCCCTTTTGGCATTTTCACTCTTGGATTAACTTTGCTGAGATGGATGCACAATCTCACTTCCAGGCCACTTCACAAAAACCCCTTCAAGTGCAAAAGAAAATGATTCTTTGAGAAGTCAGAGAAAAAGAGTGTGAAAAAAAGAATTTGAGTGTTAAAAATTGCCTATCCCAGGAGCCTTCTTCAGATTCACTAGCTAAAGTACTTGGAGCTTGAAGCAGCATCTGTAGGGGCTGTGGTCAGATGGAAATGCAATAAAATGTAAAGACAAATACAAATTTAGCTCTCTAAAATCTATTTCAGTGTCTCACAAAAATCCTCCAAGGTCCTTGTACTTAGTTATTTCAAACAGGCATGGGCAACCTTTCTCATTTCTTTTCTCATGCTCCTGAGTGTCTGTGTCAAGGACTTCCGATGATGTGGAGGTGGGGGTTTCACTGAAGGTTTCTCAGCCACCAGTTCCTTGCCTCCTCGATGTATATAAATAGGAAGATTGGAAAGGAAAGCCCTCCTCCCATTCTGCCAGTCCTAGAATCACCCTTAAAGGCTCTCTGCACTGGAGATTCAATGTGTGAACTGCTCACAAGATGGCACAGGGCCTGCTTTATTGACTTGAAGCAAAAGCTTCACTTAGCACTTTTCTAAACAACTAACTCCACATTTTTGCTTCTAAATTAAAAGATGTAAAGGATCAATAAGAATATTGCGAAATATAGTTGTAAAAATCACATCCAATATTTTTCCATGCTTACTATAGCCTGGTGCAGTATTACATGCTTTGCATATACAGTTACCATAGTGAGCTAGTATCTTTACCACTTTGCTTTTTTCTATATATAAGGTAATTTAACTTTTCTTTAAGTTAACTAGCTTTACTAGGGTCACCAAGAAATAGCCAGGCTTTCTAACCCCAAACTGAAATTATCCATTATGTATTCCTTGACCCAGATAGTGACCATCACAGGTCACAGTCAAAAAATGATGCATCTTTAGGGACCAGTTGGATAGAGGAGCCTTGGGGGCTACAGTCCACAGGGTTGCAAGAGTCAGACACGACTTAGCGACTGAACCTCCACCATCATGCTTTTCATAGGGAAGGAAAGAAAAGCCCAGCATAGAGGCTGCATAAGAGAGAACATTAAGTATGCCCTCAACCACCTTGTCTTCTCCAGTCCTGATTCTAACACTTACTAAAAACCCCTTCAAGTGCAAAAGAAAATGATTCTTTGAGAAGTCAGAGAAAAAGAGTGTGAAAAAAAGAATTTGAGTGTTAAAAATTGCCTATCCCAGGAGCCTTCTTCAGATTCACTAGCTAAAGTACTTGGAGCTTGAAGCAGCATCTGTAGGGGCTGTGGTCAGATGGAAATGCAATAAAATGTAAAGACAAATACAAATTTAGCTCTCTAAAATCTATTTCAGTGTCTCAAAAAAATCCTCCAAGGTCCTTGTACTTAGTTATTTCAAACAGGCATGGGCAACCTTTCTCATTTCTTTTCTCATGCTCCTGAGTGTCTGTGTCAAGGACTTCCGATGATGTGGAGGTGGGGGTTTCACTGAAGGTTTCTCAGCCACCAGTTCCTTGCCTCCTCGATGTATATAAATAGGAAGATTGGAAAGGAAAGCCCTCCTCCCATTCTGCCAGTCCTAGAATCACCCTTAAAGGCTCTCTGCACTGGAGATTCAATGTGTGAACTGCTCACAAGATGGCACAGGGCCTGCTTTATTGACTTGAAGCAAAAGCTTCACTTAGCACTTTTCTAAACAACTAACTCCACATTTTTGCTTCTAAATTAAAAGATGTAAAGGATCAATAAGAATATTGCGAAATATAGTTGTAAAAATCACATCCAATATTTTTCCATGCTTACTATAGCCTGGTGCAGTATTACATGCTTTGCATATACAGTTACCATAGTGAGCTAGTATCTTTACCACTTTGCTTTTTTCTATATATAAGGTAATTTAACTTTTCTTTAAGTTAACTAGCTTTACTAGGGTCACCAAGAAATAGCCAGGCTTTCTAACCCCAAACTGAAATTATCCATTATGTATTCCTTGACCCAGATAGTGACCATCACAGGTCACAGTCAAAAAATGATGCATCTTTAGGGACCAGTTGGATAGAGGAGCCTTGGGGGCTACAGTCCACAGGGTTGCAAGAGTCAGACACGACTTAGCGACTGAACCTCCACCATCATGCTTTTCATAGGGAAGGAAAGAAAAGCCCAGCATAGAGGCTGCATAAGAGAGAACATTAAGTATGCCCTCAACCACCTTGTCTTCTCCAGTCCTGATTCTAACACTTACTCTTTGTGACCCTGGAAATGCTACTTAGTAACTCCCCACCTCGATTTTCTAATGTGTGACATAGGTGTATTAGGGAACCAATCTGCCTCTTGATGTCTTCTCTGGACCCAGATTCACCTTTAAGCGTATCCATTCCTCTTCAGTGCCTGTTTGCGTTATAATGTAACTGTTAACTGATTTCCTTACAAAAACTTTCCTTTCAGGATCTTGATACTTCTTGTATATATAACGAATCAACACCATTCCAAGCCATTTAAGATATAGATTATACTTCACACATTTCTCCAGGGTTCAAATCCTTTCTTATATTTTTTCCTCAGTAGAAAAGAAAATACTATTATTTTATGAATGCATAGGTGCTGTGGACACAGTACTAGATTTGTTAGCTTCAAATCTAATTTCATTTATGTTCTTAGTTATTACATAAGGAGTTAACATTATCCCCCCAATTTAAAGATAAGGAAGCTAGAGCTAAGAGTTTGTAAAAACAGTAAATTTGCATAATGTCTAAGTGATAAAATTGGAATTCAGACTCATATTTTTGTTTTAAAATCATAGGCTCTTTCCCCTGATCCCATTGTCTCAGGCCTATTGCCATCACACACCTAGATGGAAAACATGAAAAGTAGCGTGTCCACAGAAGGACCCAAGTGGACCCTGAGTGGTCTATACTTGATAACTGTACACTCAGAGATGTCTTTGTGCAACCATTTTCCAGAGTCATCATGCTTGCATAATGTTACTATTTTGCCTAATTCATCCTATTCTTATAGGTCCCAGAAAGGCAATAGTGACTCAGTGCCTGAGTCAAGATGAGTCCCCTGTGTTTTTAAGGAGTGAAATCCATGTTCCTTTGTGCCCTATTCCTTTTGTGGACATTAACATGTAATTTATCTTAAATATTGTAATTCACATGACAAAACTGTTCTTTAATGAAAGATAATCTTAAACATCTAAGAACAGTCTTTGCATATCCATAAATTAGCTGAGTCTTTTCATTACTGTAAAATAGGAATAATGCTCCTACATCTCACCATGAGGTTAAAGCATCCATCCATCTTCTCAGTAAGAACATTTTATACATCATGTGACCCTGTCTGTTGTCCAGAACTGTTACACACTGATTTGCAAACACCTTGTCAAAGTTAATATACATTGAATTTAAATCACATTTCATTATTAAGTCTCTTTTGTTATGGAGAACTGTGACATTTGAATTGCAAACTCAAGTATATAATCTTCATGTATATTTTCTTATATTGATATTTTCACTGAGAACAGTTGGCATTGATGTTAAAATCATTTAAGGCAGACTTCAAAGTAGTCTCCGTATGTGCTAGTAGAGAACACAAGTGATTGCTTAAATTTTACAGGAATAGTATGTGCAATGTAAGAAATTCTTAAAGGTCTCAGGGCACCTAATTAGATTTACTAAAATGTGTAAATCTTAAAAAAAAAAAAAAAAAAAAAAAAAACTATTAGAAAAATATCATACCAACGTAAGAAATACCTCAGAATGGTAAGCATAGTCACCATTAAGTTGAGAAAAAGGAGATTTTTGCTTTTATAATAGTAGAGATTTTCACAAGAGACCCTTTAGTGGGCTTAATTATAGTTAAATTAGGTAAATACATAATAATATTGGATGAAGATAATTTTATTCTCTTCACAATGTACTTTAAACTTATTTATAATAAATAAAATATATGTTAACATTTTTAAAAATGCTTATTAAAACTCTATATGCCTGAATTGATTGTTATCTGCTGGTTGTCTCAACAGTTCATTGAGTTACCTCCCAAAAATCAGCATCTGTGTGTGTCTGTGTGTGTGTGAGTGTGTGCTGATGTTGTCTTTTTACCGGAAAGGAAATCCTGCAGTCTCTTTCCTGAAATGGACTGAACCCTGGTCTCTAGGTCTCTGATACTTGAGTTTCAGGTGTAGCTGACAGCAGGCTCTGTTGCTGGGTCCCACTGTGGTCTGTGCTGGATCTCACTCCTGTCTTTGCTAAGACTCAGCATCAGTACCCAGCCTCTAGGCCTCAGACTTCAAAAGCCCCAGTGGACAGGCCATAATGATTAAGTGGTAATATGATAAAAGTAGCCATTATTGGCACTTGCTGGACATTCCACCCTGAGTACCGGATGCCTTCTTGGCAACCCTGCCAGTGTTATGGAAAGCATCCATCCATCTTCTCCGTAAGAACATTTTATACATCATGTGACCCTGTCTGTTGTCCAGAACTGTTACACACTGATTTGCAAACACCTTGTCAAAGTTAATATACATTGAATTTAAATCACATTTCATTATTAAGTCTCTTTTGTTATGGAGAACTGTGACATTTGAATTGCAAACTCAAGTATATAATCTTCATGTATATTTTCTTATATTGATATTTTCACTGAGAACAGTTGGCATTGATGTTAAAATCATTTAAGGCAGACTTCAAAGTAGTCTCCCTATGTGCTAGTAGAGAACACAAGTGATTGCTTAAATTTTACAGGAATAGTATGTGCAATGTAAGAAATTCTTAAAGGTCTCAGGGCACATAATTAGATTTACTAAAATGTGTAAATCTTAAAAAAAAAAAAAAAAAAAAAACTATTAGAAAAATATCATACCAACGTAAGAAATACCTTAGAATGGTAAGCATAGTCACCATTAAGTTGAGAAAAAGGAGATTTTTGCTTTTATAATAGTAGAGATTTTCACAAGAGACCCTTTAGTGGGCTTAATTATAGTTAAATTAGGTAAATACATAATAATATTGGATGAAGATGATTTTATTCTCTTCACAATGTACTTTAAACTTATTTATAATAAATAAAATATATGTTAACATTTTTAAAAATGCTTATTAAAACTCTATATGCCTGAATTGATTGTTATCTGCTGGTTGTCTCAACAGTGCATTGAGTTACCTCCAAACATCAGCATCTGTGTGTGTCTGTGTGTGTGTGAGTGTGTGCTGATGTTGTCTTTTTACCGGAAAGGAAATCCTGCAGTCTCTTTCCTGAAATGGACTGAACCCTGGTCTCTAGGTCTCTGATACTTGAGTTTCAGGTGTAGCTGACAGCAGGCTCTGTTGCTGGGTCCCACTGTGGTCTGTGCTGGATCTCACTCCTGTCTTTGCTAAGACTCAGCATCAGTACCCAGCCTCTAGGCCTCAGGCTTCAAAAGCCCCAGTGGACAGGCCATAATGATTAAGTGGTAATATGATAAAAAGTAGCATTATTCATCAATGGTGATGTTGGCACTTGCTGGACATTCCACCCTGAGTACCGGATGCTGCCTTCTTGGCAACCCTGCCAGTGTTGTCATCTATATTTCCTAGAAGAGGAAAGGTTAGTGAGGCTAACTGATGAGTCCCAAAAGTACTTTTTGTAAATAGTACAGTCAGCAATTGTCCTCAAACCAGTCTAACTCTTGAAGCCATGCTCTTTGTAATTATAAGACAAAAATTATTATGCATGCAGATTTTTTTGGATTGAGCATGGCAACCCTTTGTTCAGTCAATTATACATGGTTTTGGGATCAAAAATATCTGGGTACTTATTACATGTGAACCAATTTCATGCCCAAATTTACCATTACAAGCCCTACTTATCATTCAGTCTACTTAAAAATTCATATTTGTCTGTTCAGTACCAAGCTACCTATTAGAAATGTAGGAAAGCTTATTTTATGACACTGGCAGTGGTTACAAGACTGCAGGTTGAAACAGTGGTGTAAATTATGCAAAAGTGGTGAGGAATATGATCAGTGTGTGCATGAAAACAACTTGTTTCATTGGTTGGCTGTCACAATGACATATGAGCTGATAGGCCAATTGGAAAACTGCTCTACTATGAGGTTAATTATCAACACTCCCAACTAATGTGATGGAGAATAGGGTCATGACTTTGAAAACTAGCTTCCTGTACCCTTGAAACAAACAGGTTTTGTCAGTGGTCTGTATGTTCATAATCAAAGCATCACTTAAAGCAAGCACCCATTGATAGCAAACTTGAATTTTAATCTTAAAGATTCAGAAGATCTGAAGATTTGTATTTTTAAACATATGACAAAAACAATTCCATTGGGTCAGATTTTTAGTGTAGATGAAAGTAGTTGAAAGGAAATTGTAAATTGACTAGGAAATCTTTGCTTTCTGATCAAACATAGGTTAAAAGCTTGGCATTGTGACTTTTTGCTTTGTTATCTTGATTTATTTACAAATCTCTCAAAGCTTCTATTTTCTACCTGTAAAGTGAATATAATAATACTTATATCCCTGAGACAATACAAGGATTAAATTAGATAATGTAATGTAAAAACCTTGTGTTTCCAGCATTAAGGAAATACTAGATCATCAATAATAGAAGTTGCTACTCTAAATAAACATGAAAAAAATCCATTTTCTTATCCACAACCTGTCACTCTTAACTTATTAACATATCTTCTTCTGAATATCTTTTATATGGTTGATTTTCATTGTTTAAATAATTCTACAAGCTTTATTTTATTTTATAGTAAAATATAGTTACTGTACAATATCATGTATTACAGGTGTATGACAGTGAGTCAATTTTTAAAGGTTAAACTCCACATATAGTTATTAAGTATCAACTGTATTCTGCATGTTGTACAATATATCTTTGTAGTTTATTTTAGACCTAAGAGTCTACCTTTTATTTCCATAGGCGTATATGATCTTTCACTCCTCCACTGGAAGCTCTAGTGTATTCTTTATATGTGATTCTGCCGCTTTTTTGTTCTGTTCACTAGTTTCTTGTATTTTTTAGTTCCTCACACATGTAATATCATATAGCATTTATCTTTCTCTTTTGAGCGTATTGCCTTTCATGTCCATCCGTGTTGCTGCAAATGGCAAAAAAAATCATTCTTTCTTATGGATGAATAGTATTCCATTGTGTGTGTGTGTGTGTGTGTGTGTGTGTGTTTGTGTATCCTGATTCTTCTTTATCAAATTTTGATGCTGTTGGTGTTTATGTTTGGACTGTTACTAATAATGAGCTGTTAATTGGGTGAGTTTTTCAATGTCTTGGAAACTGGAAATAATGAGGCTGTGAACGTTAGGGTGCATTTATCTTTTTCAAGTTAGAATTTTTTCCAGATATATATCCAGGAGTTGAATGACTGGGCCATAAAATTTTAAACAAAGTTCAGAAGATCTTAAAAAAAAAAGGCTTTAGTGTAGATGAAAGTAGTTGAAAGGAAATTGTAAATTGACTAGGAAATCTTTGCTTTCTGATCAAACATAGGTTAAAAGCTTGGCATTGTGACTTTTTGCTTTGTTATCTTGATTTATTTACAAATCTCTCAAAGCTTCTATTTTCTACCTGTAAAGTGAATATAATAATACTTATATCCCTGAGACAATACAAGGATTAAATTAGATAATGTAATGTAAAAACCTTGTGTTTCCAGCATTAAGGAAATACTAGATCATCAATAATAGAAGTTGCTACTCTAAATAAACATGAAAAAAAATCCATTTTCTTATCCACAACCTGTCACTCTTAACTTATTAACATATCTTCTTCTGAATATCTTTTATATGGTTGATTTTCATTGTTTAAATAATTCTACAAGCTTTATTTTATTTTATAGTAAAATATAGTTACTGTACAGTATCATGTATTACAGGTGTATGACAGTGAGTCAATTTTTAAAGGTTAAACTCCACATATAGTTATTAAGTATCAATTGTATTCTGCATGTTGTACAATATATCTTTGTAGTTTATTTTAGACCTAAGAGTCTACCTTTTATTTCCCTAGGCGTATATGATCTTTCACTCCTCCACTGGAAGCTCTAGTGTATTCTTTATATGTGATTCTGCCGCTTTTTTGTTCTGTTCACTAGTTTCTTGTATTTTTTAGTTCCTCACACATGTAATATCATATAGCATTTATCTTTCTCTGTCTGATTTATTTCACTGAGCGGATTGCCTTTCATGTCCATCCGTGTTGCTGCAAATGGCAAAAAAATCATTCTTTCTTATGGATGAATAGTATTCCATTGTGTGTGTGTGTGTGTGTGTGTGTGTTTGTGTATCCTGATTCTTCTTTATCATTTATCTGTTGATGGACTGTTAGGCTGTTTCCATGTCTTGGAAACTGGAAATAATGAGGCTGTGAACGTTAGGGTGCATGTATCTTTTTCAAGTTAGAATTTTTTCCAGATATATATCCAGGAGTTGAATGACTGGGCCATATGGTTCTTTTAGCATTTTTTTGTTTTAATTTTTTGAGAAGTTTCTATATCACTTTTTTTTTTTTTTTAAAGATTTATTTATTTATTTATTTTGGGCGGGGGTCGGGTTGGGGAGGGAGGGGTGCGGGCGGGCCACTTCTATTGGTCTTTCATTTCTCTATTTTCATCCATCTTTGTTCTTTGGCTCGTGTGGGCCTCCCATCGTGGTGGCGTCTGTTGTTGCAGAGCACTGGCTCTGGGCGCATGCGCTCCAGAGCTCCGGCTCAGTAATTGGACACATTGGTCCAGCCGCTCCATGGCACGTGGGATCCTCCCAGGCCAGGGATCGAACTGGCGCCCCTTGCACTGTAAGGCGGTGTCCCCACCCACTGGACCACCAGGGGAAGCCCTCTATATCGCCTTTTAAACTGGTTTCACGAATTTATATGCCCACCAGCAGTATAGGAAGGTTCCTTTTTCTCCTTATCTTTGCCAACGTTTATTACTGGTGTTCTTTTTGATGATAGTCATTCTGGCAGGTGTGAAGTAATGTCACGCTTGATTTTGATTTGATTTTCCCTGATGATTAGCAGTGCTGAGCATCTTTTCATGTGCCTCTTAACCATCTGCATTCCCTCTGTGGGACAATTTCTATTAGATTATCCTGTCCTTTTTTTAATTTGGACCTCTTTTATTGGTTTTTCATTTATTTATTTTCATCCATCTTTATTCTTTGGACTGTGTGGGCCTCCCATAGCAGTGGCCTCTCTCATTGCAGAGCACCAGCTCTGGGCACAAGCTCCCCAGAGCGCTGACTTGTGAGTGGACACACTGGTCCAGCCACTCCATGGCTCTTGGCATCTTCCTGGGCCAGGGATTGAACCTGTGTCTCTTGCAGTGGAAGGCAGACTCTTTACCCACTGGAACACCAGGGAAGCCCCCTGTCCATTTATTAATCAAAAAAAATAATGTTGAATTGTATGAGCTATTTATATATATTGAATATTAATCTTTCATTGATCACATCATTTGCAAATACCTTGTATTCAGTAGGTTGCCTTCTCATTTTTTGATGGTTTCCTTTACCACACAAAAGCTTTAAAGTCAATTATGTCCCATTTGTTTATTTTTGCTTGTATTTCCCTTAGTTTATAGAAGATGGATCAAACAAACGTTGATACAGTATTTTTCAAAATGCATCTGTGTTTTGCTCTAAGCATTTTATAGTATCTAGTCTTACATTTAGGTCTTCAATGCATTTTGAGTTTATTTTTGTGTGTGATGTTAGTGATCTTGTAATTCCATTATTTTGCATGCAGTTGTTCAGTTTTCCCATCACTTCTTACTGAAGAGACTGTCTTTTCTCCATTGCATATTTTCATCTCCTCTGTTATAGATTAATTTACCGTAAGTGTGTGATTTTATTTCTGAGATCTCTATTGTGTTCCATTGGTCTACATTTATTTTGCTGTGCCGATAACATATTATTTTGACTACTGTAGCTTTGTAGTATAATCAGAAGTCAAAGAGTGTAATTCTGCTGGCTCTGTTTCTCTTTCTTAAGATTGTTTTGGCTAGTCAGGGTCTTTTTTCTTTTTTTTTTTCTACACACTGAAAACAAACTATCAGAAAGAGATATTAAGGAAATAATCACCTTTGCCTTCATATCAGAAAGAATAAAACACCTAGAAATAAATATGTCCTCTGTAAAAGTCCTGTCCTAGGAAAACTATAAGACCCTTATGAAAGAAATTGATGGAAAAATATACCAGAAAGAATAAAACACCTAGAAATAAATATCCTTTATTGGACCCTTTTATTGGTATTTCATTTATTTATTTTCATCCATCTTTATTCTTTGGACTGTGTGGGCCTCCCATAGCAGTGGCCTCTCTCATTGCAGAGCACCAGCTCTGGGCACAAGCTCCCCAGAGCGCTGACTTGTGAGTGGACACACTGGTCCAGCCACTCCATGGCTCTTGGCATCTTCCTGGGCCAGGGATTGAACCTGTGTCCCTTGCAGTGGAAGGCAGACTCTTTACCCACTGGAACACCAGGGAAGCCCCCTGTCCATTTATTAATCAAAAAAAATAATGTTGAGTTGTATGAGCTATTTATATATATTGAATATTAATCTTTCATTGATCACATCATTTGCAAATACCTTGTATTCAGTAGGTTGCCTTCTCATTTTTTGATGGTTTCCTTTACCACACAAAAGCTTTAAAGTCAATTATGTCCCATTTGTTTATTTTTGCTTGTATTTCCCTTAGTTTATAGAAGATGGATCAAACAAACGTTGATACAGTATTTTTCAAAATGCATCTGTGTTTTGCTCTAAGCATTTTATAGTATCTAGTCTTACATTTAGGTCTTCAATGCATTTTGAGTTTATTTTTGTGTGTGATGTTAGTGATCTTGTAATTCCATTATTTTGCATGCAGTTGTTCAGTTTTCCCATCACTTCTTACTGAAGAGACTGTCTTTTCTCCATTGCATATTTTCATCTCCTCTGTTATAGATTAATTTACCGTAAGTGTGTGATTTTATTTCTGAGATCTCTATTGTGTTCCATTGGTCTACATTTATTTTGCTGTGCCGATAACATATTATTTTGACTACTGTAGCTTTGTAGTATAATCAGAAGTCAAAGAGTGTAATTCTGCTGGCTCTGTTTCTCTTTCTTAAGATTGTTTTGGCTAGTCAGGGTCTTTTTTCTTTTTTTTTTTCTACACACTGAAAACAAACTATCAGAAAGAGATATTAAGGAAATAATCACCTTTGCCTTCATATCAGAAAGAATAAAACACCTAGAAATAAATATGTCCTCTGTAAAAGTCCTGTCCTAGGAAAACTATAAGACCCTTATGAAAGAAATTGATGGAAAAATATACCTTGTTGTTTGATTGGAAGAGTTTATATTGTTACATTGACCGTACTACCCAAGGCAATCTACAGATTCAAAGTAATTACTATTGAAATACCAATGACATTTTTAACATAATTAGAACAAATAATTTTCAATCTTATATAGAAATTCAAATCTTATTTTTACCTGAAATTTGAATTGCATTGATACAATAAACATTTTCCCCTGTGTTTTATTGAAATGAAAATCACATGACATAAAATTAACCATTTTAAAGTGAACAACTCATATATTAAGTATATTCACAATGCAGTCAAGACCAAAATATTTTTCTTATCTCAAAATGAAATCTGCTATACATTATGCAATTGATTGCCTTTTCTCACTCCTCCAGCCTCTTTCAACCTACCACCAATCTGCTTTCTGTATCTGTGGATTCTGAATATTTAACATAAATGGAGTTACACAATATGTGACTGTTGTTAAGGTTCATCCAGATTGCAAAATATGTCAGTATTCATTCTTTTTTCAGCTAAATAATATTGCATTGTATGTAATACTACAATTTATCTATTTATTTTTTTATGAACATTTGGGTGTTTTTCACCTTTAGGCTGTTGTTAATAGAACTGTTATAAATGTGTATGTATATAGGTATTCCTTTGAATACTTATTTTCACTTATTTTGGATATATAATCAAAACTGTAATCAGTGTGGTGATCTTATGTTTAACTTTTTAAGAAGCAACCAAACCGTTTTCTACAGTGGCTACATAATTTTACATTTCTATAAGTAATGCAATTTCTCCAGTCTCTCATCAATACATGTTATTTTATTCTTTATTTTTTACTGTAGCTGTCCTGCTAAACTTGAAGTGGTTTCTCATTTTTTTTTTGATTCATATTTATCAAATTACTGATGATGTTGAGATTCTTTTCATGTGTTTGTTGTCTATTTGTATATTTTCTTTGGAGAAATACCTACTTTAGACCTTTGTTCATTTTCTAAAAAAAAAAAAAAATCAAATAAACTATTTTTGTAATTTATTTTTTTGGCTGCCATTAGGCATATGGGATCTTAGTTCCATGATCAGGGGCTGGACTTGTGGTCTCTGCTTAGGAAGCATGAAATCTTAACCAGTGGACCAAGACCTTTGCCCATTTTTGAGCTTTTGTATGTTGTTGTTGAATTTTCAAAGTAATTTATATATTCTTAATACTCTAGCCTTACCACATATAAGGTTTTCAAATATTATGTCCTATTCTGTATGTTTTTTTAACTTTCTTGGTAATATTTCATTATTTTAAAATATTTATTTGTGTCTCTCAAAGAAGACTTCTAAAATTTTAATGTATTCAGAATATTCAAAATAATAAGTATAAAAAAGCATTATACCTCAAGATGAAATACCTAAATATCCAACCATAATGATGTTAAATTAAATATTGTGAATCTATATTCAATATGAAATAGTTATCTGTTATTTAGACTGCTAAAATAAATTACTATGTTAAATAATATCAACCTGGGATCTTAAAATGAAGGGATTTTTTTTTTCAAATGTTATAAAACCCAATGAAATTAACTTCCTATTGTTTTCAGCCACCCTCCTAGTGTCCAGAATGACTTATTGGTTATTGCATGCGTATTTTGCATGCACGGTATGTGTGTGGAATGGTTATTAGCATGGGCTTATAAAGCTCTTTTTAGTACTGTGTATGCACTAAGTCACTTCAGTCATGTCTGATTCTTTATGATGCTATGGACTCTAGCCCACCAGGCTCCTCTGACAATGGGATTCTCTAGGCAAAAATACCAGAGGGCTCCTCTGACCAATGGGAATTCCTCATTACTTAAAAAATTTTACATTTCTTAAGCAACCAAACCGTTTTCTACAGTGGCTACATAATTTTACATTTCTATAAGTAATGCAATTTCTCCAGTCTCTCATCAATACATGTTATTTTATTCTTTATTTTTTACTGTAGCTGTCCTGCTAAACTTGAAGTGGTTTCTCATTTTTTTTTTGATTCATATTTATCAAATTACTGATGATGTTGAGATTCTTTTCATGTGTTTGTTGTCTATTTGTATATTTTCTTTGGAGAAATACCTACTTTAGACCTTTGTTCATTTTCTAAAAAAAAAAAAAAATCAAATAAACTATTTTTGTAATTTATTTTTTTGGCTGCCATTAGGCATATGGGATCTTAGTTCCATGATCAGGGGCTGGACTTGTGGTCTCTGCTTAGGAAGCATGAAATCTTAACCAGTGGACCAAGACCTTTGCCCATTTTTGAGCTTTTGTATGTTGTTGTTGAATTTTCAAAGTAATTTATATATTCTTAATACTCTAGCCTTACCACATATAAGGTTTTCAAATATTATGTCCTATTCTGTATGTTTTTTTAACTTTCTTGGTAATATTTCATTATTTTAAAATATTTATTTGTGTCTCTCAAAGAAGACTTCTAAAATTTTAATGTATTCAGAATATTCAAAATAATAAGTATAAAAAAGCATTATACCTCAAGATGAAATACCTAAATATCCAACCATAATGATGTTAAATTAAATATTGTGAATCTATATTCAATATGAAATAGTTATCTGTTATTTAGACTGCTAAAATAAATTACTATGTTAAATAATATCAACCTGGGATCTTAAAATGAAGGGATTTTTTTTTTCAAATGTTATAAAACCCAATGAAATTAACTTCCTATTGTTTTTCAGCCACCCTCCTAGTGTCCAGAATGACTTATTGGTTATTGCATGCGTATTTTGCATGCACGGTATGTGTGTGGAATGGTTATTAGCATGGGCTTATAAAGCTCTTTTTAGTACTGTGTATGCACTAAGTCACTTCAGTCATGTCTGATTCTTTATGATGCTATGGACTCTAGCCCACCAGGCTCCTCTGACAATGGGATTCTCTAGGCAAAAATACCAGAGTGGGCTGCTGTGCCCTCCTACAGGGGATCTTCCTGACCCATGGATAGAACTTGCATCTCTTAAGTCTCCTGCATTGCCCAAGTGAAGTCTTTACCACTGGTGCAACCTGGGAAGCCCATCACATTTCCCTTTCTGTATGCAGGAACTGCTGTGCGATTAAAAAGCTGTTCCAGGGGCTTCCCTGGTGGTTCAGTGGGTAAGGACACCGCCTTGCAGTGCAGTGGGCGCCAGTTTGATCCCTGGCCTGGGAAGATCCCACGTGCCACAGAGCAGCTGGATCCATGTGTCCAACTACAGAGCCAGAGCTCTGGAGTGCATATACCCAGAGCTGGTGTTCTGCAACGAGAGAGACCACTGCAATGGGAGGCCCACACAGGCCAGAAAACAAAGATAAGTGAATGAAAGATCAATAGAAGAGGCCAAAAAAAAAGAGATAAAAACCTGTTCCAAGCCATTGTTTTAGACATTCTATGATTTGAGCTTTTTACTGACATTTCTTAGTCAGATTAGAAAGGCATTTCTCATGTTGCAATTTGTCTTTCAAATGAATGTATTCAGACACATTTTGCATTTTTTAAACTGCCAAACATTTAACTTTCCCCAGCAAAAAAAGATAATTTTTATGATTAGGTGAATATTTACTTTGTAGAGAAAGCATGGATAAGAAAGTTTTAGTATTAATTAATTTACAATTTATTAATTTATCAAATATTTATGAAACTCCCAGTGCATGCTGGAAACCATTGTTACAAGAATTCAAAAATGAAATAACCATTATATATACTCAGAAAACTTAACAAAATGCACACCTAACTGCAGTATCATCAAATTATTTCTGCATATACCAGTAAAAACACAGGGAAAAAAAATTCCCATACCTGATTGTGGAAGTCAGGAACTATTTCACAGATGAGGTAGCTTCAGCTGAGCTCCAAAGAATAAATTGCAGGTTTTTCAGATGAATAAGGGTAAAATGGAGGTGGAGGATGTCCTAAGCAGAGGTAACACCATGTACCGCAATTCAAGGAAGTGTGAGAGAATTTATGAGACAAAACTTGGTGTTGCTACAACATGAAATGAAAGAGATAGGAGCAAAATATGATCCTGGGTAGGTGAAACAGTTCATTAACATGTTAAGGTAAAGGATTAGCATAAAGTAAGACTCCAAAGCAGAGCATTTGATTTAGAAACAATAAAAGGAGTTTGTAAAGAATGCACATGTCTTCCCAATGCAAAATCCATATTCTTTTCTAACCTGATCCAATGATCTGTAAGAAAAAAAAGAAAAAAGGCACAATCAATCTGGCTTGCCAACCTAGCTAGATCCATGTTTTCTAAGATGAGTATTATTATGCACTGATTATGAAGAACAACTTTGACCTTTGCTCCAAGATGTGTTTTTGTAACTCTTGAAGCAGTTCTGTCCGGCAAACGTTTGTTTGTCACTTTGCATTAATAAAACATGGAGTCAGACAAAGAGAGAATCTCCTTTTTTCAACCAAATTCTTATCTTGAAAGTAAAGATGCTTCGATGAGTATATGTAACAAGAATTTTATATAAAATGACATGGTGAGATAATGAAGGAGTTATAGTTTCTCAGTTGTAGACAAGTTGATGCTTGCAATGAATGTAGAAAGATAGTTCTTGCAAAATGGAAAGACAGCCTATGAAACAAGAACAGGGAGATGTTTAAATAAATAAATATATGAATAAATATATGAAATGTAAATATATATTAAATAAATAAATATATGAAAATATATTCATTAAAAAGGTTGTAACAATAATTTAGGTGCTATGGGAAGAGTGATGATACTTGAGAATAGGAAAATAAATAACATAATGAAATATTGTCAGGAAAGGAATTTAGAAAACCTCCCATATTCCACAGCTAGAAAGCAAGGGAAACAAAACTTAAACACATATTAAGCTGATTCTAAAGCTGGCATTTAAACCGTGTGACTTTCTTTTATGATATAATTATAAAAATGGTGCAATATCCTAATAAAAGATTCAACATAATTTTCGAATTCGAGTCAACAGTCATGCATAAGCAGCATTCCTCTGGTCATCTCTGTTGTGGATTAGGTCTGATAAGTTCTCTAAACAAAAGTGTAGTATTTATAAGAAGAGAATATCTGTACAATTAAGTTGAGAGGAATTTTGAGACTGTGTTCAAGCTCAACAAGATAGCTTGTAATATTCCATTATCTATGTCTGGTATGGCTACTAAAGTGATAAATGAAATCTTTGCTAATGTTTTAGGAGGTCTTTAAAACCACAGTGCGTCACATAGAATTTAGCCTTTGACAATGCTAACTCTTCTGCGTTGGTGATGCCTGCGTTTAGAGCTCAGTGACTGCCAAAGGGATGAGGGTGTGGGATAGGAAACATTGTTCCAGGGATTGAGATGATCACTGGTGAAAATTCATTGTACTTCCAATGACTGATTGAAGCATAATGAAAGTTGAAGAACAACTTTGACCTTTGCTCCAAGATGTGTTTTTGTAACTCTTGAAGCAGTTCTGTCCGGCAAACGTTTGTTTGTCACTTTGCATTAATAAAACATGGAGTCAGACAAAGAGAGAATCTCCTTTTTTCAACCAAATTCTTATCTTGAAAGTAAAGATGCTTCGATGAGTATATGTAACAAGAATTTTATATAAAATGACATGGTGAGATAATGAAGGAGTTATAGTTTCTCAGTTGTAGACAAGTTGATGCTTGCAATGAATGTAGAAAGATAGTTCTTGCAAAATGGAAAGACAGCCTATGAAACAAGAACAGGGAGATGTTTAAATAAATAAATATATGAATAAATATATGAAATGTAAATATATATTAAATAAATAAATATATGAAAATATATTCATTAAAAAGGTTGTAACAATAATTTAGGTGCTATGGGAAGAGTGATGATACTTGAGAATAGGAAAATAAATAACATAATGAAATATTGTCAGGAAAGGAATTTAGAAAACCTCCCATATTCCACAGCTAGAAAGCAAGGGAAACAAAACTTAAACACATATTAAGCTGATTCTAAAGCTGGCATTTAAACCGTGTGACTTTCTTTTATGATATAATTATAAAAATGGTGCAATATCCTAATAAAAGATTCAACATAATTTTCGAATTCGAGTCAACAGTCATGCATAAGCAGCATTCCCTCTGGTCATCTCTGTTGTGGATTAGGTCTGATAAGTTCTCTAAACAAAAGTGTAGTATTTATAAGAAGAGAATATCTGTACAATTAAGTTGAGAGGAATTTTGAGACTGTGTTCAAGCTCAACAAGATAGCTTGTAATATTCCATTATCTATGTCTGGTATGGCTACTAAAGTGATAAATGAAATCTTTGCTAATGTTTTAGGAGGTCTTTAAAACCACAGTGCGTCACATAGAATTTAGCCTTTGACAATGCTAACTCTTCTGCGTTGGTGATGCCTGCGTTTAGAGCTCAGTGACTGCCAAAGGGATGAGGGTGTGGGATAGGAAACATTGTTCCAGGGATTGAAGATGATCACTTGTAGTTAACTGAATATCTGTGCCAGTGTAACAAATAAATATTATCCCCATATCCTGACCTTGAAAGTAAAGTATTTCTAGATGTCAAATAATTTCCATTACTAATATACCAGGATGCACGTTAAGCTGATTCTTTCAAAAAGACATCACCTATAAAAGGTGGAACTTCAAGAATGGTGAGCTCAGGAAACCCTTTTTCCAGGAAAATAACAACTTTGGTGAAACTTTTATTTACATATATAAGTATATACATACATATATATGTATGTAAACATTAAGCCACATAATAACAAAACCCATAGCATGCAGCTAAATGCAATGATTAGAAAAAAATTTATGGGAGCACGTGTCTAAAAGGAAAGATCTTAAATCATTAATGTGATTTTCCCCTTAAGACACTGGAAAAACCAGGATGAACTAAACTGAAAGCAAGTAAAAGGGAGAATTTAAGCACAAATAAATGGCACAGAGAAAAGGAAAACATTAACAACAACAACAACAAAAATTTTAAAAAGTTTTTTTTTTTTTTTTAATCAGTGAAATTGACACATCTTTAGCTGGACTGCCCATGAAGAAAAGAGAGACACCTCAAATAACTAAAATTGGAATTGAAACAGAATATCTCTATTTAAACTATAAGGGGATACTATTCACAGCAGTATGCCAACAATTTAGGTAACTTAGAACAAGTGGAGAAATCACTAGAAAGGCACAAACTACTGAAACTCTATTAACAGAAAGTAGAAAATCCAAAGAGTCACAATAAGGTATTGAATTTTTAGGCAAAAAATAAATAAATAAATAAAATACCCGAAAGAAAATCTAAGGTTCAAATAGTTTTATTGGTAAAATTTGCAGAACATTTAAAGAAGAGTTAATAATGATCTTAAAACAAACAAACAAACAAGAAACTTCAATATAATTATCTACTCTTCTACATCATTTTTTTCAAATTCCTCCAAAGAATGTTAAGAGGGGGGACATCTCCAAAATCAGTGGTTATGAATTCACTGTTATCTTGGTACCAGATAAAGATATCACAAGAAAATTAAAATATGAACTAATATCCGTTGTAATTAGAGATGCAAAAAGGTCAATAAAGGATTAACAAGGTTGGTGGATTCCTCCAGCTCCATTCTTTTTTCTCAAAACTGCTTTGGTTATCCAGAGTCTTTTATGTTTCCATATGAATTGTGATATTTTTTGTTCTAGTTCTATGAAAAAATGCCATTGGTAATTTGCTAGGGATCACACTGAATCTATAGATTACATTTGATAGTATAATCATTTTCAGGATCTTGATTCTTCCAACCCAAGAACATGGAATATTTTTCTGTTTTTGTTGCTTTTGATTTCTTTCATTAGTGTCTTATAATTTTCTGAAAAATATTTTTTTATTTACATATATAAGTATATACATACATATATATGTATGTAAACATTAAGCCACATAATAACAAAACCCATAGCATGCAGCTAAATGCAATGATTAGAAAAAAATTTATGGGAGCACGTGTCTAAAAGGAAAGATCTTAAATCATTAATGTGATTTTCCCCTTAAGACACTGGAAAAACCAGGATGAACTAAACTGAAAGCAAGTAAAAGGGAGAATTTAAGCACAAATAAATGGCACAGAGAAAAGGAAAACATTAACAACAACAACAACAAAAATTTTAAAAAGTTTTTTTTTTTTTTTTTTTTTTTTTAATCAGTGAAATTGACACATCTTTAGCTGGACTGCCCATGAAGAAAAGAGAGACACCTCAAATAACTAAAATTGGAATTGAAACAGAATATCTCTATTTAAACTATAAGGGGATACTATTCACAGCAGTATGCCAACAATTTAGGTAACTTAGAACAAGTGGAGAAATCACTAGAAAGGCACAAACTACTGAAACTCTATTAACAGAAAGTAGAAAATCCAAAGAGTCACAATAAGGTATTGAATTTTTAGGCAAAAAATAAATAAATAAATAAAATACCCGAAAGAAAATCTAAGGTTCAAATAGTTTTATTGGTAAAATTTGCAGAACATTTAAAGAAGAGTTAATAATGATCTTAAAACAAACAAACAAACAAGAAACTTCAATATAATTATCTACTCTTCTACATCATTTTTTTCAAATTCCTCCAAAGAATGTTAAGAGGGGGGACATCTCCAAAATCAGTGGTTATGAATTCACTGTTATCTTGGTACCAGATAAAGATATCACAAGAAAATTAAAATATGAACTAATATCCGTTGTAATTAGAGATGCAAAAAGGTCAATAAAGGATTAACAAGGTTGGTGGATTCCTCCAGCTCCATTCTTTTTTCTCAAAACTGCTTTGGTTATCCAGAGTCTTTTATGTTTCCATATGAATTGTGATATTTTTTGTTCTAGTTCTATGAAAAAATGCCATTGGTAATTTGCTAGGGATCACACTGAATCTATAGATTACATTTGATAGTATAATCATTTTCAGGATCTTGATTCTTCCAACCCAAGAACATGGAATATTTTTCTGTTTTTGTTGCTTTTGATTTCTTTCATTAGTGTCTTATAATTTTCTGAAAAATATTTCTTTTGTCTCCTTAGGTAGGTTTATTTCTACCTAAGAATGAAAGATGTTTCATTCTTTCTGTTGCAATGTGAATGTGATTGATTGTTGATTTCTCTTTCTGGTTTTTCATTGTTAGTGTATAAGAATGCAAATGATTTCTGTGTATTGATTTGTATACTGAAACTGTGCTATATTCACTGGTTAGCTCTAGTAATTTTCAAGAAGAATGTAGCAATATATAAGAATTGTATACCATGGCTAAGTAAAACTTTTCCTAATGCAATGTTGTTTTAACAATTGAAAATCAACTAGTGTAAAATATCTTATCAATACAGCAAAGGACAAAAAACATACTTACCTCCATAAGCAAAGTAAAAGTATTTAACATAATTCAGTAGGAGTAGGACAGTACTCCCTTTACTTGATAAAAGGCATCTGCAGCAAACATATAGTTAACTCATCTGACTTGGTAATGGAAAACTAGATGCTTTCCTCCCTGGCATTAGATATAAAATTGAAACATCCATTTTGACTATTGTATTAGACATTTTAATGGAGATTTTAACCAGGACAATTAAAACAAAAGAAATAATTCTAGATTCCAAAGAAATGAGTAAAGTTAACTTTGTTTATAGATGACATGATTTTTATGCGTGTAATTGACTATAAAATGGTAAGAGCTATACAACAGTCTTTGCTAAGATAGGGGATACTAGGCCAATGTAGAGAAATAAATTGAAATATAGAAATAAATTTCTGTACTTAGCAATGAATATTTTCAAAATGAAATTAAGAAAAATTTTCACTTATAATTGTGTAAAAACTGACAAAATTATTTAGATATAAATTTGACTAGATAAACACAAAGCTTTATATACTGAAAGCTAGAAACCATTTTTAAAGAAGGTAAAGAAGATTGAAATAAATGGGAAAATGCCTCATGTTCATGGATAGACTTAATCCATGGGACACTATTTCCCAAAATGTGTTACAGAGTGATACAATCCCTATTTAAATCCTGGACAGCATATTTTTTTATAGAAATTGATTAGATAATCCCTAGATTTATATTGAGATATAATGTAATAACAAAATTTATGTGTTTAAAATGTATAGTTCAATGATTTTTAAAGCATATGCAAGTATTGTGCAGTCATCGCTAATATCTAATTTTAGAGCTTTTTTATTCCCCCTCAGCTGAACCAATGCCCACTATTATTTTAACTATGTTAAAATTTATTAACATATTATTATGTTAACTTATTATTTTAACTATGTTATTGTTTTGAATACATGGATTCCACTGTAGATTTTTTGGAAATATGAAAAAATTTTAACTTTTGTAAAGACTTTGAAGGACAGGCCTAACTTTGTTATGTTATTCCATTATATCTCAATAAACTTAAGCATGCCCACACAAAATGTCACCTGGGCACTCCTGTGCCTACTGAACATTGGTATTCTTTAACTTAATTTCAATAGTCTCTTAAACTATCCTTCTTAAACTTATCTTTTTCTTTTAAGGGGAAATTCTTACTTGATACTGCTTGATCCTTCTGAAACATTTATATTTTGAAATCTTTTTTTTAAACATTTATTTTATTTATTTATCTTTTGGGGGGTGGGGTGGGGAGGGAGGGGGACGAGCGGGCAACTTCTATTGGTCATTCATTTCCCTATTTTCATCCATCTTTGTTCTTTGGCGCTTGTGGGCCTTCCATCGCAGTGGCCTTTGTTGTCGCAGAGCGCCGGCTCTGGGCGCATGTGCTCCAGAGCTCCGGCTCGGTATTTGGACACATCGGTCCAGCCGCTCCATGGCACGTGGGATCTTCCCAGGCCAGGACAATTAAAACAAAAGAAATAATTCTAGATTCCAAAGAAATGAGAAATTAATTTGATCTGTTTTAAAATTGGTAAGAGCTATCAAATTTTGAAATTTAGGCCAATGTAGAGAAATAAATTGAAATATAGAAATAAATTTCTGTACTTAGCAATGAATATTTTCAAAATGAAATTAAGAAAAATTTTCACTTATAATTGTGTAAAAACTGACAAAATTATTTAGATATAAATTTGACTAGATAAACACAAAGATTTATATACTGAAAGCTAGAAACCATTTTTAAAGAAGGTAAAGAAGATTGAAATAAATGGGAAAATGCCTCATGTTCATGGATAGACTTAATCCATGGGACACTATTTCCCAAAATGTGTTACAGAGTGATACAATCCCTATTTAAATCCTGGACAGCATATTTTTTTATAGAAATTGATTAGATAATCCCTAGATTTATATTGAGATATAATGTAATAACAAAATTTATGTGTTTAAAATGTATAGTTCAATGATTTTTAAAGCATATGCAAGTATTGTGCAGTCATCGCTAATATCTAATTTTAGAGCTTTTTTATTCCCCCTCAGCTGAACCAATGCCCACTATTATTTTAACTATGTTAAAATTTATTAACATATTATTATGTTAACTTATTATTTTAACTATGTTATTGTTTTGAATACATGGGTTCCACTGTAGATTTTTTGGAAATATGAAAAAATTTTAACTTTTGTAAAGACTTTGAAGGACAGGCCTAACTTTGTTATGTTATTCCATTATATCTCAATAAACTTAAGCATGCCCACACAAAATGTCACCTGGGCACTCCTGTGCCTACTGAACATTGGTATTCTTTAACTTAATTTCAATAGTCTCTTAAACTATCCTTCTTAAACTTATCTTTTTCTTTTAAGGGGAAATTCTTACTTGATACTGCTTGATCCTTCTGAAACATTTATATTTTGAAATCTTTTTTTTTTTTTTTAACATTTATTTTATTTATTTATCTTTTGGGGGTTGGGGTGGGGAGGGAGGGGGACGAGCGGTCCACTTCCATTGGTCATTCATTTCTCTATTTTCATCCGTCTTTGTTCTTTGGCGCTTGTAGGCCTTCCATCGCAGTGGCCTTTGTTGTCGCAGAGCGCCGGCTCTGGGCGCATGTGCTCCAGAGCTCCGGCTCGGTATTTGGACACATCGGTCCAGCCGCTCCATGGCACGTGGGATCTTCCCAGGCCAGGGATCAAACTGGCGCCCCTTGCACTGCAAGGCGGTGTCCTTACCAACTGGACCACCAGGGAAGCCCTATTTTGAAATCTTAATCACATAATTTGCACTCCTTTTCCTTCAGTTGATATTCCCCAGGGAAATGTAAGGATCTGTATGTGAACACATAATTATTTCATTATGCAAAAAGATATTAAATTGCTGCTATTGGCAACAGAATTAAAACAGAAATCTTGGTTGACTTCTTCCTAAAGGTTAGTTTTGGAGATTTTTTTTTAGATGAGTTAGTCAGTGATTTTCAGTGCCAATACAATTATATACCTGTCAGGAACTAGGATTCAGTTTTTCTGATTGACCTCCAAGGAATTCCACCCTATTAGGTAGTCTGCCTATGCTATAAGCAGTTAAAGAAAATTGCAAAAGAAGTCAGCTAACTATTAGAAAAGATAAATGAAACTGTATAACCTCAGAATTTGTTGTCTGGGACACTAAGATTGGCCTTCAGTTTCAAAGGGGCAGCTGCCATTGAGGAGTTTCTATGGGTTGGTCTATGGGTTGGTCTCCGAGTTGCTATTGAACAACTTTCCTTGCTGCTGAACATAAATTTGATTTAAGATTGGGAAAGGTGATGGATGATTTGGGGGAGGACTTTCCCATTTAGATAGAGAAAGGTTTCTGTCACTGTGATATACTTCAACATGGAGTCTTACTAGTAGTTACTTTATTGAAAGCATTATCTTCCCTTCAAGTAGCATATACTTAAAGTAAATAATATTTGTCTGAAAACAAAATCTAACAAAATCTTCATAACTTCCTTCCTAATATGTGAGAAGTGGTGTTAGTGGCTCAATCAAGCCCGACTTTTTGCAACCCCATGGATTGTAGCCATTCCTTTCCCTAGGAGATCTTTCTGACTCAGGTATCAAACCCAGGTTTGCTGCATTACAGGTAAATTCTTTGCTGTCTGAGCCACCAGGGAAGCCCCCACTCCTTATGTGTACTGATTATAATTATCATTTCAGTGCGCGGAGAAATATGTTGATTTCAAAAAAAACAAACAAACAAACATAAAAACCATAAAATGGAATTATTGAGGTATTAGCACCAATGCAGAGCTTCTCTATGTTCTTTGAAATTTAGCTCCTTCAACGTTGCAGAATAAATGTTGAACTTTGCCTCGCATTCAGTACTGGTAATGTGTATTACAACCATTCTCAAATATGCCAAGCAATATCTTATTGCATTGCCTTTAAAATTGTTGTGCCTGTTACCTAAAATAATCTTCCCCCTCTTTACTGCTGGATTAGGATCGTATGAACAATAATTATTTCAAGAAAAGATATTAAATTGCTGCTATTGGCAACAGAATTAAAATGGAAATCTTGGTTGACTTCTTCCTAAAGGTTAGTTTTGGAGATTTTTTTTAGATGAGTCAGTCAGTGATTTTCAGTGCCAATACAATTATATACCTGTCAGGAATTAGGATTCAGTTTTTCTGATTGACCTCCAAGGAATTCCACCCTATTAGGTAGTCTGCCTATGCTATAAGCAGTTAAAGAAAATTGCAAAAGAAGTCAGCTAACTATTAGAAAAGATAAATGAAACTGTATAACCTCAGAATTTGTTGTCTGGGACACTAAGATTGGCCTTCAGTTTCAAAGGGGCAGCTGCCATTGAGGAGTTTCTATGGGTTGGTCTATGGGTTGGTCTCCGAGTTGCTATTGAACAACTTTCCTTGCTGCTGAACATAAATTTGATTTAAGATTGGGAAAGATGATGGATGATTTGGGGGAGGACTTTCCCATTTAGATAGAGAAAGGTTTCTGTCACTGTGATATACTTCAACATGGAGTCTTACTAGTAGTTACTTTATTGAAAGCATTATCTTCCCTTCAAGTAGCATATACTTAAAGTAAATAATATTTGTCTGAAAATAAAATCTAACAAAATCTTCATAACTTCCTTCCTAATGTGTGAGAAGTGGTGTTAGCGGCTCAATCAAGCCTGACTTTTTGCAACCCCATGGATTGTAGCCATTCCTTTCTCTAGGAGATCTTTCTGACTCAGGTATCAAACCCAGGTTTGCTGCATTACAGGTAAATTCTTTGCTGTCTGAGCCACCAGGGAAGCCCCCACTCCTTATGTGTACTGATTATAATTATCATTTCAGTGCACAGAGAAATATGTTGATTTCAAAAAAAACAAACAAACAAACATAAAAACCATAAAATGGAATTATTGAGGTATTAGCACCAATGCAGAGCTTCTCTATGTTCTTTGAAATTTAGCTCCTTCAACGTTGCAGAATAAATGTTGAACTTTGCCTCGCATTCAGTACTGGTAATGTGTATTACAACCATTCTCAAATATGCCAAGCAATGTCTTATTGCATTGCCTTTAAAATTGTTGTGCCTGTTACCTAAAATAATCTTCCCCCTCTTTACTGCTGGATGAAGGTTTGTTCATTCTTCAAAACCTTGAACAAAAACCACTTTGAAATATTTTGAAAGTGGTTAATACCCCTTTGAAGCACTGCAAAGCCCACTGATGGTCAGTATACTTCATTTCTATGGCGGCACTTTTCACACTGTTATATGATAAGGTTAAAGTTGGGGCTTCTCAGGTGGATCAGTGGTAAAAGAATCCATCTGCCTATGGAGGAGATGCAAGAGATGTGTGTATCTTGATGGGTAAAGAGAGAGTAGTGGATGGATTTGTTGTGGCAAGTCCATTTTGATAACTCTCAATATTGCTTTGGCTCATGTTCCTGTCATCATAAAGACCCCTATTGTGTGAACTAATTGAAACCTCACAAAATGGTGTCATTTGAATAGCTTTACTCCTGCCTGACTGCAAGCAACTCTAATTCCAAATGTCAATATCGCATTTGACTTCACAGTTATATGGGTCACAATATGAAAATTATTAATTCAATGTTGATTATTCTCTGCTGTTATAACATGAAATGCACTTCATACCAAGTAGACTTTTTGTATATTTGTTAATCCATTACATTGGAAATTGTTTCCTGGGTACCCTGAAACATTCTAATGAACATTTACAAGAAGTATCCTTTTACTTAAGAAATGTAAGACAGTGATGCTAAAAGGCCTGTTTCATGAGATCATGTATAGTTGTGTGTGTGTGTGTGTGTGTGTGTATAAGATTAATTCATTCAGTTCCCTTTCAGATTCCTTAAAACAGTGTTTAATTCATGGTGCATTCACACTGATCTTTTGGGAATAATAAGAGGCTATTTTAGCTTGTTCAATTTCTATAAGGTGATTTACAAGCTGGGAACATTCAAGGCATTTCATTAGAATTATAAAAATGTATCAACTTTGAGTACTTAAAAGAAATTACAAGATACAACTAATCATCCAGTCGCCATGGACAGATGTTAGTGTAAGACCATAAGGAAGACTGAGTGCTGAAAAATTGATACTTTTGAATTGTGATGGTGGAGAAGACCCTTGAGAGGCCCTTGGGCAGCAAGGAGATCAAACCAGTCTATCTTAAAGAAAATCAACCCTGAATATTCAATTGAATGACTGATGCTGATGCTGAAACTCCAATGTTTTGGCCACCTGATCTGAAGAGTCAGCTCACCAGAAGAGACCTTGATGTTGGGGAAGAATAAAGGCAAATTATGGGGACTGCAGAGGATGAGATGGTTAGATAGCATCACCAACTCAATGGACATGAATCTGATCAAACTCTAGGAGGTAGTGAAGGGCCATGGAGCCAGGTGAACTGCAGTCCAAGTGTTACAGATTTGCACACGACTTTGCAACTGAACACCATCAAATACATATAAAGCTTTCATTTAAGGTCGAAGACTAGGTATAGTAAGAGAAGATAGTGCAAGACAGCCATACTTGTTTCCCAGGAATGTTTATCTTTCATGCAAACACTTTATCTCTAAACCAAACTACCAAGATCTCTGCTATGAATCCTGACTTCAAGGTAGAATTTTCAGCAAGATCATTTTTGGTCACATAGCCAAGCAATCTTCTCTACTTGATTGTGCCAAAATTATTAATTCAATGTTGATTACTCTCTGCTGTTATAACATGAAATGCACTTCATACCAAGTAGACTTTTTGTATATTTGTTAATCCATTACATTGGAAATTGTTTCCTGGGTACCCTGAAACATTCTAATGAACATTTACAAGAAGTATCCTTTTACTTAAGAAATGTAAGACAGTGATGCTAAAAGGCCTGTTTCATGAGATCATGTATAGTTGTGTGTGTGTGTGTGTGTGTGTGTGTATAAGATTAATTCATTCAGTTCCCTTTCAGATTCCTTAAAACAGTGTTTAATTCATGGTGCATTCACACTGATCTTTTGGGAATAATAAGAGGCTATTTTAGCTTGTTCAATTTCTATAAGGTGATTTACAAGCTGAGAACATTCAAGGCATTTCATTAGAATTATAAAAATGTATCAACTTTGAGTACTTAAAAGAAATTACAAGATACAACTAATCATCCAGTCGCCATGGACAGATGTTAGTGTAAGACCATAAGGAAGACTGAGTGCTGAAAAATTGATACTTTTGAATTGTGATGGTGGAGAAGACCCTTGAGAGGCCCTTGGGCAGCAAGGAGATCAAAACAGTCTATCTTAAAGAAAATCAACCCTGAATATTCAATTGAATGACTGATGCTGATGCTGAAACTCCAATATTTTGGCCACCTGATCTGAAGAGTCAGCTCACCAGAAGAGACCTTGATGTTGGGGAAGAATAAAGGCAAATTATGGGGACTGCAGAGGATGAGATGGTTAGATAGCATCACCAACTCAATGGACATGAATCTGATCAAACTCTAGGAGGTAGTGAAGGGCCATGGAGCCAGGTGAACTGCAGTCCAAGTGTTACAGATTTGCACACGACTTTGCAACTGAACACCATCAAATACATATAAAGCTTTCATTTAAGGTCAAAGACTAGGTATAGTAAGAGAAGATAGTGCAAGACAGCCATACTTGTTTCCCAGGAATGTTTATCTTTCATGCAAACACTTTATCTCTAAACCAAACTACCAAGATCTCTGCTATGAATCCTGACTTCAAGGTAGAATTTTCAGCAAGATCATTTTTGGTCACATAGCCAAGCAATCTTCTCTACTTGATTGTGCCAAGTGAAGCCATCAGTAGACAAACTGACCCTGGTGGTTCCCATGGAAGTTTCAAATTTTACCAGCTTTTTAATGTCCTTTTATTTAGCCAATAGTCAAAGCCAGATATGCAGGCATCCTCAGAGATAAGCCCAGTCCAGCTATAAAATAACTGTTCTCTATAAATAGTTTCAGTGATGACAATAAGAAGTATCTGTATTAATTCCCTACTGTTGCTGTAACTGTCACAAATATGCCTGCTTAAAATAGGCCTAATGTATTACTTTACAGTTTTAGACGTCAGACATGCAAAGTGGTTCCTAAACAATGTATGTGAAATACCTAGCAGAGTGTTTGTTCTATATTTTTCAATACACAAATGAGAACATTTCATAGCATTTTTGGTGTAATCAAATATAATATTCATCTGTTTAAAGCAGCATTCTGTTAGAAATAGCATTTTTCAACAGAAAGATGCTTTTAAAAAATATTTTAGAATGTACTTAACACACATGTCTTTAGTCCTCCTCTGTATTTTACCCACTGGAAAAGCCAGCTGTCATTACGTTCATATTAACTTCTTCTGGGACATCTGTGTCACGCACACATGAGTGAACACACACACAAACACACAATGTATCTTTCCTCTTGGCTGATCCATTTCTACACAACAGCAGCACAGTTTCCTTAACACTGAATAATTCAATTGAAAAAAAAAGAAAAGTAGAATTTTTGGATCTAGAACCAGGCTGCGGGTTTTAAAGCATCACCAACTCAATGGACATGAATCTGATCAAACTCTAGGAGGTAGTGAAGGGCCATGGAGCCAGGTGAACTGCAGTCCAAGTGTTACAGATTTGCACACGACTTTGCAACTGAACACCATCAAATACATATAAAGCTTTCATTTAAGGTCAAAGACTAGGTATAGTAAGAGAAGATAGTGCAAGACAGCCATACTTGTTTCCCAGGAATGTTTATCTTTCATGCAAACACTTTATCTCTAAACCAAACTACCAAGATCTCTGCTATGAATCCTGACTTCAAGGTAGAATTTTCAGCAAGATCATTTTTGGTCACATAGCCAAGCAATCTTCTCTACTTGATTGTGCCAAGTGAAGCCATCAGTAGACAAACTGACCCTGGTGGTTCCCATGGAAGTTTCAAATTTTACCAGCTTTTTAATGTCCTTTTATTTAGCCAATAGTCAAAGCCAGATATGCAGGCATCCTCAGAGATAAGCCCAGTCCAGCTATAAAATAACTGTTCTCTATAAATAGTTTCAGTGATGACAATAAGAAGTACCTGTATTAATTCCCTACTGTTGCTGTAACTGTCACAAATATGCCTGCTTAAAATAGGCCTAATGTATTACTTTACAGTTTTAGACGTCAGACATGCAAAGTGGTTCCTAAACAATGTATGTGAAATACCTAGCAGAGTGTTTGTTCTATATTTTTCAATACACAAATGAGAACATTTCATAGCATTTTTGGTGTAATCAAATATAATATTCATCTGTTTAAAGCAGCATTCTGTTAGAAATAGCATTTTTCAACAGAAAGATGCTTTTAAAAAATATTTTAGAATGTACTTAACACACATGTCTTTAGTCCTCCTCTGTATTTTACCCACTGGAAAAGCCAGCTGTCATTATGTTCATATTAACTTCTTCTGGGACATCTGTGTCACGCACACATGAGTGAACACACACACAAACACACAATGTATCTTTCCTCTTGGCTGATCCATTTCTACACAACAGCAGCACAGTTTCCTTAACACTGAATAATTCAATTGAAAAAAAAAGAAAAGTAGAATTTTTGGATCTAGAAAATATTCACAAACCATATTGACCTAAGAAATTGTGTTGATATTTGCTGACCCTTTCTAATTGAAATTCATTGCTAAGTAGTTCCAAATAATCACCCGCCAAAATATGGTATATATTATTCTGTTTCACACTGAACAGGAATTTTTTCAAAGGTAAAAAAGCAGTGAAACAACATTTTAGAGACCTGTAGAAATTACCATGATTTTATAAATAAGAGATAGAATATATTCTCTGTTTAGAGGTTAAAACTGTTAATTTTCTCTTGTTCTAATGTTTCTATGGTCCTTAAGATATTATGATTAACATGCCAATGTGTGTATTTCCTCAGCTTTTTATGAATACCTCAATTTGTGCTTTGAATAAAACTATAGTATTTATCCAACTATTTACTGCTATGTTGTGTCAATCACCAGATTCTTTACATTTTTTAAACTGAAAAGAAATCTTATCATTTGCTTCAAAAATTTTAAAGGGCTCAGCAGTCAATTTGCATATGTCACTAGTTTAACTCAGCAAGGATTAGCAAATTAAATCTTAATTAGCTAATTTTTGCATAATTTTAGGGAAATTATATGCTTTGTACAGATGACAGGTGGGAGGTAAGGCATTTAACTTGTATTGAATTGAAGTTTTCCTTGACTTTATGAATTTTAATAGAAAAATAACATTTAACCATTAAAATGTGTGTCAAACTGAATAGATCTTATCTGGAGCCACTAAAATAAGAAATTATTTTATGAAAGAAGGCCAGCAATAGACAGTGAAGTATTCCTACTAATACATACATAAGAATTATTTTGAAATTAAGGAGATTTTTTTCAGTTTTTATGATTGATAGTATATGTTCCAGATTTTGACACAGTATTCAATTAATGGAATATGAATGTGGATTCACATTTCTCATCATTATATTAACCACACTGTACTGTAAGAGCTAATTATTTTCTGTGCTGTCTTTATTGTCCACTTGAAATCAAGGACTTATTTGTCTTTGTACACTTTCAATAGAAGTTTGTTGAATGAACTAAGAAAGGAACATTCCAGTCATATATTTACCCATGAAAGACAGGTCAGATCAGCTCAAAACCATTCTTAAGATCAACTGTCAATGAAATCTAGTTTCTGCTGTTTTATTAGGATGTCAAGTTGCTATTACTTAATACTGTATTTTTACTGGACTCATTCTCAAGAACTGTGTTAGGTCTACTTGACATATCATGAAGGTCATCATGATATTAGAGATTAATATTTCATTTTCTCAATTCATATGCAGTTTTCAGAAATTAGACAAGAATAATTATTACCACTGAGTGAAGCTGGAAGAGTCTTTATTTGGCCAACAGAACTTGCTTCTCCCTCCAGCCAGCCCCTCAGCCTGTACACTGAATCCGAGCCCCTCTCTCCATTCTCAGACTTGAGTTCAGCAAGTGTTCCCTTTCTTCTCTGCGTCATTAATATTTACGTCTTCAGCTGATCATTTTTTTTTACATACAAATGTACTTTTCTATTTTTCATTAAAAAAACCCCTCAAATTTGTATTTCCTCTGCTATGCTCTTTCTTCCCAGCTCCACTTTACAATCAGACTCCTCAAAAGAGCTGACTCCATGTGTTTCCTTTTTCTCTGCCCGGTTTCTTCTGAAGCCATTGCAGTGAGGCTTCCACAGATGACTCTGTTAAAGCACCTTTTATCCTCTTCATCAGTGAGCTCCTTAGTGCTCAATGCAATGGACAATCCTCAGTGGTCTTTTTACTTTGATTTTTGCATGGTTTCATATAACTAACCAATCCTTTTAGATTATCTCTTCACTTGGCTTTCACATTCTCTATTGTCTCACTTCTCACCTCACTTGCATCTCCTATAGAGGGTACTTTGTTGGTTCTTCCTCACTGGTTCCACATCTGTATGTTCAGCAACCCTAGTGTTTCATCCTTGCACGATCTTCTCCATGCTATATCTTTCTCCAGGAAGTCTCAACCAGGATCGTGTTTATTCATTGTTTTAAATATCATCATATGGTAATGTTTCCCCATTTGTATCTATAGCCCAATATCTCCCTGTTTTCCAGAGTCCCATATCTAATGGCTTATTCAAATTTCTCTATTTGAGTATCTGTTAAGAATCTCCAACTGAAATTGTCATCAGCTCATCCCTTGATCCCCAGATATAACCTTGTCTTTCCACAGTCTTCTCCACCCAGAAGATGCCATCTTTGCCTGACTGCCACACCTTCACTGTAGTTTTACAATTCATCTTCATCATTTTATTCTACTAGTGAAGTCTGTAAAGGGCACCACACATTCCATTTCTATCATAGATCGTTGCACTGTATACATTACTCTGACAGTTTATTTATGTTTGCTAAACATTTCTTGCTACTGTCTTGTTTGGTAGGTTTGTAGTTATTTCTTCCATGTGCTTGCCTCTAACTGTGCATAAATAATTTTGTCTTTTCTCCCCCTTGATGGAAGAAAGCAAACTTTATTGCTTCTGGTATGGAATATGAATTTAATTTAAATTATGTCAGGAAATAGCCCCGATATGTTGGTTTTAAAAATGCATGTCAACATTTGGCATTCAGATATTCTATGTAAATGCAAGCTTTTAGCAGAATTCCAATTGAACAAATCATAGTTTCTGACTATAATTTACGGGAACTATGTAAATATCTATAACTTTATAGCCAGTGTTTCCTAAATTACTCATGAATTACTAATTGCCTTTTCCAGCTACAGGATATGCAAATATATTTTCACACAGAGGAAACACTGAAAGCTCCCAGTTATTCAGTTAAAAAGTAAATAATGACGTTAAATGCTTTACCAGCCAGAAGAGGGCAGTATTTTCTTTGACCTGCTAACTTGTTACAGATTTATTTTAGTCAGATGATCACTGAAAACACCCTTGAACGCAAGACTGGTTTTAGACATAATAGCGTACATGACCACTTTCACAAAAAGAAGTTCAGCAGAAACAACTTGAGTTTCAAACCAAGTAGATTTGGGTTTAAATGCTATTCTTGCCCCTAACCAATTCTAGAAACTTCAGCAAGTTGCTTAAATTCTCTGAGCCTCAGTTTACTCATCTATAAAAGTAATGTAATAATACTAACATTGACAGGCTTAATGAAGCCATATGTTAAAAAACGGATTCAGTGTTTTATACATAATCCTTTGTTTTTATGATGAGAATGATATTAGTGATGGTGGTTTCATTGGCCTTGCTAAGATAATGCAATGAATTGTTCTGTCACAAAATTTTTCTCCAACTCTATTTTTATAATTTTTTAAATCTTTAGAACATTTAAGAGAACACGTATATATCCTTTATTTAGAGTACTCAGCAGCTAATGTGTTGCTGCAGTTGCTTTACCTCTCACGAGAAATGAGGAAGCTTGTCACCTGCCCAGGTAATTGAGAAAAGTTTGTCTTTGGGGGTCTCTTCATCCTCCCATTTGTTATTTATTTTATCCATTCAACAAATATTTATTGAACTACTACAATGATGAGGAACTAACTCTTTGGACATATTAATGAACAAAACCAATCAAAATCTATGTACTTGTTGTATTTTCTCTGTGTATTCATCTTATGATGCCAGATCAATAGTCATAAGAAGGTCTGTAAAGGGTGAATATGCCTACTTTCCTTTTTGTATTTATACCCATTCTCAAACGACATTATAAATGGCCCCAACAAATGTCTCCAGAAGGAATTCAAGAGCCTTCTAAAAGCCACTATACAGAGTCATTTTCTTAAAGGAAAAAATAGAAGATTCCTTTACAGAGATTTGCTGTGAGGACAAGCTCAACTGCTATTTCTTTGCCCTGCAAACCTCTGTTCATCATTGATTGACTGTTTGCAAATGAGGACTCTCTCACAGTCAGGTTTGCGAAAGGTATCTCTCAAGGTAATTGTTGTTCAGTTACTGTCGTGTCCAACTCTTTGTGGCCCCGTGAACTTCAGGATGCCAGGATTCCCTGCCCTTCACTCTGTCACTGAGTTTGCTCAAACTCATGTACACTGAGTCAGTGATGCCATCCAACCATCTCATCCTTTCTTGCCACCTTCTCCACTTGTCCTCAGTCTTTCCCAGCATCAGGGTCTTTTCCAGTGAGTTAGCTGTTTGCGTCAGGTGGCCAAAATATTGTAGCTTCAGCACCAGTCCATCCTATGAAGATTCAGGATTGATTTCCTTTAGGATTGACTGATTTGATATCCTTGTTGTCCAAGAGTCTCTCAAGAGTGTTCTCCTGCGTCACAGTTTGAAAGCATCACTTCTTCAGCACTCAGTCTTTGGTCCAGCTCTCACATCCATGCATGACCACTGGAAAAACCATAGCTTTGACTATATATACTCTCTGTGTTTTTCATAGCTTTTCTTCAAAGGAGCAGGTGTCTTTTAATTTTGTGGCTACAGTCACTGTCTGCAGTGATTTTGGATCCTAAGAAAATTAAATCTGCCGCTATTTCCACTTTTCCCCAATCTATTTGCCATGAAGTGATGGGACCAGATGCCCTGATCATTTTTTGAATGTTGAGATTCAGGCCAGCTTTTTCACTCTTCTCTTTCACCTTAATCAAGAGGCTCTTTAGTTCCTCTTCACTATGGTCCATTAAAGTGGTATCATCTATATATCTGAGGTTGTTGATATTTCTTCCAGCAATCTTGATTCCAGCTTGTGATATGATATACTTTGCATCTATATTATCTATCCAGGTGATATTTAAGTGCACAGCATTTCATATGATTACTTTGTGTCTATATGATATATCAAGGTGATATTCGAATACTAAAACTTAACAGGAGTTTTCAAATGATTTGCAAGGATACTTTCCAGCCAGGGAGTAAACCTATGTTTCTTTAAGTAGCCTGTGTTAGTCTGTTCAGGCTATCATAACAAAATACAGTCAATCAGGTGGTTTAAACGACAGAAATTTATTTCTCACAGTTTTAGGGGCTGAAAAGTCCATGACTGAGGTACAAACATGTAGCTTGTATTCTGAGGTCAATTTTCATTTTTAGACAATCATCATCTCACTGTGCTCATATGACCTTTTTGTGCACTCATTCAGAAAAAGAGTCCAAGAAAGTTCTTGTATCTCTTCTGATGAATGCACTAATCCATCATGAGACCGGCACCCTCATGAATGTTCTAGCCCTCTTCTTTTTGCCACTTATGTCCTCAGTCTTTCCCAGCATCAGGGTCTTTTCCAGTGAGTTAGCTGTTTGCGTCAGGTGGCCAAAATATTGTAGCTTCAGCACCAGTCCATCCTATGAAGATTCAGGATTGATTTCCTTTAGGATTGACTGATTTGATATCCTTGCTGTCCAAGAGTCTCTCAAGAGTGTTCTCCTGCGTCACAGTTTGAAAGCATCACTTCTTCAGCACTCAGTCTTTGGTCCAGCTCTCACATCCATGCATGACCACTGGAAAAACCATAGCTTTGACTATATATACTCTCTGTGTTTTTCATAGCTTTTCTTCAAAGGAGCAGGTGTCTTTTAATTTTGTGGCTACAGTCACTGTCTGCAGTGATTTTGGATCCTAAGAAAATTAAATCTGCCGCTATTTCCACTTTTCCCCAATCTATTTGCCATGAAGTGATGGGACCAGATGCCCTGATCATTTTTTGAATGTTGAGATTCAGGCCAGCTTTTTCACTCTTCTCTTTCACCTTAATCAAGAGGCTCTTTAGTTCCTCTTCACTATGGTCCATTAAAGTGGTATCATCTATATATCTGAGGTTGTTGATATTTCTTCCAGCAATCTTGATTCCAGCTTGTGATATGATATACTTTGCATCTATATTATCTATCCAGGTGATATTTAAGTGCACAGCATTTCATATGATTACTTTGTGTCTATATGATATATCAAGGTGATATTCGAATACTAAAACTTAACAGGAGTTTTCAAATGATTTGCAAGGATACTTTCCAGCCAGGGAGTAAACCTATGTTTCTTTAAGTAGCCTGTGTTAGTCTGTTCAGGCTATCATAACAAAATACAGTCAATCAGGTGGTTTAAACGACAGAAATTTATTTCTCACAGTTTTAGGGGCTGAAAAGTCCATGACTGAGGTACAAACATGTAGCTTGTATTCTGAGGTCAATTTTCATTTTTAGACAATCATCATCTCACTGTGCTCATATGACCTTTTTGTGCACTCATTCAGAAAAAGAGTCCAAGAAAGTTCTTGTATCTCTTCTGATGAATGCACTAATCCATCATGAGACCGGCACCCTCATGAATGTTCTAGCCCTAAATACTAACCTGGCCCAAATACCATGACATTAAGGTTACAATGTGAACACCTGAACTTGGAAGAAGGGTGAGGGGGCCCAGACATTCTGTCCAATACATTGACCAGGGATATTTTTATCCCTGGTACTGTCTTTCCTCTGGTACTGTCACAGAAGAGTAAACATCATTTCTAACTGTCTTGATCCATCAGAATGATACAGTTTAGCTTTGAAAATTAGCAGAAAAAAAAATAGTAAAAGTTGAGAACTTACTTATAACCGGTTTGGTAATACAAGTATTACTGTGATTGTAGAAATACAGAGTCCAGACTTTGTGACGCACTGCTCTGAATTATCTGGATTAGAAAGAAAACTCTTGAAGATACTATAGATGCTAGGCTAGAGAACAATGTTTTGTTCTTTTGCAATTTTATGAAAAACAGCACTGACTTCTGCCTGTACTTGAATACTTTTCTTGTCTAGTATTAGAGGTGGTTAAACCAGGCATTTTCAAATTGATTTTTTCAATTTAATATTGTACTTGAATTATATGAAGTGTCTCCACCTAACATCAGTGTTCACTTGATCTTATAAATATTAAGTGAAATATCAATTAATTCAATCCTGCCATGCAGTAGAAATTTTCTGTACATTTCTACCAGTGGCAAGTGGAAACTGTGTGTTGATGAAAGAATAAACACATTTTATTAGCTTAGGGATTATGACTAAGTCCTTAATGAGTGGCCGCATTTCACAAATTGTCTTTAACAATTTATTTTTAACCCAAGTGTTTAAGTGTAAAAGATATTGTCACCCATTGGTATATAAACTAAAACTATTAACCAATGTTTGTACACTTACAATGTCTTCCTCATCGTCTATGCATTGGAAGAAGCTTCTGTTTGTCTCTATTATAGAATTTACTACACTGGGTGAGCATTTGTTATATCCAGTTCCAATGAGATCCTAAATTTGTTGAGAACAGAAATTTGTTTTTTTGTCTTTATGTGCCTGATACTGAATACACTGCCGGGCTGATAGCACATTTTCATTAAATATTTGGAGAAATGAAAATGCATTGTGCTCATTTAATGTATATGAGGAGGGTAATCTGAAGTGGTTACTAAATAATTTTAAGTTATTTTTCACTCTTGTTCCAATTAGTTCTCTATCATATCTCATACTCTTCTGTGCCTTATCTGCCTGTGGGTTAAAGTACAGTCATACCTGCATTATTTTTACCCAGGTTGCTAATGGTATATCACATTTATGCCTCATAAACAACTTCAAAACCATGAAGCGTTCCCCACTACCATTTATTTCTGGAAGATTCTAGGAAGTTTCTAATAAGATATTGCTAGATACTGTTGTCTTTCTGTGCCAGATATCTTAGCATTTGCCGCATTCATTCTTTCTTCTTTTTTTTTATTGCTCTTTATTTCTTAATAGATAGAGGTAGGTAGGTAGGTGAGAGAATATATAGGTAGGTAGATACCAACTGCCCCTCTGTAGTGCTGAGCACTTTACATCTTAAGTTCTCAGTCCCTGAGTCCACTCTGTGTCTCCCCACTATTCTGAGGCTCAGTTTTCACTCAGCTAGTCGGGAAGGGCATCCAGACACTCTCCATTCTTTCTCTTCTAAATCTCTTCCAGGATCCAGGTTTCAAAAACTCCCTTTTGGGGAACATCCTCTGTCTCTGATGTCCCTGATAATGTTGCATAATTTTTGCCAGTAATTACCAGTAGATTGCGATCAGGCTTAAGACTATAAATTAAGTTTAGTAGGGTTCAAATCATCCATTTTACTAAACGTAACAATTGTTTATACAGTGTCTCCTATGTGTCAGACACAGGGATGCTCATGAGTGAAAGTGTCTAAAACCTTTACTTATAGAATTTTTATTATTGTGAAGGGAGATAGATATTAGATAATAGATCATCATGGATATGACATAATATATCCATAAAATATATGACATATTGGAAATATGAGGTAAGGAGTTTGGTTAAAATAAATTTTAAAGGGAATCTAGTGTATAGGAGTGAGAGGAATCAGGAGCATTATCTTTCACAAGGTAGCATTCAAGTGGAGGCCTAAGGAGGGGAGCATGGGAACCAAGCAGAGAGAGAGAGAGAGAGAAGGCTGATCTGGTGGGAAACCAAGACAAAATCCAAAGTGTAGTTAGACTAATGTAAGAAGACATAGTTCATTATTAGCCAAACTGTTGGGTACCCTTGTGGTCTCCAAGCTGTGCAGTTAACTTCATAGCTTCATTACATAAATCTTAGTACTGCAGACCTTCAATTAAATTATAAAGCCTCTCATCATGTAAACTAATATTTAACTCTACCCTTAAACAGTAGGATTCATTTTTGTATGGCTAAGACTTAGATGGTCTTCCCAGATGGCACTGGGAAATGGTAAAGAACCCTCCTGTGTTTTGCATAGTGACTACATCAGTTTACATCCCCTGCAATGGTACATATTGGTAGATTGTTGCCAACATCTGATTCTTGTCTTTTCGAAGTTAGCCATGATGACAGGTATGAAGTGATACCTCATTGTGTTTCTGATTTGCAGATGGTTTGTTGTAGGATATGTAGAACAGACATGGGAATGATAAATAGAGACTAAAAATGGAGTCTGAAAGAATAAGGCAATACTTTTCTCATGAACCCGAGGTGACAGGCTGGGAACTAGGAAAACATCATACACTTTGAACGCAAGGTGTTTACATATCAGTGTTACTGGTGTAATGCCATTACCACCTGATCTCAGGACCAGAGTCTTGGAGCTATGAGTGAAAAGGACGTTGCTAGGTTTGGGGAGATAAAGTTGCTAGAATCTAAGAATAAACAAAGCCATTGCAGGCCAGAAGGAGATAAACTGGAATGAAACATGAAAGGAACAGGGGAGTCTAGACATTGTATATCTGTATTCCCATTTTTGTGATCATAGAAAACAGATGTCTTGTGCACATGTATGTGCATGTACAAGAGAGCAATGAGAAACAGTAAGTATCATGAGCAGAATCAGTACTGGGCTTTTGCCTACAAGAGGCACTAGCCCCCTGATCCCCACTTTATTTCTGGGTCTTGTTTTCGTTAATCTTCTGTGGCGCCATACCCTTGGGTTTGTTGTCTAGAGGGCCTTGACAGTTAGTGTTACTGAGCACTTTTTCCAGTACCAGTTGGTGATCTGCATGTCTTATTTGGGAAAATGTTTATTCAGAATCTCTGTCCATTTTTAATTGGATTGTTCATTTATCAAAGTTTGCTATTACTATATATTTTTGATATATTTTGGGAAAATAACTCCTGATTGGACATACAATTTACAAATATGTCTTCTGTTTGATAGGTTTCCTTTTCATTTTGTTCATGGTTTCTTTTACTATAAAGGTAATTTTCTGTTGTTTAGTATAATTACCTGTGCAGATCAAACTCTAAAGCAGACTGCTTCTTTGAATTGCTTGCATCAGATCTCCATAATTCTGTTACTGTGCCAGGATTGACTCAATCATTTCAGGTATTTCTAAATGCATTTTTAATTTTATGTTTTTATTTACTTGAGACAAGCATTTAGCAAGAAGCCAAAAGTTCGTTCTTATTGTTTCAGTTGTTTTAGCAACACAATTCTATATACCAATACAAGAAAACAAAATCATTAAACATTCATGATCTTCCAGAAAGAGGGTTGCCAACAGATTAAAAAGTGCATTTAAACAAAAGAAGTTTAAAATCTTCTTAGGTAGATTAAATGTACATACAAATGATGTGTCCATTTCCATGAAGGAAACAGTATAAATTGAAACTGTTAGGATTGCCAATTTGCCTCTTGCAAATTTCTCAAATCTGTCTTGGCATCTCAAACCCCACTTTTGGTTTTCCACTCTTGCTCTTAATATCTCTTTCCTGTCTAAGAATAAACAAAGCCATTGCAGGCCAGAAGGAGATAAACTGGAATGAAACATGAAAGGAACAGGGGAGTCTAGACATTGTATATCTTTATTCCCATTTTTGTGATCATAGAAAACAGATGTCTTGTGCACATGTATGTGCATGTACAAGAGAGCAATGAGAAACAGTAAGTATCATGAGCAGAATCAGTACTGGGCTTTTGCCTACAAGAGGCACTAGCCCCCTGATCCCCACTTTATTTCTGGGTCTTGTTTTCGTTAATCTTCTGTGGCGCCATACCCTTGGGTTTGTTGTCTAGAGGGCCTTGACAGTTAGTGTTACTGAGCACTTTTTCCAGTACCAGTTGGTGATCTGCATGTCTTATTTGGGAAAATGTTTATTCAGAATCTCTGTCCATTTTTAATTGGATTGTTCATTTATCAAAGTTTGCTATTACTATATATTTTTGATATATTTTGGAAACTAACTCCTGATTGGACATACAATTTACAAATATGTCTTCTGTTTGATAGGTTTCCTTTTCATTTTGTTCATGGTTTCTTTTACTATAAAGGTAATTTTCTGTTGTTTAGTATAATTACCTGTGCAGATCAAACTCTAAAGCAGACTGCTTCTTTGAATTGCTTGCATCAGATCTCCATAATTCTGTTACTGTGCCAGGATTGACTCAATCATTTCAGGTATTTCTAAATGCATTTTTAATTTTATGTTTTTTATTTACTTGAGACAAGCATTTAGCAAGAAGCCAAAAGTTCGTTCTTATTGTTTCAGTTGTTTTAGCAACACAATTCTATATACCAATACAAGAAAACAAAATCATTAAACATTCATGATCTTCCAGAAAGAGGGTTGCCAACAGATTAAAAAGTGCATTTATACAAAAGAAGTTTAAAATCTTCTTAGGTAGATTAAATGTACATACAAATGATGTGTCCATTTCCATGAAGGAAACAGTATAAATTGAAACTGTTAGGATTGCCAATTTGCCTCTTGCAAATTTCTCAAATCTGTCTTGGCATCTCAAACCCCACTTTTGGTTTTCCACCTGCTTTCACAGCAGCGTCCTTAATATCTCTTTCCTGTCTCTGTCCCTTCACGTTCCATTCATATTGCTGTGAACATGTTGTTGGAACCCCAGCATGGGGAAATCAGCCCATAGCATCTGTAGCGTGAAGGAGGGGCTATGCCAAGCCAGCACCGACTGAAGCCATGCTCCCCAAAAGTAGAAAGTAGCAAGTCCTGCAGATACTCCCTCTAGGCTAAATTAAGGCAGAATCAGGGCTTCAAATGAGAAAAATCTTCTTAAAATGCAAATGCAATCACAGTATTCTGCTGGGTAACAGAAATCAACGTTTCTATATCACACACAATTGAGAGCAAACTCCACGTGAGGACTTCATTTTCTGCTTCCCCAGTACATTCACTCAGCATCAAACATACACAGAGTTGCTAAGTCCTCTGGACATCAGCAAACAATGCCTTGCTTACTCTAATTAAAAATCAAATGCATAAGTAACAGAAAATGGAATAAAAACCTTCCATGAGATTATGCATAGTAAATCCTTTTGTCAGAAAGGGTCTGCTTGAAGGATCCTACTGCTTTAAAATTTTCTAATATTTATGAAAAGTTTTTCAAAGTATTTTGTTTGTATAAACTTCAATAAACTCCAAATGAATTTCTTTACCTATGTGCATGCTAATGTACTCACATGTATACACATATTTATACCATATAATTTAGCTAACAGGAAAAGGAAGTGGCAACCCATTTCAGTGTTCTTGCCAGGAGAATTCCATGGACAGAGGAGTCTGGTGGGCTACAGTCCACAGGGAAACACAGAGTTGGACATGACTGAAGTGACTAAGCAGCAGCAGTAACATTGTAGCTAACAAAGTATTTAATCTTTTGTATATGCTTTTTAAAAATTAAGATAATGATACAGGATACTTTAGAAAGAAAACCCAGAAAATAAAATATTCATATTTACCATTCTAGTTCAACCAGTACTGATTCTTAACCTCCAATCCATATTTGATATGTATTATATATCTTGAGTCAAAATTTATATCCTTTCTGCATTCTAGCTTCCTTACCTTGATACCATAGCTATTATCATGATGCAGCACAGAGCAATATTTAATGCATTCATTATATTCCATAAAGTAAATATACTGTAATTTACCATTGCCATATTGTGGAGCATTTAGTTAACATTATCATAATATCAAACATTATGATAAAAAGTATATGATAAGCATGAATGTTTATTCATATGCATATATTCATATACATTTTCTGTATTTGAATTGATTTGGCTTACTCTACTACATGATTTGAAATTTTTATGACTAGTAAATAATGATACATTACTTCTCTCAAATCAGGTATAATGTACTTGACCACAAACTATATGTGAAATTTTACTGTTCATCTTTCCAGGCTGACATTTTAATTAACACTTGTATCTGTTTATTTAAACTGTTTCATTGAGTAGGCTGAATGCATATTTCTTAAGCAAAGGATGATGGATATAATATAGCATTTTTATAATTATTCCTCTATTGAAATTTCAATATGCCATGGAGTAAACCGCTAAGCTCATTAAAATACCCAATCCATGCAATGCATATCAAATATATGGCAGACGCTCTTCTAATCTTACACTGATTTAAAAAGTGAATCTTTATATAAAGAAAGTATTAATATATCTACTTTTAAAGTTTTCAGTGAGACTGAATATGATATAGGATGGATGAAGTATAGGATATAAAGTTTAGTAAGTGACATATATGATTTATTACATCTACGCAAATTTCTTTTTTGTTCTCACTCCTTTGATACACATATTTATACCATATAATTTAGCTAACAGGAAAAGGAAGTGGCAACCCATTTCAGTGTTCTTGCCAGGAGAATTCCATGGACAGAGGAGTCTGGTGGGCTACAGTCCACAGGGAAACACAGAGTTGGACATGACTGAAGTGACTAAGCAGCAGCAGTAACATTGTAGCTAACAAAGTATTTAATCTTTTGTATATGCTTTTTAAAAATTAAGATAATGATACAGGATACTTTAGAAAGAAAACCCAGAAAATAAAATATTCGTATTTACCATTCTAGTTCAACCAGTACTGATTCTTAACCTCCAATCCATATTTGATATGTATTATATATCTTGAGTCAAAATTTATACCCTTTCTGCATTCTAGCTTCCTTACCTTGATACCATAGCTATTATCATGATGCAGCACAGAGCAATATTTAATGCATTCATTATATTCCATAAAGTAAATATACTGTAATTTACCATTGCCATATTGTGGAGCATTTAGTTAACATTATCATAATATCAAACATTATGATAAAAAGTATATGATAAGCATGAATGTTTATTCATATGCATATATTCATATACATTTTCTGTATTTGAATTGATTTGGCTTACTCTACTACATGATTTGAAATTTTTATGACTAGTAAATAATGATACATTACTTCTCTCAAATCAGGTATAATGTACTTGACCACAAACTATATGTGAAATTTTACTGTTCATCTTTCCAGGCTGACATTTTAATTAACACTTGTATCTGTTTATTTAAACTGTTTCATTGAGTAGGCTGAATGCATATTTCTTAAGCAAAGGATGATGGATATAATATAGCATTTTTATAATTATTCCTCTATTGAAATTTCAATATGCCATGGAGTAAACCGCTAAGCTCATTAAAATACCCAATCCATGCAATGCATATCAAATATATGGCAGACGCTCTTCTAGTCTTACACTGATTTAAAAAAAAGTGAATCTTTATATAAAGAAAGTATTAATATATCTACTTTTAAAGTTTTCAGTGAGACTGAATATGATATAGGGTGGATGAAGTATAGGATATAAAGTTTAGTAAGTGACATATGTGATTTATTACATCTACGCAAATTTCTTTTTTGTTCTCACTCCTTATTTTTTGGTGTGTTTTTCTCCTTCCCCACTTTTCTTTTCTTTTTCCCTTCTCTTTGCATCCATTTCCTACTCCTTTTCTTGTGTTTGCAGATTTTCCAGTTCTTAGCTAGTTCCAAACAGACTTGTTTTCTGAGGGTCATTACATGGGTATAACATAATATCACCACTGTTTGGTAATTGACTGAAACAGTGTGTGATGTATAATCCAAAACTCTGACTTCTGACTCACAGAATAACCCATCATTCTTCAAAGACTTACCTCCTAAAAGATTGCATTTCTTATTTCCTTTTCTTTGCTTATTTGGTTTAAACTAATTTTATTTTTTATCAAAACAATAAGCATTTTCGTTGTAGGGAAAATAAGAGATAAGCCAAAAGAAAAAAACACAAATACTCTATAACTTCATTTAAATCACTTCCTTAAAAAACAACAACAAAAAAATCCACATTTTTCCAGACATGTTTTTCATTTTATTTAATGGAATGATGATTAAATTAGATTCAAATATTCTTTTAAATCCTTAACAATACATTTTTGATCATCTTTCCTGGATACTAATATCCTCTGATCATACAACAATACTCTAGTGGGTTAAAAAATAGTATCCAGGTATTATGCTTTAATTTCTCAACTACATTATGATTTGTGAAACCAAATATAACTTTGTGTGTGTGTGTGATTTCTCTTGAACTGATGACACCAAGCTAGATTAGGAGCAATGCCTATGCAGCTGCTGTTTCCTTCCCTAACCCAATAATGATAGACTTCATATTGGGAAACTCAGACAACTGTTCTTTCTTTACCTACTTAATATTTCTGGATGCCAGTTTCCTCTATATTTTAAAAATTGATTTGAGGCCTGATTTAAGGCATGCTAATTTATTGAGTCTTTAAGCTGAAACAAATATTTTTGTTCTACTCAGTACATAGCTTTCACATTTCCCTTCCAGATCAGTAGATAAATCCTTCTCTTAATATTTCATAAATGCCAGGAGTTAGTTAACAGTGCTGAGATAGCCTCAAACTAATCTCTCTGGTTCGTGACACAGTCTTTATTTGATTCTTGGCCCCAGAAGATTTGCAGATCACATCTGCAGATCATATTTATATTTCACCTGAAACACTGTGAACTATGATTTCTTCAAAAAATAACTTGTTTTGCAAAGAAGTCTTAATAGTCATTATGGAAAATTGTGTATCCTTCAGAGAGCCAAAACTCTCAAAACTCATAAGATGCTCACTTGATAATGAGAAAAGCGTGCTAGAGAAGAAGAGAGTGAGCTAAGCTAACTACCTACTGAGTTTTGGTTTACATTTCTTTTTTTAATTCAAGATTAGTAATCTGATCTCCCTAAAAAGTCAGCTAATAGAAGAAAACCAGCACCTGTTGCAATTTATTTTCTTAGCTAAATGTACCCATTGTGAATGATGCATCAAGTCTTCTGATTTTAGACATAGCACTGTTTCTGTTATTCACTGACTTTCATTTTGAAGTCAACAATTGCCTTGACTGGCCTCCTGTAAAACTAGCCTTTGCTTTGAGGATTCCTCTCTTCCTTATTCTTTCTTTTTCCATGTTTGTCACACTTTAGTTTTTTTTTATTCCATGCCACTTCAACATTCTGGTAGGCACACAACTGAATTTAGAGAAATTCATTAAAGAAATATGGGGTTACTCACAAAATTTTGTTTGGATACAGTTTGGCCACATTATTGATTCACAAAATGGAATTCTGTACCTCTGCTGGAGGAAGCAAGGGATAATGGTTCTTAGTTTCTGCTCTGCAGTAGTTTTCACTTCTGTGGAACAATTTCTATCATACAACTGGATGTATTTGAAAATCTTTGTATCCTAATATTAGATTAGTCTTCTAGCTTAGCTTATTTCTGTTTAGAATTAATAACCAGAAACGATAGTTCATCTTTTAAGATCCTATGAGACTTTTAGTAAACAGATAACAAAATTTCAAATGAAGAATTCATAATTTTAAAATCTAGAAATGAAAGGAATGAAGGTAGGTTTTGTTCTATATTATACTGGATGACAGAGCCTGAACCCCATTTTGAGGAGGTCAATTTTTAGCATTCTACTCTCCATCTTTCAGTATAGATATACGTATAGGTAGATACAGATTTGTTCCATGGAATCTTCCAGGAATTGGTTCCAGAAACCCCATCCTATACTAAAAATCTGAGAATGCTCTAGTCCCTTGTCTGTGCCCTGTATCATTGTGGTTATAAATCCACAAATTCAACCACCTATGGATAGTTTAGAACTGTCCATATTTATTTTAAAAAAAATCCACATGTAAGTGGATCTGTGTGGATCAAAGCCATGTTGTTTGAGGAACGGCAATTTGAAAGCTGGGCATTCAATGGGAACTAGGATAGATAATCTCAGTTTAATTGGATCTGAGTGTTTATGATGTTCCTGACGTAACACAGGAGACTAAGAAATATTCTCCTTGTTTTCATTCCATTTACTATTACCCCAGGTGCTTTGTATTTCATACTACAAGAAAAAAATAGGAGTTTTCTGACTGGGCATTAGTATATTGTCCTTAATTTTGAAAGATAACTGAAGAATGCTTGTGAATTCTCAGGGTAAAGACCATGCATTCTACCTCTTTTGACATTGTACCATAGCCAACGCTGTGATTGTCTCATTTTTGCCAAAAGAAAACTCTTGTTTAAATCTAAAGAAGGAGCCCTCGGCTTCTAAAGATTCTATGAAAGTATATGATACCCCAGTTTTATGATTAAAAGACTCATTGAACCTATTGTTTTCCATTGTTTATTATTGCACTACTATTGTGCCATTTACCTTTTAAGAATATCTTCTGAAAACTAAGGTCAATTTATGCCTTCAGTGCAATATAAAATCAGATTATGTGGGACAAGACATCTTGGGTGATGTCTATTAAAGTAATTTGTTTTAAAAATAATTAAAAGGATAATATTCTTCAAGCTAGTTGTTGTTGATACTCATTAAGAACAGGATTCTACATTAGTGGTGTCAGGATTTTCATGTATTTAAATATATAAACCGAAGCCTATTACAGCTATAAATTAAAACTAAATTAATATAATATCTACACTTGACTTTAATAAGTCTAAAGTTGATTACTTTTGTTTGTCATCAGAAGTCAGTTCTTCCAAGGATGTAATCTATTTAAAAGGGCCCAAACCAAAAATCGTCCATTGTGGCTTATAGTTCCAGCTGCCTCATTCACTGACAGTGGTTTTAACAAGTTACTTAACCTCCCTAGACCTCCAACTGCTTAACCCCGAAAAGAGAAGTTTGCAGTAGATTATTATATATTCTTATGTTTAGCTTGAAAATTCCGTAATATAAAAACATAGTCTTTATTTTAAATTGCAGACACAAGGTGGCACTGTTAGTAGTGATTTTCACTTAGACCAGAGATAAAATCAGGGCATGTTCAAGATGTGTATCTACCTCCTGCCAAAAAAAAAAAAAAACCCTCAAAATCAAAATATATAATGATATTGCATTACAGATACATCCACACACACATACATAGACACACACACACACTGTCTTTGGTTGGTTACTGTAGCTTAACATCTGGATTCAAGCTGAACAATTCAGTCAACCAACTGTTTGCTTGACACTAAAATGATTGATTGATTTTTTTTCCCCATTTCGTGGGAATATTTCAACAGTAGGTAGGCAATAAAAACATATTTGCAGAAATGTGTGCAAGGTAAAGATTGCTAATGGTATGATTTCAATGTAACTGAAATTTCAAACAAGATTTATCAATTTTATAGGATGACAGGAAAGGTGTTGAAATGTGGGCAAATTGCATAACTAAGACTTTGCTATTAAATTAAGAAGAATGCTTGCTAGCATGCAATTTTCAAACAACAGTGCACAGGGATGAAAATTTAAATTCTAATCTAAAACATTTTTGCTGAGAATTTCTAACCTCTTGTTACTACTTCCCAAAAAACTCTGCACATAATCTGAGGACTAAGCATCATTTCCTGGCTAAACCAATATTATGGATTAATAGAATATTCTAGTATTAAACATCTGTGTGTGTGTGTGTGTGTGTGTGTGTGTGTGTATTTTCAGTTGCTCAGGAATTTCTGACTCTTTGCAACCCTATGGATTGTAGCCTGTCAGGCTCCTCTGTCCGTGGAATTTTCCTGGCAAGCATAATGCAGTGGGTTACAATTTCCTACTCCAAGGGATACTCCTGACCCAGGGGTCGAACCTGTGTCTCCTGCACCTCCTGAAGTACAGGCAGATTCTATACCACTGAGCGACCAGGGAAGCCCCAGTAATACATATTTTTCCTAAAGATTCTACTAGTAATCTATTTAAAAGGGCCCAAACCAAAATCGTCCATTGTGGCTTATGTTATAACCATTTCGCAAGACCTCCAACTGCTTAACCCCGAAAAGAGAAGTTTGCAGTAGATTATTATATATTCTTATGTTTAGCTTGAAAATTCCGTAATATAAAAACATAGTCTTTATTTTAAATTGCAGACACAAGGTGGCACTGTTAGTAGTGATTTTCACTTAGACCAGAGATAAAATCAGGGCATGTTCAAGATGTGTATCTACCTCCTGCCCAAAAAAAAAAAAAAAAAAAAAAAACCCTCAAAATCAAAATATATAATGATATTGCATTACAGACACATCCACACACACATACATAGACACACACACACACTGTCTTTGGTTGGTTACTGTAGCTTAACATCTGGATTCAAGCTGAACAATTCAGTCAACCAACTGTTTGCTTGACACTAAAATGATTGATTGATTTTTTTTCCCCATTTCGTGGGAATATTTCAACAGTAGGTAGGCAATAAAAACATATTTGCAGAAATGTGTGCAAGGTAAAGATTGCTAATGGTATGATTTCAATGTAACTGAAATTTCAAACAAGATTTATCAATTTTATAGGATGACAGGAAAGGTGTTGAAATGTGGGCAAATTGCATAACTAAGACTTTGCTATTAAATTAAGAAGAATGCTTGCTAGCATGCAATTTTCAAACAACAGTGCACAGGGATGAAAATTTAAATTCTAATCTAAAACATTTTTGCTGAGAATTTCTAACCTCTTGTTACTACTTCCCAAAAAACTCTGCACATAATCTGAGGACTAAGCATCATTTCCTGGCTAAACCAATATTATGGATTAATAGAATATTCTAGTATTAAACATCTGTGTGTGTGTGTGTGTGTGTGGGTGTGTGTGTATTTTCAGTTGCTCAGGAATTTCTGACTCTTTGCAACCCTATGGATTGTAGCCTGTCAGGCTCCTCTGTCCGTGGAATTTTCCTGGCAAGCATAATGCAGTGGGTTACAATTTCCTACTCCAAGGGATACTCCTGACCCAGGGGTCGAACCTGTGTCTCCTGCACCTCCTGAAGTACAGGCAGATTCTGTACCACTGAGCGACCAGGGAAGCCCCAGTAATACATATTTTTCCCTAAAAACTGACTTTGCCCCTCCTTCGTTATGTCAGTTTTCAAAGAAATTCTTTCACAGTGAGTTCACATGCAAGTCCTCCTTTTTAATGTTTTCCTAATCCAGGTCAAATTATTATTTCCTGGGCTTCCCTGGTGGTCCAGTGGTTAAGGACATCGCCTTGCAGTGCAGGGGGCGCCGGTCTGATCCCTGGCCTGGGAAGATCCCACGTGCTGTGGAGCATCCAATTACTGAGCCGGAGCTCTGGAGCACATGCGCCCAGAGACTGTGCTCTGCGACAACAGAGGCCACTGCGATGGGAGGCCCACAGGGCCTAAGAACAAAGATGGATGAAAACAGATAAAAGAAAGGCCAATAGAAGTGGCCCACCCGATCCCCTCTCTCCCAACTTTCCCCCCCCAAAGTTATTCTCTCCTAAATAATTTATAACATTCTTACACTTAAAAAGTGCCGGATATCTTTGGCTTTCCGTTGACCACTTCTTTCATTTTACTGATGGAAAAAACCGGAACTTTGGAGAGAAAACCGGAGGCACCACATCTGATCCAAAATAAAGACAGAAACACGGTCCTCATGTTCTTTCGATCAGATGCTGCTGCATGTCTCAGATGACAGATAGACCTTTTTATCTAGAGTATAAATATTTACTTTCCCTAACTATAAATTTCTTTTATGAGAAAAAGTTCACATTTTTCTTCTCTCACACAGTCTAGCATAATATCTGGTAATGTAGAGGTGTTCAAGGCATACATTTGAATACATAAATGATTAAATCTAATGAACAATTGTAATAAAACAAACACTTCATCCATATTTGTTTGTGCCCACTGCAGAATTTCACTTCAGATAATTACATATTATAACGTATTTTCATACCTCTACAAAATAAACTGTACTGAGAAGTGAGAATTTTTATATGTTATTATAAGCTGCACTGAAATGATTTGTAATCATAAATTCTTTCCTGTTGCACAGTAGATATCACTCTGCTGATCTCAATTTAAAGTGTTATAGCTGAACAGGAAATAAAGGTATGGCTCACACCATCCTTGGTTCAGTAGACACTGGCTGAACAATTCCTATGCGCTGTCTATGTGAGTTACATGACAAGAGTCAAGAGATAAAATTCCCTTCAGTCTCAATTTCTTACCCTAAAGTGGGGATGATTCTAATGATTACTGCATAGAAAGGTTTTACTGAGTACCCAAGTCCCATGACATAGGCACCACAGGAGGCGCCGCATCTGATCCAAGATAAAGACAGTCTGGCGCATGTGTTATATGGAAAAAGCTTGAAATTCCCTCATTATACTGGAGAAAACACAGGGAATAAATAAGTATACAAGACTAACTCAGATGGGATTGTCTCATTTTACCAAGGGTTGGTCTAGTGTTAATAATAAGCAAATGCATATGTGATGACCTTGCTGGTCTGGACACAAACTCAAATGCCCCATTTGATGCTAGGCCTCACTCCATTATGAATGGAGAACCTTTTCAAATCCCACTAAAATTTTACCCAAGTTATTTGTGGGGATTCTGGCAAAAAGTTTCCTGCACACTCATAGACTGCCCTCTCACATTCTTCTGCCACACTTTTCAGTGGTTTCCACTTCTGAAAACCTGTGAGGAGGTGGTCTCAGATCCCGAGGCTAACCTTTCACTACCCTTAACTGCCTGGCAAGGCCTGTGCCACGATCAGCCGTGTCCCTCACTGCTTCTCCAGGATGGAGACCAGTGCTTGGCACAAAGCAGGAACTTAAAATCATTTGTGCCAAAGAATGAATGAGAGGTACCTAAGGCTTCCCTAGAAATCTGAGCACATTGTCACATTGTGGTCGGTGCAGGGGTTGGAGAATGGCTCTGTACTCCCTGTACTATCTCGCTTTCAAAATGTTGCCTGGCTTTTGCTCCCATGTCAAGGAGAGATCCCTTTGTGAAAACAGCGCCCTCAGCTTCTGTAGGCAAATCTTTTTCAAAAAGATGGAAGGCAAACATCCTGTGTCTTTCAGTGGGCTTCAGGCCTGTGTCTGAAGAAAATGTTGCTCTTCTTTCCTTTCACCTTCCAATCTGGAACTGCAGCTTTCTCTCTGCCATCCCCACTGAAATTCTCCATACGTAGATAAAAAAGAGCATTTAGGCACACTGCTCTTATTAATTTAGTAGATATATATATAGACATATCTAATTTCCTAACTAAATTCAAATGCTCCCTGCTTATTCAAATAGATATTTTCAAATTGAAATCAAAATTTTAAATATGAACTATTTAGAAATTAACACAAATAAAAATTCATAAAATCATGGGATGCAATAGTAACTGTACTCAGAGTAAAATGTATGGTTTTATATACCTTTTTATATGCTTTAATAAAACTATTACAAGTAAATAAGATGAAATTCAACTTTTGCAACAAGAAAACAAAATAAACCAAGATAGAAAAGGAAAAATCTTAAAAAAGCTAAAATATATATATATAGATATATATATATATCTATATATATATATACATAAACTAAAAAGTAAAGAATGATAAAGTTAAAACATATCTCTATTAAAAAAAAAAACAGAAAAAAATACCCAGTGTAACACAGAAAAATTTAAAAAGCAAAAATATACAATATTATAAATAAGAATTGTGATATGTAACTGTGATATATAGTTACAAGTGACCTTAAACAAAATTGTCATATAACTTTATTTCTATATGCCAATAATTTTGAAGTATATAAAATGGGTGATTTTCTAGCAAAACATACATTATTGAAATTGGCCCAATTATGTAAAATGTAAATATCAATAGTTTTATATTTAAGATAATACAGTGCTATAAAAATTGTTTTTTAAAAAATCCACAATGCTATTTTTAATTTGAAGAAGAAGATAGCTAATGTTTTAGCATGGCAACACACAGTGGTCATCAACAAAATAGAAACATATTTAACTATATGTATATTGAAAATGCTCTGACTCCCTGTACTATCTCGCTTTCAAAATGTTGCCTGGCTTTTGCTCCCATGTCAAGGAGAGATCCCTTTGTGAAAACAGCGCCTCAGCTTCTGTAGGCAAATCTTTTCAAAAGATGGAAGGCAAACATCCTGTGGCTTTCAGTGGGCTTCAGGCCTGTGTCTGAAGAAAATGTTGCTCTTCTTTCCTTTCACCTTCCAATCTGGAACTGCAGCTTTCTCTCTGCCATCCCCACTGAAATTCTCCATACGTAGATAAAAAAGAGCATTTAGGCACACTGCTCTTATTAATTTAGTAGATATATATATAGACATATCTAATTTCCTAACTAAATTCAAATGCTCCCTGCTTATTCAAATAGATATTTTCAAATTGAAATCAAAATTTTAAATATGAACTATTTAGAAATTAACACAAATAAAAATTCATAAAATCATGGGATGCAATAGTAACTGTACTCAGAGTAAAATGTATGGTTTTATATACCTTTTTATATGCTTTAATAAAACTATTACAAGTAAATAAGATGAAATTCAACTTTTGCAACAAGAAAACAAAATAAACCAAGATAGAAAAGGAAAAATCTTAAAAAAGCTAAAATATATATATATAGATATATATATATATATATATCTATATATATATATACATAAACTAAAAAGTAAAGAATGATAAAGTTAAAACATATCTCTATTAAAAAAAAACAGAAAAAAATACCCAGTGTAACACAGAAAAATTTAAAAAGCAAAAATATACAATATTATAAATAAGAATTGTGATATGTAACTGTGATATATAGTTACAAGTGACCTTAAACAAAATTGTCATATAACTTTATTTCTATATGCCAATAATTTTGAAGTATATAAAATGGGTGATTTTCTAGCAAAACATACATTATTGAAATTGGCCCAATTATGTAAAATGTAAATATCAATAGTTTTATATTTAAGATAATACAGTGCTATAAAAATTGTTTTTTAAAAAATCCACAATGCTATTTTTAATTTGAAGAAGAAGATAGCTAATGTTTTAGCATGGCAACACACAGTGGTCATCAACAAAATAGAAACATATTTAACTATATGTATATTTATTAGCAAATTTAAACCTAAAACACTTTTCTATGTCTAGATATCCTATATAGTTAAGAGACAACATGCTATGGAGAAAATGGAGCACATAGAATAGACATAGGCCTTTACCACATATATTTTCTATAATAGTGTTTTAAAAGGTAAGCGGCTAAATATTAGCAAATAATACTGGATAGCATATATGAACCAGTAATTCAAAGGAGAGAAAAATGAAATAACATGGCATGCAGACATTTTAAACCCATAAAATTCTGGGAAATATACACATATTTCGTCCATAAACTTTATAGATATTTTAAATGTTAATAATATCAGTCTTGATAGGGATTTGGGAAATGGTCTTTCTCAGATGGTGTTAATGCAAAGTGTAGATTGGTAAAAATCTTTTGGAGGATTATTGGAAGCCTCAGTTCAAATTTGAACTATCATCCCTATTTTTAGGAATTTATCATAGAGTATTTTGGGCTAAAAAAAAGTATGTTGGTAAGAGGCATATTAGCATTACAGTAATGTTGAAATGGCAGTAGGTACTTGTATATGCACTAAATTCAAAAGATACATGCTGTGTTTTGTTGTGAAAAAGCTAAGGCAGTATATGACAGAATTTCATTTAAAAGTATTTACATGCATGTGTGAAATTTTATCTTTCTCTGTGATACACATAGGCTAATATATGTTTAAATTATGAAAGCTGCCAGTTTATATATCAAGGTGTTAATAATCACTTCTGAAAGTTGTGATTGGAAAGAGGGTTAGAAGGGAGGGATGTTTTCACTTTGGACTTTAGGTATTTCCAAAAAGTTAACAGAATAGTAGGTGGCTTTTAAAACACTTTTTCCTTACAGTTGTCTACAGTTTTCAAATTAGGTAAAATATGTTCAAAGGAAGTTTATGGAGCATAAGTGTTTAATAAAGAGACGAGGCCCAAGCTGTGAGGGTCCTTTAGAGGAGATACAATGAATGCTGTCTGTTCATGGCAAAAGGATGTCTTCAAGTAGAATCTGGATATTGTGGCTCTTAGGAGGCATTGCAAATTCAGTCCTTTAAATATTGTTCCAGTAGACCTTAAGCTTCATCTGGAAAATGTAGTACGTCTCTTTTAAGCTTCGTTTCCCAATTGTCTGTTTCAGCTCTGTGTTATTCCCATGCATCAACTTGTTGCCTTTGTGTGATGCATGAAAATTCTTGTCTAAAGTATTTGTATGGAGAAAATGGAGCACATAGAATAGACATAGGCCTTTACCACATATATTTTCTATAATAGTGTTTTAAAAGGTAAGCGGCTAAATATTAGCAAATAATACTGGATAGCATATATGAACCAGTAATTCAAAGGAGAGAAAAATGAAATAACATGGCATGCAGACATTTTAAACCCATAAAATTCTGGGAAATATACACATATTTCGTCCATAAACTTTATAGATATTTTAAATGTTAATAATATCAGTCTTGATAGGGATTTGGGAAATGGTCTTTCTCAGATGGTGTTAATGCAAAGTGTAGATTGGTAAAAATCTTTTGGAGGATTATTGGAAGCCTCAGTTCAAATTTGAACTATCATCCCTATTTTTAGGAATTTATCATAGAGTATTTTGGGCTAAAAAAAAGTATGTTGGTAAGAGGCATATTAGCATTACAGTAATGTTGAAATGGCAGTAGGTACTTGTATATGCACTAAATTCAAAAGATACATGCTGTGTTTTGTTGTGAAAAAGCTAAGGCAGTATATGACAGAATTTCATTTAAAAGTATTTACATGCATGTGTGAAATTTTATCTTTCTCTGTAATACACATAGGCTAATATATGTTTAAATTATGAAAGCTGCCAGTTTATATATCAAGGTGTTAATAATCACTTCTGAAAGTTGTGATTGGAAAGAGGGTTAGAAGGGAGGGATGTTTTCACTTTGGACTTTAGGTATTTCCAAAAAGTTAACAGAATAGTAGGTGGCTTTTAAAACACTTTTTCCTTACAGTTGTCTACAGTTTTCAAATTAGGTAAAATATGTTCAAAGGAAGTTTATGGAGCATAAGTGTTTAATAAAGAGACGAGGCCCAAGCTGTGAGGGTCCTTTAGAGGAGATACAATGAATGCTGTCTGTTCATGGCAAAAGGATGTCTTCAAGTAGAATCTGGATATTGTGGCTCTTAGGAGGCATTGCAAATTCAGTCCTTTAAATATTGTTCCAGTAGACCTTAAGCTTCATCTGGAAAATGTAGTACGTCTCTTTTAAGCTTCGTTTCCCAATTGTCTGTTTCAGCTCTGTGTTATTCCCATGCATCAACTTGTTGCCTTTGTGTGATGCATGAAAAATTCTTGTCTAAAGTATTGTCCTTCACACTGTGAATTGTGACCTATTCCTGGGTTGTAGAATCAGTTGAGTGGGTCCTGTCCAGCATTTCTTAGAAAATAAAACTAGGATGTTACAGAGAATATCATATATTAATATCATAATAAACCATATTATTTCATGGAATTTTGACTTTAGGGGTGTGCCTTTGAATACTAGGTTGAGATATAGAATGCATTTCTTACCCTGATTCAAAGACAAAATACTTGAAAGTCATTGCTCTACATACAAGTGTAGAAATAACCAATAGTGTCATTTTGTGGATGACTCTGCAGCTCCTGGGACTTATCAGTTTCTTCAAGAAGTGTTCAAGTCAGGACTTTATGACAGCAAGAAGCAGATTTCTTTATTTAGCTAAGTGATTTCAGATATTGGAGCATTTGCTTCATTTTTTTTTTTTCATCTAGTGATGAATACTTTAGAACTGCATATATTTTTTGAAAATATTTACACTTTGATATGCCTGTCCAAAAAAAAAAAGGTATATGATAATATGTTAGGTAGTCTTCAGAACAGTGTAGAAAAACTAAAGTAAAACAAGCATAGTCACATTATGAAAGTATTCAGAATTCATATGTGCAAAATAATATACACAACTTCAAAGTTCTTACTCTCCCACAGTCATCTCTGCAGAAGCTCTGCCCTGAAATCCCAAGGGCAACCATTTAGCTCTCCTGTCTTCAAGAGCACTTGAGTGGAAAAGCCTGCTATCAGCCATTGTGAGCCAGACCCATAATTAGCAAGTGACATCTCTGCAGAAATTCATTGACTCTTAATTGAGAAAGGAAAGAGGTCACTGAATCAGAGTTGTGAAGGTAGTAACTTCTGGCTTTTTTTTTCAAGGAACAGAGATTCACTCAGATCATCTCAATTAGTAGAGATTTAATATAGAGATAAACCAAATTAACAATAAGAATAATAGCAACAGGAATACCATGGGAAACAGAAATAACCTTGTACTTTAAAATGGAGCCTCATTGACAGATAAACTGTCATTGTGGATAGAGGAAGAAAGTAATCAGGTATTTATTATGGCCTCTATAGAAAAAGTGACAAGGTTTTGTGTCTGCTTCTCCAAGCTGCCAGGCAACTACCTGATCTCAGGTTGAATTTTTTTTTTTTTCTTTTGGTTTGTGTTTTATTCTGTCTTATGAAGCAAATGTATTGATATCTCATAACCTCTACTGTTTTCTGTCTCTGCTGCTTGTGTGCTCCTAACAATGGCTGACTTTTCTGTCTACTCAATTCATATTCCCAGAGAGGATTTCTGAGAATTCATGCTAATAAGGGTGCTTCCTGGCATGAGCTGAACATGTATGGACTCTGGAGCCAGATAGCCCTGGTTCAAACCCTGAGTTCTGGGTGTGTGTCCTTGGGAAACTGACTTAACTTTCTTTTCCTTGGCCTTCCCTTCTATGAAATGGTGTCTATCACAAAATGGTTGAAGAGTCGATGTGTGATAGTAACTGTAGTTAGCTCTCAGTAGGTATTGATAGTCAAGTAGAGCTTTTGCAGCAACCCTTCTCAGGGTTCCTGAGGTACCTGAGGTACCTCAGTTCCTGAGGTAACCTATAGGAAAGTGTAACATTCTGGAGCACACTGACAGCATTTTATCAATTCATATGAATGAATGTCTAGTATATGCCCAACCCAATGATGAAGCTCTAAAATTTTTAAGAAAACACAGAGAAAAACCAAGTAAGTGAATTCTTAAATGAGCAAATGTCAGAGAGTAAGTACAATGAAGAAAACAAGTAAGGACGTGAGTGCTTGAGAGAGTACAGTTATAGAATCCCATTGAGGGGCTTCCCCTGGTGGTTCAGTGGGTAAGGACACCGCCTTGCAGCACAAGGGGCGCCGGTTCGATCCCTGGCCTGGGAAGATCCCACGTGTCATGGAGCAGCTGGACTGATGTGTCCAATTACCAAGCCGGAACTCTGGAGTGCATGCACCCAGAGCCGGTGCTCTGCGACAACAGAGGCCACTGCGATGGGAGGCCCCCATGGGCCAAAGAACAAAGACGGATGAAAACAGAGAAATGAAAGACCAATAGAAGTGTCCTGCCCGTACCCCCCCCCCCCCCCCCCCCCAAAAAAAAAAAAAAAAAAAAATTTTTTAAAAAAAAAAAATGTTAAAAAAAAAAAAAAAAAGGATCCCATTGAGGACAGCACATTTGAGCTTGAGACCAAATGCAGAACTTGTTACTGGACAGTTCTCTCTGCCAAGGTTTGTTCATCCTTCCAGTTGGCCTTCTTGGACAAGTTTAAAGCATCCTACTCTAGCTCTCTCTTGTGTGTCTAAGGCTACTCTACAGAAACCCCTATTTTTTGCTCCAAAGTAGCCCAGGCTAACCTCAGTGCAGCACGACTCTTCTGTGCAGGGAAAACCGCCATTCCCTCATGATTCCGAAATCATACGCTTGATGTATAAAACCCCAAAGGCCTCCAGAGATGTCATTTTGCTTTTTCGACATTTGGGTAGCCTCCTGGGTGTGTGTCCTTGGGAAACTGACTTAACTTTCTTTTCCTTGGCCTTCCCTTCTATGAAATGGTGTCTATCACAAAATGGTTGAAGAGTCGATGTGTGATAGTAACTGTAGTTAGCTCTCAGTAGGTATTGATAGTCAAGTAGAGCTTTTGCAGCAACCCTTCTCAGGGTTCCTGAGGTACCTGAGGTACCTCAGTTCCTGAGGTAACCTATAGGAAAGTGTAACATTCTGGAGCACACTGACAGCATTTTATCAATTCATATGAATGAATGTCTAGTATATGCCCAACCCAATGATGAAGCTCTAAAATTTTTAAGAAAACACAGAGAAAAACCAAGTAAGTGAATTCTTAAATGAGCAAATGTCAGAGAGTAAGTACAATGAAGAAAACAAGTAAGGACGTGAGTGCTTGAGAGAGTACAGTTATAGAATCCCATTGAGGGGCTTCCCCTGGTGGTTCAGTGGGTAAGGACACCGCCTTGCAGCACAAGGGGCGCCGGTTCGATCCCTGGCCTGGGAAGATCCCACGTGTCATGGAGCAGCTGGACTGATGTGTCCAATTACCAAGCCGGAACTCTGGAGTGCATGCACCCAGAGCCGGTGCTCTGCGACAACAGAGGCCACTGCGATGGGAGGCCCCCATGGGCCAAAGAACAAAGACGGATGAAAACAGAGAAATGAAAGACCAATAGAAGTGTCCTGCCCGTACCCCTCCCACCCCACCCCACAAAAGATAAATAAATAAATAATTTTTTTAAAAAATAAAATGTTAAAAAAAAAAAAAAAAAGGATCCCATTGAGGACAGCACATTTGAGCTTGAGACCAAATGCAGAACTTGTTACTGGACAGTTCTCTCTGCCAAGGTTTGTTCATCCTTCCAGTTGGCCTTCTTGGACAAGTTTAAAGCATCCTACTCTAGCTCTCTCTTGTGTGTCTAAGGCTACTCTACAGAAACCCCTATTTTTTGCTCCAAAGTAGCCCAGGCTAACCTCAGTGCAGCACGACTCTTCTGTGCAGGGAAAAAACCGCCACTTGCTCCTTCATGATTCACCAGAAATCATACGCCGTTGATGTATACCCAACACACCAAGGGCCTCCAGAGATGTCATTTTGCTTGTTTGAATATGTAATACTAGAAGTAACATTTCTGGCTAGATTTTCACAAACTCTGCTAATTAGTGGGGATTCATGTTTTTCTTGTCCATTGGTACTAGCTGTATTTATAACCACTATTTTAAATAGCACAGGGGGTGAGCCTCACTAGCAAATTTATAAATGCATCTATCTCCAATCTCTACAATCACACAAAACTGAGTTGGCAAAGGAGAGAGATTTATTTTACTACTTCTTAATCCTTTCAGGGAGAGACCAGTACAGATCAATTCTATGTATTAGTACCTATGAGGATGAGGGAAAATTAAAGAATAGAACAGAGAAGTAATACTAAGAGCCTTCTATGCAATTTTTTACAGGAGTTATCAGCTCCGATTCTCAAAACTATTTAATGAACTGCATACTATTGCCCCCACTTATGCAGAGGAAGAGAGAAGTATTTATAAATAGAGACATACAACTGTCAGATGGTCAGATATGTTTTCTCCTCTATGGAGAAATAAAGACAAATCTTGCTAATTGGATGACTGATTCCATTATACTCTTCTCAAGTCTAACAAGAGTCTATCCCTGATATAACATGGAGGGAGTTCACATTCCTTTGTATGCTTGTCTTTTCTCCTTCGTCTTTTAATTTAATTTTTTAAACCAATTCTTCAACTTGGAAAGGAAAAAAAGTTCCCTTCCTGTTGAAATAAATAACAAATCTGGGGTTTTAGCCACCTGATGTTCTTTGAAATGTCAATTTCAAGGGAGAAAATTAGTGTTGGAGAGCCTGGGACTAAATTTCATCTGTGCCTTTCTAAATTGTGCATGCAAATGGGCAATTAAACCTGCGATAGGTAATTGCATGGCTACGTGAACCCTTCCACAAGTAGTTTAGAAGCCAGTTTTGAAGGTTGAATTTGTAGACATCCTGACAAATTTCCTCTCCTGATATACAAACCTATGGAAACTCATCCTTAAGTTTAATACAAGAGTACTTCTCTATTCCAGCCACTTCCCAGAAAAGAAAAATAGTAATTTGAGAAGGGAGAATAGAATCATTAGTATCACTAAGCTATTTATCCATCTAAAAATAATGCTGTTTGTATTTTGCCCTTATCTTTTTCAACTTATTAATATACTCACAAAAGTCACATTTAATATTGTAATATGCTTTTTCACATTTAATAATATATTACATAAAGACTATTCTTCTGTAATCCTTTTATCACCCTCATCGTTTTCCATTTTAACATATCACAGTGTATGGAGCCAGCATTCAACTGTTACATTATGTTATTTCATTTATGTTATGTGTGCTTTTTATTTATGTTTTACTTATGTTTATGTATGTCATGTTATGTAATTTCTTAACTTTCAGTATTGTACATTATTATAAAAATACAATCATAAACATTAAAGTTCATTTATTTTTGCTTGATTCACTAATTATTTCATTTCTTGAAATCACTTCCCTTTCATGCAGTTCTATAGTTTCATTCTTTTTGACTTTTGGCTTAATAGGTGAAAGCTCTCTTTTCCTTACTGTTTTCACTCATACTTTACATTGTGGTCAATAGCTTATAAAGGTCATTGTTTCTTCTCCAGTTCAGCATTTCTCTGAATGATTTTCCTGTCCTTTAATGAGTCCTTTCCCTCATTTTTCTAGCAAGACCTACTAACTCACTATATAATTACTATGCCATGGAATACAACAGAAGATATTATCTTCCTCATCCTTTGCCAAATAAAGCAGTGTGATATAGCATACGTTCAATAATTCACTTAATTATGTATGCTTTCTTTCATGTATTCATATCAACTTAAACATCATAAAACCTGAAATTTAATTAAATTTTCTTGAAGAATCAGAAAAAATCAAGAAGTAGTAGTCATTGAGTAAAGTATCTTCCTACTTTTCTTTCTTCCTTCCTTCCATCCCCATCCTTCAAGATAGATATTCATATATCCTCTATTGTAGGAGGCATGCCTCAATATTAATTTCAGTTTTAATGTCAGTGATGAAAACTGTAACAGTAATTTAATTTCATAAAGAGCTAGCTAAGGTCATAAGCTAGATGATATGAGTGTCACAGAAAGATCTCTTGATACCCATGAGTTTAACAAAATATGGATGGAATGAGTTAATATACCCCATGTTTAGAAATAAGACCAATCTATCCACTTTGAAAGGTATTTAACCTGACTAAAATTCATTAGCACATGAAAAATTAAAATTTAAAAAATAAGACATTACCCTTGATATTGTAAATAATAGGCTAAATACAACTATTTTATGAGAATTCCAGAGGAAAGAATTGGCTTGTTATATCATTTAGGTAGAAGTAGCAGGGATCAAAGTTCATCAACACTGGAATTTTAAATGAGTGTTTTCATGATGCAATAGTTCTGTTCATATATATTAATGTTTTTGTAGACCACTAGAGGATTATGTGCTTTGAAAAGCTATATTGATAATGAATTAACTTACCCCATTGATGGATAATTAATGAGTATTGGCAAGATACTCCTTAAACTGAATTATTCTATTACATAAAATACTTTACAAACGTTTTGTCAGATTGTTGGGTGGCTTGGTTTTTTTGTGTTAACCTTTTAACCTTTTAAGAGTTTTATATTTACCATAGGCATATCGCATTTAACAAATGGTATATGTATATATACCTTAAAAATCAGCTGCGACTGATTTTGAACAAATACATTAGAAAAATATACTCTCAGGTTATTTTTGTAAAATTTACTATATTCACTGAGCCATTATTTATCTTTATTGTTTTTTACAGTCACTTTTAATGAAAATTCTGTAAGCAGAGGAACAGTATGTTACAAAAGTATATCGTATTTTTTAAATATAAGTATCCCATATTATTCTCTCTTTCTCTCCGAATTACCGCCCTCCAGCTATACCAGAATTCTTTCAATTCTTTACTTGTGCCAAGTTAACACTTCAGGAACTTTTACCCACACCTTCTGCCACCATTCTTCTCTAAGCTTTTTTTTTTTTTTTTTAATTTATAATTTCTCCAAAAGACTCTGATGTCCTACTCTGTCCGATTTCTCACTTGTGAACTTCCATAAGTGCTGTATCTTTTGTAGTATAAGATTTAACATTCCATATTACTTACTTCTGTACTGTGAGATTCCTAAAAACAAGAGTAGTATCTTGTCTTTGCTTGCATCTTCAATCTGAAATATTCTCTGACAGAAAGGAAGGAACAGTGTATCTGTATCCTGAGAAACCTTTATGCGGGTCAAGAAGCAACAGTGAAAACTGGGCATGGAATAATGCACTGGCTCAAAATTAGGAAAGGAGTACAACAAAGCTGTATATTGTCACTCTGTTAATTTAACCTATATACAGAGTACATTGAGCGGAATGCTGGGTTGGATGAAGCACAAGCTGGAATCAAGATTGCTAAGAGAAATAGCAACAACCTCAGACACCCAGATGATAATATCACTCTAATGGCAGACAACAAAGACAAATTAAAGAGCCTTTTGACAAAGGTAAAAAAAAAGAGTGAAAAAGCTGGTTTAAAACTCAACCTTCAGTAAACTAATATCATGGAATCTGGTCCCATCATTTCATGGCAAATAGAAGGGAAAAAATGGAAGCAGTGACAGTTTTATTTTCTTCGCTCCAAAATCACTGCAGATGATGACTGCAGCCATGTAATTAAAAGATGCTTGTGACAGAAAGACAGACATGGACAGTGGGCATATGGACATAGTGGGGAAGGAACAGAAGGTGGGAGGCGTAAAGGAAGTAGCATGAAGGCCTGTACTATCGTAAGTATATATCCCAAAAGCTGCGACTGTTTTACAAAAGTATATCGTTATTTTTAAATTATAAGTTATTTACAGTCACTTTTAATGAAAATTCTGTAAGCAGAGGAACAGTATGTTACAAAAGTATATCGTATTTTTTAAATATAAGTATTCCATATTATTCTCTCTTTCTCTCTGAATTACCGCCCTCCAGCTATACCAGAATTCTTTCAATTCTTTACTTGTGCCAAGTTAACACTTCAGGAACTTTTACCCACACCTTCTGCCACCATTCTTCTCTAAGCTTTTTTTTTTTTTTTTAATTTATAATTTCTCCAAAAGACTCTGATGTCCTACTCTGTTCGATTTCTCACTTGTGAACTTCCATAAGTGCTGTATCTTTTGTAGTATAAGATTTAACATTCCATATTACTTACTTCTGTACTGTGAGATTCCTAAAAACAAGAGTAGTATCTTGTCTTTGCTTGCATCTTCAATCTGAAATATTCTCTGACAGAAAGGAAGGAACAGTGTATCTGTATCCTGAGAAACCATTATGCGGGTCAAGAAGCAACAGTGAAAACTGGGCATGGAATAATGCACTGGCTCAAAATTAGGAAAGGAGTACAACAAAGCTGTATATTGTCACTCTGTTAATTTAACCTATATACAGAGTACATTGAGCGGAATGCTGGGTTGGATGAAGCACAAGCTGGAATCAAGATTGCTAAGAGAAATAGCAACAACCTCAGACACCCAGATGATAATATCACTCTAATGGCAGACAACAAAGACAAATTAAAGAGCCTTTTGACAAAGGTAAAAAAAAAGAGTGAAAAAGCTGGTTTAAAACTCAACCTTCAGTAAACTAATATCATGGAATCTGGTCCCATCATTTCATGGCAAATAGAAAGGGAAAAAGTGGAAGCAGTGACAGTTTTATTTTCTTCGGCTCCAAAATCACTGCAGATGATGACTGCAGCCATGTAATTAAAAGATGCTTGTGACAGAAAGACAGACATGGACAGTGGGCATATGGACATTGTGGGGAAGGAACAGAAGGTGGGAGGCGTAAAGGAAGTAGCATGAAGGCCTGTACTATCGTAAGTGAAGAAAATAGCTCTAGTCATTGCTCTGTGAGAAAAGGGGATCCTTCAGGGGTGCTGTGTGATGGTCGGGAGGGGCGGAAAGGGGGGGATATACATATGACTAATCTGGGAACATGCATATCTGTAAACAACAAAACTCTGTAAAAGTTAAAAGCAAAATAAAGGTTTAAAAAAAAAAAAAAGATGCTTGCTCCTTGCAAGGAAAACTATGACAAACTTAGACAGCATATTAAAAAGCAGAGACATCAGTTTGCTGACAAAGGTCCACATAGTCAAAGTTATGAATTTTCCAGTAGTCATGTACAGATGTGAGAGTTGGACCATAAAGAAGACTGAGCATTGAAGAACTGATGGTTTTGAACTGTGGTGCTGCAGAATCCTTTGGACTGCAAGGAGATTAAACCGATCATTCAAAAGGGAGTCAACCCAATACTTTCATTGGAAGGACTTGATGCTGAAGCTAAAGCTCCAATACTTTGGTCACCTGATGCAATGAGATGACTCATTGGAAAGGACCCTGGTGCTGGGAAAGAGTGAGAGCAGGAGGAGGAGAGGGCAGCAGGGGATGAGATGGTTGAATAGCATCACTGACTCAATGAATACGAATCTGAGCAAGTTAAGGGTGATAATAAAGGACAGGAAGCCTGCTTGGTTGCAGTCTATGGGATCGCAAAGAGTTGAACACGACTTACTGATTGAATAATAGCAACAAATGGATACTGGGACAAATGGGTGGATAGAGGTAACAGTATGAAAAAGTAGAGCATTTGGAAATTCATAAGACATAGTGAAAGCACAGTCAGTTCTCTTTATCTGCAGTGTTTTTGTCTTGTTAAGCTGCTGCACACACTGAATTAGTGAATACTGAATCATTGCTCCTAGGAGAAATACAAGGTTAGATTCCTATGACCATCTGGTAACCACATATTTGTCCACTGATGAATGCACAACCTTATGTGTGTCTTTGTTTAAAAATATCTAATTGAGCCTATGTCATTGACTCATTAACACCAATCTCATGGCTAACAGCACTATAACTGATGGAGGCGTAAAGGAAGAAGCATGAAGGCCTGTAATATCATAAGTAAAGAAAATAGCTCTAGTCATTGCTCTGTGAGAAAAGGGGATCCTTCAGGGGTGCTGTGTGATGGTCGGGAGGGGAGGGAAGGGGGGGATATACATATGACTAATCTGGGAACATGCATATCTGTAAACAACAAAACTCTGAAAAAGTTAAAAGCAAAATAAAGGTTTAAAAAAAAAGATGCTTGCTCCTTGCAAGGAAAACTATGACAAACTTAGACAGCATATTAAAAAGCAGAGACATCAGTTTGCTGACAAAGGTCCACATAGTCAAAGTTATGAATTTTCCAGTAGTCATGTACAGATGTGAGAGTTGGACCATAAAGAAGACTGAGCATTGAAGAACTGATGGTTTTGAACTGTGGTGCTGCAGAATCCTTTGGACTGCAAGGAGATTAAACCGATCATTCAAAAGGGAGTCAACCCAATACTTTCATTGGAAGGACTTGATGCTGAAGCTAAAGCTCCAATACTTTGGTCACCTGATGCAATGAGATGACTCATTGGAAAGGACCCTGGTGCTGGGAAAGAGTGAGAGCAGGAGGAGGAGAGGGCAGCAGGGGATGAGATGGTTGAATAGCATCACTGACTCAATGAATACGAATCTGAGCAAGTTAAGGGTGATAATAAAGGACAGGAAGCCTGCTTGGTTGCAGTCTATGGGATCGCAAAGAGTTGAACACGACTTACTGATTGAATAATAGCAACAAATGGATACTGGGACAAATGGGTGGATAGAGGTAACAGTATGAAAAAGTAGAGCATTTGGAAATTCATAAGACATAGTGAAAGCACAGTCAGTTCTCTTTATCTGCAGTGTTTTTGTCTTGTTAAGCTGCTGCACACACTGAATTAGTGAATACTGAATCATTGCTCCTAGGAGAAATACAAGGTTAGATTCCTATGACCATCTGGTAACCACATATTTGTCCACTGATGAATGCACAACCTTATGTGTGTCTTTGTTTAAAAATATCTAATTGAGCCTATGTCATTGACTCATTAACACCAATCTCATGGCTAACAGCACTATAACTGATGCCTGAGTGAAAGGTATCTACCACATGTATGTTCTCCATAAGGTACATAACAGCCTTCTTATACTTTGGAATATGAAGTAACACTTTAGCATTATGCTTGGCTGTATGAGGGTACCCATTTTAAGCAGCAAAATCAGCAACCAAAAATACAACAATATAAAAATATATATTGTGTTGTGTACACACTAAATAGACTGCAGAATGATCACTTGTTTCTAATATGAGAGCTGAAACAAGAAAACAAAGGATTGCCTTATTTCATCTTGGCTGGCAACATGTTCAATAGACAACTCATTTTTTTTTTTCTCAGAGCATGTACATGACCCTGAATGTCTATGGAAGTGCTGTGGGTATTGAATTTTGAAGTTACAAATTAATTTGCAAATGTGGAATATGCAAATAATGAAATTTGACTCTGGTGCTAGTGCAAAAGTACAGTTTCAGTTATCCAAGAAGATAAAAAACAATCAAATAAGTATAAAATAATCAAACATAAATATGAACAGAGAACATGTTTGAAATATGAACAAAGAAGAACTTTGAGATAAGTGGGCATGGCTCTAATTAGATAAGACTTCGTAATGGAAGTGGCCTTTATATATAGAAAAATAAGTAGGATTTTAAAAGAGGGATATAAAATGAAGAAAAATTTGAATGAAGAGACATGGCTTTAGGAAATGAGCAAGTAGTTGATAATGCTTAGAGAATCCAGTTAAAGAATAATTGTAATCAGCCATTGGATAGATTAAATCAGTAATAGTAAATGTAAAAATATTCTAAGCTAGAGATGAAAACATTGTGATAGAGGCAGAGAAAGGGAGGCTACAGAAAAAGTAAAATAACCACAGAATAGACTAATGAAATGGATCTAGGAACATTATGCACAGATTGTTTTAGTTTCCTACTGTGGCATTACAAATTACCATAAATTGAGCAACTTAAAGGCAGCATACATGTATTACCCACAGTTTCTACGGGTCAGGAGTTCAGACAGAGATTTATCTGCTTAGGATCTCACTAGGCTGCAAACAAGGTGTTGGCTGGATTGCTTTCCTCTCTGGAGCCTAGGGTTCATTTCCAAAATTATGTGTCCATTGGCAGAATTTAGTTGGCTGAGTTTTGTAGGACTGAGGACTCCATTCTCCTGCTTGCTGTCAGCCTGCGGTGGTTGCTGTTAGCTTCAACATCCTGACCACACTCTCCTTTCAAGAGCAGCTTAGTCCTGCAAGGCAAACAGGAAAATCTTAATCTTATGTTTCTTTCAATTGGAATACAATTGCTTTATAATTTTACAATGTTGTATTACTTTCTGCTGTACAACGTCTTGTTCTCCGCCTCCGCCCCCCATCCTCCCCGCCCCCTCCGCTGCTCCCCTCCTACTCCATTCACTCATCTAGATCAACACGAATTGCCTTGAAGCTCAACTGGTTAAGAATTCACCTGCAATGCAGGAGACCTGGGTTTGATTCCTGGATCAGGAAGTTCCCCTGGAGAAGGCGTAGGCTACCTACTCCAGTATTCTCGGAAAGCTTCCCTGGTGGCTCAGCTGGTAGGGAATCTGTCTGCAATTAGGGAGACCATGGCTCGATTCCTGGGTTTGGAACATCCCCTGGAGAAGGGCATGGCTACTCTCTCCCATATTCTTGCCTGGAGAATTCCATGGTTTGTCTATGGGTCACAGAGAGCTGGACACAACTTCACTTAGTATTGAGGTCAAGACAGAACATGAAGCTGAGCTCCCTGTGCTATACAGCAGCTACCTGCTAGCTATCTGTTTTATACATGCTAATGTATATATGTCAGTGTCTGCTTTCATAGAAGGCCTAAATTCTCTACCACATGGTTCACCTGATTAGATCAGGCTCACCCATTATAGTTTTTTTTTTTTTTTATTATTATTAACACGAATGAATATAATTACATCTGCAAAATCTCTTCATGTTTGCCAGGTAATGTAACCTAATCACAAGAGTGACATCCCATTATAATCATAAGGGAAGAGAATTAAATAGGGGACAAGAATCTTGGGGCATATTTACAATGCTGCTGAACATACCATAGAGCTTAAAGGCAGCATACATGTATTACCCACAGTTTCTACGGGTCAGGAGTTCAGACAGAGATTTATCTGCTTAGGATCTCACTAGGCTGCAAACAAGGTGTTGGCTGGATTGCTTTCCTCTCTGGAGCCTAGGGTTCATTTCCAAAATTATGTGTCCATTGGCAGAATTTAGTTGGCTGAGTTTTGTAGGACTGAGGACTCCATTCTCCTGCTTGCTGTCAGCCTGCGGTGGTTGCTGTTAGCTTCAACATCCTGACCACACTCTCCTTTCAAGAGCAGCTTAGTCCTGCAAGGCAAACAGGAAAATCTTAATCTTATGTTTCTTTCAATTGGAATACAATTGCTTTATAATTTTACAATGTTGTATTACTTTCTGCTGTACAACGTCTTGTTCTCCGCCTCCGCCCCCCATCCTCCCCGCCCCCTCCGCTGCTCCCCTCCTACTCCATTCACTCATCTAGATCAACACGAATTCCCTTGAAGCTCAACTGGTTAAGAATTCACCTGCAATGCAGGAGACCCGGGTTTGATTCCTGGATCAGGAAGTTCCCCTGGAGAAGGCGTAGGCTACCTACTCCAGTATTCTCGGAAAGCTTCCCTGGTGGCTCAGCTGGTAGGGAATCTGTCTGCAATTAGGGAGACCATGGCTCGATTCCTGGGTTTGGAACATCCCCTGGAGAAGGGCATGGCTACTCTCTCCCATATTCTTGCCTGGAGAATTCCATGGTTTGTCTATGGGTCACAGAGAGCTGGACACAACTTCACTTAGTATTGAGGTCAAGACAGAACATGAAGCTGAGCTCCCTGTGCTATACAGCAGCTACCTGCTAGCTATCTGTTTTATACATGCTAATGTATATATGTCAGTGTCTGCTTTCATAGAAGGCCTAAATTCTCTACCACATGGTTCACCTGATTAGATCAGGCTCACCCATTATAGTTTTTTTTTTTTTTTATTATTATTAACACGAATGAATATAATTACATCTGCAAAATCTCTTCATGTTTGCCAGGTAATGTAACCTAATCACAAGAGTGACATCCCATTATAATCATAAGGGAAGAGAATTAAATAGGGGACAAGAATCTTGGGGCATATTTACAATGCTGCTGAACATAAGAATCCATTATGTTCATAAATGTATGACCCCTGTTACTTTTTTTTTTTTTTTTTTCTGTTGCTATTACTGGTTAATCACAACTTGCCCAGTCCTATCAGTTTCATTTTTGAACTTCTTAAAGGAAGGAAGAAGCTTTGTATCCTTGAGTTGAAACTTGGTTGAACCTCAGTTTGGGATCTAAGGTAGTATCAAGTTGATTTTTATGAGAGAGAAGAAGCTAGAGTGAAATCTAAACTCTTGCCTTGAATAAGAAACACCTAGATTTTTGAAAACTGGTGCCTGGCCACAGTTTGACATTATTCGATGCTACCCTTCTTTCTCAGTTCTCTCTGCTTAACCTATCCCTGTTTCTTGAACATGCCAAACTTACTCCTGCTCTATCAGCTCTGTACTAATTTCTTTTGCTTGGCTATCTTCATCATGTGGTTAAGATCACAGATTAACTATAATTACCCTGGAGAGGCAGCCCTTAAAATCCCTAACAGAGACAACTTTCTTTTTTTTTTTTTTTATAAGAGTAATTGATTCTTTTCTTTTCTTTTTTTTTTTTTTTTAACATTTATTTTATTTTTTATCCTTTTGGGAGGTGGGGTTGGGGAGGGAGGGGAGCGGGCGGGCCACTTCTATTGGTCTTTCATTTCTCTATTTTCATCTGTCTTTCTTTGGCTCCTGTGGGCCTCTCATCACAGTGGCCTCTGTCGTCACAGAGCGCCAGCTCTGGTCTCATGCGCCCCAGAGATCCGGCTCGGTAATTGGACACATTGCTCCAGCCACTCCACAGCACATGGGATCTTCCCAGGCCAGGGATGGAACTGGCGCCCCTTGCACTGCAAGGCGGTGTCCTTACCCACTGGACCACCAGGGGAAGCCCCAGAGACAACTTTCTATCAAAGCATTCTAGTTTCATCCTCTAACTAGAACTTACCACCATCTGATGTTGTCTTATTTGTTTATGTTCTGTCTTCTGCCCTGTCACTCCTGCCCTGGGACACACTATGAGTTCCTCAAGGTCAGGTATATCTCCACTGATTCCTGATCTATTGCCAGTACTTAGAATAGTGCCTGACACATAGTAGATGCTTTACAATGATTTGTTAATAAATGAATTCATAAGAGATTAGAATGTATTGGGAGCTATCTGTCAACATTTAACATAGTGCATCAGGGAAATAATTAGAGAAAGTTAAGTCCAATTGACAAATAAAACAGAAGGAGGTAACTTGGTAAAGAGAAAATAGCAATGGGCTGATCCTGGAGATGGGGGGAGTTTAATCTTCTGCCTACCACTTATTTGCTGTTTGATCCTGGACAAGGGCAAGGGAGGACTTTCAAAATTTGGAGTGAAAAAAAACATGAATACTTATGGACATATCTATCTATGTATCTATCTATCATATATATATATATATATATATATATATATATATATATATATATACACCAAATCTCTTATATATAGTATTGCACTTTTATGAATGAAGAAACCAAGACGACTCTGTGAGATGAAATAATCTATGATCAATATGCAGTGGAGATGGGATTTCAAGTCACCTTAGGAATCTTGAAATTCTATTTTTTTTCCTGCTTCAACTGTAGAACAGCTTTCCCCCAATCAGATATCTTTTTCTTTTTTTTTTTTTTTTTCCCAATCCTGAACACCTTTTCTAATTTGTAGATGGGAAGAAGTAAACATGTTCACTGAGTGGAGATCTGAAGCCCATGGTTTGCACAGCATGCTCATTTTAAGCAGTTCTTGTGTTTTTTTATATCTTAAATAAGAGTACTAAGCAGAGGTAATATCTACAGAATTGTCTTTTCTATTATCCCTAAGAATTTATACTCTGAAAGTCACCTCATTTATCTTCATCTAAGCATTTTATTTTTTCAATCTCCAACTGTTTTGTGTGTTAAGTACTTTCTAAATGATTTGTAAAGTTGATATTTAAATAACTCTTACACTGCTTAATCACATATTTCACTCTTTTGAAATGTCACCTTTTTTCCCCCACTTCCAACATCTTTATTTAGATGTCAGATTGTGCTAGCACTGCCAATGTTCATTCAGTAGCAAGCAGCGATTATGTCACATATACCTATTATTCATCTGCACTCTGATTCAGTGAAAAGCTGCTTCTCATTTACTTCACTTTCCTTTTTTCCTCTTTTTTTTTTCTCTTTGGTTGTTCTTTTAAGTTCAAGCGTAAGTTTGATTTGCTTGAAATTTCATAAAGTAAAGATGTTTCCTAGATATAATAAGAGTCACTGTGACATTAGCAAACACTGTTTTGGGTTGTGGATGAGTAATTGCCTAGCGATCCACCACTTAGACTGAGAATTTTTTTTTTTTCTTTAATTTTTTTTTTCTTTAATTTTTTTGTCTTTTTTTCTTTACTAAGAGAATCTGAAAGGCACATTCTTATCAATTCAAGGATCTTTCAAAGAATGTGTGTAACTTCTCTGATATCTTAATGACTTAATGCCACAAATTACCAGCCTAATATTAACCAAGTAGTCATAGCTGATTTTGTGAGTACTATCACTGTCCTCAGTTTAGAGATGAATAAAGGAGACTCTTAGTGGTACAGAAACCTCAGCTAATGAGAAGTTGACTCAATGCTCTAACAACAAAATTTGGGCTTTCTGATTAAAATAATGTGAACCACTATGTCTTACATGCCCAGGACTTAATACCAGTTTCTTGTGTGGTTTTGCTCTGGCCAGCCAAATATAATTTTTTTTTTTTGGTCATTCAAGAAATATTAACTGGACATCTAGAGCCAAATAATAGAGATAGAAAAATAAATAAATAAAAGTATCTCTTTTTATGTTGCTTAAAGTTTAGCAGAGATGCTAGTAAAAAGTAACATGCAAAAAGACAGACTAGAAAGCTCTAACTACAACTGAGCAGTTTCAGAGACTATTTCCAGAGTTTGTCCAGGTTTTAGTCCATGAATTCAATTGTTATGTTGCTGACAAGGAGAAAGAAAGAGCAGTTACTGAGTGCTTACTCTGTGTTAAGCATTGTGCTATGAAATCACATTAATTACGATAATATGTTTACCTATGGCAGATTCAAATCAATGTGTGACAATAAACAACAAAACTGTAAAAAATTAAAAAAATATATATGCTTTTTGTCACTTTATAAGCCCCTCAATAAACTAATCTTTTTACATACAAACAAGATCATATTAATTAAGATAATGTAGGCATAATTAAAGGATACCTGTTTCTTGCTCATGGAAGGCAGTGTTCTTGGCTGGGCAGTTCTTCTCCAAGCAGGATTGGAGTGGCTCCTGAGCACTTTGGATCTCTGCTATTTCCAGTTTGTGAATCTTAAGATTTCCCTGGAGGCCTCTGTTTCTGCCAGCAAAGTCTCCTAATGTAAAACATGTAAAAATTTAAAAAAATCTAATGGAATATATTAAAGGAAAGAGTATATCAACTTGAGTATTCATAAATATCTTGAAACTCCATAGGCCTCTTTATTCAAAGAACTATGGACTACAGAAGGGAGAGTTGGACCTGATAATCGTTACTAATACTGAATAACACCTTTCAAAATAAAGCATATGTAGAATTAGAGTGCTTATTAGAAATCTGTAAGATAGCCATAAAATACATAATCATGGGATATTAAATTTCTAATTTGATTTTCTATTGAATAACAGAGTATAGTATAGTACCTTACTTGCTATATCCCTGTTCACTTTGTCAGCAGAGTGAACACTCCTTTGAGATGAAAGGTAACTTGATGGATATGGCTCACCTTATTTCTCTGGTTGACCAGGTCCTTCTTTGTTATAATGATTATTCTGAGACAGAATTGTCTCCCACCTTTACTGCTGAATTTCCTAACATTCAATATGGTGAAGGGTGAGTACAGGTACAAATAGCTCCTCTTGCCAAGATATATTTCTGTAAAGAGTAGTCGTGTTTCTGCCCTGCATGTGCTCAGTCACTTCAGTCATGTCTGACTCTTTGTGACCCCATGGACTGTAGCTGCCCAGACTCCTCTGTCCATGGGATTTCTCAGGCAGAAATACTGGAGTGGGTTGCCAATTCTTTCTTCAGGGAATCTTCCTGATTCAGGGAACAAACCTGCATCTCCTGCATTACAGATTGTTTCTTTACTACTGAGCCTACTGGGAAGCCTCTATCAAAATGTATGTTTATTTTAATAAATAAATATATATGTTTAAGAAATATGCATTTTATGATCCAAAATAGTACTGTAATTTTCCTCCAAATTCCCTCCCCCTTCTCTTCACATAATTCCCCTGAATTTTTACCTAGTATTCTGAGATGATCATGCCAAGTGAATATAGCATTTGTTTTTTGTTTGTGTATTTGTTTTAAAGGTGGGCTCACCCTACTTCAGGCAGCAAGCAAAACAGAAGTAACTAGTATCTTACTAGTTACTCTATGAGGGCAAACCTTAGTAGTTTATTACTTATATTTCATAATCTAAAACACTCAATAAGGAAATTAGTGGAAATCTCTCCAGATTTGCCTGTTAGGTTATTTTTTCATATTATAGTAAACCCTTTTCCTCTGAAAATTTATAGATTAATGATTTGACTGGACAGGATGTTGTGAGGACTCTATTTAGACATGATTTAAAGCTGCATTGTTCATGATTGCTTAATGAGTGAATGAATAAATACATGGACACATGAGCGAATAAAGTAACAAGGACCAAAACAAATAAACAAACAAACAAAAAAACCACTGAAGAATCTCACCTCACTTGGTGACATCACTACAGAGAGGACCAATTCTGTGTGCAGTCACTGAGAAAATTACCACAATTCTCCAATAGACTTGAAAGGACAGCCTTATTCCTGAGTAGAATAATAATACAAATGCCAACATCTTCCAGAACAAAAAACACTGCTACAGTTTCTATTGTAAGCACATTGTTTATCTCAAAATATTCCTGTTGATAGCTTGGCATTGGGAATAATCATCTCGTAGCAATGCTCTCATACTGCAAGAGAATGAATATGAAAAACAAATGTTTCACAGATGATAAACATAAATGCAGGCAGCAGTTAATTTTTTTAATTAAAAAAAAAAAAACAACAAGCTTTTCTTTTTTGAATTCCAACCTCTAGCAGATTGTTTAAAGATACCCTTCTTGCTGGAAATACAAGACCAAAGAAAATCATCAAGTAGCATTGCCATTTCCCCAAAAGTTAAAAAAGGAACAAATGTAGTGAGAGAATCCAGCTAGCTACACAAGGACTGGGACTTTTAAAAAACTAATAGAAGACAAAGGCACTTTGAAGCATATAAATGTAGCCTAATGATGGCTTTGATGAGCCTTTGTCTCTGAACTCTTTGTGAACAGTAAAATATGAGGAATTTAAAAAAAGAGAGCAAAATAGTCAAGGACTTATCTGTATGTGTCACTAATGAATGATGAGAACTGGAAAAACAAAGGATGAATTTCAGCAGTTTTGATGGGCCTTTATCAGATATGTCTGTGTGAACTGTGAAAAATACGATAAGGGGCCCCAAGAAACAGAAGTAACTAGTATCTTACTAGTTACTCTATGAGGGCAAACCTTAGTAGTTTATTACTTATATTTCATAATCTAAAACACTCAATAAGGAAATTAGTGGAAATCTCTCCAGATTTGCCTGTTAGGTTATTTTTTCATATTATAGTAAACCCTTTTCCTCTGAAAATTTATAGATTAATGATTTGACTGGACAGGATGTTGTGAGGACTCTATTTAGACATGATTTAAAGCTGCATTGTTCATGATTGCTTAATGAGTGAATGAATAAATACATGGACACATGAGCGAATAAAGTAACAAGGACCAAAACAAATAAACAAACAAACAAAAAAACCACTGAAGAATCTCACCTCACTTGGTGACATCACTACAGAGAGGACCAATTCTGTGTGCAGTCACTGAGAAAATTACCACAATTCTCCAATAGACTTGAAAGGACAGCCTTATTCCTGAGTAGAATAATAATACAAATGCCAACATCTTCCAGAACAAAAAACACTGCTACAGTTTCTATTGTAAGCACATTGTTTATCTCAAAATATTCCTGTTGATAGCTTGGCATTGGGAATAATCATCTCGTAGCAATGCTCTCATACTGCAAGAGAATGAATATGAAAAACAAATGTTTCACAGATGATAAACATAAATGCAGGTAGCAGTTAATTTTTTTAATTAAAAAAAAAAACAAACAAGCTTTTCTTTTTTGAATTCCAACCTCTAGTAGATTGTTTAAAGATACCCTTCTTGCTGGAAATACAAGACCAAAGAAAATCATCAAGTAGCATTGCCATTTCCCCAAAAGTTAAAAAAGGAACAAATGTAGTGAGAGAATCCAGCTAGCTACACAAGGACTGGGACTTTTAAAAAACTAATAGAAGACAAAGGCACTTTGAAGCATATAAATGTAGCCTAATGATGGCTTTGATGAGCCTTTGTCTCTGAACTCTTTGTGAACAGTAAAATATGAGGAATTTAAAAAAAGAGAGCAAAATAGTCAAGGACTTATCTGTATGTGTCACTAATGAATGATGAGAACTGGAAAAACAAAGGATGAATTTCAGCAGTTTTGATGGGCCTTTATCAGATATGTCTGTGTGAATTACAAAATATGAGACATGACAAAGAGTAGGCGTGGAGAAAAAGGGAAGAGATAAGTTTGATATGTGAAGAGTAATGCATTAAACTTTTCACGAAGGGAATGTGAGTCAGTGGGGGGATGCCTCTCACGTGGTTTTCACAAATAAAATCAGCGGATTGACTATCTGGCATGAATGTCCCACTGGAATCTGTGCAGTGTTGAACATATCTTAAAGCCCAGACCGAAGTCCTGTATGGAGAGGAATCCCAGGTATGGTTCCTTAGGGAAATACTCAAGTAATTTACTCAACAAGGTCAAAGGAAGTGTGGGCTGACTGTACACACAGCCATTTCACTTTGTTTGACTAGCGCAAATGGAGCCATCAGTCAAATTGGTCTTCAATTCAGTTAATTTTTCTTTCCTACATGACCAGTTTTTAAACTAAAGTGACAGTCATTTCAGTCAAACTACCTGTAGGTGTGTACCTATTCACATAAAAGTGTGTGTTTTCTCTATAAAACCACTAACCTGAGTTGGAACTGGCTGCTCCACTTCTTTGTCTTTTTGCATCTATTGATATAATTATATAATTTTTCTTTTATGACTTGATGTGATGAATACCAATAGTTAATTTTCAAAATGTTGAATCTGCCTTGAATACCTGGGGTAAATCCTACAGGGTTGTGACATACAATTGTTTTTATCTGTTACTAAATTAGAGATGCTACTATTTTTTGTTGAAGATTATTATGTGTATGTTCATAAAAGATATAGACCTATAGGTCTTGTTTCTGGTGGTATGTAATGGTTCTGTATGGTTTTGGCTTTAGGATAATAGGTGCTTCACAGAATGATAAGTTTTGAGTGTAGTAAAAAGGAACAAATGTAGTGAGAGAATCCAGCTAGCTACACAAGGACTGGGACTTTTAAAAAACTAATAGAAGACAAAGGCACTTTGAAGCATATAAATGTAGCCTAATGATGGCTTTGATGAGCCTTTGTCTCTGAACTCTTTGTGAACAGTAAAATATGAGGAATTTAAAAAAAGAGAGCAAAATAGTCAAGGACTTATCTGTATGTGTCACTAATGAATGATGAGAACTGGAAAAACAAAGGATGAATTTCAGCAGTTTTGATGGGCCTTTATCAGATATGTCTGTGTGAATTACAAAATATGAGACATGACAAAGAGTAGGCGTGGAGAAAAAGGGAAGAGATAAGTTTGATATGTGAAGAGTAATGCATTAAACTTTTCACGAAGGGAATGTGAGTCAGTGGGGAGATGCCTCTCACGTGGTTTTCACAAATAAAATCAGCGGATTGACTATCTGGCATGAATGTCCCACTGGAATCTGTGCAGTGTTGAACATATCTTAAAGCCCAGACCGAAGTCCTGTATGGAGAGGAATCCCAGGTATGGTTCCTTAGGGAAATACTCAAGTAATTTACTCAACAAGGTCAAAGGAAGTGTGGGCTGACTGTACACACAGCCATTTCACTTTGTTTGACTAGCGCAAATGGAGCCATCAGTCAAATTGGTCTTCAATTCAGTTAATTTTTCTTTCCTACATGACCAGTTTTTAAACTAAAGTGACAGTCATTTCAGTCAAACTACCTGTAGGTGTGTACCTATTCACATAAAAGTGTGTGTTTTCTCTATAAAACCACTAACCTGAGTTGGAACTGGCTGCTCCACTTCTTTGTCTTTTTGCATCTATTGATATAATTATATAATTTTTCTTTTATGACTTGATGTGATGAATACCAATAGTTAATTTTCAAAATGTTGAATCTGCCTTGAATACCTGGGGTAAATCCTACAGGGTTGTGACATACAATTGTTTTTATCTGTTACTAAATTAGAGATGCTACTATTTTTTGTTGAAGATTATTATGTGTATGTTCATAAAAGATATAGACCTATAGGTCTTGTTTCTGGTGGTATGTAATGGTTCTGTATGGTTTTGGCTTTAGGATAATAGGTGCTTCACAGAATGAGTTAGGGAGTATTCTTTCTGGATGTGTGCCCTGAAAGAGACTGTCCAGAATCGGAATTTCTTCTATAATATTAGTATTTGGTAGAATTTATCAATGGACCTCCCTAGTTTTGGTGCTGTCTGTTTGGGAAATTTATTAAGTATTAATTAAACTTCTTATATAAATATAGAGCTTTTCAGGTTGTCTATTCCTTCATGTGCAAGATATGGCAAATTATGTCTTTCAAGAAATAGGTCCATTTAAACTAAGTTATCAAGTTTGTGGCCATAGAGTTATTCATAGTATTCCATTTTTATCCTTTTGATATTTCACTATACAACACGATAGTGATGTCCCGTCTTACATTTCTGATATTGGTAATTTGTGTCCTCTCTCTGTCTCTCACTGTCTCTATTGCTCTGTCTTTCTTTTAGTTAGCTTGACTAGAGAATGATCAATTTTATTGATCTTTTTTAAAGAATCAGCCCTTGAATTTGTTGATTTTCTCTTTTAATTTCCTGTTTACAAATTCATTGACTTCTAGTCAACTTCTTATATTTCTTTTCTTCTTAATTTCAGTTTAATTTGCTGTTATTTTCCTAATTTCCTAAAATGGAAACATTTATTATATGTTTCTCTTTTCTAGTATATGGATTCAGTACTATAAGTTTCCCTCCAATCACTGCTTTTGTTCTTCCCTACAAATTTGGATAAACTACGATCCTCTTTTTGTTATGGTCAAATTATTTTAAAATTTATATTAAGGTTTCTACTTTGACTCATTTGTTGTTTTAAAGTGTGTTGTTTAAACTTTATGCATTTTATAATTTTCTACTTATCTTTCTGGTATTGATTTCTAGTTAAATTCTATTGTAGCCTGACAATAGACATTGTATGTTTTCTAGTTTTATATTTGTCAAGGTGTGTTTTATGATTCAGAATAAAACATTTCTTGGTGAATGTCCATACATGCTTGAGGAAAAACATCTATTCTTTTTTGTTAGGTTATGGATGTCAATTACCTCTAGTAGTATCCCTGTGGGCAAATAAATCTGTCAATTTCTGTGCAGGAGTATTGACATTCCCAACTATATAGTGAGTCTGTTTACTTCTTGCAAATTTATTAGTTTTTGCTTCATGTAGTTTTGTGCTCTATTTTTAGTTGTTTCCACATTACGAATCATTTATTCTTCAAAAATGTCCCCATTATTACTGTGTAGTGCCCTCCTCTATGATGAATACCTTTCTTTGCTTTAAAGTTGGCTCTGTCTGAAATTAACATAGATATCATTGCTTTCTTTTAATTAGTGTCATCATGCTATGTTTTTCTCCTTTTTCCCCATCAATTCACTTTTGGTATATAGGTCTGTATAGGTAAAATGGGCTTTTCGTAGACAACATATAATTAAGTCTTATTTTCTGATCCACCTTAACTTTATTTTTTTAATTTATATACTTAAATCTTTAAAATTTAAAGTGATTTTTAATATAGTTAGATTAACAACTCCCATATTTATTACTGTTTTCTATTTGTTGTCTTTGTTCTTTGTTTCTGTTTTTTGACTTTGACTCTTTTTATGCTTTTTGATTCTAATTGAGCATTTAATATGACTTCATTTTCTCTCCTTTCTTATCATAGAAGCTGCAATTTCTGTCTCTGCATGTATTGTCCATTTGTTCCTAAATGATGTCTACTGTATCCATTAGAGCTTTTAACGTAGCAACCATGGCTGTTTGAAATCACAAATATGAAGATTGCACCAATTATAATATATGTTTCTCAAATATTTATTTATTTAGGCTGTGCTAGATCTTAGTTATAGCATGTGGAATCCTAGTTGCAACATGTGGGATCTTCATTGTAGCATGTGGGATCTAGTTCCCTGACCAGGAATCCAATTCAGGCCCCTTCATTAAAAGCATGGAGTCTTAGCCACTGCAACACCATGGGAGTATCTATGGTATTTCTGATTCTGATGATTGCTCTGTCTCTTCCAGTCGTGTGTGTGTATGTGTGTGTGCTTCCTTTTAGTATGCCTTGTATTTTTTTATAGCTATACATATTGTACCAGGTAAAAGGAAATGCTATAAATAGGTCTTTGGTAATGTGGTGGCAAGATGTGAAGGAGAGGAAACACTCTACTGTCCTATCAAAAGGGATCAGTTTTTTAATGGACCAGTGCCACTGGATTCTGAATTTATCAGGTATTTCTGTTTGTTTTTCCTTCTCCACCTACAAGTGGGAAAATTAATAATTGCTAATTTTTTAGTTGTTTCCACATTACGAATCATTTATTCTTCAAAAATGTCCCCATTATTACTGTGTAGTGTCCTCCTCTATGATGAATACCTTTCTTTGCTTTAAAGTTGGCTCTGTCTGAAATTAGCATAGATATCATTGCTTTCTTTTAATTAGTGTCATCATGCTATGTTTTTCTCCTTTTTCCCCATCAATTCACTTTTGGTATATAGGTCTGTATAGGTAAAATGGGCTTTTCGTAGACAACATATAATTAAGTCTTATTTTCTGATCCACCTTAACTTTATTTTTTTAATTTATATACTTAAATCTTTAAAATTTAAAGTGATTTTTAATATAGTTAGATTAACAACTCCCATATTTATTACTGTTTTCTATTTGTTGTCTTTGTTCTTTGTTTCTGTTTTTTGACTTTGACTCTTTTTATGCTTTTTGATTCTAATTGAGCATTTAATATGACTTCATTTTCTCTCCTTTCTTATCATAGAAGCTGCAATTTCTGTCTCTGCATGTATTGTCCATTTGTTCCTAAATGATGTCTACTGTATCCATTAGAGCTTTTAACGTAGCAACCATGGCTGTTTGAAATCACAAATATGAAGATTGCACCAATTATAATATATGTTTCTCAAATATTTATTTATTTAGGCTGTGCTAGATCTTAGTTATAGCATGTGGAATCCTAGTTGCAACATGTGGGATCTTCATTGTAGCATGTGGGATCTAGTTCCCTGACCAGGAATCCAATTCAGGCCCCTTCATTAAAAGCATGGAGTCTTAGCCACTGCAACACCATGGGAGTATCTATGGTATTTCTGATTCTGATGATTGCTCTGTCTCTTCCAGTCGTGTGTGTGTATGTGTGTGTGCTTCCTTTTAGTATGCCTTGTATTTTTTTATAGCTATACATATTGTACCAGGTAAAAGGAAATGCTATAAATAGGTCTTTGGTAATGTGGTGGCAAGATGTGAAGGAGAGGAAACACTCTACTGTCCTATCAAAAGGGATCAGTTTTTTAATGGACCAGTGCCACTGGATTCTGAATTTATCAGGTATTTCTGTTTGTTTTTCCTTCTCCACCTACAAGTGGGAAATAATAATTGCTAATTCTGTATTTCTCTTTAGCCAGCTCAGTGAGACTTGGATAATCTCCTATTAGGTAAGCCACTAGTTGAGTGGTTTCTTTTGAGTGCAGTACTTGTCAAGAACAGTATAGTATACTTGCGGGGACCTTCCGCAGAAAGGGAAGGCAGCAGGGATTACTCCCGGCAGAACCGGGAGATCTCGGAGAGAGGCAAATCTTGAACTGTCCGCCCCGCAGCCCCTCGGCTGAGGCAAGGGACAATCAGACGCGACAGGGGTTCCATCGAAGTAGTTCCGCTTTATTAATGAAGATCCACAGCTTTTATAGGCAAGTGAAGGGGGTTTTGCACGGGACTTCCTATAGATTACACCAATCAAGCTAAAGACCAAGCAATCATTCACGAGCGTGGCAGCCAGGGAACCAATCAGAAATTTTGACTATCAATTAACAATTTAGATCACGCCCTGCCTCTTCCTGTAGGCGCCATCTTAACTGCAAACATGTGCTTAAGCTTCTTTAAACAATGCGCTTAAGCTTCCCTTCATTTCCATATCCCTTCCTGTAGGCGCCATCTTAGCTCCAAGCTGAAACAATGTGCTTAAGCTTCTTTTCACTCCCACACCCCTCCCTGTAGGCGCCATCTTAGCTCCAAACTGTAAACATGTGCTTAAGCTTCTTTATGCTTAAAACAGTCCTCTTTCAATTCAGAGCCCCACATATACTGGCATATTCTATAATGGTTCCTTTTTCTCTACCCAAACCAGATATGTACCAGGATTTTTAAAATTTTTTCAATGTGGAAAGTTGGTCAAACTCATGAAGGTAAAATTCACAATTGTGTGTAGTCCCTCTTATAACTGGAACTCCTGACAGTTTCAGTTCTCATATTTGTCCATATGCAACCTTCAGCAGCTCTTCAATTGATTTGTTTTTGTATGCCTTGTATTTTTATAGCTATACATATTGTACCAGGTAAAAGGAAATGCTATAAATAGGTCTTTGGTAATGTGGTGGCAAGATGTGAAGGAGAGGAAACACTCTACTGTCCTATCAAAAGGGATCAGTTTTTTAATGGACCAGTGCCACTGGATTCTGAATTTATCAGGTATTTCTGTTTGTTTTTCCTTCTCCACCTACAAGTGGGAAATAATAATTGCTAATTCTGTATTTCTCTTTAGCCAGCTCAGTGAGACTTGGATAATCTCCTATTAGGTAAGCCACTAGTTGAGTGGTTTCTTTTGAGTGCAGTACTTGTCAAGAACAGTATAGTATACTTGCGGGGACCTTCCGCAGAAAGGGAAGGCAGCAGGGATTACTCCCGGCAGAACCGGGAGATCTCGGAGAGAGGCAAATCTTGAACTGTCCGCCCCGCAGCCCCTCGGCTGAGGCAAGGGACAATCAGACGCGACAGGGGTTCCATCGAAGTAGTTCCGCTTTATTAATGAAGATCCACAGCTTTTATAGGCAAGTGAAGGGGGTTTTGCACGGGACTTCCTATAGATTACACCGATCAAGCTAAAGACCAAGCAATCATTCACGAGCGTGGCAGCCAGGGGAACCAATCAGAAATTTTGACTATCAATTAACAATTTAGATCACGCCCTGCCTCTTCCTGTAGGCGCCATCTTAACTGCAAACATGTGCTTAAGCTTCTTTAAACAATGCGCTTAAGCTTCCCTTCATTTCCATATCCCTTCCTGTAGGCGCCATCTTAGCTCCAAGCTGAAACAATGTGCTTAAGCTTCTTTTCACTCCCACACCCCTCCCTGTAGGCGCCATCTTAGCTCCAAACTGTAAACATGTGCTTAAGCTTCTTTATGCTTAAAACAGTCCTCTTTCAATTCAGAGCCCCACATATACTGGCATATTCTATAATGGTTCCTTTTTCTCTACCCAAACCAGATATGTACCAGGATTTTTAAAATTTTTTCAATGTGGAAAGTTGGTCAAACTCATGAAGGTAAAATTCACAATTGTGTGTAGTCCCTCTTATAACTGGAACTCCCTGACAGTTTCAGTTCTCATATTTGTCCATATGCAACCTTCAGCAGCTCTTCAATTACAGTTTAGGTTTTTCCACCTGAGCATGAATTCTCAGAGTGATTTCCACTTAGGAGTCCCTGCTCTGGCAAATCAAGTCTCTCTGTATTCATCTATCTTTCTCTCAGTCATGATATTTTCTCTTACAGATCTGGAAAGAATTGTGACTTTTCCATCTGTTTGATTTTTTTTAACCCATTACAGTGGATTGGTAACTTCTAAGGTCCTTCTTTATGTGTAGAAGCATAAATAAAACAAAACAATTTATATTCTGTTAAAATTAACTTTCTTAGGTGAACTGAAAATGAACTGTTTCTACCACATTTATATGGTGCTTGAAATATAAATAAATGCAACCTGGTAGAGAGCAAAATAAAAAGACAGACCTTTAGTGTTACGCATTTATATGTGGTTTTGAGTTTCCTGCCTCTTCATGTTAAAACACTGTGTGATTGATGCAGATTTTATTAATACCATCTAAGCCTCCGTTTCTTCCTTGGAAAAAATGGAGGAAATAATTCATGGTTTTATTATTACGATATAAAGTAAGTGAAATGTTTTTAAGTGATTCAGTCTAGCACACAAACAATTTTTATTATTAGTCTTTTGCTGCTTTCTCCTCCTCCCTGATACAAACACATCTCCTGTGTATGCGTATACCTACAACTTTATTTGCCCCATTGTTAGGAAGTTTCAGCTATTATTTTGTGCTAGATTGAAACATTTTTATTCATCATAAAAATATTTTGGAAACAAGATATAATTACCCAGGCTGCCCTTTGGGCTAATGAAGCTGAACAACTAGCACTGAACCACCATATGGGCTGTGCATGGAGGGGCCTGCTGGAACCATGCATTTAAATCCATTTCTTCCTGAGAACAATTAGATGAAACCATCCAATTCTTCCAGGAGCTTTGAAATGATCACCTGTTGGACCCAGACTCTGGGTAAATTGCTTTCATTTGAATACAGTTTGGAATTTGTTCAACTAATCACAGTATGTTAATTGCATTTTGGAGGAAGAAAGAAATTGAATGAAGTGACTGGTTCTTGTTAGATTTGTGCCTGCCATGGGATTCAGCATGTGGCTACAGCATCCTACCTTGTTAATCTCAGTAAAAGGTGGACTTTGCAAGCTCCAATAATTAAATCACCCTTTAAAAGACAAAGTAAGTTCTATATAGGAGCATGTTATGCTACACCATATTATATCTTTCTTATGTATAGCCTTATTTATACTTGCCATTCTCCTTCTTAAAATTTATTTTTAATTGATGAATAATTGCTGTATAATATTGTGTTGTTTTGTGCCAAACATCAATGTGAATCAGTCATAGGTATACCTGTTTCCTTCTCTCTTGAGTCTCCCTTCTAGCTCCATTCCTATCTTACCCATCTAGGTTTCTATAGAGCTCTGGTTTGAGTTGCCTGAATCATACAGCAAATCCCCATTGGCTATCTATTTTACATATGGCAATGGATGTGTGTCCATGTTACTCTCTCCGTACATCCCATTCTCTCCCTCCTCCCTACCATGTGTCCATAAGTCTATTCTCTATGTTTCTGTCTCCATTGCTACCCTGCAGATAAGTTCATCAGTATTATCTTTCTGGATTCCATGTATATATGTTAATATACTATATTTGTTTCTTCTCTTTCTGACTTCACGCTGTATAATAGGCTCTAGGTTCATCCACTTCATTAGACCTAACTCAAATGTGTTCCTTTTTATGGCCGATTAATATAAAATTGTACATATATGCTACAGCTTCTTTATCTGTTCATTCGTCAGTGGACATCTAGGTTGCTTCCATTGTTAGGAAGTTTCAGCTATTATTTTGTGCTAGATTGAAACATTTTTATTCATCATAAAAATATTTTGGAAACAAGATATAATTACCCAGGCTGCCCTTTGGGCTAATGAAGCTGAACAACTAGCACTGAACCACCATATGGGCTGTGCATGGAGGGGCCTGCTGGAACCATGCATTTAAATCCATTTCTTCCTGAGAACAATTAGATGAAACCATCCAATTCTTCCAGGAGCTTTGAAATGATCACCTGTTGGACCCAGACTCTGGGTAAATTGCTTTCATTTGAATACAGTTTGGAATTTGTTCAACTAATCACAGTATGTTAATTGCATTTTGGAGGAAGAAAGAAATTGAATGAAGTGACTGGTTCTTGTTAGATTTGTGCCTGCCATGGGATTCAGCATGTGGCTACAGCATCCTACCTTGTTAATCTCAGTAAAAGGTGGACTTTGCAAGCTCCAATAATTAAATCACCCTTTAAAAGACAAAGTAAGTTCTATATAGGAGCATGTTATGCTACACCATATTATATCTTTCTTATGTATAGCCTTATTTATACTTGCCATTCTCCTTCTTAAAATTTATTTTTAATTGATGAATAATTGCTGTATAATATTGTGTTGGTTTGTGCCAAACATCAATGTGAATCAGTCATAGGTATACCTGTTTCCTTCTCTCTTGAGTCTCCCTTCTAGCTCCATTCCCATCTTACCCATCTAGGTTTCTATAGAGCTCTGGTTTGAGTTGCCTGAATCATACAGCAAATCCCCATTGGCTATCTATTTTACATATGGCAATGGATGTGTGTCCATGTTACTCTCTCCGTACATCCCATTCTCTCCCTCCTCCCTACCATGTGTCCATAAGTCTATTCTCTATGTTTCTGTCTCCATTGCTACCCTGCAGATAAGTTCATCAGTATTATCTTTCTGGATTCCATGTATATATGTTAATATACTATATTTGTTTCTTCTCTTTCTGACTTCACGCTGTATAATAGGCTCTAGGTTCATCCACTTCATTAGACCTAACTCAAATGTGTTCCTTTTTATGGCTGATTAATATAAAATTGTGCATATATGCTACAGCTTCTTTATCTGTTCATTCGTCAGTGGACATCTAGGTTGCTTCCATGTCTTAGGTACTGTAAATAGTGCTTCAGTGAACATTAGGGTACATGTGTTTTTTTCGATTTTGATTTCCTCTGGGTATTTGCCTAGAAGTGGAATTGCTGGGTCATATGGTGGTTTGATTTGGGAATCTCCATACTGCCTTGCACAGTGGCTATTTGAATTCGCACTCTTACCAACAGTGCAGGAGGGTCCCCTTTTCACCACATCCTCTCCAGCAATTATTGTTTGTTGATTTTTTTGATGATGGCCATTCTGGCTAGTATGAGGTGATATCTCATTGTAGTTTTGATTTGCATTTTTCTAATGATAAGTAATCTTTTCAGGTGTTTATTAGCCATCTCTCTGTCTTCTTTGGGGAAATGTCTGTTTGGGTCTTTTTGTCCACTTTTTTATTATGTTGTTTTTATCTGATATTGAGTTGTACGTGTTGTTTGTATATTTTGGAAGTTAATCCTTGTCAGTTATTTCACTTGCTAATATTTTCTCCCATTCTGAAGGTTGTCTTTTCACCTTATTTGTAGTTTTCTTTGCTGAACCATCTTCTTTGTCCCAAAATGTTAGACACAAATCATCTAATGTACCTTGATTATCCAGAGACATTTATCCATGGTGAATTTTCACCTGGGCAAGAGAGAGCATTTTGAATTTAATGATAATATTATGCTCCATTATTCTCCTAATAAATGTTTTTCTCTAATCTGAGGCAGTGGAAAACATACAATGTTTAGTTGTTTCAAGCAGAGTTTGAATACCAAAGTTGTGCCAACCATTTAGTTGAGTAAATGTGGTAAAAATATACTATTTCTCTAAGCCTTTATCTGAAACAAGCAGCTTGTATTTTCAGAGATATCATGGAGTAAAAACTAGAAAATATCATGTATCTCATTTAGTGTAGTGCTAACCATGCATTAAACAGCTGCAGTGCAGTTCTCTCAAGTAGTGCCAGTAGTAGTAATAAAGGTATGGTATCACATTATTATTTAAGTGAATGAAATTCTACCCTAAGTCTGATTATCTTCTTCCCACTCAATGATCAGTATTGAGTAGTCCATTTACTTGTCTGGATCACTATCTAAATTAAAAAAAAATAATAATAATAATTGTGTTCAGTACCCAAGATTTATATAAAAATACAAGTGATTATTTTCTTCAGGCACATTATAATGTGCTTTACATGGTATGAATAATGTACTTTGGTACCAACAAAATGGAATTACTTAGTAGTTCTTATTTTGTCTTATAAAGAGCAGATAACTAGAAAATGTGTAAGATGTAATAATAAAAACAAAGCAGAAATTATCTGCAATTTAAAAATTAAAAACCTGTTGGAAAGCAATTTTCCTTATTTTTAAGACATGCCTTATAACTGTATACTATAAGTGTTCACTGCTCCCATATCCTAAAGAGAGGAGCTAAATTTATCAACACAGTTCAGAAGAAGTGATTACACCCACCTATTCTGAGAAGCACTTGCTCTATCACCTCTAAACTAGTTGAGAGGTGATCAAAATTATTCCAGATTCTCTAGCCCATCTGTCATATATTTCCAAGCTGCATACAAAACAGCTCAAATTTCATGGTAAGGGAAAAGAAAAGAGGATGTCTTGAATGGATTTCAGGAACAGAAGGCATGGTAATGTTTCTTCCAACCCAATCATTGTGAACTAAACTCAGTTCCTGAAATAATGACCAGACAGCCATGAGACATGCCAAAAATACTAAGCAGTTAGTGTGGAGGAAAGAGGTAACATGGCAAGTTGGATGTCATGTTGGGGGAATGTTAAAGCCCTTTCCAATTGAGCCTTAATGGATCCATCTCATTAATAACCTGTTTGTATAACACTTGCATAGCATGCATGACTCAAATTGTTTTCACATAACATTTGAAACATTGTCTTTCACTGAACTTTCTTTGTTCTTAAAGTAAATCCCATGCTTGTTATACACTGATTTTTTATTTTTACATGTTTTTACTATTTAAATTAAGGTATGCTTGAACAACTTCATGCACAATTATTCAGCATCTCTTGGTTATACCATTTGCATGAATTAGTAGGCCCAAAGCTGTCACCATTTCTAAAGATCTAGGTACCTACTGACAACATGCTCTGTAAAAGTTACAATAATTAGAGATCTCATTTAGTTATAGTAATAGGAGGTTCCAGCAGCCCTAAAAGAGAGAACCAGCATATCATGGGAAATTCTCTGTAATAAACAAACAACCAAAAACTTATTTTTTTTAATTAAAAAGGCTGACTTTTTTCATATATTTATTTGGCATTTACTTTTTGTCTTGGCAATTACCTTCTTGGGTCTTTTACCCATTTTTCTATGGAAATATTAATGAGTTCTTAAACTGATTTCTAAGAGCATTTTGTGCATCAAAAATTACAAACCTTGTCTACAATATTTAACGCAAGATTTTTATCTCCTCTGCCATGTACTTTTCTAGATATGTCTATTTGATACTTTCTATAAATTTGACTAAGTTTTTTAAAATAGGAATTTGATACAAGAATGGGGCAATGAGTATGCTAATTAGTATTTGTTATTTAGTTTGATCAGCTTAAAACACACACACACACACACACACACACACACAGAGCTAGTTATATTACCAGGAAAAAAAAGAGTTAATTTGGAAAGAGTAGAGACTTGCAATTCAGGACAATCAAACTAAGGCACACCATAGTCAAATTTGGAGAACATAGGAGAGGGGCTTACTTTAATAAAGGAAAAATGGAAGTTGTGAGGGACTGTGCTGTCAGCACCTTCACTCTCGAACTAGCTTTCCCCAAGTCCTTCTAGCTCCCAATTATGGGATTCTGAGGGACTGTTTTTTGCTTTTTCCTACTAAAAGCAGTTAAAAGTGTGGAGGAAAGAGGTAACATGGCAAGTTGGATGTCATGTTGGGGGAATGTTAAAGCCCTTTCCAATTGAGCCTTAATGGATCCATCTCATTAATAACCTGTTTGTATAACACTTGCATAGCATGCATGACTCAAATTGTTTTCACATAACATTTGAAACATTGTCTTTCACTGAACTTTCTTTGTTCTTAAAGTAAATCCCATGCTTGTTATACACTGATTTTTTATTTTTACATGTTTTTACTATTTAAATTAAGGTATGCTTGAACAACTTCATGCACAATTATTCAGCATCTCTTGGTTATACCATTTGCATGAATTAGTAGGCCCAAAGCTGTCACCATTTCTAAAGATCTAGGTACCTACTGACAACATGCTCTGTAAAAGTTACAATAATTAGAGATCTCATTTAGTTATAGTAATAGGAGGTTCCAGCAGCCCTAAAAGAGAGAACCAGCATATCATGGGAAATTCTCTGTAATAAACAAACAACCACAAACTTATTTTTTTTAATTAAAAAGGCTGACCTTTTTCATATATTTATTTGGCATTTACTTTTTGTCTTGGCAATTACCTTCTTGGGTCTTTTACCCATTTTTCTATGGGAATATTAATGAGTTCTTAAACTGACTTCTAAGAGCATTTTGTGCATCAAAAATTACAAACCTTGTCTACAATATTTAACGCAAGATTTTTATCTCCTCTGCCATGTACTTTTCTAGATATGTCTATTTGATACTTTCTATAAATTTGACTAAGTTTTTTAAAATAGGAATTTGATACAAGAATGGGGCAATGAGTATGCTAATTAGTATTTGTTATTTAGTTTGATCAGCTTAAAACACACACACACACACACACACACACACACAGAGCTAGTTATATTACCAGGAAAAAAAAGAGTTAATTTGGAAAGAGTAGAGACTTGCAATTCAGGACAATCAAACTAAGGCACACCATAGTCAAATTTGGAGAACATAGGAGAGGGGCTTACTTTAATAAAGGAAAAATGGAAGTTGTGAGGGACTGTGCTGTCAGCACCTTCACTCTCGAACTAGCTTTCCCCAAGTCCTTCTAGCTCCCAATTATGGGATTCTGAGGGACTGGACTTTTTTCCCCCAATTCTTCCTCTCAGCCAGCTTGGAGAAATATTAATAGCTCTCCAGATTGGGAGACAATCCCAATAGACACTGTCCTATCGACACTGTAGCTATACTCTCAGTGCTCAACCTCACTGTTACTAAACACCCAGTGCCTGAAAGTCCTAACATGATTCAAATAGTGGGGTCTCTAATAATAACCCCAACAGGTTCTCATCTCTAAACCTATTTTCCTTTCTTAGGGTCTCTAAGACATATTTATCCTTTTCTCCTTGGTTCATCCACCTCTTTTCATTTATTGGGCTGAAATTTCTAACAGAAATGTCACGCTGGAATTTTTTCTCCCCAAAAGGGAGAGAAAAACTAAATTCCTCAGCAGATTTATGAGGATCTTTAGTAGCTCTCGGAAAATCTTTGACCATGGTTCATAGTTCAGAGCACGTAGAAATGTGGGACTTAGCACCAGGATCCTCAAAGGGTCTGATTTTAAAAGGGTGGTTTGTCTCAGGATTGAATAAAGGGAAAAGTAAGGAGAAGTTCAGAGAAAGACTTGGAACAGAGAAGTGAGGGGTACAAAGAGGTGCAGTAGGAAAAGAGGGTATCAGTGTAGAGGGTAAAAGGCATAAAGAAGCCTCCAATGTTTTTATTTATTTATTTTTAACTATCTTTCAACCACTTATTTGGCTAAGTTTTTTAAAATAGGAATTTGATACAAGAATGGGGCAATGAGTATGCTAATTAGTATTTGTTATTTAGTTTGATCAGCTTAAAACACACACACACACACACACACACACACACAGAGCTAGTTATATTACCAGGAAAAAAGAGTTAATTTGGAAAGAGTAGAGACTTGCAATTCAGGACAATCAAACTAAGGCACACCATAGTCAAATTTGGAGAACATAGGAGAGGGGCTTACTTTAATAAAGGAAAAATGGAAGTTGTGAGGGACTGTGCTGTCAGCACCTTCACTCTCGAACTAGCTTTCCCCAAGTCCTTCTAGCTCCCAATTATGGGATTCTGAGGGACTGGACTTTTTTCCCCCAATTCTTCCTCTCAGCCAGCTTGGAGAAATATTAATAGCTCTCCAGATTGGGAGACAATCCCAATAGACACTGTCCTATCGACACTGTAGCTATACTCTCAGTGCTCAACCTCACTGTTACTAAACACCCAGTGCCTGAAAGTCCTAACATGATTCAAATAGTGGGGTCTCTAATAATAACCCCAACAGGTTCTCATCTCTAAACCTATTTTCCTTTCTTAGGGTCTCTAAGACATATTTATCCTTTTCTCCTTGGTTCATCCACCTCTTTTCATTTATTGGGCTGAAATTTCTAACAGAAATGTCACGCTGGAATTTTTTCTCCCCAAAAGGGAGAGAAAAACTAAATTCCTCAGCAGATTTATGAGGATCTTTAGTAGCTCTCGGAAAATCTTTGACCATGGTTCATAGTTCAGAGCACGTAGAAATGTGGGACTTTAGCACCAGGATCCTCAAAGGGTCTGATTTTAAAAGGGTGGTTTGTCTCAGGATTGAATAAAGGGAAAAGTAAGGAGAAGTTCAGAGAAAGACTTGGAACAGAGAAGTGAGGGGTACAAAGAGGTGCAGTAGGAAAAGAGGGTATCAGTGTAGAGGGTAAAAGGCATAAAGAAGCCTCCAATGTTTTTATTTATTTATTTTTAACTATCTTTCAACCACTTATTTGGCTTCAAGTATCAGAAATGGTATTTCAGCGAAATACAATTGTAGAGTTCTGAATGCCTTTGGAAACCTCAAGATACCAGTTGAAACAGGCATCTCATTCAGTTTGTTTCATTTTAGAGCATTGGTCCTCTAAGTTAATCCTATGGAAAGCAAGTCTGGGGAGACTTAAGGTTTCCCATAAAGGTAATTGGAATTCTAAATTATTTTTGAGTCGATTCAATTAGTTAAACCAACTAATTGGTTGGAACTATTGGTTTTAAACATGAAAACAAGCTAAGTTCCAGAAGGAAAATTTTCTTCAGAGAATTTAGCAGGGTGAGATTCCATTACTCAAAACCAGAGGTTCATAAAATACTCACCAAGAAGGATGGTAGTGAATTCTCCTGCAATGTAGGGAGACCTGGGTTTTATCACTGGATTGGGAAGATACCCTGGAGAAGGAAACAGATATCTGCTCTAGTATACTTGCCTAGAGATTTCCATGGTTTATCCATTGGGATGTAAAGAATCAGATACAACTGAGCAACTTTCACTTTTCACCATGAAAGACAATGCCATCAAGGGGAAAAAATAAAAATGTTAGAGAGCTCAGCTAAAAAGAGCAAACTTGGCTCTGAGAGGAGATTTACTGAACCAAAAGGAAAAGGATAACTTCATAAGTGGAGAGTCGAGAGGGCTCAAGTGGGTGCTACACATTGTTCTGGAAGTTCTTAGTTCCTTGAGAATCTGTCTCCTTCAGATACTTTTTTAGCTGCCATGTAATGTTGATTAAAAAAAAAAAAAAAAAAGCAGTTATTTTACTAGCAAAATGAATTTATTCAGAAAAGCAGAGAATTATAATTCAGGACAAAAGAGCTATTGGAGCCATAGAAAAGTCCAAAGAAAAGAGAAGGACTTGCTTTTATAGAGGAAAAAAAGACAACTTCTCATTGGCTGGACTGTTACTGGGCAAGGGAAAATTCTTCCTTCCTGATACTGGGGTTTGAGTTGTCAATGGTATGTGAGGGCTCTTCCTCTAGGCCTACCTGATCACAAGTTTAAATGAGTTTTCCTTTTTTTTTTTTAATTGTTACTTTCATAAAGTTAAGCATCAAGAATAAATTCTCTAGTAGATATTTTCAACATTAGAAATAAAAACTGTGATTCTCATAAGTTTAGTGATAAGTGTAGGACCACATGTAAATTTTTAAAAATTGTTCTCTCTAAGTAATATACAGTAATTTCCCTACAATCCCTTGATTAGTACTTGTTGTTGGCCAGTAACTTAACCATGTCCAAATCTTTGTGACACCATGGACTGTAGCATACCAGGCTGTCCTTCGCCGTCTCCTAGAGTTTGCTCAAACTTGTGTCCATTGAATCAGTGATGCCTTCCAACTATCTCATTCTCTGTCATCTCCTTCTCCTTCTGCCCTCAATATTTATGAACATCAGGATCTTTTCCAGTGAGTTATCTCTTCACATCAGGTGGACAAAGTATTGGAGCTTCAGCACCAGTCCTTCTAATGAATAATCAGGATTGATTTACTTTAGGATTGAGTGGTATGATATTCTTACTGTCCAAGGAACTCTCAAGAGTCTTTTCCAGCACCATAGTTCAAAGACATCAATTCTTCAGCATTCAGCCTATTTTATTCTCCAGCTCTCTAGTTACATGACTACTGGAAAAAAAAAAAAAAAAAAATTATCTTTGTAGATACAGACTTTTGTAGGCAAAGTACTATCTTAGCTTTTGAATATGCTATCTACTTTTCTTCCAGGGGGAAAGTGTCTTTTAATTTCATGGCTACAGTCACCATCCACAGTGATTTTGGAGACAAAAGAAATAAAGTCTGTCAGTGTTTCCATTAAATATTAAAATGTCCTATCTATGTTTCCTGAACTAATTCAGGTAATTTTCTTAATTACCCTAGGAGGTAGTTGGTACTGTTAGAGTCATCTTACAGATCAAAAAGCTGTGGCTCAGAGATTCTTTCTCAAAATATGGTAAAAGCTGGGTTTGAATCAGGAGTCTGACTAAAGAAATAGTTTCATAACATTATAAATATGAAGATAACCATGCCAACTCACAGTGAGTCAACATTTACTAGTTCTGTAAATCATAGTCATTTGATCAGAACTAGGTAACATAAGATGTCCCTAACCTTTAAAGCCACAGTTATTTTTTAACTGATTTTATACATAATTTCTTATTTATCATTCTTATATACTGTGAACAAGCACTATCTGCATCCTAAGTATTTTTTTTGGTGAATAGTTTAAAAATAGCACCCTGATGCCAATCTTATTTTGACATTTAAAAACAAAACAGGAGCATGATCAAAATTACTTCTAATTTTTTAAATCACATATTTCAAAGATGTCAAACATTATATAAAACAACACTGAATAAAATATAGTATCTTTAAAACTTGTTGCCAAACCAGTTTTTTTTAACATCTCATTTCAATTTGATTAAAATGTATTTATTATTCTCTGGGCAAAAGTCAAATATTATAAACATTCTTAGCTATGTCTTGTGGTACACATTGGTCAAGGTGATATCATGGTCTCCCTGGACCCTTTTGCATTGTTTAACACATGGTGGATAAGTATCTATGAAGGGAATAAATGAATTAAATATTTTCTGATATTCATGCCATGATGCCTTTATACATGTTGTTCCCAGTCTTCTTTATAAGAAAATTAGTGCTCCAGTTTCAGGGTATTAATAATTTGCATGTATTTGTTTATGAGTTAGTATGCCCTGATAGTAGCCTGAAGTCAGGCCTGAACAGTCCATTCCCTGAGATATCCATTTAGCTTTACACAGTCATAAAATTCAGAAGCTAACTACATATTTACTTAATGGATTAATGAAGATCTGCTTAATGAAGATCTTGGTATCCAGGAAAGACAGGAATTATGGAATTAATTATTTGATTTACAGCTTCATTAGGGGGAATAAAAAAGAAATGTTCTTTTCATTAAATTTTGTTTTTAACACAGTTTTTTAAGGAGGTAGTTGGTACTGTTAGAGTCATCTTACAGATCAAAAGCTGTGGCTCAGAGATTCTTTCTCAAAATATGGTAAAAGCTGGGTTTGAATCAGGAGTCTGACTAAAGAAATAGTTTCATAACATTATAAATATGAAGATAACCATGCCAACTCACAGTGAGTCAACATTTACTAGTTCTGTAAATCATAGTCATTTGATCAGAACTAGGTAACATAAGATGTCCCTAACCTTTAAAGCCACAGTTATTTTTTAACTGATTTTATACATAATTTCTTATTTATCATTCTTATATACTGTGAACAAGCACTATCTGCATCCTAAGTATTTTTTTTGGTGAATAGTTTAAAAATAGCACCCTGATGCCAATCTTATTTTGACATTTAAAAACAAAACAGGAGCATGATCAAAATTACTTCTAATTTTTTAAATCACATATTTCAAAGATGTCAAACATTATATAAAACAACACTGAATAAAATATAGTATCTTTAAAACTTGTTGCCAAACCAGTTTTTTTTAACATCTCATTTCAATTTGATTAAAATGTATTTATTATTCTCTGGGCAAAAGTCAAATATTATAAACATTCTTAGCTATGTCTTGTGGTACACATTGGTCAAGGTGATATCATGGTCTCCCTGGACCCTTTTGCATTGTTTAACACATGGTGGATAAGTATCTATGAAGGGAATAAATGAATTAAATATTTTCTGATATTCATGCCATGATGCCTTTATACATGTTGTTCCCAGTCTTCTTTATAAGAAAATTAGTGCTCCAGTTTCAGGGTATTAATAATTTGCATGTATTTGTTTATGAGTTAGTATGCCCTGATAGTAGCCTGAAGTCAGGCCTGAACAGTCCATTCCCTGAGATATCCATTTAGCTTTACACAGTCATAAAATTCAGAAGCTAACTACATATTTACTTAATGGATTAATGAAGATCTGCTTAATGAAGATCTTGGTATCCAGGAAAGACAGGAATTATGGAATTAATTATTTGATTTACAGCTTCATTAGAGAATATGGGGGTATTTGGAACTTAAGGGATAAAAAGTTGGACATTTGTACTTTTAATAGCATTTTTTTTCTAACTTTTGTCTGTTCATTTACTCTCTGTTCTATTTTTTCTAAATTGTTAAAATATGTTTGAAAATTGAAATATCTGCCTTTTTATCCTTTCTGCTGCTTAGCACCAACCAATTCCAAAGATTCAATTTTAATGTTCAAGTCCCTTTTCAAAATAAAATTGACAATATCACCCTTGGTTGAGCATGTGTGTATTGAAGAACAAAAGCTTAGAATAGCTTTCAGTACTAGTACTTTTAAAAAAATTTAGTGACTTAAAAATACTTCCACATTGGATACTCAACCATATGGAAAAAAATAACTATAAAAAATACAGAAAAATTAAGAAGCTGAATGGTCTTGACAGCTACATTGAATAATGCACTATTCTTCAGGGAAAGCTATGAATAATGAAGAACTCTTCCGGAACGATTAAAAAAGGTGAAGGCCAGTGCCTTGGAAATTATTCCAAGTGACTTTTTTTTCAAACTCAAATGCCTCTGTTTATTATCCACTCCCCCTTTTGCCATAATAGAAATAATGTTAATAATGATAATGACATTAAAAAATTGGGATGACCTGTGTCGACTAAAAACGATGAACAACTTGAGAGTTGTGGGTTAAGTTTTATTTGGGGAATAATTAGGACTGCAGCCCGGGAGGCAGCACCCCAGATAGCTCTAAGAGACTGCTCCAAAGACCTAGGGAAGGAAAGCCAATATAAGGGTTTCAGTGTGGGGGAAATTCAAATGCCATCAAAGAAAGGGTTTTTTCAAAGACTTTTGTTTTACAAATGGCTTGTGTCTGACATGAGGATGTGATATCTTCATGAAGGATTTTAGCACTTTTCTAGTTGTGAGGAGATGCAAGGATTGAGATAATAAAAGCTGTTCCTAAAAGTCATTTACCTATCTAAAGACCTGCTCCACTGGATTTCCCAGAGCCCAGAGGGCCTTGCCCCACCCTGATTTCCTTAAGGGGTGTTGAAAAGTCAGCAGCTCCTAAGGCACAGTTGTCTCTGGGTGAAGGTATTTGATTTACAGCTTCATTAGAGAATATGGGGGTATTTGGAACTTAAGGGATAAAAAGTTGGACATTTGTACTTTTAATAGCATTTTTTTTCTAACTTTTGTCTGTTCATTTACTCTCTGTTCTATTTTTTCTAAATTGTTAAAATATGTTTGAAAATTGAAATATCTGTCTTTTTATCCTTTCTGCTGCTTAGCACCAACCAATTCCAAAGATTCAATTTTAATGTTCAAGTCCCTTTTCAAAATAAAATTGACAATATCACCCTTGGTTGAGCATGTGTGTATTGAAGAACAAAAGCTTAGAATAGCTTTCAGTACTAGTACTTTTAAAAAAATTTAGTGACTTAAAAAATACTTCCACATTGGATACTCAACCATATGGAAAAAAATAACTATAAAAAATACAGAAAAATTAAGAAGCTGAATGGTCTTGACAGCTACATTGAATAATGCACTATTCTTCAGGGAAAGCTATGAATAATGAAGAACTCTTCCGGAACGATTAAAAAAGGTGAAGGCCAGTGCCTTGGAAATTATTCCAAGTGACTTTTTTTTCAAACTCAAATGCCTCTGTTTATTATCCACTCCCCCTTTTGCCATAATAGAAATAATGTTAATAATGATAATGACATTAAAAAAATTGGGATGACCTGTGTCGACTAAAAACGATGAACAACTTGAGAGTTGTGGGTTAAGTTTTATTTGGGGAATAATTAGGACTGCAGCCCGGGAGGCAGCACCCCAGATAGCTCTAAGAGACTGCTCCAAAGACCTAGGGAAGGAAAGCCAATATAAGGGTTTCAGTGTGGGGGAAATTCAAATGCCATCAAAGAAAGGGTTTTTTCAAAGACTTTTGTTTTACAAATGGCTTGTGTCTGACATGAGGATGTGATATCTTCATGAAGGATTTTAGCACTTTTCTAGTTGTGAGGAGATGCAAGGATTGAGATAATAAAAGCTGTTCCTAAAAGTCATTTACCTATCTAAAGACCTGCTCCACTGGATTTCCCAGAGCCCAGAGTGCCTTGCCCCACCCTGATTTCCTTAAGGGGGTGTTGAAAAGTCAGCAGCTCCTAAGGCACAGTGTTCTGTCTCTGCAGAGGCAGCTGGCAAATGCCTGTGTTGTCCATTCCTTGTAGTTGACACCTGAAAGTTGGGGGCTTGTGATTTTCTTCAGTTACTATCTTGTTCATAGTGATTGTGCAGATTAGGTCTCATAATATCCAGGGCATCTTTTGTGAATGGATTAATTTTATTTAATTGGCTTCCAGCCAGATACTTCCAACCAGAGTGATTGGAGGCAGTCCTGGATAAACCTGTCAGGAGGCAGTGAAATCATTTTCACAGATAACTTTTCAGAGAGAAAGGAAGGGGGATGAACATATTTGTTTTTTGATACGTCCATTTGCTGATGATATATATCTCATTTAATGTTCACTTCTGTCCTTTGAAATATATATTATTATCACTTCACTCTTATAAGTGGAAAGCAAAACTCAGAAAGGGTAATTTGGTGAACTGCATTACATATGAAAGTGAAAATGAAAGTCAGTCAGCCGTGTTTGAATCTTTGCACCCATGGTCGAGCCATGAAATTCTCCAGGCAAGAATACTGGAGTAGGTAGCATTCTCTTCTCCAGGGGATCTTCACAGCCCAAGGATCAAACCCTTTCCTGCATTTCAGGTGGTTCTTTTTTTTTTTTTTAAAGATTTATTTATTTATTTTGGGCGGGGGTCGGGTTGGGGAAGGAGAGGAGTGGGCGGGCCACTTCTATTGGTCTTTCATTTCTCTATTTTCATCTGTCTTTGTTCTTTGGCTCCTGTGGGCCTCCCATCGCGGTGGCGTCCGTCGCCGCAAAGCGCCGGCTCTGGGCGCATGCGCTCCAGAGCTCCAGAGCTCCGGCTCAGTAATTGGACACATAGGTCCAGCCGCTCCACCGCACGTGGGATGTTCCCAGGCCAGGGATCGAACCGGCGCCCCCCGCACCACAAGGTGGTGTCTCCACCCACTGGACCACCAGGGGAAGCCCCTCAGGTGGATTCTTTACCACCTGAGACAACAGGGAAGCTCAAGAATACTGGAGTGGGTATTCTAGCCCTTCTCCAGAGGACTTTCCCTACCCAGGAATTGAACCGGGGTCTCCTGCATTGCAGGTGGATTCTTTATCAAAGCTGAGCTGTCAGGAATATGGAAAAAAAAAGAAAAAGCCTTTAATTTTTGTATGGTGTCATTTGATTATTGGTTATATTTACTGAGCATCTTCTTTGTAGAAGTATTGTTTTAAAACAGGGGTTAGCAGAGACTTCCAACCAGAGTGATTGGAGGCAGTCCTGGATAAACCTGTCAGGAGGCAGTGAAATCATTTTCACAGATAACTTTTCAGAGAGAAAGGAAGGGGGATGAACATATTTGTTTTTTGATACGTCCATTTGCTGATGATATATATCTCATTTAATGTTCACTTCTGTCCTTTGAAATATATATTATTATCACTTCACTCTTACAAGTGGAAAGCAAAACTCAGAAAGGGTAATTTGGTGAACTGCATTACATATGAAAGTGAAAATGAAAGTCAGTCAGCCGTGTTTGAATCTTTGCACCCATGGTCGAGCCATGAAATTCTCCAGGCAAGAATACTGGAGTAGGTAGCATTCTCTTCTCCAGGGGATCTTCACAGCCCAAGGATCAAACCCTTTCCTTCATTTCAGGTGGATTCTTTTTTTTTTTTTTAAAGATTAATTTATTTATTTTGGGCGGGGGTCGGGTTGGGGAAGGAGGGGAGTGGGCGGGCCACTTCTATTGGTCTTTCATTTCTCTATTTTCATCTGTCTTTGTTCTTTGGCTCCTGTGGGCCTCCCATCGCGGTGGCGTCCGTCGCCGCAAAGCGCCGGCTCTGGGCGCATGCGCTCCAGAGCTCCAGAGCTCCGGCTCAGTAATTGGACACATAGGTCCAGCCGCTCCACCGCACGTGGGATGTTCCCAGGCCAGGGATCGAACCGGCGCCCCCCGCACCGCAAGGTGGTGTCTCCACCCACTGGACCACCAGGGGAAGCCCCTCAGGTGGATTCTTTACCACCTGAGACAACAGGGAAGCTCAAGAATACTGGAGTGGGTATTCTAGCCCTTCTCCAGAGGACTTTCCCTACCCAGGAATTGAACCGGGGTCTCCTGCATTGCAGGTGGATTCTTTATCAAAGCTGAGCTGTCAGGAATATGGAAAAAAAAAAAAAAAGCCTTTAATTTTTGTATGGTGTCATTTGATTATTGGTTATATTTACTGAGCATCTTCTTTGTAGAAGTATTGTTTTAAAACAGGGGTTAGCAGAGACTTCTCTGGCAGTACAGTGTTAGGACTGTGTTTCCAATACAGGGGGTGTGCTTTTTTTTTAATTTTCAGAGTTTTGTTGTTCGCATACATGTATGTTCCCAGATCAGTCATATGCATATCCCTGGCACCCTCCCCCATCCCAGTCCCCCTCATCCCACCCCTCCAGGCCATTGCATCACACTCCTCCAGGATCTCCTATTCCAGCAGCGCAATGACAATAGCTATCTTTTTCCCATATGATAATATAGGCTTCCATGTTACTCCCACTATGCCTCCCACCCACTGCTCATACCCCACAATGTCCATATGTCTGTTCTCTATGTCTGTTTTTCTATCGCTTCACTGCATGTGTTACCATTGCCCTCTTACTGAATTCCATATATCTATGTTAGTATACTTTACTTGTCTTTCTCTTTTTGACTTACTTCACTTTTTATGATAGGTTCTAGATCCATCCACCTGTTTAGGGCTGATTCTTCTGCATTTATTTTTGCAGCTGAGAAGTACTGCATTGTATATATGTACCAAGATTTTTTCTCCATTCATTCGTTGATGAACATCCAGGTTGTTTCCATGTTCTAGCTATTGTATAGAGACCTGCAATGAACATTGGGGTACAGGTGTTTCTTTCAGATTTAATTTCATCAGGGTATAAGCCTAAGAGTGGGATTGCTGGGTCATATGGTGCTTCTATTTTTAGTTTTTTAAGAAATCTCCATACTGTCTTCCATAGGGGCTGTATCAATTTACATTTCCACCAGCAATGCAAGAGTGTTCCCTTTTCTCCGCACCCTCTCCAGCATTTATTGTCTGTCGATTTGTTGATGATGGCCATTCTAACGGATGTGAGATGATATCTCATTGTAGTTTTGATTTGCATTTTTCTAATAATAAGCAAGGTTGAACATCCTTTCATTTGCTTTTTGTCCACCTGTATGTCCTCTTTGGTGAGATGTTTCTTTAGGTCTTTTTCCCATTTTTTTTTTTTCTTTTGTTTCCACATTTTTTCATTGGGTTGTTCATTTTTCCAATGTTGAGTTGTATGAGTTGCTTGTAGATTTTGGAGATTAATTCTTTGTCTGTTATTTCATTTATTATTTTCTCTCATTTTGTGGGCTGTCTATTCAGGTTTTTTGTAGTTTCTTCTGTTGTACAAAAGCTTTTAAGTTTCATTAGGTCCCATATTTTAATTTTTGTTTTTAGTTCCGCTATTCTAGTAGGTGGGTCATGGAATATCTTGCTTTGGTTTATGTCCTTGAGCGTTTTGCCTATGTTCTCCTTCCTTAATTTCTTTCATTAGTGTCTTGTAATTTTCTGTGTACAGTTCTTTTGTTCCTTTGTGTAGGTTTATTCCTAGATATTTTATTCTTTTGGTTGCCATGGAGAAGGGGATTGAATATTTGATTTCATTTTCTGATTTGTCATTGTTTGTGCATAGGAATGCCAGTGATTTCTGTGTATTGATTTTGTATTCCGTGACTCTGCTGAATTCGTTGATTAGCTGTAGTAATTTTGTAATAGTGTCTTTGGAATTTTCTATGTATAATAATATCATGTCATCTGCAAATAGAGTTTTACTTCTTCTTTTCCAATCTGGATTCATTTTATTTATTGTTCTTCTCCTATTGCTGTTGCTAGAACTTCCAGGACTATGTTGAATAATAATGGTGAAAGTGGATACCCATGTCTTGTTCCTGATCTTAGAGGGAATGCTTTCAGTTTTTCACCATTGAGGATAATGTTCACTGTGGGCTTCTCATATATGGCTTTCACTATGTTGAGATAGGATCCTTCTATGCCCATTTTTGAAGAGTTGTTGTTGTTTTTTTTTAAATCATGAAGGGGTGTTAGATTTTGTCCAAGACTTTTTCTGCATCTGTTGAGGTTATCATGTGATTTTTATCTCTCAATTTGTTGATATGGTGTAACACATTAATTGATTTGCGGATATTGAAGAATATTTGCATGCCTGGGATGAACTTGACTTGATCATGATGTATGAGCTTTTTGATGTGTTGTTGAATTCTGTTTGCTAGGATTTTGTTGAGAATTTTGGCGTCTAACTTCATCAGTGAAATTGGCCTACAATTTTCTGTTTTTCTATTGTCTTTGTCTGACTTTAGTATCAGGGTGATGATGGCCTTGTAGAATGTGTTTGAAAGTGTTCCTTCCTGTGCAATTTTTTGGAAGAGTTTTAGAAGGATAGGCATTAACTCTTCTTGAAATGTTTGATAGAATTCACCTGTGAAGCCATCTGGCCCTGGGCTTTTATTTTTGGGTAGGTTTTTGATCACAAATTTGATTTCTGAGCTTGTGATTGAGTCCTTTATAGTTTCTACTTTCTTCCCGGTTCAGTCTTGGGAGATTAGTCTTCTCCAGGAATCTGTCCATTTCTTCCAGGTGGTCCAGTTTGTTGCCATAGAGCTGTTCATAAGAGTCTCTTATAATCCTTTGGATTTCTGCATTATCTGTTGCAATCTCTCCTTTTTATTTTTGATTTTGTTGATCTGGTTCTTCTTTTTTTTTTTTTTTTCTTGCTGAGTCTGGCCAGTGATTTGTCAATTATGTTTGAACCAGCTTTTCTATTTATCTTTACTATTGTTTCTTTAATTTCTTTTCCATTTATTTCTGCTCTGATCTTTATGATTTCTCTTCTTCTGCTAACTTTGGGGTGTTTTTGTTCTTCTTCCTCCAGTTGTTTTATACATAGTATTAGGTTGTCTGCTTGATATTTTTCTTGTTTATTGAGGTAGGATTGTATTGCTGTATACTTCCCTCTTAGAACTGCTTTTGCAGTATCACATAGGTTTTGTGCTGTCGAACTGCTTTTTGCTATCACTATGTTTGAGATAATGTTCACTGTGGGCTTCTCATATATGGCTTTCACTATGTTGAGATAGGATCCTTCTATGCCCATTTTTGAAGAGTTGTTGTTGTTTTTTTTAAATCATGAAGGGGTGTTGGATTTTGTCCAAGACTTTTTCTGCATCTGTTGAGGTTATCATGTGATTTTTATCTCTCAATTTGTTGATATGGTGTAACACATTAATTGATTTGCGGATATTGAAGAATATTTGCATGCCTGGGATGAACTTGACTTGATCATGATGTATGAGCTTTTTGATGTGTTGTTGAATTCTGTTTGCTAGGATTTTGTTGAGAATTTTGGCGTCTAACTTCATCAGTGAAATTGGCCTACAATTTTCTGTTTTTCTATTGTCTTTGTCTGACTTTAGTATCAGGGTGATGATGGCCTTGTAGAATGTGTTTGAAAGTGTTCCTTCCTGTGCAATTTTTTGGAAGAGTTTTAGAAGGATAGGCATTAACTCTTCTTGAAATGTTTGATAGAATTCACCTGTGAAGCCATCTGGCCCTGGGCTTTTATTTTTGGGTAGGTTTTTGATCACAAATTTGATTTCTGAGCTTGTGATTGAGTCCTTTATAGTTTCTACTTTCTTCCCGGTTCAGTCTTGGGAGATTAGTCTTCTCCAGGAATCTGTCCATTTCTTCCAGGTGGTCCAGTTTGTTGCCATAGAGCTGTTCATAAGAGTCTCTTATAATCCTTTGGATTTCTGCATTATCTGTTGCAATCTCTCCTTTTTATTTTTGATTTTGTTGATCTGGTTCTTCTTTTTTTTTTTTTTTTCTTGCTGAGTCTGGCCAGTGATTTGTCAATTATGTTTGAACCAGCTTTTCTATTTATCTTTACTATTGTTTCTTTAATTTCTTTTCCATTTATTTCTGCTCTGATCTTTATGATTTCTCTTCTTCTGCTAACTTTGGGGTGTTTTTGTTCTTCTTCCTCCAGTTGTTTTATACATAGTATTAGGTTGTCTGCTTGATATTTTTCTTGTTTATTGAGGTAGGATTGTATTGCTGTATACTTCCCTCTTAGAACTGCTTTTGCAGTATCACATAGGTTTTGTGCTGTCGTGTGTTCATTGTCATTTTCTTCTAGAAATTTTTAAATTTCTCTTTTGATTTGCTCAGTAATCAGTTGGTTTTTTAGGTATGTGTTGTTTAATTTCTATGTGCTTGTGTTTTTAGTGGCTTTTTTTTTTTTTTTTCCCTTCATTTGATCTCTAGTCTCATTGCATTGTGGTCAGAGAAGATGGTTGATATAACTTCAGTTTTCTTGAATTGACTGAGGTTTGATTCGTGGCACAAGATGTGGTCGCTCCTGGAGAATGTTCCATGAGCACTTGAGAAGAAAGTGTATTCTTCTGCTTTTGGATGGAAGGTCCTAAAGATTTCCATGAGGTCCATCTCTTCTAGTGTGTCATTTAACACTTACATTTCTTTATTAATTTTCTGTTTTAATGATCTGTCCATTGGTGTGAGAGGAGTGTTAAAGTCACCTACTATTACTGTGTTATTGTCGATTTCCTCTTTTATGTCTGAAAGTGTTTGTCTTATGTATTGGTGTGCTCCTATGTTGGGTGCATAGCTATTCATGACTGTTATGTCTTCCTCTTGGATCAATCCCTTGATCATTATGTAGTGTCCTGCCTTGTGTCTTATAATCTTTATTAAAGTCTATTTTTTCTGATATGAGGATTGCTGCTCCAGCTTTCTTTTGATTTCCATTTACATAGAATATCTTTTTCCAATCTCTCACTTTCAGTCTATGTGTCTCATTAGGTCTGAAGTTGGTCTCTTGTAAACAGCACATATATGGGTCTTTCTTATGTATCCATTCAGCCAGCCTGTGTCTTTTGGTTGGGGCACTTAGTCCTTTTACATTCAAAGTAATTATCGATACAAATGTTTCTATTGCCATCTTCTTAGATGCTTGGGATTTGATTTGTAGGACTTCTCCTACTCTTATATTTATTGGCTATATCAGACCCTTTAACACTTGCTGTAAGGCTGGTTTCATGGTACAAAATTCTTTTAGGTTTTGCTTATCTATAAAGCTTTTGACTTCTCCATCAATTCTGAATGAGATCCTTGTTGGGCAGAGAATTCTTGGTTGTAGGTTATTCTCTTTTTGCCATTTAAATGTGTCTTGTGATTCACTTCTGACCTGCACGGCTTCTGGTGATAGATCAGTGGTTAAATGTATGGGATTTCCTTTGTAAGTTATTTGTTGTTTATTCCTTGCTGCTTTAAGTATTCTGTCTTTATATTTAGTCTGTGTCAGTTTGATTAGAATGTGCCTTGGAGTGTTTCTTCTGGGGTTTAAACTGTATGGAACTCTTTGTGCTTCTTGGACTTGGTTGACTATTTCCTTTCCCATGCTGGGGAAGTTTCCAACTATAATCTCTTCAAGAATTTTTTCATAGCCTTACTTTCCCTCTTCTTCTTCTAGGATCTCTATAATTCTAATGTTGGTGCATTTGATATTGTACCATAGGTATCTGATTCTATCCTCAGTTCTTTTTATTCTTTGTGGTTTGTTCTGTTTTTCAACAGTTATTTCCACCATTCAGTTTTCCCGTTCACTTATCTGTTCTTCTGTCACTGAGACTCTACTGTTGAGTCTTTCTATAGTATTTTTAAGTTTAGTTGTTTGTCTCTATGTGTTCATTTCATTTCTTGCATGTCTCTTCTCAGTGCATAGCTATTCATGACTGTTATGTCTTCCTCTTGGATCAATCCCTTGATCATTATGTAGTGTCCTGCCTTGTGTCTTATAATCTTTATTAAAGTCTATTTTTTCTGATATGAGGATTGCTGCTCCAGCTTTCTTTTGATTTCCATTTACATAGAATATCTTTTTCCAATCTCTCACTTTCAGTCTATGTGTCTCATTAGGTCTGAAGTTGGTCTCTTGTAAACAGCACATATATGGGTCTTTCTTATGTATCCATTCAGCCAGCCTGTGTCTTTTGGTTGGGGCACTTAGTCCTTTTACATTCAAAGTAATTATCGATACAAATGTTTCTATTGCCATCTTCTTAGATGCTTGGGATTTGATTTGTAGGACTTCTCCTACTCTTATATTTATTGGCTATATCAGACCCTTTAACACTTACTGTAAGGCTGGTTTCATGGTACAAAATTCTTTTAGGTTTTGCTTATCTATAAAGCTTTTGACTTCTCCATCAATTCTGAATGAGATCCTTGTTGGGCAGAGAATTCTTGGTTGTAGGTTATTCTCTTTTTGCCATTTAAATGTGTCTTGTGATTCACTTCTGGCCTGCACGGCTTCTGGTGATAGATCAGTGGTTAAATGTATGGGATTTCCTTTGTAAGTTATTTGTTGTTTATTCCTTGCTGCTTTAAGTATTCTGTCTTTATATTTAGTCTGTGTCAGTTTGATTAGAATGTGCCTTGGAGTGTTTCTTCTGGGGTTTAAACTGTATGGAACTCTTTGTGCTTCTTGGACTTGGTTGACTATTTCCTTTCCCATGCTGGGGAAGTTTCCAACTATAATCTCTTCAAGAATTTTTTCATAGCCTTACTTTCCCTCTTCTTCTTCTAGGATCTCTATAATTCTAATGTTGGTGCATTTGATATTGTACCATAGGTATCTGATTCTATCCTCAGTTCTTTTTATTCTTTGTGGTTTGTTCTGTTTTTCAACAGTTATTTCCACCATTCAGTTTTCCCGTTCACTTATCTGTTCTTCTGTCACTGAGACTCTACTGTTGAGTCTTTCTATAGTATTTTTAAGTACAGCAATTGAGTTGTTTGTCTCTATGTGTTCATTTTTCATTTCTTGCATGTCTCTTCTCAGTGCACTAATTTCCTCTAATATTATGTTTTTGGAGTTTTGGATCCTTTCTAGTATCGTTCTTCTGAATTTTCTTTCAGATAATTTGCCTATCTCATCTTCTGTCATTTGTAATTGTGTTTCTCTGACTTGTTCCTTCATTTGTGTGGTGTTTCTCTGATTTTTCATGTTTATGTTAATTTCTATTTGTGTGTGTGTGTCTGTGTGATGGAGGTCTTTTTCCCCCTGGCTACGTGGTTGAATTTTCCCTTCCTTTTGGTTTCTGTCCCCGTAGAAGAGTTCGGTGGTTTGTGTCTTAGGTGGTTTTTGGTCGTATTTTCAGGTGAATAATCTCTAATGTTGTGTGTTCTTTGATAGTGTGGGGTCTTGGAGTCAGGGCTTCCACTCCGAGGATCCTTGGTTTGATCTCTGGCCAGGGATTGTACGCTCTGTGTCTGGTGTGCTATGGTGTTCAGTGGTATTCGTTCAAATACAGGCATATGAGGGACAAACAGTGCATCCCTGGTAGATGACAGTCTTAAAATCATGCAAATATTTTCTAACATAATGGAAAAATATACATACATACACATCAATAAACACAACTGAACTCTCTTAAAGAGATAAATTACAGGAAAATTTTCTGTCAGACAGCGCAATCAAAGTTGGTACCTGGGGCTTCCCTGGTGGTCCAGTGGATAAGGACACCGCTTTGCAGTGCAAGGGGTGCCAGTTCAATCCCTGGCCTGGGAAGATCCCACGTTTCGCAGAGCGGCTGAACCGATGTGTGCCAACTACTTAGTCCAGGCTCTGGAGCGCATGCAGCCAGAGCCAGTGCTCTGTGACAACAGAGGCCACTGCAATGGGAGGCCCACACGGGCCAAAGAACAAAGATGGATGAAAATAGACAAATGAAAGACCAACAGAAGTGGTCCGCCCACCCCCCTCCCGCCCCCCCCTACCGCCACCCTCCCCCCAAAATTTGGTACTTGACCATTAAGCTCTAAATTAATTAGAACACTTGCTGGAAAAACAGATCCAGAGCAAGGTCTCAGTTGGGAATATTGCAATGAAAACAGTTTTTAACTAGGACATGTGTTGGAAGAAGGAGGAGAGTGTATAGGTAATGAGAAGGAATAGATTCGTGTTACAAGGATTTTGTAGGGTTAGGTAACAGAGATTAGTATGTAGTAGAGTTTAGTACAGCTGGAAGAGAACATTAGAGACAGCAAGATAGGAAATATTTATAGAGAGGATAGTAGTATATATAAAAAGATTTTACAGTTAGATCATAGAGAACGGAAGCTGTGGTAAGAGAAAAAGAAAAAGAAAAAAAATATATATATATATTTTTAATTTGAAAAGTATTTTAAAATATATTAAAAAAAAAAAAAAAGAAACTACGGTCCCTGATTTTTATCTTCTCATCTGCGTATGCTCTTGATGCTGTCCCAGATTTCCCTAGTCTGTCCTAGTAGGGTTCGGGTGTGGGGGCTGGGCGGCTGCTTATGTCTTAGGTTTCAGTAAGGGTCAGGTTTTTTTGTAGTCAGGACTCTTTCAGAACCAGTTGCTTTGGTTTCTGTTTGACTTTCAGCAAAACAAAGGCTCTGCAGACAATGTAGCTGACACCTGTCTCTCTGCCCCTGATGCTGGCCTGAGGAGGGCGTGGCAGGCAGTCCCCAGTCGATCGCCCAGGGGAGGAAGTTGCGCCACTGGACTCTGTGCTGGAGGAGGTTCCCCGGTTCTATTGCATACACCCTGGTAGCCTTCAGTCTCTGCTCCATTCCCAGTGCCTCTGATAAGACCCTGCTGCTGGCAGGACTGGGCACTTCTTGTCCTGGATCTCATGGATCTCATCTCGGATCTGGTCCTGGACTCCCCACTTCTTTGCCACAGCTCTGGAGCTGCACGGGCTAGTTTGAGCAGCCGGCACACGCCTGTCCCGCGGGACTAAGGCTCACCATTTACCCCAAATGTGGGCAGCAGCTTCCCTGTCCCTGTCCCTGTCCCAGATGTCGTTCTGGATGTTCAGCTTCCTTGCAGCAGCTCTGGGCTGCGCAAGTTCGCTTGGAGTTGCTGACCCTCAACAAGCCTCAATGTTTGACCCAAACGCAGGCCACAGCTTCCCGTCTGGCTGGAGCTGGGCTTCTGAACTGCGACCTGTGGGAGATTTCCTGTTCTGTTTCCCACACCCTGCTAGCTTTCAGTCTCAGGCTCACCTGGCACGTCCCTGTCACAGTACTGACTCCAGGCAGGATTCTCAAGCTGAGCATTGCTTTCTGTTCTGCTGGTGCACTTCCCAGCGCTCTCTCCACGCAGTCCGATGTGGGAGCTGGGGTACAGGAGCTGCGGGATCCGTGGGAGCTCCGGGAAAGTTTGGGCTGCTCACTCTTCGTCCTTTGTAGAACTAAGGACTTCTTTTGTCGTCTAGAGGCTGGTTTCTTGATGGTGTTTCATTTCTTGATTAGTTCTGGTGATTCTGTTGTGAAGCTGGTGAAATCCTCCCCTCATTCTTCTGCCATCTTGTCCCCCTCTCCTGGCTTGACTTGATCTGGGATACATGAGTCATTCAGAAAAAGGTGGCCCAGGGACCTACAGGCCATTCTCTCCCCTTAATTCTCATAATTAATTGCTTTTTAATTGGTGGCAATGATTCTACCAAATAAGCCTGCCAGATGTTTGCTTACTTTCCTTATGAATCATTTAGCTTTGGCTGCTCGGGGCTGTGTATTTTTTTTAGAAACTCTTTCTTTTCTTATTTTCTACTATATTTATGTCTTTATTCTTCTCTCTGGATGGCCTTTATCAAAATTTTTTTTTAGAATTTTTTTTTTTTTTTTTCTTCACTCAGTTTCATAAAACTCACTGTTAGCACTCTCCTCAGTCTATATATTCTCCTTTAGGTACCTTCTTGACTCTTATGGCTCTTGCTGCCAGCTTTATAGATGGTTCCCCAAACCTCCGTCTCTGGCATATGTTTATCTTCTGAATATTGAACACATGCTTTCAGCTGCTATGGAAAATCTTTTCATCACCCTACAGTTGCCTCAGACTTAACAGTCCAAAACCTCATATATTTGAACCTTTTTTACCCTCCTCTATTTTCTTTCTCAATGAGGAATCCCCAGTCACCTAGTCCTGGGAGTTATCCACTAATTCGGTCAGTAGAGTTGGACCTAAGTTAACCACAATTATGTAATAGTGGTAAAAACTTGCATAGTCAACATTATCTTGCAGAAAAAGAATGGATTATACAGTTGCCAAAAGCAAATTTCCATCCCAATTTTATAATGTACTCAGTGAACTACAATTTTATAACTTTGCAGAACCTTTGTTCTCTTATCACTGAAACTACCTTCTTCAAAATGACAATATAAATGTGAAATGATACATGAATCTAAAATTCTGCTAGCATTTTACACATTCACAAAGAATTACTTTATTCATCATATCTCCCTTCCTTTTCCTTTCATAATTTTTTGAATCATCTTATATGACTTTATAATAAGGAACAAAAATACAGACGTATGGGGATGAATATAACTTAGTCATTGGTTTAGCAGCTCAGTGTTAAATGTGTGTATAGGTGTAGAAGGAAGAAGCATATAAGTAAATAACCAAATACAGTATAACACAAAACTATATGTGTTATTACAGTTTCTTACCCATTCACAGTCTCCAGAGCCTTGTAATTAACTCAGAGTGGTAAAACACGGACATTCAAAAAAGTGTTAACACTTTAAAATCATTATCCTTATTGTTTTCTTTATAAACAATGACACATTCACTTAAAAATCTGCCATATCAGAGGTAATTAAGTGAATAAGTGACATGAAACATGTTGTTTTCTACTGACTGATGGAGATAGCCACTGCATTTTGTGATCATAGATAAATTATCTAAATTCTCTAACTCTTGTGGAAATAATAGCACCTATTTCAGAAAATTATTTTGAGAAATTAAATCAGATGATGCATACTATTTATTAGTGAATGGCATGGTGAATGGCATGCAATAAGCACTTAGTATAGGATAGTTGTTATTGTTAGATTGACAAAATTAATTTCTGATATTCTCAACCTGAAATGACTTCTTCTTCATATATGTGTATGTATGTATTATTTATTCATAAAATTGATTTAGCTTTTCTTGGCATCTCTCATAAGAGAAAGCCTAGGTACTGTTCTTGCTTGCAGTGACATGGATGCTTCCTACAGGAGCAGTGAGGGGCTCTTGAGAAGGGGTTCTAGTCAGAAATACTGAAAAGAACCCGCTTGTCTCTGGCTTGTGAGGATGAATGCACTTCCCCTGGTGGTTATTACCATGCAGTGACTTACTCTTTCTTTTTGTCCATGTCATGCAGATAAAATAACAATGAAAAAAACACCATGGGAGAATAAAGTATATACCCCTCTAGTTCTCCTCTCTGACATACAGTCAGCTCCTCATTTATCTGACAAGGAAGGACAATTATCCTTCCCTCTAATCTCTATAGTTTGTGTGGCTTATTTATTATTTTAATTGTCAGTGAATCCTGGGGACAAACCATGTCGTAGGCAGTCAGGCATTACTTTATATAGCACTCAGAAGACATAGGACATTGTGCCAAATGGTGAGCTGATTTCATTAATAACAATAAAAACTACTCCTGCAACCACTTATATTTAAAGATTTCCCCCAGATGTTTTGCAATCATTGTGTGAACAGACCTCTGCTAGAACAGTGTGGGCAAACAAACTAGCCATTAGGATGGTAGAGAGGCACTTTAGGGAAATACCTAAAAATGTCTTCATTTTTAGTTTCACCAACCATTGGGATCTCCCAAAGGAAAATATGAAACTCCCCAGCTGTTGCTGCTATATTGGAATCCATCTTTGTGGCCTGGACAACAAGAATAGCTAGAAGGTGTGGGAAAATTTGGAAATTTTTGTTTTTAAAAAAGAAACAAAAATGAACAGTCCAGAGAAAGAAAGGATTACTTAAACCTACTACTGGGATCCATTTTCCTCAGGTTAGGAACGTCCTTTCATTTTTACTCCATGTTTTAAAGCAAATGTAGAGCATATCACCATTTCTATCCATAAGGAGCAAGGACCTAGGAGGAAAGAATGCATCTTCCAGAAGCAGCTCTCATCACCTAGACTTGTGTTTCTCAAACTAGGACAGACCCGCTCCTGGGAACTAAGGCAGAGTTATAGGTATATTATGTGTAACAACAAAAAACAAAGTATGGGCTTCCCCTGGTGGTCCAGTGGGTAAGGACACCGCTTTGCAGTGCAAGTGGCGCCGGTTCGATCCCTGGCCTGGGAAGATCCCACGTGCCGCGGAGCGGCTGGACCGATGTGTCCAATTACTGAGCCGGAGCTCTGGAGCTCTGGAGCGCGTGCGCCCAGAGCCGGCGCTTTGCAGCGACAGACGCCACCGCGATGGGAGGCCCACAGGAACCAAAGAACAAAGAAGGATGAAAATAGAGAAATGAAAGACCAATAGAAGTGGCCCACCCACTCCCCTCCCTCCCCAACCTGACCCCTGCCAAAAATAAATAAATAAATCTTAAAAAAATATATAGGGAGAGGTCATATCTAAGATACATATATGTATATGTGTATATATATATATACACACACACACACATACATACACACAGCAGTTTTGAGCATACATTGTAAGATTGTGCACAATACTAATTCTCACATTAAACCAATGAGGTAGATTATTTGTTGTTGTTGTTCCATATTTTTATAGTGATATGGAAAGTGAAGCTCAAACTGATACAAATAACCTGTTCAAGGACACACAGCTAGTGAATGGAAAACTAAGATTAAAACTCATGATGCTTAATTTAAAAGCCTGATTCCTTGTATCTCCTTTCTAATCAATTTTAATCAGTAACAAGTAAATTAAAACATAGTTTTTGAAAATGAATTGGCTATATCTCTTTTGGGGGCCTCTTTTATTAGTTTCAAATGTCTTCATTTTTAGTTTCACCAACCATTGGGATCTCCCAAAGGAAAATATGAAACTCCCCAGCTGTTGCTGCTATATTGGAATCCATCTTTGTGGCCTGGACAACAAGAATAGCTAGAAGGTGTGGGAAAATTTGGAAATTTTTGTTTTTAAAAAGAAACAAAATGAACAGTCCAGAGAAAGAAAGGATTACTTAAACCTACTACTGGGATCCATTTTCCTCAGGTTAGGAACGTCCTTTCATTTTTACTCCATGTTTTAAAGCAAATGTAGAGCATATCACCATTTCTATCCATAAGGAGCAAGGACCTAGGAGGAAAGAATGCATCTTCCAGAAGCAGCTCTCATCACCTAGACTTGTGTTTCTCAAACTAGGACAGACCCGCTCCTGGGAACTAAGGCAGAGTTATAGGTATATTATGTGTAACAACAAAAAACAAAGTATGGGCTTCCCCTGGTGGTCCAGTGGGTAAGGACACCGCTTTGCAGTGCAAGTGGCGCCGGTTCGATCCCTGGCCTGGGAAGATCCCACGTGCCGCGGAGCGGCTGGACCGATGTGTCCAATTACTGAGCCGGAGCTCTGGAGCTCTGGAGCGCGTGCGCCCAGAGCCGGCGCTTTGCAGCGACAGACGCCACCGCGATGGGAGGCCCACAGGAACCAAAGAACAAAGAAGGATGAAAATAGAGAAATGAAAGACCAATAGAAGTGGCCCACCCACTCCCCTCCCTCCCCAACCTGACCCCTGCCAAAAATAAATAAATAAATCTTAAAAAAAATATATAGGGAGAGGTCATATCTAAGATACATATATGTATATGTGTATATATATATATATACACACACACACACATACATACACACAGCAGTTTTGAGCATACATTGTAAGATTGTGCACAATACTAATTCTCACATTAAACCAATGAGGTAGATTATTTGTTGTTGTTGTTCCATATTTTTATAGTGATATGGAAAGTGAAGCTCAAACTGATACAAATAACCTGTTCAAGGACACACAGCTAGTGAATGGAAAACTAAGATTCAAACTCATGATGCTTAATTTAAAAGCCTGATTCCTTGTATCTCCTTTCTAATCAATTTTAATCAGTAACAAGTAAATTAAAACATAGTTTTTGAAAATGAATTGGCTATATCTCTTTTTGGGGGGGCCTCTTTTATTGTTTTTTTTAATTTATTTATTTCCATCCATCTTTATTCTTTGACAAGTGTGGGCCTCCCATTGCAGTGGCCTCTCTCCTTCCAGAGCACTGGCTCTGGGCGCATGCACTCCCGAACTCTGGTTCATAACTGGACACACCAGGCCAGCTGCACATGGGATCTTCCCAGACCAAGGATCAAACTGGTTTCCCTTGCTTGCACTGCAAAGCAGAGTCTTTAGCCCCTGGACCATCAGGGAAGCCCCTGAATTGGCTATATCTTATTGCTGCATAAATATGTTTCTACGGGTGTTTTAGAGAATTTTGTTTCATGATTGGTTGCATTGGCCTGTACAATTAGACCCAGCATTATGTGTTCATCATCTCTATCAGAAGAGATATTTATAAGGGAGCTTTTGAAAAATACTATTTTGAAAGGGTCTCTCTTTTTTTTTTTTTTTTTTTAGAGGAAACAAGAGTATTTACATTTTATTATCAAGGTATAATTTTAATCTGAATTGAACAAGTAAGAAGAGAAGTAAGAAAGCTACCTATATTAGTAGACATAGATGTACTGAATGTAAAACAGTAGGTTATTAGCATAACTACTTATGCATATTTATAAGCAATTCTTTTATACCTTGCATGTGTGAGTGCATGCTCAGTCACTTCAGTCATGTCCAACTCTTTGAGACCCTGTGGACTGTAGCCTACCAGGCTCCTCTGACCATGGGTTTCCCTAGACAGGAATACTGCAGTGGATTGCCATGCAGTCAGCCAGAAGATCTAACCAACATAGAGATCAAACCTGCATCTCTTATCTTTACTGCATTGGTAGGCAGGATCATTACCACTAGCACTACCTGGGAAGCCCATGTTAGGATTATTGGTAGTATTTGACAAGGTTGGAGTAATATTGTCCTACCAGTTGATCTCCCTGAAAAATATCTCTAAAAGGAGTTGAGCATACATGGAAAAGCAGCTAAACGGGGAAAAAAAATAGTCCTCTTAGATAATTTATATTAGTTCCCAGTGCCTTCTTATAAAATTCTGATTAAACTGAATGGAAACATGTGACTTCAGATCTGTGATTTAAGTGGAACTCTTATTTCCTCTTAAAGAAAGAAGACTGGGCCTGATTATCTTTGACTTATTTGGTTAAGAACCCAACAGAATGGCCAGATACATAGTTCCTACATCAGTAGACACTCCCAAGCAAAGGTGATTTTTCTTTCTTGTTCCTTAAAAATCTTTAGTTATCAAACAAAATCAAAATAGAGGACACGAGAGAAAAAATAGTTATTTTTTATTTTTCTTCACCTAGATATCATAGGATACGTGGACATTTTCTAATGTCTCAGTGTGATATGATCTTTGGAATAAGCATCACAGTGCCACAGGCTTCTCTTGGAAGGTTCAAAGGACCCTCTGAGCCCTGTAGTATTTCTATAGGTCTTTATCTTCAGAGACCCCATAGCAAATGTGTTATTTGCTCTATATCCCCCTCCCAAATCCTTAATTGGAGAGGGGGATATACATATTAATTTATGGTTTAATTCCTCTTAGTCTTTGAACTTCGATAGTAGCACAAAATTTCCATCATTTCTGTTAATCTTGGACCCCACCTTTTCTAGACAGTTCCTATCTCCAGCAATTCCAGTTGAGAAACAAAATGGAAGGGGGATTGAGTGAGAGAAATTCTGAAAGGAAAACAAGGAAGAAAACAAAAATACCCACAATGAGCAGTCTGTGGAAACTCCCAGCAAAAACAATCCATTGGCCATAATTCTAACGTACTGATGATTTGCTGCTATGTATAGCCTGAAGTCCTAACCTGCATCAGTGGACTGGAAACAGGATAGAAAGGGGAATTTCAAGCTAGGGTAATAAAATTCTTGTAAATAGTCAGTGCTTGACAAGTCTGTGACCAACATTTCTGTATGAAGTGCATATTTTCTCCCCGGACATTTAGTTTACCTTAACAACAAAGACAGTTGTCCTTGGTCTGAAGTCTGTAAGACAACCTGCTATTATCTTCTTTGTTCTTCAATAGTCAATTCTGCCTAGGTTTGCTAAATATAGGAGCCTAGTTTCTCTGTGTCATAGTTTGTTCTAAAAACCTCTGGAAGCCATACCTATAGAGCTCCTCTCTACTCAGCTTTGCCATACCTCAGACAACTGTAATGGGAAGACATACCTTTGGTCAAAGTATCCCTACCATTGCTATCCAATATTGAAAGTAATAGATAGTAAGGAAGAGTATGTTTGCCTTGCATGTTTAGGGCTGAACTAACATAGAGTGGACTCCAACATCAGGTTATCAAGACAAAATTTTCTTTCTTGTTCCTTAAAAATCTTTAGTTAGGACACGAGAGAAAAAATAGTTATTTTTTATTTTTCTTCACCTAGATATCATAGGATACGTGGACATTTTCTAATGTCTCAGTGTGATATGATCTTTGGAATAAGCATCACAGTGCCACAGGCTTCTCTTGGAAGGTTCAAAGGACCCTCTGAGCCCTGTAGTATTTCTATAGGTCTTTATCTTCAGAGACCCCATAGCAAATGTGTTATTTGCTCTATATCCCCCTCCCAAATCCTTAATTGGAGAGGGGGATATACATATTAATTTATGGTTTAATTCCTCTTAGTCTTTGAACTTCGATAGTAGCACAAAATTTCCATCATTTCTGTTAATCTTGGACCCCACCTTTTCTAGACAGTTCCTATCTCCAGCAATTCCAGTTGAGAAACAAAAGGGAAAGGGGGGATTGAGTGAGAGAAATTCTGAAAGGAAAACAAGGAAGAAAACAAAAATACCCACAATGAGCAGTCTGTGGAAACTCCCAGCAAAAACAATCCATTGGCCATAATTCTAACGTACTGATGATTTGCTGCTATGTATAGCCTGAAGTCCTAACCTGCATCAGTGGACTGGAAACAGGATAGAAAGGGGAATTTCAAGCTAGGGTAATAAAATTCTTGTAAATAGTCAGTGCTTGACAAGTCTGTGACCAACATTTCTGTATGAAGTGCATATTTTCTCCCTGGACATTTAGTTTACCTTAACAACAAAGACAGTTGTCCTTGGTCTGAAGTCTGTAAGACAACCTGCTATTATCTTCTTTGTTCTTCAATAGTCAATTCTGCCTAGGTTTGCTAAATATAGGAGTCTAGTTTCTCTGTGTCATAGTTTGTTCTAAAAACCTCTGGAAGCCATACCTATAGAGCTCCTCTCTACTCAGCTTTGCCATACCTCAGACAACTGTAATGGGAAGACATACCTTTGGTCAAAGTATCCCTACCATTGCTATCCAATATTGAAAGTAATAGATAGTAAGGAAGAGTATGTTTGCCTTGCATGTTTAGGGCTGAACTAACATAGAGTGGACTCCAACATCAGGTCAACAGCTTAAGGCAAGCAAGACTACTTAGTAGTTTTAAAGAAAAGAAATCTCTGTCTGCCCTTAAAGGCAGGCTCTTAAACAATTATATCTGTCTATCTGCACCCCAGGTGGTAGGGTGGCAAACAATTCTCCAGACAATGGAGGAGATGCAAGAGATGTGGGTTTGATCCCTGGGCTGGGAAGAATCCCCTGGAGCCTGGCAGGCTACAGTCCTTGGGATCACAAAGAGTCAGACTCAACTGAGCATGCATACAACACATACACACACCACACACAAATGTATTTTGGGTGGGGGAGAGAGAATCAGAAACAAGATATGAGCAGGGTCTGCTGAGATCTATTAACCTTAGAAAAACAAGAAATGTGGAGGAACTTTGAGTCAGTGGTTTATCACTCGCAATAGTGAAACTCGCCCAATTAATATGTTGGGCTCTGAAAATCCAGTTTCAAATTTCCTTTTCATTTGAGGGGAAGGATAAAGTGGGTAGGCAGAAGAGCTAAATATTTTCCTGTCTCAACAGGTAAACCAGTGGGAGAGAAAGGATATGAGAACTCTAATGCCTTTTATTGCATGAACCTGATGACTAATGCATAGAGGGAGAAGCAACAGTTCTTATCTGTGGAAGGAATGAGTCAGAAAATGGCTTGTAGATCCCTTGTTGCAATATCAAACTCATTAATGTTATAGTCATTTGAACCAACTCACCAGTTAGTGGGAGTATCCCACGTATTCATGCTGGACTAAAGAAGCTTATAGGTGTTTTTAAAAATATTTTTTGGAGTGAACACAAAGTCTGTAAGACAACCTGCTATTATCTTCTTTGTTCTTCAATAGTCAATTCTGCCTAGGTTTGCTAAATATAGGAGCCTAGTTTCTCTGTGTCATAGTTTGTTCTAAAAACCTCTGGAAGCCATACCTATAGAGCTCCTCTCTACTCAGCTTTGCCATACCTCAGACAACTGTAATGGGAAGACATACCTTTGGTCAAAGTATCCCTACCATTGCTATCCAATATTGAAAGTAATAGATAGTAAGGAAGAGTATGTTTGCCTTGCATGTTTAGGGCTGAACTAACATAGAGTGGACTCCAACATCAGGTCAACAGCTTAAGGCAAGCAAGACTACTTAGTAGTTTTAAAGAAAAGAAATCTCTGTCTGCCCTTAAAGGCAGGCTCTTAAACAATTATATCTGTCTATCTGCACCCCAGGTGGTAGGGTGGCAAACAATTCTCCAGACAATGGAGGAGATGCAAGAGATGTGGGTTTGATCCCTGGGCTGGGAAGAATCCCCTGGAGCCTGGCAGGCTACAGTCCTTGGGATCACAAAGAGTCAGACTCAACTGAGCATGCATACAACACATACACACACCACACACAAATGTATTTTGGGTGGGGGAGAGGGAATCAGAAACAAGATATGAGCAGGGTCTGCTGAGATCTATTAACCTTAGAAAAACAAGAAATGTGGAGGAACTTTGAGTCAGTGGTTTATCACTCGCAATAGTGAAACTCGCCCAATTAATATGTTGGGCTCTGAAAATCCAGTTTCAAATTTCCTTTTCATTTGAGGGGAAGGATAAAGTGGGTAGGCAGAAGAGCTAAATATTTTCCTGTCTCAACAGGTAAACCAGTGGGAGAGAAAGGATATGAGAACTCTAATGCCTTTTATTGCATGAACCTGATGACTAATGCATAGAGGGAGAAGCAACAGTTCTTATCTGTGGAAGGAATGAGTCAGAAAATGGCTTGTAGATCCCTTGTTGCAATATCAAACTCATTAATGTTATAGTCATTTGAACCAACTCACCAGTTAGTGGGAGTAACACACGTATTCATGCTGGACTAAAGAAGCTTATAGGTGTTTTTTAAAAAATATTGATTAATAATAAATCGGTAATTTGTTGACTGAATGCCTACCATATGCTAGATAATGTGGGATATCATTTGCATATATTACCTAATCCACCTGAGGGTCAAAATCATTCAAGATATGATTATGTCTATTTTATAGAGAGGTATATGAAAAGTTAGAGGCATTGAGAAACTTGCCCCAAAATATAGGGCAAGTTTCATGCCCATGAGTGCCATCTGAATGATCACAAAACCTATGTTAGGGCTTGTGTATCTAGGTTTTCTGACTTCTAAGATCAACTTGAAAATTAAGAGTTTTTTTTTTAATTCTTTATTTTAAAGGTTTTACAGAGTTTTGTTGTTCACAGACATGTATGTTCCCAGATCAGTCATATGCATATCCATGGTTCCCACCCACCCAGATCCCCCCATCCCACCCCTCCAGACCTTCGCCCCAAGCCATTGTAAGCACTCCTATTCCCTTAGCACTATAACACTAGCTACCTTTTCCACACATAACACTATAGGTTACCTTGTTGCTTTCTCCATGCTTCCCCCTCCCTATTTCTTCGCCACAATGTCCCTATGTCTATGCTCTGTCTGTTTTTCCATGAGTTCCCTGCATGTGTTATCAAGACCGTCCTACTAGATTCCATATATGTGTGTTAGTATACTGTATTTGTTTTTCTCTTTTTGACTTACTTCACTTTTTATGATAGGTTCTAGAGCCAGCCACTTCATTAGGACTGAGTCTTCTGCATTTCTTTTAACAGCTGAGTAGTATTCCATTGTATATATGTACCAGGGCTTCTGGATCCATTCGTTCATCGATGGACATCTAGGTTGCTTCCATGTTCTGGCTATTGTATAGAGAGCTGCAATGAACATTGGGGTACAGGTGCTTCTTTCAGTTTTGATTTCATCAGGATATAAGCCTAATAGTGGGATTGCTGGGTCATAGGGTGCTTCTATTTTTAGTTTTTTAAGAAATTTCCATAATGTCTTCCATAGAGGCTGTATCAATTTACATTCCCACCAGCATTGCAAGAGTGTTCCCTTTTCTCCGCACCCTCTCCAGCATTTATTGTCTGCAATATCAAACTCATTAATGTTATAGTCATTTGAACCAACTCACCAGTTAGTGGAAACCTATCAAAAGAAGCTTATAGGTGTTTTTTAAAAAATATTGATTAATAATAAATCGGTAATTTGTTGACTGAATGCCTACCATATGCTAGATAATGTGGGATATCATTTGCATATATTACCTAATCCACCTGAGGGTCAAAATCATTCAAGATATGATTATGTCTATTTTATAGAGAGGTATATGAAAAGTTAGAGGCATTGAGAAACTTGCCCCAAAATATAGGGCAAGTTTCATGCCCATGAGTGCCATCTGAATGATCACAAAACCTATGTTAGGGCTTGTGTATCTAGGTTTTCTGACTTCTAAGATCAACTTGAAAATTAAGATTTTTTTTTTTAATTCTTTATTTTAAAGGTTTTACAGAGTTTTGTTGTTCACAGACATGTATGTTCCCAGATCAGTCATATGCATATCCATGGTTCCCACCCACCCAGATCCCCCCATCCCACCCCTCCAGACCTTCGCCCCAAGCCATTGTAAGCACTCCTATTCCCTTAGCACTATAACACTAGCTACCTTTTCCACACATAACACTATAGGTTACCTTGTTGCTTTCTCCATGCTTCCCCCTCCCTATTTCTTCGCCACAATGTCCCTATGTCTATGCTCTGTCTGTTTTTCCATGAGTTCCCTGCATGTGTTATCAAGACCGTCCTACTAGATTCCATATATGTGTGTTAGTATACTGTATTTGTTTTTCTCTTTTTGACTTACTTCACTTTTTATGATAGGTTCTAGAGCCAGCCACTTCATTAGGACTGAGTCTTCTGCATTTCTTTTAACAGCTGAGTAGTATTCCATTGTATATATGTACCAGGGCTTCTGGATCCATTCGTTCATCGATGGACATCTAGGTTGCTTCCATGTTCTGGCTATTGTATAGAGAGCTGCAATGAACATTGGGGTACAGGTGCTTCTTTCAGTTTTGATTTCATCAGGATATAAGCCTAATAGTGGGATTGCTGGGTCATAGGGTGCTTCTATTTTTAGTTTTTTAAGAAATTTCCATAATGTCTTCCATAGAGGCTGTATCAATTTACATTCCCACCAGCATTGCAAGAGTGTTCCCTTTTCTCCGCACCCTCTCCAGCATTTATTGTCTGCAGATTTTTTGAAGATGGCCATTCTGATGGGTGTGAGGTGATATCTCATTGTAGTTTTAATTTGCATTTCTCTAATAATAAACGAGGTTGAGCATCGTTTCATGTGCTTTCGGGCCATCTGTATGTCCCTCTTTGGAGAGGTGTCTCTTTAGATCTTTTTCCCATTTTTTGATTGGGTTGTTCGTTTTCCCTGTGCTGAGTTGTCTGAGTTGCTTGTAGATTTTGGAGATTAATTCTTTGTCTGTTGTTTCACTTGCCCTGATTTTCTCCCACTCTGTGGGGTGTCTGTTGAGTTTTTTTTGTAATTTCTTTTGCTGTACAAAGCTTTTAAGTTTCATTAGGTCCCATATGTTCATTTTTCTTTTCAGTTCTGCTATTTTAGTTGGTGGGTCAGAGAAGATCTTGCTTTGATTGATGTCCTTGAGGGTTTTGCCTATATTCTCCTCTAAGAGTTTGAGGGTTTCTGGTCTTACATTGAGGTCTTTAATCCATTTTGAGTTGATCTTAGTGTATGGTGTCAGGGAATGTTCCAATTTCATTTTTTTGCATGTAGCTGTCCAATTCTCCCAGCACCACTTGTTGAAGAGGCTGTCTTTGTCCCATTTTATAGTTTCTCCTCCTTTATCAAAAATAAGGTACCCATAGGTACGTGGGTTTATCTCTGGGTTCTCTATCTTGTTCCATTGGTCTATAGTTCTGTTTTTGTGCCAGTACCATACTGGCTTGATGACTGTTGCTTTGTAGTAGAGTCTGAAGTTAGGGAGGCTGATCCCTCCAGCTTCGTTTTTCTTTCTCAGAATTGCTTTGGCAATTCGAGGTCTTTTGTGTTTCCATATGAACTGTGTTATTCTTTGGTCTAGTTCTGTGAAAAATGTCAATGGAAGTTGAATAGGTATTGCACTGAATCTGTAGATAATATTTGGTAGTATGGTCATTTTCACAATATTGATTCTTCTGACCCAGGAACATGGAATATCTCTCCATCTGTTTAAGTCTTCTTTAATTTCTTTCATGAGTGTCTTGTAATTTTCTGTGTACAGTTCTTTTGTTTCTTTGGGTAGGTTTATTCCTAGATATTTGATTCTTTTGGTTGCAGTGGTGAAGGGGACTGCCCTTTGATTTCATTTTCTGATTTTTCATTGTCTGTGTATAGGAATGCCAGTGATTTCTGTGTGTTGACTTTGTATCCTGAGACTTTGCTGATTTCGAAAATTAAGATTTTTAATTTCTACTTGTTCAAATATTGGGTGTTTTCTCCCAAACACCGAATGTGACAGCAAACACTTTGTGACCAGTATTCAGTCTCCAAGCTGGCTCTTTGCAACTTCTGCTGAGTCTAATAGCTTACAGTTTACACTGAGAGCATAAGCATATAAGTTCAGAAGCCCTGATTTTCTCCCACTCTGTGGGGTGTCTGTTGAGTTTTTTTTGTAATTTCTTTTGCTGTACAAAGCTTTTAAGTTTCATTAGGTCCCATATGTTCATTTTTCTTTTCAGTTCTGCTATTTTAGTTGGTGGGTCAGAGAAGATCTTGCTTTGATTGATGTCCTTGAGGGTTTTGCCTATATTCTCCTCTAAGAGTTTGAGGGTTTCTGGTCTTACATTGAGGTCTTTAATCCATTTTGAGTTGATCTTAGTGTATGGTGTCAGGGAATGTTCCAATTTCATTTTTTTGCATGTAGCTGTCCAATTCTCCCAGCACCACTTGTTGAAGAGGCTGTCTTTGTCCCATTTTATAGTTTCTCCTCCTTTATCAAAAATAAGGTACCCATAGGTACGTGGGTTTATCTCTGGGTTCTCTATCTTGTTCCATTGGTCTATAGTTCTGTTTTTGTGCCAGTACCATACTGGCTTGATGACTGTTGCTTTGTAGTAGAGTCTGAAGTTAGGGAGGCTGATCCCTCCAGCTTCGTTTTTCTTTCTCAGAATTGCTTTGGCAATTCGAGGTCTTTTGTGTTTCCATATGAACTGTGTTATTCTTTGGTCTAGTTCTGTGAAAAATGTCAATGGAAGTTGAATAGGTATTGCACTGAATCTGTAGATAATATTTGGTAGTATGGTCATTTTCACAATATTGATTCTTCTGACCCAGGAACATGGAATATCTCTCCATCTGTTTAAGTCTTCTTTAATTTCTTTCATGAGTGTCTTGTAATTTTCTGTGTACAGTTCTTTTGTTTCTTTGGGTAGGTTTATTCCTAGATATTTGATTCTTTTGGTTGCAGTGGTGAAGGGGACTGCCCTTTGATTTCATTTTCTGATTTTTCATTGTCTGTGTATAGGAATGCCAGTGATTTCTGTGTGTTGACTTTGTATCCTGAGACTTTGCTGATTTCGAAAATTAAGATTTTTAATTTCTACTTGTTCAAATATTGGGTGTTTTCTCCCAAACACCGAATGTGACAGCAAACACTTTGTGACCAGTATTCAGTCTCCAAGCTGGCTCTTTGCAACTTCTGCTGAGTCTAATAGCTTACAGTTTACACTGAGAGCATAAGCATATAAGTTCAGCAAGCAGGTTAAGAATATAGAGATAGAGCCTGGTTTCATGTTTTATGTAATCCCATATGGCATTCTCTTGTAATTCATTATAAATATTCATTGTATGCATTTTATGTGACTGACACTATGCTGGATACTAAGGATTCAGCAATGAGAGATATAATCTCTTTTCCTCAAAGAGAAAATGAGAGACATTCAATTTTTATACAGTATGGGTTTTATAATATAATAATGAGAAAGTGAAGTTCTAAGGGACAACAAAAGAGTAATAAAGTCTTGAAAGGTCTTTCTTACAGGAATAAGTGATACCTGATTTGAAATATGAGTTTCCCTGGTAGCTCAGAGCCTGCCTCTCAATGCAGGAGATGTGGATTCAAACCCTGGGTCAAGAACATCCCCTATAAAGGAAATAGCAATCCACTCTAGTATTTTTGTTTGGGAAATCCCATGGACAAATGAGCCTGGTTGGTCAACAACAGGAACAATTTGAAATATAAAACAGGTCATTTTATACACACTCACCAAGGCTTGAAAGACCCTTGTACCTTCTGGAAACTGGACACTGTGAAAATTTGGTTCAGTAATTTGTAGGGTTAAATAACAAGAATCACTGTTGAAGAGCTAGGAAGATCAAGTAGTGAGGGGCTCTGAAAAAGGTGCTGAGGTCATATTCTGTCTAGACTGTATCCTGAAGACTGGGAGGAATGAGGAGATTTTGGAGAGGAGTCATCACAGTTAACTGCTCATGTTAGAATCCTCTGTCCAGACACAGTGAGGAAAAGTAGACTGGAAAGTTCAAGACTGAATTCAAGGAGAAAAGACAAAAGGCTATCACTGAAAGGAAGGCAGAATATGATGTGCCACATCTAGCTTCATTAGTGCTGAACCTAAGAGGACAGGGAAGAAAAAAAAATAGCGGGAAAAATCAATATGTTACCTTGGAGGAAGACATTGTCTGTGTATAGGAATGCCAGTGATTTCTGTGTGTTGACTTTGTATCCTGAGACTTTGCTGATTTCGAAAATTAAGATTTTAATTTCTACTTGTTCAAATATTGGGTGTTTTCTCCCAAACACCGAATGTGACAGCAAACACTTTGTGACCAGTATTCAGTCTCCAAGCTGGCTCTTTGCAACTTCTGCTGAGTCTAATAGCTTACAGTTTACACTGAGAGCATAAGCATATAAGTTCAGCAAGCAGGTTAAGAATATAGAGATAGAGCCTGGTTTCATGTTTTATGTAATCCCATATGGCATTCTCTTGTAATTCATTATAAATATTCATTGTATGCATTTTATGTGACTGACACTATGCTGGATACTAAGGATTCAGCAATGAGAGATATAATCTCTTTTCCTCAAAGAGAAAATGAGAGACATTCAATTTTTATACAGTATGGGTTTTATAATATAATAATGAGAAAGTGAAGTTCTAAGGGACAACAAAAGAGTAATAAAGTCTTGAAAGGTCTTTCTTACAGGAATAAGTGATACCTGATTTGAAATATGAGTTTCCCTGGTAGCTCAGAGCCTGCCTCTCAATGCAGGAGATGTGGATTCAAACCCTGGGTCAAGAACATCCCCTATAAAGGAAATAGCAATCCACTCTAGTATTTTTGTTTGGGAAATCCCATGGACAAATGAGCCTGGTTGGTCAACAACAGGAACAATTTGAAATATAAAACAGGTCATTTTATACACACTCACCAAGGCTTGAAAGACCCTTGTACCTTCTGGAAACTGAACACTGTGAAAATTTGGTTCAGTAATTTGTAGGGTTAAATAACAAGAATCACTGTTGAAGAGCTAGGAAGATCAAGTAGTGAGGGGCTCTGAAAAATGTGCTGAGGTCATATTCTGTCTAGACTGTATCCTGAAGACTGGGAGGAATGAGGAGATTTTGGAGAGGAGTCATCACAGTTAACTGCTCATGTTAGAATCCTCTGTCCAGACACAGTGAGGAAAAGTAGACTGGAAAGTTCAAGACTGAATTCAAGGAGAAAAGACAAAAGGCTATCACTGAAAGGAAGGCAGAATATGATGTGCCACATCTAGCTTCATTAGTGCTGAACCTAAGAGGACAGGGAAGAAAAAAAAAAAAAATAGCGGGAAAAATCAATATGTTACCTTGGAGGAAGACACTAAGGAAGATTTCTAATTTAAAGTGTCAAGTGATTGGAGGAGACTTGTGTTCTGGACGGAAATCCTAAGGGAGGGGCAGGTACATCAAGGTTTGAAGGACTTGCATTTGTCTTCAAAAAAGCCTCAGTGAAAAAGAAGTCAAATAGTTGGGTTGCTCCTGTATTAGGGTCTAATTTTGTAGGTTAATGGCTGAAATAGAATTGCATGATATCTAAGAGAAATTGAATAGGAGACATGGCAACTGCTAGAGATTAGACAGTAGGCTTCCAGATTCTGATGGACACGTGGGAAGTTGGGAGCTTAAAAGTCATTATTCCTATAGTCCACACAACAGAAGAAGATCCTCACAAACTGAAATGCAACCACTTTTCCTAGGCCTATCAGAGAGTGAAATCACAGGGCAGATGGTTGCCTTCCAAAAGAAGAGACAGGCCAATAATAAGAGCAGAAACTGGAAATTAGAAACCTCCAAGGTGCCTGGTAAGATAGGTGCTTAAAATCTAAAATGTGGTGTGTGAACTGCTGGAGACTCCCTGTGGACAGGTTTCCAAGTTAAGAACTCCAGGGATCCCAGTCATGGGGGAACCTCCGCACTCTAGTGCATTTTACTTCCAAGCACCCTACAGCTTCTCACAGTGAAGATCCGATAAAAATCCCCTGGAACTTTGGTAAAGGTGGGCGCAGGGTGGAATAGCACCCAAATACACCCAGAGTATTCTATTCTTAAGAAGGTTTTGCCCTCATGGGAAACTATTTTATCAGAATTTAACTGTCCTTGCGGAACAAAAACTCCCAACTCAATTCCCTCTAGCCCTTCTGAAGTGAAAAAGTAGACTGGAAAGTTCCTGAAGACTGAATTCAAGGAGGAATGAGGAGATTTTGGAGGGGTCATCACAGTTAACTGCTCATGTTAGAATCCTCTGTCCAGACACAGTGAGGAAAAGTAGACTGGAAAGTTCAAGACTGAATTCAAGGAGAAAAGACAAAAGGCTATCACTGAAAGGAAGGCAGAATATGATGTGCCACATCTAGCTTCATTAGTGCTGAACCTAAGAGGACAGGGAAGAAAAAAAAATAGCGGGAAAAATCAATATGTTACCTTGGAGGAAGACACTAAGGAAGATTTCTAATTTAAAGTGTCAAGTGATTGGAGGAGACTTGTGTTCTGGACGGAAATCCTAAGGGAGGGGCAGGTACATCAAGGTTTGAAGGACTTGCATTTGTCTTCAAAAAAGCCTCAGTGAAAAAGAAGTCAAATAGTTGGGTTGCTCCTGTATTAGGGTCTAATTTTGTAGGTTAATGGCTGAAATAGAATTGCATGATATCTAAGAGAAATTGAATAGGAGACATGGCAACTGCTAGAGATTAGACAGTAGGCTTCCAGATTCTGATGGACACGTGGGAAGTTGGGAGCTTAAAAGTCATTATTCCTATAGTCCACACAACAGAAGAAGATCCTCACAAACTGAAATGCAACCACTTTTCCTAGGCCTATCAGAGAGTGAAATCACAGGGCAGATGGTTGCCTTCCAAAAGAAGAGACAGGCCAATAATAAGAGCAGAAACTGGAAATTAGAAACCTCCAAGGTGCCTGGTAAGATAGGTGCTTAAAATCTAAAATGTGGTGTGTGAACTGCTGGAGACTCCCTGTGGACAGGTTTCCAAGTTAAGAACTCCAGGGATCCCAGTCATGGGGGAACCTCCGCACTCTAGTGCATTTTACTTCCAAGCACCCTACAGCTTCTCACAGTGAAGATCCGATAAAAATCCCCTGGAACTTTGGTAAAGGTGGGCGCAGGGTGGAATAGCACCCAAATACACCCAGAGTATTCTATTCTTAAGAAGGTTTTGCCCTCATGGGAAACTATTTTATCAGAATTTAACTGTCCTTGCGGAACAAAAACTCCCAACTCAATTCCCTCTAGCCCTTCTGTTGTACCTAAGAGGGAAACGAAGCAAAACTGGAAGGCACACTGAAATCAAATCCTAGTCATGTGGAGATCAGATGCATAAACATTAATGAAGATTCAGAGACTTGGAAGAAATTAGTGAGAAAGCCGAAGTCTTATTGGCTTGTGGTCAAAGAGAAGGATACTGGAATTTAAAATTTTGGAGGCACGAAAATGGCATGGGGTGCTGACTAAACACAGAGTCTGTCAAAAGTCTCTAAAAGACAAGATTCAGAAAAGGGATAAAAGTGTTGGTTTGAAAAGGGTCTAAGGGAGTCAAAATGTCTTATTGGCCAAATAAAATATATAACTATTTAAAGATTACACTGCAAGATAAAGAAGCTTGCCGAGTAACTGAGTAGCTATTAGCCTATTATTATTAGCTATTAGTATCTATTAGTCTGTTCATGGAAAGCATTCAGACACTTTCTCTCATGATTATCATATTCACAAAGGTCATGCCATATATTCAGGCATCAGCATAGCAAAAATCAGTGATAAAATTGTTTTATAGGCAGTTCAGTTTTATGAGATGTCTCTAACGTTTTATTATCTTGGGGACCAGAATTAATCAGGTGATGCTGTTATTTCTGGTTTATCTCTGGGTGTAAAGTATTATTTTTGTCTTTCTGTTATTGCTGCTTTTTTATACCATGACTATGGTATGTGAAATGCTTAGTTTTGTTGGCAGCAGGTCAAAGTGGAATTTTTTTTCAAATTTTACAAATTTTAACTTCTAGTATAAAACTGACCAAAAATCATGATAATTATCAATCCTTCCCCACAGCTTATCTGAATACTACCTTATTGCCTGCAATGAAACAATGAGAAGCAACTTCACATGTCTATGGCTCTCTTCTTATGTATAGTAAATATGTGATAAATAAACATTAAAAATAAGCAGTCTTGTTTTTTGCCTAGGAAATACTTTTCTAAAGTAAATACGTCCATTCTAATGCTGGGTGGAATAGCACCCAAATACACCCAGAGTATTCTATTCTTAAGAAGGTTTTGCCCTCATGGGAAACTATTTTATCAGAATTTAACTGTCCTTGCGGAACAAAAACTCCCAACTCAATTCCCTCTAGCCCTTCTGTTGTACCTAAGAGGGAAACGAAGCAAAACTGGAAGGCACACTGAAATCAAATCCTAGTCATGTGGAGATCAGATGCATAAACATTAATGAAGATTCAGAGACTTGGAAGAAATTAGTGAGAAAGCCGAAGTCTTATTGGCTTGTGGTCAAAGAGAAGGATACTGGAATTTAAAATTTTGGAGGCACGAAAATGGCATGGGGTGCTGACTAAACACAGAGTCTGTCAAAAGTCTCTAAAAGACAAGATTCAGAAAAGGGATAAAAGTGTTGGTTTGAAAAGGGTCTAAGGAGTCAAAATGTCTTATTGGCCAAATAAAATATATAACTATTTAAAGATTACACTGCAAGATAAAGAAGCTTGCCGAGTAACTGAGTAGCTATTAGCCTATTATTATTAGCTATTAGTATCTATTAGTCTGTTCATGGAAAGCATTCAGACACTTTCTCTCATGATTATCATATTCACAAAGGTCATGCCATATATTCAGGCATCAGCATAGAAAAAATCAGTGATAAAATTGTTTTATAGGCAGTTCAGTTTTATGAGATGTCTCTAACGTTTTATTATCTTGGGGACCAGAATTAATCAGGTGATGCTGTTATTTCTGGTTTATCTCTGGGTGTAAAGTATTATTTTTGTCTTTCTGTTATTGCTGCTTTTTTATACCATGACTATGGTATGTGAAATGCTTAGTTTTGTTGGCAGCAGGTCAAAGTGGAATTTTTTTTCAAATTTTACAAATTTTAACTTCTAGTATAAAACTGACCAAAAATCATGATAATTATCAATCCTTCCCCACAGCTTATCTGAATACTACCTTATTGCCTGCAATGAAACAATGAGAAGCAACTTCACATGTCTATGGCTCTCTTCTTATGTATAGTAAATATGTGATAAATAAACATTAAAAATAAGCAGTCTTGTTTTTTGCCTAGGAAATACTTTTCTAAAGTAAATACGTCCATTCTAATGCTCTGAATATATTTAATTTACACCATTTGACACTCAAACATTCATATCAATAATTACGTTGAATCTAAATGCTCCAACCATAAGACACCGACTGGCTGAATGGATTCAAAAAAAAAAAAAGCAAACCCATACATATGATGCCTACAGGAAACTCACTTCAGACCTAGAGACACTCATAGACTGAAAGTGAGAGGATGGAAAAAGATATTCCATGCAAATGGAAATCAAAAGAAAGCTGGAGTAGCAATCCTCATATCAGAAAAAATAGACATTAGAATAAAGAAGATTATAAGAGACAAGGCAGGTCACTACATAGAGATTAAGGGATCGATCCCAGAGGAAGACATAACAATCATCAATATCTATGCACCTAAAACAGGAGCGCCTCAACACATAAAACAAACACTTTCAGACGTAAAAGAAGAAATCAACAATGACACGGTAATAGTAGGAGACTTTAACACTCCTCTCATACCAATGGACAGATCATCAAAACAGAAAATTAATAAAGAAACACACGCCTTAAATACCACACTAGAAAAGATGGACCTCATGGAAATCTTAAGGACCTTCTGTCCAAAAGCAGAAGAATACACTTTCTTCTCAAGTGCTCATGGAACATTCTCCAGAATAGACCACATATTGGGCCATAAATCAAAACTCAGCAAATTCAAGAAAATTGAAATTGTATCAACCATCTTCTCTGATCACAATGCAATGAGACTAGAGATCAACTACAGGAAAAAATCTGCTAAAAACACAAACACGTGGAGATTAAAGAACACATACCTAAAAAAAAAAAAAAAAAAAAAAAAGCTGATTACTGAGCAAATTAAAGGAGAAATTAAAAATTCCTGGTTGAAGATGACAATGAACACATAGCAGTGCAAAACCTATGGGATACCGCAAAAGCAGTCCTAAGAGGGACGTATACAGCAATACAATCCTACCTCAAGAAATAAGAAAAACATCAAGCAGACAACCTAACCCTATGCTTTAAACAATTGGAGGAAGAAGAACAAAAACACCACAGAGTTAGCAGAAGAAGAGAAATCAAAAAGATCAGAGCAGAAATAAATGGAAAAGAAATGAAAGAAACAATAGTAAAGATAAATAAAACAAAAAGCTGGTTCTTTGAAAAAGTAAATAAAATTGACAAACCACTGGCCAAACTCATGAAGGAAAAAAGAGAGAAGGACCAGATCAACAAAATCAAAAATGAAAAAGGAGAGATTACAACAGATAATGCAGAAATTCAAAGGATTATAAGAGACTCTTATGAACAGCTCTATGGCAACAAACTGGACAACCTGGAAGAAATGGACAGTCTCTTGGAGAAGATTAATCTCCCAAGACTGAACCAGGAAGAAATAGAAACTATAAACAACCCAATCACAAGCTCAGAAATCGAATTTGTGATCAAAAACCTACCCAAAAATAAAAGCCCAGGGCCAGATGGCTTCACAGGTGAATTCTGCCAAACATTTAAAAAGATAATGCCTGTCCTTCTAAAACACTTCCAAAAAGTTGCATAGGAACACTTCCAAACACATTCTACGAGGCTGCCATCACCCTGATACCAAATCAGGCAAAGACAACACAAAAACAGAAAATTATAGGCCAATTTCACTGATGAATTTGGATGCCAAATTCCTCAACAAAATCCTAGCAAACAGAATTCAACAACACATCAAAAAGCTCATACATCATGATCAAGTCGGGTTTATCCTAGGCATGCAAGGATTCTTCGATATCCGCAAATCAGTCAATGTGATACACCATATCAACAAGTTGAGAGGCAAAAACTACATTATAATCTCAATAGATGCAGAAAAAGCCTTGGACAAAATCCAAGACCCATTTATTATAAAAACACTTCAAAAAATACGGATAGAAGTATCCAATCTCAACATAGTAAAAGTCATATATAAGAAGCCCATAGTGAACATTATCCTCAATCGTGAAAATCTGAAAGCATTCCCTCTAAGATCAGGAACAAGACAAGGGTGTCCACTTTCACCACTATTATTCAACATAGTCCTGGAAGTTCTAGCAACAGCAATAGGAGAAGAAAAATAAATAAAATGAATCCAGATTGGAAAAGAAGGAGTACAACTCTATTTGTAGAGGACATGATATTATACGTAGAAAATCCCAAAAACACTATTACAAAACTACTAGAGCTAATCAATGAATTCAGCAAAGTCTCAGGATACAAAATCAATACATAGAAATTGCTGACATTCATATATACAAACAATGGAAAATCAGAAAATGAAATCAAAGAGGCAGTCCCCTTTACCATGGCTGTCCCGACCTGTGGGCTTCATCAGCACAGACCTAGGATTCGTCAACGCAGGCCCTAAAAGGGGGGAGTGGGAATTGAGAGGACAAGAGATAGGAGAAATGGAGACAAGACAGGAGTCTGATCAAGTCTTATTTTATTGCAGAAACAAGGAGGTATTTATACTATACAGAAACAGGAAGGAACTACTCATAAGCCAATCATGTAAAAGGTCAGATGCGCATGCGCTTCTGACACCGTAGGAATGCAAGGGAAGCATGCACTGATCACAAGCACGGAAACTAGGGACAACCTATCAGAGCAATATGCACACGTCTTAAACCACACCTCCCTACATCCACCAGGTGCCATCTTTGTGAAAACATGACGATGCTCTTATCCTGGAGGCTGTAAAGTGCGGCCAGGGCTCATGCGTGGGAGGCTCTGCTAGGCACCATCTTAAGTGGCGCATTGCAGCATTCATGTGTGGGAGGCTATAGAGTATGGCCGGTCCGCAGTCCCGGACACATGGCAACCAAAAGAATCAAAGATCTAGGAATAAACCTACCCAAAGAAACAAAAGAACTGTACACAGAAAATTACAAGACACTCATGAAAGAATTTAAAGAAGATTTAAACAGATGGAGAGATATTCCATGTTCCTGGATCGGAAGAATCAATATTGTGAAAATGTCATCTGTAGATTCAGTGTGATCCCTATCAAACTACCAATGCCATTCTTCACAGAACTAGACCAAAGAGTAACACAGTTCATATGGAAACACAGAAGACCTCGAATAGCCAAAGCAATCCTGAGGAAGAAGAATGGAGCTGGAGGATCAGCCTTCCTAACTTCAGAAGCAGGGTGTCCACTTTCACCACTATTATTCAACATAGTCCTGGAAGTTCTAGCAACAGCAATAGAAAAAATTGCTGAAAAGAAGGAGTACAACTCTATTTGTAGAGGACATGATATTATACGTAGAAAATCCCAAAAACACTATTACAAAACTACTAGAGCTAATCAATGAATTCAGCAAAGTCTCAGGATACAAAATCAATACATAGAAATTGCTGACATTCATATATACAAACAATGGAAAATCAGAAAATGAAATCAAAGAGGCAGTCCCCTTTACCATGGCTGTCCCGACCTGTGGGCTTCATCAGCACAGACCTAGGATTCGTCAACGCAGGCCCTAAAAGGGGGGAGTGGGAATTGAGAGGACAAGAGATAGGAGAAATGGAGACAAGACAGGAGTCTGATCAAGTCTTATTTTATTGCAGAAACAAGGAGGTATTTATACTATACAGAAACAGGAAGGAACTACTCATAAGCCAATCATGTAAAAGGTCAGATGCGCATGCGCTTCTGACACCGTAGGAATGCAAGGGAAGCATGCACTGATCACAAGCACGGAAACTAGGGACAACCTATCAGAGCAATATGCACACGTCTTAAACCACACCTCCCTACATCCACCAGGTGCCATCTTTGTGAAAACATGACGATGCTCTTATCCTGGAGGCTGTAAAGTGCGGCCAGGGCTCATGCGTGGGAGGCTCTGCTAGGCACCATCTTAAGTGGCGCATTGCAGCATTCATGTGTGGGAGGCTATAGAGTATGGCCGGTCCGCAGTCCCGGACACATGGCAACCAAAAGAATCAAAGATCTAGGAATAAACCTACCCAAAGAAACAAAAGAACTGTACACAGAAAATTACAAGACACTCATGAAAGAATTTAAAGAAGATTTAAACAGATGGAGAGATATTCCATGTTCCTGGATCGGAAGAATCAATATTGTGAAAATGTCATCTGTAGATTCAGTGTGATCCCTATCAAACTACCAATGCCATTCTTCACAGAACTAGACCAAAGAGTAACACAGTTCATATGGAAACACAGAAGACCTCGAATAGCCAAAGCAATCCTGAGGAAGAAGAATGGAGCTGGAGGGATCAGCCTTCCTAACTTCAGACTCTACTACAAAGCAACAGTCATCAAGACAGTATGGTGCTGGCACTAAAACAGAAATGTAGCTCAATGGAACAAGATAGAGAAACCAGAGATAAACCCATGCACCTATGGGTACCTTATTTTGACAAAGGAGGTGAACGTATAAAATGGGACAAAGACAGCCTCTTCAACAAATGGTGCTGGGATAACTAGACAGCTACATGTAAAAATAAGTTCTTAAATGCAGTGGCATGAGAACAATCAGGGAATACTCAGTAATAGAAGGATGAAGGTTCAGATGAAAGATTGTAGATTCAGATGTGTAAATAAGTCAGAATTATTCAATTCTAGAAAGAGGAGAAAAGCAATATGTAAGTTAGTAAAGTACCCCTCCTCCCCTTACCCTTTCATTCTATCGGTAAACATTTATCATGAGTTTATGATCATCTTTCACCAATAACAGTTTATTTTAATTCTTTTTGCCTGAAAAGTAATTTCTCTGTCCTACCATAATTATTGCTAGGAATAAGCTCCAACCAATTTCCTTGTTAGAATGTATTCTCCTCTACATATTCTCACTGGTTTCTACCTTAATCAGAGTTACTGCCTATATATGGAATCTTAAAATATAATACAGATAAATCTATCGGCAGAGCAGGAATAGAGATATAGAGAGCAGACACGTGGATGGAGTGGGAGGCAGGGGGACATGGGATTAACTGAGAGATTGGCCTTGATGTGTGTGCATTTAAAAATCTATCGGGGGATGAGATTCCCGGACACATGGCAACCAAAAGAATCAAAGATCTAGGAATAAACCTACCCAAAGAAACAAAAGAACTGTACACAGAAAATTACAAGACACTCATGAAAGAATTTAAAGAAGATTTAAACAGATGGAGAGATATTCCATGTTCCTGGATCGGAAGAATCAATATTGTGAAAATGTCATCTGTAGATTCAGTGTGATCCCTATCAAACTACCAATGCCATTCTTCACAGAACTAGACCAAAGAGTAACACAGTTCATATGGAAACACAGAAGACCTCGAATAGCCAAAGCAATCCTGAGGAAGAAGAATGGAGCTGGAGGGATCAGCCTTCCTAACTTCAGACTCTACTACAAAGCAACAGTCATCAAGACAGTATGGTGCTGGCACTAAAACAGAAATGTAGCTCAATGGAACAAGATAGAGAAACCAGAGATAAACCCATGCACCTATGGGTACCTTATTTTTGACAAAGGAGGTGAACGTATAAAATGGGACAAAGACAGCCTCTTCAACAAATGGTGCTGGGATAACTAGACAGCTACATGTAAAAATAAGTTCTTAAATGCAGTGGCATGAGAACAATCAGGGAATACTCAGTAATAGAAGGATGAAGGTTCAGATGAAAGATTGTAGATTCAGATGTGTAAATAAGTCAGAATTATTCAATTCTAGAAAGAGGAGAAAAGCAATATGTAAGTTAGTAAAGTACCCCTCCTCCCCTTACCCTTTCATTCTATCGGTAAACATTTATCATGAGTTTATGATCATCTTTCACCAATAACAGTTTATTTTAATTCTTTTTGCCTGAAAAGTAATTTCTCTGTCCTACCATAATTATTGCTAGGAATAAGCTCCAACCAATTTCCTTGTTAGAATGTATTCTCCTCTACATATTCTCACTGGTTTCTACCTTAATCAGAGTTACTGCCTATATATGGAATCTTAAAATATAATACAGATAAATCTATCGGCAGAGCAGGAATAGAGATATAGAGAGCAGACACGTGGATGGAGTGGGAGGCAGGGGGACATGGGATTAACTGAGAGATTGGCCTTGATGTGTGTGCACTCTGTGTAAAAGAGATGCCTAGTGGGAACCTATTCTATAGTGCAATGAGATCAGCCCAGGGCTCTGCAGCGACCTAGACCGATGGGATTGGGGTGTTGTGTGGAGGGATGTCCAAGAGGGAGGGGTTATATGTATGTATATAGCTGATTCATTCCATAGTATTCACTGTACTCTGTTTACTCATTGTAAAGCTACTATATAATGATTTTAACCAAAGAATTATCATACATCTTGTATTATACATAGCTCATTTATGTATGTGCCAATTGGTCTTCAGTACCCATGATTAATCTGGCATTTTGTTGAGTTCTGAGGCTGCCAAAGTTCCTTCAGGGATTTTATAATACAATGATGAAACACTGAGATATTAGAAAATAAATATAATAAGAAATTGAATATATGATGGCCATCTATTAATTTAAAAAGCATAAAAAGGAGAGAATGGCAAAACCTAAGCATAAAAAGGAGAGAATGGCCAAAACCTACATGAAGAATATCAAGAAAAGGCATCAGAAGGAAGGTGGTGTTCCCCATGTTTTTGAGAGAGACTGAACTAGTGGAATGAGTGAAGTATGAAGCCATAGCATAGGAGCCATAGTGAACAGAGCTTAGGGGGTTCACTGAGTGCATGTGTTTGTCTTTTTTTTTTTTAAACATGTTTAAAATGTAGTTGAGAGCTAAATATAAAACACAAGGACTTGCCTTGTGGCTCAAACAGTAAAGAATCTGCCTACAAAGCCCGAGACCCTAGTTCAAAACTTAGGTCAGGGAGATCCATTGGAGAAGGGAATGGCAATCCACTCCAGTATTCTTGCCTGGAGAGCCCCAAGGACAGAGGAGCCTGGTGGCTACAGTCCATACTGTCTGACATGATTGAAGCTACTTAACACACACAAACAAAAAAGACACCCACATATGCACACATACCTAACAATTCATCAACTGACTCTTCTTTATTAATACCAACCCTTAGTGCACTTGTTCACATGGTTGTCACACATCATTATTTTTTAGAAGAAAGTACATTTGAACTAGTGCAGCCAAAAAAACTTCCTGTGAAGAGTAACTGCCAAGTTCTAGCTAGGCAGGGGGACATGGGATTAACTGAGAGATTGGCCTTGATGTGTGTGCACTCTGTGTAAAAGAGATGCCTAGTGGGAACCTATTCTATAGTGCAATGAGATCAGCCCAGGGCTCTGCAGCGACCTAGACCGATGGGATTGGGGTGTTGTGTGGAGGGATGTCCAAGAGGGAGGGGTTATATGTATGTATATAGCTGATTCATTCCATAGTATTCACTGTACTCTGTTTACTCATTGTAAAGCTACTATATAATGATTTTAACCAAAGAATTATCATACATCTTGTATTATACATAGCTCATTTATGTATGTGCCAATTGGTCTTCAGTACCCATGATTAATCTGGCATTTTGTTGAGTTCTGAGGCTGCCAAAGTTCCTTCAGGGATTTTATAATACAATGATGAAACACTGAGATATTAGAAAATAAATATAATAAGAAATTGAATATATGATGGCCATCTATTAATTTAAAAAGCATAAAAAGGAGAGAATGGCAAAACCTAAGCATAAAAAGGAGAGAATGGCCAAAACCTACATGAAGAATATCAAGAAAAGGCATCAGAAGGAAGGTGGTGTTCCCCATGTTTTTGAGAGAGACTGAACTAGTGGAATGAGTGAAGTATGAAGCCATAGCATAGGAGCCATAGTGAACAGAGCTTAGGGGGTTCACTGAGTGCATGTGTTTGTCTTTTTTTTTTTTTAAACATGTTTAAAATGTAGTTGAGAGCTAAATATAAAACACAAGGACTTGCCTTGTGGCTCAAACAGTAAAGAATCTGCCTACAAAGCCCGAGACCCTAGTTCAAAACTTAGGTCAGGGAGATCCATTGGAGAAGGGAATGGCAATCCACTCCAGTATTCTTGCCTGGAGAGCCCCAAGGACAGAGGAGCCTGGTGGCTACAGTCCATACTGTCTGACATGATTGAAGCTACTTAACACACACAAACAAAAAAGACACCCACATATGCACACATACCTAACAATTCATCAACTGACTCTTCTTTATTAATACCAACCCTTAGTGCACTTGTTCACATGGTTGTCACACATCATTATTTTTTAGAAGAAAGTACATTTGACAGTACAATTCTTCCAGCTGCAGCATATTGCAAAAGTAGGAAATGAGCTTTCTTCTATGTGAAGAGTAACTGCCAAGTTCTCTCCTAGCTGTGTTTGTTAAACTGCAATAGTAGCTAGTAACTCCAGCCAGCATCAGAATATCATATAAATTAATTCTCAAAAGCAATATTATTGTACACCATCTTGCTTTTTAGCTTTTATTTCAGGGCTTCTGAAGTCTGGTTACAAATAGATCATTTATATTCACACATTTATTTTTTATAGTTTTTGTAATGAAAACTAGATCCCTACCATCGCTATATATGCACTCAGCTTTTATAAACAAGGCTAGGGAGAAGATGAGCTGCTCCAAGTTGTGATGTAAATTGCTTAGTGCAGTAAAAAGGCATTGCTTTCCCCATGTACATGTTTTATTTGCATTTTAATACTCTAGTAAAACTCTTATTACCCATCATTCTCTTCTTTTAGTAATTTTCTCATCTTAGAGTTTTTTGGGGGGTGGCAAAGTAGAAACACTTTTCTTTAGTACTATTAATATTTATAATAACTTTTGTGGAAAGCTATCTAATAAACCATATTCTTGGAAGAATAACAGAAAATAGGAGAAAAAAAGGAGAACATGGAAAATCCAGAAAAGCACTCCTCTAATAAACCATTTACATTTACAGTGGTTATTTTTAGACTGTAAATGCATTCACTGATAAAGAACAACTGTGGAATTAATTTTATGTGAGCATAACAGCCAGTTTTATCTTTTCTACAACAGAACTGTCTTCTTGGTGATGAGAGTGTAGATCTCAGATGGTTCCCAAGGTTCATCTGGTGTGAATTTCCTCCCTTACAGCCTCCAGGTTACACTCAGAGACCTGCTCTATAGGACGTATTGTGAATGATTGCATTAGCCAACAACCTTGTGTACTACAGGAGCAGGTTCCCTTTTGAGAGAAGCCAAGTAGAAATAAGGTTTATGAGTGATAAAGAGAGAAAGGTGATTATTTCAAAAGGGAGAGTTAGTTTTGAGAGAAAGTCCTGTAGTCTCACAACCTGGATTGATTCTAGACACACCACCAACATAGTCTGGGTAAGGTGCTTAACTTTGCTGATCTGTGCTTCTTTCTATCCATAAAATATATACAGTGACCACACTGATTTTATAGGGTTGAGGGGTTGTAAGTGATTTAACATGTGTACAGTGCTTTTGGTGGTAACTAGTCGTTAAGTTTCATCCTATCCTTGGGACCACATGAAATGTAGCCCACCAGCCTCCTCTGTCAATGGAATTGTCCATGAAAGAGTACTAGAGTGGGTTGCATTTCCTTCTCCAGGGAGTCTTCCCTACCGAGGGACTGAACCTGCATTTCCTACATGGACAGGAAGATTCTTTACCACTGAGCCACCAAGGAAGCCCTATAACTTGCTACATACATAATAAAGACTTCATAAATATTATCTCAGTTTTTCTGTAATTCTAGACCTTATTCACACTCTCCTACCTACCACCCATGTACATGTTTTATTTGCATTTTAATACTCTAGTAAAACTCTTATTACCCATCATTCTCTTCTTTTAGTAATTTTCTCATCTTAGAGTTTTTTGGGGGGTGGCAAAGTAGAAACACTTTTCTTTAGTACTATTAATATTTATAATAACTTTTGTGGAAAGCTATCTAATAAACCATATTCTTGGAAGAATAACAGAAAATAGGAGAAAAAAAGGAGAACATGGAAAATCCAGAAAAGCACTCCTCTAATAAACCATTTACATTTACAGTGGTTATTTTTAGACTGTAAATGCATTCACTGATAAAGAACAACTGTGGAATTAATTTTATGTGAGCATAACAGCCAGTTTTATCTTTTCTACAACAGAACTGTCTTCTTGGTGATGAGAGTGTAGATCTCAGATGGTTCCCAAGGTTCATCTGGTGTGAATTTCCTCCCTTACAGCCTCCAGGTTACACTCAGAGACCTGCTCTATAGGACGTATTGTGAATGATTGCATTAGCCAACAACCTTGTGTACTACAGGAGCAGGTTCCCTTTTGAGAGCAGCCAAGTAGAAATAAGGTTTATGAGTGATAAAGAGAGAAAGGTGATTATTTCAAAAGGGAGAGTTAGTTTTGAGAGAAAGTCCTGTAGTCTCACAACCTGGATTGATTCTAGACACACCACCAACATAGTCTGGGTAAGGTGCTTAACTTTGCTGATCTGTGCTTCTTTCTATCCATAAAATATATACAGTGACCACACTGATTTTATAGGGTTGAGGGGTTGTAAGTGATTTAACATGTGTACAGTGCTTTTGGTGGTAACTAGTCGTTAAGTTTCATCCTATCCTTGGGACCACATGAAATGTAGCCCACCAGCCTCCTCTGTCAATGGAATTGTCCATGAAAGAGTACTAGAGTGGGTTGCATTTCCTTCTCCAGGGAGTCTTCCCTACCGAGGGACTGAACCTGCATTTCCTACATGGACAGGAAGATTCTTTACCACTGAGCCACCAAGGAAGCCCTATAACTTGCTACATACATAATAAAGACTTCATAAATATTATCTCAGTTTTTCTGTAATTCTAGACCTTATTCACACTCTCCTACCTACCACCCATTGTGCTGACTTAGGAGTGAGGAGGGCCACCAGCCTCGTATGCAATGTTATAGACATTCAAACATAGGAAATTTGGGGGAGCTGGCCAATTAATAGCTTCTCAGGTATTATGAAATCCTTTCTTTATACTACCAAGAATGGAAGTATGGCTTAGCAGAATAAGTGCTTCCATTTATATCACAAGTTCCATCTCACAAGCTCTACAACAAAAATGCTTCCCTTTTTAGAACATTCAAATACAATAATAAATTATTTTAGATAATCTATCTGGTTCCTGGAAGCTCTACATTTTCATGTGGATTATAAAAGTGAAAGTGTTAGTCATTCAGTTGTTCTGACTCTGTAACACTGTGAACTGTGGCCTGACAGGCTCCTCTGTCCATGGAATTCTCCAGGCAAGAAGACTGGAGTGTGTAGCCATTCCCTTCTCCAGGGGGTCTTCCTCACACAGAGATACAACCTGAATCACCTGCATTACAGGCAGATTCTTAACATATGCCAATAACTGCAGGAGTCAAACGAAATGAAAGCCAACTATAAAGGCTGCTGTTTCTCTTTGGTCTTTAATACGCCATAACCAGTTAACAGGTAAGTAGGAGAGTCAGAGGGTTTTAACGAATAACAATATTTTATGATTCTGGAATTTCATTATTTTTTATACTAATTCATTCAGTAAGAATTTGCTAAATGTCTTTTCTAAGTCAAACTGTTTACTGAATTCTGGAAGTACAAACTTAAGGTTAGGATTCTTGGCCATTAGGATATGGGGATCCTAATAGCAAACATACGTACATAGGCAAGTAATTGCAGTATGATGTGGTAAAAACTATGTGTGCAGAAAGGGTCATGAAGACACAGAAATAGAAGATTTTAATGGAATGGTGAAATAGTAAATGAATGGGCATTGAAATTAGGTAGAATTTTCATTCATGCATTGACAAAGTATGCAACTGGGCAGTTTCCTCTCTAAGTCTCAGTTTGTAGTCTGAAATAAAATGATGATGATGTCTGTTTTAAAGTTTTATTATGAATAAACATCTAACCTATATGTCTAGTCTTAGCGTAGTACTCAGCAGGAGCCTACTAAAGTGCTCTTTGTCTTAATTTTCTGCCTTCTTAGAAAAAAAAGGGGCGTTTGATCTGGGTCTTAGAAGAAAGCATAGGAGTTTGCATGGTAGATACAGCCAAATGTGTGTATTTAAAGGGGGAGATGTACTTTGAATAATACATTTGAAGATTTACTTTTCACCCTAGACAGTGGTCCCTTATTACTGGAGGTGAAAACCCATAGTTAGAATATGATAAATAAGTTTGTAAAGAAAATTTGTTCTCAGGCAAGAGTTTTGCTTGGCACGCTGGCTTATTGGCAGTCATGGCAAAATGAATAGTATTCCTCTTAAATATATATTTCTAGTATTATCTTAGTGTCATTGTGGGCATGGAAGTTGCTTCTGGCTTTGATGAGAAGAAAAGAAACATAGAAATAATATGAGTAAAAAAAGATAGATATTAACAAGGTAATACCATCAAAAGGAAGGTGTGAAAATGGAAGTTAGATTCAGAAGCCTATTGTAGGATCTAGAAGAGTTTTATGGTTATAACTTTAATTTAGCAAAACCTGACAGATCCACACATTTATTTACATTTCAAAATAGTGCTTTTATTGTTAAAGAAAGCCATAACCAGTTAACAGGTAAGTAGGAGAGTCAGAGGGTTTTAACGAATAACAATATTTTATGATTCTGGAATTTCATTATTTTTTATACTAATTCATTCAGTAAGAATTTGCTAAATGTCTTTTCTAAGTCAAACTGTTTACTGAATTCTGGAAGTACAAACTTAAGGTTAGGATTCTTGGCCATTAGGATATGGGGATCCTAATAGCAAACATACGTACATAGGCAAGTAATTGCAGTATGATGTGGTAAAAACTATGTGTGCAGAAAGGGTCATGAAGACACAGAAATAGAAGATTTTAATGGAATGGTGAAATAGTAAATGAATGGGCATTGAAATTAGGTAGAATTTTCATTCATGCATTGACAAAGTATGCAACTGGGCAGTTTCCTCTCTAAGTCTCAGTTTGTAGTCTGAAATAAAATGATGATGATGTCTGTTTTAAAGTTTTATTATGAATAAACATCTAACCTATATGTCTAGTCTTAGCGTAGTACTCAGCAGGAGCCTACTAAAGTGCTCTTTGTCTTAATTTTCTGCCTTCTTAGAAAAAAAAGGGGCGTTTGATCTGGGTCTTAGAAGAAAGCATAGGAGTTTGCATGGTAGATACAGCCAAATGTGTGTATTTAAAGGGGGAGATGTACTTTGAATAATACATTTGAAGATTTACTTTTCACCCTAGACAGTGGTCCCTTATTACTGGAGGTGAAAACCCATAGTTAGAATATGATAAATAAGTTTGTAAAGAAAATTTGTTCTCAGGCAAGAGTTTTGCTTGGCACGCTGGCTTATTGGCAGTCATGGCAAAATGAATAGTATTCCTCTTAAATATATATTTCTAGTATTATCTTAGTGTCATTGTGGGCATGGAAGTTGCTTCTGGCTTTGATGAGAAGAAAAGAAACATAGAAATAATATGAGTAAAAAAAGATAGATATTAACAAGGTAATACCATCAAAAGGAAGGTGTGAAAATGGAAGTTAGATTCAGAAGCCTATTGTAGGATCTAGAAGAGTTTTATGGTTATAACTTTAATTTAGCAAAACCTGACAGATCCACACATTTATTTACATTTCAAAATAGTGCTTTGGGTTTAAAGAAAGGAAATAAAATAATATGCTTAAAAGAAGATGATCTGATTCAGTGACTAAGATGCAAAGAATCAAGTTAGCATTTTCAGTGATGACCTATTGCTTACTCATTTACAAACATACATTTACATTTCAAAATTGAATTTTGGAAGTGTGAAATTTTCATTGTAATGAAAGTTCTCTTTCCTCATATTCAGTTCACAGCCCTAATTGTTATTTTCCCCCTGAACACATAATGTTTGATATTTATATTGGTTTTATCTTTGCTATTAATTGCCATCATAATCTAATATGATAATTTTATATCCTAATTCAAGTATATCAACTTTTTTTTTTTAAAGATTTATTTATTTATTTATGTATTTTGGGCGGGGGTCGGGCTGGGGAGGGAGGGGAGCGGGCGGGCCACTTCTATTGGTCTTCCATTTCTCTGCTTTCATCCGTCCTTGTTCCTTGATTCCTGCTGGCCTCCCATCGCGGTGGCGTCCGTTGTCGCAGAGCGCCAGCTCTGGGCGCATGCGCTCCAGAGCCCTGGCTCGGCAATTGGACACAATCAGTCCAACCGCTCCGCGGCACGTGGGATCTTCCCAGGCCAGGGATCGAACTGGCATCCCTTGCACTGCAAGGCGGTGTCCTTATCCACTGGACCACCAGGGGAAGCCTGTATATCAACTTTTGATAGTATCTCTTAGTTTTATTTTTATTTTCTGCTACGAGTCATTGCTTGGAAGCTACAGTTTTATTTTACCATGATCAAAATTCTTAATAATTTCTTCTGCCACCATATTCAAATCTTTATTGATTTTTTCCTCGTTTGAATCTAAAATCTATGAACCAGTCACGAGCATTTTTATTAGCAGGACTGAATATTAATACATATTGCTTAGTGTTGGCGCAAAAGTGAATTTCCTTGTCTCTGAATCCAATGTCACAACATCTTGGACCACTTAAAGAGAATGTTCCTGGCATCACATTCATTAAATCTTTTTTGTCTTTTTACTCTATCAATTTCCTAAAATCCAGCAATATTTTAAGTTACTTCACATTTAGGCCTTTTTTTATTCTGTTATAGTAATTGTATTTTTTCAGAGTTTCTAATTTTTGTCTTGCTTCATTTTTTTTTTTAAATCCTAAATCTCTCTAAGATCACATTGCTACGTTCTACTCTTGTCAACTGACCTCCTCCCTCTTTGCTATGTACCCTTCTTTTCCTCTGTATTTTCTCTGAAGCATTTTTACTCCTGTGCTGGTCTTGAAAAGGGTTTTTCACAATTGCTACCCAACCTTAATCTCAGAACTTCCCTTCATTTATCTGCTTGGCTGAATTTGCTTGTTCTCATACTCCATATTTTATTTGCTCTTACTTGTTTCATTATCGTCAATAAAGCATATCTATAGTGATTTTTCAAGAAAGATATGTGTGACACAAGCCCTATGAATAATCTTATGCTTAAAAACACCTTGATTTCTTACCAGAATTTATTGATATTTTTATCCTGTTTCTAATACTAGTTTAAAATTATTTTTCCTAGAAATATTAATGGCATCAGCTCCCCCCTTGTTTTCTCATATTGAAAGGGTTTTACCTCAATTTGAGGCTTAAAGCCAGGGCCCAAACCTGATCGAACCCTACTTGGGACATGAACCCACGTGGCTGGAGCTTGAATTCCAGCCAAAACCCTGTTTGGGACTTGAACCCACGTGACTGGGGCTTGAACCTAGCCAAAACCTGGTTTGGGACTCGAACCCACGTGGCTAAGGCTTAACCCCAGCCAAAACCCTGCTTGGGACGTGAATCCATGTAGTCAGGACTCAATCTCGGCCAAAACCCTGTCTGGAACTTGAACCTGTACAGCCGGGACTTAATCCAGCACGCAGGCAAAGTGTGGACCCACCAAGGCTCAGGTTCTTCCTGCCTCAATGCAGAAGGAATTCAGCAAGAGGCAGAGTGATAGGCAAGAAGAGGATTTATTCGGATAGGGTGCTTATAAGAGGTGCAAGCGGGCAGGCAGGAAAGCTCTGCTCCTTCCTCCTCCAATTGAATAGGCAAGAATATATATAGGACGGTGGAAGACCGCCCCTCAAGTAGAGCAGATAGGAAAATCATCAATTTCCTAAAATCCAGCAATATTTTAAGTTACTTCACATTTAGGCCTTTTTTTATTCTGTTATAGTAATTGTATTTTTTCAGAGTTTCTAATTTTTGTCTTGCTTCATTTTTTTTTTTAAATCCTAAATCTCTCTAAGATCACATTGCTACGTTCTACTCTTGTCAACTGACCTCCTCCCTCTTTGCTATGTACCCTTCTTTTCCTCTGTATTTTCTCTGAAGCATTTTTACTCCTGTGCTGGTCTTGAAAAGGGTTTTTCACAATTGCTACCCAACCTTAATCTCAGAACTTCCCTTCATTTATCTGCTTGGCTGAATTTGCTTGTTCTCATACTCCATATTTTATTTGCTCTTACTTGTTTCATTATCGTCAATAAAGCATATCTATAGTGATTTTTCAAGAAAGATATGTGTGACATAAGCCCTATGAATAATCTTATGCTTAAAAACACCTTGATTTCTTACCAGAATTTATTGATATTTTTATCCTGTTTCTAATACTAGTTTAAAATTATTTTTCCTAGAAATATTAATGGCATCAGCTCCCCCCTTGTTTTCTCATATTGAAAGGGTTTTACCTCAATTTGAGGCTTAAAGCCAGGGCCCAAACCTGATCGAACCCTACTTGGGACATGAACCCACGTGGCTGGAGCTTGAATTCCAGCCAAAACCCTGTTTGGGACTTGAACCCACGTGACTGGGGCTTGAACCTAGCCAAAACCTGGTTTGGGACTCGAACCCACGTGGCTAAGGCTTAACCCCAGCCAAAACCCTGCTTGGGACGTGAATCCATGTAGTCAGGACTCAATCTCGGCCAAAACCCTGTCTGGAACTTGAACCTGTACAGCCGGGACTTAATCCAGCACGCAGGCAAAGTGTGGACCCACCAAGGCTCAGGTTCTTCCTGCCTCAATGCAGAAGGAATTCAGCAAGAGGCAGAGTGATAGGCAAGAAGAGGATTTATTCGGATAGGGTGCTTATAAGAGGTGCAAGCGGGCAGGCAGGAAAGCTCTGCTCTCCTTCCTCCTCCAATTGAATAGGCAAGAATATATATAGGACGGTGGAAGACCGCCCCCCTCAAGTAGAGCAGATGCAGGACATACATCATTGGTTGCTTCTTCACCAGCTCCTCCTTCATCAGCTGTTTATACCCAGTCGAGCCTGCTTTCCTGAACAAGTAGCAGCTTTCCTGAGTTATCCTCAACTCACTGGCCTCCTAACCTTTCTCAGGTGTCTCCCTTCTACCTACCATCCCCTACTAGGACTCTACAACCACCTACCTATTCTACTCTGTCCCTATCAACATCATGTCACTAATTAGAAGATAATAAATGTAAACTTTCCTTTCTTTCAATCTTACTTTATTCCCTCTCTCTGGGAGTGTTGAGTAGTTGAGTAGTGAAATTTACAAAGGTGCAATTAAGTTTGGGCTTTTTTCCCATTATTTTTATTAACTATGCACAAGATATTTAGAAGTACTATCAATCTGATGATTTTTGTCTTTTTTTCAGCCACAAGGAAATATTTGTTCTTTACTGGTTTGGTGATATTTCTTTTAACTTTGTTATTAGCTCTCTCAAGGCATCCTACTGGTAGCATTTTATATCTTTTGATTTGAGCCTCATATCTTCTCTTTCCTATTTGTTTTTGTTTTTATTGCTATTCTTAAGTATCTTGAGATATGTCCTTGCCTTTATATTTTGACTTCCTAATGTTTCTAATCATGTCTTTAATCTCTAAGCGATTTTTTTTCCTGACCTTTTTTCCTTTTTCTCTGTCACAGGGATCCCTACTTCTTGAGTAAAATATCTTCTCAAATCCCCCTGGCTATATTAATTAGAATGCTCTTTTAAGTTCTTTTCTGTTTTTTTGTTTTTGTTTTTCTCTCTCCTTTTTTTTTTATTCTGAGAGTAAACATTCCTGTTTTAGACTCTTCAGTCATTTTCTATGGTACTAAATATTCTCGTTAACAGGGAGTTGTGGTGCTCTCTTCACATTTAATTGTGTAGGTTTCCATTACTATAAATTGTTAAGTCTGTTCTCCAGCTACATTGATATTTTAAGGTCCAGTTTCTTTATGACTTCCACAGATAACATTTTTTAAAAAGGGAAAAGGTCATTGTTCAGGGAAATAGTAGTTTATTCAACTAGAAAATCTGAATGAAAACAAGTAGTCAGTCTAGATTATTACTATTTTTACAACTTTGAGACCAAGTCTTTTCAGAGAGTATGGTCATAGCCCACATACTAGGAAATGTCTTGCGGGCTTATAACTGCTAACTGATCTAGAGTAGCTATATTAAATAGGATATAATAGGCAAAAACTGAGGAAAAACTCATTTTGGACCTCCTAACCTTTCTCAGGTGTCTCCCTTCTACCTACCATCCCCTACTAGGACTCTACAACCACCTACCTATTCTACTCTGTCCCTATCAACATCATGTCACTAATTAGAAGATAATAAATGTAAACTTTCCTTTCTTTCAATCTTACTTTATTCCCTCTCTCTGGGAGTGTTGAGTAGTTGAGTAGTGAAATTTACAAAGGTGCAATTAAGTTTGGGCTTTTTTCCCATTATTTTTATTAACTATGCACAAGATATTTAGAAGTACTATCAATCTGATGATTTTTGTCTTTTTTTCAGCCACAAGGAAATATTTGTTCTTTACTGGTTTGGTGATATTTCTTTTAACTTTGTTATTAGCTCTCTCAAGGCATCCTACTGGTAGCATTTTATATCTTTTGATTTGAGCCTCATATCTTCTCTTTCCTATTTGTTTTTGTTTTTATTGCTATTCTTAAGTATCTTGAGATATGTCCTTGCCTTTATATTTTGACTTCCTAATGTTTCTAATCATGTCTTTAATCTCTAAGCGATTTTTTTTCCTGACCTTTTTTCCTTTTTCTCTGTCACAGGGATCCCTACTTCTTGAGTAAAATATCTTCTCAAATCCCCCTGGCTATATTAATTAGAATGCTCTTTTAAGTTCTTTTCTGTTTTTTTGTTTTTGTTTTTCTCTCTCCTTTTTTTTTTATTCTGAGAGTAAACATTCCTGTTTTAGACTCTTCAGTCATTTTCTATGGTACTAAATATTCTCGTTAACAGGGAGTTGTGGTGCTCTCTTCACATTTAATTGTGTAGGTTTCCATTACTATAAATTGTTAAGTCTGTTCTCCAGCTACATTGATATTTTAAGGTCCAGTTTCTTTATGACTTCCACAGATAACATTTTTAAAAGGAACAGGTCATTGTTCAGGGAAATAGTAGTTTAGTCAACTAGAAAATCTGAAAGAAAATCTGTAGTCAGTCAAGATTATTCCTATTTTTCCAACTTTGAGACCAAGTCTTTTCAAAGAGTATGGTCATAGCCCACATACTAGGAAATGTCTTGTGGGCTTATAACTTTGCTAACTGATCTAGAGTAGCTATATTAAATAGGATATAATAGGCTGAAAATAACAAATAGGAAAATGATGGTATTGATTTTATAAATAATGTGTATCTACACTGGCATAAGGAAGCAATAGTCAGTAGTCTTGCTATTAAAAAATCACATTGCTGGGATTTTGAAGTGGCTCTCTTTTGCATCCATAATATCTTAGGTATATTGCTATTATTGCCCTCACACTTTTATGTCATAATTATTAATTGGATTATTGCTAGCTCCTTTTCATATTAATATAGTGGTGCATTGCATTGTGTACATTCTTGAATGGGTAGTGTTTATTATACTTCAGGGTAGTTGGCAGATAGTGTTTGTTGACTAAATGACCAAATGAATAAACTAATGAATGACAATTTTTGTTTCTCATTTAATTGTTCCTTTAAATGATCAAGGCATTTAACTTGTCTATCAGTTTCCTCATTTAATATAAGAATAATGTATACTTCTATTTCTTGTCAGAGGTTTCATAACAACCCAAGGACTATAATATATACTAGTGCATTATAAAAAAAATCTGTGCTATATAGGCATGATATTATTTTCATTATCATAACCATTTCTCATTATTACCATCATTGTCGTCATCATCTCCATTTGCATCATTCCAGACACACAAGCAAAAGCCTTTGCTATTTAGTCAAATCAACCTATTTGATAATACTTTCTAAGTTTACATTTTTTTAATTTTCTACTTTTAATTGCTTATTATGCAAAATATACTTACTAGGATTAAAGACTATATATTAAAGACTATATACTTTTTTGGAATAATATAATGACCCAATATCTTCCAAAACTCTCTAGATGACTAATATAAATGCTACATTCAGAAGATTTTACAAATAGGGATAATGAACAGAAAATTAAAAATGTATATAATTTGTTGCACTTTTCAAAAAATCTTCACAGGAATTCATACATTTATTTGTGATTGCTTCATGATATGGTTAAGTGATGTGCTATTATCCCAATGTGAATGACAAGGAAGCTGAAAACGTGAAGCATAAGCAATTTGTCCAAGGTCAAAGTTAAACAGTAACAGAAGTAATAATAGACCTCATGTACAATCCCCTAATTTAGAATTATTTTATTATATTACATCAACATATACACCCAAATTTTAATTTGATCACTGTATTTCCAACAATAAAATTTCGTCCTTTTTTTTAATAATGGGAGAGGCAGAGTGTAGAGAAAATCAAATGTACTTGGCTTCTTTAATCTTATCTACCAGCTGTTCTTAGTTCTAATTTATAAAACTGTATTAACTGGACCCCTGAATAATGAGGCTTTAATGACAGAACAGAATCGCTAATTCTTTTTCCTTAGCCAATTTTTCCTTGGCCAATGAACTAATTATTGAAGGGAACTTTATTTTATTTTTCCCAGTTCACTTTTAGACAATAATCAAATCAGGAAGGAGCATTATAGTGTCTAGGGACAAATATTGCAACTCTTTTGCTGGCAGTGTAAAAGACATTTTAAAAAAACAAAAACAAAAACAAAGTGGTGGGAAATGGATTTTACTTTCTACAGACAGAACACTGAGTGCCTAATATGGCCAAAGAGCAAAGTCACTTATGGGGAACCACTGTCTCCAGCAAAGTCATTAAAGAAAACAAATGCTTCTAGACCAGATGGAAATATTAGAGAGCTGGACCTAAATTAGGGAATCCATTGGCCACATGTGAATCCCAAGCTGTATGCATAAACCTAATCTGATTAACTCTTTTGAAAATTGTCTTTGCAGTGAAATTTACAGCATACAAGAAGGGTGGCCTTCAGAGGATACTGAGAGCTTGGCTCTAGGGTGAAAATGTGAGATTCAAATTAGACTACCAATGCAGCCACCTCTCTCCCTTCTTTTAAAGAATAATAATGACCTTTGTTGAAGAAAGTTTATGCTATAGGAAACACTGGATGTTTTACATATATTATATCAAATCTTGCCAACAGTCTTAGAAGGTGAGATGAAGGAGTTCTGAGTCAGAGGAAGCTCTGAATAAAAGAATGATGTTGATAATGGAAATAGTTATTATGTAGTGATCAAACAATCTGTTGGTGCAGGTGCTATTCTTTTTGATCCCCATTTACAGATATGGAAACCAAATCCAAAGATATTAAGTAACTAGCCCAAGGTTGTATTTGCTAAGCAGCCAAAATTTGAACCAGTGAGCTAGTTATAGAGCCTGTGTCACTGATAACGATGCTAAACTAACACGATCATCTTATTCATCACATAGTATTGGGCTGGCCAAAAATTTCATTTGGGTTTTTCTGTAACCTCTTATGGGAAACCACTTTATTGAACTTATCTCTGATTTCTTTTTGCCTATTTCTTTCAAGGTAGTTTACTCTAAAATATAAATCTTGGGGAAGAAAATGCTCCTTCAAAGAACAAGAATGGGCAGAAACAATTATACTTAAGAGGGGCTTCTAGATAAGTATTGCTATGCCTCATAAATATCTTAGTATCTATTTTAAAATATTCCAAAGCAAACTAGTCAAAAAATTTCTGTGTGCTTCACATGGAAGTAATTTGTTTTAACTGAGGTTGAAAACATACTAGAAAACTATCTTCTAAGAGAATGTTGTACAATGAGAGAGCACAGGCGTTGTGGCTAAGGACTCACAGATTGTGGAGGGTCTAACTTACTTAAACTTCCATTTTCTTATATCTGAAATGAAAATAATAACAAGATCACTGCATGATTGATGGAAACAGTAGATGTAACACTGGTCAAGTGCCCAACTTAATCCCTCTCAAACAATTAGATACAATGAATGGAGGTTATCTCTGTTCAAGAAATGTCTCATTAAACACCTATTATGTATTAGTCAGTGCTTCCCAAGTAGTTAAGTGTTACAGAATCTGCTTGTAAGTGCAAGAGACAGAAGTTTGATCCCTGGGTTGGGAAGATACCCTGGAGAAGGAAATGGCAACTCATTTCAGTATTCTCACCTGGGAAATCCCACGGACAGTGGAGGTGCTGATGAGGTGCAGTCCATGGGGTTGCAAAACGGTCGAGCCTAACTTAGTGATTAAACAATAACAACAATGTGTTAATCACTATGCTAGATGCTGAGACGTATGATAGTAAATGATAGTCCCTTCCTACTAGAAGCTTATGGTGTAATGGGGTGGGGTATGTAGAAAAAGAGGCAATTCGTACAGTGTAAAAAAGACTTTGACAGGATAAAAACAAAGTATTATGGGAATAGATATTGATAGAAGGGTCATTGAAACTAGAATTGGGAAATCAGAGTGGTATTACTGGGGAAAAATATGTTTAAGAAGAGACTCAAGCATTAGTAGAATCAAGCAGTCAAAAGGTAAAAGTAAGAGTAGAGGAGAAGTCTTAATAGAATAATCAGTATTTATGAAGTCCTCAAAACTAGAACAATCATTTCATGTTCAGAAAACTGGAAGAAAATCATGGTGGAGAATGAAGGTGATAAGTAGTGGGGAAGCAATATATGCGAGTTGAAAAGAGCCTTGAAATCAGTGTTGATAACTTTATGTCATCAGCCAATACCTAAATACTAGGACATAGCAGATACTGAGTAATTGTTAAGTACAGGAATTTTTTTATCATGCAGTTTTTCTGAGCTACCCAGTACTTTTCTACCAAGATATTCTCTACCAAGAAAAGTGTGTGTCACATAGAAGCACTCCTGATATCTCCCTGCAAGCTAATATTGCATATGAAAATCTCCCAAGTGGCATACATGTCACAAAATCTTTAAAGTTAGAATGATAACATGGGATTAGTATTTACTTGCAACAAATTGAATGGCTTCTCTACACTAGAGAGTTCTGGTTTTCTCAAGGGGTGTCAATTTCATTTCCTTTAATTAAGAGAGTCTGTGAATAGAGTCCAAGAGTAGTTGCCAATCAGAGATTGGAGCACATAGAAATCCCTCTCAAACAATTAGATACAATGAATGGAGGTTATCTCTGTTCAAGAAATGTCTCATTAAACACCTATTATGTATTAGTCAGTGCTTCCCAAGTAGTTAAGTGTTACAGAATCTGCTTGTAAGTGCAAGAGACAGAAGTTTGATCCCTGGGTTGGGAAGATACCCTGGAGAAGGAAATGGCAACTCATTTCAGTATTCTCACCTGGGAAATCCCACGGACAGTGGAGGTGCTGATGAGGTGCAGTCCATGGGGTTGCAAAACGGTCGAGCCTAACTTAGTGATTAAACAATAACAACAATGTGTTAATCACTATGCTAGATGCTGAGACGTATGATAGTAAATGATAGTCCCTTCCTACTAGAAGCTTATGGTGTAATGGGGTGGGGTATGTAGAAAAAGAGGCAATCCGTACAGTGTAAAAAAGACTTTGACAGGATAAAAACAAAGTATTATGGGAATAGATATTGATAGAAGGGTCATTGAAACTAGAATTGGGAAATCAGAGTGGTATTACTGGGGAAAATATGTTTAAGAAGAGACTCAAGCATTAGTAGAATCAAGCAGTCAAAAGGTAAAAGTAAGAGTAGAGGAGAAGTCTTAATAGAATAATCAGTATTTATGAAGTCCTCAAAACTAGAACAATCATTTCATGTTCAGAAAACTGGAAGAAAATCATGGTGGAGAATGAAGGTGATAAGTAGTGGGGAAGCAATATATGCGAGTTGAAAAGAGCCTTGAAATCAGTGTTGATAACTTTATGTCATCAGCCAATACCTAAATACTAGGACATAGCAGATACTGAGTAATTGTTAAGTACAGGAATTTTTTTATCATGCAGTTTTTCTGAGCTACCCAGTACTTTTCTACCAAGATATTCTCTACCAAGAAAAGTGTGTGTCACATAGAAGCACTCCTGATATCTCCCTGCAAGCTAATATTGCATATGAAAATCTCCCAAGTGGCATACATGTCACAAAATCTTTATAGTTAGAATGATAACATGGGATTAGTATTTACTTGCAACAAATTGAATGGCTTCTCGACACTAGAGAGTTCTGGTTTTCTCAAGGGGTGTCAATTTCATTTCCTTTAATTAAGAGAGTCTGTGAATAGAGTCCAAGATTCTGTCTAGTTGAACCAAGAGGAGCCTATGTGATCAGAGATTGGAGCACATAGAAACACACACATGAAGGCTTTCCAAAGCAATTGTTTGAAGTGATCCAAAAACATCCACTAGCTTCAACTTTGATCAAAGGAAAAATAAAGGGATAATCCCCAAGTCTAACTGAATTCTCTGTGGGTAATTTGACTGAAAATTATATACTGTCAAATCCCCAAAGAGTATGTTTGGGGTTTGAAAAGACGTGAATAAATGAGGATGATGGAAATTTGTTCAGTCCAAAGATGTTTATTGACAGGGCTTATTCCACTTTTCTGAGGCCAGAGACATAAAAAGATTTTCTCTGTTTTTCTTAAAATACTTGATCCATTCCAAAGAGAATATCTGGATAATCTCCAGACAGGAAGAATTACACCATAAATACATAAATATGGAACAACAATGTGGTCCTAACTGTTGGCTTTGTGAATGGTTAGAATATCTGGCCATCACTATCCATTTGCAAAGTGTGTCAGGTGGCCTTTTGTCTTCATTGACTCCCCGTGTTTCATCTTCTCTGATCCACATCTGCCTTAATGAAGAGTGTGTATAAAGAACTAACTAAAGTTTGTGTCTCATAAGACTGTCAAATGGGAGCTTTTAAGTCCAGTCAGTTGTCTGTATGTAGAGGCATTTCCTTCAAGCATGTGTTTGCATTTAGCTAACGAGAACCAGATCTGATCATGGGTTCCAGTGGGAGTGGCAGCTGTATGCATGAAGGTATTGCCCAGCAGTGAACTAAAGGTGGCAAACAGAAAGAAAAGTGAGGACAGACCAATAGTGGGGACTTCCGCAGAGTAAATGAAATGACTGATTTCCAGAATAAGCCTTGATAAGGGTTCAACTCAAATAAGACTGAGTTTGGGAGGCAGTCAGACAGACCTGAGATTGGGATTCAGCTTTGCCACTTATAAGATGTATAGCCTTAGGCAAGCTGGTTACTTATTTAGTCTATGCTGTGGGGGCTTCAGCTTTGAAACTTAGAGAATGGTACCTAATTTCAGACTTATTTGATAATTCAATAAGATGACATGTAAAATACTTAGTATGGTGGTATCCATCACATGGCAACTATTAGAGTTTATTATAATTGTTGTTATATTGTTATTAATAATTATATTAGTAGGGACAGATCATCATTATACCATTACTTGATGTGTCTTCCTACTCTCTTAGTTTAGTTAATTTTCCTTAAAATTACCTGCTTGACCCAAACATGATATAAACATTTTTAAGATCATTATATACTGTCAAATCCCCAAAGAGTATGTTTGGGGTTTGAAAAGACGTGAATAAATGAGGATGATGGAAATTTGTTCAGTCCAAAGATGTTTATTGACAGGGCTTATTCCACTTTTCTCAGGCCAGAGACATAAAAAGATTTTCTCTGTTTTTCTTAAAATACTTGATCCATTCCAAAGAGAATATCTGGATAATCTCCAGACAGGAAGAATTACACCATAAATACATAAATATGGAACAACAATGTGGTCCTAACTGTTGGCTTTGTGAATGGTTAGAATATCTGGCCATCACTATCCATTTGCAAAGTGTGTCAGGTGGCCTTTTGTCTTCATTGACTCCCCGTGTTTCATCTTCTCTGATCCACATCTGCCTTAATGAAGAGTGTGTATAAAGAACTAACTAAAGTTTGTGTCTCATAAGACTGTCAAATGGGAGCTTTTAAGTCCAGTCAGTTGTCTGTATGTAGAGGCATTTCCTTCAAGCATGTGTTTGCATTTAGCTAACGAGAACCAGATCTGATCATGGGTTCCAGTGGGAGTGGCAGCTGTATGCATGAAGGTATTGCCCAGCAGTGAACTAAAGGTGGCAAACAGAAAGAAAAGTGAGGACAGACCAGTAGTGGGGACTTCCGCAGAGTAAATGAAATGACTGATTTCCAGAATAAGCCTTGATAAGGGTTCAACTCAAATAAGACTGAGTTTGGGAGGCAGAGAGACAGACCTGAGATTGGGATTCAGCTTTGCCACTTATAAGATGTATAGCCTTAGGCAAGCTGGTTACTTATTTAGTCTATGCTGTGGGGGCTTCAGCTTTGAAACTTAGAGAATGGTACCTAATTTCAGACTTATTTGATAATTCAATAAGATGACATGTAAAATACTTAGTATGGTGGTATCCATCACATGGCAACTATTAGAGTTTATTATAATTGTTGTTATATTGTTATTAATAATTATATTAGTAGGGACAGATCATCATTATACCATTACTTGATGTGTCTTCCTACTCTCTTAGTTTAGTTAATTTTCCTTAAAATTACCTGCTTGACCCAAACATGATATAAACAGTTTATTGGTGTGTATGTATGTGCTGTCACTTCCATTGTGTCTGACTCTTGTGACCCTATGGACTGTAGTCCACAAGTCTCCTCAGTTCATGGAATTCTTCAGGTAGGAATATTGGAGTGGGTCGCCATATTCTCCTCCAGGGAATCTTCCTAACCCAAAGATTGAATTCTAAGTCTCTTAGGGCTTCTGCATTGACAGGTGGGTTCTTTACCACTAGTGCCAACTGGAAAGCCAAGTTTATTGGTAGGGGGCATATAGAAATATAAATGTAGATGTAGGTATATATTATATAAGAATATATCTATTGTATAAGGATGTAATATGTTCATATATATTATATAAGGATAGAATGATCAAATAGAGTAATGGAATATAGATATCTGAATAAGACTTAGGATATCATAAATACTGGAGCAATTAATTTTCCCTAGAGAGAAACTTAAAGGAGACCCAAAGTGTAGCAATTACAAACTCAGTTCTGTATCTGTGGTCTTTTAACTGTTGTGATATATATTTTAAAATAATCATTTTTTTTCTCTTGTCATTTCAAACATAGTAAATCAAACAAGAAAAGTCTTATATGTAGTCAAGTTCTTAATTTAAATGAGATCTTTTCCTGATGATATAAAGAAAAGAAAAAAATTAGATTGTTTTCCTCTACAATTTTTTTTTTTTTCTTTTTGACTATCCTCATAGATTTTTGAAAAGAGTGAATTTGGGAACACTGGTCATTTATTTTTTCTTTACTGGCACCAGGTCTAACTTTGCCTTTTTAATTTACTTTTTTCATTACACTAAATTCTGTATGGTCATTTCCTGGAGATTTTAAAAAGGAGTACAATAATGTAGACAAAGGATTATCTAACAGTAGCATTTTATAGCAAAATGATCAGGTTAAATACTTAGGGAACTGAAAATGTCTAATGGCCTGGCTGCTACATTAAAAATGTATGGATTTTCTATATTGTACATATTAGAGAGGACAGATCATCATTATACCATTACTTGATGTGTCTTCCTACTCTCTTAGTTTAGTTAATTTTCCTTAAAATTACCTGCTTGACCCAAACATGATATAAACAGTTTATTGGTGTGTATGTATGTGCTGTCACTTCCATTGTGTCTGACTCTTGTGACCCTATGGACTGTAGTCCACAAGTCTCCTCAGTTCATGGAATTCTTCAGGTAGGAATATTGGAGTGGGTCGCCATATTCTCCTCCAGGGAATCTTCCTAACCCAAAGATTGAATTCTAAGTCTCTTAGGGCTTCTGCATTGACAGGTGGGTTCTTTACCACTAGTGCCAACTGGAAAGCCAAGTTTATTGGTAGGGAGCATATAGAAATATAAATGTAGATGTAGGTATATATTATATAAGAATATATCTATTGTATAAGGATGTAATATGTTCATATATATTATATAAGGATAGAATGATCAAATAGAGTAATGGAATATAGATATCTGAATAAGACTTAGGATATCATAAATACTGGAGCAATTAATTTTCCCTAGAGAGAAACTTAAAGGAGACCCAAAGTGTAGCAATTACAAACTCAGTTCTGTATCTGTGGTCTTTTAACTGTTGTGATATATATTTTAAAATAATCATTTTTTTTCTCTTGTCATTTCAAACATAGTAAATCAAACAAGAAAAGTCTTATATGTAGTCAAGTTCTTAATTTAAATGAGATCTTTTCCTGATGATATAAAGAAAAGAAAAAAATTAGATTGTTTTCCTCTAAAATTTTTTTTTTTTCTTTTTGACTATCCTCATAGATTTTTGAAAAGAGTGAATTTGGGAACACTGGTCATTTATTTTTTCTTTACTGGCACCAGGTCTAACTTTGCCTTTTTAATTTACTTTTTTCATTACACTAAATTCTGTATGGTCATTTCCTGGAGATTTTAAAAAGGAGTACAATAATGTAGACAAAGGATTATCTAACAGTAGCATTTTATAGCAAAATGATCAGGTTAAATACTTAGGGAACTGAAAATGTCTAATGGCCTGGCTGCTACATTAAAAATGTATGGTTTATTTCTCATTTGATGAGGACATTTCCCTAAATTATAATATTAATTTTGCTCTGTAATATAGTTCTCCCCCTCTATAACTATATGAGTGGTTTAGCTTGGTTATTTTCTTTTGTCTTAGCTTTGCATGTGAGGTTGCATATATTTTGCAGTATTTTCTTAAGATAGGATGATGAGAATAATAATGCAGAAATGTCCAAGCTTCATAAGACATATTGGGAACTAATTTCCTGTAAGGGATACTAATAAACTTAAATACTTGTAGAATATTTTTAATATCTATAAAGAAAAGATAACTGCTGTGCATCAACCTGGGGGGTGGGATGGGGCGAAAAAGGAGGGAGGCTGTGGTAGAAGGGGTCAGGGATATACCTATGACTGTTTGTATAGCTGTAAACAAGAGAACTCTGTAAAAGACATATAACAATAACTTCACTGTACACCTGAAAATAATGCAACATCATAAAACAAATATACCCCAGTAAAAAAAAAAAGTAAAAAAAGAAAAGATAACTGTACTTGATAACTAGAAAGACTGAGCACAGCTCCACTCATCGGTAAGTTGTATTAGCAAGTATTGAATGCCTAAGTTATAATAAACAGTTTTCTAAGAACCATGAAGAATACCAATACATAAAGGGACAGATTTCTCTTTAGGACATTTTACTTTAAATCAAAAAGAATATCTTCTCTCTAGGCACTGTTAGAAAATAATATCTAATCTATTGTTAGAATTTTCTGTTCAAGGACATACATATTTGTGAAACAGTATTATGGAGGATTTCCCAGGTGATACAATTGGTAAAGAATCTATCTGCCAATGCAAGAGACACAGGTTCTACTCCTGGATCAGGAATATCCCCTGGAGTAGAAAATGGCAACCTACTCTAGTATTCTTGCCTGGAAATTTACGTTGACAGTGACGCCTGGTGGTCTACAGTCCATGGATTCCCAAAAGAATCAGACACAGCTGGGAGACTGAGCACACACACATTGTTGAGTGCAGTAGGTGAGACTGACTTTAGAAATCAAATAGGATGTAGGTAGACATGTATAAAAGGATCCTCAGACAGTGACACAGTATGAACAGAAGCAAAGAATTAAAAAACAACATGCCAGATACTAACATTTTACGGTGTCTTCATGATATAGCGTATATTTTATTTTAGGAAATATAGAATGAGGCTTGAGTCATTATTGCTTGCTTTAAACTCTACCAATGGAGACTTTGTCCAGAGAAGATCGCTTTATCAATTAGTCCATAAGGTTTACAGCTCTGTGTGATTAGAGTATATGGAGATATCGTTATTTCTGCTCTCCCATGACCCTGAGCACATAGTGGGTTTGTAGTCACATAGTGGGTTTTTCACAAAATTTCATTCATCAGGATAGAAATCATCATTCTTACTTGCATGTTGTCCTCACAGTCAAGTGTGTAAATTGTATTGTGCTAAAAAGATGTGTTTATATCTGCAAGGATAGAAGTCTTTGGTACATTGTAACTGTTGGTGGTTTTATATTCTATTGAAAGCATTTAACTATATTTCAGCAAGGTAAACATAAAAGAAGGTTAAAAGGAATAGTCTTTTAGATAGCTAGGTAGCTAGTGCTTGACAGCATAAATTGAATCTGTCCCTTATCTTATAAAGGCAGAAGACACTGAGAATGAGTGAAGAAAATTGGACTTCTAAAAGGATGAAATATTCAATAACTCTACTGGAACAAAATCTTGTTTTTCATAACTTGATTTCTAACCAAATTTATGTTATATGAAAAAGAAGCACTGCGTAGAAAACACTTCAGTCTCCTACTTCATTTTAAAACCTCACAAAACAATGGCAGTGTAACAACTGGAACCGCTAATTGGATCTCTACGCTGTGCCTTCTTTGTTCTAAGTGCTTTACATATTTCCTTGCTTATCTTTTCCCTGCCTTTGTCTCACACACAAAGCGAGTCTGACAAAGGTCAACAAATGGCCAAGGTTCTCAGCAAATACAGAACAGCTCTACTTGAAATCCAAGGTCTCTCTGATCTGAAAGCTCCTGTGCATTCTCTATGTCCTTATTTCGCAAACTGTAACTATTGTGCTTCCCTGGAGGTTCAAATGGTAAACAGTCTATCTGCAATGCGACTTGAGTTCCATCCCTGGATGAGAAAGGAAGATCCTCTGGAAAAGGGAATGGCTGCTCACTCCAGTATTCTTGTCTGGAGAATTCCATGGTCAGAGGAACTTGGCAGGGATTGCAAAGAGACGAGACTGAGTGACTAACACATCTGAATGAATTTAAAGATATCTGCGTACTACCTGGACTCTTTTATTGTTATAAAATACACATGGCACAGAATTTACCATTTTAACCTTTTTATGTATTAAATCATGGCATTAAATATCTGACCCTGATATGCACCCATCACCACCATGCATCTCTAGGACATTTTCATCATTCCAAACTGAAGCTTCATGCCTGTTAAACACTAATTCCCCCTTGCCTCCTCCCCTTACCCCCGGGAAGCACTATTTCATTTTCTGTCTCTATGAATTTGACTGATTTAGGTCACTCATGTAAGCGGGATCCCATAATATGCATTGTATATTGTGACTGACTTATTTCACTTAGCAGAATGTTTTCAAGGTTCATCCATGTCATAATGTGTATTAAACATTTATTCTTTTTTTCTCTACCTTTGATAAGGTATAGTTTCTGGTATGCTGTTATATACATATAAGGTATATGAACTGATGGCCTGATCTAGGTAGATAAGTAGATATTGTGAAATATTTACCATAGCCCAGTTAGTCAGCGTAAGTTTAATAATATTTCATGTATATGAATACCCCCTTTTGTTTATAAATTCATTGGTTGATGGACATATGAGCCGTTATCATCTTTTGGCTATTGTGAATAAGGTTGTACAGCTATCTGTTCAAGTTCCTGCTTTCTTGCATTTGGGGTATATAAACAGAAGTGGGATTGCCAGATCATGTAGTAAACTGAACTGTTACATTATTTACTTGATATATTAAAAAAAAAAGACCTCAATTTCAGTTAAATAGTCTATATTAAAAGGAAACACTGTTGTTACTGATGTAGTCAGGATACACTTGGCTATGCCCCAGTGAGAATCCCATGATGCAGTTTTATAACTTGCTCACTATAGATATCCCATGACGATCAGGGGGAGGAGAGGAGGTGTGTTCCACACAGTCACTGAAGCCTCCAGGGCTGGCAGGTGCTCCTCCAGTCTGCAGTAAAGGGGCCCTTTTCCACGAGTCACTGAAAGGAACCATCCCTGGATGAGAAAGGAAGATCCTCTGGAAAAGGGAATGGCTGCAAAGGAGACCGAAAATTTGGGGTAAAACTAACACATCTGAATGAATTTAAAGATATCTGCGTACTACCTGGACTCTTTTATTGTTATAAAATACACATGGCACAGAATTTACCATTTTAACCTTTTTATGTATTAAATCATGGCATTAAATATCTGACCCTGATATGCACCCATCACCACCATGCATCTCTAGGACATTTTCATCATTCCAAACTGAAGCTTCATGCCTGTTAAACACTAATTCCCCCTTGCCTCCTCCCCTTACCCCCGGGAAGCACTATTTCATTTTCTGTCTCTATGAATTTGACTGATTTAGGTCACTCATGTAAGCGGGATCCCATAATATGCATTGTATATTGTGACTGACTTATTTCACTTAGCAGAATGTTTTCAAGGTTCATCCATGTCATAATGTGTATTAAACATTTATTCTTTTTTTTTCTCTCTACCTTTGATAAGGTATAGTTTCTGGTATGCTGTTATATACATATAAGGTATATGAACTGATGGCCTGATCTAGGTAGATAAGTAGATATTGTGAAATATTTACCATAGCCCAGTTAGTCAGCGTAAGTTTAATAATATTTCATGTATATGAATACCCCCTTTTGTTTATAAATTCATTGGTTGATGGACATATGAGCCGTTATCATCTTTTGGCTATTGTGAATAAGGTTGTACAGCTATCTGTTCAAGTTCCTGCTTTCTTGCATTTGGGGTATATAAACAGAAGTGGGATTGCCAGATCATGTAGTAAACTGAACTGTTACATTATTTACTTGATATATTAAAAAAAAAAAAGACCTCAATTTCAGTTAAATAGTCTATATTAAAAGGAAACACTGTTGTTACTGATGTAGTCAGGATACACTTGGCTATGCCCCAGTGAGAATTCCATGATGCAGTTTTATAACTTGCTCACTATAGATATCCCATGACGATCAGGGGGAGGAGAGGAGGTGTGTTCCACACAGTCACTGAAGCCTCCAGGGCTGGCAGGTGCTCCTCCAGTCTGCGCAGAGTAGGAAGAGGAGAGCATCTCCATTTCTGTGGCAAAGAGGCACATGGAATGTCTCAAAAAGACAGTCACATACTTTAGCCTAAAAAGGAACTACATAATTTCAACTCTCAGCGCTATGGTCAGGAATTGTAACATGGACCTGACAAATTACAAGTAGTAGGGGTCAGAGTAGGGGATAAGTCTTCTTATCATGTGTCTAGAAGGAGTGAAAGATAGATGGAGTGTACATTATTTGTTTATACAAAAAAAGAGACCACTATCACTTTATAGATTATACCCCCAAAATGCTCACATAACTATTAAGGGTAATTTTTACTACCTTAAATCATTTCAGCTGTCACCAGATATGTACAAGCTGCCTTTAATGAAGTATTACTTTATGCTTAGGTAAAGGAGCCCACTTAATACTGCTAGGTTTTTATTCTAGTTACCTCAAACTAATCAAACAGAGTATTTTTAATAATTGATAAAATAATGATGAAACTAGAATGAAGGAGGATTATTGGTCAGAGATGAAACAATTTGCTCATAAATTGACCCATATATTTATTAGTGGTTAAGTACTACTCTTAAGAATGCTGAGGATACAGTAGTGAACAAGATATAAATGGGTCACACTTTCAAGGAATATAACTATTTTGAAAGAAACACAGACTTTAAAATGTGAACTACCAGATGTAGTGATTATTATAAAAGACCTTTTATAGCATATCCAGCTACAGCGTAAGTAATATGAGTAGAGTTAAAGAAAGGTTTTATGTGGATGTAGAATTTTAAGTAATAATGATGTGTAGAACCAAGAAAGATAACAAAGACAATTACTTTAAGTAGAGAAAGTATCATACTTAAATTCCCGAGAACGAGAAAATCAAGCTAAACTCAAAAATGTTCAACAAATCCATTATTTTTCGATATAATGAACACAAAAGTATAACTCATAAAAGAGATGGCCTTGTACAACATAGGTTTTCAGAGCCCTAAGAAGAAATTAATTATTTTACAGAAGGTAAGATCTCTTGTCTCCATTTTCTAAGTGATTGCATAGTCTAACTGAGGTTAAACATCAAAGCTTGAATTTGAACCTAGTTTTTATGACTCTATTAGCAATGCTTTTACCACCCCTACAATTATCATCTAAATCGAATATCACTATAGAGTCTGTTTTCCTTTAAGTAAGACTATAGAAAAGTAAAACCTAGATCATGTAAGTTAATAACTGTGAAAGGGTGGCGGAAAAACTTTCAAAAAGGATCATACAATAGCAAATGAATTAGATATGGGCAATCAAGTATAAGAATTTAAAATTATTTAACATCTAGAAGGAGTGAAAGATAGATGGAGTGTACATTATTTGTTTATACAAAAAGAGACCACTATCACTTTATAGATTATACCCCAAAATGCTCACATAACTATTAAGGGTAATTTTTACTACCTTAAATCATTTCAGCTGTCACCAGATATGTACAAGCTGCCTTTAATGAAGTATTACTTTATGCTTAGGTAAAGGAGCCCACTTAATACTGCTAGGTTTTTATTCTAGTTACCTCAAACTAATCAAACAGAGTATTTTTAATAATTGATAAAATAATGATGAAACTAGAATGAAGGAGGATTATTGGTCAGAGATGAAACAATTTGCTCATAAATTGACCCATATATTTATTAGTGGTTAAGTACTACTCTTAAGAATGCTGAGGATACAGTAGTGAACAAGATATAAATGGGTCACACTTTCAAGGAATATAACTATTTTGAAAGAAACACAGACTTTAAAATGTGAACTACCAGATGTAGTGATTATTATAAAAGACCTTTTATAGCATATCCAGCTACAGCGTAAGTAATATGAGTAGAGTTAAAGAAAGGTTTTATGTGGATGTAGAATTTTAAGTAATAATGATGTGTAGAACCAAGAAAGATAACAAAGACAATTACTTTAAGTAGAGAAAGTATCATACTTAAATTCCCGAGAACAAGAAAATCAAGCTAAACTCAAAAATGTTCAACAAATCCATTATTTTTCGATATAATGAACACAAAAGTATAACTCATAAAAGAGAGATGGCCTTGTACAACATAGGTTTTCAGAGCCCTAAGAAGAAATTAATTATTTTACAGAAGGTAAGATCTCTTGTCTCCATTTTCTAAGTGATTGCATAGTCTAACTGAGGTTAAACATCAAAGCTTGAATTTGAACCTAGTTTTTATGACTCTATTAGCAATGCTTTTACCACCCCTACAATTATCATCTAAATCGAATATCACTATAGAGTCTGTTTTCCTTTAAGTAAGACTATAGAAAAGTAAAACCTAGATCATGTAAGTTAATAACTGTGAAAGGTTGGCGGAAAAACTTTCAAAAGAGTTCATACAATAGCATATGAATTAGATATGGGCAATCAAGTATAAGAATTTAAAATTATTTAACATCTACAATTTGAAAAATGTAAAGTAAAATGATGATGTGATTTATGCTATCCAGTTGTCAGGCTTGTTGTTGGTAGTGGCGTTTTGTGTTTTTTTGACCATCTAAACACTGACATTTTGAACACTGAAGAGAATGTAAGTTAGCAGAATCTTTTCATATTGCTGTAAGTATGGAGTTGTAACATTTATCTCAATCATTCTCTGAGTAATATGTTCCCAAAAATTCAAATAATCTAACAAAATTTGTTGTTCTTGTTTAGTTGCTAAGTTATGTCTGACTCTGCGACCTGATGGATTGAAGCTTCACAGGCTTTCCTGTCCTTCACAGTCTCCTGGAGTTTGCACAAACTTATGTTCACTGAGTCAGTGGTACCATCCAATCATCTGATCCTGTCACCCACTTCTCCTTCCGCCCTGAATCTTTCCCTTCATCAGGGTCTTTTCCAAATAAGTCACCTCTTTCCATCAGGTGGCCAATGTATTTGAGCTTCAGCTTCAGTCTCGGGTCTTCCAATGAATAGTCAGGGTTGATTACCTTTAGGATTAACTGGTTTGATCTCCTTGCAGTTTAAAGGTCTCTCAAGAGTCTTCTCCAGCACCACAGTTCAAAAGCATCAATTCTTTGGTGCTCAGCCTTCACTGTGATCAAAATTTCACATCCATGCATGACTACTGGAAAAATCACAGCTTTGACTATATGGACCTTTGTCAGTAAAGTGACATCCTGCTTTTTAGTGCATTACTTAGGTTTTTCATAGCTTTTTTTCCAAGGAGCAGGCCTTTTAAACTTTGTGGTTGCAGTCACCATCTGTAGTGATTTTGGAGCCCAACAAAATAAAGTGTGATTGCATAGTCTAACTGAGGTTAAACATCAAAGCTTGAATTTGAACCTAGTTTTTATGACTCTATTAGCAATGCTTTTACCACCCCTACAATTATCATCTAAATCGAATATCACTATAGAGTCTGTTTTCCTTTAAGTAAGACTATAGAAAAGTAAAACCTAGATCATGTAAGTTAATAACTGTGAAAGGGTGGCGGAAAAACTTTCAAAAGAGTTCATACAATAGCATATGAATTAGATATGGGCAATCAAGTATAAGAATTTAAAATTATTTAACATCTACAATTTGAAAAATGTAAAGTAAAATGATGATGTGATTTATGCTATCCAGTTGTCAGGCTTGTTGTTGGTAGTGGCGTTTTGTGTTTTTTTGACCATCTAAACACTGACATTTTGAACACTGAAGAGAATGTAAGTTAGCAGAATCTTTTCATATTGCTGTAAGTATGGAGTTGTAACATTTATCTCAATCATTCTCTGAGTAATATGTTCCCAAAAATTCAAATAATCTAACAAAATTTGTTGTTCTTGTTTAGTTGCTAAGTTATGTCTGACTCTGCGACCTGATGGATTGAAGCTTCACAGGCTTTCCTGTCCTTCACAGTCTCCTGGAGTTTGCACAAACTTATGTTCACTGAGTCAGTGGTACCATCCAATCATCTGATCCTGTCACCCACTTCTCCTTCCGCCCTGAATCTTTCCCTTCATCAGGGTCTTTTCCAAATAAGTCACCTCTTTCCATCAGGTGGCCAATGTATTTGAGCTTCAGCTTCAGTCTCGGGTCTTCCAATGAATAGTCAGGGTTGATTACCTTTAGGATTAACTGGTTTGATCTCCTTGCAGTTTAAAGGTCTCTCAAGAGTCTTCTCCAGCACCACAGTTCAAAAGCATCAATTCTTTGGTGCTCAGCCTTCACTGTGATCAAAATTTCACATCCATGCATGACTACTGGAAAAATCACAGCTTTGACTATATGGACCTTTGTCAGTAAAGTGACATCCTGCTTTTTAGTGCATTACTTAGGTTTTTCATAGCTTTTTTTCCAAGGAGCAGGCCTTTTTAAACTTTGTGGTTGCAGTCACCATCTGTAGTGATTTTGGAGCCCAACAAAATAAAGTGTGTCAGTGTTTCCATTTTTTTTTTTCCCATCAGTTTGCCATGAAGTGATGGGACTGGATGCTATGATTTATGTTTTTGAATGCTGAGTTGTAAGATTTTCACTCTCCTCTTCACCTTCATCAAAAGGCTCTTTAGCTCTTCTTTGTTTTTTGCCATTAGGGTGGTACATCTGTGTATCTGAGGTTATTGATGTTTCTCCTGGCAGTCTTGATTTCAGTTTGAGCTTCATCCAGCCCAGCATTTCACATGATGTATTCTACATATAAGTTAAATAACCAGAGTGGCTATATGCAGCCTTGACGTACTCTTTTCCCAATTTTGGAACCAGTTGATAGTTTCATGTTTGGTTCTGTTGCTTCTTGACCTGCATACAGGTTTCATAGGAGGCAAGTAAGTTGGCCTGGTATTCCCACCTCTTTAAGAATTTTCCACAGTTTGTTGTGATCCTCACAGTCAAAAGCTTTAGCTTAGTCAATGAAGCAGAAATAGATGGTTTTCTGGAATCTTCTTGCTTTTTCTATGATCCAACATATTTTGGGAATTTGAGCCCTTGTTCCTATGCCTTCTCTGAACCCAGCTTGTGGATCTGGAAGTTCTCAGTTGATGTCTAGCTTGGAGGATTTTGAGTATGACCTTACTAGCAAGTGAAATGAGGACAATTGTACAGTAGTTGGAAGATTCTTCAGCCTTGCCTTTCTTTGGGATCTCAACCAAAACTGACTTTTCCAGTCCTATAACCTTTGCTGAGTTTTCCAAATTGGTGGCATGTTGAGTACAGCACTTTAACAACATCATCTTTTAAGATTTAAAATAGCTCACCTGGAATTCTATCACCTCCACTAGCTTTGTTTGTAGGGATGTTTCCTAAGGCCCAGTTTATTTCACACTCCAGGATATCTGGTTTAAAGGTCTCTCAAGAGTCTTCTCCAGCACCACAGTTCAAAAGCATCAATTCTTTGGTGCTCAGCCTTCACTGTGATCAAAATTTCACATCCATGCATGACTACTGGAAAAATCACAGCTTTGACTATATGGACCTTTGTCAGTAAAGTGACATCCTGCTTTTTAGTGCATTACTTAGGTTTTTCATAGCTTTTTTTCCAAGGAGCAGGCCTTTTTAAACTTTGTGGTTGCAGTCACCATCTGTAGTGATTTTGGAGCCCAACAAAATAAAGTGTGTCAGTGTTTCCATTTTTTTTTTTCCCATCAGTTTGCCATGAAGTGATGGGACTGGATGCTATGATTTATGTTTTTGAATGCTGAGTTGTAAGATTTTCACTCTCCTCTTCACCTTCATCAAAAGGCTCTTTAGCTCTTCTTTGTTTTTTGCCATTAGGGTGGTACATCTGTGTATCTGAGGTTATTGATGTTTCTCCTGGCAGTCTTGATTTCAGTTTGAGCTTCATCCAGCCCAGCATTTCACATGATGTATTCTACATATAAGTTAAATAACCAGAGTGGCTATATGCAGCCTTGACGTACTCTTTTCCCAATTTTGGAACCAGTTGATAGTTTCATGTTTGGTTCTGTTGCTTCTTGACCTGCATACAGGTTTCATAGGAGGCAAGTAAGTTGGCCTGGTATTCCCACCTCTTTAAGAATTTTCCACAGTTTGTTGTGATCCTCACAGTCAAAAGCTTTAGCTTAGTCAATGAAGCAGAAATAGATGGTTTTCTGGAATCTTCTTGCTTTTTCTATGATCCAACATATTTTGGGAATTTGAGCCCTTGTTCCTATGCCTTCTCTGAACCCAGCTTGTGGATCTGGAAGTTCTCAGTTGATGTCTAGCTTGGAGGATTTTGAGTATGACCTTACTAGCAAGTGAAATGAGGACAATTGTACAGTAGTTGGAAGATTCTTCAGCCTTGCCTTTCTTTGGGATCTCAACCAAAACTGACTTTTTCCAGTCCTATAACCTTTGCTGAGTTTTCCAAATTGGTGGCATGTTGAGTACAGCACTTTAACAACATCATCTTTTAAGATTTAAAATAGCTCACCTGGAATTCTATCACCTCCACTAGCTTTGTTTGTAGGGATGTTTCCTAAGGCCCAGTTTATTTCACACTCCAGGATATCTGGTTCTAGGTAAGTGATCATACCATTGTGGTTATCTGGCTTTCCACAGTCTTAATATCTTCTGTTTCTATTAAGTACAATGCTATGAACCTCTATCCATAGTTCTTCAGGCACTCTGTCTAACAGATCTAATGCCTTGAATCTATTTGTCACCTACACTGCGTAATCATAAAGACTTTGATTTAGGTCATACCTGAATGGTCTAGTAGTTTTCCATAATTTCTTAAATATAAGTTTTAATTTTTCAATAAGGAGCTCATGGTGTAAGTCACAGTCAGTTCTAGGTCTTGTTTTTCCTGACCGTATGGAGTTTCTGCATCTATGTCTGCAAAGAATATAATCAATCTGATTTTGGTAGTGACCATGTGGTGATTATATGGTAGTGACCATATGGCATGTATAAATATCTATATATGCATATATTGCTGTCTTCATGTCTATATTTACATATTTATATTAGTAGTTATATAAATAATCCAAATTATTATGAATATTCCAGCATTCCAACAATGTGAGTAGTTAATTTTTTTCCATAAATTTATGAAGCTCTATATAGCCATTATTAAAATGCAAAGGAATATGTATTATAAATAGAAAATTATTTAAAAAATCAATTTACAAAATGCACTTTAGGATAGTATATAGAGTATAAGGTGAAGTGTATGAATAGGTTTTGTGTGTAGTTAAATTTGAAGGCCATACACCAAAAAATGTTTATATTTAGGTTTTCATTGATGGGATATTGTTTGCTTTTGATTCAGTTCTTTAGACTTGCCCACCATTCACTTTTAAATTATCAGTACAAAAATATAAAATGAAACTCCTATGCCTTCTCTGAACCCAGCTTGTGGATCTGGAAGTTCTCAGTTGATGTCTAGCGCGGAGGATTTTGAGTATGACCTTACTAGCAAGTGAAATGAGGACAATTGTACAGTAGTTGGAAGATTCTTCAGCCCTGCCTCTCTTTGGGATCCCGACCAAAACTGATTTTTTCCAGTCCTATAACCTTTGCTGAGTTTTCCAAATTGGTGGCATGTTGAGTACAGCACTTTAACAACATCATCTTTTAAGATTTAAAATAGCTCACCTGGAATTCTATCACCTCCACTAGCTTTGTTTGTAGGGATGTTTCCTAAGGCCCAGTTTATTTCACACTCCAGGATATCTGGTTCTAGGTAAGTGATCATACCATTGTGGTTATCTGGCTTTCCACAGTCTTAATATCTTCTGTTTCTATTAAGTACAATGCTATGAACCTCTATCCATAGTTCTTCAGGCACTCTGTCTAACAGATCTAATGCCTTGAATCTATTTGTCACCTACACTGCGTAATCATAAAGACTTTGATTTAGGTCATACCTGAATGGTCTAGTAGTTTTCCATAATTTCTTAAATATAAGTTTTAATTTTTCAATAAGGAGCTCATGGTGTAAGTCACAGTCAGTTCTAGGTCTTGTTTTTCCTGACCGTATGGAGTTTCTGCATCTATGTCTGCAAAGAATATAATCAATCTGATTTTGGTAGTGACCATGTGGTGATTATATGGTAGTGACCATATGGCATGTATAAATATCTATATATGCATATATTGCTGTCTTCATGTCTATATTTACATATTTATATTAGTAGTTATATAAATAATCCAAATTATTATGAATATTCCAGCATTCCAACAATGTGAGTAGTTAATTTTTTTCCATAAATTTATGAAGCTCTATATAGCCATTATTAAAATGCAAAGGAATATGTATTATAAATAGAAAATTATTTAAAAAATCAATTTACAAAATGCACTTTAGGATAGTATATAGAGTATAAGGTGAAGTGTATGAATAGGTTTTGTGTGTAGTTAAATTTGAAGGCCATACACCAAAAAATGTTTATATTTAGGTTTTCATTGATGGGATATTGTTTGCTTTTGATTCAGTTCTTTAGACTTGCCCACCATTCACTTTTAAATTATCAGTACAAAAATATAAAATGAAACAAAAAAAGTTCTTCATTAGGTATCATGCTTGATACATAGTAACTAGATGACAAATATAAAGCAGTTTTGTAATATATAGTAATATATAGTATAATAGAAAGTAATTTTATAATATGTAGTTAAATAAATGTTTTCATGATATTTGAATAGGAATATTAATATCCTAGATTAATATTAATATCCACCAATAGGTAAGAGAGCTGGAGAAATCAGCTGAAATGAGTTGAGCCTGCCAGGTTCTCTTTTCTGCTCATGGGGTCTCTAGTCTGTGTGTGATGGATTGAACAGGAAGCCATGTGAAGCTAGAGCTATGGTGGAGGTGCACATGTGATTGGAAGAGGGGTATGTAGCCAGAGAGGGAGAATGATTGAAATTCTTGGAGAGAAGCAGAGAATAAGCATGGGATGAGGGACCTCTGCCCTTGTTTTCAAGTTCCTGATTTCAGGCTTTGTAAAACCTTCCCCATGGCATACCAGTATTTTTTCAATTAATTGTCCTTTGCCATGAAACTAGTTTGAGTGAGTTCTATTTTTAGTACACTCAAGAGATTCCAGGTTAAGACAATATATAATAGTCACTGAATAATCTGTATTTTATCTATATAGGACTCACATTTGGATTCATAGTTACAGAGAAAGATTGAATTTGATGATCAGGGAACATTTTAGGAGACTCCAAGGCCAATTTCTTTTCATAAAGGGCTTATCTTAACAATATTACTAATCTTCCTTTATTCTTTATTTTTACCTCCAGTGAACAGAATATTTCTCATATGATGGCTCTCTGCATATTTATTTTTATTATTTTGTTTCCTTCGTAGGTAATCTTCAATCATTCTTTTCTGACTTTCCTATCTTGCATACCCACCGACAATAAGATATTGCTGTCTTGAATGTGTTTTCCTTCATAATTTATGATGTTTTTGATAATTCTCATCTCTCTCTTCTGCATGTAAGCATGGATTTCTGTGTGATGGGGTTCCAGGCCATGGAATTTGGAGTCACACAGGATTAACGGACTTACTAATGACATTATTTTAAGAAAATTTTCTAGCTGCTCTGAACTGTATTCCAATCTTTGACACAATGGAGTTAAAACTTGTGATGCACCAGGCTATTATTTCTATGCTTCTGTTGATAGGTTAAAATTAACTAATAATGGAAAACAGATAATTTAAAAATCACTAAATCATAGGCCAAAGGATGTTTCTTAAATATTTCCTTTCTGTAATAGATACCTATTTATTAGCTGAAATGTAGAATCACTGTTGTTTTATGATTGACACTTATATAGTCATAATATTAAATATTATAAAAGATATACTTTTTTCTGAGCTATTACCATGTGTCATGCATAGTACTAGGTAAATGTAACTAGTCTCATATTTACTTCTAAAGAAGCTAAGCTTGGGAAAGGGGAAATAATTTACTCAAAGTCACAAAACAGTGTGAAGTCAAAGTGAATATTTGAACTGGACTTATCCAGAGATGATATTATTGCTTTTTCTGTAATAAAGCATTACATCTGAGAAGAAATTCTGCTTAAAAATTTAAGAAAGGAATACCGATTGGTGTTGCTTGAACCCAATTCACTGTGGTTTTTGGTTTATTTACTTTATTCGCTGCGTATATAGGCAGAAACATGCAGAGTTCCACTTCATCAGTGCTTTTCATTGTGATTATGCTTTACATGAAAATTAGAATAGGCAAATACCTTTCAAATCATCTTTGTACTCCAAGGATGCTACTTGTCTTCTGTTTGCTCCTCTAGATCCACTGCCTACCCTGCTACACCCTGCTTTCTGCAGGGAGAGACTGACCTGTAGGTCTATACCAAAAGAATGCCTTGCCCTCAGGCTTTTTGTTGGGTTTAAATCATGAGAAAAACTGTCAGGAGATTGGCCCAGGGAGGAGAGCGTAAATGAATGTGAAGTGCCCTCTCTTTTTTTCTTATTTCTTCAGTCCTAGAATGGTAACAGCTCCTTTCTTATAGGGCTTCCCCCATGATGCTAGTGAGAAAGAATCCACCTATCAACGCAGGAGACACAAGAGACATGAACTTGATCCCTAGGAAAGGAAGATACCCTGGGCAGGAGGCGTAAGTCCCATGGAATTTGGAGTCACACAGGATTAACGGACTTACTAATGACATTATTTTAAGAAAATTTTCTAGCTGCTCTGAACTGTATTCCAATCTTTGACACAATGGAGTTAAAACTTGTGATGCACCAGGCTATTATTTCTATGCTTCTGTTGATAGGTTAAAATTAACTAATAATGGAAAACAGATAATTTAAAAATCACTAAATCATAGGCCAAAGGATGTTTCTTAAATATTTCCTTTCTGTAATAGATACCTATTTATTAGCTGAAATGTAGAATCACTGTTGTTTTATGATTGACACTTATATAGTCATAATATTAAATATTATAAAAGATATACTTTTTTCTGAGCTATTACCATGTGTCATGCATAGTACTAGGTAAATGTAACTAGTCTCATATTTACTTCTAAAGAAGCTAAGCTTGGGAAAGGGGAAATAATTTACTCAAAGTCACAAAACAGTGTGAAGTCAAAGTGAATATTTGAACTGGACTTATCCAGAGATGATATTATTGCTTTTTCTGTAATAAAGCATTACATCTGAGAAGAAATTCTGCTTAAAAATTTAAGAAAGGAATACCGATTGGTGTTGCTTGAACCCAATTCACTGTGGTTTTTGGTTTATTTACTTTATTCGCTGCGTATATAGGCAGAAACATGCAGAGTTCCACTTCATCAGTGCTTTTCATTGTGATTATGCTTTACATGAAAATTAGAATAGGCAAATACCTTTCAAATCATCTTTGTACTCCAAGGATGCTACTTGTCTTCTGTTTGCTCCTCTAGATCCACTGCCTACCCTGCTACACCCTGCTTTCTGCAGGGAGAGACTGACCTGTAGGTCTATACCAAAAGAATGCCTTGCCCTCAGGCTTTTGTTGGGTTTAAATCATGAGAAAAACTGTCAGGAGATTGGCCCAGGGAGGAGAGCGTAAATGAATGTGAAGTGCCCTCTCTTTTTTTCTTATTTCTTCAGTCCTAGAATGGTAACAGCTCCTTTCTTATAGGGCTTCCCCCATGATGCTAGTGAGAAAGAATCCACCTATCAACGCAGGAGACACAAGAGACATGAACTTGATCCCTAGGAAAGGAAGATACCCTGGGCAAGGCAATGGCAACCCACTCCAATATCCCTGCCTGGGAAGTCCCATGGAAAGAGCCTTGCAGGCTAAATCCACGGTGTCACAAAGAGTCAAACATGACTGAGTGTGCGTGTGTGCACACACACACACAAACACACACACACACACACACAGGGTTTGGTCTGGTGGAATTTGCACTGTCCCTTGAGCTTTTCTCCACCCATCCACCTTGTAAATAGTCTCTTTAGTAAAGTCTTCATGAGTTATTAAAAATATGATTTCCTTCTAACATTCTGTCATTTGCTTTATTAGGGGAACCTTCCTTATACATCTGATGTTTAGCAAAGAACTTGGCATACAAAATGTGTTATAAGAATGGATAAAGAAATAGAAGAAAACAGTGATACATACTTTATGGTTATGGAAGACAAAGCAGGCTAAGAGAACCACTGTAGGTGTCTGATCATCTCAAAATACTTTCCTGTTCAGTGAGGTCAATATACCAAATAGAAAAGCAAATTTCTATCCAAACTTTCTTTTTCTTTTATAAACAAAGCTGTCTTGGAGCCCCATGAAAGCTAAGAAGATTTGGTGCAATGGCCAAGCTCCTGCCGTCTGGAAAATGTGACAGTAATCCAAAAAGGGATTGCAGAGGGCTTGTCCAGCAGCTCTGTGGTCACTCTAGTCTGGCAAAGAATGAAAGCCCCATGATTAGGTTGGGTAGGCCCAATGAAGCCCCATCATTTTTGGGCTTTACATGAAAATTAGAATAGGCAAATACCTTTCAAATCATCTTTGTACTCCAAGGATGCTACTTGTCTTCTGTTTGCTCCTCTAGATCCACTGCCTACCCTGCTACACCCTGCTTTCTGCAGGGAGAGACTGACCTGTAGGTCTATACCAAAAGAATGCCTTGCCCTCAGGCTTTTTGTTGGGTTTAAATCATGAGAAAAACTGTCAGGAGATTGGCCCAGGGAGGAGAGCGTAAATGAATGTGAAGTGCCCTCTCTTTTTTTCTTATTTCTTCAGTCCTAGAATGGTAACAGCTCCTTTCTTATAGGGCTTCCCCCATGATGCTAGTGAGAAAGAATCCACCTATCAACGCAGGAGACACAAGAGACATGAACTTGATCCCTAGGAAAGGAAGATACCCTGGGCAAGGCAATGGCAACCCACTCCAATATCCCTGCCTGGGAAGTCCCATGGAAAGAGCCTTGCAGGCTAAATCCACGGTGTCACAAAGAGTCAAACATGACTGAGTGTGCGTGTGTGCACACACACACACAAACACACACACACACACACACAGGGTTTGGTCTGGTAGAATTTGCACTGTCCCTTGAGCTTTTCTCCACCCATCCACCTTGTAAATAGTCTCTTTAGTAAAGTCTTCATGAGTTATTAAAAATATGATTTCCTTCTAACATTCTGTCATTTGCTTTATTAGGGAACCTTCCTTATACATCTGATGTTTAGCAAAGAACTTGGCATACAAAATGTGTTATAAGAATGGATAAAGAAATAGAAGAAAACAGTGATACATACTTTATGGTTATGGAAGACAAAGCAGGCTAAGAGAACCACTGTAGGTGTCTGATCATCTCAAAATACTTTCCTGTTCAGTGAGGTCAATATACCAAATAGAAAAGCAAATTTCTATCCAAACTTTCTTTTTCTTTTATAAACAAAGCTGTCTTGGAGCCCCATGAAAGCTAAGAAGATTTGGTGCAATGGCCAAGCTCCTGCCGTCTGGAAAATGTGACAGTAATCCAAAAAGGGATTGCAGAGGGCTTGTCCAGCAGCTCTGTGGTCACTCTAGTCTGGCAAAGAATGAAAGCCCCATGATTAGGTTGAGAGCTTAGAATTGCACTCACAGCGATTTCTTTTTTCTTTTGCTTAAATTGTAAAGTGTTAGCCAAGTATACCAGGGTATCTTAAATTTAATTTAAAAGCTAAGACTCATCACTGATCAAGTGATTCCTCTTTCCTCTCATGGAACAATTATATTTAGTTGATTGAGGCCATCCAAACTATCAACATGTGATTTATTTATCTCCCAGATATGTTATTCAATTGTGAGTGATTAATTTCATTTCACTGTAGATACAATGATCCCTTCTGGTGGCTTAGAAAAGGAAGACTTGGTAATTATTACTTCTAAGCATTCTGAAATTGTGTGAGGACTTGTGTTCACAAAAACAACTGCTATTTTTACAAGAAGGAATCAACTATTCCATAAACCATTTACTAAAGCCATGGTCATATTAGATCTTTCAGCACCAGCATGTGCAGCTATTGCATCAGGTATTTTGAATGTAAAAGATATTTGATAAATTGCAATTGTGTTGCAAATGTTAAAGCAAGGTATTACAGGGTACACACTACATGTTCGCTCTCTAGGTCTTTTTTTTTTTTAAGTTTTACTTCTTTTTCTTTTGCCTGTAATTAATTATTCATTTATTTTAACCCATCTTTTTTATTCTTTGGCATGTGTGGGCCTCCCATTACAGTGGCCTCTCTCACTACAGAGCACTGGCTCTGGGCATATGCACTCCAGAGCACTGGCTCCTAATTTGACACACTGGCCCAGCCACTCCACAGCATGTAGGATCTTCCCAGGCCAGAGATCGAACCCATGTCCCTTGCACTACAAGGTGGACTCTTTACCCACTGGATCACCAGGGGAGCCCCCTCTCTAGGTCTTTAACAGGGAATATGTCATTATTCCACCTTATAAGTGAGGAGACTGAAACTCAAATAAAATGAGAACACTTACTTAAAGTTGTACATTGAGGGAAATCTTGGAATGAGAATCCTGGTCGCTTTACTTCTCTTCATACATAAACTTAGCCAAAAAAAAAAAAAAAAAAAAAAAAACAAACCAAAAAGCGAAAAAACAAAACAGCCTTCATCTTCCCCTACCTCTACCTGATTTCACAGAGGTACACATAGCAACACAGCAGGTTAGACTGGTGGTGAATTAGTGATAAAGAACCCACCTGCCAATGCAGGAAATGGGATTAAATTGCTGGGTTAGGAAGATCCTCCAGAGAAGGAAATGGAAAGCCACTCCAGTGTTGTTGGAAAATTCCATGGGTAGAGGAGCTGGGCGGGCTACAGTCCATGAGGTTACTAAAGAATCAGACAAGACTTAGCAACCAAACAACAATAACAACTTGATGAACTGTTAGATTGGCTAAGGACGCAGGATGAGGGACAAAGGAGCATCACCTGTCTTTTTTTCTGTTTCCCTCCTTCTTTCCTCTAAGTCCCTAAGTCATAGGCCAAAGGATTTACTGCTGTTGTTCAGTCGCTCATCTGTGACCAACTCTTTGTGACCCATAGACTGCAGCATGCCAGGGTTCCCTGTCCCTTGTCATATCCCACAGCTCAAACTCACATCCACTGAGTCGGTCCTTGCTCCGACTGAATTGAGTCATCTCATCCTCTTTCGTCCCCTTCTCCTTCTACCTTCTATTTTCTTTTTTCAGCATCAGGATCTTTTCCAATGAGCTATCTCTCTGCATCAGGTGACCAAAATATTGGAACTTCAGCTTCAGCATCAGTCTTTCCAATGAATATTTAGGGTTGATTTCCTTTAGGATTGACTGGTTTGATCTCCTTGCAGTCCAAGGGACTCTCAAGAGTCTTTTCTAACATCACACTTTGAAAACATCATTTGTTAGGCACTCACCCTTCTTTATGGTCTACCTCTCATATCCATACATGACTACTGGAAAAAACAGCTTTGACTATAAGAGCCTTTGTTAACAAAGTGATGTCTCTGCTTTTTATGCACTGTCTAGGACTGCATTCATCGTCCACAGTGATTTTAGAGCCCAAGAAAATAAAGTCTGTCACTATTTCCATTTTTCCCTCTTTGCCATGAAATGATGAGACTGGATGCTGTGATCTTATTTTTTTGAATGCTGAATTTTAAGACAGCTTTTTCACTCCCCTCTTTCACCTTCATCAAGAGGCTCTTTAGTTCCTCTTTGCTGTCTAGAACTAAGGTAATGTCATGTGCATATCTGAGGGTATTGATATTTTGCCTGACAATCCTGATTCTAGTTTGAGCTTCATCTAGCTCAGCACTTCCCATGATATTCTCTGCATATAAGTTAAATAATCAAGGTGACTATATATACCCTCAAAGTACTTCTTTCTCGACTTGGAAAATGCTCATTGCTCCGCATCTGGTTTTAACTGTTGCTTCTTGACCTGCGTAAAGGTTTCTCAGGAGGCAGGTAAGGTGGTCTGGTATTCCATCTCTTCAAGAATTTTCCACTGTTTGTTGTGACCCACACAATCAAAGGCTTTCGTATAGTCAAAAAAGAAGTAGATGTTTTTCTGGAATCCCTTTGATTTTTCTGTGATCCAGTGGATGTGGGCAATTTGATCTCTGGTTCCTCTGCCTTTTCTAAATCCAGCTTGTACATCTGAAAGTTCTCGATTCACATCCTGTTGAAGCCTCACTTCAAGGATTTTGAACATTATCCTGAGTCGGTCCTTGCTCCGACTGAATGAGTCATCTCATCCTCTTCGTCCCCTTCTCCTTCTACCTTCTATTTTCTTTTTTCAGCATCAGGATCTTTTCCAATGAGCTATCTCTCTGCATCAGGTGACCAAAATATTGGAACTTCAGCTTCAGCATCAGTCTTTCCAATGAATATTTAGGGTTGATTTCCTTTAGGATTGACTGGTTTGATCTCCTTGCAGTCCAAGGGACTCTCAAGAGTCTTTTCTAACATCACACTTTGAAAACATCATTTGTTAGGCACTCACCCTTCTTTATGGTCTACCTCTCATATCCATACATGACTACTGGAAAAAACAGCTTTGACTATAAGAGCCTTTGTTAACAAAGTGATGTCTCTGCTTTTTATGCACTGTCTAGGACTGCATTCATCGTCCACAGTGATTTTAGAGCCCAAGAAAATAAAGTCTGTCACTATTTCCATTTTTCCCTCTTTGCCATGAAATGATGAGACTGGATGCTGTGATCTTATTTTTTTGAATGCTGAATTTTAAGACAGCTTTTTCACTCCCCTCTTTCACCTTCATCAAGAGGCTCTTTAGTTCCTCTTTGCTGTCTAGAACTAAGGTAATGTCATGTGCATATCTGAGGGTATTGATATTTTGCCTGACAATCCTGATTCTAGTTTGAGCTTCATCTAGCTCAGCACTTCCCATGATATTCTCTGCATATAAGTTAAATAATCAAGGTGACTATATATACCCTCAAAGTACTTCTTTCTCGACTTGGAAAATGCTCATTGCTCCGCATCTGGTTTTAACTGTTGCTTCTTGACCTGCGTAAAGGTTTCTCAGGAGGCAGGTAAGGTGGTCTGGTATTCCATCTCTTCAAGAATTTTCCACTGTTTGTTGTGACCCACACAATCAAAGGCTTTCGTATAGTCAAAAAAGAAGTAGATGTTTTTCTGGAATCCCTTTGATTTTTCTGTGATCCAGTGGATGTGGGCAATTTGATCTCTGGTTCCTCTGCCTTTTCTAAATCCAGCTTGTACATCTGAAAGTTCTCGATTCACATCCTGTTGAAGCCTCACTTCAAGGATTTTGAACATTATCCTGCTAACATGTGAAATGAAAGCATTTTTGTGGTAGTTTGAACATTCTTTAGCATTATCCTTCTTTGGAAATGGAATGAAAACTGACCTTTTTCAGTCCTGTGGCCACTGCTGAGTTTTCCAAATTTACTGGCACATTGAATATAGCACTTCATTATCATCATCTTTTAGGACTGAAATAGCTCAGCTGGAATTCCATCACACCCACTAGCTTTGTTTGTAGTGATGCTTCCTGAGACCCACTTGACTTCACATTCTAGGATGCCTGGCTTTAGGTAAGGGATCACACCATCATAGCTATATAGATCATTAGATCTTTTTTGTAAAGTTCTTCTGTGTGTTCTTGCCACCTCTTCTTAATACCTTTTGCTTCTGTTAGACCCATACTGTTTCTGTCCTTTATTGTGCCCAACTTTGCATGAAATATTCCCATGGTATCTTGAAGAAATCTCTAGTCTTTCCCATTCTATTGTTTTCTTCTATTTCTTTGCATTATTATCTCTCCTTGGTATTCTTTGAAACTATGCATTCAGATGAGCATTTATTTCCTTTGTCCTTTGCCTGTCACTTCTCTTTTTCCCCCAGCTATTTGTAAGTCCTCTTCAGGCAACCATTTTGCCTTTTTGCATTTCTTTTTCTTGGAGATGGTTTTGATCACTGCCGCCTGCACAGTGTTACAAATCTTCACTCATAGTTCTTCAGGTACTCTGTCAATCAGATCTAATCACTTGAATCTATTTGTCTCTTCCCCTGAATAATCATAAGGGTTTTGTTTTGCATACATGACTGAGTACTATACAGTTACACAAAGCATGGAAAAGATGCTTGAACTGATATGGAAAAAAAGAGTAAATAGAATCACATATGACATGCTACATTGCATAAGAAAGAAGTAAAAAAGAAGAAATGTAAATGTTGTTTTTTTTTTTTTTTAACACATTTACAAATAGAAACAAGGTAGAAAAAGCCAAAAACAGTGGGGTTGTTTATCTCTAAGGGATATGATGGGGAGAAATTGAGTTGAAAGGAATATAGGAAGAAAAACATTTCTCTGAGTATACCTTTTTGTATTGTTTTAATCTATGAAAGTATGTTAATGTTCTACATTTTCAAAAATAAAATTACTGGTTGCAGGGAAAAAACTGAAGAGAAAAGAAGGATTAACTTAAAGTAACATTTTCACAGTATTGGACTGTGAATCCTCAGTCACAGGGAATGTGAGGAAGAGGAAAAAATGCTAACAAACACCAAATTATTTTTAGTTGATTTGGGGTTTTCTTTCTTTCTTTCTTTCTTTTTTCAGTTAGTAATATGGATAAAGTCATTCTGAAATCATTTTCCATGTATTATGGGATTGAGCTAATGAAGAAGCATATTGATATTAAAGCAATATAGGATTTTCATTGTGATTTGAAGTATAATGTAAATGCAAAATGATATATGACAAAAAATCCTTTAGAGACTAGAATTTGAGGTATCATAGTGAATTTATGATTTCTAACATATAGGTTATATGTGTATATGGGCATGTGCCTCCATGTGTATACTGTGCTTTTATACATGTATCTGTATTTATATTTCTCTGTATAGTATTTGCATGCATGTTTTCATGGATATTTGCATGCATATATTTCCTAGCACCATCTGTAGACAGGGCCGAATATCAAACATATTCCCAAAATAAATAAACTTGGTTCCCAAATGTTGATGTCTAAGGCCATTTCTCACTAACATGAAACAGAGATTCTCAATGAATGGATTGATTTCAGGACTAGGCAAGAAAGGTTCAGGATGAGCCTGAAAAAAATATTATTATGCTATTAATAGGAAGCCAGGAACACTTTACAAAAAGATGAAAACATGCCACAAGAACAGAGAAAATACCATGACAGGGCTTCTATTAGACAAATCTGAAACACTTTGAACATAACAATTTGAAAATAAGTACAAGAAAAGCATAAACTATAGACCATTGAAAAATAGAAGTTTTGTATTAATATGACCATTTCCAGTAATAAGTAGGTCATACTAGTTAATCCGTGAGAGAAAGAGAGGGCTGTTGCTTACAGGAAAATGTCAATGGCTTGTTGTTTAATGTGAAAGATGTGCATGATTTGGAAAGTTAATATTTCATATCATTATAGTAAAGACTGGATTAGAAAGGGATCATGAAAAAATGCTAATCTAGGGAGAAATTTTGGTGAGGTACCAGACCTCTGAACAGTCTGTCTATCTCACGCCCTCCCCACACATACACAAAACCCTGGAGAGGTCTAATGCATGTAGATGATATTTGAGTGATTGCCATTATGGTATAACTATTATTATAATTAGTGATAACAATTAATTTTATTAATTATGATAATTATTAGTTGATATTAATTATTATTATATTAATGATATCTCTTTGTCTCTTGTAGCCTAGACCTTGGCCTATACTAGGTCCTCCAGAATCTTCTCTAACTTTTCTAGCAGCTGCTTGCTCCTATTCTCTATCAGCAGCTCCCTACAGGACTTGAGTTTGAACCAGAGGGCTTATAACAGCTACCATTACAGCTATGAGTGCTGAGAATTCAGAAAACTGAGTCTAGCCACATTATCTGTCAGTGAAACTCACAGAGCAAATGCATCTGAAAGGGAAAAAAAAAAACATTGTTTGATTTGTGTACCAAGAGGTAGGACATAATATGAAAACATCCTGGCCTTGTTTCTAATGACTCCAAAGTGGCCCTTCCCCACACAGTCAGTGCCAGATAAACCAATCCTTCAACTCTGACTCGCTCTTGACACTGCCTATAATCTGTGAACTACGAACGCAAAGAAATCTTATGTGCACTCTTCTCTCCCATCTGTGTGTGGCTGTCAGACAAGCAGTTAACAGTGCTCAGTAACAGAAGTTAATTGGAAAGAGCTGAAGGTCTCCAGCTCCTCTGGCAATTATTGAAGCCACTCTCCTGGCATGAAAGAGAGCCTCTTATCTCCACCCTGTTTGATAAAGAGACTCTTTTTCCTCCTTGTGTAGTCACAGAAGCAAAACATAGCCAAACAAAACTCTGCACTTTCTGTTGGTTTGATAAATCTCAGAATTACTTTAAGGTTGTGTACACTAAGCTTTAAGGTCAATTCAGTTTCTTTCAAATACATTTAGAAACCTTTGTGAAGATGTGTCCAATTCACCACTTTACCCCCAATGCACAGTCCTGTACCTGACACTTAATAAGTGCTAGGAATTGTCATTATGCATATTATTATTTTTATTATTAGCATTCATCTAGTTTCTGCTATGTATGAGTCTCTGAAATGAGCATTTGTGTTGCTGACTCATTGGAAAATACCTTGACACTGGGGAAGATTGAAGACAAGAGGAGGGGGCAGCAAAGAATGAGATGGGTTGCATAGCATCACTGGCTCAATAGACATGAATTTGAGCAAACCCCAGGAGATAGCAGAAGACAGAGGAGCCTGGTGTGCTACAGTCCATGAGATAGCCAAGAATTGGACAGGACTTGGTGACTGAACAACAACAGACTTATGAAGCAAGCTATGCATTTGAGATACAGAAATGAGTATCGTATGATGACTCCTTCCTTCAGGGAATTTATAGCCTTGTCAGGGAGACAGGTATTTGCATGTGAAAAGCAAATATAACCAGGGCAGTTTTAGATGAGAGAAATTCTTAGTATCAAATTACTATGTGGGCACTAAGGATGGAGTAGTCAACTCTCCCAGTTAGGAAGCAGATTAATTGCATTAACAGAGGATACAGATAGGAAGTGTTCTTTTCAGTGGATTTTATTTTTAACTGAAGTATAATTGATTTATAATGTTTGTTAATTTCTGTTTTATAGCAAAGTGATTCAGTTTCTGTGTGTATATCCATTCCTTTTCATATTATTTTCCATTATGGTTTATCACAGTATATTGAACATTGTTCTCTGTGGTATATAGCAGGACTTTGTTGTTTATCCATCTCATATAATAACATATCTGCCAACCTCAATCTAATCCCCCGCTCTATCCCTTCTCTACCTCCTTTTCCCTTGGTAGCCATAAGTCTGTTCTCTTTGTCTATAAGTTCCAGTAGACTTTGAAGAGTGATCAAGTGTTTTCTAGGCAGTAGGCAGGCAAAAGATTAATCTACAGAGAGAAGACAGCATGTGTAAAACCACAGAGTGATGCATGTGATGGAAGATTAAAATATGTATTTGCTGCCACATGGTTACATGCTACATTATGCAACGGAAGGACATCATTAATGAGCTATGTGACAGAGTCAGCTGTTTTCAGAAAGATGAGATGGTGTGGAAGGGAGACTGCAAATATTCCATTCCACTTCTGAGGATGGAGTAGGATGTGGCTACCTCGGCTTATAAACAGAGCTGCTTTATTTCTGCTTTATTTATAGTTTATGTTAATGTTCATGATACTGTGAGACATATATCTTATGACTGTTGTTGTTGTTCAGTCGCTAGGTTGTGTCTGACTCTTTGCATCCCCTGTACTGCCAGGCTTCCCTATCCTTAAATATCTCCCAGAGTTTGCTCAAATTCTGGTCATGCTGTCTATCTCATCCTCTGCCTCCGTCTCTGTCCTTTTCTCCTTTTGCCTTCAACCTTTCCTAGCATCAGAGTCTTTTCCAGTGAGTCAACTCTTCACATCAGGTGGCTTCAGCCAGCATCCCTCCTTCCATTGAGTATTCAGGGTTGATTTCCTTTAGGATTGCATGGTTTGATCTCCTTGCTGTCTAAGGGACTCTCAAGAGTCTTATCTCTATTTTCCTGAGGATAGAACTAAGATACAGATTAAATATGTATTTTGCCAAAGTCCCCACAACTATCAATGAATGGAGACGAGATTTAGGTCCATGCCTTTCTGAGCTTAAAAACCATAATTGTAGTCTACTTAATTGTGAGGTATGTTATGCCTGATTTCTTAATTTACCCTTATTTGTTAAGTGAGATATATATACCCTAGTATTTACAGTATGGATGCTGGTAAATGGGGAAAGAACACATAGGTAAAAGTGGTGTGATTAGATATTACAGGAGCCTAGAAGTAATTTAAAAATGAGTATTCTAATATTCACTATTGTAGTTAATAAAATCTCATAAAATACAATGTCAGGAGCCACATTCTGCCTCTGTTGTTAATTCCTCTAAATGGTTAGTATTGCATACAGTTGTTGTGGTTTCAGTGTCAGAACAAGCTGAGGGCAAAGCTCCTATGAGTGTGAGACTCCCATGAGTCTCTTATAATAAAGACCGCTTATAAAAGAAACCCCTCACAGGTCCTGAGGGTGAAGCTCCCATGAATGGGATTGTTGTTGTTTACTAAACGATCTTAAGAATGAGAAGCTTATAGGAAGTTCTATAACCTAAATAAACTGTAGATCAAGGTTGAGCATTTGTTGCATGTTTGATCATCTTGTTCTCAAAATGTTAGGAGCATTACAAGATATGGAACAAGTTTTATGAGACAAGTTAGTCTTTGTGTGTTTTTTTTTAAATTTTTCCTATCCTGTACCTATAGATACCACAGCTAGTTAGTGCCGACAAATTATAAATCAGGGCTAGTTGGAGAGTGGTGTCTGTCAGCCTTGTGGTATAAAATGATGATATTAAGAATTCAGATTGCATAGTGGAAAGAAAAACAGGGTTAATATCTCTGCTTTACCACCTAGTATCTTAATGACTCCTCTGTGTGTCTCATTTTCCATGGGATGTAAGATCAGAAAGCCACAGACTCAAGTCTTGCATTTGTTCCTTACTAGCTTCTGATCTTGGGTGTTAGTCACTCATTCGTGTCCAAATTCTTTGTGACCCCATGGACTGTAGCCCACCAGGCTCCTCTGTTTATGGAATTCTCCAGGCAAAAATACTGGAGTGGGTTGCCATTCCCTTCTCCAGGGGATCTTCCCACCATAATTGTAGTCGTCCACTTAATTGGAGACGAGATTTAGGTCCATGCCTTTCTGAGCTTAAAAACCATAATTGTAGTCTACTTAATTGTGAGGTATGTTATGCCTGATTTCTTAATTTACCCTTATTTGTTAAGTGAGATATATATACCCTAGTATTTACAGTATGGATGCTGGTAAATGGGGAAAGAACACATAGGTAAAAGTGGTGTGATTAGATATTACAGGAGCCTAGAAGTAATTTAAAAATGAGTATTCTAATATTCACTATTGTAGTTAATAAAATCTCATAAAATACAATGTCAGGAGCCACATTCTGCCTCTGTTGTTAATTCCTCTAAATGGTTAGTATTGCATACAGTTGTTGTGGTTTCAGTGTCAGAACAAGCTGAGGGCAAAGCTCCTATGAGTGTGAGACTCCCATGAGTCTCTTATAATAAAGACCGCTTATAAAAGAAACCCCTCACAGGTCCTGAGGGTGAAGCTCCCATGAATGGGATTGTTGTTGTTTACTAAACGATCTTAAGAATGAGAAGCTTATAGGAAGTTCTATAACCTAAATAAACTGTAGATCAAGGTTGAGCATTTGTTGCATGTTTGATCATCTTGTTCTCAAAATGTTAGGAGCATTACAAGATATGGAACAAGTTTTATGAGACAAGTTAGTCTTTGTGTGTTTTTTTTTAAATTTTTCCTATCCTGTACCTATAGATACCACAGCTAGTTAGTGCCGACAAATTATAAATCAGGGCTAGTTGGAGAGTGGTGTCTGTCAGCCTTGTGGTATAAAATGATGATATTAAGAATTCAGATTGCATAGTGGAAAGAAAAACAGGGTTAATATCTCTGCTTTACCACCTAGTATCTTAATGACTCCTCTGTGTGTCTCATTTTCCATGGGATGTAAGATCAGAAAGCCACAGACTCAAGTCTTGCATTTGTTCCTTACTAGCTTCTGATCTTGGGTGTTAGTCACTCATTCGTGTCCAAATTCTTTGTGACCCCATGGACTGTAGCCCACCAGGCTCCTCTGTTTATGGAATTCTCCAGGCAAAAATACTGGAGTGGGTTGCCATTCCCTTCTCCAGGGGATCTTCCCAACCCAGGGATCAAACCTGGGTCTCCTGCATTGCAGGCAGATTGTTGACTGCCTGAGCAATCAGAGAAGCCCTATTATGTATCTGTCAGTTATAGCTTTCATAAACAACCAAACCAAAAATTAGTGTGAATATTTGCTTCATGGGGTTGTGAAGATTAAGCTAGGATGATCTATGTAAGCATTTGAATGTGTGCATTGAGCATAACAGGCAGTTCATAAATATTAGCTTTACCAATCACGCACAGTGCATTTTTTCTGTCACTTGTATTTTGCTCACTCTGTATCAGGCACTGTTCTAGTGCCTCAATGCAAGATTTATATAATTTAAAATCAAACATGATGAGGATTAAATTAAATAGTGCATACAGAATGAAGAACAAGGACATAGCGTTTAGTGGATATTAAGTTTTAGAACATGTGATACAGTGATATAGGAATAAGCCAAATACCCACAAACATAATTTGGTTTAACAGTGAGGATAGACTGTTTTTCTTAATTCGGTTTTTAATGTGTTTATTGTCTTCAACAGTCTTTATGCATCACCAGTTCTGTGCCTGGTAGAACTGTCCCATACCCCAAGGGAAAAAGCCAAGGTTAATAAGGCTGGGTTTCTTCCCTTTAGATTGTATTTTTCTAAGATCCAAATGTCTGTAGGTCAATTTCAGGGTCTGCAAATTCCCTGAAAACTAGGCACAAATGGATATCTTTATTTTTCAGGCATAGCATCTGTCACTTTTATCTGTCTCTTGAGAGTACTCATAGGAGATCTCAATACAGAGAAAAGGATGGAATCTCTTGATTCTTGATTCTTGCTTTGGCAGCACTCCTTATCTTCAGCTGGTTAGACACTGAACATGATTGTAACTGGGTTTAAATTCCAGATGCTTTCCCTGATTGCTCTGTGACTTGACTTGAATCTCAATCCATACATGACTAAAACTCAGATAGTTATACCCACCTTTTAGGCTTATCTCAATAATGCATGCTAATAAGCAGTATATGGTACTTTTTTGGTATTCAGAATTACTGGTTCCTCTCAAACTGGCTGCCTCAGAGACCAACAGGATCCTTCCTCATTATAAAGCTCTATCAAAGATTATTGATTTATTGACTCTGATCAAAATCCTGTGCTTCAGAGACAAGTCCAAATATAAGTGATATAAAGGGTCAAAACATGAACACAGTTAGTGATCTTCAAAGCACATATCATAACCTTAATGAACCAATTCACATCTCGGATTTGTGGTGACATCCTGCTTCATGGGGTTGTGAAGATTAAGCTAGGATGATCTATGTAAGCATTTGAATGTGTGCATTGAGCATAACAGGCAGTTCATAAATATTAGCTTTACCAATCACGCACAGTGCATTTTTTCTGTCACTTGTATTTTGCTCACTCTGTATCAGGCACTGTTCTAGTGCCTCAATGCAAGATTTATATAATTTAAAATCAAACATGATGAGGATTAAATTAAATAGTGCATACAGAATGAAGAACAAGGACATAGCGTTTAGTGGATATTAAGTTTTAGAACATGTGATACAGTGATATAGGAATAAGCCAAATACCCACAAACATAATTTGGTTTAACAGTGAGGATAGACTGTTTTTCTTAATTCGGTTTTTAATGTGTTTATTGTCTTCAACAGTCTTTATGCATCACCAGTTCTGTGCCTGGTAGAACTGTCCCATACCCCAAGGGAAAAAGCCAAGGTTAATAAGGCTGGGTTTCTTCCCTTTAGATTGTATTTTTCTAAGATCCAAATGTCTGTAGGTCAATTTCAGGGTCTGCAAATTCCCTGAAAACTAGGCACAAATGGATATCTTTATTTTTCAGGCATAGCATCTGTCACTTTTATCTGTCTCTTGAGAGTACTCATAGGAGATCTCAATACAGAGAAAAGGATGGAATCTCTTGATTCTTGATTCTTGCTTTGGCAGCACTCCTTATCTTCAGCTGGTTAGACACTGAACATGATTGTAACTGGGTTTAAATTCCAGATGCTTTCCCTGATTGCTCTGTGACTTGACTTGAATCTCAATCCATACATGACTAAAACTCAGATAGTTATACCCACCTTTTAGGCTTATCTCAATAATGCATGCTAATAAGCAGTATATGGTACTTTTTTGGTATTCAGAATTACTGGTTCCTCTCAAACTGGCTGCCTCAGAGACCAACAGGATCCTTCCTCATTATAAAGCTCTATCAAAGATTATTGATTTATTGACTCTGATCAAAATCCTGTGCTTCAGAGACAAGTCCAAATATAAGTGATATAAAGGGTCAAAACATGAACACAGTTAGTGATCTTCAAAGCACATATCATAACCTTAATGAACCAATTCACACATCTCGGATTTGTGGTGACATCCTGCCACTTTAGACACAATCTCTGTCACAATTTAATTGTGTGACATTGTGGTTCAGATATCCCCAGGCATTACAGAATCTATCTTTCCATGTGCATGAGGGTGTTAGATGGAACACAAGTGTGCATTTGTTCCTCAGATACTTCTCCTAAAAAGAGGAGCATGTGAACCTTCCAGTTACACCACAGTACAAACTAATAATACGTGGTAAGAAGAACAGAGTCTGCTGAGAGCCGTAGAATTGTATACACATGCTGATAAATAAAGAAAGTTGGTAGTGAGGGTGGAAGAGCATTTTACAGGATAACTGAGTGTCACTGTAAGAAAATCAAGTAATCATTTGGGGAAATATTGAGTCATTATTGCACTATAGCAAAATACGTGTTGTTGTTGTTGTTCAGTCACTCAGTCATATCTCCTTGTGACCCCGTGGACTGCAGCATGCCAGGCTTCCCTGTCCTTCACTATATCCTGAAATTTGCTCAAATTCATGTCCATTGAATCAACGATGCCATCCAATCATCTCATCCTCTGTTACCTTCTTTCCCCTCTGCCCTCAATCTTAAGCCACCGTCATATCAGGTGGCCAAATATTGGAGCTTCAGCATCAGTTCCTGCAGTGAATATTCAGTGTTGACTTCCTTCAGGATTGACTGATTTGATCTCCTTGCTGTCCAAGGGACTCTCAAAAGTCTTTTCAAGTACCACAGTTTGAAAGCATCTTGTTACAATATTGTAATTAATATTATAGATTATTCTGGTCATGGTGGACACACTGTATTCTTTCAGTGAAAATATGTACATCTTCCACTCAAACCATAGGGCCAGTGTCATGAAAACCTACAGAATGAGCTCAGTGTATGAATCTGATATGGTCAGTGAACCTGACTGGTTCCTCTCAAACTGGCTGCCTCAGAGACCAACAGGATCCTTCCTCATTATAAAGCTCTATCAAAGATTATTGATTTATTGACTCTGATCAAAATCCTTTGCTTCAGAGACAAGTCCAAATATAAGTGATATAAAGGGTCAAAACATGAACACAGTTAGTGATCTTCAAAGCACATATCATAACCTTAATGAACCAATTCACACATCTCGGATTTGTGGTGACATCCTGCCACTTTAGACACAATCTCTGTCACAATTTAATTGTGTGACATTGTGGTTCAGATATCCCCAGGCATTACAGAATCTATCTTTCCATGTGCATGAGGGTGTTAGATGGAACACAAGTGTGCATTTGTTCCTCAGATACTTCTCCTAAAAAGAGGAGCATGTGAACCTTCCAGTTACACCACAGTACAAACTAATAATACGTGGTAAGAAGAACAGAGTCTGCTGAGAGCCGTAGAATTGTATACACATGCTGATAAATAAAGAAAGTTGGTAGTGAGGGTGGAAGAGCATTTTACAGGATAACTGAGTGTCACTGTAAGAAAATCAAGTAATCATTTGGGGAAATATTGAGTCATTATTGCACTATAGCAAAATACGTGTTGTTGTTGTTGTTCAGTCACTCAGTCATATCTCCTTGTGACCCCGTGGACTGCAGCATGCCAGGCTTCCCTGTCCTTCACTATATCCTGAAATTTGCTCAAATTCATGTCCATTGAATCAACGATGCCATCCAATCATCTCATCCTCTGTTACCTTCTTTCCCCTCTGCCCTCAATCTTAAGCCACCGTCATATCAGGTGGCCAAATATTGGAGCTTCAGCATCAGTTCCTGCAGTGAATATTCAGTGTTGACTTCCTTCAGGATTGACTGATTTGATCTCCTTGCTGTCCAAGGGACTCTCAAAAGTCTTTTCAAGTACCACAGTTTGAAAGCATCTTGTTACAATATTGTAATTAATATTATAGATTATTCTGGTCATGGTGGACACACTGTATTCTTTCAGTGAAAATATGTACATCTTCCACTCAAACCATAGGGCCAGTGTCATGAAAACCTACAGAATGAGCTCAGTGTATGAATCTGATATGGTCAGTGAAGACTGCTTGACTGCAGAGTTGAGTTCTCCACATGATCAAAATCTAGTCTCTCAATGACAGAACCTGGTGGGTCAGAGGTAAAGAATTTGCCTGCCAATGCAGCAGACAGTTTGACTCCAGGATTGGGAAGATCCCCTGGAGAAGGGAATAGCTACCTATTTTAGTATTCTTGCCTGAACAATACCATGGACCGAGGAGCTTGTTGGTTTACAGTCCATGGAGTTCCAAAGAGTTGGACACAACTGAGTGAAACACTTTCAGTTTTTCACTTACCCAAAATTAGTCTTACTTTAAATCAGTGAGATTTCTACATAGAATATGAGTCATTCTAAAGGACTGAGCAAATACTAGAAGATTACCTTCTAATAATACATAATATATTACCTGCTATAATACACACACACACACACGCACACATTATATATATATATAATATATATGCATGTGCTTTAGTGTTTTCTTGGTAGCTGAGACAGGTGGCTCCACCTCTGCAGTGTGGGAGTTTGTAGGTATAATTTGCTTTACTATCCACTCTCTTAATGCATGTTGCAGATTAGATCATATTCCGTCTCTCTGACCACAGGAAGATTATAAATTATTTGAATTTAAGAGGTTGAGAGAGAAAGAAAACACACAACTCTTTTTGTATGATTGTGTTATTCTAATAAAACAAACACTTCCTATTTTCCATGAACTTTATTGTGCATTAATTATGTATTTAAAATATATGTCATGTCCCAACCTAATGTGGCATATTGCTATATTATAATTAATAAGACAAATTTCTAAAAATAAGGACTATGACATATACAAAGCATAAAAGCAAAATTAAATAAGTTTTATTTAATTCTTTTTCCTTTTTTTTAAATACTGAGGAATAAGTCTGATCAATATAAATCTCAACCATTCATTCGTTTACTGAAGAGGTACCCATTTTCCTCAATCTATGATTGTTCATCTGTTTTAAATGTTACTAAATGATAATAATTTAATTCACCTTTCAGGTTTCAAAATAATTTATCTTTGCTTGTATTGTTTCAAGGTTTAGATGCTTGCTCTTTTATCAAAATTGTGCTTGCACATTAAAATTTAATGATAGAGGGCTTCCCCTGGTGTTCCAGTGGGTAAGGACACCGCCTTGCAGTTCGATCCCTGGCCTGGGAAGATCCCACGTGCCGCAGAGCGGCTGGACCAATGTGTCCAATTACCGAGCCAGAGCTCTGGAGTGCATGCGCCCAGAGCCGGCGCTCTGCAACGACAGATGCCACCGCGATGGGAGGCCCACAGGAGCAAAAGAACAAAGACGGATGAAAATAGAGAAATGAAAGACCAATAGAAGTGGCCCGCCTGTTCCCCTCCCTCCCCACCTCACCCCCCACCAAAATAAATAAATAAATAAATCTTAAAAAAAAAAATAATGATAGAATCATTGCCTATGAGTCTTCACATTTCATTCTAGCTGTTCTAGAATATAATACATACACATATTTCTAAAGATTTATAATATAATTCAATTACAGAAACTAAATACAGAATGTATTGTCCCCTGACCATTTATTCTACTACAAGCCTGGGACACAGGCTTTTTAATTTTATATTTAGTTTTCCACAGTATGGATAAAAAATGCACTAAAAGCCACCACTTTCTCAAAAACATCATGGTCATAGCTAGTTAAATATTTAATGCCAGCAAGCACAAGATAGGGCATGCAGTGGTAACATCACTGTGATGAGTTTAGATCCCTTGGGTCCCCAGTGTGCTCCGTATTTATACAGTGAAAGAGGGAAAATTTCTTCAAGATGCAAGTTTAAATAGAGATCTGTCCTGCCACATCTGCTGACAAGGTTAATTATACACCTTTGAACCTGATGTGTCTTCTTAATATCTTGCATCACTTCACTGGGCTGCAGTTAAGCTGACTTACTAGATGTAGCTTTGTATAATTCTTATGTCTAGAGGAAGACGTTGGAGTATATTTTGCATTGACAATTTAAAAGTTTTCATTAGCAATTTTCCATTAATCCTTGAATTTGTCCATTAAAATCAGGATAATCCTTTAGCAATAGCAAATTTCTGAAAGAACACAAAAGCCCTCTTGATAAGAAAGTGCAGCCATTTTCTCTATGGTATATATCTTCCAATGCAAGGACAAGACGGTAAAGGCAGTAAAAATTATTACAAAGTATTTTGCCTTTTGAATCACATAGTCTTCCAAAAAAAGGAAAGGAAAGATCCATGGTATAGCAGAGCCAGACACAACCGAAGTGACTTATTACACACATATGCTTGCAAGGGATAATGATAGAGAGGCAAACTAGTGGATTAGAATGAAAGCATGAAGGATGGATATTGTATTTGTTTTATTTATTTATTATATCTATTTAGGGTGGGGATGGAATAAGGCTGGGCAATAAACAGCCTCGTTGTTATCTTCATGAAGATTGTTTTTTAATCATCATGACAACCACTAGTATCATCATCAATTATGTTTCCAGAAAAGTAAGAAAATAGATTATTACATTGAATGAGTTGAACAATGGAATAAAGCAAAATTTGGTTGTGATTGTATAATTTTTGTTTATCAGGTTATTTCTTAATTTTCATTAATACACAGTTCATGTAACATAAAATGCACCATTTGATAGAGTACAATGCATTGGTTTGCATCCTCTCTTCCACCCCGTCCCTTAACAATCTTATTCATGGTTTTCTTATTATTTGGCCAAATCTTGAAAGTTTGTAGACCTGATTCTTAGTTAATCAATCCTTCCTAATCTGAGTGTGCTAGTTACTTACTGTTGCTGCAACAAATTACAATAAATTTAGTGATTTAAAACAATGAAACATTTAATGCCAGCAAGCACAAGATAGGGCATGCAGTGGTAACATCACTGTGATGAGTTTAGATCCCTTGGGTCCCCAGTGTGCTCCGTATTTATACAGTGAAAGAGGAAAATTTCTTCAAGATGCAAGTTTAAATAGAGATCTGTCCTGCCACATCTGCTGACAAGGTTAATTATACACCTTTGAACCTGATGTGTCTTCTTAATATCTTGCATCACTTCACTGGGCTGCAGTTAAGCTGACTTACTAGATGTAGCTTTGTATAATTCTTATGTCTAGAGGAAGACGTTGGAGTATATTTTGCATTGACAATTTAAAAGTTTTCATTAGCAATTTTCCATTAATCCTTGAATTTGTCCATTAAAATCAGGATAATCCTTTAGCAATAGCAAATTTCTGAAAGAACACAAAAGCTCTCTTGATAAGAAAGTGCAGCCATTTTCTCTATGGTATATATCTTCCAATGCAAGGACAAGACGGTAAAGGCAGTAAAAATTATTACAAAGTATTTTGCCTTTTGAATCACATAGTCTTCCAAAAAAAGGAAAGGAAAGATCCATGGTATAGCAGAGCCAGACACAACCGAAGTGACTTATTACACACATATGCTTGCAAGGGATAATGATAGAGAGGCAAACTAGTGGATTAGAATGAAAGCATGAAGGATGGATATTGTATTTGTTTTATTTATTTATTATATCTATTTAGGGTGGGGATGGAATAAGGCTGGGCAATAAACAGCCTCGTTGTTATCTTCATGAAGATTGTTTTTTAATCATCATGACAACCACTAGTATCATCATCAATTATGTTTCCAGAAAAGTAAGAAAATAGATTATTACATTGAATGAGTTGAACAATGGAATAAAGCAAAATTTGGTTGTGATTGTATAATTTTTGTTTATCAGGTTATTTCTTAATTTTCATTAATACACAGTTCATGTAACATAAAATGCACCATTTGATAGAGTACAATGCATTGGTTTGCATCCTCTCTTCCACCCCGTCCCTTAACAATCTTATTCATGGTTTTCTTATTATTTGGCCAAATCTTGAAAGTTTGTAGACCTGATTCTTAGTTAATCAATCCTTCCTAATCTGAGTGTGCTAGTTACTTACTGTTGCTGCAACAAATTACAATAAATTTAGTGATTTAAAACAATGAAACATTTAGTATCTTGTTGTTTGGGAAGTCTTACTAACCCTGTCATTTGGGAAGTCTTAAACTGAAAGTGTTGGCCAGGCTGTATCTCTTCTGGAAGTTTTAGGGATAATCTGTTTCTTTGCATTTTCCAATTTCTACAGGCCACTTACATGATTTGCTCATGGTCCCCTTCTTTCTCGTCAAAGCCAGAAACATAGCATCTTCCCATTTCTTTGACTCTGTTCCTCTTGCCTCCGTCTTTCACTTATAAAGACACTTAGGGTTACATTTGGGCCTCTGCAAATAGTCTAGGCAATCTCTCTATCTCAAGTTCCTTAATTAATCACCCTACAAAGTTACTTTGGTCATGTATGGAAACATTTATGGGTTCTGCATTTTAGTGTGTGGACATCCTTTGGGAAGGGTGTTGTCATTCAGCCTAGCACACTGGGATTCATATCAATATGCTATATTATACAAATTATACTATTGTAATATATTTCATCTGAAAGGAATTCCTTTTACTGATTTCCACAAAATGTTTATTACCTGGAAACTTTTCCTATCTTATAAAAATTTGGACATTTTTGGAGATAGTTTGTTTTACTGATCCCTTCTTTCTTTTTGTTCACACTCACCTCCCCATCTCTCTTCTTATCCCTCTACCACTCGGATTCCCTTGAACCTCTCAATTCTTCTCTGTTATGCTGAGCAGGTCATTTTTTAACAACTTCTGTTATCAAATTATAAAATGACACCAAGGCACTTTCAAGCAAGGAGGCTTCAGTGAAGAAGCTTTTGTGTTGGTTGAAATGTCCTTGGCTACAATTGGCAAAGTGATATTTCCTCCAAGTACAAGTATAACATTACACTTTCCTAAGTAATTTATAAACACATCTGAAAAAGGATTAATTCTCTTTTTTGATTTTGATTTTCATTTGCCCATCCATTTATTTTCCTGTCTTTGTACTTCTTGGCCAACACATAACTGGAGTTAGGACACAGTGCATCTACTGTAACTGTTGTTGACTGAGTGAGAAACATCCCATTATGAGGCCATCATTATCAAAGCTGGCAGGTTTCTTTCCCTAATTTCAAAATGCCTTCTTCATTTTAGATCACCCCAGGTAACCATCTCACAGCGTCCATCTATCGATTCTCCCTGCATGAGGTGAAGAAGAAACCGCCAGAGAAGGTAAGCCTTTCATTATCAAAAAGGACCAATTCAAAATTAAATATATCTAATACACTGTAGAGTGAAACTTTAAAAATATTCTTACAATAGGACTTGAGGCAATTGATTTTGGAAATGACTTGAAGTAAGAGACCATGTTTTTTCTGTGCCACAAGGTATCTTTTGTGGAAAAGAAACTATTTATACAAGTACTTGTTAAAGCTTCTACCTTGCAATTTACTCCACCTAATAATTACTCTATCAACACACATTCTGTCCAAATGTCTTTAGTCACAGTCTTTCTAATATAATCTGGGTGTTCATTGTTCTTCTGTTTGATATGCAATGGAAGCTCACAGCATCTTATTCTAATCAGTATTCAAATGCATTGTCTGTTGAGATGAAAGTAGCAATGATTAGTAGGACAGCTGTTTCCCTTGAATGTGAAAATGCAGGGGGTTTAAAACCACAAAGTAAACAGAATATGCACAGACTTTGCATGCATGTTTCAGGATTGGGGGAAACACATTTTATGAGATGGAAATCGGGTACAAGTCAAAATTGTAAAGGTATGTGACCTGCAAAATGGCTATACTCTCCATTCTGGCGAATAGGCACATAACTGCAGTGTGTTGGTAAAATGAAGTATCATTTGCCTTTGTGGATAGTGATTTTGACAAAAATAACAGGAGAAACAGAAAAGGAATACAAAACCAGTAGACTTTCATGCTGAGTTTATCAGTGTATCAGTATATTAACAGAAGGAATGGAAGTGCCTATGATTCATCACCATTCATTAGTGCATTGCTATCTTTTTAATATTAAGTACTTCTCTGTTTATTGACTGAGAATTCTATAAAAGTTAGCTTATGGAATTTAGTTGTCCAAATACAAAGATTTCATAATAGCCAACTGATCTCTTTTATATAGTTAATATTTATCTCCTATTTCTACATATATGCTGTAGTTAGTATTTTTCACTGGAATTTCCAATTGATAACAATATGAGAATGATTTTAAAATAAATGTATGTGTCAATGAACTATTAATTCCATAGTTGTGAAATAACTGTTCCATTTTTTGTTTGTAAAAACAGTGTTATAATTAATAAATTTTATTTAAATAGCTTTTCTCATAATTCCTTCCTTCAACTTTCACAAACACTTGCTGAATCAGTCATGAACAAAACTGCATAAAACATATGAGCTGACAAGACTTGGATAATAGCCTGGCTAACTGAAGTCCCAAGGAAGAACGACAAGTTCAGTCTTAAGACCTTAGTTTATAATGTAAGTTATCATCACCTCAAGAGTAATAGCATATGGTTTTCCAACTACATCAGTCTCAGTTCTCAGGCCCTTTGTGGTGGCTTCTTGTTTTCATTTGTTTGTTTGGCTTTTATCTAAATTTCTTAAACAGTTATTAAGAAGATGAATGAGTGTCTTTGGTTAGAATGATTCCCCAGACTACTGCCTTTTACAAGTACTTGTTAAAGCTTCTACCTTGCAATTTACTCCACCTAATAATTACTCTATCAACACACATTCTGTCCAAATGTCTTTAGTCACAGTCTTTCTAATATAATCTGGGTGTTCATTGTTCTTCTGTTTGATATGCAATGGAAGCTCACAGCATCTTATTCTAATCAGTATTCAAATGCATTGTCTGTTGAGATGAAAGTAGCAATGATTAGTAGGACAGCTGTTTCCCTTGAATGTGAAAATGCAGGGGTTAAAGCCACAAAGTAAACAGAATATGCACAGACTTTGCATGCATGTTTCAGGATTGGGGGAAACACATTTTATGAGATGGAAATCGGGTACAAGTCAAAATTGTAAAGGTATGTGACCTGCAAAATGGCTATACTCTCCATTCTGGCGAATAGGCACATAACTGCAGTGTGTTGGTAAAATGAAGTATCATTTGCCTTTGTGGATAGTGATTTTGACAAAATAACAGGAGAAACAGAAAAGGAATACAAAACCAGTAGACTTTCATGCTGAGTTTATCAGTGTATCAGTATATTAACAGAAGGAATGGAAGTGCCTATGATTCATCACCATTCATTAGTGCATTGCTATCTTTTTAATATTAAGTACTTCTCTGTTTATTGACTGAGAATTCTATAAAAGTTAGCTTATGGAATTTAGTTGTCCAAATACAAAGATTTCATAATAGCCAACTGATCTCTTTTATATAGTTAATATTTATCTCCTATTTCTACATATATGCTGTAGTTAGTATTTTTCACTGGAATTTCCAATTGATAACAATATGAGAATGATTTTAAAATAAATGTATGTGTCAATGAACTATTAATTCCATAGTTGTGAAATAACTGTTCCATTTTTTGTTTGTAAAAACAGTGTTATAATTAATAAATTTTATTTAAATAGCTTTTCTCATAATTCCTTCCTTCAACTTTCACAAACACTTGCTGAATCAGTCATGAACAAAACTGCATAAAACATATGAGCTGACAAGACTTGGATAATAGCCTGGCTAACTGAAGTCCCAAGGAAGAACGACAAGTTCAGTCTTAAGACCTTAGTTTATAATGTAAGTTATCATCACCTCAAGAGTAATAGCATATGGTTTTCCAACTACATCAGTCTCAGTTCTCAGGCCCTTTGTGGTGGCTTCTTGTTTTCATTTGTTTGTTTGGCTTTTATCTAAATTTCTTAAACAGTTATTAAGAAGATGAATGAGTGTCTTTGGTTAGAATGATTCCCCAGACTACTGACCTGCCCAAGGTTCATACAAAATCATTGTCTTTGTTTCTTCAGATCATGGGCTGTGTGTCTAATCTACACTATTAATGTTTTGTTAGCATAGAATTAGGAGGCTCCAAATGAAGTATCAATTGGAATGAATTCCCACACTCAAAAGGCTATTAGTCTCTGTGGTCAAGAAGGCCGCACTGTGGTGGGATTTCCTTCTTTCATGATGCCTTCTTTACCTAGTGTCTTACTCCTTCCCCTCCACCTACATGTGACTGCTTTTGCCCATGGCATTTGCATAAAATATGCCTTTGTTTGTGTGAATTTCATTAACTTAGCCTAATGCTCTTCAGCAAAGCTTACATGTGAGAAATCAAATAAGTAATCAAATAAGTAATAGTGTTTCCTAGCTCATAAGACTGTCTTCATGTTTCTGGGCAGTCTTACTAACTCCCTTGATGAAAGGCCTCTGTTGGAGGAAGCCTCTCTCCTCTTATTACAGAGATACAGTAGCTTTGTTCTTTTCTTTTAAATTTATCTCTCTTTTTGGGGGTATCAGACAAAGAGCTCTATCTGAATATATTTTGATGGTTCCATTTGATAACCTGGTCATTTGATGTTTTTGAAAGAATAAACAGAATATCAAGTTTAGAGACAAGTATACAGGATCCTATTCCATGCTTATCTTATATTTGCTGTGAAATAACTGTTCCATTTTTGTTTGTACAGTGTTATAATTAATAAATTTTATTTAAATAGCTTTTCTCATAATTCCTTCCTTCAACTTTCACAAACACTTGCTGAATCAGTCATGAACAAAACTGCATAAAACATATGAGCTGACAAGACTTGGATAATAGCCTGGCTAACTGAAGTCCCAAGGAAGAACGACAAGTTCAGTCTTAAGACCTTAGTTTATAATGTAAGTTATCATCACCTCAAGAGTAATAGCATATGGTTTTCCAACTACATCAGTCTCAGTTCTCAGGCCCTTTGTGGTGGCTTCTTGTTTTCATTTGTTTGTTTGGCTTTTATCTAAATTTCTTAAACAGTTATTAAGAAGATGAATGAGTGTCTTTGGTTAGAATGATTCCCCAGACTACTGACCTGCCCAAGGTTCATACAAAATCATTGTCTTTGTTTCTTCAGATCATGGGCTGTGTGTCTAATCTACACTATTAATGTTTTGTTAGCATAGAATTAGGAGGCTCCAAATGAAGTATCAATTGGAATGAATTCCCACACTCAAAAGGCTATTAGTCTCTGTGGTCAAGAAGGCCGCACTGTGGTGGGATTTCCTTCTTTCATGATGCCTTCTTTACCTAGTGTCTTACTCCTTCCCCTCCACCTACATGTGACTGCTTTTGCCCATGGCATTTGCATAAAATATGCCTTTGTTTGTGTGAATTTCATTAACTTAGCCTAATGCTCTTCAGCAAAGCTTACATGTGAGAAATCAAATAAGTAATCAAATAAGTAATAGTGTTTCCTAGCTCATAAGACTGTCTTCATGTTTCTGGGCAGTCTTACTAACTCCCTTGATGAAAGGCCTCTGTTGGAGGAAGCCTCTCTCCTCTTATTACAGAGATACAGTAGCTTTGTTCTTTTCTTTTAAATTTATCTCTCTTTTTGGGGGTATCAAACAAAGAGCTCTATCTGAATATATTTTGATGGTTCCATTTGATAACCTGGTCATTTGATGTTTTTGAAAGAATAAACAGAATATCAAGTTTAGAGACAAGTATACAGGATCCTATTCCATGCTTATCTTATATTTGCTGTGATTCATGAGAAGCTAAGTGAACCTCTCTCTGCCACAGCTGCTGCATGGCAGGTAGCAAAAAATGATATTGCACAAAAGGATTTTTCTGAGGTTTGAGGGGACAGTATATTTTAAGCTCTTAGTATACTGGGTAGCACAGAGTAAGCACTCAAAAATGTTGCATCATGGAATGTGAATGGTAAATATATATATTTATAGAGTAATTACACAGATAAGGATGGTGCCTCCATTTTTAAATAATTGGAATAGAAGAAAATTTTAACAGAAAAAATGCACTGATGAAAACTTGGAGTTTGATGAATATTTGTACTGCCTCAGATTGTCGTCACTACTGATTATCATTGTAAACTCAGAAAGGAGTACAGAATGTTCTCTGTGTGGATTTCAGTATATGAGAAATTCAATGTGAAAGTGACCATGAAAATCTCCTTGACCTAAGATTTTTTTCAAACTAGATTATTTGTTTTCATTTGTTTTGCTTAATTTGGTTTGGTTCCTTGTGTGGAACTTCACTATATATCACAGTTATACAGGGAGAGCTGATCTTTCTGGAAGTGGTAAAGGTGCAAATTCTTATCAGTTCAACTTCCTCACCGACATCATCCATGAGTTTGCTCTGAAGAACCTCAAATGCTTTAGAGGACACCATTTAAAATAGACTGGTCTATGGAGTCCTCTTAAATTTTAGGATGGAAAAACTGAAGGCAAGAATAGTGAAGTAACATGCTCCAGGTAGCACATGGAGGGAGAGAGAAGTCTGGGTATGCTGATTCTCCTCTACTGGATCACATTAGGTTGTCTGCAAAATATATTTAAAGGTTAAGAGAGCAAATATGCCTGTGGGAAATCTGATCTTCCCTTTCTTTTTGCCAATTATGTTGTTTTGGTTGTTGCAAATGGGTCATAGCAGCAGTTCTCAAATTGTGTTCTCCAATCAGCAGCTCTAGTGTACCTTTTTTAGAAACATAAATGCCTTGGCCTATCCAACCCATCTGAATCAAAATCTTTGCTGGTGGAGTCCAGTAATTTAAGGATTACCAAGCTCTCCAGGGGATTCCAATATTCATTAAAGCTTAAAAACCTCTATATCAAATAAATTATTTGAAAGTTAGCTCCGTTTGCAAAAGTAATTGTGATCACATGGCTTACCTACTGATGGGCAAAAACCATTATGAAGATGTACAGAATTCTGTAAAGAAAAGTACTGAGAGCAATAATGAAAGTAAAATTCACTGATCATCATACCCCTCTTTGATTTGGAGCAGTTTTTTGCTTTGATCCAAATAGAAGCACTAGGAAATTTATCTTGTTATCTGAATTTTGCTGAGAAAATTAGAGACACTAAATAACTTGTCTAAGATCATTCAGCTAGAAGTTGCAGAGCAAAGATTTGAATCCACATGTAATTGACTCCAAAGCTTTGCATCTTCCTATTGTGAGCTGAAACCTACTACGCTTCAAACACATGGTGTAGAATATCTACAATTCCAGGGGAAAATGCATATGTTAGATTTTGCTTATATTTACAGAGGGCTTTGATGTCATTTATTCTTGGAATTTAATATTCCTCTCTCTTGATGTTGCATAGAAATAATGACATCACTCTGATATGAATATGTCTTTTTTTATTCTACTCACGTATTTTTCAGTATCATACCCCAAATTTCTATATACATGCCTAGGACAGGCTAGTATATATCCATATGCTATTTTTTCTTTAGCATTTAATATAAGAAATAAATATGGCCTCACTGTCGTATTTGAGTACAGACACAATGTTTCTGAAAAATACATCATTATCTTAGATATTATGTAAATGAGATCATGTAAGTATTATGTAAATGTAATTACCTATAGAAGTAATTACAGGCATATGCATTGCAGACTTCAGAGTTATAATATAGGAAATTATAGGAAAGAGTAATTATATATCACATACTCTGAAGCTTCAACATCTAGGAAGAAGCTCATCTATTTTGACGTCTGAAAGAGACACTAAATATCTCATTGTATTCTGCAGAGGATGCATTGAATGGGTGGTCTGATTAAAGAAACAGAACGAGGATGTATTGTGAACTTGGAAGATGTTTCTACTGTGGAAGTGTGTCAGTTGTAGAGTGCTTAGGCCTTACTGATCTCTATTTGAGATTGGTTTCAATGACCAAGGAGAGAAATTCCCCTTGCCCACTCCACATTCTAGAATGCTGCCTATAAGAACATCCATCCCATATTCTAGTACCTGGTAAAAGTCTGAAAGATTGCAATTTATGGTCCAAGTTGTACCAATGATTGTTAGAAGGAAAATAATCTATAGAGATAAGTGCATAGAATGTTGAACTGGAATAAAATGAAGATACAGCATATCAAAATGTGTGGGATTTGGTATGACAAAACTTAAAACACTTATAACACTAATTGCCTATTTTAGAAAATGAAAAAGTTAAATGAATAACTTCACCTTCTACTTTAAGAAACTAGTAAATTAAACAAAAGCTAAGCAAAAGACTAGAAATATTAAATAATCAACACAAACCCTCTCAATGAAATAGAAGAAACAATTGATAAAATTAATGAAACCAAAGCTTATTTTTTGTTACAATCAATAAAATTTCTAAACCTACTACGCTTCAAACACATGGTGTAGAATATCTACAATTCAGGGAAAATGCATATGTTAGATTTTGCTTATATTTACAGAGGGCTTTGATGTCATTTATTCTTGGAATTTAATATTCCTCTCTCTTGATGTTGCATAGAAATAATGACATCACTCTGATATGAATATGTCTTTTTTTATTCTACTCACGTATTTTTCAGTATCATACCCCAAATTTCTATATACATGCCTAGGACAGGCTAGTATATATCCATATGCTATTTTTTCTTTAGCATTTAATATAAGAAATAAATATGGCCTCACTGTCGTATTTGAGTACAGACACAATGTTTCTGAAAAATACATCATTATCTTAGATATTATGTAAATGAGATCATGTAAGTATTATGTAAATGTAATTACCTATAGAAGTAATTACAGGCATATGCATTGCAGACTTCAGAGTTATAATATAGGAAATTATAGGAAAGAGTAATTATATATCACATACTCTGAAGCTTCAACATCTAGGAAGAAGCTCATCTATTTTGACGTCTGAAAGAGACACTAAATATCTCATTGTATTCTGCAGAGGATGCATTGAATGGGTGGTCTGATTAAAGAAACAGAACGAGGATGTATTGTGAACTTGGAAGATGTTTCTACTGTGGAAGTGTGTCAGTTGTAGAGTGCTTAGGCCTTACTGATCTCTATTTGAGATTGGTTTTCAATGACCAAGGAGAGAAATTCCCCTTGCCCACTCCACATTCTAGAATGCTGCCTATAAGAACATCCATCCCATATTCTAGTACCTGGTAAAAGTCTGAAAGATTGCAATTTATGGTCCAAGTTGTACCAATGATTGTTAGAAGGAAAATAATCTATAGAGATAAGTGCATAGAATGTTGAACTGGAATAAAATGAAGATACAGCATATCAAAATGTGTGGGATTTGGTATGACAAAACTTAAAACACTTATAACACTAATTGCCTATTTTAGAAAATGAAAAAGTTAAATGAATAACTTCACCTTCTACTTTAAGAAACTAGTAAATTAAACAAAAGCTAAGCAAAAGACTAGAAATATTAAATAATCAACACAAACCCTCTCAATGAAATAGAAGAAACAATTGATAAAATTAATGAAACCAAAGCTTATTTTTTGTTACAATCAATAAAATTTCTAAACTTCTAGCTAGTTTGATTTAGGGAAAAAAAACAGAATAGACACACATTATCATTACCAAGAATGTGGTATATATTATCAATAGCATCATACCAATAAATTTGACAACTTAGCTTAAATGGACAATTTTCTTGAAAGACACCGTGTTCTAAAGCCCACTATATTTTGTTAAATAATGTCCTTCAACATAGAATCTTTTGATATGTAAGTAGCTAAAGATCTTGAGGTAAAATCTTGCTTGATTTTGGTTGGACTCCAAATCTAGTAATTGGTGTCTTTACAAGAAAAAGAGATTTACACACAGACACAGGAAAGAAGGCCATGTGAAGACTGATGCAGAGATTAGAGAGATGCTGCCACAAGACAAGGATACCCGGAGTCACAGAAGTTGCAATAGACAAGAAAATGTCCGCTCTAAAGCTCTCAGATGAAGTTGGCCCTGCTGAAACATTGATTTCAGACTTCAGAGCACCAGAATTATTGAAAAAAAAAAATTTTTTTTTTTAAGTCACCCAGCTTGTAGCAATTTTGTTACAGAAACCTTAGGGAACTACTATTCTCACTCAGCAATAGTTAAGTGACACTGTTGCAATAACAGGAGTAGAACTGTAGTTAATAACTTTCCCACAAAGAAACATCCAGACTGAGAGTGCCTTACTTGTAAATTTTATTGAACATTTAAAAGAGAAATAGTATCAATTCTTTACAAACCCTTAAAGATAATTTAAGAGTTATTTTTCTCAACTGATTATTTGAGACCAATATAACCTTAATATGTAAGTCATACAGGAACACTAATACAGACTATTATCCCTCATGAACATAAAAGCAAACATTCTTAAATTTTCAAGACTATTTTAGAAAATGAAAAAGTTAAATGAATAACTTCACCTTCTACTTTAAGAAACTAGTAAATTAAACAAAAGCTAAGCAAAAGACTAGAAATATTAAATAATCAACACAAACCCTCTCAATGAAATAGAAGAAACAATTGATAAAATTAATGAAACCAAAGCTTATTTTTTGTTACAATCAATAAAATTTCTAAACTTCTAGCTAGTTTGATTTAGGGAAAAAAAACAGAATAGACACACATTATCATTACCAAGAATGTGGTATATATTATCAATAGCATCATACCAATAAATTTGACAACTTAGCTTAAATGGACAATTTTCTTGAAAGACACCGTGTTCTAAAGCCCACTATATTTTGTTAAATAATGTCCTTCAACATAGAATCTTTTGATATGTAAGTAGCTAAAGATCTTGAGGTAAAATCTTGCTTGATTTTGGTTGGACTCCAAATCTAGTAATTGGTGTCTTTACAAGAAAAAGAGATTTACACACAGACACAGGAAAGAAGGCCATGTGAAGACTGATGCAGAGATTAGAGAGATGCTGCCACAAGACAAGGATACCTGGAGTCACAGAAGTTGCAATAGACAAGAAAATGTCCGCTCTAAAGCTCTCAGATGAAGTTGGCCCTGCTGAAACATTGATTTCAGACTTCAGAGCACCAGAATTATTGAAAAAAAAAAATTTTTTTTTTTAAGTCACCCAGCTTGTAGCAATTTTGTTACAGAAACCTTAGGGAACTACTATTCTCACTCAGCAATAGTTAAGTGACACTGTTGCAATAACAGGAGTAGAACTGTAGTTAATAACTTTCCCACAAAGAAACATCCAGACTGAGAGTGCCTTACTTGTAAATTTTATTGAACATTTAAAAGAGAAATAGTATCAATTCTTTACAAACCCTTAAAGATAATTTAAGAGTTATTTTTCTCAACTGATTATTTGAGACCAATATAACCTTAATATGTAAGTCATACAGGAACACTAATACAGACTATTATCCCTCATGAACATAAAAGCAAACATTCTTAATAAAATTTTAGCAAATGTAATTCAAAAAAATAAAAAAAATAGGGAATACATGCTCTACATTGCGTTTCACTAAAGGAATGCAAGATTGACTTAACAGAAAATCACATGATCATCCAACAGAGTCAGAAAAGGCATTTGAAAAATGTCATGTATTTCTAATAAAACTCTTACTAAACTCTGACCAGAAGGGAATTTTCCCAACGTGCTAAGGGACTGAGATAGTGACAAACTGCATGTTTCCCTCTAAAATCAGGAACAAGTTAAGAATGCCTGCCTTTACCACTTATATTCAACAGATTGTAGAAGCATGTATACAATGAGGAAAGACAGCAAGAAAGAAAGAAAAAACAGAAAGAAGGGAGAAAAGAAAAGAGAGAAAAAGATCCATATTGGAACAAAAAACTTAAAACTGTCTTTATTTAAGCTACAGAGGAAAAAAAAAAAAAAGGCAACTAAACTTAAGTTTAGCAAGCCTGAAGGTTCCCATTGAAAACTGAAATTTAATTTTAACAGCCCTGACCAATTGAATTTTAACAGATATTATTTAAAATAATATAAAAACTGTGACATGCTTAAAGATAAATCTGACAGATATGTGTAAAGTTTTTATCTTGAAAACAAAATCAACAATAAAATATTGCTGAAAGTTTTAAAGACCTAAATAAATGGAAAACTAATATGTATTAATAAATTAAAAGATTCTATATTAAGACTTTAATTTTTTCCTAAATTTATTTGTAGATTCAATGTAATGTCAATAACAATCCTATCTGATGGTTTTGGTAAAAATAAAAAAAGCTGATTCTAAAATACTTATGACAGTATCAAGTATATTAAATACCCCCAAAACAGTGAAAAATAAGTATAAAATAGGAGAAATTATACTACCTTACTCCAAGACCTATTCTAATGCTACAGGGAAAAGACAGTCTGGTAGGAGTATAAAGGTAGATGTGAAATGAAGAAATCTCCTGCCATATTAACAAACAAGAAATGTCAGAGCCATCAGTGATTTCTGGCCTCCAAATGTGAATGAGGGCTCCCCGTACTGTACTATGATCCAGTGGAGGCTGCCATTTCAGACAGTGATTGTGGGGGAGCTGAGAGAAAGAGAGAAACAGGAGAATGGAAACAGAATTGGCCCCCAGATAGCTGAAGTGCGTATGAAAGGAATGGAATTCAGTGAGCCCAGAGGCTTGCATCTTCCCATGCATGCAATACTAAATTCCTTAACCTGATCTTTGCTGTTCAGACTGCCTGCTCCCTTTGTTGCAAGGTTGTATATAGCCTGACTTCCCTCCCTCCCTCCTCCTTGGAACAGTTTTCTCAGAGCTACCGAGATACTGTTTCCTGACTTGGAGTCCTAAACATTCTCATCAAACAAAATAACTTTCAGGTTGTGACTATATTTTCAATCAACATAGACATATGCATGGTTCAATGAAACAGAATAGAAATCCATAGTAATAGATCTGTACATTTGCGAACAATTGATTTCTGACGAAAGAAATTCAGTGGAGAAAAGGTAGTCATTTCAACAAAAGATTTTGGAATAACTGGATATTCACATGCAGACAAGTGAACTTGTATCCACACCTCTTACTATATATAAAAACAACATAAAATATCATACGACTAAATTGCTCAATTAGTAAAGAAACCGCCTGCAATGCAGAAAACCTGGGTTCAGTCTTGGATCTGGAACATCAAAGATCAGGTGCCAGGGTCAGTAAGAACTCCTGGAAAACAGAATGGCAACCCAGTCTAGAATACTTGGAGAATTCCATGGAGATAGGAGCCTGCTGGGCTACAGACCAGGGGGTCGCAAAGAGTCACATGCAGTTGAGCGACTAGCACTTTCACTTTCACATAAAACTTCCAGAAGAATACAGGAAAAAAAAAATCATCGTGATATTAGGTTAGGTAGTTTTATTTTTAATTCAAAACTGTAAGCAAGATCTATAAAAGATAATATTCACAAATTGCATCCCATCACAATTAAACATTTTCTCTTTGAAAGACACTCCTAAGAGAATATCTTAAAAGACAAGGGCTTGGAAAATATGTGTACCAATCAAATATCTAATAACAGATTTCATTCCAGAATATATAAAGAACTCTCCAAACATCATTTTGAGTAGTCAAAAAAATAGTTATAAACAATGAAAAGATTTCTACAGATACTGCACAAAAGAATATATATGAATTGGAAATAAGCATTTGTAATTAACCATTAAAGAAATGTAAATTGAGAGAAACAGGAGAATGGAAACAGAATTGGCCCCCAGATAGCTGAAGTGCGTATGAAAGGAATGGAATTCAGTGAGCCCAGAGGCTTGCATCTTCCCATGCATGCAATACTAAATTCCTTAACCTGATCTTTGCTGTTCAGACTGCCTGCTCCCTTTGTTGCAAGGTTGTATATAGCCTGACTTCCCTCCCTCCCTCCTCCTTGGAACAGTTTTCTCAGAGCTACCGAGATACTGTTTCCTGACTTGGAGTCCTAAACATTCTCATCAAACAAAATAACTTTCAGGTTGTGACTATATTTTCAATCAACATAGACATATGCATGGTTCAATGAAACAGAATAGAAATCCATAGTAATAGATCTGTACATTTGCGAACAATTGATTTCTGACGAAAGAAATTCAGTGGAGAAAAGGTAGTCATTTCAACAAAAGATTTTGGAATAACTGGATATTCACATGCAGACAAGTGAACTTGTATCCACACCTCTTACTATATATAAAAACAACATAAAATATCATACGACTAAATTGCTCAATTAGTAAAGAAACCGCCTGCAATGCAGAAAACCTGGGTTCAGTCTTGGATCTGGAACATCAAAGATCAGGTGCCAGGGTCAGTAAGAACTCCTGGAAAACAGAATGGCAACCCAGTCTAGAATACTTGGAGAATTCCATGGAGATAGGAGCCTGCTGGGCTACAGACCAGGGGGTCGCAAAGAGTCACATGCAGTTGAGCGACTAGCACTTTCACTTTCACATAAAACTTCCAGAAGAATACAGGAAAAAAAAAATCATCGTGATATTAGGTTAGGTAGTTTTATTTTTAATTCAAAACTGTAAGCAAGATCTATAAAAGATAATATTCACAAATTGCATCCCATCACAATTAAACATTTTTCTCTTTGAAAGACACTACTAAGAGAATATCTTAAAAGACAAGGGCTTGGAAAATATGTGTACCAATCAAATATCTAATAACAGATTTCATTCCAGAATATATAAAGAACTCTCCAAACATCATTTTGAGTAGTCAAAAAAATAGTTATAAACAATGAAAAGATTTTTACAGATACTTCACAAAAGAATATATATGAATTGGAAATAAGCATTTGTCATTAACCATTAAAGAAATGTAAATTAAAACCAGAGAGCACACCACTACACACTTATCAGAATGTCTTAAATTAAAAGCAATGCCAACACAATTTGTTGATTGAGGATGTGAAGCAACTGAAAATTTCATATACTTCAAACTGGCATGTAAAATGGTACAAGCCCTTGGGAAAACACTTTGGTGATTTAAAGTTAAACACACCTCTAACTGACACAGTCTGTACACTTTTAGATATTTACACAAAAAGAATAAAAGTATGTACCTCTATAAAGACATATAGGCAAATGGTTATAATACCATTATTTGTGATACCCCCAAACTGAAAATAATCCAAATATCCATCAATAGGTGAATGGGTCTATCAACTATTGTCTGACCATAAAATTGAAACACAATGGAAAACAATGAAAATAAAAGGACTTCTGATACATGTGGCAATGCACAAGAATCTCATAATATGACTCTGAGATAGAGAAATCAGATTTTAAAAAAGGTACATACTGTTTGATCTCCATTTATATAAAATTCTAGAATGTGCATACTAATTGATAAAAATTAAAAGTGAACCAGTTGTTATCTGGGGAAAGGGGAAAAAGGTCAGGAAAAGGGTCTTAAAAGGAACAAAAGGACATTTTTTGGTGATGAATATATTCATTACCTTAATATCAGTGGTGGTTTCAGGAGTAAATACATATGTCAAGGATTATCTAGTTGTCGACCTAAAGCACTCAGGTTTGAAAGAACTGAAAAACGGAAATTCAGACAAAACCAGCATGACGCACACAGCTTTCATCCCCTTCTCCTCAAGACCTTGACCATATTCTTCCCACAGTTTTAAGCCCTCTCAGGCTTTAGTGGGTCAGTGACATGATTTGTGTTTTAGCAACTTGAGTGGCAAGAGTAAAGGGAGCGGACTGACAATACATGTTTTTCTTTTTTTTTTTTTTTAACGTGGTAATAGAATTGCAACAAACATTCCAAATAATCTCTGCAGGATTTCCAGTGAAATCAATTAGCATACATTTGAAAAAGTGCTGTTGGGGTTTGGGATTTATTCTATAGCTATTAAAACAAATTGACCCACACTGGCACACAGGTTAATACATAGCAGAGCAATGACTTCAAACCAAGCTTAACTAATTTCAATGCCTGTTTCTCTACATACTACACATGCCCTCCCCAACTTGCATGCATATCTCATTCCAAAACATAGTGATGATGAAACTGAATGCAATCGAATGAGGATTTTCAGAACTTCCCTCAAGTCAGCATATTGAAGTAATGCTTGTATTACTTCATGCCAGGGACTAGTTTCTCATGGGAGCTGAACAGGTCGTACTTTCACACCCCTAAATCCATTATGGATTATATCCATACTCCTTTTTTTGAAAATAAGAATCAAATTCCAAGATTATCCCTAAAATCCATAGGTTAAAAGTGATTAGAATGCCAATTCACTGTATTACTTAAGGGCAATGAATTCAGTAGGCCTCCATAGTACATGTGGGCACAATACTCCATATTGGTTCAAGAACTGCATCTCTAATCTAATCCAGGTAAAAACTTTTTAGGAAAGTTCTAAGAGCAAACAGATTAGAAAGCAAGAATGTCGAACTTAATTTGGCAAAGGAGAGGTTAAGTTTTAAGATTAGCAATCTCTCTGGAAGCATGAAAGACAGTTATTTCATTCAGTCCTATTTGGAAGTCTTTGAAGGCTTTTGACATTTTGACAATGTGAAGTGTCAGTCAGTTATTCTGTGGAAAAATGCATAGAAATGTACATGAAATTTGCCTTTTTGGATTTCTGAAACTGTTGAATAAAAACTCTCTTTGGACCTTAGCTAATAGTACTAATCAAAACTTTAATAATAGACTTGTCATTTATCCTTTTCATTATAAGTTGGGTGGGTCTAGAGACTGCTTGAGCAGTTTTCACACAAAAGAATGAGCCATGTGTGTTTCAGGCTTGTTATAAAGTCATTTTTTGCAGGCAAGAAAGAAGATGGAATATAACTGAATCTAATGGATTAAGGAATTTCTTCCTAATTGGTTACATTTTCTTTAGTCTTAGAGAGAGTAAAATGAGATTAGTTCTCATTTGCTCATTAGTTTTCATTCAGTGATTTATAAAAAGTGCTGTTGGGGTTTGGGATTTATTCTATAGCTATTAAAACAAATTGACCCACACTGGCACACAGGTTAATACATAGCAGAGCAATGACTTCAAACCAAGCTTAACTAATTTCAATGCCTGTTTCTCTACATACTACACATGCCCTCCCCAACTTGCATGCATATCTCATTCCAAAACATAGTGATGATGAAACTGAATGCAATCGAATGAGGATTTTCAGAACTTCCCTCAAGTCAGCATATTGAAGTAATGCTTGTATTACTTCATGCCAGGGACTAGTTTCTCATGGGAGCTGAACAGGTCGTACTTTCACACCCCTAAATCCATTATGGATTATATCCATACTCCTTTTTTTGAAAATAAGAATCAAATTCCAAGATTATCCCCTAAAATCCATAGGTTAAAAGTGATTAGAATGCCAATTCACTGTATTACTTAAGGGCAATGAATTCAGTAGGCCTCCATAGTACATGTGGGCACAATACTCCATATTGGTTCAAGAACTGCATCTCTAATCTAATCCAGGTAAAAACTTTTTAGGAAAGTTCTAAGAGCAAACAGATTAGAAAGCAAGAATGTCGAACTTAATTTGGCAAAGGAGAGGTTAAGTTTTAAGATTAGCAATCTCTCTGGAAGCATGAAAGACAGTTATTTCATTCAGTCCTATTTGGAAGTCTTTGAAGGCTTTTGACATTTTGACAATGTGAAGTGTCAGTCAGTTATTCTGTGGAAAAATGCATAGAAATGTACATGAAATTTGCCTTTTTGGATTTCTGAAACTGTTGAATAAAAACTCTCTTTGGACCTTAGCTAATAGTACTAATCAAAACTTTAATAATAGACTTGTCATTTATCCTTTTCATTATAAGTTGGGTGGGTCTAGAGACTGCTTGAGCAGTTTTCACACAAAAGAATGAGCCATGTGTGTTTCAGGCTTGTTATAAAGTCATTTTTTGCAGGCAAGAAAGAAGATGGAATATAACTGAATCTAATGGATTAAGGAATTTCTTCCTAATTGGTTACATTTTCTTTAGTCTTAGAGAGAGTAAAATGAGATTAGTTCTCATTTGCTCATTAGTTTTCATTCAGTGATTTATTGACCCTAGTGTAGATCACTATGCATTAAGCAAAATGGTAAAGATAATGAGGACAGGCTAGATTCTGTGTCTGTGGAAGTTGTGTTGGAAATTAGTAGAAGGAATGAAATGCATGTCGGCTTTTGACAAGACCAGGTTCAAATATTAACTTTCCCTATACTGTCTCTGATAAACTTTTTGCATTTCTCAGTCTTTTCTTCTTATTTATAATTAATTCTAACAGTAATATGCACCTATGAGAATTTCATGATGACCACATGAATGTCATGAATCCAAACCAGTCTGAGTTAAGCTATCCATACTGTGTGTATTTTCATATATTGCAGACTATCATGGTGTTTGAGGGCTTATCATTGCAGAGTAATGGAGTTAACTGTGTGCCCCATACTTTACATGTGCTTCATAAGAATCCTCTATTAGTTTCATTTTATTCATATCGATGAGGATACTGAGAAACAGTACATTTATGAAACTTTCTTAAAAGGATTTAGTTAATAAGTGGCAGAGTCAAGACTTGAGTCAAGTTCCTTCAGATTTGCAAGCTTATATGTTTTCTACTCCTCATGCTGCTGCTAAGTTTAAAAAAAAGGCACAAGAAATATTCATTTAGTGAAAAATCATCAGATATGGTTCTATTACTAACCAAATCTGCATATAGATACAGTATCCACATGCAAAATTGAATTGTGAAAGCAAATATGAATTTTCTTATTCAAAAACATGCTTGCTGTGAAAAATTTACCAATGAATATGCCCTCCATTCTCGTAAGTTTTTATTTAGATGAGTTTTGGTTCAGTTTTCCAGCCATGTTCATGGTGATTGCATTAGTTGAACCAAAATTTAACAGAGTGTTCTGAATATAAGTATCACTACTTACTAAAATTGCTTATAAATCCTTGTATATTAAGGACAGTTTTCATTAGACCCTCCCTTAAAAGTCTGTGGGGCAAGATGGTTTGAGAAGATTGGACCTGTTATAGGTCATACCACATGGTGATTAGGTGATATTGTATAAGTAAGGCTGAATTTTTAAAAATGGATTAAGAATTTCTTCCTAATTGGTTACATTTTCTTTAGTCTTAGAGAGAGTAAAATGAGATTAGTTCTCATTTGCTCATTAGTTTTCATTCAGTGATTTATTGACCCTAGTGTAGATCACTATGCATTAAGCAAAATGGTAAAGATAATGAGGACAGGCTAGATTCTGTGTCTGTGGAAGTTGTGTTGGAAATTAGTAGAAGGAATGAAATGCATGTCGGCTTTTGACAAGACCAGGTTCAAATATTAACTTTCCCTATACTGTCTCTGATAAACTTTTTGCATTTCTCAGTCTTTTCTTCTTATTTATAATTAATTCTAACAGTAATATGCACCTATGAGAATTTCATGATGACCACATGAATGTCATGAATCCAAACCAGTCTGAGTTAAGCTATCCATACTGTGTGTATTTTCATATATTGCAGACTATCATGGTGTTTGAGGGCTTATCATTGCAGAGTAATGGAGTTAACTGTGTGCCCCATACTTTACATGTGCTTCATAAGAATCCTCTATTAGTTTCATTTTATTCATATCGATGAGGATACTGAGAAACAGTACATTTATGAAACTTTCTTAAAAGGATTTAGTTAATAAGTGGCAGAGTCAAGACTTGAGTCAAGTTCCTTCAGATTTGCAAGCTTATATGTTTTCTACTCCTCATGCTGCTGCTAAGTTTAAAAAAAAGGCACAAGAAATATTCATTTAGTGAAAAATCATCAGATATGGTTCTATTACTAACCAAATCTGCATATAGATACAGTATCCACATGCAAAATTGAATTGTGAAAGCAAATATGAATTTTCTTATTCAAAAACATGCTTGCTGTGAAAAATTTACCAATGAATATGCCCTCCATTCTCGTAAGTTTTTATTTAGATGAGTTTTGGTTCAGTTTTCCAGCCATGTTCATGGTGATTGCATTAGTTGAACCAAAATTTAACAGAGTGTTCTGAATATAAGTATCACTACTTACTAAAATTGCTTATAAATCCTTGTATATTAAGGACAGTTTTCATTAGACCCTCCCTTAAAAGTCTGTGGGGCAAGATGGTTTGAGAAGATTGGACCTGTTATAGGTCATACCACATGGTGATTAGGTGATATTGTATAAGTAAGGCTAATGGAGATGAGAGGGATTAGCATTCAGAGTTCCATCTTAGTCAGGTTAGCTGCATGGCCATAGGCAAGTTCATCTTTCAAGTTCTGTTTCCTCAATTGTAGAGCAGAAGTAATAGTGATAGTAAATGGTACCTCTGCATGATGCTCTTTTGAGAAGCAAACATGGTATAGATTAATTAGCCCAGTGCCTGACAAGGAACTCTGAATAAACTAGGTGGCATCATTGAATGTGGTTTTGTAGGTCTCCATAATCAGTTATTTTCAAGTTCAGGGAAAGCATTCTAACAGGTTGCCAATCCACGAGGATAGATAAATCTTTAAGGTTATGTTTAGATGGAAAAAAGTTCCCTAGAAAGCTCTGCATTTTCAATTATCTTTCAATTCTTCTTATTGGTACAGAGAAATTCTTCAATTATGAGTCAGTGCACACAGGAAAACACCTGGCAATCTTCATTTGTTCAAAGAGGGCTTAGTGAAGGAACTAACACATAGGTAGTCTTTCTCATAACACAGCTACTGCAAGAGTGAGAGATGAGGTTCATAAGTAAAGGCCTTTGGGGTATAGTAGTCTGTACGTTTATAACAGGGGACAAAACTCTTCCATCAAAAGATGATATGATCTTTTGTTCAATAGAAGGTACGGAATGTCCAAAATTAACATAGAGTATCTCATAGTGGCAGAAACTAAAGAATTGTTAAAAAAAACAAAGCAAGGAGGCTACACCAAAAACAAAAACAAGCAAACAGGGAAGCCAGGGAGCTCCCAGTGCCCCAAATTGGAGCAATTTGAATAATGAAATTATTACTGTAGTACTGACCTATACCCCTGAGTACAAAATGAAGTTCACACTGATATGAATAAATGACAGAAGGAAAAATTCCAGTTTTTTTTTTCAGTTTTCCAGCCATGTTCATGGTGATTGCATTAGTTGAACCAAAATTTAACAGAGTGTTCTGAATATAAGTATCACTACTTACTAAAATTGCTTATAAATCCTTGTATATTAAGGACAGTTTTCATTAGACCCTCCCTTAAAAGTCTGTGGGGCAAGATGGTTTGAGAAGATTGGACCTGTTATAGGTCATACCACATGGTGATTAGGTGATATTGTATAAGTAAGGCTAATGGAGATGAGAGGGATTAGCATTCAGAGTTCCATCTTAGTCAGGTTAGCTGCATGGCCATAGGCAAGTTCATCTTTCAAGTTCTGTTTCCTCAATTGTAGAGCAGAAGTAATAGTGATAGTAAATGGTACCTCTGCATGATGCTCTTTTGAGAAGCAAACATGGTATAGATTAATTAGCCCAGTGCCTGACAAGGAACTCTGAATAAACTAGGTGGCATCATTGAATGTGGTTTTGTAGGTCTCCATAATCAGTTATTTTCAAGTTCAGGGAAAGCATTCTAACAGGTTGCCAATCCACGAGGATAGATAAATCTTTAAGGTTATGTTTAGATGGAAAAAAGTTCCCTAGAAAGCTCTGCATTTTCAATTATCTTTCAATTCTTCTTATTGGTACAGAGAAATTCTTCAATTATGAGTCAGTGCACACAGGAAAACACCTGGCAATCTTCATTTGTTCAAAGAGGGCTTAGTGAAGGAACTAACACATAGGTAGTCTTTCTCATAACACAGCTACTGCAAGAGTGAGAGATGAGGTTCATAAGTAAAGGCCTTTGGGGTATAGTAGTCTGTACGTTTATAACAGGGGACAAAACTCTTCCATCAAAAGATGATATGATCTTTTGTTCAATAGAAGGTACGGAATGTCCAAAATTAACATAGAGTATCTCATAGTGGCAGAAACTAAAGAATTGTTAAAAAAAAAAAAGCAAGGAGGCTACACCAAAAACAAAAACAAGCAAACAGGGAAGCCAGGGAGCTCCCAGTGCCCCAAATTGGAGCAATTTGAATAATGAAATTATTACTGTAGTACTGACCTATACCCCTGAGTACAAAATGAAGTTCACACTGATATGAATAAATGACAGAAAGAAAAATGAAAAGACAGAGGAGAATGGGTAGATAAAACTATAAAAATAATTTCAAATAATTTATGAAATGATTGCCCCTCTTTTTCTTAATTTTGAACAATGCTTAGTGACATATTTATAAAGAGTAAAATATAGAACATGGGGAGGGAATAATTTTAGAGTGGAATCCTACAAATCCTTAGCTAGTTGATTAAGTTGAATATCATCAATGATAAGTTATATATTGATTGTATTTATCCTTTTGATAAATGCTGAGAATAGCATTTGATCTATAAGGGTCTTCCTGCCTCTTAATGTGATAATGTAAACATGTAAAATTTATTTTATGATTCACATTGTTTTTATTGGGCTGCAGTATTCTCAACTATTAACAAGGGTATGTTTGGGTATTTTAGGAGAATTGAGTATATATTTTGTGTATTTAAATATTTATATGTATGTGGATTTTCTGTATCATTTTGTTTTTGGTGTTAATATTATTATATTTTTAACAGGTCATATTCCAAGCACTTGAGAAAGAAATCCAAAATAGAAGTTTTAGCCTTTGAGAAAGATTTTTAGATTTGTTTGAATAGTGCCTAAGACTAAACTAGAGCCTATGCAGGGTTGATAGGTTGTCTTGTAGTCCAACTTCTCACCCCAGATATTGCCTGCAGGTCCCATCTTCTGTGCATCTGGGATGTCTTTGTGCATTAATTTCCCCCAAGGATTCTAGGAGACCCAAGTTCAAAGAGGGCTTAGTGAAGGAACTAACACATAGGTAGTCTTTCTCATAACACAGCTACTGCAAGAGTGAGAGATGAGGTTCATAAGTAAAGGCCTTTGGGGTATAGTAGTCTGTACGTTTATAACAGGGGACAAAACTCTTCCATCAAAAGATGATATGATCTTTTGTTCAATAGAAGGTAGGAATGTCCAAAATTAACATAGAGTATCTCATAGTGGCAGAAACTAAAGAATTGTTAAAAAAAAAAAAGCAAGGAGGCTACACCAAAAACAAAAACAAGCAAACAGGGAAGCCAGGGAGCTCCCAGTGCCCCAAATTGGAGCAATTTGAATAATGAAATTATTACTGTAGTACTGACCTATACCCCTGAGTACAAAATGAAGTTCACACTGATATGAATAAATGACAGAAAGAAAAATGAAAAGACAGAGGAGAATGGGTAGATAAAACTATAAAAATAATTTCAAATAATTTATGAAATGATTGCCCCTCTTTTTCTTAATTTTGAACAATGCTTAGTGACATATTTATAAAGAGTAAAATATAGAACATGGGGAGGGAATAATTTTAGAGTGGAATCCTACAAATCCTTAGCTAGTTGATTAAGTTGAATATCATCAATGATAAGTTATATATTGATTGTATTTATCCTTTTGATAAATGCTGAGAATAGCATTTGATCTATAAGGGTCTTCCTGCCTCTTAATGTGATAATGTAAACATGTAAAATTTATTTTATGATTCACATTGTTTTTATTGGGCTGCAGTATTCTCAACTATTAACAAGGGTATGTTTGGGTATTTTAGGAGAATTGAGTATATATTTTGTGTATTTAAATATTTATATGTATGTGGATTTTCTGTATCATTTTGTTTTTGGTGTTAATATTATTATATTTTTAACAGGTCATATTCCAAGCACTTGAGAAAGAAATCCAAAATAGAAGTTTTAGCCTTTGAGAAAGATTTTTAGATTTGTTTGAATAGTGCCTAAGACTAAACTAGAGCCTATGCAGGGTTGATAGGTTGTCTTGTAGTCCAACTTCTCACCCCAGATATTGCCTGCAGGTCCCATCTTCTGTGCATCTGGGATGTCTTTGTGCATTAATTTCCCCCAAGGATTCTATGAGACCCAGTTTGATCATGATCGGTATAGGGCAAAAATAAAGTAAGGAGACATTGTTTTGCTCAATTTATCTAAAACTGCAGATGTTCTTCGTATGAAAAAATGTGATGATATCCCCACCTTACATATACCCACTGCCTGCAATAAATAGTGCTTTCAATGAGTAAAAAAAATCACTGAATTTATTCATAATGCTACTTTCTGGGTGATACCTGACAATTAGAAAAAAAGGACAAAGTGGCATTTTCTTCATTTTCTACCTAGAGAAGGCTTTATTCTTTCAAACCTAGCTTTAGGCACCTCTCAGTGTCAAGACTGTCATCCCAAGTTCAAATGTCTTTGTGATCCCAGAATGCTTGCTGGAAAACACTGTCTTATTAGAATGAGAGCGGTGTGTCTCACTCACTCAATTTTGAGATTCTGTGTCTTTTCTAGGAAGGCAAGATGCGAGAAAGGCTTTTTGAGTCTGACCCAAGTGCTAATCCTTGCTTTAAATGAATGTAAATCCAGTGAGAAGTCAAAGATATGACAAAGCTATCAGGACCATGTAAAACAGTAGGTAGTAAATGGATGTCTAACTGATGAGCACAATAAAGTCATCCCCTGCATATGTAAGGATCAAGTTCCTGAATAAGCTGTTTAATTCCAGTTATGTTCACACAAGTCTTATTTGCATATTTTCACCTCTTGCCAAATATAACCATTCTCTTTATAATCTGCTTTGTTATGTGCCCTTAGCTCTTCTTAAATTACCTGGCAATGCTATTTTGCCCTTCTAATCCTGCTGATTTTATTATAAATGATAAGGCCTAGGATTCATTTTGGAAAAATTAGAAAATAAGAAAGGCCTTAAGAAACCTAAAAAAGATCGATTAGCTTGGGCCTTCAGTATATCAGTGGGGAACACAGTGAAATGAATGAATGAAGTTACTTTAGATATACTGTTTGAATTTTGCACTCCTATTATTTAGGCAGAAAGAGGCAGTTGCCCTTCATTATTAGTGAGGAAATAAATAGAGTAGCGGGTTTTTTCTTGTAGTCCAACTTCTCACCCCAGATATTGCCTGCAGGTCCCATCTTCTGTGCATCTGGGATGTCTTTGTGCATTAATTTCCCCCAAGGATTCTATGAGACCCAGTTTGATCATGATCGGTATAGGGCAAAAATAAAGTAAGGAGACATTGTTTTGCTCAATTTATCTAAAACTGCAGATGTTCTTCGTATGAAAAAATGTGATGATATCCCCACCTTACATATACCCACTGCCTGCAATAAATAGTGCTTTCAATGAGTAAAAAAAATCACTGAATTTATTCATAATGCTACTTTCTGGGTGATACCTGACAATTAGAAAAAAAGGACAAAGTGGCATTTTCTTCATTTTCTACCTAGAGAAGGCTTTATTCTTTCAAACCTAGCTTTAGGCACCTCTCAGTGTCAAGACTGTCATCCCAAGTTCAAATGTCTTTGTGATCCCAGAATGCTTGCTGGAAAACACTGTCTTATTAGAATGAGAGCGGTGTGTCTCACTCACTCAATTTTGAGATTCTGTGTCTTTTCTAGGAAGGCAAGATGCGAGAAAGGCTTTTTGAGTCTGACCCAAGTGCTAATCCTTGCTTTAAATGAATGTAAATCCAGTGAGGAGTCAAAGATATGACAAAGCTATCAGGACCATGTAAAACAGTAGGTAGTAAATGGATGTCTAACTGATGAGCACAATAAAGTCATCCCCTGCATATGTAAGGATCAAGTTCCTGAATAAGCTGTTTAATTCCAGTTATGTTCACACAAGTCTTATTTGCATATTTTCACCTCTTGCCAAATATAACCATTCTCTTTATAATCTGCTTTGTTATGTGCCCTTAGCTCTTCTTAAATTACCTGGCAATGCTATTTTGCCCTTCTAATCCTGCTGATTTTATTATAAATGATAAGGCCTAGGATTCATTTTGGAAAAATTAGAAAATAAGAAAGGCCTTAAGAAACCTAAAAAAGATCGATTAGCTTGGGCCTTCAGTATATCAGTGGGGAACACAGTGAAATGAATGAATGAAGTTACTTTAGATATACTGTTTGAATTTTGCACTCCTATTATTTAGGCAGAAAGAGGCAGTTGCTTTTATTAAAACTAATATAACATATGTTTAAATTTGATAAAATTATAGCATATTATAAATTAAGAACATTTACTTATGAGGAGAATAAAATGAGGAAACTCATAGACTGAAAAAGAATATTTCAGTAATATTAATGTATCTGACAAAGCACTTGTACTCAGAATGCATAAAGAAATTCCCTAAGGAATTTTAATTGAAAAAGGAAAAAAATGGGCAGAAAACTTGAATTCTTCACAGAAGATGTCCAAGTGGCTACTGAAATACATGAAAAAATGCTCAATTTCTTTAGGCATCAGAGAATGTAAATTATATGTGTATATATGTATAATATATATATTGCTATATTACTATGTACCCAACAAAATAGCTAAAATGAACAAAATGGGAAAATATCCAAGATTATCAAGGATGTGGATGAACTAGAACTCTCCTACATTGCTGGTGAGAGTGTAATTTGATACAGCTATTTGGAAACTGTTTGAGATTACATGGAACTGAATGTATGTGTAATTTTGACAATCTACTCCAAGGTATCTACTCAACAGAACATACATGTTTACCAAAATCCACATGCTAGGATGTTTATCACAATGTAGTTCATAAGAGCCTCTAATTGGAAACTACACATCTGTCAGTCAACAGTAAAATGGAAAAAGTAGTTACCCTATAATTCACTCAGTGGAACGATGTAGAGCAATGAAAATTGGGTGATACACAACTGGTACATTTGCAAACAAATATGACTCTCACAAGCTTAACATTGTGGGGAATTTCAGACAAAATAGAGTGCACACTTTAATGATACATTTTTTAATAAATTCAAAACAGACAAAGTTGGTATATGTTGTTAGATTTCAGAAACGAAGTTACCTGGGACTGGCGAGAGGGATAGTAAGTGGCTGGGGACACAGGCCATGTCTGGAGTGTTAGTAATGTTTTGTGCCTTGATTTGGGTGCTAATGTCCATGTGTGTTTAGTTGTAAAAATGTATAGTACTGGGGTGGGATGGGGGGGATATACATATGGCTAATCTGGGAACATACATATCTGTAAACAACAAAACTCTGTAAAAGTTAAATATAATAAAAGATTAAAAAAATGTATAGTACTGTATACTTGTGATATATAAGCAAATAATTCATATTTAAATATTTACCAGACAAAAGGAAGCTATAATACTAATTCTTATCCATTTTAGGTGCAGGATGAGGTAGAGTATTGCATAATCCAGGGAGCACTTGTATGAGGCTGCATAGAAATGAAGGTTTATTGGGGCTACTCTGTAATTAACATTAAAGGAAAGCATTCCAGACACAGTCCTGAGAACTTGACGTGCATTATGTCATTTAATTTGCAAAACATCAAGACATAGGAATTATTATCTACATTTTACAGAAAGGAAATTTACTTGACTTGCCTAAGGCAGTGATCAACTCAGATTCATACCCTTGTCAGCCTGATTTCAGATCTTGACCTCTTAGCTATCAAGCCACCGTCTGTATTTTTTACTCTCTTTATTAAATCAAATCCCTTTTTCTACAGGGGAATATTTTAAAGATGATTATTGGCTGGCAGTGACCTATGGGCCTCTCTGTACAATCTAGCCTCCCCTCAGCCTGGAATTCCAGTTTAGGATTTGTGAACCATGTTACACTTTCCTAGAATACAATTTTTCTCATAACACCTATACACCCTCAGCAGAGCAGCTAGGAATGAATGCCTTGTGGGATACACTTCTGGAGAGAAGCCATAGATAAGATTTGCAAAAAATGAGCCTAGACTTACTCAGAAGAAACTTAAATTTAGTTCCATTTTATCAACAACAAGTTGTGTACAGCTAGATATATTTATATTTTCTGAGCCTCAGGTTTTGCAGTTGCAAAAATGGGAAAAATAATTATTTCTCTGATTCCCAAAGTGTAGTTTGCTCTTGTCTCTCTCCTTGATACTTTTTGGTTTTGCTTCTATTTCTTTTCTTTTCTTCTTCTTTTTTTTTTTAACTTTTTTATTTCTCAATGCTATGTATTCTTTAGTCACTCACACCTATGAGTTGGTTTGTCCTTACAGCAAGCATTATCTATTTCCATACCCACTTTTCTAGGGGGAAATTGAGGCTCAGAGAAATTAAGTGGTTTAAGTTCATATGCCTGTGTCGTTTTTCCTCCATCACTCTAGTGTCTCTGAGCCTCAGCTATGAAAAGGAAATAATTGTTACCAACCAGGGTTCTTGGCCTCACTATTCCATAGAGACTGATCAGAAGCCAGACAAGAAATTCAAGCAGATCTTCACTGGGGCGACTCTGTAATTAACATTAAAGGAAAGCATTCCAGACACAGTCCTGAGAACTTGACGTGCATTATGTCATTTAATTTGCAAAACATCAAGACATAGGAATTATTATCTACATTTTACAGAAAGGAAATTTACTTGACTTGCCTAAGGCAGTGATCAACTCAGATTCATACCCTTGTCAGCCTGATTTCAGATCTTGACCTCTTAGCTATCAAGCCACCGTCTGTATTTTTTACTCTCTTTATTAAATCAAATCCCTTTTTCTACAGGGGAATATTTTAAAGATGATTATTGGCTGGCAGTGACCTATGGGCCTCTCTGTACAATCTAGCCTCCCCTCAGCCTGGAATTCCAGTTTAGGATTTGTGAACCATGTTACACTTTCCTAGAATACAATTTTTCTCATAACACCTATACACCCTCAGCAGAGCAGCTAGGAATGAATGCCTTGTGGGATACACTTCTGGAGAGAAGCCATAGATAAGATTTGCAAAAAATGAGCCTAGACTTACTCAGAAGAAACTTAAATTTAGTTCCATTTTATCAACAACAAGTTGTGTACAGCTAGATATATTTATATTTTCTGAGCCTCAGGTTTTGCAGTTGCAAAAATGGGAAAAATAATTATTTCTCTGATTCCCAAAGTGTAGTTTGCTCTTGTCTCTCTCCTTGATACTTTTTGGTTTTGCTTCTATTTCTTTTCTTTTCTTCTTCTTTTTTTTTTTTTTTTAACTTTTTTATTTCTCAATGCTATGTATTCTTTAGTCACTCACACCTATGAGTTGGTTTGTCCTTACAGCAAGCATTATCTATTTCCATACCCACTTTTCTAGGGGGAAATTGAGGCTCAGAGAAATTAAGTGATTTAAGTTCATATGCCTGTGTCGTTTTTCCTCCATCACTCTAGTGTCTCTGAGCCTCAGCTATGAAAAGGAAATAATTGTTACCAACCAGGGTTCTTGGCCTCACTATTCCATAGAGACTGATCAGAAGCCAGACAAGAAATTCAAGCAGATCTTCACTGGGGCTCCTGCTACAACAAAAAGCAAACAAGCTCCCTTGCTGACTCACTCCTCAAGGTGGGGATGAGTTTGTTCCTTATATGGAGTTAGAGTAGGCATGTGCCCAGGGTTGGAGACAGAAGGGTAGCTTAGGTATTTTAGGGGTAACTTCTGGGCCTCAAGCTCCAGACTGAGATCTATTACTGTTTTCTGACCAAAGGACCCAGAGAAGCCATGCCTGGTCTCCTGGGCCTTAGAAACTGTGAAATGATAAATATATATTGTTTCAAGCTTTTAGGTTTATGATGATTTGTTGTGCATTGATAGAAAATGAAATACATCAAGACAACCAAAACCAGAATTGAGTATGTCATTCTTTGAATTTCATAGCACTGCAATGATCAAGGGATATAACAAAACCATGACAACCAGAAATGGTTTGAAATACAAGTATGTGACACTTAAACATCTCTGTGGAACATCTCTGTTGTAAAGGCAAGTGTTCTAATTTCAAGTATTGGTGCCACTGGTTTATCGCTCCTTTTTATGGCTTCCAGCATTCTTGTCTTGACAGTGAGGGGAGGGGGTAACTTGATCTCCAAGGATTGTCCAGCTCAGACAGTTTTGTGCAATTCTCCTGTGTACTATCAGGTGACAATTGTCATGAAGGTCAGTGGTCCCTTTGTACTTTTGCATAGGTTCTATAAGTTTAGACACCCAGTTTTCTTTCCATTTCAAGGTGGACTGAATTTTACACTGAAATCCCTCCCTTTCCACATAATATAATTATGAAAGAGCACAGATGATTCATTCTCAGGAAGTCTATTTACTTAGATTAATCAAACCTAAAATGGGAATTTTCTTGACCCAAGAGTTTTCATTTAGAACTTGCTGATCCAATAGAAAGACATCAAATTATATCTGTTAATTTTAAATTAACTCAAAGTATTTAATTAACACCTCTTCAAACAGGAAAAAAAAAAATAAGAATACTCTCCCCTGAAGGCAGTGAAGACCACTTAAGAGATTTTATAAATCAAATTTAAACCGTGTACCCATTCAAACTCTTTCACAATTAAGAATATTCGTGATACAGATGCATACAAAGCAATTAGCAGCTCTGGGGAATGAATGGGGGAGGGATATGAAGCAAGACTTGATTAAATGTTGAAACTAAGTGAAGCTAAGGTTTTGCATAACTGTAGAAGAGGAACCTGGTCCCTTAGGTATATGTTAAAATAAGAAGAGGAACTATAAAACCTGTGAGCTCAGTTAAAACCATTTGATCTGATGGTACACTTGAGAAGCCTGCTCAGATATTATAATAGGTTCTGAGGTCTTTGTAATAGAAAAAAAATGTGTCTGAACCTGTGGTCCCAGCAACTTTATTATTAGTTTGCTAGATGTCTTTGGAAAGATCCCCTGAGTTTTTGGACTTTGTTTCCCTTATTTTACTAAAAATACGTTATTTATATTTAATCAGGATTTCCAAAAATGTGTTACAAGAACTACATGTTCACTTGGCCCTTGATCTTTTATTAAATTGCAGAGACCATTTTTAATAGACAATTCTGTTTTAGGAATTGGGAATCAAATGGATTTACTTTTTTTGTTTTCTAGTTGTAGAATTTCCTCAAGTCTTTCCCAGCCTCTTGGACACGTTTTATGGCTTCCAGCATTCTTGTCTTGACAGTGAGGGGAGGGGGTAACTTGATCTCCAAGGATTGTCCAGCTCAGACAGTTTTGTGCAATTCTCCTGTGTACTATCAGGTGACAATTGTCATGAAGGTCAGTGGTCCCTTTGTACTTTTGCATAGGTTCTATAAGTTTAGACACCCAGTTTTCTTTCCATTTCAAGGTGGACTGAATTTTACACTGAAATCCCTCCCTTTCCACATAATATAATTATGAAAGAGCACAGATGATTCATTCTCAGGAAGTCTATTTACTTAGATTAATCAAACCTAAAATGGGAATTTTCTTGACCCAAGAGTTTTCATTTAGAACTTGCTGATCCAATAGAAAGACATCAAATTATATCTGTTAATTTTAAATTAACTCAAAGTATTTAATTAACACCTCTTCAAACAGGAAAAAAAAAAATAAGAATACTCTCCCCTGAAGGCAGTGAAGACCACTTAAGAGATTTTATAAATCAAATTTAAACCGTGTACCCATTCAAACTCTTTCACAATTAAGAATATTCGTGATACAGATGCATACAAAGCAATTAGCAGCTCTGGGGAATGAATGGGGAGGATATGAAGCAAGACTTGATTAAATGTTGAAACTAAGTGAAGCTAAGGTTTTGCATAACTGTAGAAGAGGAACCTGGTCCCTTAGGTATATGTTAAAATAAGAAGAGGAACTATAAAACCTGTGAGCTCAGTTAAAACCATTTGATCTGATGGTACACTTGAGAAGCCTGCTCAGATATTATAATAGGTTCTGAGGTCTTTGTAATAGAAAAAAAATGTGTCTGAACCTGTGGTCCCAGCAACTTTATTATTAGTTTGCTAGATGTCTTTGGAAAGATCCCCTGAGTTTTTGGACTTTGTTTCCCTTATTTTACTAAAAATACGTTATTTATATTTAATCAGGATTTCCAAAAATGTGTTACAAGAACTACATGTTCACTTGGCCCTTGATCTTTTATTAAATTGCAGAGACCATTTTTAATAGACAATTCTGTTTTAGGAATTGGGAATCAAATGGATTTACTTTTTTTGTTTTCTAGTTGTAGAATTTCCTCAAGTCTTTCCCAGACTCTTGGGCCATGTGAATCTCCCAAGAACTACCCTATCAGCTTGTTTTAATAAAAGGATCCCTGTTTTTAGACAATATCTGGGAACTGTGTCAGGCAGAGCTTATGTTGGAAAGCAGCAGATGAGGTGATTGTTAAAAACCTTGACAGCAACATCCTTTGATTCTTGATCATTTTGTCTGCACTTTAGTTCTAGGTACCTTCATGAGCAGGAAAGGATGTTAACGGGCAGAGTACTTTTGATAGTCATTTACTAAGTCTCCTTGATGAAGTTGAAACATTTAATTAATTATTCGTTAGTTTCAAAGCTGAGCCTTGTTAGCCATGGATTTAGTCTGAGCATGTATTGAGGGATCTTCCCTTTTTACATTCTCTTGATAATTCAAATGTACACAGTCACTTGTATCCTCCTCCCAAAGCAAATTTAAATTACTCAATCAGAAAGCAAATACCTTCCAGGACATTTTACTTCCAGTGGTTCTTTTTCTGCCCTTACCTACTTCAGGTACCCCCAAAGTAGATTGCCAAGTTGAGACAGAATTAAACTCCACACAGTAAATAGCATAGTTTATAGAACGGAAAAGACATGGATGACACTAGGGATAGTTGAAGATAAAGATGGAGCTAAGAGATGAACCTTGCACAGAGAAAAGTCTTTGGAATAAAACAACCTGGATATTTATATCTCAGCTTCATCAAATTATCTGTGTGACCGAGGCCAGGCCACTCAATTCTCCGTGTTGTCAGGCCTTATATTCACTATGATTCTGCCACAACATACCCTATACCCGGGACCTACAAAATTCCTTGTGGGTTACTGCTCACTCATGATTCTACACTATGCTTTTGTGTGAGATATTTCTTCTGCCTTAAAATTCTCTCCACACTTTGGAGGCCTTGGAAGTCTCATATATTTTCATTAGAACCCAAATCTATTTTCATCTCATATCAGAAGATTCCCTTGATTGTTCTTGTCATGATTAATTGCACTGATTCCCATAGTATCCAGGGTCTCCTCTATTAAAATATTTGACATTATTACAGATGTCCAATTATATATACATTTTTACTCTTAAGCAAAGTCAGTTTTTAGATGACAAGAACAGAATTATATTAATTTATGTATCTTCAATAAATAGTGTCTTCATGGTAGATACCAAATAAATGAATATATGTTGAATAAATGAATGAATAAATGGAGATGACAGTGCATTTAAAAACAGTATGAGTGGTGCTTTCACAGTAGGTGGGATTCACTATAATCTTTTGCAGGGTTGGGAGTCTTTGCAGGTTGCAATAAGTCGTCTTTTTACATGGTACAATATAATTAGAGGTTCTTTTAATATGTTAGCAATTAACCCATGGGTAAAATCTAGTGTGCTATAATGAGGTTCAGAATATTTGAAGCTTGTGAAGAATAAATCGTTTTTTATAAAGAATAAAATTCTAATTTTTCAGTAAGAATGTGGAAAGAGAAAGGGAAAAAGCTGAGACTGGTTACTTCTTAAATTATTGAGTGTCAGACTTGCTCTTGGGCTATTCACATTGGCTCTATCATTTCCCATTCAGTTTTTAGGTGTGGTTTGTACCCAACATCACAAAATAACCGTTATTTTTCAAACATTGCTTTTGTGGTATTTTGAAAATGCCTGTGTGTCTGTGCGTATACCTTTGTATATAGTCAGGCGTTTTGAGTTAAAATTCTGTAAAATTCTAATGTGTTAAATAGCTGAGCATATATCTCAGTTTTCCTAGTGCTTCAGGTAGCTTTCTCTGAACAGCAGACTAAGAGATGAGTGATAGAAGATAGAGTGAAGGATATGGATTAGAGACTGGCCTGGGAATTCACAATTGGTTTCAGGAAGGGAAGGGAAGGGACAGGAAAGGAAAGGAAGGAGCAACACCAGAGAGAAGGAAAGAAGGAACTGCATTGCAGTCTCAGTGGAGGTGCCAGACTGTTCTGTAAGGAGCTCTGAAGCTGAAATGACTACAGAATTGTCCTGAGTAGACTTGAAGAGGCCAAGCCTTTATGCCCTCAAATATTTGTTTTTGTCCAATTATTATATAAACACTGATTCCCATAGTATCCAGGGTCTCCTCTATTAAAATATTTGACATTATTACAGATGTCCAATTATATATACATTTTACTCTTAAGCAAAGTCAGTTTTAGATGACAAGAACAGAATTATATTAATTTATGTATCTTCAATAAATAGTGTCTTCATGGTAGATACCAAATAAATGAATATATGTTGAATAAATGAATGAATAAATGGAGATGACAGTGCATTTAAAAACAGTATGAGTGGTGCTTTCACAGTAGGTGGGATTCACTATAATCTTTTGCAGGGTTGGGAGTCTTTTGCAGGTTGCAATAAGTCGTCTTTTTACATGGTACAATATAATTAGAGGTTCTTTTAATATGTTAGCAATTAACCCATGGGTAAAATCTAGTGTGCTATAATGAGGTTCAGAATATTTGAAGCTTGTGAAGAATAAATCGTTTTTTATAAAGAATAAAATTCTAATTTTTCAGTAAGAATGTGGAAAGAGAAAGGGAAAAAGCTGAGACTGGTTACTTCTTAAATTATTGAGTGTCAGACTTGCTCTTGGGCTATTCACATTGGCTCTATCATTTCCCATTCAGTTTTTAGGTGTGGTTTGTACCCAACATCACAAAATAACCGTTATTTTTCAAACATTGCTTTTGTGGTATTTTGAAAATGCCTGTGTGTCTGTGCGTATACCTTTGTATATAGTCAGGCGTTTTGAGTTAAAATTCTGTAAAATTCTAATGTGTTAAATAGCTGAGCATATATCTCAGTTTTCCTAGTGCTTCAGGTAGCTTTCTCTGAACAGCAGACTAAGAGATGAGTGATAGAAGATAGAGTGAAGGATATGGATTAGAGACTGGCCTGGGAATTCACAATTGGTTTCAGGAAGGGAAGGGAAGGGACAGGAAAGGAAAGGAAGGAGCAACACCAGAGAGAAGGAAAGAAGGAACTGCATTGCAGTCTCAGTGGAGGTGCCAGACTGTTCTGTAAGGAGCTCTGAAGCTGAAATGACTACAGAATTGTCCTGAGTAGACTTGAAGAGGCCAAGCCTTTATGCCCTCTCTCCATGAACATGTTCAAACACACACACACACACACACACACACACACACACACACACAGACAGTGGACTGGTCATTGGGATAAGGGTTGCTTTGAAAGTTGGGTATGATATATATATTTTTTTTGATGGGGGGTGGGGTGGAGAGGGAGGGGAGCAGGCGGGCCACTTCTATTGGTCTTTCATTTCTCCATTTTCATCCATCTTTTGTTCTTTGGCCCGTGTGGGCCTCCCATCGCGGTGGCCTCTGTTGTCGCAGAGCGCCGGCTCTGGGCGCATGCGCTCCAGAGCCCCGGCTCGGTAATTGGACACATCAGTCCAGTCACTCCGCGGTATGTGGGATCTTCCCAGGCCAGGGCTCGAACCAGCGCCCGTTGCACTGCAAGGCGGTGTCCTTACCCACTGGACCACCAGGGAAGCCCCTGGGTATGATATTTTAAAAATCCATACATGTTATAACGTGCCACCGTATTTCAGTTATTTTTATTGTAGAATAAGATTTCATTGTATAAGTGTGCCACATTTATCCATTCATCAGTTGATGAACATTCTGGTTGTTTACACTTTTGGGTCATTATGAATAATGCTACTATGAATATTCGCATGCAGGCATTTGTATGGTTATGTTCTCATTTCTTTTGGATATATAACTAGGACAGAATTGCTGGGGTTACTCTGTGTTTAATGATCTCAGAAATTGCTAAATTATTTTTCAAAGTGAATTTTGTGATGATTAAATAAATTAATTTAGTGCAATTCCTGAAACATAGGCACTTGATAAATGCTAATCACCTTGGGCTTCAAAAGTTTAAAGCTTTCTCTTTGAACCAAGCATACTAAGAGATGAGTGATAGAAGATAGAGTGAAGGATATGGATTAGAGACTGGCCTGGGAATTCACAATTGGTTTCAGGAAGGGAAGGGAAGGGACAGGAAAGGAAAGGAAGGAGCAACACCAGAGAGAAGGAAAGAAGGAACTGCATTGCAGTCTCAGTGGAGGTGCCAGACTGTTCTGTAAGGAGCTCTGAAGCTGAAATGACTACAGAATTGTCCTGAGTAGACTTGAAGAGGCCAAGCCTTTATGCCCTCTCTCCATGAACATGTTCAAACACACACACACACACACACACACACACACACACACACACAGACAGTGGACTGGTCATTGGGATAAGGGTTGCTTTGAAAGTTGGGTATGATATATATATTTTTTTTGATGGGGGGTGGGGTGGAGAGGGAGGGGAGCAGGCGGGCCACTTCTATTGGTCTTTCATTTCTCCATTTTCATCCATCTTTTGTTCTTTGGCCCGTGTGGGCCCCCCATCTGGTGGCCTCTGTTGCCCAGAGCGCCGGCTCTGGGCGCATGCGCTCCAGAGCCCCGGCTCGGTAATTGGACACATCAGTCCAGTCACTCCGCGGTATGTGGGATCTTCCCAGGCCAGGGCTCGAACCAGCGCCCGTTGCACTGCAAGGCGGTGTCCTTACCCACTGGACCACCAGGGAAGCCCCTGGGTATGATATTTTAAAAATCCATACATGTTATAACGTGCCACCGTATTTCAGTTATTTTTATTGTAGAATAAGATTTCATTGTATAAGTGTGCCACATTTATCCATTCATCAGTTGATGAACATTCTGGTTGTTTACACTTTTGGGTCATTATGAATAATGCTACTATGAATATTCGCATGCAGGCATTTGTATGGTTATGTTCTCATTTCTTTTGGATATATAACTAGGACAGAATTGCTGGGGTTACTCTGTGTTTAATGATCTCAGAAATTGCTAAATTATTTTTCAAAGTGAATTTTGTGATGATTAAATAAATTAATTTAGTGCAATTCCTGAAACATAGGCACTTGATAAATGCTAATCACCTTTCCTTGCAGCCCTACAGAATGCTTTTACTCATACATAGTTTTATCTAAGGATTAAAATGCTCATGATTGGCAAGCTCCATTTTTCTTCTGAGGGATATATATATTTTTTCTTTTTTCATGCACATCAAAAAAATATCCCTTCCATTGCAGTCAATTTGTTTAAAACTCAGTAACTTTGACCTTACAAAGTCAATATTGTTGTTTGTATTCCTTGAGTTTGGCAGAAAACAAGGTCCCAAGCACTGAAGCAAATCTTTTCTGTCTCTCTTGATCTGTTTTTCCTGCCTCGAAGAAATGTTTCATGTATTTGATTCCTCTATTTATGTCTCAATTCAGAGTTGTTACCAGATTTGCATGTTCACATTCACATTTTCATTTGTAAGATTTATACAGAACATGTCCTTTGCCTAAGTGTGCAGCATAAAATACAGACTTACATAAAGAATAAAGTATATTTCTTCTCTAGGAATATATGAGCCCTAAGCATTGACTCAATAATGACACTCCATTGGGAAAACAATTCCAAGTGTTGAGAAGTCACATGAGGCACTGAAAAACTAAAAATCTCCCTTTAAGAAGAGCAGTGGATCAAATCCTTCAGGGAAGGGCAGAGTGAAGGCCACCTATAATTAGCTACAATTAGGAAGAGAATAAGATGGTGATGCTGGGCAAGCCAAAAGAGGCAAAGATCAGCAGAGGCAAGTTCTGCAGAATGGCTAAGCAGTGTGCCTACAGGCATGTGTGCTCAGTTATGCCTGACTTTTTGCAACCCTCTAGGCTATCCCTTGCCAAGTTGCTCTGTCCATAAGATTCTCCAGGCAACTCCTATGAGATTCTTGGGAGTTTATCTGTTAACTAACTATGCTAAGAGATAAACTCCCAAGGCACAATGACTTCATATTTTTGTTGTTTTGTCACACAGTGGAGCTCAACTCTTTTGTGACCCTATGAATTATAGCTCATCAGTTTCCTCTGTCCATAAGATTTCCCTGGAAAGAATACTGGAGTGGGTTGGCATTTACTTTTCACTTACTTAGAGATCAATCTGCAGAAGGTGGGCAAAGAGAAGGGTTACTATGCTTCCTGGACCCAGCTGATAGAGATGGTGCCCCTTCAATATTTGGCTTCCAAGATCACCCAGCTGGCACAAAGAAAAGACAAGCATCCCTCAGCAGGTTATTTATTTCTTTTTTCTTTTATGGACTGTGCCTAGAAGTTTTGTACTTCTCTTCCATCTATATTACTTGGTTAGAACACAGACACACTATTCCACCTGGATTCAAGGCAGCTTAAAGCTATACTCTGGAAAAAATTCAAGGCTCAGATTGACATTGATGCTGGAAGCCCATATCTTTCTGTCTCGATTTTTAGAAATGTTTCATGTATTTGATTCCTCTATTTATGTCTCAATTCAGAGTTGTTACCAGATTTGCATGTTCACATTCACATTTTCATTTGTAAGATTTATACAGAACATGTCCTTTGCCTAAGTGTGCAGCATAAAATACAGACTTACATAAAGAATAAAGTATATTTCTTCTCTAGGAATATATGAGCCCTAAGCATTGACTCAATAATGACACTCCATTGGGAAAACAATTCCAAGTGTTGAGAAGTCACATGAGGCACTGAAAAACTAAAAATCTCCCTTTAAGAAGAGCAGTGGATCAAATCCTTCAGGGAAGGGCAGAGTGAAGGCCACCTATAATTAGCTACAATTAGGAAGAGAATAAGATGGTGATGCTGGGCAAGCCAAAAGAGGCAAAGATCAGCAGAGGCAAGTTCTGCAGAATGGCTAAGCAGTGTGCCTACAGGCATGTGTGCTCAGTTATGCCTGACTTTTTGCAACCCTCTAGGCTATCCCTTGCCAAGTTGCTCTGTCCATAAGATTCTCCAGGCAACTCCTATGAGATTCTTGGGAGTTTATCTGTTAACTAACTATGCTAAGAGATAAACTCCCAAGGCACAATGACTTCATATTTTTGTTGTTTTGTCACACAGTGGAGCTCAACTCTTTTGTGACCCTATGAATTATAGCTCATCAGTTTCCTCTGTCCATAAGATTTCCCTGGAAAGAATACTGGAGTGGGTTGGCATTTACTTTTCACTTACTTAGAGATCAATCTGCAGAAGGTGGGCAAAGAGAAGGGTTACTATGCTTCCTGGACCCAGCTGATAGAGATGGTGCCCCTTCAATATTTGGCTTCCAAGATCACCCAGCTGGCACAAAGAAAAGACAAGCATCCCTCAGCAGGTTATTTATTTCTTTTTTCTTTTATGGACTGTGCCTAGAAGTTTTGTACTTCTCTTCCATCTATATTACTTGGTTAGAACACAGACACACTATTCCACCTGGATTCAAGGCAGCTTAAAGCTATACTCTGTGGCTGACTAACAACAACTCAACACCATGAAAATGAAGCATACATTTTTAGTGCTCAGATTGACATTGATGCTGGAAGCCCATATTTTAGATTTTCATCTGTTGTTCATCTGGCGAAGAACACTGTTTAGGTAAGAGATAAATAGAACTCCTTTCCTATACTGAAGCTTTCTCTGATCTGAAACATTCAAAGGTTGCAGATATAAAGAAGCCATGGTACATTTATACAACTCAGCCTTAAAACGGAATGAATTTGAGTCAGTTGTCGTGAAGTGAATGAACCTAGAGCCTCTTACAAAGAGTCAATTAAGTCAGAAAGAGATAAACAGGCATTGTATACTAACAGATATACTGAATCTAGAAAAATAATACAGATAACCAAGTAGAGAATGGCTTTGTGGACACAGCTGGGTGAGGGTGGGATAGATTGAAAAAGTAGCATTGACATATATACTCTATCATGTGTAAAATAGATAGTCTGTGGGAAGTTGCTAAATAACACAGAGAGCCCAGCCTGGTGCTCTGTGACCAAGAGAGGAGAAATAGGGGTAAGGGATGGAGGTTTAGGTGGAAGAGGATAAATATAAATACACACACACACACACACACACACACATGTATGTATAATTATGACTGATTTACATTGTTGTATTGCAGAAACCAACACGAAAAGCCAATTTTTAGCCACCAATGGAAAAAATGTGGCAATGAGCAATCAAGCCCCACCTCTACTGTCAAAAGTCTTAGGTTTGAGTGCTATCTCTTGTCCTTAATAGCTGTGTGTCTAAGTCTTAGGTTGAGTCTACTTTTCACTTACTTAGAGATCAATCTGCAGAAGGTGGGCAAAGAGAAGGGTTACTATGCTTCCTGGACCCAGCTGATAGAGATGGTGCCCCTTCAATATTTGGCTTCCAAGATCACCCAGCTGGCACAAAGAAAAGACAAGCATCCCTCAGCAGGTTATTTATTTCTTTTTTCTTTTATGGACTGTGCCTAGAAGTTTTGTACTTCTCTTCCATCTATATTACTTGGTTAGAACACAGACACACTATTCCACCTGGATTCAAGGCAGCTTAAAGCTATACTCTGTGGCTGACTAACAACAACTCAACACCATGAAAATGAAGCATACATTTTTAGTGCTCAGATTGACATTGATGCTGGAAGCCCATATTTTAGATTTTCATCTGTTGTTCATCTGGCGAAGAACACTGTTTAGGTAAGAGATAAATAGAACTCCTTTCCTATACTGAAGCTTTCTCTGATCTGAAACATTCAAAGGTTGCAGATATAAAGAAGCCATGGTACATTTATACAACTCAGCCTTAAAACGGAATGAATTTGAGTCAGTTGTCGTGAAGTGAATGAACCTAGAGCCTCTTACAAAGAGTCAATTAAGTCAGAAAGAGATAAACAGGCATTGTATACTAACAGATATACTGAATCTAGAAAAATAATACAGATAACCAAGTAGAGAATGGCTTTGTGGACACAGCTGGGTGAGGGTGGGATAGATTGAAAAAGTAGCATTGACATATATACTCTATCATGTGTAAAATAGATAGTCTGTGGGAAGTTGCTAAATAACACAGAGAGCCCAGCCTGGTGCTCTGTGACCAAGAGAGGAGAAATAGGGGTAAGGGATGGAGGTTTAGGTGGAAGAGGATAAATATAAATACACACACACACACACACACACACACATGTATGTATAATTATGACTGATTTACATTGTTGTATTGCAGAAACCAACACGAAAAGCCAATTTTTAGCCACCAATGGAAAAAATGTGGCAATGAGCAATCAAGCCCCACCTCTACTGTCAAAAGTCTTAGGTTTGAGTGCTATCTCTTGTCCTTAATAGCTGTGTGTCTAGCTGAGCTCTAGTTCCCTCATCTGTGAAAATGTGAGAATCAAAAAAAAGAAAAAGACTATGCCTATATCTGCATAAGATCTGTAGATAAAATATCCAGATTAGTTTACAGGATGCCTAGAACATAAAGTGTGCTTAATAATTGTTACCTGTTGGTATTGCAATTTTTATTTTCATTAATATCAAGAAAGTAGTGATTTACAAAAGTAAATCATGAGTAACATTCTTGATGTTCATAAGATTGCGCATGTACTTGAAATCATTGGGAATACATTGATAAAAGGTTTATCATAGGCCTGTTAATTGTTGATTGCCTTCTGTGTTACCACTTATTTAGATGATGGTCTTAATTTCTTCACTGGATTGTCTTAAAGCTATGTTGGCAACCAATCAAAGTGAATTTTTATTGTTGTTTATAGTATCTAAATATTCCTAAGTAAATTACTCAATAAATCATCCTCATTTTTTTTTTTTTTGAAAATTATCTTTGATCAGGTTTCTGATATCCATGCACTTGAAGAGTACCTCATACATTCTCAGGTATTTGTTTGATTTTTTTGTATACTTAAGGTCATTGAGGAAAAAGGCCTCTTTAGAGGATTCGTTCATTTATCTAGCATACCTTATTTAGTAATTGATCAATATTTGGACGTAAGTAAATATGTGAAATGCATACTTTGACTGTGTCCTAAAACTGTATCTTCCAATGGTAAAAATACCTTCTGAAAGAAATAATAATTTTAACCTTTATACTTATTTCCTAAAGAAAAAACTTAGTAATTAGTCCCCACTTATGGGAAACATACAAGCCTATCTGAATTTTTCCAAGCTCTATTTCAAATTTCAACTTCAATCTTAGAAAAATAACTTAACCTTTACCAGTCTAAGGTCCTATGTCCATAAAATGAAACTGATAGTATTCAACACACAGAGAGTGAAACCATTCACAATATCACAAGGATAAATGGGATGCTTCATATATGTTAGTTCTGCTTGAATTTAAGTCTGAAAATTCTATCATTCTCTGATAGCATTAGAATTTTCACTTTAGTAAGTTTTACATTTTTCTTATGGAAAGCCGTCACCCTATATAAAAAATGCTCAATCTGGAATTCAAATAGAACACACTCTAAGGGGACTGTAAATACCCTTTATGCTTTGTACTATTTACACATGTTTTCCAACACAATTTGCTGGGGAATGAGATGAGATAAGTGGAGATATTTGTTATTAAACTCTGTTCCTTGCATTTTAGCTACATCAGTGAAAGCAAGTTCCTGGATTCTAAGTGCTAGAAAATAAATTATTGAAGTGTGAAAGCGGAATTGTGTATTGAAAATTGCAAAACATGCAGTGGCTGACTGGTCTGCCTTATCAAAGAAGTTGGGTTTGTTAGAACTTTAGCAGTTAAACCTTAAGGCTACCTCTACCTCGCATTAGAAGCAAATGTTCTCACTTTTCTTTCCTGCCTCTTGCCCCTGGGGGTAAAAAAAAAAATTCCATAGCTAATATGTAGTAAATGTTAATGAATTCAGTAGGGTTTCTTCCACTATCTCTTGCATTTTAATACCGTATAGTTGAAAGTGGTGACTATATTTCCCAGACTCTATAAACTGGGACACATTGCCTGATACCCTGGGATATAAACTGTGTAAGAGAAATAGACAGGCAGACTTACAGGCTAAAACCACAGGCTGCGACAACCACTCAATAGTCCTATAACATCAACTGAGCTTCTTCATTCCTTGGGCAATATGCTCATCTAGAAAATCAGGAAAATAGACATAAAATATTCCATTTACATAAGATATTTTTATTTCACTTGTGGAAATGCAAGACATTCTCAGATACATCGGTTTTAGGACAAATACTGAAATTTCTGGATTATAATATTTATAATTAGAGCAGGAGTGGATTTCTGAGCTTTTACTAAATAAGCTGTTTAAGAACTTATATTGCAGGAGAGGAAAAGAAGAAAGGGTGAAATTAAAAATGATTAAACACTTAGCTGGCATCAGATGTGGAGAAAAAGCCTGTATTTAAAGTAACTAATTTAATCTTTTTCAGTCTTATTATGGATGCTTAAGTTTTATGAATGGAAAACAGAAATTCCAAAAAATTAAGTCACTTGTAAAGTCACACAAATTTCAAAAGGAAGAATCCGAATTTGAGCCAGGTCATGATCCTTTGATAAAACCAAGTTAAGCTCCTAGTAGCACTCTGCATCTTTTCTGAAATAATTCAGATATATTATTCCAACACTGGTCAACTCTCCCATTCTCTAACACCAACTGATTGATGTTTCCAGCCAATAATTTGCAATTCAACAATTCTATGGCGATGGCCCAGAGTTAATAGACATGATGGTTTAAGGGCTCCATCCCACAAGACTGTCTCAACTTCAGATTTCAGTGGAAAATGAAGTTTCTAAGCTAGCCACACTCTACGTGGCTGACTTCAAATACGGGGGTTCCCACAGTCACACCTCAGGTTGGATAGTTTTCTCGAAGGACTCATAGAACTTAAGAAAAAACAATTTTGACAATTACAGGTTGCTTGTTTTTAATAAAGGATGCAAATCAGACCAACCAAATTGAAGAAGTGCAAAAGGCCTGGTCTCATGAGAGTCAGGAGGCATGGATTATTGTGTACAGGTCTTCCAAACCCTCTCTGGGCATACCATTCACTCATCACATCTAAATGTTCACCAACTTGTTATGCTCCTCAGATCTATTTTCTTCAGAGTGTTTTTTTTTTTTTTTAATTAAAGTTGTATTGCATAGACATGGTTAATTAAACCACTGACTGCTGATAATAGAATTCAGTCTCCAGTCCCTCTTACCTCCCTATAGGTTGAGGGGGTTGAGCTGGTGGTTCTTACCCTGGGTGTCATGTGATGGGTTTCTCTTTAACCGTCCTCCAATCTTGAAGCTTTTAGTATCTTAGGACCCACTAAGAGTCATCTCAATAGCATAAACTCATAGATAGTCAAAAGGAGAAAAACATAATTTGATACATGTACCTCAGTGTTCATTGCAGCACTATTTACAATAGGCAAGACAAGAAAGCAACCTAAATGGCAATCAACAGATGAATATGTATTACATATATATAATGGATTATTATTCAGCCATAAGGAAAGAATGAAATAATGTCATTTGCAGCAACATGGGTAAACCAAGAGATTATATTACTAACTGAAGTAAGTCAGACAGAAAAAAACAAACATCGTAAGATACTGTGTATATATGGAATATAAAAATAACAATATAAATGAATATGTTTATGAAACAGAAACAGACTCACAGACTTACAAAACAAACATGCAGTTAGTTACTAAAGGGAAAAGCTGGGATGAGGGATAAATTAGGAATTTGAGATTAACATGTGCACATTGTTGTATATAAAGTAATAACCAATATTTACCTCCTTTATAACACAAACAACTCTACTCAAGACTCTGTAGTAACCTATATACGAAAAGAAGCTGAAAAAAAGAATATATATATATGTATATACACATGTATATATATGTATATATAACTTTGTTGCACACCTGAAACTAACAAAACATTGTAAGTCAACTATACTCCAATATAAAATAAAACATTAACAAAGGAGGGTGTATTGTTTTGAATAGTAGAGGACATTCATCACTCAGGAAATTGCAAGGAGTTTAGAAACTCTGTGCCAGGAACTAGGGCCAAAGATCAATTTTTTTTAATATCACAACCACCCATTCTTTTTGTGTGAGTCATATTTTTCCAATAATATGTTAAGTTTTATCAACCAGGGCCTCTAAATTTAGAGGAAATTTTTATGTAAAACTAAGTTAAGGTATTCCAAGTTTGAAATGTATCAATCTACATGACCCAGTTCTTATACCAGCAAAAACATACATTTCTGACAAGTACCTGTTGGGGACCAACTTCAGGGCCATTTGACTGCTTGAGAGAATGCATATTCAATGCCTGTGTAATTTTTTCAGCCTGTACATTTCCATGGTATTTAAAATTGAATGTAAGCATGGCTGTAAATATCAGAACTAAACAGGATATTAGTCATGATAAATGCCTTCTTGAACTTAAGAGCAGAAAAGTCTACCACCTATCCCATAGCATAAGGTACCTATCAGATAGGAGACAATTTCTCAGTATTTAGAATATAAATGAACCTTCTGAGCTTAGCTACAGTTTAACCGTCTTAAGAGAAATTATGGTAATTATAATTAATTAATCATATGCTTTTAAACTTAACATCTTTCTTTTACTACTAGGAAAGGAGTCCATAGGTGTGAGCTCTTTGTGTATACTTACCACAGCATTTTCAATAACTAAAAGAACAACTGATATATAATAAGAACTTAATAAAGATGTGCTGAATGAACTAGAGAACCTAGTCTGGAAGCTTCTCCTTCAGTGTTTACTTAACCTCTCAATGTCTCACTTTCCTAAATATTTAGAGTGATAATATTAACTTTTTATTTATTTATTGGAAGATTTTAGTGAGTTGAAGAATACATTTCATACAGCATGGCAAACAGTATGCCTTCAATAAAAGTTTGCTATGATTATTATGTTTCCCAAAGTTTTAAGGGACATAGAGGGACAAGTAAGGATGAAGTCTAAAATATTAGGATCTATGGCCCACATTTCCATAAGCCACTCAAGATAGTATTTTATATAAAATAAAACATTAACAAAGGAGGGTGTATTGTTTTGAATAGTAGAGGACATTCATCACTCAGGAAATTGCAAGGAGTTTAGAAACTCTGTGCCAGGAACTAGGGCCAAAGATCAATTTTTTTTAATATCACAACCACCCATTCTTTTTGTGTGAGTCATATTTTTCCAATAATATGTTAAGTTTTATCAACCAGGGCCTCTAAATTTAGAGGAAATTTTTATGTAAAACTAAGTTAAGGTATTCCAAGTTTGAAATGTATCAATCTACATGACCCAGTTCTTATACCAGCAAAAACATACATTTCTGACAAGTACCTGTTGGGGACCAACTTCAGGGCCATTTGACTGCTTGAGAGAATGCATATTCAATGCCTGTGTAATTTTTTTTCAGCCTGTACATTTCCATGGTATTTAAAATTGAATGTAAGCATGGCTGTAAATATCAGAACTAAACAGGATATTAGTCATGATAAATGCCTTCTTGAACTTAAGAGCAGAAAAGTCTACCACCTATCCCATAGCATAAGGTACCTATCAGATAGGAGACAATTTCTCAGTATTTAGAATATAAATGAACCTTCTGAGCTTAGCTACAGTTTAACCGTCTTAAGAGAAATTATGGTAATTATAATTAATTAATCATATGCTTTTAAACTTAACATCTTTCTTTTACTACTAGGAAAGGAGTCCATAGGTGTGAGCTCTTTGTGTATACTTACCACAGCATTTTCAATAACTAAAAGAACAACTGATATATAATAAGAACTTAATAAAGATGTGCTGAATGAACTAGAGAACCTAGTCTGGAAGCTTCTCCTTCAGTGTTTACTTAACCTCTCAATGTCTCACTTTCCTAAATATTTAGAGTGATAATATTAACTTTTTATTTATTTATTGGAAGATTTTAGTGAGTTGAAGAATACATTTCATACAGCATGGCAAACAGTATGCCTTCAATAAAAGTTTGCTATGATTATTATGTTTCCCAAAGTTTTAAGGGACATAGAGGGACAAGTAAGGATGAAGTCTAAAATATTAGGATCTATGGCCCACATTTCCATAAGCCACTCAAGATAGTATTTTATGAAAGTTCCTAGATTGAAATGGTTCGGCTTTAATGATTATCTTTCACTCAGTGGATGTTCATGAGAATTAAATGAATATATGAATACATAAACAGAAATGTAGCATTGCATTTTAGCAAACAAGTAGCTGAGTATATACGATGTGATAATTGAACAAAATACAATTTCTGCACTAAATTTATTATAGCATGTGAATAAAATATCTCAGTAGATTACTGTGAGGATGTATGCTAAGTAATGTGTTAGAAATATCTAAAAATCAATAAACACAAATGTACATACACATAGTCACAGAATAGCCATTGAAATTCAGAGACCTTTTCCACATCCCTGTCCTTTATATCACTTGAGGAGACCATTTCTCATCTTTTTGCACCCAATTTTCATATGCAGAAATTGAGGCTAATAGAATCAAACAATTTGTCTAAGATTATATAGCTCCCAAGTGATGTATGTGCATTTGCAGATCATACCTGGTACTGTTTCTGATTAGTATACAACACTCCGTTTCAATCCTTTAGGAACTAGCAATAGTATTTTTGTCTCCTAAAGCGATGGCTGTAATTATACCCTACGTTTATAATTCTCATGCCATTAATCTTTCTCCTTTAATCCATTCCATGTTATTATGAATTTATAATTTAACAAATCCTTTTAGATACTCTTATAAAGTGATAAATGGACCAAGGGAATTTTACGTGGAAGTTGCAGTGAGGATTTTGGTCCTTAGAGAAATTAAGTACCGGGAATGCAGTGTAGATATAATAAGAACTTAATAAAGATGTGCTGAATGAACTAGAGAACCTAGTCTGGAAGCTTCTCCTTCAGTGTTTACTTAACCTCTCAATGTCTCACTTTCCTAAATATTTAGAGTGATAATATTAACTTTTTATTTATTTATTGGAAGATTTTAGTGAGTTGAAGAATACATTTCATACAGCATGGCAAACAGTATGCCTTCAATAAAAGTTTGCTATGATTATTATGTTTCCCAAAGTTTTAAGGGACATAGAGGGACAAGTAAGGATGAAGTCTAAAATATTAGGATCTATGGCCCACATTTCCATAAGCCACTCAAGATAGTATTTTATGAAAGTTCCTAGATTGAAATGGTTCGGCTTTAATGATTATCTTTCACTCAGTGGATGTTCATGAGAATTAAATGAATATATGAATACATAAACAGAAATGTAGCATTGCATTTTAGCAAACAAGTAGCTGAGTATATACGATGTGATAATTGAACAAAATACAATTTCTGCACTAAATTTATTATAGCATGTGAATAAAATATCTCAGTAGATTACTGTGAGGATGTATGCTAAGTAATGTGTTAGAAATATCTAAAAATCAATAAACACAAATGTACATACACATAGTCACAGAATAGCCATTGAAATTCAGAGACCTTTTCCACATCCCTGTCCTTTATATCACTTGAGGAGACCATTTCTCATCTTTTTGCACCCAATTTTCATATGCAGAAATTGAGGCTAATAGAATCAAACAATTTGTCTAAGATTATATAGCTCCCAAGTGATGTATGTGCATTTGCAGATCATACCTGGTACTGTTTCTGATTAGTATACAACACTCCGTTTCAATCCTTTAGGAACTAGCAATAGTATTTTTGTCTCCTAAAGCGATGGCTGTAATTATACCCTACGTTTATAATTCTCATGCCATTAATCTTTCTCCTTTAATCCATTCCATGTTATTATGAATTTATAATTTAACAAATCCTTTTAGATACTCTTATAAAGTGATAAATGGACCAAGGGAATTTTACGTGGAAGTTGCAGTGAGGATTTTGGTCCTTAGAGAAATAAGACCAGGTAAGTATCCTCTGTTATAGAATGAGGACTTAATACCAAAACGGAACTAATAGTATTTATGTCAGGAGCTACAGAAGGTTAAGAAAAGATAAAACATATATAAAGTCCAGAAGACAGTGTCCAGTATGTGCTGGGTATGCTCTGTTACGTGGTTCTCTTCCCCTTTTCCTCTCAGGCTCCGCTACACTTGACAGTCACCCACTGTCTGCTCTACAACTGCACCCACAGGCTTGGCTTTGGAATCCCAAAGATAATGTTGTTTGGAAATAGCATTCTAGAAAACACAGACACGGCAGGACTGAAGACGTACTGCATTTTACGTATATAAGAAAGCTAATGGCTTCCATTATGTCTCCGTCATCCCCCCTCCCTCCCTCGCAGACCACAGCCTGGCTGTGTTACCAGGCAGAGAGTGCACAATTCTGGAGATTTTTCGAAGTGTTACAAATTAGAATCCACAAGGGAAAGGCTCACTAGAGGACATCACAGACGAGGTTATCATTTTTTCCTTTTGAAGTTGGGCCTCATATCTTTTTCTCATTACAATCATTACTTTGAAATATGATTTTTTTAAACAGTAATTTTCTAGAACAAAAGGGATAATACCATATTTCAAAAGCTTTACTGTGAAATTAAACCTTTGAACTACTGTGAAAGAAATTATTCCCTCAAGGCTGTGAGGCTTAAAGGTTATTAAAAATTTAATTTTAAAGAAGGCATCCAGGAAAAAAAAATGTGTATAAATGCTACTTAGAACTAAGATTGCCCAACTTAATAACTCCCATTGCTCCTTATTTTTAAATAATCTGGAAACGTGAACAAATGCACACCATTTTTTTTCAGTGGCAAATCAGTATGTCAACAGATGGCTAGCTCTGCTCGTTAACATCATCTGTCTTCAACTGGGAGCACATCCACTGCAGTGGCTTAGCTGGTGTCCTCTGCCTACCCCTTTTAAGAGAGATGATTGCACCATGTAAAAGAGTATCCTGCATAGGATAGGCAAAACCCAAAGAGTCCCCCAACTCCATATATTATTGTCATACAGAGCAAGCTTCTAAACCACAGTATAAATGGTCCACATTTAAAAGGACTAATGTGTTTGAAAGACTTTCAATTTTCTCACTTATAAAATGAAAATACTTTCTTTTTCCTGTGATTCAGAGTTGCTATTAACATCTCCATTAAACAGACAGTGCGTGGCCTTAGGTTGCTTGCCTTCTTTGTGCACCAGTTTTCTCATCTGTAAAATGAGGATAATGATAGGACTATCTTATCTACCTTACATAGTTGTCATAGATGTTAAATCAATCCATGCACCTACATTGCTGGCAACAGTGTATGCACATAGTATGTACTATGTGTTATTATTGTCATTATTAATTTTAACCCTACTATGTTCAAGTAATATAACCCAGTCTAAGGAGACAAGGGTGAATAGATAAGCCCATGTCCCTAAGGAGCACACAAACAAGTAGAAGAGGGAAAAAAAGCAACAGTGATTTAAAAAAAAAAAAAATGCTGCATGTTAGGATGACAAATTCAGGGTATGTTTAAGGTTTGTGATTTGGATCTGCCTGAGTAGTGACAGGATGAGAGGCGGATGGGATGGAGAAGATTTCCCTAAGGAGGTGCCTCAGGAAATACATTTTAAACACAGAGGAGAGTAAGCATATGGAGTATTACTATCCTGTTTCCTGGGGACACGGTGGAAAAACAAATTACATAAAGCCCAGCTTCTCAAACCTGACTGCAACTCAAAATCATTCAGGAAGCTTCTTAAAAATACCATCCAGGACTTACTGAATCAAAATCTGCTTGTCTGGATCACAGTATTAGCATGCAACCTGAATGGGTAATTCTGAGTCACAACTAGGGTTGAGAACCACTAAGAAATGTACACTGAAAGCATAGTATAAACAGCAAATTTCAGTACAAATATTAGATATTGTTATTACTGTTTAATATTGAAAACTTAAATACAGTGATCTCAAGGCCATTTTTTTTTTCTTTTCTTTTTTGGCCTCATATCATTACTCACCAGTGGTAAAAATGGCAAGCAAGATTATTGATGATAATCACAATGAAGCTGGACTTAGAATAAAGCTCTTGCCCTGTTAGGAAAATGACTAGACCTTGTGTTTAAAATAGATAGTATCTCTCTGTTCATCTGTGTCTTATGGAAAAACTTATATTAACACACAGATCTTCATAGACCTAACTGGGATCTTGTTTACTCAGAATGAGCTAGATTTGTCACCTTTTGACCACATTCACTTGCTGTAGTCTTATCTCCAAAGTTTCTAGTCCAGGAACATAACCTTGAAGCTCCTCCCTCTAGATTGTGCACCACTTGAGGTCAGTGACAGTAGCTCTGCCATCCATTGTTGTTTCTGTCATACATTGAAGAGTGCTTATTGTATAAAAGGTGCTGACAAATATTGATTTACTAAATGCAAGCTGACTAGCAATTGTTAAATGTTTCTTTCCCAAGGGGCCTCACCTGAATGTTTCTTGGCTTTCTAATCTCTCCCTTTGGGGAAAGAGTTGCTTTTGATATTCTGGGTTAATAGCACATTGTAACATGACATTTATGAGAACAAGTGACATTATCCTGGTATGATTTTAAACAATGATTTTTATAACAAAGTAGGCAAATAATTTAATGTTGTTGTGTGCATCCACACCAGGCAAGAGATCATATTTGCCTAGCTGGGCTATTACCTTGAATTTCTACCACCCATGCTGAGTAATTAAGACATCCTGTTTCTCTTTAAAACTTCTAGGTGCTGCTGTTTCTTTCTCTTCTTATCTAGAGTTCATCAAAGCAAGCCATTTGTTATATTATATATATATATATATATATATATATATACACACACATATATATATATATATATTTCAAGAAAAATCACAAAGACTGTGCAGTATGTGGAACAAGTAACTCCTTATTAGTTGATTGTTGCTCTCCTAAATGCCTCATGTCACTGAAAATGAATTTTCTCATTAACCTCAATCATGCCAACTTGTCAAATTATGATGAACCAAACACGACTGCACCCAGAAATTGAGCTGCCATCATTGCATTTATAGGACTTTGCCAATTAGTCTATAAATAACACATTTTTAACACACTTCAGAGTTTAAAAAATCTAAACCACTTCTGAATGTTCTTAAATACAAGCATAGCAAAAAAGATGATCCAAAGTAACTGAAAGAAAAATGATTTGTTCTTATTAGAGGAGGTGAAAATTATTTAGAGAAACAAGGAATCAAATGATCATACAGGCATTCTAAAAATATTTATTGGGGTTTGATCTGTGCGAATGATTTTTACTCAGAATGAGCTAGATTTGTCACCTTGACCACATTCACTTGCTGTAGTCTTATCTCCAAAGTTTCTAGTCCAGGAACATAACCTTGAAGCTCCTCCCTCTAGATTGTGCACCACTTGAGGTCAGTGACAGTAGCTCTGCCATCCATTGTTGTTTCTGTCATACATTGAAGAGTGCTTATTGTATAAAAGGTGCTGACAAATATTGATTTACTAAATGCAAGCTGACTAGCAATTGTTAAATGTTTCTTTCCCAAGGGGCCTCACCTGAATGTTTCTTGGCTTTCTAATCTCTCCTTTGGGGAAAGAGTTGCTTTTGATATTCTGGGTTAATAGCACATTGTAACATGACATTTATGAGAACAAGTGACATTATCCTGGTATGATTTTAAACAATGATTTTTATAACAAAGTAGGCAAATAATTTAATGTTGTTGTGTGCATCCACACCAGGCAAGAGATCATATTTGCCTAGCTGGGCTATTACCTTGAATTTCTACCACCCATGCTGAGTAATTAAGACATCCTGTTTCTCTTTAAAACTTCTAGGTGCTGCTGTTTCTTTCTCTTCTTATCTAGAGTTCATCAAAGCAAGCCATTTGTTATATTATATATATATATATATATATATATATACACACACATATATATATATATATATTTCAAGAAAAATCACAAAGACTGTGCAGTATGTGGAACAAGTAACTCCTTATTAGTTGATTGTTGCTCTCCTAAATGCCTCATGTCACTGAAAATGAATTTTCTCATTAACCTCAATCATGCCAACTTGTCAAATTATGATGAACCAAACACGACTGCACCCAGAAATTGAGCTGCCATCATTGCATTTATAGGACTTTGCCAATTAGTCTATAAATAACACATTTTTAACACACTTCAGAGTTTAAAAAATCTAAACCACTTCTGAATGTTCTTAAATACAAGCATAGCAAAAAAGATGATCCAAAGTAACTGAAAGAAAAATGATTTGTTCTTATTAGAGGAGGTGAAAATTATTTAGAGAAACAAGGAATCAAATGATCATACAGGCATTCTAAAAATATTTATTGGGGTTTGATCTGTGCGAATGATTTTCTCAGTTGTAGAAGGTGTTGACTTATTACACAAGTTGCTAGTATTTTTCCTTCAGTATAAAATTATTATTTAGCAGGTTCTTATTATAGTTATATGCATTATTCAGTACACTAGCAATGGAGTACAGAGATGAATAAGACAGATTACTTGTTTATGGAACTCATCCTTGATAGAGAAATCAGATAAGCAAATATTTAGAAAAAGAATTGGAGAGACCACAGCTGTAGCATGCATGCTACACAGAGACAGCAGAGAAAGGACTTGTAAACTAGGATGTTTTTTGACATAATCCTGAAGTTCAGGCCATGTCTAAAGAATGAAGATGACTTACTTAATGGGTTAATAACTTGTATTTGCATGAGTCATAGTTTCTGAGTTCTCTCCAACGTATGTTTGATTAGAGGAAGCTCCGTGGATGGCATAAGGGACTGTTAGGTAACATTGATGGCAATACTTAGTTTCTTATCAATTATGGAGAACAACCCACTTTTGGTTCCATCAGGTCTACCCCAGGTGACAAAGACAAACAACGGTTAACAGGTTCCATTCTCTCTTGAAAGTGCTTTAAAAGCAAGTCTTATGACTTAGGTATCCCATGAAGTATTCTCACCCTTCATGTCCAACAGCTATATAAACTAATTTTTCTAGAACTTTCTTTTCTCCTTGAAACGAGTTTTGTTAAATATGGGTTTTTTAAACTGGCAGTTTAGAACAGTGTTTAAATAAGTTCATACCTGAAAGATGTGTAGAACAGTGCTTGGCCTAAAATAAGTGTCAGTTAAGGTGAGACATCACTATAACACATGTGCTGCTAAGTACTATCCAGCAAGTGAAACAAGGCACAGGCACACATTTAATCTACACCCTCAAGGGATATATATAAGGTCAGTCTCTTCTGCTAAAGTAACCCCACAAGAACAGAAAACACATTTAAGTTTGCCAATAGTCTAAATTGAGCTGCCATCATTGCATTTATAGGACTTTGCCAATTAGTCTATAAATAACACATTTTTAACACACTTCAGAGTTTAAAAAATCTAAACCACTTCTGAATGTTCTTAAATACAAGCATAGCAAAAAAGATGATCCAAAGTAACTGAAAGAAAATGATTTGTTCTGATTAGAGGAGGTGAAAATTATTTAGAGAAACAAGGAATCAAATGATCATACAGGCATTCTAAAAATATTTATTGGGGTTTGATCTGTGCGAATGATTTTCTCAGTTGTAGAAGGTGTTGACTTATTACACAAGTTGCTAGTATTTTTCCTTCAGTATAAAATTATTATTTAGCAGGTTCTTATTATAGTTATATGCATTATTCAGTACACTAGCAATGGAGTACAGAGATGAATAAGACAGATTACTTGTTTATGGAACTCATCCTTGATAGAGAAATCAGATAAGCAAATATTTAGAAAAAGAATTGGAGAGACCACAGCTGTAGCATGCATGCTACACAGAGGCAGCAGAGAAAGGACTTGTAAACTAGGATGTTTTTTGACATAATCCTGAAGTTCAGGCCATGTCTAAAGAATGAAGATGACTTACTTAATGGGTTAATAACTTGTATTTGCATGAGTCATAGTTTCTGAGTTCTCTCCAACGTATGTTTGATTAGAGGAAGCTCCGTGGATGGCATAAGGGACTGTTAGGTAACATTGATGGCAATACTTAGTTTCTTATCAATTATGGAGAACAACCCACTTTTGGTTCCATCAGGTCTACCCCAGGTGACAAAGACAAACAACGGTTAACAGGTTCCATTCTCTCTTGAAAGTGCTTTAAAAGCAAGTCTTATGACTTAGGTATCCCATGAAGTATTCTCACCCTTCATGTCCAACAGCTATATAAACTAATTTTTCTAGAACTTTCTTTTCTCCTTGAAACGAGTTTTGTTAAATATGGGTTTTTTAAACTGGCAGTTTAGAACAGTGTTTAAATAAGTTCATACCTGAAAGATGTGTAGAACAGTGCTTGGCCTAAAATAAGTGTCAGTTAAGGTGAGACATCACTATAACACATGTGCTGCTACTTCAGTACTATCCAGCAAGTGAAACAAGGCACAGGCACACATTTAATCTACACCCTCAAGGGATATATATAAGGTCAGTCTCTTCTGCTAAAGTAACCCCACAAGAACAGAAAACACATCTCTTATTGACTGATTTATGCCCCGTGGTTAGCATTGCTCAATAAAGTCTGTGGAGTAAATCAAGAATAAATGATTTTAATCATCATGAAGTTCTTTTTTGAGTTGGTATAGTGGACTAATGTGATTTCCACCAGTACCTTCCCTAGAGAGAATCTGATACACATCCAACTCAAATTCTATAATGATTCCATATAAGACTGTAGATTCTTATCACAAGTAGGAGATGAAAGTGTAGCATGTAATTAGCGGAGGAAGGGAGAAGTGTCACTTAATGAATTAAGAAATGATGCCACTCCTGGCCCCTTAGTGTGTTAATGGAAACATGATTTCCCTTATCATCCTGTTGAGGAGACTTATGGGGAAGAGATGAAGGTTGTGGGAGCTGAATGAGGGGAAAAGGCTTAAACAACGGGAGCCTGCAAGTGTAGACAGTACATCTGCAAAGTCTGGCAGGGAAAGGAGATGGGTGGGCCTAGAATGACAGCTTCATTTCCTTGCTAGGAAACAAGCCCATCCCTTTACAAATTTTATGTTCACTTCCATTTGGAAGAGATAGCAATAATAAACCAGAATTGACTTTCCAGGTTAAAAGACAATATATACACTGCTATGCTTAAAATAAGGGACTGTTAGGTAACATTGATGGCAATACTTAGTTTCTTATCAATTATGGAGAACAACCCACTTTTGGTTCCATCAGGTCTACCCCAGGTGACAAAGACAAACAACGGTTAACAGGTTCCATTCTCTCTTGAAAGTGCTTTAAAAGCAAGTCTTATGACTTAGGTATCCCATGAAGTATTCTCACCCTTCATGTCCAACAGCTATATAAACTAATTTTTCTAGAACTTTCTTTTCTCCTTGAAACGAGTTTTGTTAAATATGGGTTTTTTAAACTGGCAGTTTAGAACAGTGTTTAAATAAGTTCATACCTGAAAGATGTGTAGAACAGTGCTTGGCCTAAAATAAGTGTCAGTTAAGGTGAGACATCACTATAACACATGTGCTGCTACTTCAGTACTATCCAGCAAGTGAAACAAGGCACAGGCACACATTTAATCTACACCCTCAAGGGATATATATAAGGTCAGTCTCTTCTGCTAAAGTAACCCCACAAGAACAGAAAACACATCTCTTATTGACTGATTTATGCCCCGTGGTTAGCATTGCTCAATAAAGTCTGTGGAGTAAATCAAGAATAAATGATTTTAATCATCATGAAGTTCTTTTTTGAGTTGGTATAGTGGACTAATGTGATTTCCACCAGTACCTTCCCTAGAGAGAATCTGATACACATCCAACTCAAATTCTATAATGATTCCATATAAGACTGTAGATTCTTATCACAAGTAGGAGATGAAAGTGTAGCATGTAATTAGCGGAGGAAGGGAGAAGTGTCACTTAATGAATTAAGAAATGATGCCACTCCTGGCCCCTTAGTGTGTTAATGGAAACATGATTTCCCTTATCATCCTGTTGAGGAGACTTATGGGGAAGAGATGAAGGTTGTGGGAGCTGAATGAGGGGAAAAGGCTTAAACAACGGGAGCCTGCAAGTGTAGACAGTACATCTGCAAAGTCTGGCAGGGAAAGGAGATGGGTGGGCCTAGAATGACAGCTTCATTTCCTTGCTAGGAAACAAGCCCATCCCTTTACAAATTTTATGTTCACTTCCATTTGGAAGAGATAGCAATAATAAACCAGAATTGACTTTCCAGGTTAAAAGACAATATATACACTGCTATGCTTAAAATGAATAACCACAAGGACCTACTGTACAGCACAAGGAACTCTGTTCAATATTATTTGGCAACCTGGATGGGAGGGGAGTTTGGGGGAGAATGGATACATGTTTGTGTATGGTTGGATCCCTTTGCCGTTCACCTGAAATTACCACAGCATTGTTAATTGGCCATGTCCCAATACAAAATAAAATGTTTTCTAAAAAGTAATTGATACATATAACATAAAAACTGAGCATCAATTTCTCCTAAAAAAAAATGTGGATACAAGGATTCCCTAGTGGTCCAGTGGGTAGAGAGTCCACTTTGCAGTGCGAGGGGCACTGGTTCAATCCCTGGCCTGGGAAGATCCCACATGCTGAGGAACGGCTGGGCTGGTGTGTCCAATTACAAGCTAGCACTCTGGAGTGCATGTGGTCAGAATCAGTGCTCTGCAACAGGAGAGGCCACTGTGATGGGAAGCCCACACATGGCAAAAAGAAAAAAGATGGGTGAAAAATAAATGATGACTTAGAGGCAACAACAGAAAGAGAGGGGAAAAAAATGTGGATACAAATATTCTTTCTCACATAAGGTGTTAAGAATTAAGTCAAATATCATTAAACACTTAACATACTGGCACATACTGGTTATATATGTGAATGTTTGCCATTGATATGTCTTTATTAATAACATTTCACCTCAAGCCTGGAAAGGGGACACATAGTATTCTCACTTTACATGAGAGGAAACATTGGCTGGGAGAAATGAGTTGGCCTGCTCTGTCTCACCCCTCTGTCAACTAGAAAATAAGAGTTACGTCTCTAATTCAAGGCTTGCATTAACAACATTCCTTCTTTGACATAAATTTTGGAAAAAACTTTTTTTTTTGCTTCAGAGATATTTTTCTTTTCCTTTGTCAATGTTTAAAATATACTTTTTTCTCTTGTCCTACAGTGCACATTTTTAGAATTTCTCAGACTTTAGTCTTAATTAAAAATGAGTCTATTTGATGGTCAAACAAAAATCATTTCACCACAAATTAGTGGTAATGATTTCTGTTAGAGCATCTTCAGATTCCCAAAGCTAAAAGGCTACAGAGTTTGCATGTGGGATGCAGAGAAATATGAACCTGTATCTAGAGAGAAGGGAAAGACTCTGAATAAGTGGAAGATGAACAATACTAGAGGAGAAGGGACATCCCAAAATCTGGGTTTCTAGACAGCCAGGAAAAAGCTGAATCAAAGACACATTTCAAAGGTTACATATGAAAGGAGTGATTCAGTTCTCTCAGCATGGATAGTGAAAGGACAAGGAATAAACAGAGGAGCTAACTGGTGCAAAAGCAGTGTCTTTTACATTCTGTTATTACTATAATGCCAGTGATGTATCAGGCATTGCCCTATCAGCTAGATACTTTTCATATCTTTAGTCATAGTGTATTACTATATATGAGCAGTCCACTCCTGGGGGGGCTTGGGTTCAATCCCTGGCCTGGGAATCCCACATGCTGAGGAACGGCTGGGCTGGTGTGTCCAATTACAAGCTAGCACTCTGGAGTGCATGTGGTCAGAATCAGTGCTCTGCAACAGGAGAGGCCACTGTGATGGGAAGCCCACACATGGCAAAAAGAAAAAAGATGGGTGAAAAATAAATGATGACTTAGAGGCAACAACAGAAAGAGAGGGGAAAAAAATGTGGATACAAATATTCTTTCTCACATAAGGTGTTAAGAATTAAGTCAAATATCATTAAACACTTAACATACTGGCACATACTGGTTATATATGTGAATGTTTGCCATTGATATGTCTTTATTAATAACATTTCACCTCAAGCCTGGAAAGGGGACACATAGTATTCTCACTTTACATGAGAGGAAACATTGGCTGGGAGAAATGAGTTGGCCTGCTCTGTCTCACCCCTCTGTCAACTAGAAAATAAGAGTTACGTCTCTAATTCAAGGCTTGCATTAACAACATTCCTTCTTTGACATAAATTTTGGAAAAAACTTTTTTTTTTGCTTCAGAGATATTTTTCTTTTCCTTTGTCAATGTTTAAAATATACTTTTTTCTCTTGTCCTACAGTGCACATTTTTAGAATTTCTCAGACTTTAGTCTTAATTAAAAATGAGTCTATTTGATGGTCAAACAAAAATCATTTCACCACAAATTAGTGGTAATGATTTCTGTTAGAGCATCTTCAGATTCCCAAAGCTAAAAGGCTACAGAGTTTGCATGTGGGATGCAGAGAAATATGAACCTGTATCTAGAGAGAAGGGAAAGACTCTGAATAAGTGGAAGATGAACAATACTAGAGGAGAAGGGACATCCCAAAATCTGGGTTTCTAGACAGCCAGGAAAAAGCTGAATCAAAGACACATTTCAAAGGTTACATATGAAAGGAGTGATTCAGTTCTCTCAGCATGGATAGTGAAAGGACAAGGAATAAACAGAGGAGCTAACTGGTGCAAAAGCAGTGTCTTTTACATTCTGTTATTACTATAATGCCAGTGATGTATCAGGCATTGCCCTATCAGCTAGATACTTTTCATATCTTTAGTCATAGTGTATTATCATCCCCAGATGAGCCACTATGAGCACAGTCTCCAGTGATCCTGTAGTTTTCCTGAATGTTTTATTTGTCCAGACAAGTACTGAATCAGTTATTCATGAAAATTAGAGTTGGACTTTATCTATAAGAGGTACTGTCAGGTTAGGTGGTTGGAGATGGGTAACATCTCAAATGACGTTTATATATTTTATGTTGTTCTGAGAGGCAGCAACGTGCATCAGAGGTTTGGAGATGTGCTTGTAGCCCTAATTCTGGAAACTCTAACTTGGACACTCATAAGGTCACCACCCTACCATGAGCACAGGAGGCAGAGAGAACAGATAATTCTCCCCACACCTTTCCAGATCAAATCTATAAATCCATGGGATGATTATCACTGTGGCCTAAGATCTCAGTGCCTGATTCCCTAGAGAAATGTTTCTGTCGGCCCCAGAATAGGAAAAAGTTTTTTTCTGTTTTGACAAAGGTGAGCTTATCCTCCTCAGGTATGACTTGCCGGGTTACTAAGTGCAGTCCAGGGTCACCTGTGCTAGACAAAGCTAGTCATAGGGGCTGAGAAGAAAGCCTGTATGTTTGAATTATTGTTTACTAGATTCTCCATGCTTGAACAAGGGTTAAACTGGACCTGCAGTGGGGTGGCTTTTCATCCTCTCCAAATTTCCCACCTCCTACTCAAATCCCGTGACTGGGTACATGCAACAGAAAGACAGGCCCTCAGGGTTTGCCAAGAGCTGCTTCACTGAAAAATGCCTCAGGCTTCCCTTACTGTGAAAAGGAGGGGAGGAAAGCTACCATCAGCACAGGCTTCCTGGAGCAAAGCACCAAAACCACCCAAGCTCACAGTAATACTTCTCCAATGAATACCTGACATGGATAGATATAGTTTTCAAGAATAAAGTTTCAACTCATCTGAAAACCTCAGACTGTTAATGAGTCTAGGGAAAGGCTGCTGTCAAGTAGAATGGAATCATGAAACCACTATCTCATTAGTTAGATTATTATTATGTTTCTCTAAACTCAAGGAATATCCACAAAACTCTACCAAATTTCTCTCCCCAAAAATGACCACCTGAGGTTCCAAAGAGATGTATGAATTCCTTGCACACAATAAGCAATAGCTCTCAAATCTTCAAGCGTTTATACCAGTGATGATGTCACTTGAGCAAAGCAATGTCTGTTTTAATGAAGGTGGTCAAGCAGGTGCATTGGTCCCTCCCAGCTTGGAATCAAGCATGGTTCATTATTTGGCAAATTATTATTGATTGCTTATTCATCACTATTTAGAGAGAACAAAAACATAAATTTGTCTTTGTATGTCATACTGTAATATTGTCTATATTCTTAGGAATATTTTTAATATATCATTTGTTATGATATAGCCTTCTACATACATTTTCCTTTGGTTTTTCTATAGTCTAATTGTGATTTATGCCAGTTACTAGCTTGGCAACCTTGGACTAGTTAATTCACTTCTTTAAAGTTAAGTTCTCTCAAATTTTAAAATGGAGTATTATTTTAATAGAATTAGATAAATATGTATTTTTAATTCAACTGAATTCAGCACACACTTATTGTGTGCCTATTTGCCCAAAGTTTGTTATTTTGCTTTATTCTTATTAATCAACATATAAAATAGGTATTATCCAGTTTAAAAAGGAACTAGTCCTCAAAGAGTTACACTTTAAGCAGGGTTAAACTGGACCTGCAGTGGGGTGGCTTTTCATCCTCTCCAAATTTCCCACCTCCTACTCAAATCCCGTGACTGGGTACATGCAACAGAAAGACAGGCCCTCAGGGTTTGCCAAGAGCTGCTTCACTGAAAAATGCCTCAGGCTTCCCTTACTGTGAAAAGGAGGGGAGGAAAGCTACCATCAGCACAGGCTTCCTGGAGCAAAGCACCAAAACCACCCAAGCTCACAGTAATACTTCTCCAATGAATACCTGACATGGATAGATATAGTTTTCAAGAATAAAGTTTCAACTCATCTGAAAACCTCAGACTGTTAATGAGTCTAGGAAAGGCTGCTGTCAAGTAGAATGGAATCATGAAACCACTATCTCATTAGTTAGATTATTATTATGTTTCTCTAAACTCAAGGAATATCCACAAAACTCTACCAAATTTCTCTCCCCAAAAATGACCACCTGAGGTTCCAAAGAGATGTATGAATTCCTTGCACACAATAAGCAATAGCTCTCAAATCTTCAAGCGTTTATACCAGTGATGATGTCACTTGAGCAAAGCAATGTCTGTTTTAATGAAGGTGGTCAAGCAGGTGCATTGGTCCCTCCCAGCTTGGAATCAAGCATGGTTCATTATTTGGCAAATTATTATTGATTGCTTATTCATCACTATTTAGAGAGAAAAAAAACATAAATTTGTCTTTGTATGTCATACTGTAATATTGTCTATATTCTTAGGAATATTTTTAATATATCATTTGTTATGATATAGCCTTCTACATACATTTTCCTTTGGTTTTCTATAGTCTAATTGTGATTTATGCCAGTTACTAGCTTGGCAACCTTGGACTAGTTAATTCACTTCTTTAAAGTTAAGTTCTCTCAAATTTTAAAATGGAGTATTATTTTAATAGAATTAGATAAATATGTATTTTTAATTCAACTGAATTCAGCACACACTTATTGTGTGCCTATTTGCCCAAAGTTTGTTATTTTGCTTTATTCTTATTAATCAACATATAAAATAGGTATTATCCAGTTATAAAGAAAAGGGAACTAGTCCTCAAAGAGTTACACTTTAAGCAATTTTCCTAACCAGTGAATTACAGTCAGAATTTGAACCCAAGTCCATGCAATTCTAAAGCCCAAGCTGCCTCTGCAAGAATGAGTCATTGTTTTTATAGGTTATTTTATCACTCATTTCAGTTGTGACCTTTCTTTAGTAAAATGCATCTCCTCTTACATCTCCTTTTTCACAGTCATTTGCTTGGAATTAATGCAGTATACTAAATGTCAAATAAGAGTGTGATCAGGCGGAGGGACAGAAAAATGTGTTGAAAAGATAGGAGAGAAAATGGAAAGATAAAGGTAAAATACAAACTCGGCAGTTTATCTGTCAGGGAAATTCACACCTAGAGTATAAATTCAGTTTGGGAATATTCACAAAATATTTAAAAATATATACTCCTATCTTGAATTTTCACTTTCTTTTTCACTCTTTTAATAATTCACACTTACTCTTCAAAAAAACTCCATTCACTTTGCTTCCTGAACTTTTCTAAGGATTTGTGTGTTTTCAGTTTTCAAGCAACTAAAGTCCGTCAACATCAGAATTATTGCCATCCTTAGAATATCTCTCTGTGTTGGGACTGGTAAGGAACATTTAGGTAAATTTCATGAGAATAAGTTTCTATTGAGCATAGCAATGATTAACCTGATAATATTACCATGTCCCAAGTATTCAATTAGTTTCCAGAAATATGAAAACATATTTAGAGACAGTTTCAACCCTTCAACGTATAGTATTAAAGATGCAATATCAGTGATGGATAATGATAATAGAATTGCAGCCTAGAAACATGAGTAGAGAAGCAACGGTTATGGGGAGGTCAGATTAACAGATAATGTGGTGACTAAAAAAATTTTAGAATGAAGACCAGGAATTTACCTCATAGAAAAGCAGAACCTGGGCAATGTAAGCCAAATAAATTGGAAGCAATGACAGTTTGATATGAACAAATCTCAGTGCATTTCCTCTTGGCACAGGAAATGCAAGTGGGAAAATACCAGATTAATTTTGCTATTTGCCCAAAGTTTGTTATTTTGCTTTATTCTTATTAATCAGGTGAACTAGTCCTCAAAGAGTTACACTTTAAGCAATTTTCCTAACCAGTGAATTACAGTCAGAATTTGAACCCAAGTCCATGCAATTCTAAAGCCCAAGCTGCCTCTGCAAGAATGAGTCATTGTTTTTATAGGTTATTTTATCACTCATTTCAGTTGTGACCTTTCTTTAGTAAAATGCATCTCCTCTTACATCTCCTTTTTCACAGTCATTTGCTTGGAATTAATGCAGTATACTAAATGTCAAATAAGAGTGTGATCAGGCGGAGGGACAGAAAAATGTGTTGAAAAGATAGGAGAGAAAATGGAAAGATAAAGGTAAAATACAAACTCGGCAGTTTATCTGTCAGGGAAATTCACACCTAGAGTATAAATTCAGTTTGGGAATATTCACAAAATATTTAAAAATATATACTCCTATCTTGAATTTTCACTTTCTTTTTCACTCTTTTAATAATTCACACTTACTCTTCAAAAAAACTCCATTCACTTTGCTTCCTGAACTTTTCTAAGGATTTGTGTGTTTTCAGTTTTCAAGCAACTAAAGTCCGTCAACATCAGAATTATTGCCATCCTTAGAATATCTCTCTGTGTTGGGACTGGTAAGGAACATTTAGGTAAATTTCATGAGAATAAGTTTCTATTGAGCATAGCAATGATTAACCTGATAATATTACCATGTCCCAAGTATTCAATTAGTTTCCAGAAATATGAAAACATATTTAGAGACAGTTTCAACCCTTCAACGTATAGTATTAAAGATGCAATATCAGTGATGGATAATGATAATAGAATTGCAGCCTAGAAACATGAGTAGAGAAGCAACGGTTATGGGGAGGTCAGATTAACAGATAATGTGGTGACTAAAAAATTCTAGAATGAAGACCAGGAATTTACCTCATAGAAAAGCAGAACCTGGGCAATGTAAGCCAAATAAATTGGAAGCAATGACAGTTTGATATGAACAAATCTCAGTGCATTTCCTCTTGGCACAGGAAATGCAAGTGGGAAAATACCAGATTAATTTTGCTATGAGATTTTATATTATCCTTACATGTCAAACAAAACATTAACAACAAAGTGCTTTAAATTAGATAAAGTGTATGATTTATATATTAAAATATCAGCATATTCATTCATTTCATTCAAATAACAATATATTCATTCATGTATTCATTTAAGATTACATATTGATTGACCATTCTACCAAACACTTAACTAGGTGTTCACTGATGAATATAGTAGTCACAGTCCCAACACCCAGAAAGTTTATTGTTGAATGAAAAAACAAGCAGTAAGCAACAATAACGAAATCAAATAGATCAGCTATGATTTCTAATGCAATACGTAGTTTGATAGGGTCTACTAAAATGAGTAAAAGAAAGATGTTTCAACATTGTATTTAGTGGAACTGATGAACAAGGCCACGAAAAATAAAATCAACCAAAAAATGAATACATACAAAATTCAGCATAGTATTAAGGTAGAAATATAAGTATTTAATTTTTAAAAGAGAAGGACATCTGCTTTGGTAGCAACCCCTAAGAAATGGTTTGAAACATTACATTTGGCTTAAAGAATAAACAGGATTACCCATGTTGATTTTACTATTTGTTTTAAATTAATTCAGTGACTTCATTAACTCAGTATGATATTCATACTCATTTTTCCTATTTTACAGATAGATGCAGATGTGTAAATTTGATTCTAAACATTATATTTTAAGAACTCTAACAAACTAAAATATTCCAAAGGAGGACACCGAAGACCTACAAATCACATCCTGTGTATACTAATGGGTAACAAAAGAAAAATGTCTCCCAACATAGAAGTGGCATGAAATAGTTATTAAGAAGTAGCAGAACAGACACGCATGTATTATGGTCAGTTCAGCCTTTCCCAATTACTGGCTATAGCCCCTTGAGCAATATATTTAGTCTTTCTAAACCTTAACCTTTGAATCTCTATTGGAGATAGAAATATAATCAATTTTGTATGATTAGTATGGATATTAAATAGCATAACTATTGTGTTCAAAATAATACCCTTAATACAGTAGATGTTCAACAAGTATTAGGTGCTATATCCAATATTTGCTAATTATGACGATTTGATATGTTTTCCTAAGGTTTTAGTTGATACACTCCCCTGGCCTCTTTCCTTGGGAATTCTCATGTAATTCAGTAATTCCAATGGAGCTCCCAACCAAAGTACTCATCATCTAGACTATAAAGGTAGATGTATAACCTAAGCCTGGATAACCATGTTTCATTGCCCTAACCAGTGATTGGTCTGTGTTGATCATGTGATCCTGTCTGGCCAGTTAGAATCTTTCCCTGGTGTTTTCAAATGCTGAGCTGCATGGAGATTGTTTCTCCTTTCAGATTATGATGAGGTAGTTTCAGACCTATAAAGGCCATCAGCATCACATAGTGGAACCTACTTAAATGAAACCAACTCCCTAACAGAAGTGGGAGAGGAGAAAGAGACATGGTGAGGAAAAGCGAGTCCAGTCTCTTAAAGTCTCAAAGCTGCTCTGGGTTCTGCAATCCTTCCCTCAATTTTGGGAAACATCTCCAAGTCTCCTGTCAATAAATTGCATTGTGCTACTAAAGTTAGTTTGAACTGGCTTTCTCCTATTTGTAAAATTAAGTTCTGTTGTCATTATAGCCATTAGCAAATGACCATTAAACACTTAGACATTAAACACTCATTAATTAATACATTCTCACTAAATGTTTTTGAATGAATGAGTGAATTCTTCATATTGATGAATCTGAACACATTTTCTGTATTACTATATGATTTTGAAGGCTGCTATAAAGTAGGTATATTCATAATTGAAGAAAATACAGAATCAGAGTCCATTGGAAGATGTGGCATTGGAGAAATAGTCTTTCAAGAGAAATAGACTGAAATTCAAGTCCTATCTTTATCACTTACTAGTTGGGTGGCTTTACTTTGGAAAAGCCCATTTTCTGAGATCAATTATCCTGGTAAAATAAAGAAAATAAGTGCTCTCCTATGATGTTATTGTAAGTATTAGCATAAACATTTAGTATTTTTTTACCTTCTTCATTTCTTAGAATCTAGGTATCTTTTTACCTATGCATTTTATTATACTAATGCAACAAGTATTAGGTGCTATATCCAATATTTGCTAATTATGACGATTTGATATGTTTTCCTAAGGTTTTAGTTGATACACTCCCCTGGCCTCTTTCCTTGGGAATTCTCATGTAATTCAGTAATTCCAATGGAGCTCCCAACCAAAGTACTCATCATCTAGACTATAAAGGTAGATGTATAACCTAAGCCTGGATAACCATGTTTCATTGCCCTAACCAGTGATTGGTCTGTGTTGATCATGTGATCCTGTCTGGCCAGTTAGAATCTTTCCCTGGTGTTTTCAAATGCTGAGCTGCATGGAGATTGTTTCTCCTTTCAGATTATGATGAGGTAGTTTCAGACCTATAAAGGCCATCAGCATCACATAGTGGAACCTACTTAAATGAAACCAACTCCCTAACAGAAGTGGGAGAGGGAGAAAGAGACATGGTGAGGAAAAGCGAGTCCAGTCTCTTAAAGTCTCAAAGCTGCTCTGGGTTCTGCAATCCTTCCCTCAATTTTGGGAAACATCTCCAAGTCTCCTGTCAATAAATTGCATTGTGCTACTAAAGTTAGTTTGAACTGGCTTTCTCCTATTTGTAAAATTAAGTTCTGTTGTCATTATAGCCATTAGCAAATGACCATTAAACACTTAGACATTAAACACTCATTAATTAATACATTCTCACTAAATGTTTTTGAATGAATGAGTGAATTCTTCATATTGATGAATCTGAACACATTTTCTGTATTACTATATGATTTTGAAGGCTGCTATAAAGTAGGTATATTCATAATTGAAGAAAATACAGAATCAGAGTCCATTGGAAGATGTGGCATTGGAGAAATAGTCTTTCAAGAGAAATAGACTGAAATTCAAGTCCTATCTTTATCACTTACTAGTTGGGTGGCTTTACTTTGGAAAAGCCCATTTTCTGAGATCAATTATCCTGGTAAAATAAAGAAAATAAGTGCTCTCCTATGATGTTATTGTAAGTATTAGCATAAACATTTAGTATTTTTTTACCTTCTTCATTTCTTAGAATCTAGGTTCTTTTATATGAAGACACAAAATACTAATGTTAAAAAACTGCAATATGTAAAAGAATGGAGTTAATACAAATACCATGCATTTGGTTCTAATTATACTTTTATTTCCAAAATTTCTAGAGAAAATAAAGTTAATGTGTCATAGTCTAAAGTTTCTTTTATTTATTTATTTTTCATAAATAGAATGTTACATAGACATTCTTTGGGGAAAATTGCACTGAATACTTTTGCAGGCTTTATTGACTGACCACACTGACTTTTCTCTTAATGACTCTACTACACAATGAGTCACTTCTATACCCAATTTTTTGGGGGGTAGGGGAGTGGGGGGCCGATTGGAGAGCAAGGGGGGTGAGCGGGCCACTTCTATTGGTCTTGTATTTATCTGTTTTCATCCATCTTTGTTCTTTGGCCCATGTGGGCCTCCCATCGCGGTGGCCTCTGTTGTTGCAGAGCACTGGCTCTGGGCGCATGCGCTCCAGAGCGCCAGCTTGGTAATTGGACACATCGGTCCAGCTGCTCTGCAGCAAGTGGGATCGTCCCAGGCCAGGGGTGGAGCCAGTGCCCCTTGCACTGCAAGGCGGTGTCCCTACCCACTGGACCACCAGGGAAGCCCCCAAATTTTTAAATGTATTTCATGGATAACAATTTTCTTTGTATATTTTAGCATCTCTTAATGAAATTGGTTGTACATCCAGTAGTCAGCATCGTGAGGCTTTGGTCACAATATCATTGCAGCCCTTGCCTCCTTCTGAATGCTTATCTTTCCTGATATTCGAGAGTATTCTTTCCCAAAGCAGCCTCATGCTTCTAAGACATATTAGAACCTTCTTTAACCATCATTTTCCATTACCAAGGGAGTCTGGGATAATGGAATGTGTAGTCAATTTCAATTTGTGTCAAATTTTCTGATGCATTTGTACGATCAACATTTTATAAGCTTGTCACTGGAACAAATGAAGTTGCAAATTGCATCGACTTTTTTTTCCATGAAATCTTTGAAACTGTTTATTTTTAACAAGACTTCTCTCCTTTTTTATTTCTATAATGTGGCAGGTTTGATTTTCAGCTTTCAGGTCTTTGTCACTTAGTGACTATGGCATTCAGGCGTAAGAATTTCCTGGGACCTTGATGGTTTTGAGAGAAAGGATTCAAGCACACAAGGCATATTAAAGATGAATGTAGATTGAAGCGATAAGCATAGAGCAATTTGATGAACTACTAGAGGCAGGAGTGGAGAATTTCTGACATATCAGGAAAGTCATTATGCTCCTGTTATGTTCAATAGCCTGGTTGGCCTAAAAGGTTATGGGTGATGTATGTTTTCATTATCTCCTATGGGCCTGATGCCTCTGAAGACCCCAGATGGTTTATTCTGACTGCAGCTCCCTTCATTTGCACAATAGCAAGGTCTGTCGGATCAAGCCAATATGTTTGCAAGGGTCAGTTTGCTTGGAGGAATATTGTTCTGTGATCTCTGTAATATTCTTCTGCCCGAAAATCCGCAAAGCATTACCACCTGGGGAGTAACTGAAAGCTCTTCAGAAACACATCTTGATTTCCTGATAATCAACTGTCACTGTAAAAGTAATAGCAGAAACAAAACCACATAAGCAATATTAGTTAGCATTTATTGAACATGTATTATATGCATGGCATGCCTACCATATACAATTTTATTATATCTTTTTTTTTATCAAATTCTGGTAAGCCAGGTATCATGATTTTAATTTTATACATAAAAAGGAAGGAAAAAAATCAGGATCACACTGAATTTAAGTAATTTATCCCAACCAAATTCCTAGATAAAGACAGATTCAAACTTAGAATTTCTTAAATCCAGGAAATTCTTAACAATTGCAAGTTGTCTTTAAAAGTTCAAAACATAGAAATGCACAGTCTAGATGGGGAGAACAATATATGTGAAGAGTATCTATTATACAATAAAGTTTTTCACTAAAAAAATATATATTTTCAAGGCAAGGGAAATGTATGCACTAAGACCTATATACACCTATCTTTGGAGAAATTAAGTAAATCTACAGAAGAAGGGTCAAAAAATTCCATAAATCTTTGAAACTGTTTATTTTAACAAGACTTCTCTCTTTTTTATTTCTATAATGTGGCAGGTTTGATTTTCAGCTTTCAGGTCTTTGTCACTTAGTGACTATGGCATTCAGGCGTAAGAATTTCCTGGGACCTTGATGGTTTTGAGAGAAAGGATTCAAGCACACAAGGCATATTAAAGATGAATGTAGATTGAAGCGATAAGCATAGAGCAATTTGATGAACTACTAGAGGCAGGAGTGGAGAATTTCTGACATATCAGGAAAGTCATTATGCTCCTGTTATGTTCAATAGCCTGGTTGGCCTAAAAGGTTATGGGTGATGTATGTTTTCATTATCTCCTATGGGCCTGATGCCTCTGAAGACCCCAGATGGTTTATTCTGACTGCAGCTCCCTTCATTTGCACAATAGCAAGGTCTGTCGGATCAAGCCAATATGTTTGCAAGGGTCAGTTTGCTTGGAGGAATATTGTTCTGTGATCTCTGTAATATTCTTCTGCCCGAAAATCCGCAAAGCATTACCACCTGGGGAGTAACTGAAAGCTCTTCAGAAACACATCTTGATTTCCTGATAATCAACTGTCACTGTAAAAGTAATAGCAGAAACAAAACCACATAAGCAATATTAGTTAGCATTTATTGAACATGTATTATATGCATGGCATGCCTACCATATACAATTTTATTATATCTTTTTTTTTATCAAATTCTGGTAAGCCAGGTATCATGATTTTAATTTTATACATAAAAAGGAAGGAAAAAAATCAGGATCACACTGAATTTAAGTAATTTATCCCAACCAAATTCCTAGATAAAGACAGATTCAAACTTAGAATTTCTTAAATCCAGGAAATTCTTAACAATTGCAAGTTGTCTTTAAAAGTTCAAAACATAGAAATGCACAGTCTAGATGGGGAGAACAATATATGTGAAGAGTATCTACTATACAATAAAGTTTTTCACTAAAAAAATATATATTTTCAAGGCAAGGGAAATGTATGCACTAAGACCTATATACACCTATCTTTGGAGAAAGTAAGTAAATCTACAGAAGAAGGGTCAGAAATCCATAAAGAAATAGTTTATCTTTGGAGGCCCATGATGCAAGAGATGGGCCACTGTTTAAGCAAAGGGTCCGAGTGAACCTTAAAAATACACAGCACAGTATGTTAGGGAATTGTTAAAAAGTCACAGATGGCATAAAAATGGAAACATTCCAATATCTAAACTAGTCTGTAATAAGCAAAGGAAAAAATAAAGACATGGAAGCACCATACTGTGACTTATAAGGAGGAGATGGAATCAAATAGAGTGAAGGACTTCTTAATTCCTCTAAATTGAAGCTTTTGAAAATGTAGTCAATTTGTGACAGACCTTTATTTCTTTAAATAAAACATGAAGATTGATATCTGTCTACACCTGGGGTTATTGCAACATTGAAACAAGCTTATATAGATGAAACAACTGTTTGAATAAGCAATTTGAATTTCTTTGTTGTGACTGTCTTCCTGTCATATTGAAAATTTATTTAAATTTAGATTATCAAAAGAAAATGAAAGAAAACTGAGGTGTTTATGTACTAACATGCCTTCATATAATCAGTCAACGAACATTCTACATGGAAGCAAAGGAAACCCCAGAATCTAGCGCAGATTATATAAAAGCCCTCTCCAAACCTTAAGTAGGAAAGTTGATCCTGCAGAGCTTTCCAATGCAATTATCATGGTATTTTAATAAGCAGCTGGAATATCCTTGAGGCTAATCCAATAATAAGTTTGGTCTTGCTCTGAAAAAGCAAGCATCCCTTCTCTTAAAACAATCTTGTGTCATGTGTATCAAAAGGTTGATCTAATACAATGAGACGTTATCCCATTCATTTGTCTTAGGATGCTGTGCGTTTATTTTAGAATAAGTATTGCTCTTTCATTGCTTAGGCTATTGTTTGCTTTGTCAAATCCCTCTTGGCCTTGAGTACACTGTAGAAATAGGGATTCTTTTAAAATGCTGATAAGGATGTTCTACTAAATACTACCCTTCATGGAGGCTCAGGATTTGTGGTAGCACTGTGAGGATTTATATAAACTAAGCAGATGTACAAATCTGTATAAACTGGAGCACAATTTGGGACACACTTGGCTTTATACTCTCAAGGGCCTGTGCTATATAATGCTGATATACTTATTTTATTTTGATGATGCAACAACAAATGCATGGTCCTTTAATGTTTTAATACCTCTATGTGCTTAGTCGCTCTGTCATGTCGGATGGTTTGTGGCCCCAGGGACTACAGCCTTCCAGACTCCTCTGCCCATGGAATTTTTCAGGCAAGAATACTAGAATGGGTTACCATTTTCTCCTCCAGGGTATTTTTCCCATCCAGGGATTAAAGTCATCTCTCTTTTGTCTCCTGCGTTGGCAGGTGGATTTTTTACCACTAGCACCACCTGGGAGCCCTTTTAATACCTCTGTTGGGATCTAATTAATATGGAATTAACTGTACCTATGTTAGTGTATAATGTGATAATTTTGACATAGATACATACCAATGAAGCCATTGCTACAGTCAAGATACTGAACATATCCATCACCCCCAAAGTTCCTTGTTGTCCCTTTGTTGCCTCTTCTTTGCATTCTTTGATGCTTCCTTCTCACAACTGCTGATCTGCTATCATAATTATTTTTTACATTTCCTATGATTTTATATAAAGGAGTCTTGTAGTCTTTTTTTCTGCCTTACTTCACTCACCATGATCACTTGAAGATTCCTTTGCATTACCATACATCTCAGTAGTTGATTCCTTTTTATTTCTGGAATATTTATTGCATCATCTGGGTATATTCCAGCTTGTCATCTATTCTGTTAGTAGGCATAGGTCTCTTGAACTTAATTTAGTTTTGTGTCCTTTTGTCTCGTGTTTCTGATGATTAATACTCCCGTCCAATAATAAGTTTGGTCTTGCTCTGAAAAAGCAAGCATCCCTTCTCTTAAAACAATCTTGTGTCATGTGTATCAAAAGGTTGATCTAATACAATGAGACGTTATCCCATTCATTTGTCTTAGGATGCTGTGCGTTTATTTTAGAATAAGTATTGCTCTTTCATTGCTTAGGCTATTGTTTGCTTTGTCAAATCCCTCTTGGCCTTGAGTACACTGTAGAAATAGGGATTCTTTTAAAATGCTGATAAGGATGTTCTACTAAATACTACCCTTCATGGAGGCTCAGGATTTGTGGTAGCACTGTGAGGATTTATATAAACTAAGCAGATGTACAAATCTGTATAAACTGGAGCACAATTTGGGACACACTTGGCTTTATACTCTCAAGGGCCTGTGCTATATAATGCTGATATACTTATTTTATTTTGATGATGCAACAACAAATGCATGGTCCTTTAATGTTTTAATACCTCTATGTGCTTAGTCGCTCTGTCATGTCGGATGGTTTGTGGCCCCAGGGACTACAGCCTTCCAGACTCCTCTGCCCATGGAATTTTTCAGGCAAGAATACTAGAATGGGTTACCATTTTCTCCTCCAGGGTATTTTTCCCATCCAGGGATTAAAGTCATCTCTCTTTTGTCTCCTGCGTTGGCAGGTGGATTTTTTACCACTAGCACCACCTGGGAGCCCTTTTAATACCTCTGTTGGGATCTAATTAATATGGAATTAACTGTACCTATGTTAGTGTATAATGTGATAATTTTGACATAGATACATACCAATGAAGCCATTGCTACAGTCAAGATACTGAACATATCCATCACCCCCAAAGTTCCTTGTTGTCCCTTTGTTGCCTCTTCTTTGCATTCTTTGATGCTTCCTTCTCACAACTGCTGATCTGCTATCATAATTATTTTTTACATTTCCTATGATTTTATATAAAGGAGTCTTGTAGTCTTTTTTTCTGCCTTACTTCACTCACCATGATCACTTGAAGATTCCTTTGCATTACCATACATCTCAGTAGTTGATTCCTTTTTATTTCTGGAATATTTATTGCATCATCTGGGTATATTCCAGCTTGTCATCTATTCTGTTAGTAGGCATAGGTCTCTTGAACTTAATTTAGTTTTGTGTCCTTTTGTCTCGTGTTTCTGATGATTAATACCTTCCCTATATAAAAAAGTATTTCAAGATCTAAGGTCTCTGTTGTCTCTTAATCATAGAGAGGAAAGCAGTACTTTAAAAATACATCCTAGTTGGGCTTCCCTGGTGGTCCAGTGGTTAAAGAGTCCACCTTGCAGTGCAAGGGGCACTGGTTTGATCCCTCCTGGCCTGGGAAGATCCCACATAGTGAGGAATGGCTGGACCAGTGTGTCCAGTTATGAGCCAGCACTCTGGAGCGCGTGTACCCAGAGCCAGTGCTCTGCAATGAGAGAGGCCACTGCGATGGGAGGCCCACACAGGCCAAAGAATAAAGATGGATGAAAATAAATAAATAAAAGACCAATAAAGGAGGCCTAAATTTAAAAAAAAAGATACATAGTGGTAGAATTATGATATTTAAGACAATCATAATACTGGCATTTCTTTTTATTGTGCTTTGTTTATTGAACTTTGTAGAAATCCATTTTTTTACAAATAGGATACGTGGAAGTCCTGCTTAAGGCAAGTCTATTGGTGCCATTTTTCCAATAGCATTTTCTCACTGCATTTCTCTGTCACATTTTAATAATTCTCACAATATTCCAAATTTTCATCATAGTCATATACGTTATGGTGATTTGTGGTCAGTAATCTTTAATGCTGCTTTTTAAATTGTTTTTGTTTTGTTTTGTATTTTTTTAATTATGGTGCATGCATTGTATTTAGGCATAATGCTATTGCATATTAATAGACTACAGTGTAACTTTCTTGCTCTGGAAAGCCAATAAATTCATGTGACTCACTTTACTGTGATATTTGTTTTTTTATTTGTGGTAGTCTGGAAGTGAACTCACACTGTTTCTAAGGTATGCCTGTTATATGCTAATGTGCATAGCAACAGATAAAGATTATTGTTTGTAAACCTAGACACTTGCATTGCAAGGTGGTGTCCTCACCCACTGGACCACCAGGGAAGCCCTCCCCCACAATTGTATTTTTAATTATTTCACAAAGCAATTCACAGATTATGAAGATGTGACTTCAAACTTATATAAATGTAGCCCACCAGGTTCTTGTCTCCAGGTAAGAATACTGGAGTGGTTTGTCATTTTCTTCTCTAGGAGATCATCCCAATCCAGGGAAAGAACCTGGATCTTTTATATAATAGGTGAATTCTTTACCATCTGAGTCATCAAGAAGCCCAAGAAGTAATATGACTGAATTTTAAATAATTCATTTAATAGATATGTTCTGAGAGGCTTGTACCTGTCAGGTATAACATTAGGAATAAGAGATTAAAAATTGAAAGAAGACATGATACTTATTCACTCATATCCAAACATGAATTTATTGTAAACTAACAAGAAGATTAAGCATCTTCACCCCTTTCAACCACTGTGGCCATGCGGTTACATATTTTGCTAAATTTGCAAAAATAATGTATTTTAAATTTATTGATAATAACTTGTATCACTTTATACTCTGTTTCCTGCCACACACTTTTTCCCAAGAAGAGTGTCACCACAGTTGTCAGGTATAGTGTGGAGATCCAGTTAAGGAAAAGTGGTGTCAGCAAGAGAGAGTGAGATGGGAGAGAGGGAGAGAGAAAGTACATACATACTACGTACTACCTACTTGGGTTTAGGAGGACAGATGTGTGTGATTTACAGTCACTCTTGTGTGTTACCCTAAGAGCATACACTCCAGGTTAGAAATGAAGCCTAGAAATCCTACTGCTCACTGAATCATGCACTAGGCAACATGATATCTAAACATCTGTGTCCACAGTGTTATTCAACAGAAATGTTCCCAGTAGTGCTTGACACTGGAAGGATGTGGATGATGGAGAAAAAACTGGGTTTGAAATAGTCAGATCCTGAAGTCTGTATATAGAGGCATGTTAAATTTTTAATTAGAAATTTATCATGTTATCTTTCTGTGTATGGGACATTTATAATATTTGTCATTTTAAAATCTCCAGTTTGATATAACTTTTTTCTCATACTCTGGTGGAAGGCATGGCAATCCACTCCATTATTTTTGCCTGGAGAGTCTGATGGACAGAGGAGCCTGATAGGCTACAGTTCACAGGATTGCAAAGAGTCAGACAAACTGAAGCAACTTAACACACACTTAATTTTCCATTTGTGATTTTTAATTAATTTTATTAAACACACATCTCCATGAATACATACGTAAGTCTTCATAAAGTTAGGATTTATCACAGTTTACACAGTATATAGTTCAGTGGAGAAGACAGTCAGGAAACATATAATTCAGATACAAGGTTATAAAGGCTAACTAAGAGAACTTCAGGAGTGTAGAGCATATGATGCTTACTAGAGAGACGAGGATTGACTTCTTAGAGGGAGTGTTGTTAAAGTTGAGATGTAGTTGATGAGTTGGTCAAGCAAAGATGTGTGTGTGTCTGTGCTATATTTCTGTGTGGGGTTAGCATAGAAAGATGGGAGAGTGATTAAGAAGATTTGATTTTACCTTTTGACATAACAGTTTTAAAATAGGTGAGTGATTGGCACAAGATACGATTTTGGTGCTATTTACAGTTTTTCTTGGGGTTAATGAGAGAGGAAATCCCAAGACCTTAGGCAGGGAGACCGTATTTGATTATGTGTCTTCTAAAGCTGTATATTTCCTCTAAGACAGGTATCCTTAATTCTCTAGAGGCAGTTCAAGGAGAACTTTTATTTTATTTTTTAATTTTTTTAAATTAAAATTTTAAATTAATGTTTATTTAAATTTTTAATCTAATTTTAATTTAATTTCATTGCTGTGTGGGCTCACACAAGTCTAAGGAAAGTCTGTTGGTGCCATTTTTCCAATAGCATTTGCTCACTGCATTTCTCTGTTACATTTTAATAATTCTCACAATAGTTCAATAGTGGTGGTGCATGGGCATAGTTGCCCCATGGCATGTGAGATCTTATTGGACCAGGAGTCAAACCAGTGTCCCTTGCATTGACAGATGGATTCTTGACCGCAGGACCACCAGATAAGGATCAAGGAGTAGTTTTAAAGTTCAAGAACATTTAGTGAAGAGAGGCTCCTCATGGCAGGAAATGGTTCCTGGGATTCCATTCTAAATACCAGCACAACCTAGGCTGCTTACAGTTCCTTTGACATTTAGTCATTGCTAACTTAATCAATGTTTGCTATAGGAAGAGACTGAAGACTGGTGACTTACTATAGTCAAGACAAGACTACAGTAAGAAATAAAACTGGTGTGTACATTTCCTACTATCTTATTTCTCCGTGAGTTTGCAAATCACTTTTATTCTCTAAGCTTTCAGTTTACTTATTGATGGTGATAGTTCAGTGGAGAAGACAGTCAGGAAACATATAATTCAGATACAAGGTTATAAAGGCTAACTAAGAGAACTTCAGGAGTGTAGAGCATATGATGCTTACTAGAGAGACGAGGATTGACTTCTTAGAGGGAGTGTTGTTAAAGTTGAGATGTAGTTGATGAGTTGGTCAAGCAAAGATGTGTGTGTGTCTGTGCTATATTTCTGTGTGGGGTTAGCATAGAAAGATGGGAGAGTGATTAAGAAGATTTGATTTTACCTTTTGACATAACAGTTTTAAAATAGGTGAGTGATTGGCACAAGATACGATTTTGGTGCTATTTACAGTTTTTCTTGGGGTTAATGAGAGGAAATCCCAAGACCTTAGGCAGGGAGACCGTATTTGATTATGTGTCTTCTAAAGCTGTATATTTCCTCTAAGACAGGTATCCTTAATTCTCTAGAGGCAGTTCAAGGAGAACTTTTATTTTATTTTTTAATTTTTTTAAATTAAAATTTTAAATTAATGTTTATTTAAATTTTTAATCTAATTTTAATTTAATTTCATTGCTGTGTGGGCTCACACAAGTCTAAGGAAAGTCTGTTGGTGCCATTTTTCCAATAGCATTTGCTCACTGCATTTCTCTGTTACATTTTAATAATTCTCACAATAGTTCAATAGTGGTGGTGCATGGGCATAGTTGCCCCATGGCATGTGAGATCTTATTGGACCAGGAGTCAAACCAGTGTCCCTTGCATTGACAGATGGATTCTTGACCGCAGGACCACCAGATAAGGATCAAGGAGTAGTTTTAAAGTTCAAGAACATTTAGTGAAGAGAGGCTCCTCATGGCAGGAAATGGTTCCTGGGATTCCATTCTAAATACCAGCACAACCTAGGCTGCTTACAGTTCCTTTGACATTTAGTCATTGCTAACTTAATCAATGTTTGCTATAGGAAGAGACTGAAGACTGGTGACTTACTATAGTCAAGACAAGACTACAGTAAGAAATAAAAACTGGTGTGTACATTTCCTACTATCTTATTTCTCCGTGAGTTTGCAAATCACTTTTATTCTCTAAGCTTTCAGTTTACTTATGTTTGCAATGGTGATACAAATTCCTTCTTTATAAGGCTGAGAATAAGAGGATCCACTAAAATAATCTGGGAAAGAAGTACCCAGCATAAAGTAGGTCTTCCATAACTTCCAACACATTTTTACAGTTCCACTATTTTGTGAGGAGATGCTGTCTATGGCTCCTTGCTAATGTTCTTGATGAGGTAATCTTTGGAGAGTGACTCCCAGAGGATTTTTTTTTTTTTTTTATCTAAATGCTGAATGTCTCTTTGAATTAATTCACTTAATAAAAAATTGAATAATGCTTGGAATTCCATTAAAAGAGTAATCTTAACAGGTCACTAAAAGCTTATTTTATATCCCTTCTGAGAATACTTCAGTATTTACTTTGTATTCAAAGATGATCCACCTCTTTTGAAAAAGATTGCGATCATAACGCCTGTAAGACACTTTTCAAAGGAAGTTGCATCCTGGTGCTTTTTGAGAAATTTATTGAGTATGAATGTTCCATATCAACCTGGTCTTCATATTGATACATCAAGGTCTAAAGTGGCTTCCAGAATATACAATTAAATTTCATTTTTTGAATGAATTAATTTATTTTTGGTTGTCCTGTGTCTTTGTGGCTGCTCACAGGCTTTCTCTAGCTCCTCCTCATTGTGGTGCACAGGCTGCTCATTGTGGTGACTTCTCTTGTTGTGGAGCACAGGCTCTAGGCACTCAGGCTTAAGTGGTTTCAGCAAGTAGACTCAGTAGTTGCGGCTTCCAGACTCTAGGGGACGTGAACTTCAGGAGTTGAGACACAAGAGCTCATTAGTTGTGACTCTTGGTCCCTGGATAAAGCAGGCTCCAGTAGTTGTAAAGTTCAAGAACATTTAGTGAAGAGAGGCTCCTCATGGCAGGAAATGGTTCCTGGGATTCCATTCTAAATACCAGCACAACCTAGGCTGCTTACAGTTCCTTTGACATTTAGTCATTGCTAACTTAATCAATGTTTGCTATAGGAAGAGACTGAAGACTGGTGACTTACTATAGTCAAGACAAGACTACAGTAAGAAATAAAAACTGGTGTGTACATTTCCTACTATCTTATTTCTCCGTGAGTTTGCAAATCACTTTTATTCTCTAAGCTTTCAGTTTACTTATGTTTGCAATGGTGATACAAATTCCTTCTTTATAAGGCTGAGAATAAGAGGATCCACTAAAATAATCTGGGAAAGAAGTACCCAGCATAAAGTAGGTCTTCCATAACTTCCAACACATTTTTACAGTTCCACTATTTTGTGAGGAGATGCTGTCTATGGCTCCTTGCTAATGTTCTTGATGAGGTAATCTTTGGAGAGTGACTCCCAGAGGATTTTTTTTTTTTTTTTTATCTAAATGCTGAATGTCTCTTTGAATTAATTCACTTAATAAAAAATTGAATAATGCTTGGAATTCCATTAAAAGAGTAATCTTAACAGGTCACTAAAAGCTTATTTTATATCCCTTCTGAGAATACTTCAGTATTTACTTTGTATTCAAAGATGATCCACCTCTTTTGAAAAAGATTGCGATCATAACGCCTGTAAGACACTTTTCAAAGGAAGTTGCATCCTGGTGCTTTTTGAGAAATTTATTGAGTATGAATGTTCCATATCAACCTGGTCTTCATATTGATACATCAAGGTCTAAAGTGGCTTCCAGAATATACAATTAAATTTCATTTTTTGAATGAATTAATTTATTTTTGGTTGTCCTGTGTCTTTGTGGCTGCTCACAGGCTTTCTCTAGCTCCTCCTCATTGTGGTGCACAGGCTGCTCATTGTGGTGACTTCTCTTGTTGTGGAGCACAGGCTCTAGGCACTCAGGCTTAAGTGGTTTCAGCAAGTAGACTCAGTAGTTGCGGCTTCCAGACTCTAGGGGACGTGAACTTCAGGAGTTGAGACACAAGAGCTCATTAGTTGTGACTCTTGGTCCCTGGATAAAGCAGGCTCCAGTAGTTGTAGCTCACATGCTTAGGTGCTCAGCTCAGCTGCATGTGGAATCTTCTCAGACCAGGATTGAGCCCATGTCCCCTGCATTGGCAGGCAGATTCTTATCTACTCTACCATCAGGGAAGTCCCAATTTTACTTTAGTTTTAAAAGTATAACAGTAGAGGATGGAGCTCTGGATATGGCTTGGGATAATATCTGCCTCACCACCTCCAACTCCTTTTGATAGAATGAACTAAAAATACCACCCATCATATAAATAAAGGATGTTGCAGCCATCAGCTACTACAGCTACCACCCCTGCCTATCCTGAGATGTTGAGTCCCAGCTTAGGTCCTCAATTTTGTTTGCTGAATGAAGAGTAAATCTCAATGTTTAAATTATTATTTTTTACATCAACAACAGGCTTGTTTTAAGTGCTATGACTTCAGGAATTATTTCCCTAGCCAAAAGGTTCCCTTTCTATATTCCCTTAATTCCCAGTGTCTTCTCACACATTGTCTGTTGGTTTGCATTTGTTACGATGTTGAACGTGTCTGTCTCTGTAGTATATAAGTTCTGAGAGTACAGGTATTTAATATGATTTATTAAATATTGTATCCTCTTCAATTCAGGCAGTTCCTGGTATATAGTAACTATTGAATAAATAATCATCAGTTAATTGAATGAATGATTACAGGATGAACACTTACTTCAGAATAAAGCTCCCTTCATAAGACGGAAGTCCTAGAGTTTTTAGGATAACTGTAGAAATTTTAAAATATTTTGAAACTGAGCAAACTTTTGGAGATGTTGGAATGAAGGAAATGAAGAGAGAAATGAATAAAAAGCAACACTGATTTTTTTTTTCAGTCTTGTGCTGTTTTCAAAACAAGAAGTGCTATATATAACTTGGTTTGCTCACAGAACTTTAGCATTTGGTTAACTAAACTGAAAAGCAGAGTTTATATAGACAAATATTTACAAATTTAATTTACTTGGAGATATTTTTCATCTTTGATGCAAATATAGCCTCAGCTGCTGACCTTAAAGAAAAGCAACATTCTTATCATTTGAGAGTTGATCAGATCCAGGAGAAAATTTGAGATTAGGGGAAAAAATCTATGGTGCAAATGAAAAAAGATAACACTATTCAGGTGATGTGCCTGGTACTCTTTAGTAACAAAAAGGGGAAACAAGAACAGATGAAGTACATTTACATTTGCTGAGCATTAGGAGCAGGTCTCTGAGCTGGGCACTTTGGATGAATTATCTCATTTAATTTCCATAGCAATTATTTGAGGTTGATATTACTGTTCTCATTTTTCAAATGAATTACTGAGGCATGGTGATGCCAACTATCTTTTTTAAAGAACGCTTGATTAAGATGAAGGGAAATAGAATTATAACTAGTTTCCTCCCACTCCCAGAGTCCATGCTGATGATTTTACAGTGGCTGAGGTAAACAAGAACAACAACATCAGAAGCTCAGCAACCGATATATCTGTTTCTCTTATTGGAGTCTTGTTTCTCTTATTGAAAAAAAGAAGTCAGGAGAGGTAGGTGTCTTCTTCAAAGGCACAAAAGACATCTATCATCTCTATTCTTTTAGGATCTGGACTAATACTATCCAATAAGGTGAACCATATATGCAAAAACTTTTTTAGTAGTTACATTTATGAAAATCAAAAAAAAAATAGGTCAAATTAATTTTATACAGACTTCCCATTTAGCACATTTGGTAAAGAATCTGCCTGCCACGTCAGGAGGCACAAGAGAAGCAGGTTTGATTCCTGGGTAGAGAAGATCCCCTGGAGGAGGAAATGGCAAGTCACTCCAGTATTCTTGCCTGAAAAAATTTCATGAACAGAGACACCTGGTGGGCTATTGTCCATAGTATCGAAAAGAGTCAGATATGACTGAATGTGCACATGCACCCTCCCCCACAGCATAAGAAACGGAAGTCCTAGAGTTTTTAGGATAACTGTAGAAATTTTAAAATATTTTGAAACTGAGCAAACTTTTGGAGATGTTGGAATGAAGGAAATGAAGAGAGAAATGAATAAAAAGCAACACTGATTTTTTTTTTCAGTCTTGTGCTGTTTTCAAAACAAGAAGTGCTATATATAACTTGGTTTGCTCACAGAACTTTAGCATTTGGTTAACTAAACTGAAAAGCAGAGTTTATATAGACAAATATTTACAAATTTAATTTACTTGGAGATATTTTTCATCTTTGATGCAAATATAGCCTCAGCTGCTGACCTTAAAGAAAAGCAACATTCTTATCATTTGAGAGTTGATCAGATCCAGGAGAAAATTTGAGATTAGGGGAAAAAATCTATGGTGCAAATGAAAAAAGATAACACTATTCAGGTGATGTGCCTGGTACTCTTTAGTAACAAAAAGGGGAAACAAGAACAGATGAAGTACATTTACATTTGCTGAGCATTAGGAGCAGGTCTCTGAGCTGGGCACTTTGGATGAATTATCTCATTTAATTTCCATAGCAATTATTTGAGGTTGATATTACTGTTCTCATTTTTCAAATGAATTACTGAGGCATGGTGATGCCAACTATCTTTTTTAAAGAACGCTTGATTAAGATGAAGGGAAATAGAATTATAACTAGTTTCCTCCCACTCCCAGAGTCCATGCTGATGATTTTACAGTGGCTGAGGTAAACAAGAACAACAACATCAGAAGCTCAGCAACCGATATATCTGTTTCTCTTATTGGAGTCTTGTTTCTCTTATTGAAAAAAAGAAGTCAGGAGAGGTAGGTGTCTTCTTCAAAGGCACAAAAGACATCTATCATCTCTATTCTTTTAGGATCTGGACTAATACTATCCAATAAGGTGAACCATATATGCAAAAACTTTTTTAGTAGTTACATTTATGAAAATCAAAAAAAAAATAGGTCAAATTAATTTTATACAGACTTCCCATTTAGCACATTTGGTAAAGAATCTGCCTGCCACGTCAGGAGGCACAAGAGAAGCAGGTTTGATTCCTGGGTAGAGAAGATCCCCTGGAGGAGGAAATGGCAAGTCACTCCAGTATTCTTGCCTGAAAAAATTTCATGAACAGAGACACCTGGTGGGCTATTGTCCATAGTATCGAAAAGAGTCAGATATGACTGAATGTGCACATGCACCCCTCCCCCCCACAGCATATCTTAACTCAATAAATATATCCATGATAATATCATTTCAATATATAAACAGTATAAAAGTCACTAATGTACCTTTTTCCATAGGAAATGTTCAAGATCTGATACACATTTTGTGCTTGTGGCATGTCTGTACTCACATCATTTCAAGTGGTCAAAGCCATTGGGAATGCTGAAAAATACTTTATTGAAGTGTAGATCTCAAGAGTTCTAGTCAGAACTAGTTTGTAAGCTATCCCAGACAGGGAAACTGTAGGCCTTATTCATTAAAGATATTAACATGCCATCGCCATTCCTTTCATACAGGGGCCATATTCTTTGTGACTTGGGGCAGCATGGGAATCCAAATTCTCAGTTTTAGAGTGAGGATTCTATATAACTCTGCTTTACCGCTTATAACTTATGAGACCTTGAACAAGTTACTTAAACTGTCTGAGCCTGTTTTCTCTTTACAAAATGAGAAGAATGAAGCCTAGCTTGCATGGTGATGGTGGTAAGTCAGATGGAAATCTCCTGGCACTTGGCACTAACTGGGTAAGGAGTTGCTCATAAGCATAAATGTCATATTCCTGTGAGGAATATATTCCATAGAGGTTGAGTGCACTGTACTTGACACAGACATCCAACAAAGTTTTCTATTCCACTCCCTCACCTCAGTGCTGCACCAGTAATAGTCAATCTGGATTTATCAATCACTAATCCTTTGTGAGCAAATAAATAGTCTCATACATGTTGATATATGTATTATTTTCTGACACACTGATGTTTCTTGTAGAAAGATCTCTATGAGTCGACTCAGTATTTTATAGCCTTTTTAGATTTTCCAGTAACTCACTTACAGATGAATTTAGTAATTGGAACCATTTAATTGGCCTTAAAAAGAAAGAAAGAAGACTCATATAATATATCAACAAGAACAAAAAGAACGTGTAGACCTGCCATCCACAATGTTCCTACTCCTTTGATGAAAATAATTTTTACAGTACCTCTCATGCTTTGTTTTGGTTTGTTCTGGTCCTAGGCTAATTGTAGAGTCATCTTACTCCAGTACCAGAAATTGCTGGAGGTTCACAAAAGCTTCTGGGTGTTTCCTCTTGAGGCATCCTATCTAATGCCTACTGAAACAGCAGCTCTGTGTTCAAAATTTAGGATAGTCTTTATAGTATTTCTGTCTGAGAATAGCCAGCTCTCTCCCTAAAGCCATCATGTTAGTATCAGGTCTTTATCACCAAACAATTATTCCCAGCTTAAAACTCAATCAGAGATGGGGTGAAGAATTCCAAGTAAAATTATCTCAACAATGTTCCTTTCTCAAAGAAGCATACTGAAAAAAATCAGAAAATTATCCTGAATGGGAGTCTGACAAATGCAAAATTATTATTCTATTTTCTTATTGCTATGGATTCAAATCATATGGATTCAAATATTTAACTTTATTTCTTTGATTTCCCAAACGGGAAACCAAATCAGAGTAAGATTCTCATAGCCTGCCTGAGTCTTCTCCTCTCTAAGTTAGTTAATAACTAAAATGTTTGACATATTCACTAAAATGTTGTTAATTATAAAATTAATTGTTCATTTGAAGATCAAACTGGGAAAACATGGTATTTAATGCTTTTTATAAACAAGGACGCTAACAAGAGTTAGTGTGTCTGTGTGTGTATGTATGTATGCAGCATATGTGCCAATCTACCATTAAAAAAAAGCTTTGAGGGCTTCCCTGGTGGTCCAGTGGGTAAGGACACCCCCTTGCAGTGCAAGGGGCGCTGGTTTGACCCCTGGCCTGGGAAAATCCCTCGTACCACGGAGCGGCTGGACCGATGTGTCCAACTACTGAGCCGGAGCTCTGGAGCGCATGCGCCCAGAGCTCGTGCTCTGCAGCAACAGAGGCCACCGGGATGGGAGATCCACATGGGCCAAAGAACAAAAATGGATGAAAAATAGGTAAATTAAAGACCAATAGAAGTGCCCCCCAAAAATAAGCTATGAGAGAAAACAAGATAAACAGGAATCTAAATAAGCCATATAAATGTGATATTTAAAAATGTATCAAATATTTCGCAATTATTTTAAACTCTTTTTTAAAGTTATATTGTGAACACAAATTTTTATAGTCTCTATCTTTACAGATGAGAGAGCTAGGGTCTTGAGTATTGAAGTGGTTTTCTTGGTGATAAGTTTCAGTTAAACAAAGGATGTCACTTCAGCTATGTGAACACATCTGTTGAAAAATGTATTGAAATCACCAACAGTTGACTTGACCAAGCACCATTTTGTAGATATTCACGGTATTTGTTTTGCTGAATAAAAATATTTTGTTCTTTGATTGGTCTGTTGTATAAAGGCAAATGGATTTTTGAGAAAATGAATATCCGTTTTACCTCTCAAAATTTTTGTTCCGTTTTACCTCATCAAAGAAATGTGAAAAAATAAAAAGAAAATTATCCTGAATGGGAGTCTGACAAATGCAAAATTATTATTCTATTTTCTTATTGCTATGGATTCAAATCATATGGATTCAAATATTTAACTTTATTTCTTTGATTTCCCAAACGGGAAACCAAATCAGAGTAAGATTCTCATAGCCTGCCTGAGTCTTCTCCTCTCTAAGTTAGTTAATAACTAAAATGTTTGACATATTCACTAAAATGTTGTTAATTATAAAATTAATTGTTCATTTGAAGATCAAACTGGGAAAACATGGTATTTAATGCTTTTTATAAACAAGGACGCTAACAAGAGTTAGTGTGTCTGTGTGTGTATGTATGTATGCAGCATATGTGCCAATCTACCATTAAAAAAAAGCTTTGAGGGCTTCCCTGGTGGTCCAGTGGGTAAGGACACCCCCTTGCAGTGCAAGGGGCGCTGGTTTGACCCCTGGCCTGGGAAAATCCCTCGTACCACGGAGCGGCTGGACCGATGTGTCCAACTACTGAGCCGGAGCTCTGGAGCGCATGCGCCCAGAGCTCGTGCTCTGCAGCAACAGAGGCCACCGGGATGGGAGATCCACATGGGCCAAAGAACAAAAATGGATGAAAAATAGGTAAATTAAAGACCAATAGAAGTGCCCCCCAAAAATAAGCTATGAGAGAAAACAAGATAAACAGGAATCTAAATAAGCCATATAAATGTGATATTTAAAAATGTATCAAATATTTCGCAATTATTTTAAACTCTTTTTTAAAGTTATATTGTGAACACAAATTTTTATAGTCTCTATCTTTACAGATGAGAGAGCTAGGGTCTTGAGTATTGAAGTGGTTTTCTTGGTGATAAGTTTCAGTTAAACAAAGGATGTCACTTCAGCTATGTGAACACATCTGTTGAAAAATGTATTGAAATCACCAACAGTTGACTTGACCAAGCACCATTTTGTAGATATTCACGGTATTTGTTTTGCTGAATAAAAATATTTTGTTCTTTGATTGGTCTGTTGTATAAAGGCAAATGGATTTTTGAGAAAATGAATATCCGTTTTACCTCTCAAAGATGTGGTATTTGTTGTGCAGTACAGCTTTATTCTCTACCACTCATGGGCTGTGTGACATTAGGAAAATACCCTTAGTGTCTCTGATCCTTATTGTCCTTCTCTAAAAAATGAGATTCTTCATTGCCTAACTACTTTATTCCCTAAATACTTCCTGAAAGTGTTGTAAAGCACAAATGAACATTATATGTAAATGTCTTTTGCCAGTATTTGGGCGACATATGAGACAAGGTATTCTTACTACTCCTTTGTTTTACAAAGCTCAGTAACTTACTGTTCTCTAGTGAGATGAACATAGGCCTTCAAAATATATCATCCTGGGTTAGACTTTTTGCTTTGACACACACTTGCTCTGTGTCCTTAGGGAGGCATTTCATTTTCTGAGACTCATTTACTTCATCTGTGAAATGGCTACTTGAGTTGACAGGGTCATTGTGGGAATAATGCCTGATGAGAAATAGACTCGACAGTCCTGAGGTCGAGTAAGAAAGTGACTGAAAAAAAAAGTTCTCTGTAAGTTACACAAAGACAAGCTACTGTCAGTTCTTCTCTTTCATTCCATTTTTTTTTTTTTTTCAAGCAGGCACAAAGTAAATTCAACCTTTGGTTTACAATAATAACTACCCCCAAGAGATTCAAGCAGATTTCTCAGTTTATAAGGTAGTAAATTATGCTTTAAAAGCAAAGGCCAGTACATGACCAGGCACTGACTTTTCAGTTGTCATCAGGAGTTTACTCCTATTCCTGAATGATGGTTTACCCATTAGCATTTAGTAATAATCTTTGAGAGAATCATGATATCACCTGTCATTGTGGAGGAAAATATATAAAATTAAAAGGAACATAGTCAAGGATTCAAACTGTTGTCCTCTGTGAATACCTCAGGTGACTACAGGGAGTTACAGATGGACATATAGATGACTAATTAGAATACCTGTAAGTGAGCAAACAAACATTACCACCACTACCAACAAGAGCAAATAATTTCCATATTATCTGCCATAATAATCTCATATCTCTTTCGCTGAATGTTTGATTTAAACAGTTAGCAACATTAAGTTGCATTTCTCAAAGGGGATCAAAGGGGCTGAACTGAATTATTTACATGTCAGCTGTCCTCATGTGCTATTTAATATTATAAATTATTCTTAGAAGAAAATAAATGAGAATTGCCTTATAAGAAAGTCACTTCCATGTGCAGGTATAACTTCATCTTAAAGGTGAACATTTCCCTGAGCCCTTCTACATATGAAAGATGGAACAGTTGTATGAAAAGACTTTATTTAAGGTACAACATGAGAAGAATCTCTTTAATGGGAAAATAAATCATAATTTAGTGTATTTCAAAGAGAGCACTATTAAGTTTCTAGAGGTGAGACAATTCTTTATTTGAAAGACATCCCAGCACATTGAAAGATGCTTAGCATACCTGCCTTTAGTGCTTTAGGACAGATATGAAATATCCCCCACAGTTCTAGATTTGTCTAGAAGATGTTAGAATCCTTTATTGATAACTACTTGGATTAAAACAAATGAGGGCTCATGTGCACTCAGAGACAGTTTTTGAAATCTGAAGGATCTGGATTTGACCCTTGACCACATGCAATAATTTGCCCCGCATTCTTGGTCATTTGACTTCTCTGAGCCTCAGTTTTATTTGTATGAAGGGAATAATAATGTATTTTTGGAAGACCCAGAGATTAAGGTTAGTAAAAAATGTATAACGCTTGGTACGAAAGAAGTGCTTATTTAAAGTTTAGGTAATTTCTGCAGACTTGGAGAAAGGTGTGTTAGTAAAAATTTGTATTGGTGCAAGGGGGAAAAAAGGTAGCTAGTACAGTCAATAGTGATGGTGGTAGTATTCATGGTCAGTGCACTGCTGGTGATGATTGTGGTACCCACAGGAGAAGCAGAAAGTCAGGTGTTGAGATGCTGTCTATAGTGCCAGGTATACTGAGGTGCAATGCCAAAGCCCCTATGCCCTAGCTGTGTTATGTAGGTCAATTTTTTATCCTCTCTATGGTTCAGTTTCCTTACATAGAATGAAGAAGATAGTTTGTGCGTATCTAAACAATTTGGTGTAAAAAATAAATATAATGCTCTGAGTGAATCAGGTTTAGAGAGGTCTGGAAATTCAGTATAAATCGAAGGATAGGAAAGGATCACTTGTCTCTTGCTTCTGTAAGGTTGGACCTTTTTAGTTTCAGTTGCTCTTGTCCTGGTGGCTCCACAGTAAAGCAGTTAACCAGTTAACTTTCTCACCACAGGTATGTCAGGATGGCCCGGCTGAAGGTGAAGTCATTCTCTAGTAGTTAGATCTGATTCAGCCAGTCTTCACTTGTAGGAGAGTTTAATGTTTCAGAAAAATTCTATGCAAGGTAATCAGTTCTCAGTGCAGACTCCCACCCACATTGAAAGATGCTTAGAAAGACTTTTTTTAACCTGAGAAGAATCTCTTTAATGGGAAAATAAATCATAATTTAGTGTATTTCAAAGAGAGCACTATTAAGTTTCTAGAGGTGAGACAATTCTTTATTTGAAAGACATCCCAGCACATTGAAAGATGCTTAGCATACCTGCCTTTAGTGCTTTAGGACAGATATGAAATATCCCCACAGTTCTAGATTTGTCTAGAAGATGTTAGAATCCTTTATTGATAACTACTTGGATTAAAACAAATGAGGGCTCATGTGCACTCAGAGACAGTTTTTGAAATCTGAAGGATCTGGATTTGACCCTTGACCACATGCAATAATTTGCCCCGCATTCTTGGTCATTTGACTTCTCTGAGCCTCAGTTTTATTTGTATAAAGGGGAATAATAATGTATTTTTGGAAGACCCAGAGATTAAGGTTAGTAAAAAATGTATAACGCTTGGTACGAAAGAAGTGCTTATTTAAAGTTTAGGTAATTTCTGCAGACTTGGAGAAAGGTGTGTTAGTAAAAATTTGTATTGGTGCAAGGGGGAAAAAAGGTAGCTAGTACAGTCAATAGTGATGGTGGTAGTATTCATGGTCAGTGCACTGCTGGTGATGATTGTGGTACCCACAGGAGAAGCAGAAAGTCAGGTGTTGAGATGCTGTCTATAGTGCCAGGTATACTGAGGTGCAATGCCAAAGCCCCTATGCCCTAGCTGTGTTATGTAGGTCAATTTTTTATCCTCTCTATGGTTCAGTTTCCTTACATAGAATGAAGAAGATAGTTTGTGCGTATCTAAACAATTTGGTGTAAAAAATAAATATAATGCTCTGAGTGAATCAGGTTTAGAGAGGTCTGGAAATTCAGTATAAATCGAAGGATAGGAAAGGATCACTTGTCTCTTGCTTCTGTAAGGTTGGACCTTTTTAGTTTCAGTTGCTCTTGTCCTGGTGGCTCCACAGTAAAGCAGTTAACCAGTTAACTTTCTCACCACAGGTATGTCAGGATGGCCCGGCTGAAGGTGAAGTCATTCTCTAGTAGTTAGATCTGATTCAGCCAGTCTTCACTTGTAGGAGAGTTTAATGTTTCAGATATATTTTAGATTCTATGCAAGGTAATCAGTTCTCAGTGCACCAAATAACCATGATCATAATAAGACCTTCTCTAAAATGTAGTCCAACAACATGAAGCCTATAGTGTTTCCATGAACTCCTAAAAGAGAAAGAATAAAAGTCTTAATAGTTCAGCTTCAGCACACCCAAAGATACCTATGTCTCTGTTCCTAAAGAAAGTAAATTGTCAGAATGTTTGTAATGTTAAGCACCTAAGGACTAATAAAGTATGCAAATCACTTATGTGAATGGCAGTTATTTGCTAATTTGGCCTCCTGAGCATACGGGCTGTATGTTTTGTTTTGATTTTCTATATAATCCTCAAACTTTGTGTTCCAATATAAATTTTAAAAGACAACTGGGAATTGATTTTTCGAGTAAGAATTTAAGCTGTTATCTGATTATTCTATACTAAAATTCCAAAACCTTCTCATAAATGTGGTCTGATGCTCACCATATTATGATGCTATTCAGAAAATATCATTGTTAACAAATAGAGATGTGAAGTCCTAGAATACCTTAGGTCTCTTCTATTATTGAAGAAGTTATCTTTATGGCACAATGACACATATTTCAAAAGGGTGTTTTCATTCCTATCCACATCCCATTCATTCATTTATTAGCTAACTACATGACCCAAGCCACATGACTCCAAGCCTAGCTATGTTGAAGGTCTGGACATAAATTAAACTGTTTATAACAACAACATAGTTTTGAAGAGATAAATATTCTACACTTGGGGAAAAACAATAGAAAAAGAAAATAGTGGGTGCGTATCTAAACAATTTGGTGTAAAAATAAATATAATGCTCTGAGTGAATCAGGTTTAGAGAGGTCTGGAAATTCAGTATAAATCGAAGGATAGGAAAGGATCACTTGTCTCTTGCTTCTGTAAGGTTGGACCTTTTTAGTTTCAGTTGCTCTTGTCCTGGTGGCTCCACAGTAAAGCAGTTAACCAGTTAACTTTCTCACCACAGGTATGTCAGGATGGCCCGGCTGAAGGTGAAGTCATTCTCTAGTAGTTAGATCTGATTCAGCCAGTCTTCACTTGTAGGAGAGTTTAATGTTTCAGATATATTTTAGATTCTATGCAAGGTAATCAGTTCTCAGTGCACCAAATAACCATGATCATAATAAGACCTTCTCTAAAATGTAGTCCAACAACATGAAGCCTATAGTGTTTCCATGAACTCCTAAAAGAGAAAGAATAAAAGTCTTAATAGTTCAGCTTCAGCACACCCAAAGATACCTATGTCTCTGTTCCTAAAGAAAGTAAATTGTCAGAATGTTTGTAATGTTAAGCACCTAAGGACTAATAAAGTATGCAAATCACTTATGTGAATGGCAGTTATTTGCTAATTTGGCCTCCTGAGCATACGGGCTGTATGTTTTGTTTTGATTTTCTATATAATCCTCAAACTTTGTGTTCCAATATAAATTTTAAAAGACAACTGGGAATTGATTTTTCGAGTAAGAATTTAAGCTGTTATCTGATTATTCTATACTAAAATTCCAAAACCTTCTCATAAATGTGGTCTGATGCTCACCATATTATGATGCTATTCAGAAAATATCATTGTTAACAAATAGAGATGTGAAGTCCTAGAATACCTTAGGTCTCTTCTATTATTGAAGAAGTTATCTTTATGGCACAATGACACATATTTCAAAAGGGTGTTTTCATTCCTATCCACATCCCATTCATTCATTTATTAGCTAACTACATGACCCAAGCCACATGACTCCAAGCCTAGCTATGTTGAAGGTCTGGACATAAATTAAACTGTTTATAACAACAACATAGTTTTGAAGAGTCACTTATTTGATAAATATTCTACACTTGGGGAAAAAACAATAGAAAAAGAAAATAGTGGGTGGTATGAGAAGAAATCAGGTAGGATATAGGTGGTAATGACTTAAGATAAGTCCTATAACATTAACTACATAAATATCTCAGAAAAATTAGGCAGTATATAAACCAGGATGTAAACTTTCTAGTTTAAATACTATAATTCCTATAAGAGGGAATGACAATAAAAAGTAATAATTGTTAACTATGATTTTCTTATGGTAAATAATTGTTCTACTTTGTATTTTATTACAAATACATTCTGTTTTTTCACTTTTATTTAATCTTTATTATACAATGCTTGTTTGAAATGCAAGTACTACTTTGTTCCTGTTAAAATCCAAAGTCTTAAAATGTTACCTCTTCTTCAGTGCCTTCCAGATTTCTTTCAAGTGTAATCACTTGGGACTATGCTCTATTTTTCTTCCCCTAAACAGTATCTATTGAGGACCAGAGTGCATCTTATTACTCAATGTAATCCTCAATACACATATGAGCCCTCAATATTAATTTGTTGAACTAAATTAAGCCATAGATGGATAGTTTGTTCATCCAAATTTTGTATATCTGCATTTTCATGGATTATACATCAGGACCCTCTAAATCATTTTCCTATACCAACTTCAAACTGCATCAGTTTAGGAGGAACATTTCAATCTGTCCAACAATGGCTTACCAACTAGCCAGCACTTCACTTTATATGCATCACCACTTCCGCTTGTAAAGCAATATCCATTTGTGGAAATCTTTTTGTATTTTATTCATTTTGCCTTTATTACTCTACATAAATGGATGTAACAGATAAAAATGAAATTTCTGAGGCTGGTGAAGAGAAGCATGGGTTTTATAAACTCAATACAATTAAGGTAAGATAGAGATAACTAGGCTTGCCTCAACTTTAGCTGCTATCAGACGTTCAATGGCTTTAAACCTAATAAATTGTATGTTCAATTACAAAGGAAGAGGATTAACCTGAAGTGCAGAATGTTAGAAATATAACATTAGACAACATACCTAAAAGATAAGGCACCATTTGGGACTTTGTAATATGTTTTAGCAAATTGGAAATGGAACACCTATTAAAATCTGTAAACCTTTGTTTAGCTTTTGAACATTTATCAAAGTTTGAAAATTGAAGATTGCTTAATATTTTATTACTTTTTATAAAACAACAAATTGAACTGATGAAAACTTTAAGTTAGCAAAACTTGAAGGTATAAAGAATATGTTGCATTCTCAAATTCTACTTCCTCTCATATAACTCTAGCACTGTGTATCAGCTTTACCCTTGATAGTTATTTTGTGATATAGTAGTGTTTCACATATTTTAATGTGAACTTGAATAACCTAGGAATCTTTCTGAGTACAGATTCTGATTTTGTAGGTCTAGGGTGAAGCCTCAGATTCTGCACTGCTGACAAATTTTCGAGTGTTGCTGCTGTTGCTGGTAATGATGTGGACCATACATTAATATCAGTTGAATAGAGTATATAGTCAGAAAACTGACTATAAAATGATACATCTATAATTTTCTAGGTGTAGAAACTAAGATGTCACAACCACTCACTTTCCAAAACTGATACATCAAGTGCACTTGGGACTATGCTCTATTTTTCTTCCCCTAAACAGTATCTATTGAGGACCAGAGTGCATCTTATTACTCAATGTAATCCTCAATACACATATGAGCCCTCAATATTAATTTGTTGAACTAAATTAAGCCATAGATGGATAGTTTGTTCATCCAAATTTTGTATATCTGCATTTTCATGGATTATACATCAGGACCCTCTAAATCATTTTCCTATACCAACTTCAAACTGCATCAGTTTAGGAGGAACATTTCAATCTGTCCAACAATGGCTTACCAACTAGCCAGCACTTCACTTTATATGCATCACCACTTCCGCTTGTAAAGCAATATCCATTTGTGGAAATCTTTTTGTATTTTATTCATTTTGCCTTTATTACTCTACATAAATGGATGTAACAGATAAAAATGAAATTTCTGAGGCTGGTGAAGAGAAGCATGGGTTTTATAAACTCAATACAATTAAGGTAAGATAGAGATAACTAGGCTTGCCTCAACTTTAGCTGCTATCAGACGTTCAATGGCTTTAAACCTAATAAATTGTATGTTCAATTACAAAGAAGAGGATTAACCTGAAGTGCAGAATGTTAGAAATATAACATTAGACAACATACCTAAAAGATAAGGCACCATTTGGGACTTTGTAATATGTTTTAGCAAATTGGAAATGGAACACCTATTAAAATCTGTAAACCTTTGTTTAGCTTTTGAACATTTATCAAAGTTTGAAAATTGAAGATTGCTTAATATTTTATTACTTTTTATAAAACAACAAATTGAACTGATGAAAACTTTAAGTTAGCAAAACTTGAAGGTATAAAGAATATGTTGCATTCTCAAATTCTACTTCCTCTCATATAACTCTAGCACTGTGTATCAGCTTTACCCTTGATAGTTATTTTGTGATATAGTAGTGTTTCACATATTTTAATGTGAACTTGAATAACCTAGGAATCTTTCTGAGTACAGATTCTGATTTTGTAGGTCTAGGGTGAAGCCTCAGATTCTGCACTGCTGACAAATTTTCGAGTGTTGCTGCTGTTGCTGGTAATGATGTGGACCATACATTAATATCAGTTGAATAGAGTATATAGTCAGAAAACTGACTATAAAATGATACATCTATAATTTTCTAGGTGTAGAAACTAAGATGTCACAACCACTCACTTTCCAACTCTATTGTTATCACTCTAGTTCAATACAGTGCACATGCTGTGTAATCTCATCATTGTTTTCTCAGCATCTGAACTTGCCTCTCTCAAATTCACTCACTATGTTACAATAGAAGTAATCATTTTTATTTAAATTCCTCTTCTGTTTATTGTTTATTAAAGTAGGTTGACATACAACATTGTATTAGTTTCAGGTGTACAACATATGTAACATTTATATACATTATTGCACTGATGAGCACAATAATTTTAATTCTGTCCCCATGCAAATTAGTTACAATATTATTTACTATATACCTATGCACTTTATTTTTTTAATTTTATATGAAGTTGTACTTTATATTTACCTAATTTATGTACTTTATAACTGGAAGTTTGTATGTCGTGAATGACTTCCTCTTTTTCACTCAACCTCCTACCTCTTTCTCCTCTGAAGACTGCCAGTTTGTTTCCTGTATCTAGGTATTTGTTACTGCTTTGCTTTATTCATTTATTTGTTTGTTTTTAGAGTCCACCTGTCAGTAAAATCATATGGTATTTATCTCTGATTTATTTCACTTTGTATAATATTCCTTAGGATCATCCACGTGTTGAAAATGGCAAGATTTTATTATTTTTCTAGGTCTACATAACATCCCATTGTATATTTATAGCACATCTTTATTCATTTATCCATCATTGGGCACATAGATTGCTTCTACTATATCTTCACCTTTGTAAATATGCTTCAGTGAATGTAGGGGTACATGTATCTTTTTGAAGGATTTTTTGTTTCTTTTATGTAAATGTTCAGGAATGAAATTACTGTATGGATAATATGGGGGTTTTATTTTTAATTTTTTGAAAAATCCCCACAGTTTTCAATAATGGCTGTAGCAATTTACATTTTCACTAGCAGTGCATGAGGATTCTCTTTTTATTCACATCTTTATCAACACTCATTATGTGTGGCCTTTTTTGTGATAGTCATTCTGACAGATGTACAGTGATAATTCATTGTGGTTTTGATTCACATTTCCTGAATAATCAGTGATACTGAACATCTTTGTTGTGTCTGGTTACCATGTCTGTGTCTTCCTTGGAAAAATGCCTGTTTAGGTCCTCTGCTCATTTGTTGAATTGAATTGTTTGTGGTTTTTATTTTGAATTGTGTAAGTTGCCTAAGTATTTTGTTGGTGATTTTCTTCCCTGTGTGAAAATTTTTCAATTTGATGTAGATTCATTTGTTTATTTTTGCTTTTGTCATTCTTGCTTGAAGAAACAGACCAAAAAATATTGCTATGATGATGTCAGAGGTACTGCATATGTTTTCTTCTAGGAGTTTTAGTTTCAGATATTACATGTTAAGTATTTAATCCATTTTGTGTTTACATAGTATAAAAACATGGTCCACTTTCATTCTTTTTCGCATACCTCCACAGTTTTCTCAATACTATTTTTTGAAGAGATGGTCATCTACACTATACATTTTTGGTTTCATTGTTATGAATTCATTGACTGTGAAGTGTCGGTTTATTTCTGAACTATTTTCTGTTTCATTGATCTATTTGTGTGCTTTTGTGCCAATACCATCAGGCTTTGATTGCTATAGCTTTGTACTATAGTTTAAAATATGGGAACATGATGCTACTAGCTTAATTTTTTTTTATATATCTATCTTAAGATTTCTATGGATGTTTATTAATATTTTCATCATTCCAGATAACCTCTGGATTATTTCAGTTATTTGAAAAGTGTCACTGGTATGATAAGAATTGCATTCAGTATTTAGATTTCTTTGAATAGTATGGGCATCTTAACAATATTAATTCTTCTCACCCATGAGCAAGTGTTTGTTTTTTAACTTATTTGTGTCACTCAGTTTTTTTCATTAATGTCTTACTGTGTTCAGTATACAGATCTTCCACTTTATTAAATTTATGGCAAGGTATTTTATTCTTTTTGATGCAGTTGTCAATAGGATTATTTTCTGTTTTGCTGATAGTTTGTTAGGATACAAAAGCACAACCAATTTCTGTGAATTAGTTTTCTATACTGACACTACAGAATTTATTAGTTCTAATAGCTATTTGGGGAAACTCTTGTCTCTCTTTTGCAATTCTGATTGACAGATAATCTTTCTGAGCAGAGTATCCCAATTGTAAAGATTTTGTGTGGTTGTCTCTCTTTGTTTGCATTTGCTTTTTTTATTTTTTTCTTTCAGCACTTTGAACATAGGAATGCAGCATATCCTGGACTGTAAAGTTTCTCTGGAAAAAACAGCTTATAGATTTATGGAGTTCCCTTGTGCATAATTAATTTTCTCTTACTGCTTTAAGATTCTTTCTTTCTCTTTCCATTTTGAAATTTTAATCCTAATCTGTCTTAATGAGAGTCTCTTTGAGTTGATTTTCTTTTGGAATCTATTGTGCTTCTTGGTTTTGGAAGAGTTTTTATTTTTGTTGTTGTTGTCATTGTTCAAGATTTTACTCTGTCTCTTCATTTTGCCTAACACTCTGTTTATTTCTATGTATTAGGTGTACTGACTCTGCCTTCTAGTCTTAAAAAATGTCCTTATGTAGAAGATGTCCTTTTGGGTCCTGTGTTGCAATACTGCTTAGTCCTCAGAGCCACATCTACACTATACATTTTTGGTTTCATTGTTATGAATTCATTGACTGTGAAGTGTCGGTTTATTTCTGAACTATTTTCTGTTTCATTGATCTATTTGTGTGCTTTTGTGCCAATACCATCAGGCTTTGATTGCTATAGCTTTGTACTATAGTTTAAAATATGGGAACATGATGCTACTAGCTTAATTTTTTTTTATATATCTATCTTAAGATTTCTATGGATGTTTATTAATATTTTCATCATTCCAGATAACCTCTGGATTATTTCAGTTATTTGAAAAGTGTCACTGGTATGATAAGAATTGCATTCAGTATTTAGATTTCTTTGAATAGTATGGGCATCTTAACAATATTAATTCTTCTCACCCATGAGCAAGTGTTTGTTTTTTAACTTATTTGTGTCACTCAGTTTTTTTCATTAATGTCTTACTGTGTTCAGTATACAGATCTTCCACTTTATTAAATTTATGGCAAGGTATTTTATTCTTTTTGATGCAGTTGTCAATAGGATTATTTTCTGTTTTGCTGATAGTTTGTTAGGATACAAAAGCACAACCAATTTCTGTGAATTAGTTTTCTATACTGACACTACAGAATTTATTAGTTCTAATAGCTATTTGGGGAAACTCTTGTCTCTCTTTTGCAATTCTGATTGACAGATAATCTTTCTGAGCAGAGTATCCCAATTGTAAAGATTTTGTGTGGTTGTCTCTCTTTGTTTGCATTTGCTTTTTTTTATTTTTTTCTTTCAGCACTTTGAACATAGGAATGCAGCATATCCTGGACTGTAAAGTTTCTCTGGAAAAAACAGCTTATAGATTTATGGAGTTCCCTTGTGCATAATTAATTTTCTCTTACTGCTTTAAGATTCTTTCTTTCTCTTTCCATTTTGAAATTTTAATCCTAATCTGTCTTAATGAGAGTCTCTTTGAGTTGATTTTCTTTTGGAATCTATTGTGCTTCTTGGTTTTGGAAGAGTTTTTATTTTTGTTGTTGTTGTCATTGTTCAAGATTTTACTCTGTCTCTTCATTTTGCCTAACACTCTGTTTATTTCTATGTATTAGGTGTACTGACTCTGCCTTCTAGTCTTAAAAAATGTCCTTATGTAGAAGATGTCCTTTTGGGTCCTGTGTTGCAATACTGCTTAGTCCTCAGAGCCACATCTCCAGGGGTGTCTCCTGTGCGAGCTGCATGTTCCTCTTTTGTGGCTAGGCCTTTACTGTTGAATGAGTATATGAATTTTGCCCATAGGCCCGCTGACTGTGAGGCCAAGTCCTCGCTGCATGTAGCGTTGGTTGTTCCAATGGAAAAGCTCTCTGCAGGGCACTGATATTGGCAATTTATCTGGCAGTTGCAAATTCTGTACGTAAATACTTTTATATTAGCCAGTTTATACTGTGTCCTATTAACACAGTTTTTCCTAATGTACTATAAAAGAGTGTATTAACTAAGCACATTGTGTATTATTTTAAAAAAGTAATGAAACAACACAAGTCATTTGGATGTAAAATTTTTATTGAAGTTAGGTAACACAATAAGGACTGAGTTCTGAGAACAAATCAGGAATATTTCACCTATAGTAGATTTCCTGTGTATTCTCTGAGCCACTTTCAGCTATGCTCTCAAGGGAACATCTAAATGCACACAGATACTTCCTCTTGCTCTTGTAGAACCAATTAAAATAATTTGTTAGAATTAACATTGGATACTGTTCGCACTGGGTCCTAGATTAGATTCTCTTTGAATCTTCCTTGGTTTCACTCTGCAATGTGTATTATAGCACTTTGAATTTTAGGGGGGAGAAACACAATTTTTCTTTGCTTATATAAAAATGAATAGTGAGCACTCCTAAGAAACAGAGCTTTCTCAGAAACCTGTATGTACTTTGGGAGGCCCCTACTTATTTTTCTTGACACTTTCATATCATTTTGGATAGGAAGAAATTGAAAAAAATATAGAAATTATTTTGTGTTAGGTATATCTGTCTAATATTGAGAGGTTTTCCAGGGCCCATCAAAAAGGGAGAAGAACTTAACTGAGTTTTGTGTGCTATGTGTCCTAATGCCTAATTCATTGTTACAAAGTGAACATTTATCAGCATTTGGTATTTTATACTCTGTCTCTTCATTTTGCCTAACACTCTGTTTATTTCTATGTATTAGGTGTACTGACTCTGCCTTCTAGTCTTAAAAAATGTCCTTATGTAGAAGATGTCCTTTTGGGTCCTGTGTTGCAATACTGCTTAGTCCTCAGAGCCACATCTCCAGGGGTGTCTCCTGTGCGAGCTGCATGTTCCTCTTTTGTGGCTAGGCCTTTACTGTTGAATGAGTATATGAATTTTGCCCATAGGCCCGCTGACTGTGAGGCCAAGTCCTCGCTGCATGTAGCGTTGGTTGTTCCAATGGAAAAGCTCTCTGCAGGGCACTGATATTGGCAATTTATCTGGCAGTTGCAAATTCTGTACGTAAATACTTTTATATTAGCCAGTTTATACTGTGTCCTATTAACACAGTTTTTCCTAATGTACTATAAAAGAGTGTATTAACTAAGCACATTGTGTATTATTTTAAAAAAGTAATGAAACAACACAAGTCATTTGGATGTAAAATTTTTATTGAAGTTAGGTAACACAATAAGGACTGAGTTCTGAGAACAAATCAGGAATATTTCACCTATAGTAGATTTCCTGTGTATTCTCTGAGCCACTTTCAGCTATGCTCTCAAGGGAACATCTAAATGCACACAGATACTTCCTCTTGCTCTTGTAGAACCAATTAAAATAATTTGTTAGAATTAACATTGTCTACTGTTCGCACTGTGTACTAGATTAGATTCTCTTTGAATCTTCCTTGGTTTCACTCTGCAATGTGTATTATAGCACTTTGAATTTTAGGGGTGAGAAACACAATTTTTCTTTGCTTATATAAAAATGAATAGTGAGCACTCCTAAGAAACAGAGCTTTCTCAGAAACCTGTATGTACTTTGGGAGGCCCCTACTTATTTTTCTTGACACTTTCATATCATTTTGGATAGGAAGAAATTGAAAAAAATATAGAAATTATTTTGTGTTAGGTATATCTGTCTAATATTGAGAGGTTTTCCAGGGCCCATCAGGGAGAAGAAATTTCTACATAAAGACAAGATGGTATGTAACAGAGAAAGGAATTGTAACTTGATGGAAGAACTTAACTGAGTTTTGTGTGCTATGTGTCCTAATGCCTAATTCATTGTTACAAAGTGAACATTTATCAGCACTCCTCTGAAAAGCACACATAATAATTTGACATATGTGCACTAACGTGGTTTAAGTAGATGGCTGGTGGGAAGCCGGTGTGTACCCCGCAGGGAGCTCAGCTTAATGGTCTGTGATTACCTAGATGGCTGGGATGGACAGATGTGGAAGGGAGGGAATGGAAGGGGGCTCAAGAAGAAGGGGAGTATATGCATAACCTATGACTGATTCACAGTGTTGTACAGAAGATGCCAACACACCACTGTAAAGTAGTTATATGCTAATAATAATAGAAAAAAAAAGAAACAGGTCTTATGTTTCTTTGAATATATACATATATCTTTAAAGAAATATTTATGTTTATTAGAATATAAGTATACATTTATATAAATATATGTCTACCTTCTAAAACACATTACATTACAAGAAATAATGTGTGAGATTTTAATATTTCAGTGCAGGTAGTGTGGAGTGTTGTAGAGTCTGTCATCCAAGATGCTGTCATTGGATGGTTTACCATCACCAAAGCAGTTCTTGAAGATAAAACCAGATCTCTTTCAGCTTCATAGATTTAGCATGCCTGCGTTTCTGTTTTTGTTTTATTGTTCTTTGTCATTGACAGAGGAGAACTTTTTCCCTTTTGTGTTAATTTTTTTGGAAAAAAAGACCTTTTGGGAATGGGAAATAAAAGGACTGAATGTTAGCAGCTGCCAGATTAACTTTCCTTGGTTTCACTCTGCAATGTGTATTATAGCACTTTGAATTTTAGGGTGAGAAACACAATTTTTCTTTGCTTATATAAAAATGAATAGTGAGCACTCCTAAGAAACAGAGCTTTCTCAGAAACCTGTATGTACTTTGGGAGGCCCCTACTTATTTTTCTTGACACTTTCATATCATTTTGGATAGGAAGAAATTGAAAAAAATATAGAAATTATTTTGTGTTAGGTATATCTGTCTAATATTGAGAGGTTTTCCAGGGCCCATCAGGGAGAAGAAATTTCTACATAAAGACAAGATGGTATGTAACAGAGAAAGGAATTGTAACTTGATGGAAGAACTTAACTGAGTTTTGTGTGCTATGTGTCCTAATGCCTAATTCATTGTTACAAAGTGAACATTTATCAGCACTCCTCTGAAAAGCACACATAATAATTTGACATATGTGCACTAACGTGGTTTAAGTAGATGGCTGGTGGGAAGCCGGTGTGTACCCGCGGGGAGCTCAGCTTAATGGTCTGTGATTACCTAGATGGCTGGGATGGACAGATGTGGAAGGGAGGGAATGGAAGGGGGCTCAAGAAGAAGGGGAGTATATGCATAACCTATGACTGATTCACAGTGTTGTACAGAAGATGCCAACACACCACTGTAAAGTAGTTATATGCTAATAATAATAGAAAAAAAAAGAAACAGGTCTTATGTTTCTTTGAATATATACATATATCTTTAAAGAAATATTTATGTTTATTAGAATATAAGTATACATTTATATAAATATATGTCTACCTTCTAAAACACATTACATTACAAGAAATAATGTGTGAGATTTTAATATTTCAGTGCAGGTAGTGTGGAGTGTTGTAGAGTCTGTCATCCAAGATGCTGTCATTGGATGGTTTACCATCACCAAAGCAGTTCTTGAAGATAAAACCAGATCTCTTTCAGCTTCATAGATTTAGCATGCCTGCGTTTCTGTTTTTGTTTTATTGTTCTTTGTCATTGACAGAGGAGACTATCTTGTGTTATCGGACAAAGACTATGGGAATGGGAAATAAAAGGACTGAATGTTAGCACTGTCTTTGCCGTTAACCAGTGACATAGCTTAAACCATATCACTTCTCACCTCAGCTTTCAGCTTCTGTATCTGCAAAGCAGGAGGGAGAACACTGTTGGAATAAATAACATGAAAGCTCATTATAATGCTTGTGTTCTATAATTCCTTGAGAATTGTGGACACTGACCACTGACAACTCCTGCATGTTGCCTTTTAGAAGATAATCCAGCCTGACACGAATCCCAAGTAATATAAAAGCTAAACTATACTTCAGCAAAATTTTGAAGTATGCTTTCACATGGAAACAGTTCAAGAAAAAAAAAAAAGAAAAGGTATATGCTGCTACCACAAGCTAAATGACTTTAAAATTCAGACAGTTTTAGAAATCACTGCCCTGTTATTGTTAATACAACCTTTTTAGTACTATTTATAAATAACCAAGTCAATGACTATTTAGCATTTATAGTAGTCCTTGGTATATTGTTGTTTTAATCATGTCAGACTAATGTCGTGTCTGACTCTTTGTAATTGTATGGACTGTAGCGCACCATACTGTTCTGTCTGTGGGATTTCCCAGCAAGAATACTGGAGTAGTATTAGTTGCTCAGTGGTGTCTGACACTTTGTCACCCCATGGGCTGTTGCCTGTCAGGCTCACCTCCTCAATGGATACTCCAGTCAAGAATACTGGAATGGGTTGCCATTTCCTTCTGCAGAAGTAAAACGTCAGTAAAAAGTCAAGTTTAATTATGTATGCATAGGGGGTCAAGGGAAAATTAGGTAATTGGTGCTTATATGCCATCTGAGAGAAGGACAAAGGAACATCATAAGGGTGGAATGATATTTTTATGTAGATGGAAAAGTTGGAGATGGAAAATGTTTGGTAGACAAACATTTGCAATGCCATGCAGAGATAATGGGAATCAAAGTGAATTTTGGTCTCCAGGTTCTACTGAATTCTCACGGGCAAACAATAAAAACAGTGACAGACTTTTTTGGGGGGCTCCAAAATCACTGTGGATGATAACTGCAGCCATGAAATTAAAAGACGCTTGCTCCTTGGAAGAAAAGTATGACAAAGCTAGACAGTGCATTAAAAAACAGAGACATCACTTTGCTGAGAAAAGTCCCTATAAGTTAAAGCTGTAGTTTTCCCAGTAGTCATGTATGGATGTGAGAGCTGGACCATAAAGAAAGCCACATACCAAAGAATGGATGCCTTTGAACTGTGGTGCTGGAGAAGACTCTTGAGAATCCCTTGAACTAGTCAAATCAAACCAGTTCATCCTAAAGGAAATCAACCCTGAATATTCACTGGAAGGAATGATGCTGAAGCTGAAGCTCCAACATTTTGGTCCCCTGATGTTAAGAGATGACTCATTGGAAAAGAGCCTGATGTTGGGAAGAATAGAAGGAAAAAGTAGAAGGAGATGACAGAGAACTTGATGGTTGGATGGCATCATTGAGTCAATGGACATGCTCTGGAGCAAGCTCTGGGAAATGATGAAGGACAGGGAAGTCTGGTATGCTGCAGTCCTGGGGTTGCAAAGAGTCAGACACGACTGAACGACTGAACTTTTTTGTATTAATAGATACCTCTGGTGATAGTGCTGTTTCTGGAGCAAGCTTGTTGTCTAAATCCTTCTGGAAGTTAAGAGGAAGATAAAAAGAAAGACTTCCTGAATCTTCTTTAAAATACTCAAAGAGACACATTTTGGTGTGGCAAATTTTGCTCCCCAATAAAGACTTATAATGGACTAATTATAAGCCTGGTATAGAAAGAATGCAGTTTCCATATTAAAGTGTTCCAGAGAAAGAGAATCAATAGGATGTTTAGACAGCTATAAGAGGAAATGTATTAAGGGAATTGGCTCACATGCTTATGGTGGCTGAGAAGTCCCATGATCTACCATCTGCAATCAATAGACTCAGGAAAGCTGGTGATATAATTCAGTCTGAGTTCAAGAATACTGGAGTGGGTTACCATTTCCTTTTCCAGGGAAATCTTCCCAACTCAGAGACTGAACACAGTATTCCTGCATTGGCAGATAGATTCCTTACCACTGAGTCACCCTCTTGGTATATAGTATCATCCTAATAAAATTGTCTTCCTGATAGAGTTATAGATGATATGAATAAGCTATATAAATTATATAATACAGCAGGCCCTCAAAAATTCTTATTTTTATTCATCTTACAGTGTCCTTAGGGACTTCCCAGGTGGTGCTAGTGCTAAAGAACTCGTCTGCCAGTACAGGAGACATGAGACTTGAGTTTGATCCTTGGGTCAGAAATATCCCCTGGATGAAGGCATAGCAACCCACTCCAGTATTCTTGCCTGGCCATACCATCCATAGGGCCATAAAGAGCCAGACACAACTGAAGTGACTTACCACATTCACACATAGGGTCCTTATCAACTTCCTTGTCAGGAAGTTGACAGAGATCCTTGTCATTTTTAGGCTATGCTTTGTGGATACTTTCCTATAGGACCAATAATTTTACTATATGAGAGACTGAGCTTCAGTAATGGGAAGATGAGTCAATCTGAAGGTTGACATTATGTTAAGAATGGTGGCAGTGGGGGAGGGGAGGAAATGGGGGATCTCCAGGGGATCTTCCCAACCAAGGGGTCAAACCCATGTCTCCTGTGTTGGCAGGCTGATTCTTTCACCACTGAGTCACCTCAAAAGCCCCTAGAAAGCATATGAATATATAGGTATATAAATAGATATCTATAACTATATAAGCATTTATGTTGCTTCCCCATATAATGTCTATTGTAAATAGTGCTACAGTGAGCACTGGAGTGTGTATACCTTTTCAAATTAGTTTTCTATTGATATATACCCAGAAGTGCTAGATGCTATGGTTATTTAAGGAGCCTCCATAGTGTTTTCCATAGTAGCTGTACCAGTTTACATTCCTACCTCCAGTGTAGGAGGGCTCCCTTTTTTCTACAGACTCTCTGGCATTTATTATTTATAGACATTTCAATGATGATCATTCTGAGTGGTGTGAGGTGAAGCCTCATTGTACTTTTGATGTTCATTTCTCTGTTAATTAACACTGATAAATACCTTTAAGTGGGCCTATTGCCGATCTATATGACTCCTTTGGAGAAAGTTCCACTTAGGTCTTCTGACCATTATAATTGGGATTTTATTGGCTTGTATTGTTTTTCTTTATTGTTTACTGGATTGTATGAACTATTCATATATTTTGGAAAATAAGTCCTTTGGCGTTTCATTATTCACAAATATTTTCTCTTTGTTGATGGGTTACCTTTTCATTTTGTTTAAGATTTTCTTTACTATATAGAAACTTATGGGGCTTCCCCTAGTGGCCCAGTGGGTAAAGAGTTCAATCCTTGGCCTGGGAAGTTCCCACATGCTGCAGATTGGCTGGACCTATGTGTCCACTTATGAGCCAGCGCTCTGGAGTCCATTTCCGCAACAAGAGAGGCTACTGCAATGGGAGGCCCATAGGGGCCTAAGGAAAAAGATGGATGAAAATAAATAAATTTTAAAAAATAAACTTACGTTTTATCAGTCCCATTTGTAAATTTTTGCTTTTCTTTCTTTTACCTTGGAAGACTGACATGAAAACAATTACTATGATTTATGCCAGAAAATATTCTGCCTATGTTCTCTTCTAAGATCTTTATGGTATCGTATCTTATATTTAAGTGTTGAAGCTGTTTTGAAGATTTAACATGTTCTAAAGATTTCTATGCTGCTGTCCAGTTTTCCAACATTATGCCGGATCTTCCCAACCAAGGGGTGTCTGTGTTGGCAGGTTGATTCTTTCACCACTGAGTCACCTCAAAAGCCCCTAGAAAGCATATGAATATATAGGTATATAAATAGATATCTATAACTATATAAGCATTTATGTTGCTTCCCCATATAATGTCTATTGTAAATAGTGCTACAGTGAGCACTGGAGTGTGTATACCTTTTCAAATTAGTTTTCTATTGATATATACCCAGAAGTGCTAGATGCTATGGTTATTTAAGGAGCCTCCATAGTGTTTTCCATAGTAGCTGTACCAGTTTACATTCCTACCTCCAGTGTAGGAGGGCTCCCTTTTTTCTACAGACTCTCTGGCATTTATTATTTATAGACATTTCAATGATGATCATTCTGAGTGGTGTGAGGTGAAGCCTCATTGTACTTTTGATGTTCATTTCTCTGTTAATTAACACTGATAAATACCTTTAAGTGGGCCTATTGCCGATCTATATGACTCCTTTGGAGAAAGTTCCACTTAGGTCTTCTGACCATTATAATTGGGATTTTATTGGCTTGTATTGTTTTTCTTTATTGTTTACTGGATTGTATGAACTATTCATATATTTTGGAAAATAAGTCCTTTGGCGTTTCATTATTCACAAATATTTTCTCTTTGTTGATGGGTTACCTTTTCATTTTGTTTAAGATTTTCTTTACTATATAGAAACTTATGGGGCTTCCCCTAGTGGCCCAGTGGGTAAAGAGTTCAATCCTTGGCCTGGGAAGTTCCCACATGCTGCAGATTGGCTGGACCTATGTGTCCACTTATGAGCCAGCGCTCTGGAGTCCATTTCCGCAACAAGAGAGGCTACTGCAATGGGAGGCCCATAGGGGCCTAAGGAAAAAGATGGATGAAAATAAATAAATTTTAAAAAATAAACTTACGTTTTATCAGTCCCATTTGTAAATTTTTGCTTTTCTTTCTTTTACCTTGGAAGACTGACATGAAAACAATTACTATGATTTATGCCAGAAAATATTCTGCCTATGTTCTCTTCTAAGATCTTTATGGTATCGTATCTTATATTTAAGTGTTGAAGCTGTCTTGAATTGATTTTTGTCTATGGTGTGAAGTCATGTTCTAACTTCATTGATTTCTATGCTGCTGTCCAGTTTTCCCAACAGAAATTGCTAAAGAGACTTTTTTTTTTCATTATGTATCCTTCCTTTTTTTTTTGTCAAACATTGACCATAGATCTGTGGGCAAATGGGAGCTCTCTGTTCTGTTCCACTGGTCTGAATGTCTGTTTCTGTGCCAATACCATGATGTTTGGATTACTGGGACTTTGTAGTATTATCTGAAATTCGCAAACGTTATGCTTGCATCTTTGTTCTTTATCCTCAAGATTCCTTTGACAATTCTGAGCCTTTTATGGTTCCATATAAAATTTAGGATTATTTGCTTTAGTTTTGTGAAAAATGTTATGGGGAAGTTGGTAGAGATCACAGTAAATCTATAGCTTGCTTTTGTAAAATAGCTATTTTAGCAATATTAATTCTTCCATCCCAAGAGCATAGGATATTGTTCTATTTGTTTGAATCATCTGCAGTTTTCTTTATTAATACTTCATAGTTCTCAACATATAGGTCTTTTACCACCTTAATCAGGTTTATTCCTAAATATTTCATTTTTGATGCACTCTTTAAAGGGATTTTTTTTACTTCCCACTTCTGATATTTAATTGTTCATATAAAAAAATGGAACCGATTTCTGTATGTTAATCTTGTGTCTGACTACCTTGCTAAATATATTCATCAGTTCTAATAGATTTTATGTGAAGTTTTTAGGATTTTCCGTACATAATGTTATGTCATCTGCATAGGATGACAGTTTTACCTCTTTCCTTCCAATTTGAATGAGATTTATTTCTTTTTCATGTCTGATTGTTGGCACTGGAACTTTCAGTGTGTTAAATCCACTTATGAGCCAGCGCTCGGAAAAAAAAAGGGCCCATAGGGGCCTAAGGAAAAAGATGGATGAAAATAAATAAATTTTAAAAAATAAACTTACGTTTTATCAGTCCCATTTGTAAATTTTTGCTTTTCTTTCTTTTACCTTGGAAGACTGACATGAAAACAATTACTATGATTTATGCCAGAAAATATTCTGCCTATGTTCTCTTCTAAGATCTTTATGGTATCGTATCTTATATTTAAGTGTTGAAGCTGTCTTGAATTGATTTTTGTCTATGGTGTGAAGTCATGTTCTAACTTCATTGATTTCTATGCTGCTGTCCAGTTTTCCCAACAGAAATTGCTAAAGAGACTTTTTTTTTTCATTATGTATCCTTCCTTTTTTTTGTCAAACATTGACCATAGATCTGTGGGCAAATGGGAGCTCTCTGTTCTGTTCCACTGGTCTGAATGTCTGTTTCTGTGCCAATACCATGATGTTTGGATTACTGGGACTTTGTAGTATTATCTGAAATTCGCAAACGTTATGCTTGCATCTTTGTTCTTTATCCTCAAGATTCCTTTGACAATTCTGAGCCTTTTATGGTTCCATATAAAATTTAGGATTATTTGCTTTAGTTTTGTGAAAAATGTTATGGGGAAGTTGGTAGAGATCACAGTAAATCTATAGCTTGCTTTTGTAAAATAGCTATTTTAGCAATATTAATTCTTCCATCCCAAGAGCATAGGATATTGTTCTATTTGTTTGAATCATCTGCAGTTTTCTTTATTAATACTTCATAGTTCTCAACATATAGGTCTTTTACCACCTTAATCAGGTTTATTCCTAAATATTTCATTTTTGATGCACTCTTTAAAGGGATTTTTTTTACTTCCCACTTCTGATATTTAATTGTTCATATAAAAAAATGGAACCGATTTCTGTATGTTAATCTTGTGTCTGACTACCTTGCTAAATATATTCATCAGTTCTAATAGATTTTATGTGAAGTTTTTAGGATTTTCCGTACATAATGTTATGTCATCTGCATAGGATGACAGTTTTACCTCTTTCCTTCCAATTTGAATGAGATTTATTTCTTTTTCATGTCTGATTGTTGGCACTGGAACTTTCTTCAGTGTGTTAAATAGAAATAATGAGAGTTCTATCCTTTTTTTGTTTCAAATTCTAGAGGAGAGTTTTTCAGCTTTTTAAACTTTAAGACTTATTTTGACTGTGTGTTTGTCATCAGTAGCTTTTATTATATTCAGATATGCACCCCCCACCACTTTGGTAAGAATTTTTATCACAAATGAATATTTAATTTTATCAAATGAGTTTTCTTCATATATTGAGATCATGATTTATTTTTGATGAAGTAGATCACATTGGTTGATTTGCATATATTGAACCATCCTTTTGACCCTGGGATGGATCCAACTTAATAGTTGTGTATTATATTTTTTTATGTATTGGTGCATTCATTTTGCTAATATTGTTGATAATTTGCATCTATATTCATTAAAGATATTGACCTGTAATTTTCTTTTTTGGTATTGTCATTGTCTGGTTTTGGCATTAGACTGGTGGTGGCTTCCTAGAATAACTTTGGGAGTGCCTTTTCCCCTTCAGTTTTTTGGAAGAGTTTCAGAAGGATCTATATAAGTTCTTTGTATGTTTGATAGAATTCTCCAGTAAGGCCATTTGGTCCTGAATGTCTGAATGGCTGTTTACAGAAGGTTTTTGTTTGTTCATTTGTTTCTTTTTTACAGGTTATAGTTTACCTCTGTAAAATAGTGATTGTTCTGCTCAAATTAACCATGTCTTCTTAACTCAATTTTGGTGACCTGCTAGTTTCTAGAAAATTCTTTATTTCTTCTAGGTTGTCCAATTTGTTGGCATATAATTGCTCATAGTATTCTCATTATTTTTTTGTCTGTAGTATCAAATGATATTTCTACTCTTTCTTTTCTCATTTTGTTTATTTGGGTCCTCTCTCTTTTCTTCTTGGTGATCCTAGACAGAGGTCTGTCAATTTTGTTTATCCTTTCAAAGGCCCATCTCTTGGTTTTGTTGATTTTTTCCTATTTTTTATCTATATTTTATTTATTTCCTCTGCAATCTTAATTATACCCTTACTTGCTTCTATTTTTAGTTTTTTTGTTGTTCTTTACCTCTTTCCTTCCAATTTGAATGAGATTTATTTCTTTTTCATGTCTGATTGTTGGCACTGGAACTTTCTTCAGTGTGTTAAATAGAAATAATGAGAGTTCTATCCTTTTTTTGTTTCAAATTCTAGAGGAGAGTTTTTCAGCTTTTTAAACTTTAAGACTTATTTTGACTGTGTGTTTGTCATCAGTAGCTTTTATTATATTCAGATATGCACCCCCCACCACTTTGGTAAGAATTTTTATCACAAATGAATATTTAATTTTATCAAATGAGTTTTCTTCATATATTGAGATCATGATTTTTTTTTTTGATGAAGTAGATCACATTGGTTGATTTGCATATATTGAACCATCCTTTTGACCCTGGGATGGATCCAACTTAATAGTTGTGTATTATATTTTTTTATGTATTGGTGCATTCATTTTGCTAATATTGTTGATAATTTGCATCTATATTCATTAAAGATATTGACCTGTAATTTTCTTTTTTGGTATTGTCATTGTCTGGTTTTGGCATTAGACTGGTGGTGGCTTCCTAGAATAACTTTGGGAGTGCCTTTTCCCCTTCAGTTTTTTGGAAGAGTTTCAGAAGGATCTATATAAGTTCTTTGTATGTTTGATAGAATTCTCCAGTAAGGCCATTTGGTCCTGAATGTCTGAATGGCTGTTTACAGAAGGTTTTTGTTTGTTCATTTGTTTCTTTTTTACAGGTTATAGTTTACCTCTGTAAAATAGTGATTGTTCTGCTCAAATTAACCATGTCTTCTTAACTCAATTTTGGTGACCTGCTAGTTTCTAGAAAATTCTTTATTTCTTCTAGGTTGTCCAATTTGTTGGCATATAATTGCTCATAGTATTCTCATTATTTTTTTGTCTGTAGTATCAAATGATATTTCTACTCTTTCTTTTCTCATTTTGTTTATTTGGGTCCTCTCTCTTTTCTTCTTGGTGATCCTAGACAGAGGTCTGTCAATTTTGTTTATCCTTTCAAAGGCCCATCTCTTGGTTTTGTTGATTTTTTCCTATTTTTTATCTATATTTTATTTATTTCCTCTGCAATCTTAATTATACCCTTACTTGCTTCTATTTTTAGTTTTTTTGTTGTTCTTCTTCTTTTTCCAATTTTTGTAGGTGGTTTGTTAGGTTATTAGTTGAGATTTGTCTTATTTTTGAGGAAGGCTATATCGCTATGAACTTCTCTCTTGGGATGGTTTTGTTGTATTCTGTAGATTTTTGTATGGTTGTGTTTTCATTGTGATTTGTCCTGAGATCTTTTATTAATTTCCCTTGATTTCATTATTCACCCATTGTTTATTTTTCGTAATCTGTTATTTAGCCTCCATGTACTATTTTTTTTCTTATATTTCCATGGTTGATTTCTACTTTCCTGTTGTTGTAGTCAGAAAAGATGCTTGAAATAGCTTCTATCCTCGTAAATTTCATAGCATCAGTATTTTTGATGGAACTCTCTCAGGTCAATGAATGAGGAGTGCAGAAAGGTGGATATTAATACACCTGAGCAGGCATGTTTCTTTTATTACTTTTCTATTTACTGTATAACATTTTTTGTTTCTTTTTGTGATATCACTTCCAATAAATATTTGCATGCTAAGAGGGACTATCATTATTCTTATTTTTTTTTTTAAATGTAGAATTGTAGAAATTCTAGATACCCTACCAGTGAATGGCAAGAGATCTGAAGGCCGTTAGGCATTAGGGTATTGACAAGCAGCTTTTAACATAATTTAATCTGTCTTACCAGTCATTTTCACTATCTTTGTGTTTATAAGCAAGTTGGAAATGAAGGCAAAGGTGACAGAGAATCATAGAAAATGTTACAGGCCATGTGTAAACACTAAGAAGTGATAAGCTGACCTTAGACTCTTGCTTTTGCTATTAATTCTTCATTCTGCTTAAATTTTTTTATGAGATATTCAAGCCATGATCAGCTTCAGATAAAAATGTACAGGTTAAAGAACAAATAATGGAGTGGAAAAAAACCCCATTATAAATATAATTTTCATTAGAATTTCAGAGAAATAGGGCCGGGGTCACATTACAAGGACCTTAAATGAATTCTCTCCCTGTTGCATCCTGAAAATTATATACAAAAAATGCATAGGCAGCTTTTTTATAGTTGAGTAAAATGCCATAGGTGACAATTCTATAAACTAAAATCTCAGAGACAGAATTACACCAGTCACTAATTCAGGTCTTGATGTAGATCATCTAGTTCTAATTTGTAGGAAATATAACCAAATCTGTAGGAGAGATACTGAAATAAAAGGATATCAAAGCAAAACTGGCATAATATCTAAAATTGAAAGTTAGACTATGGATGCTTGCAACCTGAAACAGAGAACAAAATGAAATATTCAATTTTAGTTTCAAGTCTTGGGTTAATAACTGATCTACTTTATTGGTGAATTTCCCTTGATTTCATTATTCACCCATTGTTTATTTTTCGTAATCTGTTATTTAGCCTCCATGTACTATTTTTTTTCTTATATTTCCATGGTTGATTTCTACTTTCCTGTTGTTGTAGTCAGAAAAGATGCTTGAAATAGCTTCTATCCTCGTAAATTTCATAGCATCAGTATTTTTGATGGAACTCTCTCAGGTCAATGAATGAGGAGTGCAGAAAGGTGGATATTAATACACCTGAGCAGGCATGTTTCTTTTATTACTTTTCTATTTACTGTATAACATTTTTTGTTTCTTTTTGTGATATCACTTCCAATAAATATTTGCATGCTAAGAGGGACTATCATTATTCTTATTTTTTTTTTTAAATGTAGAATTGTAGAAATTCTAGATACCCTACCAGTGAATGGCAAGAGATCTGAAGGCCGTTAGGCATTAGGGTATTGACAAGCAGCTTTTAACATAATTTAATCTGTCTTACCAGTCATTTTCACTATCTTTGTGTTTATAAGCAAGTTGGAAATGAAGGCAAAGGTGACAGAGAATCATAGAAAATGTTACAGGCCATGTGTAAACACTAAGAAGTGATAAGCTGACCTTAGACTCTTGCTTTTGCTATTAATTCTTCATTCTGCTTAAATTTTTTTATGAGATATTCAAGCCATGATCAGCTTCAGATAAAAATGTACAGGTTAAAGAACAAATAATGGAGTGGAAAAAACCCCATTATAAATGTAATTTTCATTAGAATTTCAGAGAAATAGGGCCGGGGTCACATTACAAGGACCTTAAATGAATTCTCTCCCTGTTGCATCCTGAAAATTATATACAAAAAATGCATAGGCAGCTTTTTTATAGTTGAGTAAAATGCCATAGGTGACAATTCTATAAACTAAAATCTCAGAGACAGAATTACACCAGTCACTAATTCAGGTCTTGATGTAGATCATCTAGTTCTAATTTGTAGGAAATATAACCAAATCTGTAGGAGAGATACTGAAATAAAAGGATATCAAAGCAAAACTGGCATAATATCTAAAATTGAAAGTTAGACTATGGATGCTTGCAACCTGAAACAGAGAACAAAATGAAATATTCAATTTTAGTTTCAAGTCTTGGGTTAATAACTGATCTCTGCAGCTTATTATGTGAATTGGTGAATTTCATATAATTTTATCCAGCCATAATATGTGGGCTTACCACCAAGTTGGTTTGTCTTCTTCATAGTTTTGTTTATATTTTAGTGAGAATCCAATGGCATATATTAAAGCCCCTCATAAACACTAAAATATAATTTAAATGCATTCTTTAATTTTTAGCTTATGCTTTGTGTTACACCAAAAATATTATTATTTAGTTCATATAACTTTATTTATTATGCAACCTATTCCTTCAGAGCATCTTTTTTGTGGAAAGTGAAGGACTACAATGTTGAGTTAGGTGTTATGCATAGCTTTGAATTCTTTGAATCACATAGGATTTTTACCTGCTGTGAGTTTACAGTGCACCGGCACTTTGACTATGACCCTTTTGTCTACATTTCATAAGTAGTACATATTCTGTCTTGTCACTGAGGAATTTTCATGACCCTAATAGTTCTGATTAAGTATTTTTTCCACATCATCTACAAAAGAACCCCAAAACTTATTTTCCCATTTCCTCCTCAAGCACAAGGGAAAAAAGTGACCTAGTTAAGACTGGAATATCACTATATTTACCCCAACTTATGGATGAATAGATCTGTAATGAAGTGCAATTTTCCTCAGGAAATAAACTCCAACGAAAGCAGAATTGGGGTTACAGTGCATGCATTTTAAAGTAAGAGGCACTTAAGAATTGAATACAGCCAAAGGACAATTTGAAAAGATGAAAGACATTCAGGCAAGAAACGAGAAATCTGGCAAAGGTGAAAGGGGGTTCACTAGAAGCTTTATTGAACAGTGAGTGCAAGTGTAACAGTGATTTGCTTCTGCAAAATAGAAGGGGTTGAAAGAGCAAAGTGCATCCTGGTTCATGTCTAGACAACAGTTATGTATAGACCATGGTCCCATGGGTGACCTCACAGGAGATAAAAAAAAGGAGATGAAAATAGACAAAGAAGTTTTTAAATTAACAACCCAATACATAAAACTAAAATCAAAACAAATTCAACTTACAGGTATACATACTTACGGTGTTCCAGTCCTCTAAAAACACTTTGTTTTCAGATCATTACTTCACATAATCTACATTTATTACACATTTATCAGGCAATCGGCATAAGAACTCCTTAGGGATAGCAGAAAGGCAAATGAATGAGGTATCATCTTTGCTCATAGACCTTCAAATTAATGATTAACCTGATTGCAATGAAGTGCATCATGCATTGTTACTGAAAATACCAGTAGATTGACCCATAACAAACGGTCATTTTTGTAGGTTACAGCATTGAAGTATAGTCAGTTTAAAAACTCTCCACTTCTTATTGTCATATAGCCTTTGTTTGAATGGTGAAAGCCTTTTATGTAAATATCCTTTGCCCTGAAATATGTTTTAAATGTCACACGACCAGCCTTTTTCTTTCCCTTTGAAATTTCTCCAAAGCTCACTTAAAATCTCTAAATTAATTTTTTGTTATGTAGTACGCAACTGTATGCTACAGGATAAATATGGGCAGCATGCATGCCCATGCTCAGTCATGTCCCACTCTTTGTAACCCTATGGACTGGAGCTCACCAGACTTTTCTGTCAATGGGATTTTCCAGGCAAGAAACTGGAGTGGGTTGCCAGTTCCTTCTCCATATGGTACAGCATGGACTTCCAATTATTTACTCATATCACTGTTTCTCATCAAGCACTTTACAGAGTCTGGAGGATACCATATTTTTAGACTAGCACCCTCCTTCTTATATACTTCTAGTCTGAGGGTAACCTTTTGCTGTAATTCTGTAAATTACATTCTGAAGTCATTTCACCCTTCCTTTGTCTGAGAATAAGACTTTCACTCTCCAACTCTTGGGATATATATATATATATATATCTCACATGCGTTCCATAGCCTGTGGTTGGGTTACCCCTCATCACTTCACTATTTTTCTACTAAAGTGGCATGTTACAGGCCAGCAGGATTAGCACCACATGTGTATCCATAATAAATGTAAACAGTAAGTCCTACCCCCAAACTACTGAACAATAAATTTGAGGTTGGAGCCCCATCATCCTGCTTAGCACATCCTGGTTCATGTCAAAAAAACTGGTAGGGACCTCACAGGAGATAAAAAGGAGATGAAAATAGACAAAGAAGTTTTTAAATTAACAACCCAATACATAAAACTAAAATCAAAACAAATTCAACTTACAGGTATACATACTTACGGTGTTCCAGTCCTCTAAAAACACTTTGTTTTCAGATCATTACTTCACATAATCTACATTTATTACACATTTATCAGGCAATCGGCATAAGAACTCCTTAGGGATAGCAGAAAGGCAAATGAATGAGGTATCATCTTTGCTCATAGACCTTCAAATTAATGATTAACCTGATTGCAATGAAGTGCATCATGCATTGTTACTGAAAATACCAGTAGATTGACCCATAACAAACGGTCATTTTTGTAGGTTACAGCATTGAAGTATAGTCAGTTTAAAAACTCTCCACTTCTTATTGTCATATAGCCTTTGTTTGAATGGTGAAAGCCTTTTATGTAAATATCCTTTGCCCTGAAATATGTTTTAAATGTCACACGACCAGCCTTTTTCTTTCCCTTTGAAATTTCTCCAAAGCTCACTTAAAATCTCTAAATTAATTTTTTGTTATGTAGTACGCAACTGTATGCTACAGGATAAATATGGGCAGCATGCATGCCCATGCTCAGTCATGTCCCACTCTTTGTAACCCTATGGACTGGAGCTCACCAGACTTTTCTGTCAATGGGATTTTCCAGGCAAGAAACTGGAGTGGGTTGCCAGTTCCTTCTCCATATGGTACAGCATGGACTTCCAATTATTTACTCATATCACTGTTTCTCATCAAGCACTTTACAGAGTCTGGAGGATACCATATTTTTAGACTAGCACCCTCCTTCTTATATACTTCTAGTCTGAGGGTAACCTTTTGCTGTAATTCTGTAAATTACATTCTGAAGTCATTTCACCCTTCCTTTGTCTGAGAATAAGACTTTCACTCTCCAACTCTTGGGATATATATATATATATATATCTCACATGCGTTCCATAGCCTGTGGTTGGGTTACCCCTCATCACTTCACTATTTTTCTACTAAAGTGGCATGTTACAGGCCAGCAGGATTAGCACCACATGTGTATCCATAATAAATGTAAACAGTAAGTCCTACCCCCAAACTACTGAACAATAAATTTGAGGTTGGAGCCCCATCATCCTGCTTAGCACATCCTCCAGATAATTCAAATGTAGCACTTGGTTGAGAACCACTGATCTACAGGGTAGTTCTTATTCTTGGCTACATATTGAAATAGCTGGAGAATATCAATAAGTATTGATTCCTGGATCCTGGCCCTCTATTTCTTGATCTTATCAGTGGGGATGTAGAATATTTTGTTTTTTTGTTTGTTTGTTTTATTTTTATTAAGATCTCCTGGTGTGAACATATAAGGTTGAAAAGCATTGGTCTACTAAAGTTAATATATATAGTTTTTCCATATGAATGCTACCTGTGAAGCCAGGCACTGGGGTGCTCATCTTGGGAGCCACAGTTAGGAGGTATACAAGTGTGCCAGGGGTTTTAACTACACTGATTAATGGATCAATTCATCTTTATCATCACTTATGTTGAAAAGATGTTGCATGCCTGCTGATCACCATGAAATAGAGTATAGTCATCACTAGCAAATACAAATCTGGAAACATCCAAATGAGGTAAACTAGGTAATTAGGTAGCCATATATCATCTATTTAGCTAGAAAGCTATCTTAGGTTTACAGAAATAGCATCAGAATTTCTCAGTGGAGGAGCTATGGGCAGGGATGGAGGGAAGAGGGCATGAAGAATATCATGCAAATAGCACATGTCCAAACAGCTCAAGTGTATATAGCATCTACCAAAGAGGAACTTAATTCCTTAGCTCTTCAGAAACTTGCCATGTGATCCCACACTATTACTTTTCTTCAGGAATACCTGGATCATTTTAGCTCCTCTCTTTCCTCCACTTGTGGCAGATTTAGTTTTTTGAGGGGTAACCTTTGCTGTAATTCTGTAAATTACATTCTGAAGTCATTTCACCCTTCCTTTGTCTGAGAATAAGACTTTCACTCTCCAACTCTTGGGATATATATATATATATCTCACATGCGTTCCATAGCCTGTGGTTGGGTTACCCCTCATCACTTCACTATTTTTCTACTAAAGTGGCATGTTACAGGCCAGCAGGATTAGCACCACATGTGTATCCATAATAAATGTAAACAGTAAGTCCTACCCCCAAACTACTGAACAATAAATTTGAGGTTGGAGCCCCATCATCCTGCTTAGCACATCCTCCAGATAATTCAAATGTAGCACTTGGTTGAGAACCACTGATCTACAGGGTAGTTCTTATTCTTGGCTACATATTGAAATAGCTGGAGAATATCAATAAGTATTGATTCCTGGATCCTGGCCCTCTATTTCTTGATCTTATCAGTGGGGATGTAGAATATTTTGTTTTTTTGTTTGTTTGTTTTATTTTTATTAAGATCTCCTGGTGTGAACATATAAGGTTGAAAAGCATTGGTCTACTAAAGTTAATATATATAGTTTTTCCATATGAATGCTACCTGTGAAGCCAGGCACTGGGGTGCTCATCTTGGGAGCCACAGTTAGGAGGTATACAAGTGTGCCAGGGGTTTTAACTACACTGATTAATGGATCAATTCATCTTTATCATCACTTATGTTGAAAAGATGTTGCATGCCTGCTGATCACCATGAAATAGAGTATAGTCATCACTAGCAAATACAAATCTGGAAACATCCAAATGAGGTAAACTAGGTAATTAGGTAGCCATATATCATCTATTTAGCTAGAAAGCTATCTTAGGTTTACAGAAATAGCATCAGAATTTCTCAGTGGAGGAGCTATGGGCAGGGATGGAGGGAAGAGGGCATGAAGAATATCATGCAAATAGCACATGTCCAAACAGCTCAAGTGTATATAGCATCTACCAAAGAGGAACTTAATTCCTTAGCTCTTCAGAAACTTGCCATGTGATCCCACACTATTACTTTTCTTCAGGAATACCTGGATCATTTTAGCTCCTCTCTTTCCTCCACTTGTGGCCTCCCCTTCCTTTTTGCATCTTGGAAATCCTCAGCTTCCCAAAGTGAACCATTGGTATGGGCCACAACTGTATTCTCCTTTAACTGCTTAGGTTAATTTTGATTCTAAGGTTGGAAGATATAATAAGGACATAAGAGTGGTTTGGGGTCTAGATGAAAGTAAGGTAGCATTGAACAGTTGTGCACTTCCAATAGTTCTGGGTCGGCTAGGAGCTGAAATTCACCCTGCTTCTGAGAGACAGATTATATGCCAAAGTAGTAAAGGTTCACTGTGGAGTAGTGAGGTGAGGAGTACATGGAAGGAATTATTTTCCCTGTTTAATCAGGAAATATTGGGATTAAAAGGTATGGGTTGAACTTTTCTAAGTAAAAATGCACCAGTAGGTCTCAGAGGCCTTGGTAACAAGACAGTTTCTTCTCTCTGAATTTTGTGTTCTTTTTCAGAGATGATAGTTGTTGTTCAATTGCTAGGTCATGAATGACTCTTTGCAACCCCGTTTCCTGCAGCATGTCGGGCTCCTGTGTCCTCCACTGTTCTCTCAGGACTTGCTTAAATTCATGTCTATTGAGTCAGTGATGCTATCCAATCATCTCATTCTATGCTATCCACTTTTACACCTGCCCTCAATCATTCCCATCAGTGGGGTCTTTTCCAATGAATTGGCTCTTTGCATCAGGTGACCAAAGTATTAGAGCCTTAGCTTCTGCATAAGTTATTCTAATGGATATTCATTGTTTGTTTTCTTTAGGATTGGCTGTTTTTGTCTCCTTGCAGTCCAAGGAACTCTTCAGAGTCTTCTCTAACACCACAGTTCTAAAGTGTTAATTCTTCATTGCTCAGCCTTCTTTATGTATCCATATCTGACTACTGGAAAAACCGTAACTTTGACCATATGAGCCTTTGTCAGCAAAGTGATATCAGCTTTTTGTTACACTGTCTAGGTTTGCCATAGTTTTCCTTCCAAAGAGCAAACCTCTTTTAATTTCATGGCTGCAGTCATTATCTACAGTGATTTTGGAGCCCAAGAAAATAAAATCTATCACTGCTTCCACTCCTCCCTTTCTGTTTGCCATGATCTTCATTTTCTGAATGTTAAGTGTTAAGCCAGCTTTTTCCCTTTCCTCTTTCACCTTCATCAAGAGGCTTTTAATTTCTCTTTGGTTTCTGCCATAAGGGTGGTGTCATCTGCATATCTGAGGTTATTGATAGTGTTCCTGGCAATCTTGATTCCAGCTTGTGCTTCCTCCAGCCCAGCATTTCCTGTGATGTACACTGCATATAATTTAAATAATAGGGATAACAATATATAAGCTTGTCATACTCATTTTCTAGTGATCAATGAGTCAGTTGTTCCATGTCCTGTTTCTGTCACTTCTTCTCTAGCATACTGATTTGTCATGAGACAGGTAACATTGTCTGGAATTCCCATCTCTTTAAGAATTTTCCACAGTTTGTTGTGATCCACAACAAAAAGGCTTTTGTGTAGTCAGTGAAGCTGAAGTTGATTTTTATTTTCTGGAATTCTCTTACTTTCTCTGTGCAAAGGTCAGCAAACTACAAATAAGAAGGGCTATCTGCCCATGGGCTTCCCAGATGACACTATTGGTCAAGAACCTGCTTGACAATTCAGAAGACATAAGAGACACAGATTTTTTTTTTTCTTTTTTCTTTTTTTTTTAAAGATTTATTTATGGGGGGGGTGGGGAAGGAGGGGAGCTGGTGGGCCACTTCTATTGGTCTTTCATTTGTCCATTTTCATCCATCTTCATTCCTTGGCCCGCGTGGGCCTCCCATCGCAACGGCCCCTGTCGTCAGAGCACCCGCTCTGGGCTCATGCGCTCCAGAGCTCGGGCTCGGTAATTGGACACATTCGTCCAGCCGCACCGCGGCACGCGGGATCTTCCCAGGCCAGGGATCGAACCGGCACCCCCTGCACTGCAAGGCAGTGTCCTTACCCACTGGACCACCAGGGAAGCCCAGAGACACAGATTTTATCCCTGAGTTTGGAAGATCCCCTGGAGGGGAGGATGGAAACCCAGTCTAATATTCTTGCCTCGAGAATTTTATGGACACAGGAGCTGACTGAAGCGACTTAGCACACACCCACACATCTGTATATAGTAACTTACATTCCCCCATGAAAACAACGCCTTTAGATATTATTAATGTATCTCTCCTTAAATATATTCTACTACCATATTTATGATGTGCTGTGGGTCAGTTTTCCCTTTTCCAAGGTCTAAATTATCTTTTACCTTTGAAAGTGTTGGCTAAGGTAAGAGAGTCTTTGGATCACATAGGGTTAGAATCTGGAGAAGTTTTCTCTATGAAGACAAGTCAGATTCTGTAGAAAAGAAGAAAAGGAAGGCTCTAGCTTAGATATGTTATGATTATTGAACTATTGCTGAGTCACAAACCTGGATTCCTGAACATTTCTTAGTTCAATCTTATCTTAATGTGGCATGAGTTGGGTTGGAGACTGGGTGCAGAGTGTGAAGAGGAGATCAAATAAATATATATATATATAATTCAATTTTGAGGTCATTTGCATGACATCTAACAAATTAACCCTTCCATCAAAGTAGACTAGAAATATGCGTGTCTTTTCTCATTGTGAAATGTGTAAGTTTCTCTCAAGACCGGTATGTTTAACCTGGAAAAAATAACCCTTTCTCTCTGCTTTCTTAGGTATTTTACTTTAACCTTATGAAAAGTCTTTGCTCAGGGAATGACTTTTAGCCCAAATTTGGCTGATAGAATAGATGGGGGAGAAGAGACTCTAGTCTTCATTTTTTGTTCATGCTTTCAAAAGCACAAGTGTCCCTGCCTGCGAAATCTGAGCATCCAATAATATTTGATACCTCATTTTGAAGTGTCAGAACTTATATAAACCTTTCCCAAGTTAACTGTAGATTTCTCATCTAGACAAATTCATAGAATTTTTATTACTGAAAACTGAAAATGTTCTCTTTTCAGTGAAGCTGTATCTCCTAACTACCACCTAATTCCACATAATTTGCCATCTTTACCCTGGGGGTGCCAAATTTTGAAGAATGGAAAGATACCAAGGGTCAGCATAAATAGGAAATTTCAAAAAAGACTATTGCCAAATAGCTAAAGCCTTGAAAGTTGTGATTTGCCAATTCCCTAGAAAGATCATTTTAATCACTGATTCCTTAAGTAGGACTAGTTACTACTAAATCAAGAGAATTTTAAGTAGTAGGCAAGCTTGGCTTTATATCCTTCTAGAGATTAAGCAAATGAAGTGCTTTGGCACTGATATGAATATTGAGCTTTCAATTTTCTCTGTATTGTGTTGTTTTTATTGTCCTTGTTAAACACATTATTAGTAGACAACTTTTATATTTATATGTGCCAAAGACTACAAATTGGCATTTATATATGTAAGAGACTTGACAAGCATTTATTAGGGAGTCTTCAAATCTGTTACTGTTAAAATATATTTAAGGTTCTCTGAGTTCTTTAAGCAAGTATTCTCCAGAATTTATTTAGATTCATCGATAGTAATAGCTTATAATAATGACAATGAAGTGTCAGATATATGACCCCACATTTTTTCTGTATTATTTCCAATTCTAACAGCAAACTTGAAAGCTATGTGTTATCTTTTTTTTTTCCATTTTAAGAAGAGAAAGCTGAGTTTGAGAAGTAATTTGACCAATATCAAAGACATGGGGAAAAAAAATGGACTTAGGTCTATGTCATGACATACCTGTTTTTGAATCTGCATCATAATTCTTCTTAAACATTGGTGAATGAAGTTAAGCTTCATTGAGGTTCAGTTGCATTTTTCTACTTGCTAAGTGTATAGATGTTAGTCTGTGATCCCATTAACACAGAGTCATGACTACGTATTTATATATGTGGCTTGCCAGTTGGCACTAGTGGTCAAAAATGTGCCTGCTAACGCAGGGTTTGATCCTCAGATTGGGAAGATTCCCTAGGGAAGGGAATGACAACCCATTCCAGTAATTCTTGCCTGGAGAATTCCATGGACAGAGAAGCTTGGTGGGCTACAGTTTATAGAGTCACAAAGTTGGACACAACTGAAATGCCTTAGCACGTGTGTGTGTGTGTGTGTGTGTGTGTGTGTGTGTGTGTGTGTGTACATCATTAACAACAATGACTATATTGCCCTTCAATATATTTCTTTTCTTCTGTACCATGGCTGGACCCAAGTGACTATAGAAAGAACGTTTATTTTTTTGAATGAGTGAATAAATAAAGGAATAAATAAGCTTTCTATGTCCATTGTTTGAGGTATAGGATTGAGCCTGGGCTAGATTCCCAATTCTGCTTCATAGCGTCTTAACTGAATGACTTGGAAAAGACACTAAAGTCTGACTAAATTCCAGGTGTCTTACTAGCATAGAAGGAATAGCTTAGATGATCAGTGGGAAGTTTGCAGTGAGTAAACTCATTATAAATATGAATTGCTGAAGTTACAATTTGAAAAGTTCTGGGAAAAAATAATTTCTTATCTAAATCTGTGATTAAATCCTTCCATCTGCTTTTTTGTGCCTAAAATCTGACAATAATTTTCACATATTTTCAACTTTTTATCTTTATCTTGCCTCATTTTAAAAAGTATAATGTATGTCAAATTTCAATCCATATGTATACAATATTATAATTGGAAGCAAAATTGCCATGAAATACTTTAAAGTCTATATTAAGCATATCTTTGTTCTCTATGATTCTGTTTTGCTCTGTTCAAATAAAACAATGTTTATGACTCACTAAATTGATTTTAGGATCCACTTTATATTTGAAAGCTGTTTTTTTTTTTTTGGAGGAAAAATGCTGTCTTGTGGGAAAATATCACTTGACAAATTATTTTGTCCTATTAGACTCTGACTGAAAGGATGGTGTCAGAATCTGAATAGGAGGTAGAAGTGTATGTCCATGTGTGTTGTGGTTGGGCATAACAAAGACATAGACCCAGAATTAATTAGATACCCTGTATGCATCATCTATGTATTTATCTTACTTTGTCTAGGCTACTATTGCATAGACTGAGGGACTTACACACAGGCATTTATTTATTACGATTCTGGAGGCTGGGATGGTCAAGAAAGATTCAGGCACCAGAAAATTAGGTGTCTGGTGGGGGGGATTACTTAGGCTGCCATCTCCTCAAAGTCTCTTCAGATGACAGAGGGTTGGGAAAGCTTTGTAGGGTCTCCTTACAAGGATATTAATTAATTCTATTCATGAGGATACCACCTTTATGAACTTATGACCTCTCAAAGGCCCCATTTACTACTATTAATATATTATTGCTTAGAATCTCAGCATAAGAATTTTAGACTATGAAGACACTCAGGTTATAGCTCTGTATGTCAGTTTGTCAGTCTGTCCACTTTCTCTTCAATCAGTCCAACCACCTCCATTTATTTAAGTCTATCTATCTGCTTGCTACTTATCTATGAATAGCTCTGTAAATAAATAAATGAGTATAATGCTCACGTATATTTAAGATTCATCTTAGAACGGTTTCCAAGAGTTTCCTGCAGTCACTGACCATGTAGAGTTCTGACGAGAAGAAAACCTCATCTGCTAACATACAGTTGGTGAGAAGACAGAGAGTAAGTGAATAGCAACAATCCATATGATTATTTCCATTAAAAACAATTGAGTTTGTAATCTGCTACAATTTGGTACATTAAACCTGCCACCTGTTTTAAATTGAATAAGATTGACTAAAATATTTGTAAGAATTTTATATGGTACTGATCATTTGACTTAAATAATTTCATAAATATTGGTGATTTATTACTTAATCAAACATACAAAAATGTGAAGATATGTAAAAAGAGATAAAATATGTATAAGAATTCTAAATCATTGAGGATCTACATTTTATGAAAGTACCATAATTCTTTTAAACAGCCTTCTTTTGATAGACATTTAGTTTACCAGTTGTTTTTGTGTTATAAATCATACTGTAATGAATAGCTTTATATATCAGTTATTTCATTTTCATGGAAGTAATATGTATTTATATTTGATAAATATTCATAAATTGACCTCTATAGGGACTGTGTGCATTTTATTCTCATCAGGAAGAGGAATGTCTGCTTACCTATTTGCAGCTCAGCAATGTGAATTATCAAAATTTTCTATTTTCGGCAATTGAATAATTCAAAAATGGCATGCCAGTGTAATTTAATTGGATATATTTTCTGTTTTTGAATGAGACTGAGCATCTTTTCATGTCCTTAAGAATTTGGCATTTTTTTGCATGTGTGTGAACTATCTTATTATCCTTTCTTACTAATCTGTTAGCTTTTGGTAATTTTTACTTATTTTTTAATTGAAGATTAATTAACATCTTACTGAAACCAGTTTTTGTATTTTTTTCCTGTTATTAGTTGAAAATATTTTTGTATTCATTTATTTACCTTGGTTATGGTTATCTTTACCATACAGCTATGTTTGAATGTTGCTTTAATAACCACTGCGTCTACATACTTAAGAATGAATTTACCAACATGATGTATTTAAACATCCATGTTTTCTATCAATACTTTTATGGTCTAACTCTCAAAAAATATTTTTAAATATTTGATCATTTTGGAATTTGATCTGGTATTAAATTCTAGATCGCCTCTCCTTTTTGGGTCACTATGCTGCATGTGAGTTTTTTCGTAAAAGTGTGTCTCTGCCTTTCCTCCCCATCTTGATGTGGCCCTTTTAGCTTTTGCTGTGGAGTAGGTCTTCAGCTAGTTTCTCAGGTTTGTTTCAGAGGAAATTTTTGCCTATTTAGCTGTGTATTTTTTGTGTGTCTTTGGGAGGAGGAGAATTCAGGATCTTTCTGCACCATCATTTTATGTCGTTAAGATATTTTGATAATTATCCCAACCACTATCTCCACAAAGTTATACTGAGAGAGAAGAATTTGGGGAAGGAGCAGAATTTTAGGCCAGAATCTGTGAATGTCAATGGGACATTTTTTGATGGAGAATTTCCGTCACTCCTGAAAGTGGCAACTGGAAAATGAAGAGCTTGGAATAGATCTCTTAAAGTGCCTTTTTCCTGCTAAAGTAACACTGATATAAATGGTCAGTATATTGCCTAATGGTGACTGAAAGGAATTTCTGTAGGTTGTAAAGTTTTCCCCATGCAAAGTCTAGGCTAAACTGCATTTTCCTAAGGTTTCCAGTTTTATTTGGGAGCCTTGTATATAGCTCAGCAATGTGAATTATCAAAATTTTCTATTTTCGGCAATTGAATAATTCAAAAATGGCATGCCAGTGTAATTTAATTGGATATATTTTCTGTTTTTGAATGAGACTGAGCATCTTTTCATGTCCTTAAGAATTTGGCATTTTTTTGCATGTGTGTGAACTATCTTATTATCCTTTCTTACTAATCTGTTAGCTTTTGGTAATTTTTACTTATTTTTTAATTGAAGATTAATTAACATCTTACTGAAACCAGTTTTTGTATTTTTTTCCTGTTATTAGTTGAAAATATTTTTGTATTCATTTATTTACCTTGGTTATGGTTATCTTTACCATACAGCTATGTTTGAATGTTGCTTTAATAACCACTGCGTCTACATACTTAAGAATGAATTTACCAACATGATGTATTTAAACATCCATGTTTTCTATCAATACTTTTATGGTCTAACTCTCAAAAAATATTTTTAAATATTTGATCATTTTGGAATTTGATCTGGTATTAAATTCTAGATCGCCTCTCCTTTTTGGGTCACTATGCTGCATGTGAGTTTTTTCGTAAAAGTGTGTCTCTGCCTTTCCTCCCCATCTTGATGTGGCCCTTTTAGCTTTTGCTGTGGAGTAGGTCTTCAGCTAGTTTCTCAGGTTTGTTTCAGAGGAAATTTTTGCCTATTTAGCTGTGTATTTTTTGTGTGTCTTTGGGAGGAGGAGAATTCAGGATCTTTCTGCACCATCATTTTATGTCGTTAAGATATTTTGATAATTATCCCAACCACTATCTCCACAAAGTTATACTGAGAGAGAAGAATTTGGGGAAGGAGCAGAATTTTAGGCCAGAATCTGTGAATGTCAATGGGACATTTTTTGATGGAGAATTTCCGTCACTCCTGAAAGTGGCAACTGGAAAATGAAGAGCTTGGAATAGATCTCTTAAAGTGCCTTTTTCCTGCTAAAGTAACACTGATATAAATGGTCAGTATATTGCCTAATGGTGACTGAAAGGAATTTCTGTAGGTTGTAAAGTTTTCCCCATGCAAAGTCTAGGCTAAACTGCATTTTCCTAAGGTTTCCAGTTTTATTTGGGAGCCTTATGTATATATTAAACACAATTTTTAGTTACATCAATAATGTTTTTCTGCATGATATGAGTTAATATATGTAAAGCAGCTAGCACATACCTGGCAATGGTATGTACTCAATAAATGTTAGCCATTAGCATTAGGTTATTTGATTTTCACTGAACTTCTTATAAATAAAATTGAGGAAATTATGACTCATACTTATTAAAAAGACTTGCCTGGATCACACATTTAGAATATGGCAGAACTAGATTGCCATTCCTGGACCTCTTTCATTTACATATCATAGTTTTTTGCATCAATATATGTTTATAAATTGAGGGAGAAACAAATGAATGAAGAAATTTATTCATCTGTAATTGAATTTAAGCATTTCCTTGATTTATGAATGTGGGCAACAAGTCATTAGTGTTAGTTTTCCTTTGAATGTATCACCAGTAGAAATAGAAATAATATCATATTAAAGATTTAGCATGCCTTGAGATATCATTTATGACCACAACCATTTTAAAACTGCACTAGTTAACAGACTTGCTACTTAAACTACTTGCTACTTACTAGTAAAACTTTCATAAACATGTATAATTTTATTTCAATATAATTTGTTCTTTGCAAACCTGTGCATTTATCTTGTGTATTTAAAGTATTATTGGGGATAGAAGTCCATGGGGTTTACCAGTCAAAAAGGCTAATGGTATAAAAACAGTAAAAAACACCTAGTAAAGTAGTCCATGATTATATGACCCTCTCATCCTATTCTGTATTTTTAACTTCATTTCACAAGGGATATGTCATTCTGGGATGAATGTTCCCAACATCTCATTCAAAGGAAATTTGAGACATCCATACCTGATAGTAGCTGGCACTGAATTCAGTGAATTCTTCAATTGTCAGAATAACCAGATGGATTTTAATTGCCCAGTGAAGGTGTAATTTTCCCCAAGAAATCCCTCACATGCCAGTGCAATCCTGTGAGCTAGTCACAAGGCTTCCTTTGCCAGTCTGAAAGGAATTTCTGTAGGTTGTAAAGTTTTCCCCATGCAAAGTCTAGGCTAAACTGCATTTTCCTAAGGTTTCCAGTTTTATTTGGGAGCCTTATGTATATATTAAACACAATTTTTAGTTACATCAATAATGTTTTTCTGCATGATATGAGTTAATATATGTAAAGCAGCTAGCACATACCTGGCAATGGTATGTACTCAATAAATGTTAGCCATTAGCATTAGGTTATTTGATTTTCACTGAACTTCTTATAAATAAAATTGAGGAAATTATGACTCATACTTATTAAAAAGACTTGCCTGGATCACACATTTAGAATATGGCAGAACTAGATTGCCATTCCTGGACCTCTTTCATTTACATATCATAGTTTTTTGCATCAATATATGTTTATAAATTGAGGGAGAAACAAATGAATGAAGAAATTTATTCATCTGTAATTGAATTTAAGCATTTCCTTGATTTATGAATGTGGGCAACAAGTCATTAGTGTTAGTTTTCCTTTGAATGTATCACCAGTAGAAATAGAAATAATATCATATTAAAGATTTAGCATGCCTTGAGATATCATTTATGACCACAACCATTTTAAAACTGCACTAGTTAACAGACTTGCTACTTAAACTACTTGCTACTTACTAGTAAAACTTTCATAAACATGTATAATTTTATTTCAATATAATTTGTTCTTTGCAAACCTGTGCATTTATCTTGTGTATTTAAAGTATTATTGCGCGATAGAAGTCCATGGGGTTTACCAGTCAAAAAGGCTAATGGTATAAAAACAGTAAAAAACACCTAGTAAAGTAGTCCATGATTATATGACCCTCTCATCCTATTCTGTATTTTTAACTTCATTTCACAAGGGATATGTCATTCTGGGATGAATGTTCCCAACATCTCATTCAAAGGAAATTTGAGACATCCATACCTGATAGTAGCTGGCACTGAATTCAGTGAATTCTTCAATTGTCAGAATAACCAGATGGATTTTAATTGCCCAGTGAAGGTGTAATTTTCCCCAAGAAATCCCTCACATGCCAGTGCAATCCTGTGAGCTAGTCACAAGGCTTCCTTTGCCAGCCTTTTCAGCCTGCTCCAGACCATGCCTTTGAAAGGTATCCTGTGACAGAATCAAGAGAAATTTAGTAAATGTCTTTGCTAGATTGGGGTAGAAGTGAAATAAATAGCCAGCACTCTAGGGAAAAGCCACGGGCAATGCTCTCCCGCTGCTCAGTGTGCTTATCTGTACACAGACAGCCCTTCTGCTGAATGGATTGTGCTAAATCTAATCTGACGCCTCCCCCTGGGGAGATGGGGAGAGTGTGGAGATGATCAGAGGGTTGATGGATTGGGGTATAGCCCGTGATCCTTTAGAATGCTGACACTTCTCTTCAACCTAACCCTGGTATGCTTTACGTTTCTTACACGTGGGATGATTTTTGGTGTCCTGATAATAAAAACCTTGCTTTTCAGATTCTTTAAACTTTAGGATATGTGAAAAATATGGATACATAGAAAACATTTCTAAACACTGAATCACATCGTTATCAAACAGGAAGGGACTGATAGCAGCTATCTTTTTCATCATCCAAGGCATAAATGAATTTTTTTATCCCACATTATGTCCATTTTGTCTGTTTAGAAATTGAATCTCAGATTGGTTAAATAACTTAATCAAAGCCACACAGCTATGAAGAAATAGAGTTAGGACTTCAACTCAGTTATTCACTTCTAAATTTTCATCTTTACATTATTTGGCTTTGAAGATTATACCTACAGTAGATTTTCAGAAAGAAGGAACATATATATTTTAGGGGCAATCTTGGGATATTTCCTGTAGTAGATCTTAAAGAGAGGAATCAGAGTAATATTAGTATTAATACAAGTAAAGAAAGTAGGTTTTTAAAAGAGAGAATAATACCCCTAGAAGCATTTCTCAGTAATCATGACACAAAGTTTCCCATTTCAGCCCTAATTCATTCAAATGTTTAAAGAAATTTGAGACATCCATACCTGATAGTAGCTGGCACTGAATTCAGTGAATTCTTCAATTGTCAGAATAACCAGATGGATTTTAAGTGCCCAGTGAAGGTGTAATTTTCCCCAAGAAATCCCTCACATGCCAGTGCAATCCTGTGAGCTAGTCACAAGGCTTCCTTTGCCAGCCTTTTCAGCCTGCTCCAGACCATGCCTTTGAAAGGTATCCTGTGACAGAATCAAGAGAAATTTAGTAAATGTCTTTGCTAGATTGGGGTAGAAGTGAAATAAATAGCCAGCACTCTAGGGAAAAGCCACGGGCAATGCTCTCCCGCTGCTCAGTGTGCTTATCTGTACACAGACAGCCCTTCTGCTGAATGGATTGTGCTAAATCTAATCTGACGCCTCCCCCTGGGGAGATGGGGAGAGTGTGGAGATGATCAGAGGGTTGATGGATTGGGGTATAGCCCGTGATCCTTTAGAATGCTGACACTTCTCTTCAACCTAACCCTGGTATGCTTTACGTTTCTTACACGTGGGATGATTTTTGGTGTCCTGATAATAAAAACCTTGCTTTTCAGATTCTTTAAACTTTAGGATATGTGAAAAATATGGATACATAGAAAACATTTCTAAACACTGAATCACATCGTTATCAAACAGGAAGGGACTGATAGCAGCTATCTTTTTCATCATCCAAGGCATAAATGAATTTTTTGATCCCACATTATGTCCATTTTGTCTGTTTAGAAATTGAATCTCAGATTGGTTAAATAACTTAATCAAAGCCACACAGCTATGAAGAAATAGAGTTAGGACTTCAACTCAGTTATTCACTTCTAAATTTTCATCTTTACATTATTTGGCTTTGAAGATTATACCTACAGTAGATTTTCAGAAAGAAGGAACATATATATTTTAGGGGCAATCTTGGGATATTTCCTGTAGTAGATCTTAAAGAGAGGAATCAGAGTAATATTAGTATTAATACAAGTAAAGAAAGTAGGTTTTTAAAAGAGAGAATAATACCCCTAGAAGCATTTCTCAGTAATCATGACACAAAGTTTCCCATTTCAGCCCTAAAGAAAATATTCTGCTTTGCTTTTAAGTTTCTGTTCATACCTCAATCAAATTAAATTGGTTTTTCCACATAGCAATTTGGAGAAATATCAGGCCCATTGGGATCCAGTGAAAAGCGGATGTGATATAATATGCATTTTTCATGTGCCCTCAAGGGTTGTGACATTTTCGGTTTTATGACACTCTAGGGTAAGGAAAACATATCCCTTAGCATGACACTGAGGCTCTCAGTCCTCCTGTTTGGTTACTAGAGCGAGCTTACTTAGGTAGGTGGAAAACTTCAGTGGATATCTTGTGTGGAAATTTGCAAAGCTTGGACCTTTTTGTATAATTGATCATTTACGACATCCAGTTATTTTCCTGCCTGGGGAATAAGCTGGCTTTTGAAAATGTTGCAACATTAACTCACTTACTTACCCATACCTACCAGTATAAATAATGTTATGCTGTCAGAGAGTTTGGCGTAACAAATCCTATTTCAGCTTTTCCTCAGATATAGATATTAATAAAATAAATGGCACTAAGCTATCCAAATCCTGTCTCTTACAGGCCTGGTATAAGTTTAATTTAGTTAAACATTTAAAATAAAATGGCAAAGGGACCCCTGAATATGGTACCTGGATATTTTGAAGGGCAGAGAGTTTTGATAAAGCTTTTAATGCCAACTATTCACCTTTCAGTTTTGATTTTGTGGTACTGTGTGCTTTCTGTTTACTTGTTTGTTAGTTTGTTTTAACCGAGTAGCAACAAGCAAACTCTCCCTATACTGACCTCTTGTCCTTTGGAGAATTTCCTGTAGTTAAGAAACTTAATTGGCACTGATACGTAGCTGTAAGTAAGGAATGAAGACGAGCATGTTTAAAACAATTGTATATATCCTTCCACTACTTACACTGATGATAATGGAAGTAATAATTATTTAATTATAATTAATGTTGTCCTTGGTTCCTGTTATGAATTATATTCTTACCCAGCCAAATGGCAGAATAGCCATATCATCTATTCTCCAGGCGTGATAAACCATCTATGAGTGACATGGTGATTGATCCTAAAGAAGTTTAAGGAGATATCATTCAGGCTTACCTCTAGGCAGATAATTCTATGACTCAGTGACAGAACTGAGTGTGTGCGTGTGCAATTAATTATTTGAAGGTGACCTTGAGAAGGAGCCAAGCTGTCAGTTGGGGACTGAAGGACTCACACTTTTTTTCCCATAGAGAATAAATAAGTGGACACGGATTGCCCTTCTATTCCATCTGAGCATCTGACCCTATCCTGAGAGGAAACTAAGTGTCCCATAGATTCGGTACATTATAATAGCACAGGTTGTGTTTGCGTCTCAGCTATCTTACTGAGCTCTCTAATAATTGTCAGAATTGACTATCTTATTTTAAAAAGTCACACAAAGAATTAAATCTCTAAAATTGAATATTTTCTACTTATCACTTTATCTGTGCCGGGTAATATGAAAGGTTGGTATTTAATATGTTACCTAATTTAATTCTCACAATAATGCCATCAAAGAGCTATCAATCTGGTTTCCACATTATGAATGAAGAAAGTAATGTTTGTTGAAGTCATATAACTTGTTCAAAGATATTAACTTTGACTCCAAAGTTTTGGTGGTCCTTTTACCAATATCAGAGCTTCACAGATGGTGTTAGCATTCTTGGCTAGAGAATTGCATGGTCACAGGAGCCTGGAGGGCTACAGTCAAGTGGGCTGCAAAGAGTCAGACACTGTTAATTGTTTAACCGAAAGTTTTGATTTTGTGGTACTGTGTGCTTTCTGTTTACTTGTTTGTTAGTTTGTTTTAACCGAGTAGCAACAAGCAAACTCTCCCTATACTGACCTCTTGTCCTTTGGAGAATTTCCTGTAGTTAAGAAACTTAATTGGCACTGATACGTAGCTGTAAGTAAGGAATGAAGACGAGCATGTTTAAAACAATTGTATATATCCTTCCACTACTTACACTGATGATAATGGAAGTAATAATTATTTAATTATAATTAATGTTGTCCTTGGTTCCTGTTATGAATTATATTCTTACCCAGCCAAATGGCAGAATAGCCATATCATCTATTCTCCAGGCGTGATAAACCATCTATGAGTGACATGGTGATTGATCCTAAAGAAGTTTAAGGAGATATCATTCAGGCTTACCTCTAGGCAGATAATTCTATGACTCAGTGACAGAACTGAGTGTGTGCGTGTGCAATTAATTATTTGAAGGTGACCTTGAGAAGGAGCCAAGCTGTCAGTTGGGGACTGAAGGACTCACACTTTTTTTCCCATAGAGAATAAATAAGTGGACACGGATTGCCCTTCTATTCCATCTGAGCATCTGACCCTATCCTGAGAGGAAACTAAGTGTCCCATAGATTCGGTACATTATAATAGCACAGGTTGTGTTTGCGTCTCAGCTATCTTACTGAGCTCTCTAATAATTGTCAGAATTGACTATCTTATTTTAAAAAGTCACACAAAGAATTAAATCTCTAAAATTGAATATTTTCTACTTATCACTTTATCTGTGCCGGGTAATATGAAAGGTTGGTATTTAATATGTTACCTAATTTAATTCTCACAATAATGCCATCAAAGAGCTATCAATCTGGTTTCCACATTATGAATGAAGAAAGTAATGTTTGTTGAAGTCATATAACTTGTTCAAAGATATTAACTTTGACTCCAAAGTTTTGGTGGTCCTTTTACCAATATCAGAGCTTCACAGATGGTGTTAGCATTCTTGGCTAGAGAATTGCATGGTCACAGGAGCCTGGAGGGCTACAGTCAAGTGGGCTGCAAAGAGTCAGACACAAATGAAGCTACTTAGCAAGCATGTAGATACTAATATTAACAGAGTCTTAATATGACCCTTATCAAGAAAACGTCTCCTGAACTTAGGAAACATTTCACATTGAATCTTCTTTGCTTAGCCTGTAAGCCTCTTGTGACAGTCACAAGGTCCCTGTAATCTCTGCATTCCAGTCTCCTAGCAGCTCTAACCACTCCTGATTGTCTCATTTCAGCTATAGTTATAGATTGACTCCTCAAGGCCCAACTCCTACACCCGGCGAATGTCCAGTGTCTTTTTTAGGGATAACCTGACATCCAAATACTTAGAAGAATTTGAAAGGTTCTTTTTTGTCCTTCATTTAGATCAAGAGTTAGGAAGCATTTTTTAATAGGACCAGCTGGTAAATATTTTAAGATTTGCCTGCCAGTTTTTTCATTCATTTATTGGGGTTCTTTTTGCTTTACAATCCTTATAAAATGCACAAATCTATTCTAAGATCATAGGTTATATAAAACTGAATCATAGTTTGACAAAGACTGGTCTAGAACTTAATGTTCTTAAATGCATCTAAACATATTTTTGGAAGAACTTTTAGTGATTTTTTTTTTAACTTTAGCCCAAAATAAAACCACACGTTTTGTTGCAAGGTCAAATTTATTCAAACAGTTTAAACAGGTCTAGCAATCATAATGGCGGTATCAAAATTTCACTTAGACTGTTAGGAAGGTTTAAGCCATAACCCTAGATGTCTTCTCCTCTTTAAACCTCTTGCATTCAACAGGCACCATTTGGAGAAAGAATTAAATCTCTAAAATTGAATATTTTCTACTTATCACTTTATCTGTGCCGGGTAATATGAAAGGTTGGTATTTAATATGTTACCTAATTTAATTCTCACAATAATGCCATCAAAGAGCTATCAATCTGGTTTCCACATTATGAATGAAGAAAGTAATGTTTGTTGAAGTCATATAACTTGTTCAAAGATATTAACTTTGACTCCAAAGTTTTGGTGGTCCTTTTACCAATATCAGAGCTTCACAGATGGTGTTAGCATTCTTGGCTAGAGAATTGCATGGTCACAGGAGCCTGGAGGGCTACAGTCAAGTGGGCTGCAAAGAGTCAGACACAAATGAAGCTACTTAGCAAGCATGTAGATACTAATATTAACAGAGTCTTAATATGACCCTTATCAAGAAAACGTCTCCTGAACTTAGGAAACATTTCACATTGAATCTTCTTTGCTTAGCCTGTAAGCCTCTTGTGACAGTCACAAGGTCCCTGTAATCTCTGCATTCCAGTCTCCTAGCAGCTCTAACCACTCCTGATTGTCTCATTTCAGCTATAGTTATAGATTGACTCCTCAAGGCCCAACTCCTACACCCGGCGAATGTCCAGTGTCTTTTTTAGGGATAACCTGACATCCAAATACTTAGAAGAATTTGAAAGGTTCTTTTTTGTCCTTCATTTAGATCAAGAGTTAGGAAGCATTTTTTAATAGGACCAGCTGGTAAATATTTTAAGATTTGCCTGCCAGTTTTTTCATTCATTTATTGGGGTTCTTTTTGCTTTACAATCCTTATAAAATGCACAAATCTATTCTAAGATCATAGGTTATATAAAACTGAATCATAGTTTGACAAAGACTGGTCTAGAACTTAATGTTCTTAAATGCATCTAAACATATTTTTGGAAGAACTTTTAGTGATTTTTTTTTTAACTTTAGCCCAAAATAAAACCACACGTTTTGTTGCAAGGTCAAATTTATTCAAACAGTTTAAACAGGTCTAGCAATCATAATGGCGGTATCAAAATTTCACTTAGACTGTTAGGAAGGTTTAAGCCATAACCCTAGATGTCTTCTCCTCTTTAAACCTCTTGCATTCAACAGGCACCATTTGGAGCCTCTCTTAACATTTCCCCATCTCCACCCTCCACCACCAAAGTCCCTCTTCTCTCTATCCAAAGGCATCTCATATCCCCTTCTGTTTCCCTCTCTAGATTCTTACAGCCTAGCATATTTATGTTTCCTTACTACTTATTTTCACCTCATTTCCAGGTGTGTCCTTCCAAGCCCATTGTGTTAATGCATATCACAAAGTTCCCCAAGAACCAGGCAGAAAGAACAAAGTTCTTAGGCTAATAGGAAAGGCTCAAGGAGGCAATCACAGTGTGCCTGGAAAGGCTAAAGGGAATGGGGAAGGGGACATGGGAAATGTGGTAAACAGATGACTGTTGAATTTTGTTTTGCCACAAAAGCAATTATAAAATATCTATTTATATCTCTGTATGTAGGTGTGTGTGTGTGTGTGTGTGTGTGTGTGTGTGTGTGTGTGTGTGTTGGGCTTCCCAGGTGGCATTAGTGGTAAAGAAACTGCTTGCCCATGCAGGAGACACAGGAGATGTGGGTTCAAGTCTGGGGGTTGGGAAGATTCCGTAGAGAAGGACATGGCAACCCATTCCAGTACTCTTGCCTGGAGAATCTCATGGTCAGGGACCTGGCAGGCTATGGTCCACAAGGTCACAAGGAGTTGGGCATGACTGAAATCACCTAGCATGCGTATATATATACATATTTTTTAATATGGAGACCATGCAATATAGAAGAGACAACAATCCTATATGAAATCTTGTAAAGGTAAAGGTCTTAGAGGAAATGATACAGTGCGGGGAACTGAGAGATTGAAAAAAATATAGATTCAAGTTCTGGCTCCTTCACTAAATAGCCAGCTTAGCGTGGATAAGTTATTTTCTTCCCTGGACTTCACATGCCCCATCTGGAAAATAATGATGTTGAATTAGATGAGTTTTTAATTCCTCCATAGTCTTTTTTTTTTTTTTTTTTTCACTGTGTAATTCCTTTGTTTTCTGCATATTAGTGCTTGACCAACACTACATCCATAAAACACAATTCCAAGTACTGTACTTTTTAGTTTGGGGAGATCACAGTTTGCAGACTCATTTACTTATATTAGAAAAGATTAACCCCATTCAAAACTTACTGCAGTTTATAAATTCACATAAAATACAGAAATTGATGCAATTAAACAAAATCATCAGGATCTTATTTCTTAAATTTTTAGATTGTAATTTTTTCTGCAGGTTTTAATTACCTGCCGATGATCACCAATGGTTATGTCTTGATTTAACTACATGAAATTTATCAACCTTTTATATCCTTAAAAAAATAAGTGAAAATTATAATTTCTTATAAAAAGGTTTAGGGTTTTCCAAATATCAAATATTTATTTCCTCTCCTATCCCCACCTTCGGTTAAGACATTTCAAATAAACTAAAATTAAGTACATATTACCTGCAACATTCCATAGCAATCACTTAATGTATAAAACTTTAACTATGCCCCCAGTTATTTTAAGACACAAAAATGACTTCCTACCAATTTGTCCATCACAATTTAGAAATACTACATTTAAGAATTAACATGAGGGTTTCAAGTTTCCTCCAGTTTAGGCGTTTATACCTTTGTGCTTGTTACTTCAGTATGTTACTGTAACATTGATATTTGTATAACCCATGTTTATGTGCCTTAATATGTAATCATTTAAAGCACTAGTATTTAAATGTACAATGGAGCTTTGGGAATTTTAAAAGCAACCAACATGTACTTAGATGTGTGTCAGCTTCATTTACAGAGGTACTTCTACTAAAGTGAAGCTGAGAACTTTATATTTCAGTTGCGTTTTGAATTCAAAAATCCCTCTGCACCAGTAGGAGCCTACAACATAGCACCTTTTCTCGTCTGCTTTAAGTGAAATGTTTGTCAAGAGTTTTACTTTGAAGAGTTAATTTTTCATAGCCTTATACTTCTCATACATCTTTGGTAAAAGCTCCATTATACAATATGGCCAAAGCATGAAGGATCAATACTGTCCAATCACATACCATGATATCCCATTCAATGTTAGTTTTCAGACACCCTCGTAAACAAAACACACTCCACCTTTTCCTGTATACTGTCTTTAGTTTGGGAGATCACAGTTTGCAGACTCATTTACTTATATTAGAAAAGATTAACCCCATTCAAAACTTACTGCAGTTTATAAATTCACATAAAATACAGAAATTGATGCAATTAAACAAAATCATCAGGATCTTATTTCTTAAATTTTTAGATTGTAATTTTTTCTGCAGGTTTTAATTACCTGCCGATGATCACCAATGGTTATGTCTTGATTTAACTACATGAAATTTATCAACCTTTTATATCCTTAAAAAAATAAGTGAAAATTATAATTTCTTATAAAAAGGTTTAGGGTTTTCCAAATATCAAATATTTATTTCCTCTCCTATCCCCACCTTCGGTTAAGACATTTCAAATAAACTAAAATTAAGTACATATTACCTGCAACATTCCATAGCAATCACTTAATGTATAAAACTTTAACTATGCCCCCAGTTATTTTAAGACACAAAAATGACTTCCTACCAATTTGTCCATCACAATTTAGAAATACTACATTTAAGAATTAACATGAGGGTTTCAAGTTTCCTCCAGTTTAGGCGTTTATACCTTTGTGCTTGTTACTTCAGTATGTTACTGTAACATTGATATTTGTATAACCCATGTTTATGTGCCTTAATATGTAATCATTTAAAGCACTAGTATTTAAATGTACAATGGAGCTTTGGGAATTTTAAAAGCAACCAACATGTACTTAGATGTGTGTCAGCTTCATTTACAGAGGTACTTCTACTAAAGTGAAGCTGAGAACTTTATATTTCAGTTGCGTTTTGAATTCAAAAATCCCTCTGCACCAGTAGGAGCCTACAACATAGCACCTTTTCTCGTCTGCTTTAAGTGAAATGTTTGTCAAGAGTTTTACTTTGAAGAGTTAATTTTTCATAGCCTTATACTTCTCATACATCTTTGGTAAAAGCTCCATTATACAATATGGCCAAAGCATGAAGGATCAATACTGTCCAATCACATACCATGATATCCCATTCAATGTTAGTTTTCAGACACCCTCGTAAACAAAACACACTCCACCTTTTCCTGTATACTGTCTTTGCAGTCTACATTTTTAAAGTTGTCTAAGTTTAATCCCTTGAGGATCTCTAAAATTACTCCTTAAGGCTATATAAGAACCAGATGCTGCTACACAATTCTGTATCAAACATTAATATTTGGTTCAAAGTATTATCACAGTGGTCTCGATATTCTAGTTACTGGTCCTAACCAGCTAAGCAAATAAGCTTGTTAAGATCTGGATATCACCAGTGAGTGAACACACAGCTTACACTTGAAGAAAAACAAGTTTACATTCATTGTCATCTGTAGGTTCTTCTCATATATCCTACTTCCCCTTTGTCATTACTCAAGTCTACACATCATTCATTCATCACATTTCCTTCCTTAAAGGAGATAGTGTATACTGAACCAACAGGATATCTGACTATTTGCATGAGTTAATCCAACAGAATACCATTTCTTATAAAACATCTTTTCCAATGTTCTAATTAATAGAGACATGGATCATTCATTTATTAAAAAAAGGCTTATCTTCAGCTTGATCAGTTCCTGTAATATCCTCCACAGTCTCGTTATTCACTCACAAACAAACAAACAAACAAACAAAAAGCCTCCTCTCCTTGTCATTTAGCATACTTGAAATCCACCTAAAATAGTCTTAATTTTATCAGTAAAAGTACAGCAGCAGGTTGCTGCTGAAATTCTATATACTCATGTAATATTTTTGTTTCAGTTGTTAAAAAAGGTACAGTTGTAAATGGAACAACTTGTGATAGGAAGTGAAGGATTCTCTATTATGGAAATTATTTAAGACAAGTCTAGACATGGCTATAATAGAGTCTGTAGAATTATGTGAACTCACCTCGGGGAGCTCGATGTGGGATGATTAAGATAGTCCAAGGCATGTCTGCCTGCCTGCCTTTCCTGTCCAACAGCACATTACAGTCTTCAGATGATGACTATCTCTCCTTCAGTAGTTTGACCTGGAGATGGCATTGGCTTCCTTTGCTATTTGTCTTTTGAGAATAATGGTCAAAAAATAAAAACCAATTAGATTGTTTTATTTTTCTTTTAAATGAGATTGAATTTTCTTTATGGTGGATACCATACATATGTATTTAATATGATGATTTATTTGTTTGTAAATTAAACAAATACATCTTGGTACTTTCTCTGTCTCAAAGTAACAAAGACAAATAAGTCACTAGCCTATCATGCCAAGAAAGGTAGGGCTTTTACCTAGTTATCCTAGACATTCTGTGTAGTTATTCTATATCTCCACTACAGTAACTGGTATATAGCAGTACTCAGAACAATCTTTTGATTTTGTTTGCCTTGAAGAATTATAAGATGAAAAAATTAGACTAATAATTTATTCTGTTGTCATGAGTTATTATGAGATATGTACAAGGAGAAAATTATATTTAAGATATAGAAATAGTTAAGAAATGATGGCTAATTCATCAAAAAGGCAAGAATGAATATTTCAAAGATGAAGTAATGATTATAGAAGGATTTCATATATCCTACTTCCCCTTTGTCATTACTCAAGTCTACACATCATTCATTCATCACATTTCCTTCCTTAAAGGAGATAGTGTATACTGAACCAACAGGATATCTGACTATTTGCATGAGTTAATCCAACAGAATACCATTTCTTATAAAACATCTTTTCCAATGTTCTAATTAATAGAGACATGGATCATTCATTTATTAAAAAGGCTTATCTTCAGCTTGATCAGTTCCTGTAATATCCTCCACAGTCTCGTTATTCACTCACAAACAAACAAACAAACAAACAAAAAGCCTCCTCTCCTTGTCATTTAGCATACTTGAAATCCACCTAAAATAGTCTTAATTTTATCAGTAAAAGTACAGCAGCAGGTTGCTGCTGAAATTCTATATACTCATGTAATATTTTTGTTTCAGTTGTTAAAAAAGGTACAGTTGTAAATGGAACAACTTGTGATAGGAAGTGAAGGATTCTCTATTATGGAAATTATTTAAGACAAGTCTAGACATGGCTATAATAGAGTCTGTAGAATTATGTGAACTCACCTCGGGGAGCTCGATGTGGGATGATTAAGATAGTCCAAGGCATGTCTGCCTGCCTGCCTTTCCTGTCCAACAGCACATTACAGTCTTCAGATGATGACTATCTCTCCTTCAGTAGTTTGACCTGGAGATGGCATTGGCTTCCTTTGCTATTTGTCTTTTGAGAATAATGGTCAAAAAATAAAAACCAATTAGATTGTTTTATTTTTCTTTTAAATGAGATTGAATTTTCTTTATGGTGGATACCATACATATGTATTTAATATGATGATTTATTTGTTTGTAAATTAAACAAATACATCTTGGTACTTTCTCTGTCTCAAAGTAACAAAGACAAATAAGTCACTAGCCTATCATGCCAAGAAAGGTAGGGCTTTTACCTAGTTATCCTAGACATTCTGTGTAGTTATTCTATATCTCCACTACAGTAACTGGTATATAGCAGTACTCAGAACAATCTTTTGATTTTGTTTGCCTTGAAGAATTATAAGATGAAAAAATTAGACTAATAATTTATTCTGTTGTCATGAGTTATTATGAGATATGTACAAGGAGAAAATTATATTTAAGATATAGAAATAGTTAAGGAAATGATGGCTAATTCATCAAAAAAGGCAAGAATGAATATTTCAAAGATGAAGTAATGATTATAGAAGGACTTTGAAAAATCAGTAGATGTTTTTCTGTTGAACGAGCAGAGGTGATTATTCTACACATGTGAAGGCATGGTGAGGCTGGTTATGAGGTCATCCCATGGGAGGATTTGGCAGAGCAAGAGCTTGGGAGAGGAGGAGGAGTTGTAAGAGGCAGGAGACACAAACAAGTAAGTACTAGGTCTTAAGTTAATAGCCAGAATAGAAGGAAAAAGACATGATTAATTTTTCTGTGAAAAGGATCCTACTAGCTATAGAGCAAGAGATGGACTAGCATTAGAGCAGTACAATCCAAGTAAGTGAGTTAGGATGGTACAGCATAGCCCAAATGAAACATGATAAGGTCTTGAATCAAGACAGTGGAAGGGGTAATAGAGACAGTAGAGAGAAGTGAAATACTTAGAATCAATACAATTTTTGTGCTTTCAGAATTATTTGGTAGATTATATACAGATGTGAAGAAAATGCATAGACTCATATCTTGATGAATTATTTAAAAGTTTTACCCTCAGACTTTCTGTGTGGAATTTTGGTGGCCTCTTGTTGGGAGGTTTGGGGAATCATGGAATGTGTTGTAAGCATCTGGTTCTCTTAGTGATAGGGGGCCGTAAGAGGTTTGAGAGTATTTAAGTATTGGGATCAGAACTGTATTTTCATAAGGTAAATTAATGATAACATTAAAATCAGGCGGGAGAATGGTATTGGTTAGTCTCATCATGTCTGTCTTCATCAAGTTAGACCAGATTAATAGAAACCCATAAATATTTAATGCAAGGCAAAATTCAAGTATATGCTATCTAGCTAATCATTATTCATTCATGACCTATTCAGTCATGACATATTTAAAGAACCTCTAGCCTAAAAATAGGAAGCCCCAAGGCTCACTCTGCAGGAAAATTTCCTTCTCTTCCACAGATACCTAGTGGCCATACACTAAAATTTGAGGACTGCTAGTGTGGGTAATACTGTTTTTACAGATTCATACCGGATTGATGCAAGAAGAGAGGAAGTTAATTTAAAACTCATGGAAATGATGGCTAATTCATCAAAAAAGGCAAGAATGAATATTTCAAAGATGAAGTAATGATTATAGAAGGACTTTGAAAAATCAGTAGATGTTTTTCTGTTGAACGAGCAGAGGTGATTATTCTACACATGTGAAGGCATGGTGAGGCTGGTTATGAGGTCATCCCATGGGAGGATTTGGCAGAGCAAGAGCTTGGGAGAGGAGGAGGAGTTGTAAGAGGCAGGAGACACAAACAAGTAAGTACTAGGTCTTAAGTTAATAGCCAGAATAGAAGGAAAAAGACATGATTAATTTTTCTGTGAAAAGGATCCTACTAGCTATAGAGCAAGAGATGGACTAGCATTAGAGCAGTACAATCCAAGTAAGTGAGTTAGGATGGTACAGCATAGCCCAAATGAAACATGATAAGGTCTTGAATCAAGACAGTGGAAGGGGTAATAGAGACAGTAGAGAGAAGTGAAATACTTAGAATCAATACAATTTTTGTGCTTTCAGAATTATTTGGTAGATTATATACAGATGTGAAGAAAATGCATAGACTCATATCTTGATGAATTATTTAAAAGTTTTACCCTCAGACTTTCTGTGTGGAATTTTGGTGGCCTCTTGTTGGGAGGTTTGGGGAATCATGGAATGTGTTGTAAGCATCTGGTTCTCTTAGTGATAGGGGGCCGTAAGAGGTTTGAGAGTATTTAAGTATTGGGATCAGAACTGTATTTTCATAAGGTAAATTAATGATAACATTAAAATCAGGCGGGAGAATGGTATTGGTTAGTCTCATCATGTCTGTCTTCATCAAGTTAGACCAGATTAATAGAAACCCATAAATATTTAATGCAAGGCAAAATTCAAGTATATGCTATCTAGCTAATCATTATTCATTCATGACCTATTCAGTCATGACATATTTAAAGAACCTCTAGCCTAAAAATAGGAAGCCCCAAGGCTCACTCTGCAGGAAAATTTCCTTCTCTTCCACAGATACCTAGTGGCCATACACTAAAATTTGAGGACTGCTAGTGTGGGTAATACTGTTTTTACAGATTCATACCGGATTGATGCAAGAAGAGAGGAAGTTAATTTTAAACTCATGGTAAAGGATATGTTACTGTGTAAATAAGGGACAATGAGAGGCAGGAACAGATTTTGAAGCTGTCTGCTGAATATAGAGGGGGTTAATGATATTTCCTTCTCTGGAGTGATAAACAAAAAACAGCAAATGAGGAAAACTTATTATGCCAATTATGACTACATTCATCAGCTCACTGATATGCATTTAAACATGGAGGAGTTAAAAGATAATTAACATAAAAAGTATTGCACTGGGAAAGTGGTAAAGTTTAAAATCTTTCAGAAAAGTTAAGAAAACTTTGAGGGGCTGATTGCTGTAAAATATTGACATCTATTCTAGGATCCTTTATTCCTTGTCAGTTACACAGTTGTATCATCCAGTCCAGAGAAATTTATTCATAATAAAAATATATTGCATCAATTTTCATACCAATTCCTTTGATACTAAACTAATTGTTCACCATCTGTGAGTCTCGTAGGTTTTCATTTGATGAATTTGTTGTCAGAAATAGAAGAGTTCCAAAATGAAACATACCTGAAATTCAAATGATGAATTAGGGGCTTTGCGTCTTTAGACTGCCTGTATACTTTGGACACAGGTTTTCTTATTAAAAAGTAAAAAGAAAATTAATAAAAATGTCTACTTTGGAGCTTTTTTTAAATAAAATAAGATAATATCTGGGAGAGTTACCTAGATATTGAATAAATGTTGAAAGGAGGGTAGTCATAATGCTTTTAATATATTAGCTCAATTCAGTGAACAAAAGAAATGCAGTTATAAAATTGACAGTTACACTTTAAAGACAAATATTGCATCCCCAACAGATGTGAGCTTATAATGTGAGCATTATAATTGTTATCCACAATTGAAAATAGAAGTATTTGTAAATATAGTTGTTACAGATTTCATACCTATTCAGTCATGACATATTTTAAGAACCTCTAGCCTAAAAATAGGAAGCCCCAAGGCTCACTCTGCAGGAAAATTTCCTTCTCTTCCACAGATACCTAGTGGCCATACACTAAAATTTGAGGACTGCTAGTGTGGGTAATACTGTTTTTACAGATTCATACCGGATTGATGCAAGAAGAGAGGAAGTTAATTTTAAACTCATGGTAAAGGATATGTTACTGTGTAAATAAGGGACAATGAGAGGCAGGAACAGATTTTGAAGCTGTCTGCTGAATATAGAGGGGGTTAATGATATTTCCTTCTCTGGAGTGATAAACAAAAAACAGCAAATGAGGAAAACTTATTATGCCAATTATGACTACATTCATCAGCTCACTGATATGCATTTAAACATGGAGGAGTTAAAAGATAATTAACATAAAAAGTATTGCACTGGGAAAGTGGTAAAGTTTAAAATCTTTCAGAAAAGTTAAGAAAACTTTGAGGGGCTGATTGCTGTAAAATATTGACATCTATTCTAGGATCCTTTATTCCTTGTCAGTTACACAGTTGTATCATCCAGTCCAGAGAAATTTATTCATAATAAAAATATATTGCATCAATTTTCATACCAATTCCTTTGATACTAAACTAATTGTTCACCATCTGTGAGTCTCGTAGGTTTTCATTTGATGAATTTGTTGTCAGAAATAGAAGAGTTCCAAAATGAAACATACCTGAAATTCAAATGATGAATTAGGGGCTTTGCGTCTTTAGACTGCCTGTATACTTTGGACACAGGTTTTCTTATTAAAAAGTAAAAAGAAAATTAATAAAAATGTCTACTTTGGAGCTTTTTTTAAATAAAATAAGATAATATCTGGGAGAGTTACCTAGATATTGAATAAATGTTGAAAGGAGGGTAGTCATAATGCTTTTAATATATTAGCTCAATTCAGTGAACAAAAGAAATGCAGTTATAAAATTGACAGTTACACTTTAAAGACAAATATTGCATCCCCAACAGATGTGAGCTTATAATGTGAGCATTATAATTGTTATCCACAATTGAAAATAGAAGTATTTGTAAATATAGTCCATGTGTTTCATTAGCATCAAGATAGTCTATCATTTTGGGAGGTTAAGTTGGTAACTGATGGGAAAGGTGTTATGGAAAATATTTAACAGTACTAAACTTAAAGCATTTCTCTTAAAAATTCTCCTCTTACTTTGTTAAAAGATTCTGATTCACATAAGTCAAAAGTTTGTCACTCCTCTCCATTCTTTTAGTACAGGTCACTTCAATTCATATATTCTTATCAGATATAATCAACTCCATTATATCTGCTGGTAAATTATAAAATACATGACAATGGTAAATACTAGTCTTTTGTCCTCCAGAAGCACAACCTAATTTCCTTTTCCATCTTAGGAAATATGGAAAGGGTAGGTTATCCAGTGAGCAATTTGTTCATGCACACACATACACACACACAGACACACACACACACCACTTCTGTGGCTGAAATATTTTTTAAAACCATTACATGAAGGCATTTAGAATATTTTAAATGTGTACATTTATTTTCTATTTTTTTCAACAAATGGCTGAATATCAAACATATGCCAGACTTTCTTTTAACTGTACAATGAATAAAAATTACATACTCTTCTGAGTTAAACAATAAAGCCCATCATTGTTATTGATGCAGTGATTACAGCTAGCATTTGATATACTAGTGGTTTTTTATCATTATATTATTTAATCTTCCCAACAGTTCTGTGTATTGGTGAAATAGGTAAGTATCTATTAAATCAGCAAAAAAAAACGAGAGATAAACAATGTATGTATGTGTTAGCATGGGTTCTAGATTAAAAAGAAAAAACAATTCCCATGAGAAACTGACCTGCTTTAGATTTAGGGTTCAGATTTACACTACTTCTGAAATGCCCAAATGACAAACTGGCTAATCAAATAAAAGTTGTCCTTGCTGAAAGCATATGAGGGCAATTGATAAGTCAAAAGTAAAATTTGCCCAGAGGGAAATAATTTTCTTATCATTTCTACATTGTCTTACAAATAAAACACAGTTGTCCATATAAACTGAAACATATGAATCATAGAACACACAAGGAAATATAAAACATTATGACCAAAAATCAACATAATCAATAAACAGAAGAGATCACCATATTTGATGGATAGGTAAAATAACAAAATAGTAAATGCTAACATGAGAATTAGGAAATGTAGAAGACAGGTTGAAAACAATTGCAGAACACAATGAGCAAATGTACAGAAAGTAAGAAAGAATGAGATAATAAGTAAAATAAGTGAGATAATAAGTAAGAGACATGGAGGACAAGACAGAGGTCTAATGTATATTTTCTTGTATCTCCAGAAGTCAAGAATAGAGAAAATGGGGGAGAGGTAATAACTAAGGTGATAATGGTGGGTAATTTGTATCATAATTTAAAGGGATACATTTGGACTTCTTAGAAACACAATATGTCATAAGCTGAATAAAAATAAATGCACAATAGGGAGATCATAGGGAAATACAATATATGAAACATAAGTGGAATATCTGACAAGTAATCAAGAGAAAGTCAGATGACTTAGAATAAAACAATAGTGTTAAATTTGACTTCTCATTAACAACCATGGACGCCAAAACAAGAAAGTGGTATCTCTAAAGTGCTCAAAGAAAAAATATTCACAAGCTGACTTATTATTCAACAATAAGAATAAAATAAAATAATAACTTTTGAGAAGCAAAACAGGATATTCCCCACCTCTGGCACTTCAATAGATTGTTTCTAAAGGAACCTTTTAAAAATGTGATTGAATGATTGAATTCTAGATAAACAATCCCAGGAAATAATATGAGGTACAGATAGAAATGGCAAGCAAAGAAAGCAGATAAGTGAGTTAACAGAAATTAACTGATGATATAAAATTAATACAAATATTTCATTGAATGGTAACAAAAAGTTATAATAAACATACAGGAAATGAAGAATATCTGAAATGGGGGATGAAGTATTTTAACATTGATTATTTTTTCCAGAGGATGAGAGTTAAAAACTGTACACTAGGGCTTCCCTAGTGGTCCACTGGATAAGGCACCACCTTGCAGTGCAATGGGTGCCAGTTCAATCCCTGGCTTGGGAAGACCCCATGTGCCATGGAGCTGCTGGACCAATGTGGCCAACTACCGAGTCGGAGCTCTGGAGCACATGCGCCCAGAACCAGTGCTCTGCAGCGACAGAGGCCACTGTGATGCGAGGCCTACATAGGCCAAAATGAACAAAGATGGATGATTAAGGAAAGACCAATAGGAGTGGCCAAAAAAAAAAAAGTACACTAGAATATATATGTTAACCTCAAAGAGAATAGAAATAAAATGTATGGTTTCCAGACTATAAGAGAGAACTGACATTTTACAGAGAAAACAGCAAAGAAAAAGGAAACAGAGGAAGCAGAATTCATAAAAAGCAAAATATAATGTAGAAACTTAGTTCCATACACACTATTATATAGAAGTGAGGATATAAAGTATCTTTTGTGCTTACCAAAGGAGTTATAGGAGGCTTCCATGGAAGGTAGGAAGGTAGTGAATCCTGCAGTTTTATCTCCATCTCCCTATAAGACTATAAGTTATTCTACAGCAGACAGTTCTTTCTAATGCATCTGTGTATCAACATGGACATCCTGTCGTGATGTGCCTCTGTGCTGCCTGTGTGCCAAGTCACTTCATTCATTCATGGCCAACTCTTTGTGACTCTATGGCCTAGCCCCCCAGGCAGCTCTGTCCATGGGATTCTCCAAGGAAAAATACTGGAGTGGGTTGCCCTCCTCCAGGAGATCTTCTGACACAGGGATCAAACCCGCATCTCTTAGGTCTCCTGCATTGGCAGGTGGATTCTTTACCAATAGCTCCTAACTTTTGAGAAGCAAAACAGGATATTCCCCACCTCTGGCACTTCAATAGATTGTTTCTAAAGGAACCTTTTAAAAATGTGATTGAATGATTGAATTCTAGATAAACAATCCCAGGAAATAATATGAGGTACAGATAGAAATGGCAAGCAAAGAAAGCAGATAAGTGAGTTAACAGAAATTAACTGATGATATAAAATTAATACAAATATTTCATTGAATGGTAACAAAAAGTTATAATAAACATACAGGAAATGAAGAATATCTGAAATGGGGGATGAAGTATTTTAACATTGATTATTTTTTCCAGAGGATGAGAGTTAAAAACTGTACACTAGGGCTTCCCTAGTGGTCCACTGGATAAGGCACCACCTTGCAGTGCAAGGGGTGCCAGTTCAATCCCTGGCTTGGGAAGACCCCATGTGCCATGGAGCTGCTGGACCAATGTGGCCAACTACCGAGTCGGAGCTCTGGAGCACATGCGCCCAGAACCAGTGCTCTGCAGCGACAGAGGCCACTGTGATGCGAGGCCTACATAGGCCAAAATGAACAAAGATGGATGATTAAGGAAAGACCAATAGGAGTGGCCAAAAAAAAAAAAGTACACTAGAATATATATGTTAACCTCAAAGAGAATAGAAATAAAATGTATGGTTTCCAGACTATAAGAGAGAACTGACATTTTACAGAGAAAACAGCAAAGAAAAAGGAAACAGAGGAAGCAGAATTCATAAAAAGCAAAATATAATGTAGAAACTTAGTTCCATACACACTATTATATAGAAGTGAGGATATAAAGTATCTTTTGTGCTTACCAAAGGAGTTATAGGAGGCTTCCATGGAAGGTAGGAAGGTAGTGAATCCTGCAGTTTTATCTCCATCTCCCTATAAGACTATAAGTTATTCTACAGCAGACAGTTCTTTCTAATGCATCTGTGTATCAACATGGACATCCTGTCGTGATGTGCCTCTGTGCTGCCTGTGTGCCAAGTCACTTCATTCATTCATGGCCAACTCTTTGTGACTCTATGGCCTAGCCCCCCAGGCAGCTCTGTCCATGGGATTCTCCAAGGAAAAATACTGGAGTGGGTTGCCCTCCTCCAGGAGATCTTCTGACACAGGGATCAAACCCGCATCTCTTAGGTCTCCTGCATTGGCAGGTGGATTCTTTACCAATAGCTCCACATGCCTCATTGTTACTAGAAAATTAAAATTAAATGGATCTTTGATGATTAAGATCATTAGTCACACTGGCAGCTTCTTGAAGCCAAACGCAGTATTCTTTTGTTCCTTCGTTTTGAAACTGCCCTGTGGCTAGCAGATATTAGCAAAAGGGTGACCTCATCTCTTTTCTAAAATTAAGCATATTTTATTCTACTGAGTTAATAAGAGTTTCTAATGAACTTATACCAAGATTTTATGACCATAAAAGTTACAAGCATCATTCTAAAAATTAGAGTAATACAACATGCATGAATAAAATTAGACTTTTTTGAGTGTTCACTATATCTAAGACACTGTATAAAATATACAGTGATTTTTGAATTCTCACATCTGTTTCATACATAATATATACTTATTAATTCAATTTTATAGATGAGAGCTACAAATCTTGGAAGACGTGACTGCCTCCTTAAGGTTATACCAAAGCAGTGGCTAAGTACAAACTGAAACTAGAACATTTTGATTTCAGAGCTTACTCATTATTCTATACTATTTCTCAGGCCTTCCCAAACATATCCTTCAAGTTCACGGAAAGTCCATTTGACTGTTTTATGTTGATGAATAAAAAATACAATCACACAATCAAAAGAAATGACATCTTATTTGCATAGTCAGTGAGAACAGCAACAACAAAAATCTAAGATGTTTGTTTAAAATGCACATATTCTGTTGTTTACTTTAGATAGATTCTTGATTGTCATTAAAAGACGACTCGTCCTTTGTTTTCAGTCCTCAATTCTCTTTGAATTTGACTTTTCACTAGGAGGTAAATGCAACTTTAAAAAGAAGCTCACGATGAAAGATCAAGAGTGTCATTTAATCATTTAATCAGCAATTATTTATTAGCAACCTCTTCTGTGTGTCTAATTGTATAGGCTCTGGAGAAAGTAATGATAAAGTTTCTCTCCTGAAGGGTTGTATTGATTAATCCCCTTGTTAGAAAGGATTGCCCTCCTCCAGGAGATCTTCTGACACAGGGATCAAACCCGCATCTCTTAGGTCTCCTGCATTGGCAGGTGGATTCTTTACCAATAGCTCCACATGCCTCATTGTTACTAGAAAATTAAAATTAAATGGATCTTTGATGATTAAGATCATTAGTCACACTGGCAGCTTCTTGAAGCCAAACGCAGTATTCTTTTGTTCCTTCGTTTTGAAACTGCCCTGTGGCTAGCAGATATTAGCAAAAGGGTGACCTCATCTCTTTTCTAAAATTAAGCATATTTTATTCTACTGAGTTAATAAGAGTTTCTAATGAACTTATACCAAGATTTTATGACCATAAAAGTTACAAGCATCATTCTAAAAATTAGAGTAATACAACATGCATGAATAAAATTAGACTTTTTTGAGTGTTCACTATATCTAAGACACTGTATAAAATATACAGTGATTTTTGAATTCTCACATCTGTTTCATACATAATATATACTTATTAATTCAATTTTATAGATGAGAGCTACAAATCTTGGAAGACGTGACTGCCTCCTTAAGGTTATACCAAAGCAGTGGCTAAGTACAAACTGAAACTAGAACATTTTGATTTCAGAGCTTACTCATTATTCTATACTATTTCTCAGGCCTTCCCAAACATATCCTTCAAGTTCACGGAAAGTCCATTTGACTGTTTTATGTTGATGAATAAAAAATACAATCACACAATCAAAAAGAAATGACATCTTATTTGCATAGTCAGTGAGAACAGCAACAACAAAAATCTAAGATGTTTGTTTAAAATGCACATATTCTGTTGTTTACTTTAGATAGATTCTTGATTGTCATTAAAAGACGACTCGTCCTTTGTTTTCAGTCCTCAATTCTCTTTGAATTTGACTTTTCACTAGGAGGTAAATGCAACTTTAAAAAGAAGCTCACGATGAAAGATCAAGAGTGTCATTTAATCATTTAATCAGCAATTATTTATTAGCAACCTCTTCTGTGTGTCTAATTGTATAGGCTCTGGAGAAAGTAATGATAAAGTTTCTCTCCTGAAGGGTTGTATTGATTAATGGAGGAGTTAGAAGTAAGGAAGCAAGTATACTGCCTGGCATATAGTGAACATTTAGTAAAATTTGCTGGATGAATGAATGAGAAAGAAAATATTAGGGATTATATTGGTTTCCAGAACTGTCTTATCAAAGTACCATAAGCTGGGTAACTTAAAAAAATAAACATGTGGGCTTCCATGGTGGTAGAGTGGGTAGGGACACCGCCTTGCAGTGCAGGGGGTGCAGTTTGATCCCTGGTCTGGGAAGATCCCACGTGCCGCAGAGTGGACCGATGTGTCCAACTACCAAGCCAGAGCTCTGGAGTGCATGAGTCCAGAGCCAGTGGTCTGCAGGGAGAGAGGCCACTGCAATGAGAGGCCTACACAGGCCAAAGAACAAAGGTGGGTGAAAATAAATAAATGAAAGGCCAATAGAAGTGGCTGAAAATAAATAAATAAATAAAAATCAATAAATATACAAATAAATAAATACGTATTTTCTCTAGTCCTGGAGTCTAGAATCTTGAATTCAAGGTACAGATAAGGCCATGCTCCCTCTGAAGGTTCCAGTGGGGTATCATTTCTTGCCTCACTTTTAATACCAGTAGTTGCCAGTAATCCTTGGTGTTCATTGGAATGAGCACTTCTGCCTCTTCCTCTGTTATGTAGCAAGCTTTCTGTGCGTCTTTCAGGATCCAGATTTCTCTCATTTTATGTGAATACTAGTCATTGGATTAGGGCCCATTCTAATCAGTATGGCTTCATTTTAACTTCATTACATCTGCAAAGACTCTGTTTCCAAATGTGGTCACATTTAGTGATGCCAGACTTCAGGGCTTGTAAATATTTTTTGAGGTGGCCGGGTATGATTCAATCCAGAACAGGAGGTTATAACAAAATGGAATAGGGGACAAGAACTCATAGTATATCTGTGTGTGTCTATTTGTAGGGGAGGGTGAGGGATGACTCCATAGAAAAGGCGAAGCTTAGGTGACATTTGAAAAATAAGGTTGCGCCAGGATTTAATCAGCAATTATTTATTAGCAACCTCTTCTGTGTGTCTAATTGTATAGGCTCTGGAGAAAGTAATGATAAAGTTTCTCTCCTGAAGGGTTGTATTGATTAATGGAGGAGTTAGAAGTAAGGAAGCAAGTATACTGCCTGGCATATAGTGAACATTTAGTAAAATTTGCTGGATGAATGAATGAGAAAGAAAATATTAGGGATTATATTGGTTTCCAGAACTGTCTTATCAAAGTACCATAAGCTGGGTAACTTAAAAAAATAAACATGTGGGCTTCCATGGTGGTAGAGTGGGTAGGGACACCGCCTTGCAGTGCAGGGGGTGCGGTTTGATCCCTGGTCTGGGAAGATCCCACGTGCCGCAGAGTGGACCGATGTGTCCAACTACCAAGCCAGAGCTCTGGAGTGCATGAGTCCAGAGCCAGTGGTCTGCAGGGAGAGAGGCCACTGCAATGAGAGGCCTACACAGGCCAAAGAACAAAGGTGGGTGAAAATAAATAAATGAAAGGCCAATAGAAGTGGCTGAAAATAAATAAATAAATAAAAATCAATAAATATACAAATAAATAAATACGTATTTTCTCTAGTCCTGGAGTCTAGAATCTTGAATTCAAGGTACAGATAAGGCCATGCTCCCTCTGAAGGTTCCAGTGGGGTATCATTTCTTGCCTCACTTTTAATACCAGTAGTTGCCAGTAATCCTTGGTGTTCATTGGAATGAGCACTTCTGCCTCTTCCTCTGTTATGTAGCAAGCTTTCTGTGCGTCTTTCAGGATCCAGATTTCTCTCATTTTATGTGAATACTAGTCATTGGATTAGGGCCCATTCTAATCAGTATGGCTTCATTTTAACTTCATTACATCTGCAAAGACTCTGTTTCCAAATGTGGTCACATTTAGTGATGCCAGACTTCAGGGCTTGTAAATATTTTTTGAGGTGGCCGGGTATGATTCAATCCAGAACAGGAGGTTATAACAAAATGGAATAGGGGACAAGAACTCATAGTATATCTGTGTGTGTCTATTTGTAGGGGAGGGTGAGGGATGACTCCATAGAAAAGGCGAAGCTTAGGTGACATTTGAAAAATAAGGTTTCCCCAGGACATGGTGGGAGGGGAGATGAGGCAAGCATTGCTGGTAGTGAGAGTCACCTAAGAAGTTGTAAGTATCTAACAGCATAATTATGGATCCTGAGTTTCAGCCCAAGAAGTCACCACTGTGTGAAAAGAAGTAAACTACATTTTGTTTTTATTCTTTATTGTTTTAGCTGATCACTTTATCGTGTATATATATATATATTAGTATGTCAAGGAGGTATAGATATATACACACACATATGTAATCAGAACTAGCAAGGTGTATGTAAGATCTATGGTAGTGGTTTGGTATCGACTTTCAGAAACCTCCAGTGAGAAGCCCTTTGTATGAGCTCAAGGTCTGATTCTCATAAATGGGAATGTATGAAGCATGCTAATAATTAAGAAGCTCTCCTTGTTGAAAGTATCAACATCATTTTCATATTCACTGCAATTGATAACTGAGTAAACCTAAAATGATGGGTTTTTCATGGTTTTCCATATAATTTTCTTTTAAATTTTCTGTGGAGTTCTGTTATTTTACTAGCACCATCTTTGCCTTACTTTTGCTCTGTTTCTGAAGCTCTTATTTCTTTACACACCTGTACACACCACCTCTAAAGGTTAAAGTGGAATGAAGTTTATGATTGACTAACATGGTCTCTCTATAATTTTTAAAAGCACTTAATCATGAGGAAGCATTGTTTTTGAGGTATTTTTGGTTTTGGTTTTGTCATTGCTTTGATTTTGGTTTTTTTTTTTACCTCTGAAAATAAATATCCATCAAAGTTAGCAAATAATAATTGAGTTTTGGAAAATAGATAGGAGCACTGACTCACAACTTCTGTGATGTTATGCCTCTCAACCCATGTCATTCATTTATTTTATGTTTTTACCTGATAAAAAAACCCATGAGTAGAATGCTAAAACATTTAAACTTCATTACATCTGCAAAGACTCTGTTTCCAAATGTGGTCACATTTAGTGATGCCAGACTTCAGGGCTTGTAAATATTTTTTGAGGTGGCCGGGTATGATTCAATCCAGAACAGGAGGTTATAACAAAATGGAATAGGGGACAAGAACTCATAGTATATCTGTGTGTGTCTATTTGTAGGGGAGGGTGAGGGATGACTCCATAGAAAAGGCGAAGCTTAGGTGACATTTGAAAAATAAGGTTTCCCCAGGACATGGTGGGAGGGGAGATGAGGCAAGCATTGCTGGTAGTGAGAGTCACCTAAGAAGTTGTAAGTATCTAACAGCATAATTATGGATCCTGAGTTTCAGCCCAAGAAGTCACCACTGTGTGAAAAGAAGTAAACTACATTTTGTTTTTATTCTTTATTGTTTTAGCTGATCACTTTATCGTGTATATATATATATATTAGTATGTCAAGGAGGTATAGATATATACACACACATATGTAATCAGAACTAGCAAGGTGTATGTAAGATCTATGGTAGTGGTTTGGTATCGACTTTCAGAAACCTCCAGTGAGAAGCCCTTTGTATGAGCTCAAGGTCTGATTCTCATAAATGGGAATGTATGAAGCATGCTAATAATTAAGAAGCTCTCCTTGTTGAAAGTATCAACATCATTTTCACATTCACTGCAATTGATAACTGAGTAAACCTAAAATGATGGGTTTTTCATGGTTTTCCATATAATTTTCTTTTAAATTTTCTGTGGAGTTCTGTTATTTTACTAGCACCATCTTTGCCTTACTTTTGCTCTGTTTCTGAAGCTCTTATTTCTTTACACACCTGTACACACCACCTCTAAAGGTTAAAGTGGAATGAAGTTTATGATTGACTAACATGGTCTCTCTATAATTTTTAAAAGCACTTAATCATGAGGAAGCATTGTTTTTGAGGTATTTTTGGTTTTGGTTTTGTCATTGCTTTGATTTTGGTTTTTTTTTTTACCTCTGAAAATAAATATCCATCAAAGTTAGCAAATAATAATTGAGTTTTGGAAAATAGATAGGAGCACTGACTCACAACTTCTGTGATGTTATGCCTCTCAACCCATGTCATTCATTTATTTTATGTTTTACCTGATAGCATGATAGAATGATTTCTGTATAAAATGTATACTTAATCTCAACAGAGGTGTTTTTTTCCTTCCCTCAGTAGATATTTTATGCTAAAAACATACTTTCACATTTGGCTAAAGAGAGATAATTAAAACTTTCTTGAGAAAGGCAACATGATAAAACAAATTATATTTTATAGATTCAGAATTTATCATTTCTTATCTCTGAATTAGTTGTAGAAGTTTTTAATCTAATTAATCCTTAACCAAGTGTAACATCACAGGGTGATATTTTGTGTAGCTTCCAGCATGCATGGATTTAATTATAGATTTGCAAATACTTAAGTATATAAATCATCTCCAAGTGACCTATGTCTATTCCCAGTTTAAGGTAAGGGACATTTTAATTAATTTAAGTAGTTAGTTTGAATGTCACATTAATCTGCATTTGTTTTTATAGTGTGCCTGTGTTCATGTATGCGTTTTTGCACACTTATTTATTCTTTCTGTGGGGCTCTGAATTGAAAGAGGACCGTTTTAAGCATAAAGAAGCTTAAGCACATATTTGTAGTTTGGAGCTAAGATGGAGCCTACAGGAAGAGATGTGGGAGTGAAAAGAAGCTTAAGCACATTGTTTCAGCTTGGAGCTAAGATGGCGCCTACAGGAAGGGACATGGAAATGAAGGGAAGCTTAAGTGCATTGTTTAAAGAAGCTTAAGCACATGTTTGTAGCTAAGATGGCGCCTACAGGAAGAGGCAGGGCGTGATCTAAATTGTTAATTGATGGTCAAAATTTCTGATTGGTTCCCTTGGTTTCCGCGCTCGTGAATGATTGCTTGGTCTTTAACTTGATTGGTGTAATCTATAGAAAGTCCAGTGCAAAACCCCCTTCACTTGCCTATAAAAGCTGTGGATCTTCATTAATAAAGCGGAACTACTTCGATGGAACCCCTGTCGCGTCTGATTGTCCCCTGTCTCAGCCAAGGGGGCTGCGGGGCGGACAGTTCAAGATTTGCCTTTCTCCGAGATCTCCCGGTTCCGCCGGGGGTAATCCCCGCTGCCTTCCCTTTCTGGGGAAGGTCCCCGCATCTTTCAAGTTACCTCAAATGCCTGTAATATTTTTCAGTATGGGGTAGATATAGCTATGTGAGGCAATAGAAAGAGATAGGGTCTGGAAATTAAGAGACCTGTTCTCCACTTTACCTGCTGTATCTTTCTAGGATTCATGTCTTGAAGTGTGGAAATATTGGATATCTAGGACTACTTCAAGTTCTAAAAACTTTGATTCTAAATTTAATAGTGGCGAAGTTTATTTCAGAGGAGAAAAATCATCATTCATTCTTGACTGTTTTTGTCCTCCATATCTAGATCTGAGTTCTAGAAATTCTGACCAAAGTTTATCTTGGTCATTTTCCTTTCCAGGCACTATTAACTCTAGAAATGTGAGTTGGGACTTCTGATGACAAGTGGGCACAGTGGTAAAGAATCTACCTGCCAATGCAGGAGATTCCTGAGTTGGGAAGATCTCCTGGAGGAGGTAATAGCAAGCCACTCCAGGTGATTTATTATTGCCTGTATATCCCATGGACAGAGGAGCCTGGGGGGGCTACAGTTTATGGAGTTGCAAAAGAATCGGACATGACTTAGCAACTAAACAGCAATAACAACAAGAAAAAAAAAGATTAGGGAACTCAGAATATATGTGTATTCATAAATATATATATATATATATATATGTACATACATACACATGCACAGAGTGTATGGTCAGCACATTATAAGACTAAAAGGAACATTTTCAAAATTTAAAAGAATGATACATTTATTATTATTACAAGCTACATATATAATAAATTATTCAAAAATTAATTTAAAACTAAAGTATTAAAATATAAAATATAGTTACTATCACTGATCAATTGGGATATTACCTTTTTCTCATTTGTTCTGCTGTAAATTAAGAAAGAATGTACCTTCTATGTGAAATAATTGTAGCAGTTGAATAAAACAGCATATATAAAGCTCCAACCATGGAATCTGACACAATAGAGTTGTATTTATCACTTTATTATTTATCTCCATTACTTTTTATTATGGAACATTTCAAAGGTATTTAAAAGAGACCTAAGAGAATAATGAACCCCATGTGTTCATCGTTCAGCTTTAATAAACATCAAGTCATTTTGTCCCCTACTCATTAAGCATTGTTTTGAAGCAAATTCCAAATGTCACAACAAATTATCTGTAAATTTTAAATATGTCTCTGAATAATGTCTTCATAATATGAAGCCCCTTTTTTCAATTATTTTAAATCAATAGAAAGAGATAGGGTCTGGAAATTAAGAGACCTGTTCTCCACTTTACCTGCTGTATCTTTCTAGGATTCATGTCTTGAAGTGTGGAAATATTGGATATCTAGGACTACTTCAAGTTCTAAAAACTTTGATTCTAAATTTAATAGTGGCGAAGTTTATTTCAGAGGAGAAAAATCATCATTCATTCTTGACTGTTTTTGTCCTCCATATCTAGATCTGAGTTCTAGAAATTCTGACCAAAGTTTATCTTGGTCATTTTCCTTTCCAGGCACTATTAACTCTAGAAATGTGAGTTGGGACTTCTGATGACAAGTGGGCACAGTGGTAAAGAATCTACCTGCCAATGCAGGAGATTCCTGAGTTGGGAAGATCTCCTGGAGGAGGTAATAGCAAGCCACTCCAGGTGATTTATTATTGCCTGTATATCCCATGGACAGAGGAGCCTGGGGGGGCTACAGTTTATGGAGTTGCAAAAGAATCGGACATGACTTAGCAACTAAACAGCAATAACAACAAGAAAAAAAAAGATTAGGGAACTCAGAATATATGTGTATTCATAAATATATATATATATATATATGTACATACATACACATGCACAGAGTGTATGGTCAGCACATTATAAGACTAAAAGGAACATTTTCAAAATTTAAAAGAATGATACATTTATTATTATTACAAGCTACATATATAATAAATTATTCAAAAATTAATTTAAAACTAAAGTATTAAAATATAAAATATAGTTACTATCACTGATCAATTGGGATATTACCTTTTTCTCATTTGTTCTGCTGTAAATTAAGAAAGAATGTACCTTCTATGTGAAATAATTGTAGCAGTTGAATAAAACAGCATATATAAAGCTCCAACCATGGAATCTGACACAATAGAGTTGTATTTATCACTTTATTATTTATCTCCATTACTTTTTATTATGGAACATTTCAAAGGTATTTAAAAGAGACCTAAGAGAATAATGAACCCCATGTGTTCATCGTTCAGCTTTAATAAACATCAAGTCATTTTGTCCCCTACTCATTAAGCATTGTTTTGAAGCAAATTCCAAATGTCACAACAAATTATCTGTAAATTTTTAAATATGTCTCTGAATAATGTCTTCATAATATGAAGACAATACAAATAAAATCATCCTATCCAATTAGCAATTTATTGGCAGTTGAATCAGTCAGATGCAAACCTAGTTCTACACATTAGAAGGAGAAAGTAAGAGCAGAAGGTGAATATAGAAGTAAATTCTACTTTCTTGTTATGTGTATATATTATTTCTTTCTGTTTTATGATTTTTTAAATGAGACATGGTGCCTGAATCTCAGAGCAGTCAAATGATTAGGTCAATTGTGAGCCTAAAGCAAAAGTAGTCTCTCTGTGACACTCACATCATTCCCTTTCTTCATTCATTGTAACACCTAAATTTTAGGAACTGATCAGTTTCCCATTGTAAGTAAATACAGTGGATTCATGTTATTTGTAGTGGTTGCATTTTATAAAGTTGCCATAAACACAGAATTTGTTAATCCTGAACCATTGTTCCTAAAGGAAATATGGGATTAGTTTCCTGCAAGTCACTGGTCACAAGATACTTTGCTAATTGACCAGTACCTAACCTCGTTCTGTGTTTCAACATAAAGACATCTTGTCTAATATGCGTTGTTGATCAATTAACATTTACCTCATGGCCAATAGCAATATAATTCATGCCTGAACAAAGCTTCTGTAATGTATTACATTTATTTTCACAAGGCTCATTACATCCCCGAGGGACACTAGATAGCACTGTGCTTTGGAGTCCAACTTACACAACAAAACCACCTAAGAAAAGTACATATGCCAAAAATGTAGCAGTAAGTATACCAGGAAAAGGATACTTGTGTATAGTGGGAGAGCTGGAATTAAGGTCACCTCGTTTGACCTTAGCCAGAAACATGTGTGTTATGTGACTTGAATGTCTTGTTTGACATTGCATTTTAGTAAGCAGGCAAATTTGCAAATATGGAATCCTAAGAGAATAATGAACCCCATGTGTTCATCGTTCAGCTTTAATAAACATCAAGTCATTTTGTCCCCTACTCATTAAGCATTGTTTTGAAGCAAATTCCAAATGTCACAACAAATTATCTGTAAATTTTTAAATATGTCTCTGAATAATGTCTTCATAATATGAAGACAATACAAATAAAATCATCCTATCCAATTAGCAATTTATTGGCAGTTGAATCAGTCAGATGCAAACCTAGTTCTACACATTAGAAGGAGAAAGTAAGAGCAGAAGGTGAATATAGAAGTAAATTCTACTTTCTTGTTATGTGTATATATTATTTCTTTCTGTTTTATGATTTTTTAAATGAGACATGGTGCCTGAATCTCAGAGCAGTCAAATGATTAGGTCAATTGTGAGCCTAAAGCAAAAGTAGTCTCTCTGTGACACTCACATCATTCCCTTTCTTCATTCATTGTAACACCTAAATTTTAGGAACTGATCAGTTTCCCATTGTAAGTAAATACAGTGGATTCATGTTATTTGTAGTGGTTGCATTTTATAAAGTTGCCATAAACACAGAATTTGTTAATCCTGAACCATTGTTCCTAAAGGAAATATGGGATTAGTTTCCTGCAAGTCACTGGTCACAAGATACTTTGCTAATTGACCAGTACCTAACCTCGTTCTGTGTTTCAACATAAAGACATCTTGTCTAATATGCGTTGTTGATCAATTAACATTTACCTCATGGCCAATAGCAATATAATTCATGCCTGAACAAAGCTTCTGTAATGTATTACATTTATTTTCACAAGGCTCATTACATCCCCGAGGGACACTAGATAGCACTGTGCTTTGGAGTCCAACTTACACAACAAAACCACCTAAGAAAAGTACATATGCCAAAAATGTAGCAGTAAGTATACCAGGAAAAGGATACTTGTGTATAGTGGGAGAGCTGGAATTAAGGTCACCTCGTTTGACCTTAGCCAGAAACATGTGTGTTATGTGACTTGAATGTCTTGTTTGACATTGCATTTTAGTAAGCAGGCAAATTTGCAAATATGGAATCCTTGAATAAATAACATTGGTTGTACATACATTTAGAATTCAAAAATTAACCTTATAGAATAACTATAGATACTATTGAATTGTTGGGTTTAAGGGACAAAGTGGGGGAAAAGTACATGGCAGAATAACAGTAGTGAATCTTATTATTATTTTTTCTCAAAACTGAGCACTAAAGGAAATAAAGAGATAAAGCCCATCCAGAATTTTGAAATGGCACTCTTGGATCAGTTGATGAGGAAGGAACTAGGATGTCTGAGGCGTGGTGTGATGGCAGAGATCACAGAACTCTGCTGTGTGCCTATGTCCTGCCCTGCCCTGACATGCATTAATCACAGCAGAGCTGTTCCTGGGTAAGCCTGTGGCTTACACACTGAAATTGCTCCTTCAGTTCAACCAAACAAATATTTTCTAAAGACTGTTCAAAGTCCTTCACCAACTTGACCATCCAAGTTTTATTTCAAGATCAAGTAAATTTCAGTGGAAACAAGAAAATTTATGTGGTAATTCAAAAAATTGCTTAGCAGTCAACAAACAGTAAAGAACAAAACAGCTAGTCAATGCAGTAAGAATTTATTTCATGAAGACATTGTATCTTGACATACACGACTGAGGATTAATATGAAACAACCTTTAAACAGAACAGAGTAAATTCTGACAGATAATGACTGGACTCCCCTGTGGCAAAGCCAAATGACAGTGACAGTAGCCTTTGAAGGACCATGGATGTAATTCACTTGACTTATAGTAGTCTTGCAAAGCCGTTGGGCTTCATGTTATTAAGCAATATAATTCAGCCTGAACAAAGCTTCTGTAATGTATTACATTTATTTTCACAAGGCTCATTACATCCCCGAGGGACACTAGATAGCACTGTGCTTTGGAGTCCAACTTACACAACAAAACCACCTAAGAAAAGTACATATGCCAAAAATGTAGCAGTAAGTATACCAGGAAAAGGATACTTGTGTATAGTGGGAGAGCTGGAATTAAGGTCACCTCGTTTGACCTTAGCCAGAAACATGTGTGTTATGTGACTTGAATGTCTTGTTTGACATTGCATTTTAGTAAGCAGGCAAATTTGCAAATATGGAATCCTTGAATAAATAACATTGGTTGTACATACATTTAGAATTCAAAAATTAACCTTATAGAATAACTATAGATACTATTGAATTGTTGGGTTTAAGGGACAAAGTGGGGGAAAAGTACATGGCAGAATAACAGTAGTGAATCTTATTATTATTTTTTCTCAAAACTGAGCACTAAAGGAAATAAAGAGATAAAGCCCATCCAGAATTTTGAAATGGCACTCTTGGATCAGTTGATGAGGAAGGAACTAGGATGTCTGAGGCGTGGTGTGATGGCAGAGATCACAGAACTCTGCTGTGTGCCTATGTCCTGCCCTGCCCTGACATGCATTAATCACAGCAGAGCTGTTCCTGGGTAAGCCTGTGGCTTACACACTGAAATTGCTCCTTCAGTTCAACCAAACAAATATTTTCTAAAGACTGTTCAAAGTCCTTCACCAACTTGACCATCCAAGTTTTATTTCAAGATCAAGTAAATTTCAGTGGAAACAAGAAAATTTATGTGGTAATTCAAAAAATTGCTTAGCAGTCAACAAACAGTAAAGAACAAAACAGCTAGTCAATGCAGTAAGAATTTATTTCATGAAGACATTGTATCTTGACATACACGACTGAGGATTAATATGAAACAACCTTTAAACAGAACAGAGTAAATTCTGACAGATAATGACTGGACTCCCCTGTGGCAAAGCCAAATGACAGTGACAGTAGCCTTTGAAGGACCATGGATGTAATTCACTTGACTTATAGTAGTCTTGCAAAGCCGTTGGGCTTCATTTTCTCTTTCATGTTACTTGGAAGAGAGAACAGTGGTCATTCAAACTGCCTCAATGCTTAAACAAACTAACTTTTTTTTTTTTTGAATCTTTTGAGGGGTGGGGTGGGGAGGAAGGGGAATGGGCGGGCCACTTCTATTGGTCTTTCATTTCTCTATTTTCATCCATCTTTGTTCCTTGGCTCCTGCGGGCCTCCCATCGCGGTGGCCTCTGTCGTCTCAGAGCGCCGGCTCTGGGCGCATGCGTTCCAGAGCTCCGGCTCGGTAATTGGACACATCGGTCCAGCCGCTCCACGGCACGTGGGATCTTTCCAGGCCAGGGCTCGAAGCAGCGCCCTTTGCACTGCAAGGCGGTGTCCTTACCCACTGGACCACCAGGGGAAGCCCCAAACTAATTTTTGAACAGAGCAAAATTTTCAGGCTGAGACCAGAAACATGGAGGGGGTGATTATTAGATTGATTAATTCCAAAGAATATATTCCTGAAACTTTTGTTTCATAGGGTGAAATTTCAAAAATGTTGAGGATGTCTTTTCTGGAGATCTTCAAAGGCTCTCTGCTTCATTAATCTAATTTTTTGGTTGAGCCATTAATTTTGCCTGTAAGAAGAAGGGGTGTTTTAGCTCATAAGGAACTCCACAGTCATGAAGCAGCAACTTGATGTGATTAAAACAAGCTCTTCCCATGATAGGCTCAGCTGAAGAATTTGGATAAATGCTAATTCTGTGATTTTCATATTTCAGTGATTTGGCTCTCTTATCAGTTCCCATTATGCTGACTTTTTTCATGGAAATGAAAAGAAAATGAGGGAGTGCAGTTCAAGATTCCTCTTAATGTGATGGCTGCCTTCTGTGAGAGTCATCAGGAAGTCAGCTCATTCAAATTTTGAAAACTAACTAGAATCTATAATAACTCATGTCTGAGGCCCATGCTCTTCTGAAGACCCTGTGCACTCTCCTGGGCTTTGGTCAACCAGAATCCATGCTTCTTTTCTTCCATATCTAATCACTCCCAATAGGGGGAGCTAGTGAACTGCCCAGGTTATGTGTGCTTGTTTCTAGAGTATTCTGAACATGTAAGAGGACTGAAAGGACCCCAATGTGATGATATTAGGAGGCTGAGCCTTTAAAAAGTTATTAGGTTTATATGAGGTCATGAAGTTAGAGTCCTGAAGATGATACTAGCTCCTTTGTGAAAAAGACACCAGAGCTTTTCTCTGCCATATGTGGACATGGCAGGAAGGCAGACACCTGAAAGTCAAGAAGAAAACCATTGCCCAATCTGTTGACTCTTTGAGTCCTCACCAAGACTCCTCGACTTCCAGAACTGTGAGAAATAAATATCTGTTGTTTAGTTACCATGTCAGTGGTACTCCGTGATAGCAGCCCAAGCTAAGACAAACAATAAGAACAAGAAATTCACAACAATAATGAGCTTCCCAGATGACTTAAATAAGCCACCTGCCAATGTAGAAACAACAGTAATAGACACCATTTAGGAGACTTCTTTCTTTGTGACCCCACCACACAAGTTACTATTGATTTGAATCTCTTCATACATTCCAAAGACTATGGAAAACTAAGTACTCTGCCAAGACTATTCTTTCTTTCTTTTTAATTCTATGTTCTTTTATTCTCACGAGGTTTCTTCCTCCTCTTTCCAGCCACGTTTTCTGTGATGCTTTCCCTTGCCCTTGAGATATAACTTAGCATATCCACTTGAATAAAACATTTGTAGGCACACTTGACTTTGCAGACATTTTTTCTTTCTTTTTGAGGAAAGGGATGGAAAATGGCATTAATGGTGAAGCAATGTAAACAATGTTAGAATGTACATTAAAGCTCTTATTTCCAAAATATTTTTGTGAAAGACTGAGAAGTTTCACTGTTTATATTAGTTTTCTGTGGTCATGGTAACAAAAGGCCACAAATTCAGGGGCTTAAGACAGCAAATTCTAAATGAGTATCACAGAGCTTAAAATCAGGGTCACATTTCCTCAGTAAATTCTAAGGGGAATCCATTCCTTGTCTGTTCCAGCTTCTGAAGACTGATTACATTCCTTTGGTCACATCATTCCAATTTCTGCTTCCATTTTTACACTTTCCCATCAGCGTGAGTCTAACCTACCTCTCCCTCTCTCTAATAAGAACACTTGTGATAACATTAGAATCCATTCATACAATACGGGGCAAGCACCCAATGCCAGTAAGACCCTTAGCTTAATCATATGTGTGTGCAAAGACTTTTTCTTTTATAAGATAATGTATGGGGTGCAGGGATTTACACCAGATATCTTTGAATGGCCATTATTCAGGCTACTACACTGTTCTCTCTTAATTCTAGCCTGTCTCTAGTCTATTGACTACCCTTTCCTCACTTCCCTCCACTTCTCTCTCCTTAGCAACCTCTTCTAAGAGCTATCTGAGGAAAGCTGAATTCTATTATACAAAACAGGTAGGCTTACCTCGGTCCTTGGTGTCAAATACTCATCTGTTGAATGCTCATCAAAAAGCCATACAAAACAAAACAAAAATAACACATAAACAAAAATCTTAACAGAAAACATGATGTCTACAAAAGCAAAAAATTTTTCTTTTATGACAAAAGGACTGTATTATTTTACTTATCTCAGAAATTCATGACCATTCAAAAATAATTGCATTGTCTTAATATGCTCATGACAGTTCTGAATAAAATGTATTACTCTCACTATTTTAAAAATGGGGTAACTGGCCTTAAAAGTTCAGGTGACTATGCAGAGTGGTACACCCAGGATGGGGCAGACCTAGAATTCTAAAGCATTACTACCTGACTCCAAGGCCTTATTTTATAACTAAGCTTTACGACCTCTTAAGGTTCGGTTTCCTCATCAGCAAAAAGAGACAAAATTGTTGTAAACTAACTATTACTTGCAGTGTTGATAAAGTAATTCAGATTAAAGGAATCTTACTTGTAAAACTTTATGCTAAAGTGACTACAATTTCCTTCACGATCACCACCAAGGCTACCATCGCTGCTCCCACCACCCCCCAGCTTGTGAACAGCACTTTATCACCATCCTCTCTACCATCACTGTCACCTCCACCGTGACTGTTGCCACCTTTGTCACCAGCTCCACCGTCCCTCACGTCACTGCTCTAATCATCATGTCCACTCCTAGTAACACTCCTGGTCCTGTGAGTACTCAGTTCAGTTCATTCCATTCGCTCAGTCATGTCTAACTCTTGGCAACCCCTCAGACTGTGGCACATCACACTTCCCTGTCCACCATGAGTGCTAATCCTGCTAACGTTACAATTCTCTCCAGTGGTGTGTTGAAACTGACTTATACCAGCTCATGAGATAAGACTGTTGGCCTCTCTTCTGAATTCTTCATTCACTGGTAGCACACTGATAGCTCAAAATAGTCCATGGTAGGGAGATTTATCCCTAGGACATTTGTCTTCTAGCACCAAGAATCTCCAAAACCACTACCACTACTCCCGTGACCAATCCTTCCTGCCACCATCGTCTCCCCCGAGCCCTGACTACCACTGTCATTCCATTCTCAATGTCATCAATGGATTGTTCTTATTACCATCTGAAAGATGAAACTTTTAAAATGTATTTTTTTTTCCAAATGAATTGCCATGTGACTTGTGGTATGAAGAATTGTTTAGGTCCTCATGTGTAACAAAATAATGTAAATATTGGCTTTGACTCATGACCCTTATGTGAGAGCATCATGAACCACAGCGTGTGGGTGGGGATGAGGGGGCAAACTCCAAGCCCCGCATCCTTGACTGTGAAACCTGATGTGAGTTTGCTGGATGTATTGAACAGGCCAAGTCTATCCACACCAAATCCATTAAAACAGTCCTGCCGGCACTCTATTATTTTCACATGAGTTAAGCTGCAGATTGCTTTAAATCCATTCATTTCTGGGCATAGGGAAGAATGATGAGTAAAGCTGACAAGGCTACATGCCAGGGGAGGATTGGAGCTGTGAGGAAGGAAACTCCTATTTTCTTACAGCTCACAATCAGTGAGCTGATTATGACTTCAGGATGCTGCCAATGAAAATTCTTTAACCTTTCTTTAGAAGCAGAAGGGAATAGAAAGTAAATGAGAAGATGCACAATAATGTTTGCTGAACACTTATAAACCCTGTCTTTATAACAGCATTGTATGATTGATATCATTTACATCTTATTAATAAATGGACTGAAGCTAAGAGTAGTAAAGTTATTATACATGGCATGATTGAATTTTCTGGTTGCAAAGTCTCTTCTTTCTACTGTATCTTACAATCTCATAGATAAGAGGAAAGAAGATATTTAATAAGACTTAACAGGTACAAAAAATGGAGTGAGGTATTTTCATGTATATCTCTTTATAGTATCAAAGCAAACTTGTAAATTATGCATTATCATTTTTATTTTACAGTTCAGAAAATGGAGATTTAAAGAAATTAAGTTACTTGTCCAAAGAAAATAATTGACAAGTCAATCCACCACCAGGATTCAGAGTCATAGTGCACAGTTCTAACCCTCGTATGCTTGTTATTACCCCAGACTTTGGGGACAGTAGTGTATGTACATTTAGGGGGAGTTGAGTCAGACTCTTTTAGAAGATTTTATAAAGCTTCCTTAACTCAGTAGCCACCTGACATTTCTATTGTGTTACAGACACTTTTCTTTGTTTGAGTTTTTGTTTGTTTCATTAACTGTTTAGACTAATGTCAGTTCCTGTTGTGAGGGTAGTTTTCATGTTGCTCATTGGATAGCACCTTTCTTGTTGATTGCACTTAATCCAATATGCTTGAAATCTGGAGCTTTATTCATTATTGTGCACATTAAGATAAATTAATTAGTTGACCTTTCAGAGTTCTTTTTCGACAATGTCATTAATTGTCCTACTTACTTAGGTCTGCCTCACCCTCTTTTAAAGCCATGTATTGATTCTAATTACCGTTCCTTATGTGGCTATCAATTATAAATGCACTCTCATGGTCATTTATTTTGAATTTTCCTTATTTACCAAAACTATGATTATTTAAGTGACTCATCTTCCCTTTAATCTGCTGTTGCCATTTGCATAATGTCAATAGGAGAAATAAAGTGACAATAATCTCATGAGATTACTGAGAGACAATAATAGACACATTTTAATCCTAGACTAAGGAATTCCCAGTTGCTTGTAAAAAAAAAATTTTTAGATTAGTTCAATTATGAAAAGAAGCAGAAGGGAATGTTCACAATAATGTTTGCTGAACACTTGTAAACCCTGTCTTTATAACAGCATTGTATGATTGATATCATTTACATCTTATTAATAAATGGACTGAAGCTAAGAGTAGTAAAGTTATTATACATGGCATGATTGAATTTTCTGGTTGCAAAGTCTCTTCTTTCTACTGTATCTTACAATCTCATAGATAAGAGGAAAGAAGATATTTAATAAGACTTAACAGGTACAAAAAATGGAGTGAGGTATTTTCATGTATATCTCTTTATAGTATCAAAGCAAACTTGTAAATTATGCATTATCATTTTTATTTTACAGTTCAGAAAATGGAGATTTAAAGAAATTAAGTTACTTGTCCAAAGAAAATAATTGACAAGTCAATCCACCACCAGGATTCAGAGTCATAGTGCACAGTTCTAACCCTCGTATGCTTGTTATTACCCCAGACTTTGGGGACAGTAGTGTATGTACATTTAGGGGGAGTTGAGTCAGACTCTTTTAGAAGATTTTATAAAGCTTCCTTAACTCAGTAGCCACCTGACATTTCTATTGTGTTACAGACACTTTTCTTTGTTTGAGTTTTTGTTTGTTTCATTAACTGTTTAGACTAATGTCAGTTCCTGTTGTGAGGGTAGTTTTCATGTTGCTCATTGGATAGCACCTTTCTTGTTGATTGCACTTAATCCAATATGCTTGAAATCTGGAGCTTTATTCATTATTGTGCACATTAAGATAAATTAATTAGTTGACCTTTCAGAGTTCTTTTTCGACAATGTCATTAATTGTCCTACTTACTTAGGTCTGCCTCACCCTCTTTTAAAGCCATGTATTGATTCTAATTACCGTTCCTTATGTGGCTATCAATTATAAATGCACTCTCATGGTCATTTATTTTGAATTTTCCTTATTTACCAAAACTATGATTATTTAAGTGACTCATCTTCCCTTTAATCTGCTGTTGCCATTTGCATAATGTCAATAGGAGAAATAAAGTGACAATAATCTCATGAGATTACTGAGAGACAATAATAGACACATTTTAATCCTAGACTAAGGAATTCCCAGTTGCTTGTAATGTGTATGCACAATGATGTTTAATAAGAACTGTCTTTTTCCTATATCCTTAGTATTGCTTCAATTTTTTCTTTTTCCTCTGCTTTTATTGCCACTGACTTTGAAGAACTCTTCTTCACGTGCTGTCCACATTATTACTTAATTGAGTCTTCACATGTATTTTTATGTGGCCTGATTTACAACATGGCCAAGCTGGATGTTCAGTCTTCATCCTCCTCTGTACAAGAGAAAGAAATGGTGATGCATCTGGAATGGATGCTTGTGTTGCTTCTTCCTTTACCATTTATAGTTCTTTAGATGCCAGCTGTCTGACTTAGGTTCTGTCCTCAGTGCTGAATATACAGCAAATGCTTTCATAGAGAATATGACAGATACCATAAACAATAATTCATTACAGTGCAGTCGACATTAAAACCACTCAGATTAGTTGTTTCATAAGCAGAGAGGTCAAGTGAAGGCTAATTTGTCTATTTATGGAGTGAGGTGCACATGGGAGGTTTTAGGAGGCTATTAGGCTATCTTTTAGATCCTTTCTGATTCTTAAAGGATACAGTCATTAAACAGGTAGAAAAGGGCAAGAAAGAAAGGAAAATTAATTCTGGAGCATTTTATGTTTATGATATTATTTAATTTTCACATTGACCCTATTAAATAGACATCAGTTATTACAACTTGAAACCAAAAACCAAGGATCAGAGAAGTTGAATCATTTACCCAGTTTTCACAAGTGAAAGCAATGCAATTTGGGTAAAACAAGTAGCCCAATCCCATGGGCCTGGGGATTATCACACAGAGAAAGACAAATAAGATATGGTATTGCTTATTTCGACAGATTCATTTTACTTAGGTCTGCCTCACCCTCTTTTAAAGCCATGTATTGATTCTAATTACCGTTCCTTATGTGGCTATCAATTATAAATGCACTCTCATGGTCATTTATTTTGAATTTTCCTTATTTACCAAAACTATGATTATTTAAGTGACTCATCTTCCCTTTAATCTGCTGTTGCCATTTGCATAATGTCAATAGGAGAAATAAAGTGACAATAATCTCATGAGATTACTGAGAGACAATAATAGACACATTTTAATCCTAGACTAAGGAATTCCCAGTTGCTTGTAATGTGTATGCACAATGATGTTTAATAAGAACTGTCTTTTTCCTATATCCTTAGTATTGCTTCAATTTTTTCTTTTTCCTCTGCTTTTATTGCCACTGACTTTGAAGAACTCTTCTTCACGTGCTGTCCACATTATTACTTAATTGAGTCTTCACATGTATTTTTATGTGGCCTGATTTACAACATGGCCAAGCTGGATGTTCAGTCTTCATCCTCCTCTGTACAAGAGAAAGAAATGGTGATGCATCTGGAATGGATGCTTGTGTTGCTTCTTCCTTTACCATTTATAGTTCTTTAGATGCCAGCTGTCTGACTTAGGTTCTGTCCTCAGTGCTGAATATACAGCAAATGCTTTCATAGAGAATATGACAGATACCATAAACAATAATTCATTACAGTGCAGTCGACATTAAAACCACTCAGATTAGTTGTTTCATAAGCAGAGAGGTCAAGTGAAGGCTAATTTGTCTATTTATGGAGTGAGGTGCACATGGGAGGTTTTAGGAGGCTATTAGGCTATCTTTTTAGATCCTTTCTGATTCTTAAAGGATACAGTCATTAAACAGGTAGAAAAGGGCAAGAAAGAAAGGAAAATTAATTCTGGAGCATTTTATGTTTATGATATTATTTAATTTTCACATTGACCCTATTAAATAGACATCAGTTATTACAACTTGAAACCAAAAACCAAGGATCAGAGAAGTTGAATCATTTACCCAGTTTTCACAAGTGATAATGCAATGCTATATTGGTTTGCTAAAAACAAGACAATAGGCCCAATTAACAGCAACCTGGATGGGCCTGGGGATTATCACACAGAGAAAGACAAATAAGATATGGTATTGCTTACATGTTGTGGTTGTTATTCAATCACTAAGCCATATCCTAAACTTTGTGACCCTATGAACAGCAGCATTCCAGGCTTCCCTGTCCTTCGCTATTTCCCTGAATTTCCTCAAATTCATGTCCATTGAGTCAGTGATGCCATCAAACCATCTCATCCACTGTTGCCCCCTTCTCCTCCTGCCCTCAATCTTTCCTAAATTGGGTCTTTTCCAATGTTTGGCTCTTCGCATCAGGTAGCCAAAGTATTGGAGCTTCAGCTTCAACCTCAGTCCTTCCAATGAATATTCATATTGATTTCCTTTGCCATTGATTGATTTGATCTCCTTTCAGTCCAAGGGATTCTCTAGAGTCTTCTCCAGCACCACAGTTTGAAAGCATCAGTTCTTTGGGGCTCCGACTCACTTTATGGTCCAGCTCTCTTATCTGTACATGACTACTGTAAAAACCATAGTTTTGACTATACAAACCTTTGTTGGCAAAGTGATATCTCTGCTTTTTACTACACTGTCTAGGTTTGTCATAGGTTTTCTTCCAAGGAACAAGTGGCTCTTAATTTTGTATTGCTTATATGTGGAATCTTTAAAAAATGATATAAAAGAACTTATTTATAAAACAGAAACAAATTCACAGACTAAGAGAATGAACTTATTATTGCCAGAGGAAAAGTGAGGGTGGGAATAGATTATGATTGACAAGTCCATACTGCTATATTTAAAATGAATAGCCAGCAAGCACCTACTGTATAGCACACAGAACTTTGCTTAATACTCTTTAATGACCTAAATGGGAAAAGAATTTGAAAAACAATAGATACATGCATCATTACTTTGTTGTACATCTGAAACTAATACTACCTTGTTAATCGGCCATACCCCAATATGGAATACATTTTTTAAAAGAAAACAGGCCCAAAATGGAGAAGCTTATGCTAAATGCCGTGTCACCAGCCTCAGACTTTGCTTAATTATAATTTTTGTCCCTCCCTGAAATGCCATCTTTAACTAGTCAATGAGGAATCACCTCAGCATTAGTTAGGTAATCTGCCTGGCAGACCTCTACCTTTCTCCAAAGGGAAGTAATCTTACAGTAATTAACCCTCTTTTTGCCCCATATTAACATCCTTATTCCTGCTGCCTTCTACTTATAAAGTATTTCATTTTGTACAACTCCTTGGAGCTTTTTTTTCTGATAGATTGGATGCTGTCCAATTCATGGATTATTGAAAAAAACTATTAAGATCTTTAAAATTTACTCAGCTGAATTTTGTTTTTGTTTTTGTTTTTGTTTTAATAGATTTGATTCTCAAGCCCACTTCTATGCTGAACTAGGGCTAATTTTTTTTTGGATTTCACGAAAGGGGAAAATATTTTTTTAATGGAGATTTATCATAAGATTTCTAACATTATAGTTTAGAAAGTAATAGTGTTTTTAAAGTATTTATTCTCTATTAAAAACACATTTAAGAAAAATAATTTTTAATATAAAAAGTTAACACAAACATACATAAAGAACAGAAATATAGGCCTTTCCAAGAAAGTATAGTTGGAAACCTATGTCTCTCATGCAAATATACACATATATAGTCACACTCTATTAGTCTAAAATTTATTTTCTTCAGATTTGTGAAAACTTACTTGTGGATCAGCACTTGGAAACCACTACAGTAGGCTAATAATTGACTTGGACTAATTAGCCAGGCATTGTACTATTTAGAAAGCACCCTTCGTTATGAGGAGAGTCACCATTCAGAGGGTGCCTACCTTGCTACCACAAATGGTTGACTCCCTGGGTAGGGGATGCATTGTGATACTCTGTGCTTGTTTACATATAGGTCAATTCTATTTCTAACTAGTGTTTATTTCTTGGTGGGAGAAATCATGAAAGGGAGAAGTGAGGAGCAGGCAGCCTCTTTTCTGCCTTGGTAAGAATGGCTGGTCAATTGTGAGAGCTCTTAAGATTAGAATTAGAAATGTCAGCTTTCCCTTCTAGTGTATCGGGAGGAGGAAATAAAACGTGCCAAGTGCCCCACTCAGTCTCCCAATATGAAGTCATATTTCAAATACTTATTGCCTGCTGCTATCTGAATTTCCATTTAAAAATAATTATCAAAACCATATGGGTTAAAAGGGTTGGGGGTAGTCTCAAAGTGAAAATAGGTAAATTGCAGCAACTTTGGCCTTTTGCATTTGACTGAGTCTCCCCCAAGCCCAGGGCTTCCCTCTGTGCCTTTTGTGGTGTGCTTTACTGTCCTGCTGCTGCCCCCACTAGGACACAGGCCATGCTCCAACCTCCCTACAATCCCGCATTCCACTCTGAGCAGTAGAACAGAATGATCTTAGCTCCGAGAGTCCTAGCAGCTCTCCACTCACATCACAGAATCATTTTAAGCTCTTCTGCTCCCTGAGAAGCCTATCTGGTTTCTTTCCCCACCACTGACTCCTGTGTGTCCTCAATGTGTCCTAGGCTAGCCTCAATTAAAAAAAAAAATCTGACATTACAAGTCAATTTAGCCATTTACTCTACTAGACAGTGATCCGCTTGAAGGCAAGAAACATTCATCTCTACATCCTTACCACATACCTGTTCCTGACAGATTCAGAACATGGCTGTTGAATGCCCAGATGCTAAGAGAAACTTGATTTAAACTGTGGTACCATGTTACACAATAACTAATTGGCTTTCTAACATAGATTAAAAAAGGGCTTCTTAGGGGTTCTCAATCCCACTATTACAAATCACATATGGAAATTTTCTTAAAGGCCATTCAAATTTATGTAACATAATTAATTGAGACTATTTCTAACTAGAGTCATGTATGCCATGAAATTGCCTTCTCGAGTCAGCATTACATGATTAAAACAAACAAATTTTAAAAAGCACAGGCAAAACAATAACACTGAGTACTAGCTAGATGCTTTTCTAGACTGGTACTGACATGTTACTGTCTAGAGATTATGAAGGCACAGCTTTGGGTGTCAAGGATTACTTTTGGAGACTTTAGAGTGACACTAGCACTTATACATATATTATAAGAATGGCTGGTCAATTGTGAGAGCTCTTAAGATTAGAATTAGAAATGTCAGCTTTCCCTTCTAGTGTATCGGGAGGAGGAAATAAAACGTGCCAAGTGCCCCACTCAGTCTCCCAATATGAAGTCATATTTCAAATACTTATTGCCTGCTGCTATCTGAATTTCCATTTAAAAATAATTATCAAAACCATATGGGTTAAAAGGGTTGGGGGTAGTCTCAAAGTGAAAATAGGTAAATTGCAGCAACTTTGGCCTTTTGCATTTGACTGAGTCTCCCCCAAGCCCAGGGCTTCCCTCTGTGCCTTTTGTGGTGTGCTTTACTGTCCTGCTGCTGCCCCCACTAGGACACAGGCCATGCTCCAACCTCCCTACAATCCCGCATTCCACTCTGAGCAGTAGAACAGAATGATCTTAGCTCCGAGAGTCCTAGCAGCTCTCCACTCACATCACAGAATCATTTTAAGCTCTTCTGCTCCCTGAGAAGCCTATCTGGTTTCTTTCCCCACCACTGACTCCTGTGTGTCCTCAATGTGTCCTAGGCTAGCCTCAATTAAAAAAAAAAAATCTGACATTACAAGTCAATTTAGCCATTTACTCTACTAGACAGTGATCCGCTTGAAGGCAAGAAACATTCATCTCTACATCCTTACCACATACCTGTTCCTGACAGATTCAGAACATGGCTGTTGAATGCCCAGATGCTAAGAGAAACTTGATTTAAACTGTGGTACCATGTTACACAATAACTAATTGGCTTTCTAACATAGATTAAAAAGGACTTCTTAGGGGTTCTCAATCCCACTATTACAAATCACATATGGAAATTTTCTTAAAGGCCATTCAAATTTATGTAACATAATTAATTGAGACTATTTCTAACTAGAGTCATGTATGCCATGAAATTGCCTTCTCGAGTCAGCATTACATGATTAAAACAAACAAATTTTAAAAAGCACAGGCAAAACAATAACACTGAGTACTAGCTAGATGCTTTTTCTAGACTGGTACTGACATGTTACTGTCTAGAGATTATGAAGGCACAGCTTTGGGTGTCAAGGATTACTTTTGGAGACTTTAGAGTGACACTAGCACTTATACATATATTATCTATAGAAATGGTACTGTGAATTTCTACTGTAAATTTATGTTTTTCACATGAAATTCTACCATAATATAGTTCTCGGAGTCTTAATTTTGTATAATATCATAGATATAGATAATATTTAAGCTGTCCAATATAGGTCACTATATTAATCTATCAATATATGGCTATTAATGACTTGAAATGTAGGTAGTCTGAACTAAGAATTGTTTTAAACTGCCTCATTATTCTTTGTTGATTATATATTACATGACAATATTTAGGGCATATTGGGTTACATTAAAATTAAATTCACTGATTTTTTTAAAATTTTATTTATTTATCTTTTGGAGGGTGGGGTGGGGAGGGCGGAGATGGGCGGGCCACTTCTATTGGCCTTTCATTTCTCTCTTTTCATTCGCCTTCATTCCTTGGCTCCTGCGGCCTCCCATCGCGGTGACCACTGTCATCACAGAGCACTGGCTCTGGGCGCACGCGCACCAGAGCTCTGGCTCGGTAATTGGACACATGGGTCCAGCCGCTCCGCGGCACGTGGGATCTTCCCAGGCCAGGGCTCAAAGTGGTGCCCCTTGCACTGCAAGGCGGTGTCCTTACTCACTGGACCACCAGGGGAAGCCCTGATTTTTTTTAACTTGACTAGAATATTTAGAATTATATGCATGCCTCACATGTGTGACTTATGTTGTATTTCTCTTGGACAGTGTTGTTCTAGATAGACTATGGGTGTAAGCCAATTTACGACTCCATTTGTGTTGAACCTTGGGTGCAAGGCAGAGGGTGAGAGTAAAAAACTTGCATGTTGTAAAGTGGTAATACAGGTCTGAAGTAGGACTTCTTAGGGGTTCTCAATCCCACTATTACAAATCACATATGGAAATTTTCTTAAAGGCCATTCAAATTTATGTAACATAATTAATTGAGACTATTTCTAACTAGAGTCATGTATGCCATGAAATTGCCTTCTCGAGTCAGCATTACATGATTAAAACAAACAAATTTTAAAAAGCACAGGCAAAACAATAACACTGAGTACTAGCTAGATGCTTTTTCTAGACTGGTACTGACATGTTACTGTCTAGAGATTATGAAGGCACAGCTTTGGGTGTCAAGGATTACTTTTGGAGACTTTAGAGTGACACTAGCACTTATACATATATTATCTATAGAAATGGTACTGTGAATTTCTACTGTAAATTTATGTTTTTCACATGAAATTCTACCATAATATAGTTCTCGGAGTCTTAATTTTGTATAATATCATAGATATAGATAATATTTAAGCTGTCCAATATAGGTCACTATATTAATCTATCAATATATGGCTATTAATGACTTGAAATGTAGGTAGTCTGAACTAAGAATTGTTTTAAACTGCCTCATTATTCTTTGTTGATTATATATTACATGACAATATTTAGGGCATATTGGGTTACATTAAAATTAAATTCACTGATTTTTTTAAAATTTTATTTATTTATCTTTTGGAGGGTGGGGTGGGGAGGGCGGGAGATGGGCGGGCCACTTCTATTGGCCTTTCATTTCTCTATTTTCATACGTCTTTGTTCCTTGGCTCCTGCGGGCCTCCCATCGCGGTGACCACTGTCATCACAGAGCACTGGCTCTGGGCGCACGCGCACCAGAGCTCTGGCTCGGTAATTGGACACATGGGTCCAGCCGCTCCGCGGCACGTGGGATCTTCCCAGGCCAGGGCTCAAAGTGGTGCCCCTTGCACTGCAAGGCGGTGTCCTTACTCACTGGACCACCAGGGGAAGCCCTGATTTTTTTTAACTTGACTAGAATATTTAGAATTATATGCATGCCTCACATGTGTGACTTATGTTGTATTTCTCTTGGACAGTGTTGTTCTAGATAGACTATGGGTGTAAGCCAATTTACGACTCCATTTGTGTTGAACCTTGGGTGCAAGGCAGAGGGTGAGAGTAATTAACATCATTAACACATTTACTTAGAGTGCATTGTATACCAACCACTGTGAAAAACCGTGGTAATACAGGTCTGAAGTAGGCATTGTGGCCCCTGTTGTCATGATATATAACCTGGTAAGGAAGGCAGCTATAAGGCAAAGATTACTTGAAAATGTAATATAGCAATGTGGTGCTTGGCAGAGTGAAGGGTATGAAGACAGATGTAAGTCAAAACAACCAGCCTCAAAGAATTTTCAAAAGAGTCAAATCTATTTCCTGACAAAAAGTAAAAACATGGTTACACAGTGTATTTTGTCTCCTTTGCTATTTTTCCCCTTAAGTATTTTAAATGATTTGTATTTAACTGCAACTCTTTAAGGAATGATGCATTCTAAGTAACTGAGAAATCTTAGCCTTTACTCAACATCTGTATGGCCTTGGTATGCCAGCTTTCTGGATTGGAAAGATCACTAGATCAGGCATAAAGACTCTTGAATTCTAGGCTTAGCTTTGGCTTGAGTGAGCTATGCTGTCTTGGACCACTGCCTTATCTCTTTCAGCTTGACCACCCATCTCTAGAGAAAGGGAGCTGGTCCAGGTGATAACCATAGCAGTTAGAAAGTTGTTATAAAGGGAATCTTAAAATTTGGTTAAATACTAGAGATTAATTATGGAATCAAGGACTTGAAAAGTTCAGAATCCCTCCAACCTCTCCAGCATCTACAAAGTTTGGACAGTAACTTAACCAGGGACCCCACTTGCCTCTGTGTCTCTACCTGTTCACTTCATTTTGACAATATTTGATCCTAAAATGGCTAACAGCATCATTCCATTCATACAACTGGTGTGAGACAGTGGCATTTGTCTAAAATGGTCAGAACAAATTCTAAGTTATCTATTGGAGGAACTGAGATGGCCTGCCCATCGAGGGCTCACTGGGGGGGATTTTTTAACTTGACTAGAATATTTAGAATTATATGCATGCCTCACATGTGTGACTTATGTTGTATTTCTCTTGGACAGTGTTGTTCTAGATAGACTATGGGTGTAAGCCAATTTACGACTCCATTTGTGTTGAACCTTGGGTGCAAGGCAGAGGGTGAGAGTAATTAACATCATTAACACATTTACTTAGAGTGCATTGTATACCAACCACTGTGAAAAACCGTGGTAATACAGGTCTGAAGTAGGCATTGTGGCCCCTGTTGTCATGATATATAACCTGGTAAGGAAGGCAGCTATAAGGCAAAGATTACTTGAAAATGTAATATAGCAATGTGGTGCTTGGCAGAGTGAAGGGTATGAAGACAGATGTAAGTCAAAACAACCAGCCTCAAAGAATTTTCAAAAGAGTCAAATCTATTTCCTGACAAAAAGTAAAAACATGGTTACACAGTGTATTTTGTCTCCTTTGCTATTTTTCCCCTTAAGTATTTTAAATGATTTGTATTTAACTGCAACTCTTTAAGGAATGATGCATTCTAAGTAACTGAGAAATCTTAGCCTTTACTCAACATCTGTATGGCCTTGGTATGCCAGCTTTCTGGATTGGAAAGATCACTAGATCAGGCATAAAGACTCTTGAATTCTAGGCTTAGCTTTGGCTTGAGTGAGCTATGCTGTCTTGGACCACTGCCTTATCTCTTTCAGCTTGACCACCCATCTCTAGAGAAAGGGAGCTGGTCCAGGTGATAACCATAGCAGTTAGAAAGTTGTTATAAAGGGAATCTTAAAATTTGGTTAAATACTAGAGATTAATTATGGAATCAAGGACTTGAAAAGTTCAGAATCCCTCCAACCTCTCCAGCATCTACAAAGTTTGGACAGTAACTTAACCAGGGACCCCACTTGCCTCTGTGTCTCTACCTGTTCACTTCATTTTGACAATATTTGATCCTAAAATGGCTAACAGCATCATTCCATTCATACAACTGGTGTGAGACAGTGGCATTTGTCTAAAATGGTCAGAACAAATTCTAAGTTATCTATTGGAGGAACTGAGATGGCCTGCCCATCGCTAAACCAAACTCTATAACCTAAAACCCTAGTAGTCTTAGTTTACATTTCACCTGTGAAGAGAAAAATCAATTTAGTTCTTCTGAAACCACATCTATCACTAAATAGAAATTTTAGGATAGGGGAAATGGAGAAGTGGTTGATGTGAAGGTAACTCATAAATGCTCTATATGACACCCACATAATCCTGATCAGATTATTTTAACTTGTTATTGCAATGCCTCATCCACAAAATGACAAGAGTATCATTGCACTCCATGCACAAGATTATCATGAGGAAGAAACAAAACAAAAAAAAAATAGCTAAAGTTCCTGGCACAGCATCTGGCTTATAGAAGGCATTTCTATAAAAGTTCTCAGGTACATTTTGATTCTTCTAGTCCATGAATCTCCAAGTCTCTTATTTCCCTATTCCTCACTATGTTTGTCCATACAACATGAGTATGAAATCTTCTATCTCATTCTGAGAACTCAAATAAGAATCCACAGGTAACAAATATGAATATATTAAACATTTTATATATCAACATAATTTTCTTTTTTTGTCTCAGAAGCTTAACTACATTGGCCTGGATGTTTATGCTCATGTGACTTAAATGTCTAAAAATATACCAGTTTCCCTACATTGACTAATTGCCATTTCCAGCAACACATCTCGAGAAAAATGTTTTCACAATATTCTGCAAACATGTACTGATTTATCCTTCTAAACTTCCTTGTAAACAACTTATCAAGTCTTCCACATTCAAACTGTCATTAATAGATCACTAGATCAGGCATAAAGACTCTTGAATTCTAGGCTTAGCTTTGGCTTGAGTGAGCTATGCTGTCTTGGACCACTGCCTTATCTCTTTCAGCTTGACCACCCATCTCTAGAGAAAGGGAGCTGGTCCAGGTGATAACCATAGCAGTTAGAAAGTTGTTATAAAGGGAATCTTAAAATTTGGTTAAATACTAGAGATTAATTATGGAATCAAGGACTTGAAAAGTTCAGAATCCCTCCAACCTCTCCAGCATCTACAAAGTTTGGACAGTAACTTAACCAGGGACCCCACTTGCCTCTGTGTCTCTACCTGTTCACTTCATTTTGACAATATTTGATCCTAAAATGGCTAACAGCATCATTCCATTCATACAACTGGTGTGAGACAGTGGCATTTGTCTAAAATGGTCAGAACAAATTCTAAGTTATCTATTGGAGGAACTGAGATGGCCTGCCCATCGCTAAACCAAACTCTATAACCTAAAACCCTAGTAGTCTTAGTTTACATTTCACCTGTGAAGAGAAAAATCAATTTAGTTCTTCTGAAACCACATCTATCACTAAATAGAAATTTTAGGATAGGGAAATGGAGAAGTGGTTGATGTGAAGGTAACTCATAAATGCTCTATATGACACCCACATAATCCTGATCAGATTATTTTAACTTGTTATTGCAATGCCTCATCCACAAAATGACAAGAGTATCATTGCACTCCATGCACAAGATTATCATGAGGAAGAAACAAAACAAAAAAAAAATAGCTAAAGTTCCTGGCACAGCATCTGGCTTATAGAAGGCATTTCTATAAAAGTTCTCAGGTACATTTTGATTCTTCTAGTCCATGAATCTCCAAGTCTCTTATTTCCCTATTCCTCACTATGTTTGTCCATACAACATGAGTATGAAATCTTCTATCTCATTCTGAGAACTCAAATAAGAATCCACAGGTAACAAATATGAATATATTAAACATTTTATATATCAACATAATTTTCTTTTTTTGTCTCAGAAGCTTAACTACATTGGCCTGGATGTTTATGCTCATGTGACTTAAATGTCTAAAAATATACCAGTTTCCCTACATTGACTAATTGCCATTTCCAGCAACACATCTCGAGAAAAATGTTTTCACAATATTCTGCAAACATGTACTGATTTATCCTTCTAAACTTCCTTGTAAACAACTTATCAAGTCTTCCACATTCAAACTGTCATTAATAGAGTATAAACAGCATAGTAATTTTTTTTAAACTGCTGATGTAGGGTAAACACCAAACATAAACATACACACCTTTCTCTATATCTGCACACACACACAGTAGATGCACAAACGTGATTCAAATGATACTGTTACAAACCTAAACAGAAGGTGGGTGCTAGTTTTCTCTGAATTCTGTAAATGAGCTTCAATTAAATGTATTACTAGCCATGGTGATTCTGTTTCAGAATGTCTGAATTCATCTACACTGAGATGACCCAAAAACTCTTCAACTCAATAATATACAAAAGAAAAATCAATTTTCTTCCTCTCTTACTTGGTTTTTCTTTCATATTGCTTATTTCTATTAATGAAACCTCTATTCTCCCAGGTTTTGAGGTCTTAGAATTAACAGTAACATTTTAATTTTTCTCTTGTAATAATATCTTATCACCTTAGCCACTATAATAGAGATAAGAAACCTATTTCCATTTCTTCACCATAAGTACTATTTCCTGGCATGCATATTATTCATGGATCCAGGTTTATCAAATGCCTCTAAGTCTAATGCTTATTTACTGATCTGTCTTTCTGACTGGTCTCTTTGAAAACTATGCCTGATTCAGCTTTACACCCCCATCATTAAGCATAGGTTCTAACTAAAAGCTCATTAAAAAAAAAAAAATGATTAAACTGAAGCAACATCTGATTTATCCAAGTGTCCCAGTATTTACCCATTAAAAAATTGAACTACATCTTGCTGCTGCTTAGTCATTTCAGTTGTGTCTGACTCTGTGTGACCCCATGAACTGCAGCCAATCAGATTCCTCCATCCATGGAATTCTCCAGGCAAGAACACTGGAGTGGGTTGCCATGCCCTGCTCCAGGGAGATCTTTCCAGCCCAGGGATAGAACCCAGGTTTCCTGTATTCCAAGTAGATTCCTCACCCCTGGGCCATCAGGAATGTCCTATATACATGTATTTGAAATCCCATGGACTGTATCTCACCAGACTTCTCCATCCATGAAATTTTCCAGGCAAGAATACTGGAGTGAGTTGCCATTTCCTTCTCCAAAACTGCATCTTATTGTCTAGCTTAATTTTTGAAAGAATATCTCTGCCTATTTTGTTCTTTTGATAAGCACAGTAAAAACTACCCTTTGTTTCACATCTACTATATTTCATGGTTGAAGTCCCTGTAGTCTCACAGCAAAATGGAAAGCTTATTATTCTCCCCTCAAATTGTGTCCATTTTCACTGATGAGGAAATTGAGGTGCAATGAGGGCAGGATACAGGCTGAGGTCACATAATAGTCATGGTGCAGGTATGTGTATACATTCACTTCTATCTGTTTTCTAGGCTATTTGCCTTTCTCTGTTCAAAATGTTCTATAATTCTTATCTAAAAGGATATGCCCTTCTAGGACTGAAAGTAATCATTAAACACCTGGGTTATGAATGTTTGATGAAGTCTTAATATTAGGAGTGAGGTAGGTAGAACAGTAACATACCATTCCTTAGAGCTTGTTAGCTATGCTGAGTCCCAGCTCCAACTGAAATTTACTGAATCAGAATCTACATTTTAACAAAATCCCCCAAGTGATTTGTAAACACATTGAAGGCCATTAAGCATATTCATGGATCCAGGTTTATCAAATGCCTCTAAGTCTAATGCTTATTTACTGATCTGTCTTTCTGACTGGTCTCTTTGAAAACTATGCCTGATTCAGCTTTACACCCCCATCATTAAGCATAGGTTCTAACTAAAAGCTCATTAAAAAAAAAAAATGATTAAACTGAAGCAACATCTGATTTATCCAAGTGTCCCAGTATTTACCCATTAAAAAATTGAACTACATCTTGCTGCTGCTTAGTCATTTCAGTTGTGTCTGACTCTGTGTGACCCCATGAACTGCAGCCAATCAGATTCCTCCATCCATGGAATTCTCCAGGCAAGAACACTGGAGTGGGTTGCCATGCCCTGCTCCAGGGAGATCTTTCCAGCCCAGGGATAGAACCCAGGTTTCCTGTATTCCAAGTAGATTCCTCACCCCTGGGCCATCAGGAATGTCCTATATACATGTATTTGAAATCCCATGGACTGTATCTCACCAGACTTCTCCATCCATGAAATTTTCCAGGCAAGAATACTGGAGTGAGTTGCCATTTCCTTCTCCAAAACTGCATCTTATTGTCTAGCTTAATTTTTGAAAGAATATCTCTGCCTATTTTGTTCTTTTGATAAGCACAGTAAAAACTACCCTTTGTTTCACATCTACTATATTTCATGGTTGAAGTCCCTGTAGTCTCACAGCAAAATGGAAAGCTTATTATTCTCCCCTCAAATTGTGTCCATTTTCACTGATGAGGAAATTGAGGTGCAATGAGGGCAGGATACAGGCTGAGGTCACATAATAGTCATGGTGCAGGTATGTGTATACATTCACTTCTATCTGTTTTTCTAGGCTATTTGCCTTTCTCTGTTCAAAATGTTCTATAATTCTTATCTAAAAGGATATGCCCTTCTAGGACTGAAAGTAATCATTAAACACCTGGGTTATGAATGTTTGATGAAGTCTTAATATTAGGAGTGAGGTAGGTAGAACAGTAACATACCATTCCTTAGAGCTTGTTAGCTATGCTGAGTCCCAGCTCCAACTGAAATTTACTGAATCAGAATCTACATTTTAACAAAATCCCCCAAGTGATTTGTAAACACATTGAAGGAAGGTTCTGATTCATATATCAAGGAAACACTGACCACCAGGCACAAGCACTGATTTAACAAGAACAAATCACATTAGTCTAACCTCAACTTCTTTTATGGGGTTGTCAAAGGCTTTGTTAAGGAGTCAGAGGAGATTTTACTAATAAATTGTATATATGTGTCTTGACACAGTCTAGTAATTCAAGGCATTTTTATTCATAATAGTCACCACAGCTTGTAATCACATGTTTTGAGAATGATTACTTGTTTACTACACTAACTAGGCTGACAGGAAAGAATATAACAGGCAAAATCTCTGTGTGCCCTTTTTACCACAGTCTCCCCAGCATCAAGTCCAGGATGTAATAGAGCTTCAATATACATGTGCTTTGTTGAACAATGACCCCGGAAACAGAAGTTGTCAAAACACAGGGGTTACTGACAAGAACATTTTAACTAAGGAAAGGGAATTCAAAACAGGAGATTCTACTACTTTGTTACATGGCTCTCTCTATATATACGTAATCACTTCATCAAAGATATGATGTTTTTTTTTTTAAGTTTGTGGGTAAGCCCAACCTGGAGAAAGGTTGAGCATTTTGGATGACAGAATAAATATCCAATAAGATATTTAAAGATAAAAATTAAAAATATCTAGGAATAAGCCTACCTAAGGATGCAAAAGATCTCTGAAAAAAAAGTACTCTGAAAACTCCAAGATACTGATGGAAAAAAAAAAAAAAAAGAAAGATGACACAACAAATGGATAAACCATGTTCTTGGATTAGAAGGATCAATATTGTCAAGATGACTCTACTACCCAAGGCAATCTATAGAGTCAATGAAATTCCTATTAAGTTATCAATTGTATTTTTAATAGAATTAGAACTTTTCAAAAAAATTTGTGTAGAAACAATAGACCCTGAATAGCCATATCAGTTTTGAGAAAGAAAAACAGACCTCAGGGAATTAGGCTACCTGACTTCAGCTTATACTACAAAGCTGCAGTAATCAAAACATGATATTGGCACAAAAATAGAAATAAATGATACAAGAGAGAAAACCCAGAAATAAAATGCACCTATGGTCAAATAATCCATGACCAAAGAGGCAAGAATACACAATGGAGAAAATATAATCTCTTAAATAATTGGTACTGGGAAAACTGGACAGCCATATGTAAAAGAATGAAAACTAGGACATTCTCTAGCACCATGCTCAAAAATAAACTCAAAATGGATTAAAGACCTAAATAAATCCAGATACTGTAAAACTATTAAAGGAAAAAAAGGACAATACTGTTTGACAGAAGCCATAGCAATATCTTTCTGGATCTTCCTCTGAGAGTAATAAAAATAAAAACAAAAATAAACAAATGGGACCTAATTTAGCTTCAAACCTTTTATATAGCAAAGGAAACCAAAACAAAAAGACGTCCTGAAGAGTAGGACAGACTATTTGCAAATGAAGCGACTGACAAGGAGTTAATCTTCAAAATATACAAATAGCTCATGTACCTCAAGAAAATAAAAATAATATGGTCAGAAAGTCTAAATAGACACTTCTCTGAAAAAGACATACTAATGGCCAAAAACCACATGAAAAGATGCTCAATATTGCAAATCATATGATGCAAATCATAACTACAGTGACATATCACATCATGCCAGTCAGAATGGTCATTGCCATAATATTTACAAACAATAAATGCTGAAGAGAGTTTGGAGAAAAGGGAACCCAACTGCACTATTGGTGGCAATGTAACTTGGTATAACTGCTATGGAGAATAGTGCAAAAATTCCTTAAAAAACTAAAACTAAAACAACCATATGATTGAGCAATGTGAAAACTACTCCAAAACTTAGTAGCTTCAGATAGCAATACTTTATTCCTCTCATGTCTGTGGACTAACCTGGAAATACTTCTACTGGCTTTGTCTGAGCTCATTCACACAGCTCTGTTTGACCAAAGCATCGGCCATCTGGAAGGTCTCAAATGGACTCACTCATAGGTCTGATACTTGGTGCTGATGATCAGCTGAGGTGCCTGGAATCTTCACTTGGCCTTTCATCCTCCAGGACATCTAGACTGGCTTTCTAGTCTAGTAGCCTCAGGACAACCTTCCAAGAGAACAAAAGAAGATCCTTAGGGCATTTTTGAGACCTAAAACACAAAACATGTTCAGTGCCACTCCAGCTATTTTATACTTTCCAGTGTAAGCTGCAAAATTAGTTCATATTCAAGAAGGTGAGGGGTAAGTCTCTACCTCTGCTTGGGATGGGCAGAAAAGTCAAGGGGTGTGGTCATCATGATTCATTATTAAATCTGGTCATTGAACAATTGATTAATACTATACCTAATTTAAGTGAGTATTATGAGTGTTAAACAAATAACATTTGTAAGTCACTAAGCATAAGCCCTAACCCAGAATAGTTGCTTAATAAACTATAACTTTATCATTCTGCATCAGATAGATTTTCAGATGAGGAGGGGAAGGAAGAACACAGAGTCAGAGGTGTCTCAAGTCAGAATGAGCCACCTTATGGTGAAGTAGAAACTGGCATATTAATTGTTGCTGATTTTTAAATTAATTTCATAATATGATCATGGGTAACAATCATGAACTTAATCTGAAGCTAATTGTGAAACATTCAGTCTTTAAAAAAATATAGTGTTGGTTGAGTTCCTTTGGTTTGCATTATCTATTATCCTTTATAAATTTCCAGAGGAAGTAAGAGAAGATACTATTCATACAGTTTGTTCCACCATCTTTTGGATTAATAGACAAAGCAGAGAAATGCTTTGGAAAATATCTGGTACTCGAGAGAGAAACAACTTTTATCTAAAATATGAGAATGGGGCTTCCCTGGTGGTCCAGTGGGTAAGGACACTGACTTGCAGTGCAAGAGGCGCCAGTTTGATCCCTGGCCTGGGAAGATCCCATGTGCCGCGGAGCGGCTGGACCGATGTGTCACAATTACCGAGCCGGAGCTCTGGAGTGCATGCTCCCAGAGCTGGTGCTCTGCACAACAGAGGCCACCACAATGGGAGGCACACACAGGCCAAAGAACAAAGATGGATGAAAAATAGATAAATGAAAGACCAATACAAGTGGCCCGCCCACCCCTCCTCCCTCCCCACACTACCCCCCCAAAAAAGAATTTAAAAAAAAAATAATATGATCTGGGAACAAACATGTAAAAAATAAAAAAAATAATTAAAAAAAATTCAAAAAAATAAAATATGAGAATGGAGAAGAAAGGAAAAAATCAAATTCTCCTCTTCATCCTCTCTAGAGGGTGAGATGAGGAGAGGAAGAGTTCTCTGACAAACAAGACAATTACAAAGAAATATCTGAATCATCCAATCCCATATTTTGAGGTATTTAGAAGTAAATCTGTTAAGTACTGATGATACATTGGATTTGGAATGGTAAGAGAAAGGTAGGTGCTGAAAACTGTTTTAAAGTACATGGTTGGCTGATCCAAAAGTATGGCTGTGCCAAGTAGGACCATAAGAACAGATCTTGGTTTAGAGATCAGGTGTTGACTATTAGATCTTGCAAAATTTGGATTCCTTTTGAAATATCCAAGTGAAATGATAAGAAGGTAGTGCTGGATAGAGGCCTAAAGCTCTGTATGTGGGAATACCATCATATCCATGTGCATCACTTAGATACTTTAGGACAAAATTAGAATGTGAGAAGAGGACAGTACCCTGGGGAGGAGTTCCAGCATAGGGTGGTCCTGTAAAATCATATACGTATGCAAATAAGATGAAGAAGGGAGAAGGTGTGACAGCCTCATGGAGGCTAAGGAGAGAGAATTGTAATCAGTAATTAGTGTGTAATAGAGCCAAGCATAATTATTAAGTAAGTAAACAACAAATAATCTGATCTAACTATTAGATAACTGATAATGGGAGAGAAAGCAGATTGAAATGAATGAAGAGTCAAAAATATGAGAATGGGGCTTCCCTGGTGGTCCAGTGGGTAAGGACACTGACTTGCAGTGCAAGAGGCGCCAGTTTGATCCCTGGCCTGGGAAGATCCCATGTGCCGCGGAGCGGCTGGACCGATGTGTCACAATTACCGAGCCGGAGCTCTGGAGTGCATGCTCCCAGAGCTGGTGCTCTGCACAACAGAGGCCACCACAATGGGAGGCACACACAGGCCAAAGAACAAAGATGGATGAAAAATAGATAAATGAAAGACCAATACAAGTGGCCCGCCCACCCCTCCTCCCTCCCCACACTACCCCCCCAAAAAAGAATTTAAAAAAAAAATAATATGATCTGGGAACAAACATGTAAAAAATAAAAATAATAATTAAAAAAAATTCAAAAAAATAAAATATGAGAATGGAGAAGAAAGGAAAAAATCAAATTCTCCTCTTCATCCTCTCTAGAGGGTGAGATGAGGAGAGGAAGAGTTCTCTGACAAACAAGACAATTACAAAGAAATATCTGAATCATCCAATCCCATATTTTGAGGTATTTAGAAGTAAATCTGTTAAGTACTGATGATACATTGGATTTGGAATGGTAAGAGAAAGGTAGGTGCTGAAAACTGTTTTAAAGTACATGGTTGGCTGATCCAAAAGTATGGCTGTGCCAAGTAGGACCATAAGAACAGATCTTGGTTTAGAGATCAGGTGTTGACTATTAGATCTTGCAAAATTTGGATTCCTTTTGAAATATCCAAGTGAAATGATAAGAAGGTAGTGCTGGATAGAGGCCTAAAGCTCTGTATGTGGGAATACCATCATATCCATGTGCATCACTTAGATACTTTAGGACAAAATTAGAATGTGAGAAGAGGACAGTACCCTGGGGAGGAGTTCCAGCATAGGGTGGTCCTGTAAAATCATATACGTATGCAAATAAGATGAAGAAGGGAGAAGGTGTGACAGCCTCATGGAGGCTAAGGAGAGAGAATTGTAATCAGTAATTAGTGTGTAATAGAGCCAAGCATAATTATTAAGTAAGTAAACAACAAATAATCTGATCTAACTATTAGATAACTGATAATGGGAGAGAAAGCAGATTGAAATGAATGAAGAGTCAAAATATGTGGAGTATAAATACAGGAAATTTATTAAATATATAAGGAATAGATCAGGGCTGCATGAAGAGTGTGGTTATAGGAGAATTATTTTTCAAGATAAAAAAACTTCACCATCTTTAAATGTCGATGAGAAGAACATTGGTGAAGATAAAAGGGTTGAATATACAATAACTTTTATAACAAAATTAATAGAAGGCAAATGTAACAATATGCAAAATAGAAATATCATCAGACATATAATGAAATCAACTCTATATTAAAAGAATTGTTAAACATAAAAATCAAGTAGTGATGAAACAAAAATTAATGGAGATCTTGTAAATGAAAATCATCTCAGCTATAAAATAGATGATGTCTGAAAAGCAGACTTAATTCTGCTAAGTAGCAAATTAATGTTTGGAAAGATGGAGTTAAAGATTCTCTAAGAAAGACATACAAAGGAAAAAAGTAGAAACAATAGAAGAAAAGAGAGGAATTGTAGAGAATAGATCTAGAATTCCTTCATAATTATGTGGAGTTCCAGAAGGAGAAGAGAAAAAAATATGAGAGAATCAATACTTGAATAAATAATGGCTGATAAATTTTCAAGAATTTCTGAAAGACATGAGTCTACAGACAGAAAGATTCTGGTGTTTTGTTTTGTTTTATTTTATTTTTAATGGTTTCTTTTGGCGGGGGCAGGTTGGGGAGGGAGGGGGTGGGCGGGCCACTTCTATTGGTCTTTCACTTACTTATTTTTCATCCATCTTTGTTCTTCGGCCGGTGTGGGCCTCCCATCGCAGTGGCCTCTGTTGTCACAGAGCACTGGCTCTGGGCACATGTGCTCCAGCGCTCCAGCTCGGTAATTGTGACACATCGGTCCAGCCGCTCCACGACAGGTGGCATCTTTCCAGGCCAGGGATTGAGCAGGCGCCCCTTGCACTGCAAAGCAGTGTCCTTACCCACTGGACCACCAGGGAAGCCCCCTAGTATTTTAAATCGCACTGAACAAATGCACACACACACTTCACAAATGAAATTTTGAAATATTAAGGGCATTTAGAAATTTTTAAAAAGGTATAAGAAGGAAAGGATAGACTTACCAACAATGACAACAAAAAATACAAATCATAATCATCTATAACTTAGCTGGATTCTGAGAGGAAAAAAGGGAAACAAATGAAATGCCTACCTGCTTTGTTTTACCAGATATAAGAAATGCTGACAAATTTATACAAAGGAACAGTGCATTAATCTGTGATAGCTGATGGTCAAAAGATACAAGCCAAGGATATGGAAGTATAATTTATACAGTACTCTAAATTTTAGGAAAAAATTTTCACACATTTATAAATATCTACTAAAGGCTTCTCATGTTCACAGTGCTGCATGTGACCCTCCAGAATAAATGTTGAGAAAAAATAACAATGTTTTCTGCCCTCATGAAACCACCATCTAGCATGTTTCTTTATATTATACCTATAGGATGTTTGTAAAAACATAGCTAATGACTATGCTGTATAGAAAATCAAACTACCATTCAAAGTTTATTATACAGGTAAAGGAATAATAGCAAAATGTTTCAGCTTTGATCATGCCAACTTTGCACATCTTTGAGATTGGTCTACTATGCAGCCCAAGGCATTCTAAACATCCTTTATTCACTTTCCTGCTAGCTCACATAAAAGGTACACTTTTAGATGTCATGTGGCTATCTCGGTAGTTGTACCAGTTTCATGCAATATTTACATGAGCCTCCCATAGTATACTGCCCCCAGATCATTCAATAAATAGTTTTCAACTCAAATTACACGAGTGCAAACACAAATGCCTTGACTTCATTCATGTCATGGGGGGTTGGGGAGGGAGGGGAGCGGGCGGGCCACTTCTATTGGTCTTTCACTTACTTATTTTTCATCCATCTTTGTTCTTCGGCCGGTGTGGGCCTCCCATCGCAGTGGCCTCTGTTGTCACAGAGCACTGGCTCTGGGCACATGTGCTCCAGCGCTCCAGCTCGGTAATTGTGACACATCGGTCCAGCCGCTCCACGACAGGTGGCATCTTTCCAGGCCAGGGATTGAGCAGGCGCCCCTTGCACTGCAAAGCAGTGTCCTTACCCACTGGACCACCAGGGAAGCCCCCTAGTATTTTAAATCGCACTGAACAAATGCACACACACACTTCACAAATGAAATTTTGAAATATTAAGGGCATTTAGAAATTTTTAAAAAGGTATAAGAAGGAAAGGATAGACTTACCAACAATGACAACAAAAAATACAAATCATAATCATCTATAACTTAGCTGGATTCTGAGAGGAAAAAGGAAGCAAATGAAATGCCTACCTGCTTTGTTTTACCAGATATAAGAAATGCTGACAAATTTATACAAAGGAACAGTGCATTAATCTGTGATAGCTGATGGTCAAAAGATACAAGCCAAGGATATGGAAGTATAATTTATACAGTACTCTAAATTTTAGGAAAAAATTTTCACACATTTATAAATATCTACTAAAGGCTTCTCATGTTCACAGTGCTGCATGTGACCCTCCAGAATAAATGTTGAGAAAAAATAACAATGTTTTCTGCCCTCATGAAACCACCATCTAGCATGTTTCTTTATATTATACCTATAGGATGTTTGTAAAAACATAGCTAATGACTATGCTGTATAGAAAATCAAACTACCATTCAAAGTTTATTATACAGGTAAAGGAATAATAGCAAAATGTTTCAGCTTTGATCATGCCAACTTTGCACATCTTTGAGATTGGTCTACTATGCAGCCCAAGGCATTCTAAACATCCTTTATTCACTTTCCTGCTAGCTCACATAAAAGGTACACTTTTAGATGTCATGTGGCTATCTCGGTAGTTGTACCAGTTTCATGCAATATTTACATGAGCCTCCCATAGTATACTGCCCCCAGATCATTCAATAAATAGTTTTCAACTCAAATTACACGAGTGAAAACACAAATGCATTGACTTCATTTATGTCATTTCTTTCAAAGAACTTTGATAATACAGAATGCTACATTCTAGACAGCAAAAAAAACATATACTTCTTTATACCTGTGTTTATCTTTGATAAATGTAGCAAATGTTATTTTTTAGCATTCATTGCATAAAAATATTTCTATCAGCATACCATGTGCTTTGAGTCATATGCATCATAGGGATCATACTGCATATTTTCATCATTATCAATAGGTGATTTAATCATCACTGCTCAGTTTTGGCAGAATGAGAATCCAATCCAACTTGGTTATCAGGATTCCTATTTTTATATACATTGTACTGTGTTCCCAACTTTCTACTTTTTTGAAGTTATTTTATACTCAATGTCTAATGGTATGCATGAAAATGTTATTAATTTCACTTTGCCAAGAACCAAAACAGGAATAAATTTGATTAACTAGCAAACCAGTTGTTTGATATTTTGATTGTCTCTTTTATTTTTGTTTGATTGTTTTCAAGTCCATTTACTTGCTTTAGTTCTTGTACACTTCACTTTCTTAGGTATTAGGCAGACAAAAATTATGTGATGTTTATTATCATTTAAATATGCATTTAATTATTTATAATTATTTAAATAAGTATTATATTAAATATGCAAGCTGTAAATAAACATTTTACACCTATTTGGAAAAAGATGGAAATCTCTCTTTCTCTCTGTCTCTCTCTCTCTCTCTCTCTCTCTATATATATATATATATATACATCCAGATCTATTATATAGATGCTTTACAATATATTTGGGTTCATCCAAAAATAAACATTCTTTGAGAGAATAAATTTTCAAGTCAACTCTTCACTGTTAACTAGCAGTGATATGAACAGTTACACAAAATTTAGAATCCTGGTCTCTGAGAAGGCTTATATATGGCTCAGAACTTTTAGTTTTATTCCAGGTTTCTTGAACAAGGAAATAGCATCACTGTGTTTCATACAATGGCATTTTGGTTCTTTTCTCCATCTGGAATAGGTTCTGTTCTAAGGCCCAGAAAACAACAACATGGAAAAGAGGGCATGACTATGGACAAGCACTGTACTTTTCCTTTCTCTCCAGAAGTGCTTCTTCATTCTGTTTCCTTTGACAGTGATTGACAGCTACAACAAGATGTTGTGTCAAAGTGCTTGCAAGTCAATTATGAAAATGATGTGCACTTGCTTAAAGATGATTGTAAATTGCTTCTGGCTGATCAGAATAATGAGTTGTGGTGATGCTAATCAACATTGGGCATATATAGTACCTTATTCTTGCCATCATCTTTGCAGCTGCAACTAGTTCACTCAAAAGAGAGTGTTTTCATTTCTCTCATGTGTTGAGGCAGGATGCTCACAATAGAGCCATCACTGGAGGAGGGAAGGGATGGCCTCAAGGAGAGATGGCAAAACAGAACAACACTTGTTTTTACATCATCTGTATAAGTCATTATGCTTACCAGTCCCTTATGACTTTGGGTCTGGGAAGCAAAGAGGAAGGCACTATGAGCTATAGATGGATTCTTTGTATTATTGTATCTTTGTGATGGAAGCACTCTTAAGGGACTGTTGTTAGGCTCATGTGATAGACAAACACACTGACACTAAGAATTTACCCAGCATTGTACAGGCAGTGATAGGATTCTAATTTTTCTTAATTAATTTTGAAGCTCAGTCTGTACCGGTGTTGTCAAAATGTTGTCTTCAGAGCTTCTGCTTTTCCTTGTGTACCTATTTATGGCTCAGTTTCCCAGACCCCACCCCACACTTGCACAGTAAGAATCCCTGGAAGGTGGAATAGTTCCCAAAGGTGTACACTTTTAGCCATTAATTCCAGGTTTCTTGAACAAGGAAATAGCATCACTGTGTTTCATACAATGGCATTTTGGTTCTTTTCTCCATCTGGAATAGGTTCTGTTCTAAGGCCCAGAAAACAACAACATGGAAAAGAGGGCATGACTATGGACAAGCACTGTACTTTTCCTTTCTCTCCAGAAGTGCTTCTTCATTCTGTTTCCTTTGACAGTGATTGACAGCTACAACAAGATGTTGTGTCAAAGTGCTTGCAAGTCAATTATGAAAATGATGTGCACTTGCTTAAAGATGATTGTAAATTGCTTCTGGCTGATCAGAATAATGAGTTGTGGTGATGCTAATCAACATTGGGCATATATAGTACCTTATTCTTGCCATCATCTTTGCAGCTGCAACTAGTTCACTCAAAGAGAGTGTTTTCATTTCTCTCATGTGTTGAGGCAGGATGCTCACAATAGAGCCATCACTGGAGGAGGGAAGGGATGGCCTCAAGGAGAGATGGCAAAACAGAACAACACTTGTTTTTACATCATCTGTATAAGTCATTATGCTTACCAGTCCCTTATGACTTTGGGTCTGGGAAGCAAAGAGGAAGGCACTATGAGCTATAGATGGATTCTTTGTATTATTGTATCTTTGTGATGGAAGCACTCTTAAGGGACTGTTGTTAGGCTCATGTGATAGACAAACACACTGACACTAAGAATTTACCCAGCATTGTACAGGCAGTGATAGGATTCTAATTTTTCTTAATTAATTTTGAAGCTCAGTCTGTACCGGTGTTGTCAAAATGTTGTCTTCAGAGCTTCTGCTTTTCCTTGTGTACCTATTTATGGCTCAGTTTCCCAGACCCCACCCCACACTTGCACAGTAAGAATCCCTGGAAGGTGGAATAGTTCCCAAAGGTGTACACTTTTAGCCATTAATTCCAGGTTGTATTTATGCACATGGAAGCTTGACAGCAATGACTTCTTGTTGTTCTGATTGTTGTTAAGTTCTCAGTCATATCTTATTCTTTGTGACCCCATAGACTGCATCATGCCAGGCTTCCCTGTCCATCACTATCTCCTGGGTTGGCTCAAACTAATATTCATCAAGCCGGTGATGCTGTCCATCTGTCTCATCCTCTGTCGGCCCCTTCTCCTCTTGCCTTCAATCTTTCCCAGTATCAGGGTCTTTCTAGCGAGTTAGCTCTTCGCATCAGGTGGCCAAAGTATTGAAGCTACAGCTTCAGCGTCAATATTTCCAATGAATATTCAGGGTTGATTTCCTTTAGGATTGACTTCACCTAACCTTGGCTATTCCTTCTTTCACTCAAAATTCTGTAAGACACACAATAGATATTTCAGTTTATCATAAAAAGTTGTTGATTCGGTTTTCATTAACTGCGTCTTAGAGGTTCCGTTTTGCTTTTCTCTCAAATATCATTTGAGAGAATGTAAGACTAGAGGTCACAGAATGGATTCTAGCTTCAAACATTTTTTTCATCACTAACTTATTCTGTGATTTTGCTGTGACTTTGCTGTCACTTGATCCCTCTGAGTCATTTTCCCTGAATAATTATAGGAAATATAATTAATTGAGACCATAAAATTATCTTCCATCCCACCAAAAATAAAATAACTATTTTAAAATAGTTTTGCTCTTCTTCAAAATATTCAACGTAGAGTTAATAGACAAACTCCAATGTATGTACCCAGAAGAAATAAAAATACACATCCACTCAAAAATTTGGACATAACATTCATTAGGGGGTTGCTATAATTTTTTTCTTTGTGATGGAAGCACTCTTAAGGGACTGTTGTTAGGCTCATGTGATAGACAAACACACTGACACTAAGAATTTACCCAGCATTGTACAGGCAGTGATAGGATTCTAATTTTTCTTAATTAATTTTGAAGCTCAGTCTGTACCGGTGTTGTCAAAATGTTGTCTTCAGAGCTTCTGCTTTTCCTTGTGTACCTATTTATGGCTCAGTTTCCCAGACCCCACCCCACACTTGCACAGTAAGAATCCCTGGAAGGTGGAATAGTTCCCAAAGGTGTACACTTTTAGCCATTAATTCCAGGTTGTATTTATGCACATGGAAGCTTGACAGCAATGACTTCTTGTTGTTCTGATTGTTGTTAAGTTCTCAGTCATATCTTATTCTTTGTGACCCCATAGACTGCATCATGCCAGGCTTCCCTGTCCATCACTATCTCCTGGGTTGGCTCAAACTAATATTCATCAAGCCGGTGATGCTGTCCATCTGTCTCATCCTCTGTCGGCCCCTTCTCCTCTTGCCTTCAATCTTTCCCAGTATCAGGGTCTTTCTAGCGAGTTAGCTCTTCGCATCAGGTGGCCAAAGTATTGAAGCTACAGCTTCAGCGTCAATATTTCCAATGAATATTCAGGGTTGATTTCCTTTAGGATTGACTTCACCTAACCTTGGCTATTCCTTCTTTCACTCAAAATTCTGTAAGACACACAATAGATATTTCAGTTTATCATAAAAAGTTGTTGATTCGGTTTTCATTAACTGCGTCTTAGAGGTTCCGTTTTGCTTTTCTCTCAAATATCATTTGAGAGAATGTAAGACTAGAGGTCACAGAATGGATTCTAGCTTCAAACATTTTTTTCATCACTAACTTATTCTGTGATTTTGCTGTGACTTTGCTGTCACTTGATCCCTCTGAGTCATTTTCCCTGAATAATTATAGGAAATATAATTAATTGAGACCATAAAATTATCTTCCATCCCACCAAAAATAAAATAACTATTTTAAAATAGTTTTGCTCTTCTTCAAAATATTCAACGTAGAGTTAATAGACAAACTCCAATGTATGTACCCAGAAGAAATAAAAATACACATCCACTCAAAAATTTGGACATAACATTCATTATATCAAAATAGATGGAAACAGCACCAGCTGTTCATCAACTTATTAAGGGATAAGTGAAATGCATATCCATGTAATATATTTGGCAACAACAAATTATTTTAGTGTGTATACATAATACAACAAAATGTGCCTTGATGGTATTATGCTAAGTAAAATAAGTCAGTTACAAAGGACCATAAATTATATGATTTTGTGTCTATAAAAAAGTCCAGGATAGGCAAATCCATGCACAGGAAGTAGACTAGTGATTGCCTGTTGGGATGTTGAAATCTAGACCCACTAGTCCTAATCTGATAGGAATCATTTCTTAAATGTCAAAGGAAAGGACAAAGGGAAATCTGGCAAGGTTTACACTGATGGATAGGAGAAGTGTGGGCTTAGCATTAAGGAAAAAAGCTTCCACATGAATTCCAATGATCCAGTCATTGAATGAGAAATCGTGTCCATGTCCCTAAAACAGATTTTTGCCCCAGAAATCTAGTTTGGGAATTGGAACAAAGCAAACATCACCATAATTTCATCTTCAGTGCAAGCATATAGTTTCAATACAACACCATCTTTGATTTAATTCCAGGTTTTAGACTCTAATTCTATGGCATTGATATCTCATAAAGTCTCTCTTCCTTGGCCAAACTCAACACGGATGAGCAGCCTTACTCTGAGAATATGAGTTTGATAGTTGGGTTGCAGAACTCTGGAAGCCTAGAATGTTCTGCCTGTTGGTATTTGCAAGCTCTTGAATGCCTTCTGACTCTAGTACACTGCCTAAATCCATAAGGCAGAGCTAACATCATGTCTAGTAAATCTCATCACTTCTGGGACACCACTGCAATTTTCCTCAAGTTCAATTTCTAGCATTAAGCTTAAGATTTTCTTGTCTAGCATGTACTATCATTATAAAATGATACTATTGTTGAAAGTTACAGAAAATGATAGAGATTAACAATATTAGATATTTCATTGTTTGCTGTTTCATTTAATGCCTGGAGAAAACTTAAATGGTAAGTGTTCTACTCCCCATGTTAGAGATAAGAAAGCTAAACGTTTGAAAGGTTAAAAATAATGTTAACAGTTATATACTTAAGAAATGGAGAGTGGGTAGAATACTGAAAGGTGTAAATAAGCAGGCTTGGTAAGGAGGCCAGTGGTTTCCAGGGAGGAGGGGGAGTAAGGGGAAGAAACACTTTCTAGCCTAACAGTTTGCCATGATAAAGATCTACTATAGAAACTAACTTTATTGTCTTATGAATGCACACTATTTTGCACTGGAACATCTCATCTAGCCTTGATGCCCAGGAGACCATCCTCTGGAGTAAAATAAGTCAGGCCATAAATTATATGATTTTGTGTCTATAAAAAGTCCAGGATAGGCAAATCCATGCACAGGAAGTAGACTAGTGATTGCCTGTTGGGATGTTGAAATCTAGACCCACTAGTCCTAATCTGATAGGAATCATTTCTTAAATGTCAAAGGAAAGGACAAAGGGAAATCTGGCAAGGTTTACACTGATGGATAGGAGAAGTGTGGGCTTAGCATTAAGGAAAAAAGCTTCCACATGAATTCCAATGATCCAGTCATTGAATGAGAAATCGTGTCCATGTCCCTAAAACAGATTTTTGCCCCAGAAATCTAGTTTGGGAATTGGAACAAAGCAAACATCACCATAATTTCATCTTCAGTGCAAGCATATAGTTTCAATACAACACCATCTTTGATTTAATTCCAGGTTTTAGACTCTAATTCTATGGCATTGATATCTCATAAAGTCTCTCTTCCTTGGCCAAACTCAACACGGATGAGCAGCCTTACTCTGAGAATATGAGTTTGATAGTTGGGTTGCAGAACTCTGGAAGCCTAGAATGTTCTGCCTGTTGGTATTTGCAAGCTCTTGAATGCCTTCTGACTCTAGTACACTGCCTAAATCCATAAGGCAGAGCTAACATCATGTCTAGTAAATCTCATCACTTCTGGGACACCACTGCAATTTTCCTCAAGTTCAATTTCTAGCATTAAGCTTAAGATTTTCTTGTCTAGCATGTACTATCATTATAAAATGATACTATTGTTGAAAGTTACAGAAAATGATAGAGATTAACAATATTAGATATTTCATTGTTTGCTGTTTCATTTAATGCCTGGAGAAAACTTAAATGGTAAGTGTTCTACTCCCCATGTTAGAGATAAGAAAGCTAAACGTTTGAAAGGTTAAAAATAATGTTAACAGTTATATACTTAAGAAATGGAGAGTGGGTAGAATACTGAAAGGTGTAAATAAGCAGGCTTGGTAAGGAGGCCAGTGGTTTCCAGGGAGGAGGGGGAGTAAGGGGAAGAAACACTTTCTAGCCTAACAGTTTGCCATGATAAAGATCTACTATAGAAACTAACTTTATTGTCTTATGAATGCACACTATTTTGCACTGGAACATCTCATCTAGCCTTGATGCCCAGGAGACCATCCTCTGGCTAATCTTACACTAATGTTGTGGGAGTGGGTCTAGTGAGACCTATTCAGCCATAAAATATTCTTTTGATCTATTGCTAATAACCAACTGGAAAGTACAAAATGTCTCACCTAAACTAGCTTCTGGAGGTACTCTTCTATCCCCCTTCTAGTACCTTTTCTGGAAGCTTTCTCTATCCCCCCTTTTTTTTTCTTTAATAAAACTTTTGCCACACAAAGCTCAAAGTGACCAAAGCCAAGTCATTTCATCCAAAAATGAAAACTTCTCCTTTGGTGGTCATGGATCTGACACCATTCACTATCTGTCAGTACTCATGCAGATTTATCTGATTGTAAATCTGTTTTTCTCTACTGTTTCACATTATTTGGCTTTACTGGAAAGTGCTGTAGACAAGTGCCTAATGTCTTTAAATTTTTATCAGAGATTTTAGCAAATGGAGGTTCAAATAGTAGAAAAATATAAATTAAAGTTTTAACACTGAAAGGAAAACTAACATGAAATAATCAATATTAGGTTCCAGGTAATTTCACATATGTAACAATAGATGTGGACAGTATCCTTTTGTTTTGTGTTGTTGTTCAGTCACTAAGCTGTGTCTGACTCTTTGCAACCCTATGGACTGCAGTACCAGGCTTCCAGCCATCTTTCACTATTTCCTGGAGTTTCTTCAGCATTAAGCTTAAGATTTTCTTGTCTAGCATGTACTATCATTATAAAATGATACTATTGTTGAAAGTTACAGAAAATGATAGAGATTAACAATATTAGATATTTCATTGTTTGCTGTTTCATTTAATGCCTGGAGAAAACTTAAATGGTAAGTGTTCTACTCCCCATGTTAGAGATAAGAAAGCTAAACGTTTGAAAGGTTAAAAATAATGTTAACAGTTATATACTTAAGAAATGGAGAGTGGGTAGAATACTGAAAGGTGTAAATAAGCAGGCTTGGTAAGGAGGCCAGTGGTTTCCAGGGAGGAGGGGGAGTAAGGGGAAGAAACACTTTCTAGCCTAACAGTTTGCCATGATAAAGATCTACTATAGAAACTAACTTTATTGTCTTATGAATGCACACTATTTTGCACTGGAACATCTCATCTAGCCTTGATGCCCAGGAGACCATCCTCTGGCTAATCTTACACTAATGTTGTGGGAGTGGGTCTAGTGAGACCTATTCAGCCATAAAATATTCTTTTGATCTATTGCTAATAACCAACTGGAAAGTACAAAATGTCTCACCTAAACTAGCTTCTGGAGGTACTCTTCTATCCCCCTTCTAGTACCTTTTCTGGAAGCTTTCTCTATCCCCCCTTTTTTTTTCTTTAATAAAACTTTTGCCACACAAAGCTCAAAGTGACCAAAGCCAAGTCATTTCATCCAAAAATGAAAACTTCTCCTTTGGTGGTCATGGATCTGACACCATTCACTATCTGTCAGTACTCATGCAGATTTATCTGATTGTAAATCTGTTTTTCTCTACTGTTTCACATTATTTGGCTTTACTGGAAAGTGCTGTAGACAAGTGCCTAATGTCTTTAAATTTTTATCAGAGATTTTAGCAAATGGAGGTTCAAATAGTAGAAAAATATAAATTAAAGTTTTAACACTGAAAGGAAAACTAACATGAAATAATCAATATTAGGTTCCAGGTAATTTCACATATGTAACAATAGATGTGGACAGTATCCTTTTGTTTTTGTGTTGTTGTTCAGTCACTAAGCTGTGTCTGACTCTTTGCAACCCTATGGACTGCAGTACCAGGCTTCCAGCCATCTTTCACTATTTCCTGGAGTTTGCTCAAACTCATGTTCATTGAGTCAGTGATGCCATCCAACCATCTCATCCTCTGTCACCCCCTTCTCCTCCTGACCTCCATCTTTCACAGAATTAGGGTGTTTTCCAATGAATTGGCTCTTTGCATCAGGCTGCAAGAGTATTGGAGCTTCAGCTTCAATATCAATCCTTCCAATGGATATTCAGGGTTCATTTCCTTTAGGATTGACAAGTTTGATCTCCTTGAGTCAAGGATAATCTTATGTTTGTTTGTTTTGTTTTGTTTTTTCCAGCACCACAGTTTGAAAGCCTCAGTTTTTCAGTGCTCGGCCTTCTTTAGGTTCAGTTCAGTTCAGTTGCTCAGTCCTGTCTGACTCTGCAACAGCAGTGGACTGCGGCACACCAGGCTTCCAACTATCCTTCACAGTCTCCTGGAGCCTGCTCAAACTCATGTTAATTGAGTCAGTGATGCCATACAACCATCTCATCCACTGTTATCCCCTTCTCCTTCTGCCTTCTATTTTTCCCAGCATCAGGATCTTTTCCAGTGAATCAGCTCTTCATATCAGGCAGCCAAAGCATTGGAGGTTAAGTTACAGCCTCAGTCCCTTAGGATTGACTGGCTTGATCTCACAGTTCAAGGTACCCTCAAGAGCCTTCTTCGGCACCACAGTTTGATGGCATCAATTTTTCGGTGCTAAGCCCTTCTTTATGGACCAACTTTCACATCCATACAAGACTACTGGAAATGCCATCACTTTGAATATAAGGACCTTTGCCAGCAAAGAGATGTCTCTGTTTTTTTAATACACAGGCTTGTCATAGCTTTTCTTCCAAGAGGCAAGCATCTTTTAATTTCATGGCTGCAGTCACTGTCAGCAGTGATTTTGGAGCTCCAGAAAATAAAGTCTGTCACCGTTTCCATCGTTTGCCCATCCGGTTACCATGAAGGGATGAGACTGACGCTATGATCTTTGCTTTTTGAATGTTGAGTTTTAAGCCAACTTTTCCCTTCTCCTCTTCCACCTTCATCAAGCAGCTCTTGAATTTCTCTTTAGTTTCTGCCATAAGGGTGGTATCATCTGCATATCTGAGGTTATTGATATTTCTCCTGGAAATCTTGATTCCAGCTTCTGCTTCCTCCACTCTGGCATTTCACACGACGTACTCTGCATATAAGTTAAATAAGTAGGCTGACAACATACAGCCTTGACACTGCTCCTTTCCCATTTTGGAACCAGTCTGTTGTTCCATGTTCTGTTCTAACTATTGCTTCTTCTGTTTTTGTTTTTTTTTTTTTTGGCCTCTTTTATTGATCCTTATTTATTTATTTTCATCCATCTTAATGGCCTGCATGGATCTCCCATTGCAGAGGCCTCTCTCGTCACAGAGCACCAGTTCTGGGCACATGTGCTCCAGAGCACTGGCCCTGAATTAGACACATCAGTTCAGCCGCTCGGCAGCATGCAGGATCTTCCCGTGCCAGGGATCGAACTGGTGCCCCTTGCACTGCAAGGTGGACTCTCTACCCACTGGACCACCAGGGAAGCCCCTAACTATTGCTTCTTGACCTGCATGCAGGTTTCATAATAGGCAGATAAAGGTGCTCTGATATTACCATTTCTTTCAGAATTTTCCACAAATTTTTGTGATCCATACAAAACCTTTAACATAGTCAGTGAAACAGAAGTAGGTGTTTTTCTGAAATTCTCTTGCCTTTTCTATGATTCAGCAGATATTGGCAATTTGACCTCTGGTTCCTCTGGCTTTTCTAAATCCATCTTGTATATATTTAGACTACAGATTAGGAAAACGAGGCACAAGATAGCAAACTAACTTGGTAGTGTTTACTTTGCTATTAAATTGTAATTTATCTATACATAGAACCTATACTATTTCCAATTATCATGTGGCATATTTAGAAATAGAATAAAAAAAATGAAACTTAAACTGGAAAAGAAGGATAACAGGCTTTTTTAAGGCCACAATACATAGTATTTACTATATTAAATGTCTTGATTGAGTTTCCATGACCATGAAGGGATGAGACTGACGCTATGATCTTTGCTTTTTGAATGTTGAGTTTTAAGCCAACTTTTCCCTTCTCCTCTTCCACCTTCATCAAGCAGCTCTTGAATTTCTCTTTAGTTTCTGCCATAAGGGTGGTATCATCTGCATATCTGAGGTTATTGATATTTCTCCTGGAAATCTTGATTCCAGCTTCTGCTTCCTCCACTCTGGCATTTCACACGACGTACTCTGCATATAAGTTAAATAAGTAGGCTGACAACATACAGCCTTGACACTGCTCCTTTCCCATTTTGGAACCAGTCTGTTGTTCCATGTTCTGTTCTAACTATTGCTTCTTCTGTTTTTGTTTTTTTTTTTTTTGGCCTCTTTTATTGATCCTTATTTATTTATTTTCATCCATCTTAATGGCCTGCATGGATCTCCCATTGCAGAGGCCTCTCTCGTCACAGAGCACCAGTTCTGGGCACATGTGCTCCAGAGCACTGGCCCTGAATTAGACACATCAGTTCAGCCGCTCGGCAGCATGCAGGATCTTCCCGTGCCAGGGATCGAACTGGTGCCCCTTGCACTGCAAGGTGGACTCTCTACCCACTGGACCACCAGGGAAGCCCCTAACTATTGCTTCTTGACCTGCATGCAGGTTTCATAATAGGCAGATAAAGGTGCTCTGATATTACCATTTCTTTCAGAATTTTCCACAAATTTTTGTGATCCATACAAAACCTTTAACATAGTCAGTGAAACAGAAGTAGGTGTTTTTCTGAAATTCTCTTGCCTTTTCTATGATTCAGCAGATATTGGCAATTTGACCTCTGGTTCCTCTGGCTTTTCTAAATCCATCTTGTATATATTTAGACTACAGATTAGGAAAACGAGGCACAAGATAGCAAACTAACTTGGTAGTGTTTACTTTGCTATTAAATTGTAATTTATCTATACATAGAACCTATACTATTTCCAATTATCATGTGGCATATTTAGAAATAGAATAAAAAAAATGAAACTTAAACTGGAAAAGAAGGATAACAGGCTTTTTTAAGGCCACAATACATAGTTTTCTATATTCTCAAAGTGTTAAAGGCTGATTTTAGGAACTTGAATATAAATTTGTAAACATCCTTTTCAAGAAATACAGAGTTTTTAATTTGTTGAAATAAGATATTTGTTTGTGAATAAACTTTTGTTAAGCTCATGTATCCAGAGAGTCTATGAATTTTGAATGCCATGCGTCTTATATCTTGAAAAGACTTTTTTTTTTTAAATAGCAGTTACTGGAGTACCCCTGAGCTGAATGTCATATTCAGAATTATGTGACATTCAGACCTATATATCACAGTTCCATAGAGAGAAGAGATGACAGTCTCAGTCAGTCTGAAGGTGTTTCTGGAGGGCTTTGTACTTCAGACTGTCCCATGGCTATATGCTCCACCTTTAGGAAGAGACAAGCTTGGACAGCAGCAGAGATGCTGAGATGGTTATGCTAGTGTGGCTATTATTGCAGAACTCAGTGTAGTTGGTGAAAAGGCAGTTCAGATAATTAAAATGTGTTTTAATTAAGAACAGAGAGAATGCCATATCCTATGACTCTAAGATGTCATTTCCAAAGGTTGACAGTATCCACTTACAGAAGGGGTAACAGGAATCTCTGTTCCATTCCTCCCCAGTAATCTCTTTCTTCTTACCCAACAGAGTTTTTGCTCACTTCAATTGGTTGGCAACTAAAAGCAAGACTTTGGGCCAGGGAGATGATGACTTTTGAATGCAAAAGCTTACTAAGATAAGCAGGAAACATGCAGGTTTCATAATAGGCAGATAAAGGTGCTCTGATATTACCATTTCTTTCAGAATTTTCCACAAATTTTTGTGATCCATACAAAACCTTTAACATAGTCAGTGAAACAGAAGTAGGTGTTTTTCTGAAATTCTCTTGCCTTTTCTATGATTCAGCAGATATTGGCAATTTGACCTCTGGTTCCTCTGGCTTTTCTAAATCCATCTTGTATATATTTAGACTACAGATTAGGAAAACGAGGCACAAGATAGCAAACTAACTTGGTAGTGTTTACTTTGCTATTAAATTGTAATTTATCTATACATAGAACCTATACTATTTCCAATTATCATGTGGCATATTTAGAAATAGAATAAAAAAAATGAAACTTAAACTGGAAAAGAAGGATAACAGGCTTTTTTAAGGCCACAATACATAGTTTTCTATATTCTCAAAGTGTTAAAGGCTGATTTTAGGAACTTGAATATAAATTTGTAAACATCCTTTTCAAGAAATACAGAGTTTTTAATTTGTTGAAATAAGATATTTGTTTGTGAATAAACTTTTGTTAAGCTCATGTATCCAGAGAGTCTATGAATTTTGAATGCCATGCGTCTTATATCTTGAAAAGACTTTTTTTAAATAGCAGTTACTGGAGTACCCCTGAGCTGAATGTCATATTCAGAATTATGTGACATTCAGACCTATATATCACAGTTCCATAGAGAGAAGAGATGACAGTCTCAGTCAGTCTGAAGGTGTTTCTGGAGGGCTTTGTACTTCAGACTGTCCCATGGCTATATGCTCCACCTTTAGGAAGAGACAAGCTTGGACAGCAGCAGAGATGCTGAGATGGTTATGCTAGTGTGGCTATTATTGCAGAACTCAGTGTAGTTGGTGAAAAGGCAGTTCAGATAATTAAAATGTGTTTTAATTAAGAACAGAGAGAATGCCATATCCTATGACTCTAAGATGTCATTTCCAAAGGTTGACAGTATCCACTTACAGAAGGGGTAACAGGAATCTCTGTTCCATTCCTCCCCAGTAATCTCTTTCTTCTTACCCAACAGAGTTTTTGCTCACTTCAATTGGTTGGCAACTAAAAGCAAGACTTTGGGCCAGGGAGATGATGACTTTTGAATGCTGTTAATTAGATATGCTTTATGTCTTTGAAAAAAAAGAAGGGAGTTTGATACAGCAAAGAGAAATAACGATGGTCTTATATAGACAATAAACATTTTTATGCAGATTCTAGATTCATTGCTTTTATAAGTTTTACACATTAAAATCAATATTTTATCTTTCTTATGTGTTGGCAAATAACTTACGTGTCAGAGAATTAGAGTTTTACAGTCTATATATCATTTGATCCTGGAAAACAAGTATCTGTTTAAAATTACTATACATTGGTGCTCTAGTTTTTTCTAACTCCTCACATTTGTTCTGATTGTTTTTTTAATTTTATTCACCTTCATATTTTCAATTGAAAGTCACTGAATTAGCATGCAATCTTCCAAGGACATACTAAACACATTTCTAATTCTCCGAGAGCTCATGTGATGATACTACAATGTGGACAAGAGCTTTCCAAACTACAGAACATACTCTATTATTCAGTGTTTGAATATGTTCTAGAAGCTACGTCAAGAGTTTGGCATCTATATGCTGACCATTGTCAATGATAAGTACCTCTTGATTTCCTGCTTACATTTTTTAATTTGTCTATATTTAGTTACCATGGTTGATTTTTATTTATTTTTTTTATGAGATGCATTTATTTTATTTTGGACTTCTTTTATTTCTTTATTTATTTCTTTATTTTTCATCCATCTTTATTCTTCAGCCTGTGTGGGCCCCCCAGTGCAGTGCCCTCTCTCCTTGCAGAGTACTGGCTCTGAGCACATGCACTCTAGAGTGCTGGACACACGTCCAGTCACTCTGCAGCATGTAGGATCTTCCCAGGCCAGGGATTGATCCAGTGCCCCTTGCATTGCAAGGCGGAGTCTTTACTCACTGGACTGCCAGGGGAACCCCATAGTTGACTTTTTAATGAAGATCACTTCACCTTGGAAGCTTTCCTGAAAGAGATACACTGTGGATTCAAATCCACTCATTCTATTTGTTGACTTAGAAAGAAACCAAGTTCTTAGCCATAATTTGAACATTGAAAGTTCACCATATTTGAGGATAAATAAAAGTGGGAACGGCTATGGCTCCATAAACATTTTTATGCAGATTCTAGATTCATTGCTTTTATAAGTTTTACACATTAAAATCAATATTTTATCTTTCTTATGTGTTGGCAAATAACTTACGTGTCAGAGAATTAGAGTTTTACAGTCTATATATCATTTGATCCTGGAAAACAAGTATCTGTTTAAAATTACTATACATTGGTGCTCTAGTTTTTTCTAACTCCTCACATTTGTTCTGATTGTTTTTAATTTTATTCACCTTCATATTTTCAATTGAAAGTCACTGAATTAGCATGCAATCTTCCAAGGACATACTAAACACATTTCTAATTCTCCGAGAGCTCATGTGATGATACTACAATGTGGACAAGAGCTTTCCAAACTACAGAACATACTCTATTATTCAGTGTTTGAATATGTTCTAGAAGCTACGTCAAGAGTTTGGCATCTATATGCTGACCATTGTCAATGATAAGTACCTCTTGATTTCCTGCTTACATTTTTTAATTTGTCTATATTTAGTTACCATGGTTGATTTTTATTTATTTTTTTTATGAGATGCATTTATTTTATTTTGGACTTCTTTTATTTCTTTATTTATTTCTTTATTTTTCATCCATCTTTATTCTTCAGCCTGTGTGGGCCCCCCAGTGCAGTGCCCTCTCTCCTTGCAGAGTACTGGCTCTGAGCACATGCACTCTAGAGTGCTGGACACACGTCCAGTCACTCTGCAGCATGTAGGATCTTCCCAGGCCAGGGATTGATCCAGTGCCCCTTGCATTGCAAGGCGGAGTCTTTACTCACTGGACTGCCAGGGGAACCCCCATAGTTGACTTTTTTAATGAAGATCACTTCACCTTGGAAGCTTTCCTGAAAGAGATACACTGTGGATTCAAATCCACTCATTCTATTTGTTGACTTAGAAAGAAACCAAGTTCTTAGCCATAATTTGAACATTGAAAGTTCACCATATTTGAGGGGATAAATAAAAGTGGGAACGGCTATGGCTCCATAAAGTGATGAGACTAGACCAGATCATTTTGTAGCTATTCTAGTACAATTAGAAACTCAAAATATCTCTTCCTTCCTTGCCCTAATTTTTTGGATAGGCAGTGACATTTTTACTAATGCATCTTTGTTTAATGGTTTCATATTTACTTGTCAGTCCTGGAAGCTAAAAAGGAGAATCAGCAGATTTCTGTATTTTCTATGAGCTGTCAAATTTTAAGCTGTGCCTCCTTTTACGGCCAGGCAGTTTTAGACTTTTAGAATTTATATACTTCAGCCTCTTTATTTCCCCTGCTTATCACCAAGACAAAATCAAAAACCTTTAGTTTGGCATTCCAGCTTATATGCATCCTCTCTCCTGCTTTCTCTGTCTGTCCCATGCTGGAGAGAAACAAAATTCTCCATATGATCAATGCACAGACCCTTCAGTATAGTGTGCCTTGGCATACCCACCATTTTTGTCTGAAATAGTAATACCTTCTCTTTCCTTCTGCCTGACCAAATACTAGACCATCACAATTGAGCTTTTGTGTAAAGTCCTCTCCAAGTGAGCTCAATTGTTGCATCTTCTGTTTCATTTCCATTTCAATGAAATGATGAATCAGATTCTTCAACTAGACTGTATTTGTATTTAAAGCTAAAGATCATGTCTTGTTCATTTTTCATCATTAGTACTTAGTTCTAGAGTGGAAATCAAATAGTCCCAGATATAAATCCTATTCTAACACTTGCTCTGTGATTTTGGAAAAGCCTATTGAACCTGTACCCTCACCTGTAAAAGTGAGATAACATTTAACTTGCCTAGGTTTTCTTAGAATCCATCATAATATTTGTAAAAGAACTTAGTGCAGTGACTGAAACATAGTAAACATCCAATTAACTCTTGCTAAAGAATCTTGGGTAAATGAATTAATGTCCATTTTAACTTCCTGACAATATTTTCTTTGTTTATTATTTTCCTCAAAGCAGCTTAATTTCTGTTTGAAGTTTATGCTGAATGTTTATCTATGTTTGGCTTGATTCATTTATGCATGAACTCCTTTCTATGCTGTGTGTGTCTCTCTATATATATACATACATATATATATATATATATGTATGTATAAAACATATGTCTAGAAAGAAGTAGCTAAAAGACTTTCGAAATAAAACTAAAACTGTTACTCGCTCAGTCGTCTCTGACTCTTCATGACCTCATGGACTGTAGCACATCAGGCTCCTCTGTCCATGGGATTCTCCAGGCAAGAATAATGGCATAGATAGCCATTGTCTACTCCAGGGAATCTTCCAATGTAGGGACTGAACCAAGGTACCTTAAAAGGAGAATCAGCAGATTTCTGTATTTTCTATGAGCTGTCAAATTTTAAGCTGTGCCTCCTTTTACGGCCAGGCAGTTTTAGACTTTTAGAATTTATATACTTCAGCCTCTTTATTTCCCCTGCTTATCACCAAGACAAAATCAAAAACCTTTAGTTTGGCATTCCAGCTTATATGCATCCTCTCTCCTGCTTTCTCTGTCTGTCCCATGCTGGAGAGAAACAAAATTCTCCATATGATCAATGCACAGACCCTTCAGTATAGTGTGCCTTGGCATACCCACCATTTTTGTCTGAAATAGTAATACCTTCTCTTTCCTTCTGCCTGACCAAATACTAGACCATCACAATTGAGCTTTTGTGTAAAGTCCTCTCCAAGTGAGCTCAATTGTTGCATCTTCTGTTTCATTTCCATTTCAATGAAATGATGAATCAGATTCTTCAACTAGACTGTATTTGTATTTAAAGCTAAAGATCATGTCTTGTTCATTTTTCATCATTAGTACTTAGTTCTAGAGTGGAAATCAAATAGTCCCAGATATAAATCCTATTCTAACACTTGCTCTGTGATTTTGGAAAAGCCTATTGAACCTGTACCCTCACCTGTAAAAGTGAGATAACATTTAACTTGCCTAGGTTTTCTTAGAATCCATCATAATATTTGTAAAAGAACTTAGTGCAGTGACTGAAACATAGTAAACATCCAATTAACTCTTGCTAAAGAATCTTGGGTAAATGAATTAATGTCCATTTTAACTTCCTGACAATATTTTCTTTGTTTATTATTTTCCTCAAAGCAGCTTAATTTCTGTTTGAAGTTTATGCTGAATGTTTATCTATGTTTGGCTTGATTCATTTATGCATGAACTCCTTTCTATGCTGTGTGTGTCTCTCTATATATATACATACATATATATATATATATGTATGTATAAAACATATGTCTAGAAAGAAGTAGCTAAAAGACTTTCGAAATAAAACTAAAACTGTTACTCGCTCAGTCGTCTCTGACTCTTCATGACCTCATGGACTGTAGCACATCAGGCTCCTCTGTCCATGGGATTCTCCAGGCAAGAATAATGGCATAGATAGCCATTGTCTACTCCAGGGAATCTTCCAATGTAGGGACTGAACCAAGGTCACCTGCACTGAAGATAAATCCTTTACTATCTGAGCCATAAAAAGCAGAATTTCTAGTTCTTTCAGATTAAGGGAGCCTGACAATGACCTTTGTACATGTGTCATCTGATGTGTAAACCTGATCTTCCCAGTGCATGAGAAGACAGGTCTAATCAGGTTGACACCATACTTTCCATTCCTACGTGGGGATGTTGAGCATTTTTATTCTATAATCTTCTCTTGTTTTATGATCCACAACTTTACAGATGCCTCTCTCCTAGTTCAGATCCTTGCAGAACCAAGTCATGATTATTTGGGAGCTTAATTGTTGAAAGAATGAACTGATCCTCAAAGGGATTGAATGGGGAAATGTGGGCTGTTCAGTAGAGATTAACTCTATGATTCACTAAATTCCCACTAGGAAAACAGTGTCCAATAGTTTTACACTAATTTGCGACATGCTGAGGTCATCACTGTGTATCCTTATCCAGTTTTTAACTAACCATGATGCACTAAGCTGGTTACAGCAGATGCTGTTTATTCAGACTGACTGTTCTGGAGACAGTACCGTGTAGCAGAGAAACTCATGGGTGTTGAAATATCATCCAGGCCTGGGGAATTCTTGCTTATTCAAAGAATAGCTTCATGACTCCAGACAAGTTCCTTAAACCTCCCAAAGTTTGATTTTCTCATTTGGAGAATGAAAATGACAATTTTTCATGTCAGAGCATGTGTTGAGGATGAAGAAAATCTAAGTATAAAATTTAGAGCAATGGGACTATTCACTTCACTCTTAGAGTTGCTCAAGTGATTATTGATGTGGTTAACTTCCTTATCTAACTTCACACTCATCCACTAAGGTTTCCTTTGTCCCAAACTGAAGATTTTCTTTTTGAAAGCCATCACTCATTTTATGTTTTTTTTTTTTTTTTTTTCTTCTCTTTTTTCTGTAAAGGGCTTTATCCAGCTCTCTGTTACCTGAGTGGTGAAAACATGGATGAGACTACATTTAATCTCTTTCCTTTTCAGACCATAGCTCTGGAGTCACCAAGGTCTACTGGCCCACCTTGGGCACCCCCCATTTTATAGGTCTGCCTTGTCAGGATCTTCCATGGGACTGAACCAAGGTCACCTGCACTGAAGATAAATCCTTTACTATCTGAGCCATAAAAAGCAGAATTTCTAGTTCTTTCAGATTAAGGAGCCTGACAATGACCTTTGTACATGTGTCATCTGATGTGTAAACCTGATCTTCCCAGTGCATGAGAAGACAGGTCTAATCAGGTTGACACCATACTTTCCATTCCTACGTGGGGATGTTGAGCATTTTTATTCTATAATCTTCTCTTGTTTTATGATCCACAACTTTACAGATGCCTCTCTCCTAGTTCAGATCCTTGCAGAACCAAGTCATGATTATTTGGGAGCTTAATTGTTGAAAGAATGAACTGATCCTCAAAGGGATTGAATGGGGAAATGTGGGCTGTTCAGTAGAGATTAACTCTATGATTCACTAAATTCCCACTAGGAAAACAGTGTCCAATAGTTTTACACTAATTTGCGACATGCTGAGGTCATCACTGTGTATCCTTATCCAGTTTTTAACTAACCATGATGCACTAAGCTGGTTACAGCAGATGCTGTTTATTCAGACTGACTGTTCTGGAGACAGTACCGTGTAGCAGAGAAACTCATGGGTGTTGAAATATCATCCAGGCCTGGGGAATTCTTGCTTGTTCAAAGAATAGCTTCATGACTCCAGACAAGTTCCTTAAACCTCCCAAAGTTTGATTTTCTCATTTGGAGAATGAAAATGAAAATTTTTTCATGTCAGAGCATGTGTTGAGGATGAAGAAAATCTAAGTATAAAATTTAGAGCAATGGGACTATTCACTTCACTCTTAGAGTTGCTCAAGTGATTATTGATGTGGTTAACTTCCTTATCTAACTTCACACTCATCCACTAAGGTTTCCTTTGTCCCAAACTGAAGATTTTCTTTTTGAAAGCCATCACTCATTTTATGTTTTTTTTTTTTTTTTTTTCTTCTCTTTTTTCTGTAAAGGGCTTTATCCAGCTCTCTGTTACCTGAGTGGTGAAAACATGGATGAGACTACATTTAATCTCTTTCCTTTTCAGACCATAGCTCTGGAGTCACCAAGGTCTACTGGCCCACCTTGGGCCAACTCCCCTCCAGCCTAGGTGTGCTGTTCCCATACCAGGTCTGCCTTGTCACTCCTCACTTGGATGATTCTCATATCACCCACCTGACACTCAGAATCATGCACCCTTTCTTTCTGATCAGTTTGCATCCTCCTGTCAGTTTTATTCTTCTCAACAAATATATCCCTCCCATGATTTCTCCCCATCTGTGGATGTTTGCCCATCATATCCCTGGAGACTCCCCACCTCTCTTCCTGTATGTTCTTTATCCAAAATATGAATTATTTTGTTTTAATTTTTAGACTTTACTGAGTGTGTACATTATTGAGTGCACAGAGGAAATGTGTAAGGTGCTTGGGAATATACTACCTAAGCATGTGCTTCTTGAAACAACAGAACTCTCCTGTTAGGTAGAAACAAATATTAGTATCCCTTCCTGAAGATGAGGAAACCAAGACTGCCAGTGGCCAAGCACTTTGCCAATGGTCATCTTATCTTTGTGTGTGTTAATAGAACTAAGATTTGATGAATTCAGATTAGACTCTTCCAATTCAAGAGGTCTTTCTCTTGAGCACCAAGATAACCTGCCTTGCCACATTCTCTCTCTTCCTCATTCTCCCTGTAAAAATTTCTCTCTCTTTCTCTTCTATTTCTATACCAATTGCTAAACCTGTTTTATAGGACCTCTCCTAGCTTATTTTGTAGAGAAATTCTTTGTATATTTATATCTGATCTCCTCTAATACCTTTTCAATTCAGTAAGGACATAAACCATTTCATTTTCAACTTTTATTTCAACATTTATTTCTGTATAGAGCCTTGTATGAAGCAGGTATTTAGTAAATGCAGAATTAAATGGAAATAAATTAAATCAGTTGCATTGACCCAGTGCCCTCAAGGAACCAACAAGAGAACTTGAAGTTTGACTTAAGTTTTTCCTTAAACCATACTGTCCTTAAAACCTCATACAGTCCAATAAAATGGACTCTCAGAAAACAGATGTGGATTTTGAGTTTATCTCTTAGACACTTAGCAAAACTGTGTGTCTGGGGTAAGTTATTTCAACTATCTGACTCTTTCCTTACACATAAAATGAGGAAAATGCTCATATGGCAGATATGTTATGAGAATTAAAATAGCGACTGTTTATAAACATGTTTGGTTTCTTGTATGCACTAGCACTGTTACTAAATAAATGAGAAATTTATTCAATGAAGCCCTTTCTATTATATAAAAATATTTTTAAAAAAAGAACCACAAACTTGTTTCCAATTTTTTTCCCCAAGCAGGCATTGAAATGAAAATGAGGAACTAAAGTGAATAAACAGAATTGCTTCTAACTAGAGTAGCTGTCAAGCCTTCTGTGAGGCTTCTGCAACCTTAGAAAGTGCTCCAGGCATATTGGAAGGAGACTGAGCTGGTTTCAGGTTAGAGCCAAGGCCAATAATCCCTACTTCAGTTTCATTCCAATTAGACTATAGGTAGTTGGTAGATGGAGGATGCTTGAAAAAATAAAATTGAATAAAAAATGAATAGGATGTAAGAGTTCACTCTTATGAATTTTTTTTTTTTGGGGGGGATGTAGATCATTATCTATCAAGTGTCTAGCTTAAGAAAGAAAAACTGCAGAAACAGTCACCATCATAAACAAAACAGCAACACTAACAGAAAACAGTATTCAGAATAGACCTTCACAAAAAAAACCATCCACTCTGAGACTTACCTTGGCACTTGAGTGCCTAGTCTATGAAGACTTTGGCCTAGTCTATGAAGATTTTGGCCTAGTCTATGAAGCAGGAATTCCTGTATTCCGCCTCCCAAATTTCAAAAGCAAGGAAAACAACACAATGGTAAATTTACCTAACGCTGCTAATGTTATATTTCTTAAATTATTTCTGATAGGGACAGTGAAGGATTTACCTTTTCCTTTTTTTTTTTTAAATGAAGTGTATGCTATGGAACAGAATAATATAAATCATATTTCAGAGATGACTTAGAAATAAACTAAAGGTCCATATATTTAACATATATTTGTTTTATATATATTATGTCAAGTCAAAAGAACAATTTTCCATTTAATTGGACTCTCAGAAAACAGATGTGGATTTTGAGTTTATCTCTTAGACACTTAGCAAAACTGTGTGTCTGGGGTAAGTTATTTCAACTATCTGACTCTTTCCTTACACATAAAATGAGGAAAATGCTCATATGGCAGATATGTTATGAGAATTAAAATAGCGACTGTTTATAAACATGTTTGGTTTCTTGTATGCACTAGCACTGTTACTAAATAAATGAGAAATTTATTCAATGAAGCCCTTTCTATTATATAAAAATATTTTTAAAAAAAGAACCACAAACTTGTTTCCAATTTTTTTCCCCAAGCAGGCATTGAAATGAAAATGAGGAACTAAAGTGAATAAACAGAATTGCTTCTAACTAGAGTAGCTGTCAAGCCTTCTGTGAGGCTTCTGCAACCTTAGAAAGTGCTCCAGGCATATTGGAAGGAGACTGAGCTGGTTTCAGGTTAGAGCCAAGGCCAATAATCCCTACTTCAGTTTCATTCCAATTAGACTATAGGTAGTTGGTAGATGGAGGATGCTTGAAAAAATAAAATTGAATAAAAAATGAATAGGATGTAAGAGTTCACTCTTATGAATTTTTTTTTTTTGGGGGGGATGTAGATCATTATCTATCAAGTGTCTAGCTTAAGAAAGAAAAACTGCAGAAACAGTCACCATCATAAACAAAACAGCAACACTAACAGAAAACAGTATTCAGAATAGACCTTCACAAAAAAAACCATCCACTCTGAGACTTACCTTGGCACTTGAGTGCCTAGTCTATGAAGACTTTGGCCTAGTCTATGAAGATTTTGGCCTAGTCTATGAAGCAGGAATTCCTGTATTCCGCCTCCCAAATTTCAAAAGCAAGGAAAACAACACAATGGTAAATTTACCTAACGCTGCTAATGTTATATTTCTTAAATTATTTCTGATAGGGACAGTGAAGGATTTACCTTTTCCTTTTTTTTTTTTTTAAATGAAGTGTATGCTATGGAACAGAATAATATAAATCATATTTCAGAGATGACTTAGAAATATACTAAAGGTCCATATATTTAACATATATTTGTTGAATATATATTATGTGTCAAGAACAATGCCATGAAGTTAGATTTAGTGTTAAATGACTAATCTTGTTCACATGTGTGCCTGCTACATCGCTTCAGTTGTGTCCAAATCTTCATATCTCTATGGACTGTAGCCTGCCAGGCTCCTGTGTTCATGGGATTTTCTAGGCAAGAACATTGGAGTGGGTTGCCATTTCCTCCTCTAGGAGATCTTCTCAACTCAGGAACTGAACCTGCATCCTTTATGTCTTCTGCATTGGCAGGCAGGTTCTTTACCAATAGTGCCACCTGGGAAGCCATATTTTGTTCTCAAATATCTCTCAGTCTATGAGAAAAAAAGATTAATAAATAATTACCATTTGATGCTAGAGGTTCTATGTTAGGGAGTTGTATTTTTTAAACTCATTTACTTTTCTCCAAAAGTAGAATAGGTACTGTTGCTAGCACTAGTTTATTAAATGTGCAAAACAAACAGAGACGTAATACTGATTTTTTATAAGCAAGGGGGTGTCAGAGTTGGGAATTGACCTCACCTTCAAAGTTGATACTTTAAAATTTTAAATATACTACAACCCTAAGATATTTTTAGAAATAAGGTTGCCAGATAAAATACAGGATATCCAATTAAATTTGACCTCAGATAAATCATACATAATTTTAAACCTAAAGGTGTCCCATGCAATATAATTGGTACATATACTAAAAAAAGCTTCATTGCTTATCTGAAATTTAAAATTAACTGAATACCCTAAATTTTTATTTGCTAAAACTGAGAACCCTAGTTGAAGTATAGAAGAGTGTTACATAGTCTGGCTTTGGCTTACTAGAAATCAAAGACAGAGATGGTAAATTATTTAAACTACTTTATTTGATTTGAAAGCCATATTTTCTCCTAGCTTCATTTTCCTGTATACTTCCTGTCTTTTTATTGAGCTACGGTTGATTTACAATATTATATTAGCTTCAGGTGCACAACATAGTGATTCAATATTTGTATAGGTTGTATTCCATTCAAATTTATATAAACCATTGGAAACAATGCTTGTGTTTCACAGTGAATCCCTAAAGTTTATTTTATGCCTATACGGTATAAATTGCATAGTTTGTATCTCCAGTCCCCTACCCCTATTATGCCCCTCCTCTTCCATTAGTGACTGGCATTTATTCTATCTTTGAGTCTTTTTCTCTACTGTTGTATTTATTTCATTTAAGTTCTCTGTATAAGTGATAACATATAATATTTATCTTTCTCTTTCTGATTTATTCGACACAGCATAATCCCCTGAGGGTCCGTACATATTGGTGCAAATGGCAAAATTTCATTCTTTCTTGGGGCTAATATTTGATTGTATACGTACCATATCTTCTTTATCCACTCATCTGTTGATGGATGCTTAGGTTGCTGCCTTATCTAAGCAATTATAACTAATGCTGCTATGAACATTGAGTGCGTGTATCTTTTTGAATTAATCTTTTCATTCTTCAGATATGTATTCCTAAAGGTGGAATAGCTGGATTATTTGGTATATCTGCTTTAATTTTTCAGAGGAAGCTTCATAATTTTTGTAAACAAACAGAGACGTAATACTGATTTTTTATAAGCAAGGGGGTGTCAGAGTTGGGAATTGACCTCACCTTCAAAGTTGATACTTTAAAATTTTAAATATACTACAACCCTAAGATATTTTTAGAAATAAGGTTGCCAGATAAAATACAGGATATCCAATTAAATTTGACCTCAGATAAATCATACATAATTTTAAACCTAAAGGTGTCCCATGCAATATAATTGGTACATATACTAAAAAAAGCTTCATTGCTTATCTGAAATTTAAAATTAACTGAATACCCTAAATTTTTATTTGCTAAAACTGAGAACCCTAGTTGAAGTATAGAAGAGTGTTACATAGTCTGGCTTTGGCTTACTAGAAATCAAAGACAGAGATGGTAAATTATTTAAACTACTTTATTTGATTTGAAAGCCATATTTTCTCCTAGCTTCATTTTCCTGTATACTTCCTGTCTTTTTATTGAGCTACGGTTGATTTACAATATTATATTAGCTTCAGGTGCACAACATAGTGATTCAATATTTGTATAGGTTGTATTCCATTCAAATTTATATAAACCATTGGAAACAATGCTTGTGTTTCACAGTGAATCCCTAAAGTTTATTTTATGCCTATACGGTATAAATTGCATAGTTTGTATCTCCAGTCCCCTACCCCTATTATGCCCCTCCTCTTCCATTAGTGACTGGCATTTATTCTATCTTTGAGTCTTTTTCTCTACTGTTGTATTTATTTCATTTAAGTTCTCTGTATAAGTGATAACATATAATATTTATCTTTCTCTTTCTGATTTATTCGACACAGCATAATCCCCTGAGGGTCCGTACATATTGGTGCAAATGGCAAAATTTCATTCTTTCTTGGGGCTAATATTTGATTGTATACGTACCATATCTTCTTTATCCACTCATCTGTTGATGGATGCTTAGGTTGCTGCCTTATCTAAGCAATTATAACTAATGCTGCTATGAACATTGAGTGCGTGTATCTTTTTGAATTAATCTTTTCATTCTTCAGATATGTATTCCTAAAGGTGGAATAGCTGGATTATTTGGTATATCTGCTTTAATTTTTCAGAGGAAGCTTCATAATTTTCCCATAGTGGCTGTGTCAGTTTACATTCCTACTAACAGTATACTAAGATTATCTGTTGTAGAATTGTAAATATGATAAAATATAGTACGTATACTTGATTCACATTTTATGCACAATAAAGGAATCAGTACTGCTGCTGCTTAGTCACTTCAACCGTGTCCAACTCTGTATAACCCCTTGGACTGCAGCCAACCAGAATCCTCTGTCCATGGGATTCTCCAGGCAAGAATACTGGAGTGGATTGTTATGCCCTCCTCCAGGGAGATTGTACCAATCTGCAGATCCCTGGGTCTCCTGCACTGCAGACAGATTTCTCATCACTGAGCCATCAGAGAAGCCATATATCTATATCTATCTATATCTATATCTATATCTATTTCTATATCTATATCTATTTGAGACACCATGGACTGTAGTTCACCAGGGTTATTCATCCATGGAATTTTCCAGGCAAGAATACTGGAGTGGGTTGCCATTTCCTTCTCCGTGACAAATACTTACATATAAAATACATTTGTTTTTGGTAGTGGTGTTATTTGAGTTAACTTTTTAAATATTTTGAACTGATGAATTCTGACACCATACTTGAGTAATCTTATTTTCCAAATTCAAGGATTTCAGTGCAAGAGATTTTAGTCCATTAGAGCTAGTATGACACAATACTGTAAATTGTGTGGCTTATAAAGAGGAGAAATTTATTTCTTGCAGTTCTAGAAGTTGGGATGTCTAAGGTCAAGTCATTGGCTTGTTGGGTGTCTGATGAGAGTCTGCTTTTCATTTTATAGACTTCCGTCTCCTCATTGTGCTTTCACATGGTGGAAAGGACTAGAGAGCTTTGTGAGGTCTCTTTTAAAGCGTGTTGATTCTATCCATTAGGGATCCTTCCTTGTGACCTAATCACTTCTCAAAGACCCTGTATACTAACACCATCACCTTGCTCTTTAGGATTTCAGAATACAATTTCTGGAAGGATACAAGCATTCAAACTGTAGCAATGAGTTGGTTGTTGGGCTGGGCATGTTCCTTCTATGCACAATCTCTGCTAACCCTAATGACTATCCTGCAAGATAGATATCATTAAGTAGGTATTATCAGGCCCTAGTGGCCAACAAGGAAACTAAGGCTCAGGGAAAGCCACATGACTGGATGTCATCCTAAAGTATTTTCCCTTACTCTGAAGTGATAAAAATGATGTTTATTCAGTGATTTTAATAGTATGACAATGTTTGTGTTTCAGTGATATAAGGAGACATGCAATGTTATATGACACATACTCAGTTAAAGAAAATAGACAACAGAATAGAAAGGTATCAAATGTAATCTTTAATCTCATTAAGATGTCAATCCCTCAAATTAGTATATTAGAGTTCTCCTTTTTTCTCATTCATGGTTTCTATTTTCCTTTTAACATTTTCCTGGCTTTATTTAAAATGACTTTTAAAAGATTCTATTACTTTTTAATGAAAACTGTAAGGTATAAATAAAGCAGAAATGCTGACATATTCATATCTAACTTGGTGGTACAAGAAGTATGATGCAATGGCTACTAAACTTAGGACTTGAGATCACTTCTGGCTGTTTCATTAATTAAAAGAAGTTCTATGGAATTTCTGCCAAGTTCTAGCCACTATGCTAAAAGCTAAGGTTTTAGTTTCCTAATGTTTAAATTATGTTTAAACAGGAGAAATCGTTGTTAGAAGCTTATTTCTTACTCCCTTTCATCTTGTGATTTCTTGGTATGCATATATATAGCTTCCCTCTCACACTTGAATCAAGAATAAACTATACTTCATGCCAAAGCATACAGGTATTTTGAAGGAAGATGCAAGTAAAAAAGGCAAATAGACAAAACTCAAATCATCTATATATGGATTACCCTCCACTTAATAATGATATAAATTACCCAGATAATTCCAAAATATTTACTAATGGAAACCTGGTCAAAGTACAATAAACCTATTACATTAGTTCTTAAAATGATCTATTTTCTCACAAATACTTGAAGGGGGTAGCATGAAGATATTAAGTTAGTCTTGGGAGAGCTTTTATTAAAATTAGGACTTTAAATGATAATTCAGTCATTTATAGCACACTTTTTGAAGACTGTTGAACACTTAACATGTCAACAGAAATGGGACCTATACAGAGAAACATCAGTCTGTGTTTGTTACCACTGAGGAGTTCCTAGTTGGAAGAGAGGAAGAGAATAGAAAACAGCAACAACAACAAACAACAAACAATAACAACAACAACAAAAAGCAAACATAGATCACTCAAGACTTCAAACACTTCAGCTTCTCAGATACCCTTCCCTTAATTGTCTAAAGAATTCCTAATCATCTTAGGCAGTCCACTTGACCCCTCATGTAGGTTCCGAGGATCCTTAGAAAAATGCACATTTTTCACAAATTCCTATCCATTGCAGCCACCACCTGTTCCTGCAGAACACTGTTCTTGGCTGCTTGAACAGTTGCTTTTGGCCGATTGAAACTGTCTATTTGTGTCACTGTAGTTCTCCTCCCATTCATCTAACCTCAAGGAATGAATCTAGGCTTTCTCTTGATTTTGCAAAGCACAGATGACACAGAGCTACCAACATCCCATTCATCTAATAGAATATTCATATTAACTTGTACAAGAAGTATGATGCAATGGCTACTAAACTTAGGACTTGAGATCACTTCTGGCTGTTTCATTAATTAAAAGAAGTTCTATGGAATTTCTGCCAAGTTCTAGCCACTATGCTAAAAGCTAAGGTTTTAGTTTCCTAATGTTTAAATTATGTTTAAACAGGAGAAATCGTTGTTAGAAGCTTATTTCTTACTCCCTTTCATCTTGTGATTTCTTGGTATGCATATATATAGCTTCCCTCTCACACTTGAATCAAGAATAAACTATACTTCATGCCAAAGCATACAGGTATTTTGAAGGAAGATGCAAGTAAAAAAGGCAAATAGACAAAACTCAAATCATCTATATATGGATTACCCTCCACTTAATAATGATATAAATTACCCAGATAATTCCAAAATATTTACTAATGGAAACCTGGTCAAAGTACAATAAACCTATTACATTAGTTCTTAAAATGATCTATTTTCTCACAAATACTTGAAGGGGGTAGCATGAAGATATTAAGTTAGTCTTGGGAGAGCTTTTATTAAAATTAGGACTTTAAATGATAATTCAGTCATTTATAGCACACTTTTTGAAGACTGTTGAACACTTAACATGTCAACAGAAATGGGACCTATACAGAGAAACATCAGTCTGTGTTTGTTACCACTGAGGAGTTCCTAGTTGGAAGAGAGGAAGAGAATAGAAAACAGCAACAACAACAAACAACAAACAATAACAACAACAACAAAAAGCAAACATAGATCACTCAAGACTTCAAACACTTCAGCTTCTCAGATACCCTTCCCTTAATTGTCTAAAGAATTCCTAATCATCTTAGGCAGTCCACTTGACCCCTCATGTAGGTTCCGAGGATCCTTAGAAAAATGCACATTTTTCACAAATTCCTATCCATTGCAGCCACCACCTGTTCCTGCAGAACACTGTTCTTGGCTGCTTGAACAGTTGCTTTTGGCCGATTGAAACTGTCTATTTGTGTCACTGTAGTTCTCCCTCCCATTCATCTAACCTCAAGGAATGAATCTAGGCTTTCTCTTGATTTTGCAAAGCACAGATGACACAGAGCTACCATGTTTAATAGCATCACTAATATAAAGGAATTTCAACATGAAAAGTATTATGTATAACTCTAATGCTATGAAGTTTACAGCCATAAGAATTCTTAGGCCCTTTATAGTAATTTCATAATCCCCAAGAGACTGTTAGGATCTGTTAGGTGAAAAACTTAATAATAGAAGAAAAATACTGCCTTTAGCCTTAACTCATCAATGTTCATATCCAGATCCTGCTACATGTTATTATATAGGTTCCCTAAACTTTAGTTTTATCATCAGTAAAAAGCTCATATTATTATCATTACTATTATTATAGAGTTATATGAAATCAAATTAGAAAACCTACAATGTATCCATGTGCTATCTATTACAAAGCCATAATTCATCTTATTAATGAAGACTGATAGGAAACTATTTAGAATTCACAATCTTTAATTGGCTAAATTTTAAACAAAATAATTTGGTAACATTTATATAAATATAGAAATACTTCTGATATTGCCCAGCAACTTTATGTTAGCTATTTCTACATAATAAACAAGACACTATTCTACTATTCCAATCAGCTATTGTTCTGTAGCAAACCATCTTAAACCTAATGGCTGAAGAAAACATTTAATCGTATATTTGCTCACAAATAAGGTAGAAAAAACTTGCCTCTTATCTGCTAGACCTCTGAGGAGACAGTTAACCTGGAACTTGGAGGATCTTCTTTGAACATGTTTTGTCCACATGACCAAGGATGTCTGCCATTTTTTTCTCCATGCTGTCTTCTCCAAGGACTGCTTTAGAGTTTTCAGAGCATGGTAGCTTGATCCCATGAGCATGACCATTCCAAATGACAGAAAAATGGAGACTATCAGTTATATATAGCCTCAGCCAGAAGTTGGTACAACATTGTGTGTGTGTACATGTGTGTGTGTGTGTGTGTGTGTGTGTGTGTGTGTGCTCAGTTGTTCGGTTCTGTCTGATTCTTACAACCTCATGGACTGGAGCCCACCATGCTCCTCTTTCCATAGAATTTTTCAGGCAAGAATACTGGAATGGGTTTCCATTTCCTACTCTAGGGATCAAACCCACATCTCTTGTGTCTCCTGCATTGGCAGGGAGATTATTTTCCACTAGGGACACCACCATTTCCATCCATCATATTCTATGTGTCATCTATTTGTACAGCCCAGAATCAAGGAGATAAATGGATGTCTCCTGTTTGATAGAAACAGTGTCAATGAATTTGAGGGACATGCTTTAAAAAGGCTACATCTTTTAAACCACCCAGGAATCAGTGCTGGAGTCAAGATTTAACTGTAAGCTAATCTTATGCTAAAGCATATTTCACAAATGCTAAAACTGAGTAAAGGAGAAATACAGCAAGTTTAATTAATTTGCCCAGGGAGGGAATGGAAAGTGAAACCAGAATTCTTAAATTAGCTTCGACACTATGGTTCACAAGGTGAAATAAACCCATATGTGGCAGTGCACATGTAACTTATGATGGCTTCTATCAATGAATCGGTATGTTTAAGAATGCAAGTCCATTTTGATGCGGGTCTGTAGTTTTAGCTCTGTGGACTTAAATTATGAGCTTGAGAGGCATATGGTAAGTTTAGTCAATTGGTTAAAAAAAAAAAAAGAAAAAAAAACACATAGTTTAAATGGCTAAATTATATTCAAGATAAATAATTTCAGAACCATCTCTTTCCATGAAAACAACCTGTCTTTTGCACACATACATCTTATTTGGATTTAGACTGATTATCTGCACTTACATACTCTTTCAGTTTAGAGGTGAAGAAAACATTTAATCGTATATTTGCTCACAAATAAGGTAGAAAAAACTTGCCTCTTATCTGCTAGACCTCTGAGGAGACAGTTAACCTGGAACTTGGAGGATCTTCTTTGAACATGTTTTGTCCACATGACCAAGGATGTCTGCCATTTTTTTCTCCATGCTGTCTTCTCCAAGGACTGCTTTAGAGTTTTCAGAGCATGGTAGCTTGATCCCATGAGCATGACCATTCCAAATGACAGAAAAATGGAGACTATCAGTTATATATAGCCTCAGCCAGAAGTTGGTACAACATTGTGTGTGTGTACATGTGTGTGTGTGTGTGTGTGTGTGTGTGTGTGTGTGCTCAGTTGTTCGGTTCTGTCTGATTCTTACAACCTCATGGACTGGAGCCCACCATGCTCCTCTTTCCATAGAATTTTTCAGGCAAGAATACTGGAATGGGTTTCCATTTCCTACTCTAGGGATCAAACCCACATTTCTTGTGTCTCCTGCATTGGCAGGGAGATTATTTTCCACTAGGGACACCACCATTTCCATCCATCATATTCTATGTGTCATCTATTTGTACAGCCCAGAATCAAGGAGATAAATGGATGTCTCCTGTTTGATAGAAACAGTGTCAATGAATTTGAGGGACATGCTTTAAAAAGGCTACATCTTTTAAACCACCCAGGAATCAGTGCTGGAGTCAAGATTTAACTGTAAGCTAATCTTATGCTAAAGCATATTTCACAAATGCTAAAACTGAGTAAAGGAGAAATACAGCAAGTTTAATTAATTTGCCCAGGGAGGGAATGGAAAGTGAAACCAGAATTCTTAAATTAGCTTCGACACTATGGTTCACAAGGTGAAATAAACCCATATGTGGCAGTGCACATGTAACTTATGATGGCTTCTATCAATGAATCGGTATGTTTAAGAATGCAAGTCCATTTTGATGCGGGTCTGTAGTTTTAGCTCTGTGGACTTAAATTATGAGCTTGAGAGGCATATGGTAAGTTTAGTCAATTGGTTAAAAAAAAAAAAAAGAAAAAAAAACACATAGTTTAAATGGCTAAATTATATTCAAGATAAATAATTTCAGAACCATCTCTTTCCATGAAAACAACCTGTCTTTTGCACACATACATCTTATTTGGATTTAGACTGATTATCTGCTTATACTCTTTCTATGATGACAGCATTCTGTTTCTCAGTCATAAAAATGAACTTTTCAGGTTTTCAGAGGCCATGTGTCTATGGAAAGTAAGAACCAAGGATTCATAGGGAATCTCTCTAAAGATATTGGTCTAGTGCAGGGCTTTCCTGGTGGGCCAGTGGGTAAAGAGTCCACCTTGCAGTGCAAGGGGTACCAGTTCAAGCCCTGGCCTGGGAAGATCCCACATGCCCTGAAGCAGCCAGGCCTGTGTGTCCAACTATGAGTCAGAACTCTGCAGTGCATGCGACCAGAGCTGGTGCCCTGCAGTGAGAAAGGCCACTGCAATGGGAGACCCACACACTCAAAAAAATAAAGATGGATGAAAATAAATATAAATAAATAAGGCATGATGGGAAAATTAAAAAAATATATAGAAGAAAAGATATTGGGCTAGTGTGTAAGGCATCCTATACAAAGAATACATTTTAGTAAAGTGTATAAAATTGTAGGAGGAGTTTATGAAGTTGATGGGTTTGCCTCTGAGGTTCCTTACAGTTAAGGAGGGAAAAATATTTTTAAAAATTATTCAGTATTCTGTTTGCACTAAATCAAACTATTTCCTTTTCTTGTCCACTAAAAGAATGAGAAATTTCCAGGAATCCAGAAATGATGCTGTTATGCAATTTGTTGCATAAAATTTCTAGTGATTTTGTATAAAATATGTGAAATATTCTGGCCAGTTTTAGATCTTTGATACAAAATTCAAATTTTGAATTTTGAAGTCAGGTAAGTTTTAGAGGCTTCCAAGGTGGTGCTAGTGACAAAGAACCTACCTGCAAACACAAGAGATGTAAGAGACATGGATTCATACCCTCACTAAGCAGAATCCCGTGGAGGAGGGCAGGACAACCCACTCCAGGATCCTTGCCTGAGAAATCCCATGGATAAATCCCATGGATAGACAAGTCTGGTTGGCTACAGTCCATAGAGTCACAAAGAATTGGATGCAACTGAAGTGACATAGCATGCATGCAAGGAGGTATTACTATAGATTTTTATGTGAAAAAAAAATTTTATTGTAAAATCTTTTAGTACTGTCTCACTGCCACTCAGCAGGGTCTGGGTAGTAGGGCCACCAGTAACTAATACTATTTATTGAAATATCTACTGAGTACCTATTATAAGGTGAAAAGTCTTACTTGCTCAGTTATGTCCAACTCTTTTGACCCCATGGACTTAGTCCACCAAGCTCCTCTGTTCATATAAATCTCCTGGCATGAATACCAGAATGGATTGCCATTTCCTTCTCCAAGGTATCTTCCCAACCCAGGGATTGAATCCAGGTATCCTGCATTGCAGGTGGATTTTTTCCATCTGAGCTACCAGGAGGAGTATATAAAATTGTTAAGCACCTTTTCTAGAAGCATTTCTTGCCTACAGCCAGGTGTTATCCCATTAAGGCAAAAATAGAGGAGTAGGGGGTTGAAGAGGATTCCTCAGTGTGCTGTAGCAAGTTTAGAAAGGTTAGCTATAAAGTAAACTCGGTCTCATGCTAGAAACCACAAATATTTATGTATTTATCTACCAGAACTATTCTTTAAATTCAATCTGGAGAGTACATAAGAGCAAAGAAATGCCAGTGTTAAGAAGAATGAGAATAAAAGAGGGCACAGGAAAGATGGTGACTCAGGAGAGGGAAGACTTCCATTGCGTCTGTGTCCAACTCTTTGTGACCCTGTGGACTGTAGCCTTCTGGGCTACTCTGTCCATGGCATTTTCCAGGAAAGAATAGTGGAGTGGATAATCAGTCATTTCCTTCTCCCAGGGCAGAGAGGAAGAATAAGTATTATAGATGCAGGGAAAACAAGAGTTTCCTGATCCTTGCCTCATAGCAGAGTGTGTTTTCTTTACCCCATTAGTCCATAGATTTCTCTACTATGGTTATTTCTTGTGTCTTACCTTGGATTAAGGTTAGAAGAAGTACCCTAGGCCAGGGAGAGAAACCCAAACCAAGTCAATGGCTGGCTATGCCAACCTTCCTATGAGAACCCTGTGGAAATATGTCCCTTTCAGTAACATGCAAGTCCAGGAAGACAGTATTGCAGCCCTCCCTACATTATCCTCTCTGAGCTCATATACTACTGCCTGCATCAATTATTTGGCTCTTGGTTTGTGCTGCCTTCGATTGTCATCCCTTTGGGACCCAACACTTCCTCTCCTCCCCTTTTCCCTTAGAAGAAAAATTATGGCAGGATCCTTTTGTGCATTGCTGCAGCTCCCATTATACCTGCTCTAGAGAGCAAATGCTCCCTGGCTGGACTGTGTGAAACACTGCACTCTCAAGAGACTTTTAGAAGAACTTTGAGGCTTCCCCACCTCACTATTTCAGTTAGGATCAAAATGTGTGGTTTTGCATCATGTTTTCAAGTTTACAAGTGATTTCACTTTAATATTTCCTTTGATCTTCATAACAACCCTGTGAGGCAAGCCATAATGATTGTATCTATATTATACAGAGAGGAAAGTGAATCTTAGTGTGGTTAATCAACTTGGCCAAGGTCCCATAGCTAGCTTGAATGAAGAAAGGAAGGAAAAAATGAGGTACAATTAAGCTTTGAAACCAAAACTCTATAACTGCACAATCAGTGTTCTTTTCAATATAGTGTTCTGTCACTCCAAAGACATCTTGCTTAAACTAATTTCACTGAATATGTTATTGCTTAAAATGATTTCAAATGGGGAGGAAACAAGGAAAATAAAAAATAGTGCTTTAAAATTTTTGGTAGGAGATAATGTCTCTCAGGAAGCATACGTATGACATAGATTGGGGCATACACATAACAACTGGAAAATAAATGCTGTCTTATTCTCAGAAGTGACACAAGCATTTTTGTTGCACTCTCTACTTTTTTTTTTTTTAATTTTGGTCTCTTTTATTGATTTTTTATTTATTTATTTTCATCCATCTTTATTATTTGGCCTCTGTGGGCCTCCCATTGCAGTGGCCTCTCTCTGCAGAGCACTGGCTCTGGACGCATGCCTCCAGTGTGCTGGCTTGTAATTGGATACCCTGGTCCAGCTGCTCCACGACTTGTGGCAGTTTTTCCAGCCAGGGATCAAAATGTTGCCCCCTACACTGCAAGGCAGACTCTTTACCCACTGGACCACCAGGAAAACCCTCCATCCTCCACTTTTTTTTTTAACTCAGCCTTTGTAGAACCAACTTTCCAATTTTTCTTTCATTAAAGGCCTTGAGGAATATAAGGTGAAAGTGCCTATAAACCATTTCTGATCTTTTTCTCCCATCTTAGCTCTTGTATTGGCAATTTTTTTGAAGAAAAATTATGGCAGGATCCTTTTGTGCATTGCTGCAGCTCCCATTATACCTGCTCTAGAGAGCAAATGCTCCTGGCTGGACTGTGTGAAACACTGCACTCTCAAGAGACTTTTAGAAGAACTTTGAGGCTTCCCAACCTCACTATTTCAGTTAGGATCAAAATGTGTGGTTTTGCATCATGTTTTCAAGTTTACAAGTGATTTCACTTTAATATTTCCTTTGATCTTCATAACAACCCTGTGAGGCAAGCCATAATGATTGTATCTATATTATACAGAGAGGAAAGTGAATCTTAGTGTGGTTAATCAACTTGGCCAAGGTCCCATAGCTAGCTTGAATGAAGAAAGGAAGGAAAAAATGAGGTACAATTAAGCTTTGAAACCAAAACTCTATAACTGCACAATCAGTGTTCTTTTCAATATAGTGTTCTGTCACTCCAAAGACATCTTGCTTAAACTAATTTCACTGAATATGTTATTGCTTAAAATGATTTCAAATGGGAGGAAACAAGGAAAATAAAAAATAGTGCTTTAAAATTTTTGGTAGGAGATAATGTCTCTCAGGAAGCATACGTATGACATAGATTGGGGCATACACATAACAACTGGAAAATAAATGCTGTCTTATTCTCAGAAGTGACACAAGCATTTTTGTTGCACTCTCTACTTTTTTTTTTTTTAATTTTGGTCTCTTTTATTGATTTTTTATTTATTTATTTTCATCCATCTTTATTATTTGGCCTCTGTGGGCCTCCCATTGCAGTGGCCTCTCTCTGCAGAGCACTGGCTCTGGACGCATGCCTCCAGTGTGCTGGCTTGTAATTGGATACCCTGGTCCAGCTGCTCCACGACTTGTGGCAGTTTTTCCAGCCAGGGATCAAAATGTTGCCCCCTACACTGCAAGGCAGACTCTTTACCCACTGGACCACCAGGAAAACCCTCCATCCTCCACTTTTTTTTTTAACTCAGCCTTTGTAGAACCAACTTTCCAATTTTTCTTTCATTAAAGGCCTTGAGGAATATAAGGTGAAAGTGCCTATAAACCATTTCTGATCTTTTTCTCCCATCTTAGCTCTAGGAATAGAATTGTCTTTTCCCTAAGCTTTAATCAATTTCTCACTGAGTACGTAGTGATAGTCAAACAGATTTTTAATACTGTAACCCATTACATTTAATTGGGCTCTTTAAGTTACAGGAATAAATAGAAACAGATGAACTTTTAAATCCCCTGACATTAAATACTGTTTACCTGATTCACTTCACTGAATCAACCTCCCTATCCAACCACCAACCCCCCTCAAAAAAAAAAAAAAAAAAAAACTGCAATTAAATGTATGGCGTTGGATCATTTCTTGCAGGCAATAATTATATGGGAGAATTTAGAATCTCATCAGAAGGTCTAATTTGAAGTAATAAACCTTCTAGTTAATCTTACACCTAAAGTCAACGGTCCCCCTCTAATGATGATGATAATGCAGAGGCCTAAAATAACAGACTGAATGAAAGATAACTATCACTTTAAATTATTTCTGGGTGTGAGTCTAACACACAATGATGAGGAAGACTCTCCTTTCAGAGTTCAAAAAGGAGAATCGGGTTTGTTTTAGATGGTAGAAATATCATTCAAGCCACTGGAGTAAACTGGGAGAAGTACAATTTGAGCCGAGGCAAATGATAGAATTTTAGCAGTCTGAAGACTAATGACATTCCAGGTAGAAGAGAGAGCAGAAGCCAAGTTAGCCAAGGAGACCACCTGGGAATAGTAATGTGTTCTATGTGACTCAAATATTAGAAGTGGAAATCGATGGAAAAGATTGCGAACCTTCTCATACTCTATTTTAGCAGGTTGCCCGAGGGGTGTCATAGATTTGACTCCAGGGATGAAATGCCTTGGGTTGTATTTCTTTTTAAAATAATAGGAATAGCACTCTGGACGCATGCCTCCAGTGTGCTGGCTTGTAATTGGATACCCTGGTCCAGCTGCTCCACGACTTGTGGCAGTTTTTCCAGCCAGGGATCAAAATGTTGCCCCCTACACTGCAAGGCAGACTCTTTACCCACTGGACCACCAGGAAAACCCTCCATCCTCCACTTTTTTTTTTAACTCAGCCTTTGTAGAACCAACTTTCCAATTTTTCTTTCATTAAAGGCCTTGAGGAATATAAGGTGAAAGTGCCTATAAACCATTTCTGATCTTTTTCTCCCATCTTAGCTCTAGGAATAGAATTGTCTTTTCCCTAAGCTTTAATCAATTTCTCACTGAGTACGTAGTGATAGTCAAACAGATTTTTAATACTGTAACCCATTACATTTAATTGGGCTCTTTAAGTTACAGGAATAAATAGAAACAGATGAACTTTTAAATCCCCTGACATTAAATACTGTTTACCTGATTCACTTCACTGAATCAACCTCCCTATCCAACCACCAACCCCCCTCAAAAAAAAAAAAAAAAAAAAAAAAAACTGCAATTAAATGTATGGCGTTGGATCATTTCTTGCAGGCAATAATTATATGGGAGAATTTAGAATCTCATCAGAAGGTCTAATTTGAAGTAATAAACCTTCTAGTTAATCTTACACCTAAAGTCAACGGTCCCCCTCTAATGATGATGATAATGCAGAGGCCTAAAATAACAGACTGAATGAAAGATAACTATCACTTTAAATTATTTCTGGGTGTGAGTCTAACACACAATGATGAGGAAGACTCTCCTTTCAGAGTTCAAAAAGGAGAATCGGGTTTGTTTTAGATGGTAGAAATATCATTCAAGCCACTGGAGTAAACTGGGAGAAGTACAATTTGAGCCGAGGCAAATGATAGAATTTTAGCAGTCTGAAGACTAATGACATTCCAGGTAGAAGAGAGAGCAGAAGCCAAGTTAGCCAAGGAGACCACCTGGGAATAGTAATGTGTTCTATGTGACTCAAATATTAGAAGTGGAAATCGATGGAAAAGATTGCGAACCTTCTCATACTCTATTTTTAGCAGGTTGCCCGAGGGGTGTCATAGATTTGACTCCAGGGATGAAATGCCTTGGGTTGTATTTCTTTTTTTAAAATAATAGGAATAATTAAAAGTGGCCCAAGTGAATAATAGCATGAATACATCTGTGCTTAATATAAGCTACTGTGGCTGTAGAATGAAATACGAGCTGGAGAAGGTAGAGATTGAAAGTAGTGAGGAAACTTATAATTCAAAAAGAGAGGAAATGAGGCTAGAATGAGGCAGTGGTCCTTAGAGTAAGGATGTGGCAGAGTTTCCGTTGATGTGTTTGTGCTCAGTTTGTGTTGATGTGTCTGTGCTCAGTGGTGTCTGACTCTTTGTGGCCCCAATGTCTGTAGCTGGCCAGGCTCCTCTGCCCATGGAAATTTCCAGGCAAGAATGGTGGAGTGGGGTGCCATTTCCCACTCCAGGGGATCTTCCCAACCCAGGGATCTGACCTGTGTCTCCTGCAAGTCTTCTTCATTGGCAGGTGGATTTTGTACCACTAGTGTCACCCAAAAATTCCAGGAATCTTAGAGTAATAGTTTTGAATGAAAATTAGTTAAGTATTTGGAAGAAGAAAATGATTAAAGTTTCCAAGAGGAAAATAGTGGCATATCTTATCCTTACAGGAGAATGACCAAACTGAAAATACTGGGCAGAAGGAGGACCTATGTTAGTCACCATGATTCAGGAGAATGATCTAGTCCCCGTGTACAGATGTCTCGTGGCAGCTGGGTATGTGAGGCTAGGGCTAGTTGTCAATTACTATTGGGGAATTAAAGTATTGGGGAATTAAAGCTGTGAAACCAAGACTATGTAGAGTCAGGAAAAGAGAAGTAAAAAGGATGCTGCCTTATGAAGTGTCTATATTAGAGGGACAGACAGAGGAGGGAACACTAAACTTCCGGTTTCTCAAGAACTAGAAATAGACTGGGAGGGTAAAGTTCTGTAAACAATAAAATATAAATAAAGAGAGAGAAAGATGTTCTTGCTAAACTTTCTGATAAGAGGTGAATGGATTAGGACATTCAGAGACCAATCAAAATATTAAAATAATTCTGAGTAGAATTTTGGTTGTAAAGACCTGAATGATAAGAGGTGAAGCATCATACTTCAGTTCTTTGTCAACTTATTTTTGCTAGATGTTCAACAGTGAAATGTTGGAGAGTGATAAACCAAGGTAGCTGAAGCACAAGGTAGAAGCAGGGTGGCAAAGTGGACTTGATTGCCATTTGGGTTGCTTCTTCAAGTCTATTGTTTAATAGGATATTTGGGATTTTTACATCAGAGTAAAAAAAGAAAGAAAACCAGGGGATGGAAGTAACATAGACTAACCATTAAACGTTCTGTAGGCTAGTCATTTATATTAAAATTCTCACATTGATTAGCATATTTTCCAGTTAAAAAATTATGCTTAGAGATATTGAATCACTTTCCAGGGGTTGTCCAGCTAATATCTGCCAGAGTTGTAGTGATAGGAGGTCAGTCACAAGTACTTTTTTCTCTTCATTCAATCCACAAATATTCAGCGAGTACAGACCAAACAAGCTGTTGTGTTGGGCAGCAGAGGCAGGAACCGTCTTTGCCCTCACAGTACTTACAATCTCGGGGGACAGCTAGAAGGGAAAGACTGTTTCTTTCTTTCTTTTTTTTTTTTTTTTTTTAAAGATTTATTTATTTATTTATTTTGTTGGGAGAGGGTGGGGTGGGGAGGGAGGGGAGCAGACGGGCCACTTCTATTGGTCTTTCATTTGTCTATTTTCACCCGTCTTTGTTCTTTGGCTCTTGTGGGCCTCCCACGTCGGTGGCGTCTGTTGTTGCAGAGCGCCAGCTCTGGGCGCATGTGTTCCAGAGCTCGGGCTCGGTAATTGGACAATCGGTCCAGCCGCTCCGCGGCACGTGGGATCTTCCCAGGCCAGGGATCGAACCAGCGCCCCTTGCACTGCAAGGCGGTGTCCTCCCCCACTGGACCACCAGGGAAGCCCAGACTGTTTCTTGATTATACTGAGACAAATAACTCAAGAGACAGGTTGAAACTTGAGACATGTGATAGAAATACAGCGGTAGAAGATTATGATTTCCAAGAAGCCTACTTCTAAATGAAACATTATTTAAAGCTGTGGCTTTGCAGCCCCGGAACTTGTGGGGGGAAATGCCTATCTTGTTCCACCTTCACTTTCAATTTTAAATCTCTGAACTCTTCTTATATTCAGCCCTCCCCTGCCCCCTACTCCCACCAAATTTCATGCTGGAATCTCTGTGCTTGCTGCCTTTCAGATGTTTTTCTTTGCCCAGGATGCTATCTTCCCAGCTGTCAATCTGACAAACATTTACTCATCCTTTCCTCCTCACCTGGCAAATGTAAATGGGTCGTCTAAACACAGCTCTGCCCTCTCTGCAGAAACCAGATTAAAAACAGCCCCAAGACACTATGTAACAACCTAGAGAAATGGGATGGGGAAGGAGATAGGACGGAAGTTCAACCGGGAGGGGTCAAGTGTATACCCGTAGCTGATTTGGGTGTATGTATAGCAGTCAACAAAAAAACTCAGTAAAAGGGGGCTTCCCGGGCTTCCCTGGTGGTCCAGTGGGTAAGGACACCGCCTTGCAGTGCAAGGGGCGCTGGTTCGATCCCTGGCCTGGGAAGATCCCATGTGCCGCGAAGCGGCTGGACCGATGTGTCCAATTACCGAGCCGGAGTTCTGGAGCGCATGTGCCCAGAGCCGGTGCTCTGCGACAACAGATGCCACCGCGATGGGAGGCCCACACGAGCCAAAGAACAAAGATGGATGAAACTAGACAAATGAAAAGACCAGTGGAAGTGGCCCGCCCACCCCCCTCCCTCCCCACCCCCACCAAAATAAATAAATAAATAAATGTTAAAAAAAAAAAAAAACTCTGTAAAAGTAAAATAAAAATAAATTAATAATAAAAAGATAGCCCCAAGATAGAGTATTTACTTTTCTTCTCTCAACAACAGTCTTGAACTCAGGGACCATGTGTCTCCTCCCTTGTACCACAGTTTCTAGAGCTAAGGAAGCCCTGGACAATATACATGGAATAAATGACTGAGCATGCTGTTAAAGGAGCATCACTTTTTAAATATCTGCAGAGGTGCAAATCTTTGCTTGGTGGCATTGTGGCAATGTTTTTCCATGTGTCATGACCACATTTGTTTTGCATTTTAGGTAGGCCATTACTATAAAAATAGCTTTCCATTTGCAGCTTATGTATTTGAAAATAAATTACCTTGCCTAAAAAAATAAGGGAAGGGAATGCTATTAGGTGACCATAATTGTTATGACTTTAATAATCACCTGTATGTTATAGAATCTGAACAGAAAAACTCAACTAAAAAAGCTGAAATGCTTATTCCATTATTGAGTTGTCTTTCTTGGTAGAATGATATTTTTACAGAAAAGATTTCCCTATTCCATTAAACTACATTTTATTTAACAAGAGCATGAATGTATCCTGAGGTGGGCTTTAGAAGTAGCAGAACAGTCAAATACCAAAAAAATGATCCTAACTCTGGAGCTAAAACTGCACAAAGGATAGAGGAATAGCATTGGGGTCAAGGACTGAATATGGCTGTGAGTTCTCTTTTTACCTATCAGTACCTAAAAGCCATTCAGCATGTCCAGACCACCCTCCTTTCCTCCAAGCTCTTGGCTAACTCCCATCTTACCTGTTCCTTAAGATGCACCTTCTCTGTGAAGCTTCACTTCTGTTCTCAGACAAGTTCTTCTGCTGTTTTTACGACCATCCCATTTTACTATAATTGCTCACAGACCTATAACCTTCATTAATTGAACAATGTTTTCAAATTAAGGACATTCTCTTCTCCAGCCTTGTATTTGCCAGTGCTTGGTACACTGCCTGTTTTTAGAAAGTACTGAATAAATATTAAAGTGACACATTCCAACCATGGTTCTGATGACTGAAGTATCATAATAGTCATAATATTTTATCTTATATTAGATTATATATTTGGTTAATTATAAGGAAGTAAGATATAATTGCTCCAGTATGACCCCAAGATAGAGTATTTACTTTTCTTCTCTCAACAACAGTCTTGAACTCAGGGACCATGTGTCTCCTCCCTTGTACCACAGTTTCTAGAGCTAAGGAAGCCCTGGACAATATACATGGAATAAATGACTGAGCATGCTGTTAAAGGAGCATCACTTTTTAAATATCTGCAGAGGTGCAAATCTTTGCTTGGTGGCATTGTGGCAATGTTTTTCCATGTGTCATGACCACATTTGTTTTGCATTTTAGGTAGGCCATTACTATAAAAATAGCTTTCCATTTGCAGCTTATGTATTTGAAAATAAATTACCTTGCCTAAAAAAATAAGGGAAGGGAATGCTATTAGGTGACCATAATTGTTATGACTTTAATAATCACCTGTATGTTATAGAATCTGAACAGAAAAACTCAACTAAAAAAGCTGAAATGCTTATTCCATTATTGAGTTGTCTTTCTTGGTAGAATGATATTTTTACAGAAAAGATTTCCCTATTCCATTAAACTACATTTTATTTAACAAGAGCATGAATGTATCCTGAGGTGGGCTTTAGAAGTAGCAGAACAGTCAAATACCAAAAAAATGATCCTAACTCTGGAGCTAAAACTGCACAAAGGATAGAGGAATAGCATTGGGGTCAAGGACTGAATATGGCTGTGAGTTCTCTTTTTACCTATCAGTACCTAAAAGCCATTCAGCATGTCCAGACCACCCTCCTTTCCTCCAAGCTCTTGGCTAACTCCCATCTTACCTGTTCCTTAAGATGCACCTTCTCTGTGAAGCTTCACTTCTGTTCTCAGACAAGTTCTTCTGCTGTTTTTACGACCATCCCATTTTACTATAATTGCTCACAGACCTATAACCTTCATTAATTGAACAATGTTTTCAAATTAAGGACATTCTCTTCTCCAGCCTTGTATTTGCCAGTGCTTGGTACACTGCCTGTTTTTAGAAAGTACTGAATAAATATTAAAGTGACACATTCCAACCATGGTTCTGATGACTGAAGTATCATAATAGTCATAATATTTTATCTTATATTAGATTATATATTTGGTTAATTATAAGGAAGTAAGATATAATGTGGCTTCCCCAGTAGCTCAGTTTGGTAAAGAAACTGCCTGCAATGCAGGGGATGTGGGTTCGAGCCCTGGGTGTGAAAGATCCCCTGGAGGATGGCAAGACAACCCTCTCTAGTATTCTTGCCTGGAGAATCCTTTGGACAGAAGAGCTTGGAGGGCTACAATCCCTGGGGTTGCAAAGAGTCAGGCATGACTGTAGTGACTGAGCATGGGCAGAAGATAGAATAAATTTAAATTTTATTGGAAATATGAACCATACTATATTCATCACTATACTGCTTTATTTTTTCTAGTAAGAAAAAGATGGTGCTATATAGAGCTACAAAAACTAGAAAATAATATAACTATATAAAGTAACTTTATTTCCTTTCATTTCTTAAACATTCTCTTTCTCCATTTTCATTGGTAAGTGAAGTTTATTCTCACCTTCTGTACCTCAGGAAACATATAACTATTTTCTAATTTCTTTTAGTATTTAAAAATTGTTGTATTAAATACCACTGTTAATCACTTTTTTTTTTCTCTTGCAACTATCACACAGTCTATGGGGAAATTTCTTAACACCTTGAAAATACCCTGTGCCTCATCAAAATGTTCTTCTAGATTTAACATCTTTTGATGAGTCTCTCTGTGGATGATAGACAAAACTTTCTAACTCTAGCCTTCCACCTATGTTTACAGGTTGGCATTCAGTACACCATTGGGAGCAAAAGCCTTCTCTTCTCCTTTTATCTACCTCTCTCCTCTCTTCCTAAGCTCTGTCTACCAGCTAGCCATCTCAAATGAATTTGAAATTAAGAGCTATCTCCTTCAAAGTCTATAGCTTTCATTTATACCAAGCTGATGCTTTTTTTTTTGAAAAAGAAAAGAGAGCTTACTTTTTATCTTTACAAGAAACACCTTATCAGTGGTTAGGACTCTAAGTTCCCACTCCAGGGGAGCTAGGGAATTAGGATCACACAGGCTGTGTGGTACAGCCATAAATAAATAAATTAAATTTATAAATAAATAAAAATAAGAGCCAACTTCCAACCTTTAAAAAAAAAGACCTGATCAATTCATAGCCTAGTTTCTTCATTCATCTATCACTTAGCTCATTATTATGTTAATTAATGCATAATATGTACCAGGAAGTGACTTTGCCCTGAAGATTGGCTTTCAAAGAGCTCATATTCTATGGAAGTATACAATAAGTGTTCTAGAAAATAATATACTGTTATCCTGTATTTGTGTTATTAAATATCAATTAAATTATGTGACCTTTAGGCTGTTATGGCTAACTTAACATGCTATTATTGATATTTCAATATGGATTGAGACTCAGGTCTATAATCTTCATAGACAGATAGCAAACTTACAGTCACATCTGTCTTTCAGTTTATTTCTCAAAGAAGATGCATTGCTTGGTATGGAAAAGTTAAGAATAAAACTATAGCTTAAATATAAAACACAGCCTTCTTCATTTATAAGTGCAATATTCTCTATTTTATTCCTTTCTTCTAAAGCCTAATAGGAGGAATATGCAAAGGAGTAAATATAGTTCAGGAATGTCTTCCTGTCTCTCTTTTGAAATGCATTCAGAAAGAAGAAAAGTCTTGAATAACATATGTGGATGGGAAAACTGCTGTCCTTCAGTAAGCGTTATACGGATATATTAATAGAACCCTCATATTTATTTTAATAATTTTCATGTTAAAATTTCTTTTTTATGAAAGGAGTGAGTGAAGAATTGGACACATACATTTTATGAACATTCTTTCTAAAAAGCTGAAATAGGATGTCTCCGAGCTTTTACCACTGTGACCTTAATTGCTGCTCCAGTCCCACTTGTTTGAAATTATTTAAGGGCTTAGAATACTGGCAGAATAGGGTAAGTTTTGTAGAAGTGAGGAGCCTATCAGTTCAGTTCAGTTGGTGAGTCATGTCCAACTCTTTGTGACCCCATTGTCTGTAGCACACCAGGTTTCCTCTCCTTCACCATCTTCTGGAGCTTGCTCAAACTCATGTTCATCGAGCCCAGGGAGCTAGGGAATTAGGATCACACAGGCTGTGTGGTACAGCCATAAATAAATAAATTAAATTTATAAATAAATAAAAATAAGAGCCAACTTCCAACCTTTAAAAAAAAAGACCTGATCAATTCATAGCCTAGTTTCTTCATTCATCTATCACTTAGCTCATTATTATGTTAATTAATGCATAATATGTACCAGGAAGTGACTTTGCCCTGAAGATTGGCTTTCAAAGAGCTCATATTCTATGGAAGTATACAATAAGTGTTCTAGAAAATAATATACTGTTATCCTGTATTTGTGTTATTAAATATCAATTAAATTATGTGACCTTTAGGCTGTTATGGCTAACTTAACATGCTATTATTGATATTTCAATATGGATTGAGACTCAGGTCTATAATCTTCATAGACAGATAGCAAACTTACAGTCACATCTGTCTTTCAGTTTATTTCTCAAAGAAGATGCATTGCTTGGTATGGAAAAGTTAAGAATAAAACTATAGCTTAAATATAAAACACAGCCTTCTTCATTTATAAGTGCAATATTCTCTATTTTATTCCTTTCTTCTAAAGCCTAATAGGAGGAATATGCAAAGGAGTAAATATAGTTCAGGAATGTCTTCCTGTCTCTCTTTTGAAATGCATTCAGAAAGAAGAAAAGTCTTGAATAACATATGTGGATGGGAAAACTGCTGTCCTTCAGTAAGCGTTATACGGATATATTAATAGAACCCTCATATTTATTTTAATAATTTTCATGTTAAAATTTCTTTTTTATGAAAGGAGTGAGTGAAGAATTGGACACATACATTTTATGAACATTCTTTCTAAAAAGCTGAAATAGGATGTCTCCGAGCTTTTACCACTGTGACCTTAATTGCTGCTCCAGTCCCACTTGTTTGAAATTATTTAAGGGCTTAGAATACTGGCAGAATAGGGTAAGTTTTGTAGAAGTGAGGAGCCTATCAGTTCAGTTCAGTTGGTGAGTCATGTCCAACTCTTTGTGACCCCATTGTCTGTAGCACACCAGGTTTCCCTCTCCTTCACCATCTTCTGGAGCTTGCTCAAACTCATGTTCATCGAGCCCATGATAATAGCAAACATCAGACTCCAGTGTGGTTTCTTCTATCACTGTGTGAGATAGATCTTTGTACCCACCATACAGATGAGGAATATGAGGTTCAGAGAAAGAAGTGATTTGGCAAAGATTATAAACTGGGATTTATTAACAGATGAGGTCAGACTTAGCTCCTGATAGAATTCTGGCTCTTTTCACTACTGAGGTATCTGCTGCTTTGTGCATAAATCCAGGCTAATGTATCGTGAACTCTTGCCAAGACTCCAGGGCCATCTGCAGAAAACAGCCTATATGTTGATGAAAACTGTCATGGGGCACCTGTGCAATCCCAGAGACGAGCCTAATGCAAGGCTTCAGAATCACAGTGTGCATTGTGCATTATACATTTCAAATTGTCTTTGTGCCTTTTATCTAATTTGATCAGCAACGGATTTCATTAAAAGTAATTTTTTTATTAAATAATTAACTTAATTTGCTTTCATTAAACTAATGGACAGGGATAGCACACAGAGGACATCAAACTCTACCAGGTGAAAACCCTAGCAGGCTAATTCATTCTGCTGCTTTTGAACTCCCTCTAAGTGATCCTGAGTTTGGGCTGTGTGATGCATGGAGTCACTCTTTCCCTGTCACCGTCCGGGTGCCTCCTGCCACTTGGTAATTGGGCCAGGGTTTGCATATGGGCCTTGACAGATTCATCTCATAGCATCATGACACTCAATTTCAATGAACAAATAGACTGGCAACCAGTTTAGACATCCAAGGACAGATCTCTTTTTGGTAGCAGCTGCTTGGTAGTGCCTGTCAGGAGGTAGATAGCCTTGGCATTTGGAAGTTGGGTCACCTTCTGGAGAACTGACTGTGATTTCTCTAAGTGTGTCCATGAAATACTGGCATACAGGAATGGTTTAAAGATTCCACATAATCAGTTTTTATGTAGATGATATTTATGGTTTAGCAAACCTTTTTTTTGCATTTATTGAAATAAAGAGAGAAGGAAAAAAAAAATGACAAGGCAATATGGAAACTCTCTGTGGCACACCAGGTTTCCTCTCCTTCACCATCTTCTGGAGCTTGCTCAAACTCATGTTCATCGAGCCCATGATAATAGCAAACATCAGACTCCAGTGTGGTTTCTTCTATCACTGTGTGAGATAGATCTTTGTACCCACCATACAGATGAGGAATATGAGGTTCAGAGAAAGAAGTGATTTGGCAAAGATTATAAACTGGGATTTATTAACAGATGAGGTCAGACTTAGCTCCTGATAGAATTCTGGCTCTTTTCACTACTGAGGTATCTGCTGCTTTGTGCATAAATCCAGGCTAATGTATCGTGAACTCTTGCCAAGACTCCAGGGCCATCTGCAGAAAACAGCCTATATGTTGATGAAAACTGTCATGGGGCACCTGTGCAATCCCAGAGACGAGCCTAATGCAAGGCTTCAGAATCACAGTGTGCATTGTGCATTATACATTTCAAATTGTCTTTGTGCCTTTTATCTAATTTGATCAGCAACGGATTTCATTAAAAGTAATTTTTTTATTAAATAATTAACTTAATTTGCTTTCATTAAACTAATGGACAGGGATAGCACACAGAGGACATCAAACTCTACCAGGTGAAAACCCTAGCAGGCTAATTCATTCTGCTGCTTTTGAACTCCCTCTAAGTGATCCTGAGTTTGGGCTGTGTGATGCATGGAGTCACTCTTTCCCTGTCACCGTCCGGGTGCCTCCTGCCACTTGGTAATTGGGCCAGGGTTTGCATATGGGCCTTGACAGATTCATCTCATAGCATCATGACACTCAATTTCAATGAACAAATAGACTGGCAACCAGTTTAGACATCCAAGGACAGATCTCTTTTTGGTAGCAGCTGCTTGGTAGTGCCTGTCAGGAGGTAGATAGCCTTGGCATTTGGAAGTTGGGTCACCTTCTGGAGAACTGACTGTGATTTCTCTAAGTGTGTCCATGAAATACTGGCATACAGGAATGGTTTAAAGATTCCACATAATCAGTTTTTATGTAGATGATATTTATGGTTTAGCAAACCTTTTTTTTTTTGCATTTATTGAAATAAAGAGAGAAGGAAAAGAAAAAAAATGACAAGGCAATATGGAAACTCTCTGTGGCCAGATATTTATTTTAGATACTTTACCCACATGCCAAATGCCATCAAATCTGTTTTAAAATGCCCATTTAAAAACCATTTAAACATTTTTATATCGATCTATAGTTGATTTAAAATGTGTTGGTTTCAGGTATACGGCAAAGTAATTCAATTATATGTATACATGTATCTATTCTTTTTCAGGTTCCTTTCCCATTTAGGTTATTACAGATATTGAACAGAATTCCCTGTGCTTTATAGTAGATTTTGTTTTGGTCATCTATTTTAAATACAGTAGTGTCGATATAGGGCTTCCCAGGTGGCTGAGTGGTAAAGAATCTGTCTGCCAATGCAGGAGATTTGTGCAAGAGTTGTGAGTTCCATCCCTGGCTTGGATATCCCCTAGAGAAGGAAATGGCATCCCACTCCAGTATTTCCTGAAGAATCCAACGGATAGAGGAGACTGGGAGGCTATACAACTTAACAACTACACAACAACGATGTGTATACATCAATCCCAAACTCCCAGTTTGCACCCAACCCCCATTTTCTTCCTTTGGTCATTTGATTTTAAGATGTTATTTTTTAAAATATAAAAATTGCTATATTTTTATTTCATAAAAACACAGTAATATAATGATAATGGCTATATTAAGTGTGCTAAGTGGACTCAGTACAAGGACTTCTCTGGTGGCACTAGTGGTAAAGAACCTACCTGCCAATGCAGGGTACCCTAGAGACATGGGTTCAATCTCTGGACATGGAAGATCCCCTGGAAGGGGCCATGGCAACGCACTCCAGTATTCTTGCCTGGAGAATCCTATGGACAGAGGATCCTGGCTGGCTACAGTCCATAGGGTCACACAGAGTTGGACACGACTGAAGCACCTAAGCACAAGTGCTTGCTCGAGCTCAACACAGTACAGGCCTGATGGGGTTGACATGATTTGGAGGCTAGATTCAACTTTGTGAATCCAGAGACTTGACCAGAATATCCAATGATGATTAAATTCATGAATATTTAAGTCACAGTAACCAAGTTTGTTTTTGACAATGAAAAATTCATGTTTGCCAGCTGTACCTGGATCTACATAAGGATCACCTGCAAAGTGACCAGAATATTTCTGCCAGTATGTCAGGGAACTGAAATTTCCTCTGAATAATGGAAATACACTGGCAATTTTCTTGTCAATATTTGGATTTCCCTTTAGTAATTTCTTAGAAGAATATTTTCGTTATCTTTTTTTTTTGAATTGAGTAGAATTGTGGTCTGTTACATCTACTAGCTGTAGAGTCAGTGAATGCCTCAATTGTAGTCACCACTCTGCCAATTATTAGTGTTTCGACTCCAAGCAAGTCATTTAAGCTCCATGAGCTAAAGTTTCTATAGAATAGGGATTATAATAGCATATCCTTTCCAGGCATTTTCTGGCTCAGATGGTAAAGAATTTGCTTGCAATATAACAGACCCAGGTTCAATCCCTAAATTGGAAAGATCCCATGAAGGGAATAGCTACCCACTGCAGTATTCTTACCTGGATAGAATCTGGTGGGCTGCAGTTCATGGGGTTACAAAGAGTCAGACATGACTGAGCAGCTAACACTTCTATACTTTCTATAGACATTTTCAAAACTGAGACATAATGTGTATAAAATATTTACCAGAGAATCTAGTACATGATGTGTGTGTGTTAGTCACTCCAGTCGTGTCTGACGTTTTGTGGCCTCATGTAGTTTTCCAGGCTCCTCTGTCCATGGAATTCTCTGGACAGGAATATTGGAGTGGGTAGCCATTCCCAACTCCAGGGAATCTTCCCAGCCCAGGGGTCAAACCTGGGTCTCCCACATTGCAGGCAGACTCTTTTCTATCTGAGCTGCCAGAGAAGCCCTGGTAGGCTAGTACATAATGTGTAGTCAGTAAATGATGGCTATTCCCACCATTGTTGTTGCCATCATCATCATGTAAAAGCTTTACTTTAAGTTTAGGCATATTATTAAATTTCTAAGTTCTACTTTACTGCTTTAATTTGGGTGGAATTCTGTCTCTTAAGGCAACTTCTGCTAATCTAAAACATTATATGTAGATTTTACAAACTTAAGTCTCAGAAGGAAATGCCTCACCCAATTATAGGAAAAAAATACATAAACATCCAAAGACAGAGAGAAAAACAGACTTCCCAAATGTGAACTGACCTCATCTTAATTTTCATTATAGCCCTGAAAGATAGATTGTTATTTTTATAGATCGAAGAGGGAAGTTAAGCAACATTACAGTTTTTTCATTTCATACAATAGAGAGTATTTCACCTGGGATTCAAATCCTAGGATAATTGAATTGTAATGCTTGTGAATGTTTATGATACTCTAATTTTAGATCATATAAACCATTAATTGTTGAGATTCTGAGCATAGTCCAAAGTGGTTTCATTTCTGTTTGATATTAAGAGATGCTAAAACTTCACACATTGTATGTAACCTCCCTGTGGAATAGAAGTCTCTGGGCTAAACAATGAACTCAGAGCTGAGATACAGCTCCAACAGATTTATAACTTAAGACCTACTCAGAGACTAATCAAGATAATACTCTTCACACTATATTATCAACTCATTAAGGACAACAAATAGGAAACTAAAATGCTTGTCAAATAATCATTAGGTATGATTTTCTGGCAAAAGAGCTGGTATTTCAGTTAACACAAAGACTTGTGCTTGGGTCTGATTGCTTGCCTGTGTGCTCAGTTGTGTCCAACACTCTGTAACCCCATGGATTGTAGCCTGCCAGGCTCTTCTGTCCATGAAATTTTTCAGGCAATAATATTGAATTGAGTTGCCTTTTGCTTCTCCAGAGGAAACTTCTCGGCCCAGGGATTGAACCCAAGTCTTGGGTCTCCTGCATTGCCAGTTGGATTCTTTATCACTGTGCCACCTGAGAATGGGAGCTTTTCTATCTGAGTGCCAGAGAAGCCCTGGTAGGCTAGTACATAATGTGTAGTCAGTAAATGATGGCTATTCCCACCATTGTTGTTGCCATCATCATCATGTAAAAGCTTTACTTTAAGTTTAGGCATATTATTAAATTTCTAAGTTCTACTTTACTGCTTTAATTTGGGTGGAATTCTGTCTCTTAAGGCAACTTCTGCTAATCTAAAACATTATATGTAGATTTTACAAACTTAAGTCTCAGAAGGAAATGCCTCACCCAATTATAGGAAAAAAATACATAAACATCCAAAGACAGAGAGAAAAACAGACTTCCCAAATGTGAACTGACCTCATCTTAATTTTCATTATAGCCCTGAAAGATAGATTGTTATTTTTATAGATCGAAGAGGGAAGTTAAGCAACATTACAGTTTTTTCATTTCATACAATAGAGAGTATTTCACCTGGGATTCAAATCCTAGGATAATTGAATTGTAATGCTTGTGAATGTTTATGATACTCTAATTTTAGATCATATAAACCATTAATTGTTGAGATTCTGAGCATAGTCCAAAGTGGTTTCATTTCTGTTTGATATTAAGAGATGCTAAAACTTCACACATTGTATGTAACCTCCCTGTGGAATAGAAGTCTCTGGGCTAAACAATGAACTCAGAGCTGAGATACAGCTCCAACAGATTTATAACTTAAGACCTACTCAGAGACTAATCAAGATAATACTCTTCACACTATATTATCAACTCATTAAGGACAACAAATAGGGGAAACTATAATGCTTGTCAAATAATCATTAGGTATGATTTTCTGGCAAAAGAGCTGGTATTTCAGTTAACACAAAGACTTGTGCTTGGGTCTGATTGCTTGCCTGTGTGCTCAGTTGTGTCCAACACTCTGTAACCCCATGGATTGTAGCCTGCCAGGCTCTTCTGTCCATGAAATTTTTCAGGCAATAATATTGAATTGAGTTGCCTTTTGCTTCTCCAGAGGAAACTTCTCGGCCCAGGGATTGAACCCAAGTCTTGGGTCTCCTGCATTGCCAGTTGGATTCTTTATCACTGTGCCACCTGAGAATGGGAGCTTTTCCTATTCCTTGTTCTAATGCTTCTCCATGCCAAACAACCAGATTTACAGTGGATCTTTTTGTTTACCTGTAGCCTGGCAAACCAGAAACATTCCACAAGTGTGAACTTTTTTTCAATCTTAAAAAATAATTTTATAAATATAGCATTGTTAATAATAAATCCAGACTTTGAGGCAGATAGTCTAGCTTCCCAAATATAATAGTTTGTAAAGTTACTGAATTCAAGATCTAAAGTAAATGTGGCAATTCCTTCTGGGACAACTTACAATGGTGCTTCTCTGATTTCACTAAGGTTTAAGCAACAAAACATATCTAGACAAATATAAAAATCATGTAATATTTTCAACATGCAAGGCACTGTGATAAGGACTATAGATTAAAAGATGGGTGATACGCATCCCTTAATATTAAGGAGTCATACTTCAATGCAAGTAAAATTAAGCACAATAAGTGTAATAATTAATATGACAAAGATGTTTCAAGCTATAGTGGGAGAGGGCAGGGGAAAATTATGAGTCTGAAATTATATATAGACTATTTGTCTTGAGGCCCTCTTAATGTCCACATTGATTAAATAATTAAGGGCTAGCTATAGAAACATAAGAGTAAGTAATACTTTAGAGGACTTTTGGGGGGTGTTATTTATATTAAATAGTGTGTGAACAAATATTTATTTGGAGCAGCACCTAGCATTTGTTGAGCAATTAACATGCATCAAAGACTGTCAAGTGCTCTGTGTACATGGTACTAAGTCTTGGTAGCAGTCCTTTGATGTAGATACTTTGCTTCCCTTTGTAAAGAAGAAGAATTTACAAACGCAGAATATATCTTTGCTATGATGATTATTTCAATCTGAAAACAACCAAAGGGCCAGAAAGACTCAGAAATTCTTTCTTTTTTATCTCTTTAGCTGTCTAAAGAATTTAAGTTAAAGAGGCTGTTCTAGGAACAGAGCTATTGCCAGAGACTTCTGCAAAGGGTATGGGTCAGGTGTTGTGGGGAAACTCAGCAGGAACTAGAAATGAGTCCACTTTCTGTTCCACTCTCGCTATATGGCCTAGAAAAGATTTAAACCATGTAGTTCCTTCTATATATTTGTGTGAATTACCTTCTTTCACTTTTAGGTTCCAAAAGACTACCCACAAATCCTATTTTGTCCTCCATTGAAGACAACATTTAAATTGGAAAGTTTGATCATTTGGGTGAGTTACTCAGTTCTCCTGGGTCTCTCTGAAGTATACATATTATTAGACTTTTGCTTCAGTCTGTCCTTTTAATCTGTCTCATGTTAATTAACTCTTAGAAGAACCTAAAACGGTGGAGGGAAAAAATTTCCTCTGGAACAGCATTATTTCTGCTTAGGTAAATGAATGCTGGGTGATCCCAGTGTTCTATACAATTAAGAAGGGCAACCTGAATTTTAACCCATTTCTGCCCAAATTCAAAGACCGAACTTCAAGAAAGTAGTGCTCCAGGAGTTCTGACAGACAGAGGTAAAGGTGTGTTTGTGATGGTGCCATGAGGGAGTTTTGGAGACTTGAGAGCATGTTTACCAAAGTAGGGCTTGATGAGCTGGCTACAAGCTTCCTATAAAAACTGGCTTTGGGCTTCCCCTGGTGGTCCAGTGGGTAAGGACACCGCCTTGCAGTGCAAGGGGCACCGGTTCAATCCCTGGCCTGGGAAGATCCCACGTGCCGCGGAGCGGCTGGACCAATGTGTCCAATTACCCAGCCGGAGCTCTGGAGCGCACGCGCCCAGAGCCGGTGCTCTGCAACGACAGACGCCACCGCGATGGGAGGCCCACAAGAGCCAAAGAACAAAGACGGATGAAAATAGAGAAATGAAAGACCAATAGAAGTGGCAGGCCCGCACCCCTCTCTCCCCAACCCTACCCCTGCCCAAAATAAATAAATAAATAAATCTTAAAAGAAAAAAACAACAAAAAAAACAAAACTGGCTTTGAAGTCAGGTCATCAAGTCAGATTCCAGCTTTGCCACTTGCTCATTATTTACCCTCTCTGAGCATCAACAAAAAGAATGGTAACAAGAGAAACTCTACAAAACTACTGGGGATGTTAGAGTAAATTTCATATCAAAACACCTATTCTGAGCTCAGTACATAATAAGCCATCTGTAAACACTTGTTTCTTCTTTGCCTCGTTCTTCAAGTGCCTTGTATTAAAGAAAGTCCAGAAAAAGAAGACTTACTGACTGTCCGTTGAGTGTGCCTAAGGATATAGAGCAGGTCTTCTCGAATGCAGTATGTGTAGGAATCACCAGAGGATTTGCTTAAGAGATTTTTCTTTCAGTTCCAAAATCCAAATTTTGTTAGAGACAACATTTAAACTGGAAAGTTTGATCATTTGGGTGAGTTACTCAGTTCTCCTGGGTCTCTCTGAAGTATACATATTATTAGACTTTTGCTTCAGTCTGTCCTTTTAATCTGTCTCATGTTAATTAACTCTTAGAAGAACCTAAAACGGTGGAGGGAAAAAATTTCCTCTGGAACAGCATTATTTCTGCTTAGGTAAATGAATGCTGGGTGATCCCAGTGTTCTATACAATTAAGAAGGGCAACCTGAATTTTAACCCATTTCTGCCCAAATTCAAAGACCGAACTTCAAGAAAGTAGTGCTCCAGGAGTTCTGACAGACAGAGGTAAAGGTGTGTTTGTGATGGTGCCATGAGGGAGTTTTGGAGACTTGAGAGCATGTTTACCAAAGTAGGGCTTGATGAGCTGGCTACAAGCTTCCTATAAAAACTGGCTTTGGGCTTCCCCTGGTGGTCCAGTGGGTAAGGACACCGCCTTGCAGTGCAAGGGGCACCGGTTCAATCCCTGGCCTGGGAAGATCCCACGTGCCGCGGAGCGGCTGGACCAATGTGTCCAATTACCCAGCCGGAGCTCTGGAGCGCACGCGCCCAGAGCCGGTGCTCTGCAACGACAGACGCCACCGCGATGGGAGGCCCACAAGAGCCAAAGAACAAAGACGGATGAAAATAGAGAAATGAAAGACCAATAGAAGTGGCAGGCCCGCACCCCTCTCTCCCCAACCCTACCCCTGCCCAAAATAAATAAATAAATAAATCTTAAAAGAAAAAAACAACAAAAAAAACAAAACTGGCTTTGAAGTCAGGTCATCAAGTCAGATTCCAGCTTTGCCACTTGCTCATTATTTACCCTCTCTGAGCATCAACAAAAAGAATGGTAACAAGAGAAACTCTACAAAACTACTGGGGATGTTAGAGTAAATTTCATATCAAAACACCTATTCTGAGCTCAGTACATAATAAGCCATCTGTAAACACTTGTTTCTTCTTTGCCTCGTTCTTCAAGTGCCTTGTATTAAAGAAAGTCCAGAAAAAGAAGACTTACTGACTGTCCGTTGAGTGTGCCTAAGGATATAGAGCAGGTCTTCTCGAATGCAGTATGTGTAGGAATCACCAGAGGATTTGCTTAAAATGCAGATTTTGATTCTGTAGACTTTGAGTGGAACCTGATTTTTTTTTTTTTCTAATAAGACTCCAATATTATATTGTTTGAATTTTTATTCTTTTGTGTTGTGTCAAATACCTCTACTTTCCAGTTGATTTTTCTTACTTTGCTTTTGTAAGAAAGAGCAGCTGTTTTCATAGTCACAAGTATGGTGATATTGGACACCTGCCTAACACAGAGAGTGTTCATTATTTGGAATAATAATTGAATGTGAGCAAAAATCTATATAAACAGCTACACAAAGACTAGTGAGTATTCTTGTACTGCTATAGAGTTTACAGTGTGCTATCTGGATTTATCTCAGTTGATTCAGCTCTTCTTCAGGTATACTTTGAGATTCACTGTGTCTAAGACAATGAGGGCACAAGAAAGATTCAGATAGAACTTCATGGTGTTCATAGATTAGCAGCAAATAAAGGCAGAAAATTCAATGACAACAGGAACATGTAATAAGATCTACAGTGGAGTATGTTCAAAAATTGTATGGTGACTTAAGAGGAGGGCATTTCTATCTCTAGAGGTCAGGAAAAGGAAAGGGAAGGTTTCACGGGGCATTACATCTTCACCACCAAAGTCATTATTCTTGTCATTGCCATTGTTTTTAGAGCACCATTATTATTACCATCATTATAACCATCAAATAGCATTTACTGCTAACTTGCTGCTTACCAGATACTATGCAAGGCACATGATATTCATTCTCTTACATGATCCCCATAACCTCCTGATAAGTTGGGTAGTTACTAACCGGTTTTACAGATAAGAGGACGATATTTAAAGAAGTGAAAGAGCTTGCTTAGTATTAAATAGCAGGGCCTGAATTCAAATGTGGGGCTTAACCCAAAGCTCATACCATTACTTATTATGCCAGTAGTATCTAAATTAATTCATTTAAGATAAATGATCACAGTAATCTTTATAGATATGGAAGATACGTTAATTATTTCAGTTTTAAGGTTGAGGACCTTGAGTTTCATATAAAATATTTCCATGGACAATGGAAGAAGAGGTGAGGATCAGGTGCAAGTGAAAGTTCCAGGTTCCATATCTTTCACATTTTGCAGCTGGAAGGTGAAAATCTGACTTGCACCCAAGATCATGCTACTCCAAAGACTGTGTCTCTTCTGATAAGTTTTTACGAGAAAGGGAAAATAAGGAGGGAAAAGCAAAAACTGTTGACTTAGTAAATAATAGGGGAAGTATAATATCCTCCAGCTATTGCCTCAGATACCAGTCAAATGAGTCTAATCTTGCTTGCCTAGACTACCCAGCCTGTTTAATAAAAAGTCATACACTGAATAACTTAATGGAATTTTTAAATTGAATTTATTTTATTAAATGACTTAATGATACTGAGATTACACCTGTGCACAATCTCTCCCTCAGCCATTGGCTGCAACAGAAGGTTATTACTGACAGAAAATAATTGCATAATTCTGAGATGGTGTTACTCAAATTAATGGAAGAAAAAATGACAAATTGACCTTGTACTCTAGAACAAGTACTTATTGGAGAGCTTTTTATGAGCAAAACACTATTCTTGACTTGTTTGCAAGGCATAGATAAAAGACCTAAGAGATTTTAATGATGTTTATAAAGATCAGACACTTTAAAAAATACACAGTACTCCCATCATTGTGTTTTCATCATTGCCTAGATACTGAATGCTCTTGAGGCTCCATGTTGTAGAGTCAGCTTGATATGAAATACATACAAGTAAGGAGAAAATATTAGAAGCAGTTCTAGGGCTTGTTTTTGGTTGTTAAGGAGTTTGTCTGCTAGAAGACATATTTTTGCCTTGTTGGAGTGGTGATTAACTTTTAGGAAGCTTCTCTAACATCATGACTGCTATAATAATATTTATTTAATATACCAAGTTTATCTGTCTTTTTTTTTCTTGTATTGAGAATGTATTGTGAAAAATCACATTCAAAGATCCAAATGAACCTTTACGTAATATAGAAAGTGTTTCTAGGCAGTACTCGTCCTATGTCTTTATAGATATGGAAGATACGTTAATTATTTCAGTTTTAAGGTTGAGGACCTTGAGTTTCATATAAAATATTTCCATGGACAATGGAAGAAGAGGTGAGGATCAGGTGCAAGTGAAAGTTCCAGGTTCCATATCTTTCACATTTTGCAGCTGGAAGGTGAAAATCTGACTTGCACCCAAGATCATGCTACTCCAAAGACTGTGTCTCTTCTGATAAGTTTTTACGAGAAAGGGAAAATAAGGAGGGAAAAGCAAAAACTGTTGACTTAGTAAATAATAGGGGAAGTATAATATCCTCCAGCTATTGCCTCAGATACCAGTCAAATGAGTCTAATCTTGCTTGCCTAGACTACCCAGCCTGTTTAATAAAAAGTCATACACTGAATAACTTAATGGAATTTTTAAATTGAATTTATTTTATTAAATGACTTAATGATACTGAGATTACACCTGTGCACAATCTCTCCCTCAGCCATTGGCTGCAACAGAAGGTTATTACTGACAGAAAATAATTGCATAATTCTGAGATGGTGTTACTCAAATTAATGGAAGAAAAAATGACAAATTGACCTTGTACTCTAGAACAAGTACTTATTGGAGAGCTTTTTATGAGCAAAACACTATTCTTGACTTGTTTGCAAGGCATAGATAAAAGACCTAAGAGATTTTAATGATGTTTATAAAGATCAGACACTTTAAAAAATACACAGTACTCCCATCATTGTGTTTTCATCATTGCCTAGATACTGAATGCTCTTGAGGCTCCATGTTGTAGAGTCAGCTTGATATGAAATACATACAAGTAAGGAGAAAATATTAGAAGCAGTTCTAGGGCTTGTTTTTGGTTGTTAAGGAGTTTGTCTGCTAGAAGACATATTTTTGCCTTGTTGGAGTGGTGATTAACTTTTAGGAAGCTTCTCTAACATCATGACTGCTATAATAATATTTATTTAATATACCAAGTTTATCTGTCTTTTTTTTTCTTGTATTGAGAATGTATTGTGAAAAATCACATTCAAAGATCCAAATGAACCTTTACGTAATATAGAAAGTGTTTCTAGGCAGTACTCGTCCTATGTGATCTGTCATAGGTAGAGGACATCAGTTAAGAAGAAAAGAACCGCCAGGCACCCAGATAGTTCTTCTCACAGACAGAACCATAAATGGATGTCCATTGGCAGAAAACTGTCCTTAGTTTTGCAAATTCAAAAATACAGATCAGTAATACTATGGACTGAAATTTTCTCCTGCCGATTTCTATTTGAAACTCAATATTGATGTTGATATATTTGAAGGTAAGGCCTATAGGAGGTAATTAGGTCATGAAGACTCAGAATGGAATCAACATTCCTATAAAAAGACTCCCCAGAGATATAATTTATCTATTTCCTGCGTGTGAGGGCATAGTAAAAAGAAGGCCATCTATGAACCAGGAAGTGGTTCCTCACCAGACAGAAAATCTGTTGACACCTTGATTTTAGAACCCCCCAGTCTCTAGAACTACGAGAAAGAAATTCTGTTACATAAGCCACCCAGTCCATGATATTCTGTGATAGTCACCTACTATGACAAATGGTAAATGTATGAGATTAGAAATCAGGCAGATTTAGATTTGAATTCCAGTCTGCACCCCTTCTTTTATATATATATATTAATTTTGGCCTCTTTGTATTGTTTTTTTTATTTATTTTCATCTATCTTTACTCTTCAGCCTGTGTGGGCCACCCATTACAGTGGCCTCTCCCATTGCAAGAGCACCGGCTCTAGGCTCATGTGCTCCAGAGCACTGACACATAATTGGACACACAGGTCCAGCTGCCCCACGGCACGTGAGATCCTCCTGTGCCAGGGATCGAACCAGCGCCCCTTGCACTGCAAGGCAGACACTTTAACCACTGGGCCACCAGGGAAGCCCTTGCACCCCTTTCTAACTGATGATCTTGGACAAATTTGATCACTTCTATATCTGAGTTGCTGCATGTGGGAAAATTATATGAAAAATATATAAGTAGTATAGTTAAGTACTTGAGGCTTATCTACTTGTCATTGCTGTTACAGCCATAGTTCAGTATTTAGTAAATGGAAGAAACTTAGCTAAATATAGCTACTATATTGCTATTTCTTCATCAGACTTGACCAGATTTTAGAGATTGCTGTATGTATAAAGCAACCAAGGTATCAATTAAAAGTTTTTCCCATTTCAGTAATCCAAATGTATAGAAAACATTTTCCTCTATAACATGGGATCATAAAGGAAGCCAGATTAAGTAGCACATGTAAATTAGCCGGCGTCAATACAAAGCAAGACTGCAGGCATACCCGTAGGCATTTGCCTAAGAGAAATCAAGACGTATGTGCCAACAAAGACTTACTCTCAACTGTTCAGAGCAGATGTGTCCATATTAAGAAGACTCAAAAATAGCACACATTTTCATCAACCTATGAGTAGCTATAAATAAGATTGGTATATCTATATGATAGAATACTACTTAGCAAAAAATTGATGAACTATTGCTATGCACAAAGCATAGATAAATTGCAAAAGTATTTTGCCAAGTAAAAGAGGCTAGACATAAGAACCACCCTTTATGATTTATTAATATAACATTCTAGAAAAGGAAAAGCCATAATGACAAAAGTCAGATCAATGGTTGTTAGGGTTCAGAGATGGGAAGGTAAGGTACTGAATGCAGTGGAGCATGCGGGAGGATTTGGGGTAATGGAAATATGTATTTTCTATTATGATTACTGTTAAAATACTGTATATATTTGCCAAACTTTATCAAATGATGTGCTTAAATTTTGTGAATTTTATTGTACATAATGTATATCATAATAAAGCTGGTAAAAGAAAATAATCAAGCAAAACAAAAGATTGGACAATTCAAGTGATACTTTTCAATCAAAACCAAAAACATGATTCCCCACACTCTAATGACCAGATTGTTCTATCAGGAGACACTGTGTCCAAAACACAGAACCACTCATAAACAGATCTCATCCCAGACAGTCCTTCCAGCAGCTGGGGCATTCTCCTCATCTTGCTAATGAGGAAGCTAAAACTTGATGACACTGTTTTATTGGAAAGTAGAAGAGCTGGCCTTCAGTTTCAGGTCATCTGCTCCAAAGCATATGTCTGTTCTGATGAATTTTTTCAGAGAGCAAAGAGCAGGGAGATACTGGGGAAAATGCTGGAACAACAGACACACCACACGTGTACACACACCCTCCCCCACTCCACACACATACACAATCATTTAGGAGTAACTGAGAGAATAATGTGCTCAACAACAGCATACTCCTTCTGTGGTGTTAGTTATTTCACAAGTAGAAACCCTTTTGTGTAGTTGGCAGTGAATGATATTGGCAAAATCTTTTCTCCTCTTCTTTCTGGGCACAGAGCCAGACTACCTTACCCATTGTCCTTTGTAGTTAGATTGGTCATGCAATTGAGTTACAGCTAATAGAATATGAATAAAAGTGATAAACATTCATTATAATTGCAAAACCTTTCCCTGGGTTCCATTGTGAGTTTTGCCCCTTTCAATCTAGGGAAGAAGATAGTTCCAAAGGCAATCTTGGGAGCTGTGAATTGGAAATGTCAGTGCTGCCACACTCTTGGGTCAATGATGACTATGCAGGGAAGAGACTATCCCTCTAAAACAGGCATCCGTAGGCACACAGTACCACCACCTTTGTCTACCAAACTGCAAACAACAAACTTCTGTTATGCTGAGCTAAAAACAGCTATCGGCTTATTTGTCACCATAATATTGACTATCCTAGTGAATGTAGTAGGCCAGAACTACTGCAGAGCCTAAGATCATTGGAGGCAGAGCAGTCTACTCTGGTTTTTTAGTTAAATCATTAATAAATCTCAGGTCATAATGCTTCAATTTCAAAGCAGATAATTTCAGATATACTATCCATAGTTAAGGACATAGTTTTAAAGCCTAGGGATAGCAGGACTTTAGTGCTCATTCAGGTAAATCAGAAGCCCTTGGATTCAAGACTATCCTGTTAGCTTTGTGCAAAGAAAACTATTTCAAGGAAGTATAAAAAAGGCATTTATTCTGATAAAGACTTTTTCTTAAACTAAAGCTATATCTCCAAAAAAATTTGGTCAAAGCAGTTCCTTCAAACTTGACCACTCTTAGTAATACTTCCCTTCCTGTTTTCCTGACACAAGATGTACGGCATCCAGATTGTTTTTCTTTCCTTGGACAGTGTCCAGATACTCCAGACTAACATTGGTTTCTCTCCCTCTACATTTTTCTGAGCTGCCATTGCTGACAACTTATTTTCTCTTGACATATTTTTCTTTTCTTCTTTAGCTTAGCTAATACCAATGAGTCAAGTCTTATTCTGCCTTGGGAACGATTCATTTTCCTTTAGAAGACTATTTATATTTCTAAATCAATCCATTATGTGTTGATTTTATTGGTCAAACATTCAGAGTTCTCTGGAGACACTCAGGAGTTACTCAGTCAGTGATTCATTCCAACACACCAATATATAGAGAAAACACGCAAACCCATCAACTTAAAAAACAAAAGCTTTGCCTCATTTGGAATCTGTGGGGGGGAAATAATCAACAATATGATTTGCTTATGTTTTGTTTTGTTAGATAATGTGCTGTATAAGAAAGAGCCAGTTAAAGCTCATTTTAAACACTTGCCCAAAAACTATTGAGATGTGCAATTTCATCAATTTCTTTCACCTATAATATTAGAAAATCAATACTATGGTTTTGGTATATTATTAATATAGATACTTCCATTCACTTATAAGGCATTTCTAGGAAGTTCTCAAGGATCAGTTGGGATGTCTGATGAAATGATCTATTAAACTCACTTTCAAGCATGAAGGCCTGATTGACCCATAATCAACCCATAAAAGGATACCAAGCATGAGAGCAACATGTAGGTTTATCCTGCCAGAATTTTCATGTTGTGAATAACACTATTGTCATGTACCTATGACTTAAGAGTCTATTGGTGAGAGTCATGATGCATTATGCAAATAGCTATAGTCATATTTACTATATTTAATATTGCAGCATTTTAGTTCTTCTAATAGAATTATAGATTATCTATGGATGGGGGGAATCTTTGGAAATAATAATTTAGTCTAACTAATATGATGCTGAAATTTTATTAATAATAGAGAAACTGCAGATCAGAATATCTGATAATTAAATCAGGCTAAGTACACAGAAATTTTTCTGGAAATATATAGGTAGGAGGATGATAATCTCTCAGTGTAAAAAATTTTTGGTCAAAGCAGTTCCTTCAAACTTGACCACTCTTAGTAATACTTCCCTTCCTGTTTTCCTGACACAAGATGTACGGCATCCAGATTGTTTTTCTTTCCTTGGACAGTGTCCAGATACTCCAGACTAACATTGGTTTCTCTCCCTCTACATTTTTCTGAGCTGCCATTGCTGACAACTTATTTTCTCTTGACATATTTTTCTTTTCTTCTTTAGCTTAGCTAATACCAATGAGTCAAGTCTTATTCTGCCTTGGGAACGATTCATTTTCCTTTAGAAGACTATTTATATTTCTAAATCAATCCATTATGTGTTGATTTTATTGGTCAAACATTCAGAGTTCTCTGGAGACACTCAGGAGTTACTCAGTCAGTGATTCATTCCAACACACCAATATATAGAGAAAAAAAGCAAACCCATCAACTTAAAAAACAAAAGCTTTCCCTCATTTGGAATCTGTGGGGGGGAAATAATCAACAATATGATTTGCTTATGTTTTGTTTTGTTAGATAATGTGCTGTATAAGAAAGAGCCAGTTAAAGCTCATTTTAAACACTTGCCCAAAAACTATTGAGATGTGCAATTTCATCAATTTCTTTCACCTATAATATTAGAAAATCAATACTATGGTTTTGGTATATTATTAATATAGATACTTCCATTCACTTATAAGGCATTTCTAGGAAGTTCTCAAGGATCAGTTGGGATGTCTGATGAAATGATCTATTAAACTCACTTTCAAGCATGAAGGCCTGATTGACCCATAATCAACCCATAAAAGGATACCAAGCATGAGAGCAACATGTAGGTTTATCCTGCCAGAATTTTCATGTTGTGAATAACACTATTGTCATGTACCTATGACTTAAGAGTCTATTGGTGAGAGTCATGATGCATTATGCAAATAGCTATAGTCATATTTACTATATTTAATATTGCAGCATTTTAGTTCTTCTAATAGAATTATAGATTATCTATGGATGGGGGGAATCTTTGGAAATAATAATTTAGTCTAACTAATATGATGCTGAAATTTTATTAATAATAGAGAAACTGCAGATCAGAATATCTGATAATTAAATCAGGCTAAGTACACAGAAATTTTTCTGGAAATATATAGGTAGAGGCAGGATGATAATCTCTCAGTGTAAAATATAGACATCTTGATTAGAAAGTAGAGCACTAACTTTTAGTAAGACTGGGCTATGCTAGCTGTGTGATACTATGAAAGTCACTTAATCACTTTGAGTTTTAGGTTAGTTATGAATGAGACACACCCATACCTCTCATGGAGTATTATTATAAGGAATAGAAATATCCATGGGGTACTTAGGCAGTGCATAGTAGAGAGAGTAAAATAGTGGTAGTAGTTATTATTTGAAAAGAAATCATGCACTGAGTTGGCTAATTGAAAAAAAAAAAAAAAAACACTACTTTTGGGATCCTCTTGTCTTAAATCAAAGCATAAATAATATTTGTAATACAAATATTAGTAGTAATAGTGGTAGTATCCTTTAAAAAATCTAAATTGGTAATCCCAACTATTAGGAAACAAAGAATCACTGGGTCAAGGGTGAAAGTTAGTGATAATTTTTCCTCCAAGATTAACCTTCTTTTATAAGAAATCAGTTGTACCATGTATTGATTTGTTTAAAACAACAACAAAGACAAGAACTTTAGAGACTTCTCCCCATTTCTCAAGGGGTATTTTCTGCTATAATCATCATGGGCATGTTAGATGAGTATGCATTATTTGTTGAAAAAGTCTTCATTTAATAACCAAATTAGAGTTCTCTTATGACCCATATGATCAATCCTCCTTCTACTATCAATTCTTAGAAAATACATATCACAGTCAACTCAGGCTCCACCCTAACCCAGTTTAGCTCTTCTGCTGTTCTAGATTTTAGTAGTTTATTCTTTTTTTTAACATTTGTTTTCCATCAATGTTTGCAGCTTCTCTCATGTCTTATCTCCTGTTTATCAGAATCATTACTTGCTTATATGTAAACAATTTCAACATTCTCCATGAGGGCTCCTTGAAGACTTAGGAGATGTTATCATGAGTATATTCAGTAGCAATCAGGTTTTTTTTTTTTCCCATTAATAATAGAGAAACTGCAGATCAGAATATCTGATAATTAAATCAGGCTAAGTACACAGAAATTTTTCTGGAAATATATAGGTAGAGGCAGGATGATAATCTCTCAGTGTAAAATATAGACATCTTGATTAGAAAGTAGAGCACTAACTTTTAGTAAGACTGGGCTATGCTAGCTGTGTGATACTATGAAAGTCACTTAATCACTTTGAGTTTTAGGTTAGTTATGAATGAGACACACCCATACCTCTCATGGAGTATTATTATAAGGAATAGAAATATCCATGGGGTACTTAGGCAGTGCATAGTAGAGAGAGTAAAATAGTGGTAGTAGTTATTATTTGAAAAGAAATCATGCACTGAGTTGGCTAATTGAAAAAAAAAAAAAAAAAACACTACTTTTGGGATCCTCTTGTCTTAAATCAAAGCATAAATAATATTTGTAATACAAATATTAGTAGTAATAGTGGTAGTATCCTTTAAAAAATCTAAATTGGTAATCCCAACTATTAGGGAAACAAAGAATCACTGGGTCAAGGGTGAAAGTTAGTGATAATTTTTCCTCCAAGATTAACCTTCTTTTATAAGAAATCAGTTGTACCATGTATTGATTTGTTTAAAACAACAACAAAGACAAGAACTTTAGAGACTTCTCCCCATTTCTCAAGGGGTATTTTCTGCTATAATCATCATGGGCATGTTAGATGAGTATGCATTATTTGTTGAAAAAGTCTTCATTTAATAACCAAATTAGAGTTCTCTTATGACCCATATGATCAATCCTCCTTCTACTATCAATTCTTAGAAAATACATATCACAGTCAACTCAGGCTCCACCCTAACCCAGTTTAGCTCTTCTGCTGTTCTAGATTTTAGTAGTTTATTCTTTTTTTTAACATTTGTTTTCCATCAATGTTTGCAGCTTCTCTCATGTCTTATCTCCTGTTTATCAGAATCATTACTTGCTTATATGTAAACAATTTCAACATTCTCCATGAGGGCTCCTTGAAGACTTAGGAGATGTTATCATGAGTATATTCAGTAGCAATCAGGTTTTTTTTTTTTTTTTTTTCCCATTAAATCTAATGTATGCTCTATTCCCCAAAGCTTTAAAAAGTGAATATTATAATAAGAATAAGTGAGGAAATCAACTTACTTGTGTTAAGTGTCTCTGTACCTGGACCCTATTATATTAATTAAGAAACCAACTTACCAAATGAGTGTTATGAAAATAAATTTTCAGCCACCTTGCCCAGACTTTAGAGATCTTCTATAATAGTGTTCTGTAGATCCTCACTGATTCATAGTCATCTTCACCATTCTTATTCCACAAGGGATAAGTAATCTTAAAAGACCCAGACAGCTATATGAAAAATTCAAAGAGAAAAAAATCCCTTGAAATTAAGGAATTATTTTGAATATTGTGAAATATGAAGTCTTCTTAAATGAGGAATTCATATCTTTGCATTAGAAAAGGAGGAGGAAGCAAAGGCAAATTCTCCAGAGAGTAAAGTTTTTAAAACAAGAGCTGAATTACCTCCCTCTTTTTCTCCAAAGGAAGGACTCCAAATATGACTTCCTCTAGGCTTGTGAATCCATTCATTACTGGAAACCTCAGGTGTGAAGAGTCAATAGTCTCTTAGGCAAGTAATGAAAACAGAACAGAAAGCCATAGACACTTGCTATTGTCTCTCTACATGCCCTGTTCCTTTAAACAAACTTAGGCTATAGAGCTTTTCTGCCCCATTATCTAAAGTAAAAATAGATGACAGTCTATCTGTCAAGGAGTTTATCATCCATTCACCCATTCCTTCATCACACACTTACTGAGAATAAACTATATGGCAGGCATTATTCAGAGATAAAGAGATACAGAAAGTACAGTTCCTATTTTCAGAAGTACTATATTTTTCTGAAAGGCTTTTAAAGAGATTAAACAGCAAATATGTGGTGAGGTATAGTTGTCAGAAGCACAATGGTGAAGCAAGGTAAGAAGTGGCTAAAGGTATACGTAGATTTAGTCATGAGAATATTATACCAAAGTGGGTTTCTGTATGGCTCAATTTTTCAGTGCCTTTGACATAATGTTTTTAAAATGTAAATCTGCAACATTTACCAACTTCTTGGACAATTGGAATCTAATTTGTTATCATGAGTATATTCAGTAGCAATCAGGTTTTTTTTTTTTTTTTTTTTCCCATTAAATCTAATGTATGCTCTATTCCCCAAAGCTTTAAAAAGTGAATATTATAATAAGAATAAGTGAGGAAATCAACTTACTTGTGTTAAGTGTCTCTGTACCTGGACCCTATTATATTAATTAAGAAACCAACTTACCAAATGAGTGTTATGAAAATAAATTTTCAGCCACCTTGCCCAGACTTTAGAGATCTTCTATAATAGTGTTCTGTAGATCCTCACTGATTCATAGTCATCTTCACCATTCTTATTCCACAAGGGATAAGTAATCTTAAAAGACCCAGACAGCTATATGAAAAATTCAAAGAGAAAAAAATCCCTTGAAATTAAGGAATTATTTTGAATATTGTGAAATATGAAGTCTTCTTAAATGAGGAATTCATATCTTTGCATTAGAAAAGGAGGAGGAAGCAAAGGCAAATTCTCCAGAGAGTAAAGTTTTTAAAACAAGAGCTGAATTACCTCCCTCTTTTTCTCCAAAGGAAGGACTCCAAATATGACTTCCTCTAGGCTTGTGAATCCATTCATTACTGGAAACCTCAGGTGTGAAGAGTCAATAGTCTCTTAGGCAAGTAATGAAAACAGAACAGAAAGCCATAGACACTTGCTATTGTCTCTCTACATGCCCTGTTCCTTTAAACAAACTTAGGCTATAGAGCTTTTCTGCCCCATTATCTAAAGTAAAAATAGATGACAGTCTATCTGTCAAGGAGTTTATCATCCATTCACCCATTCCTTCATCACACACTTACTGAGAATAAACTATATGGCAGGCATTATTCAGAGATAAAGAGATACAGAAAGTACAGTTCCTATTTTCAGAAGTACTATATTTTTCTGAAAGGCTTTTAAAGAGATTAAACAGCAAATATGTGGTGAGGTATAGTTGTCAGAAGCACAATGGTGAAGCAAGGTAAGAAGTGGCTAAAGGTATACGTAGATTTAGTCATGAGAATATTATACCAAAGTGGGTTTCTGTATGGCTCAATTTTTCAGTGCCTTTGACATAATGTTTTTAAAATGTAAATCTGCAACATTTACCAACTTCTTGGACAATTGGAATCTAATTTGTTTTGAGTTTACTTTTGTCGATTGTAGAGCAATGACTAATATTTCATGGGGCATGCTTTGGAAATTAAACTACACATAATGAGAAGCCATTTGATGATTTTGAATTGGGGTAGTCTGTGAAGAGATTTAACTTAAGAAAAGTTTACATCAGTAGCAGAGTAGCTGTATGAGGAAAGATAAGAGAAGAAGAAGGAGAGAGGTTGAAGAATCTATACGTTAGTCCTGACAAACAGCAAGGAAATCCTGTACTAAGGTACTGGTGGATGGAGGAAAGAATAATTCCTAAAGAGCTTGTTGATGTACAGAATGCCTGGTAGAGTTAAAACTTATAGGAAGACCAGGTGGAAAATTGGTGCAAGGGTAGAAGGGATGTGTGCATATGGACATGTTGGATTTGAGGAATCTTGAGTATGAATGTCTAGTAGGTTGTCCTGGACATGGGCTCTTACATGTGTTTTACAAAAGTAAAAACTATGGCAATAGATGATATAGAGTTGTAAAGTCAAGAGCCCAAGCTACTTTATGATTTTACAAAACGCAAGTTCTAATTAAGGGCCTACCTTGTTACATGTTGGACATGCATGACATACATAGTGTCTCTAGCTGGTCCTTGGTATGTGCACTTTATCGGACTCATCTACCTCCCTTTCCAAAGTTCCAAAAGGAAAAATAATTAATGCATCACCTAACTACTCACTCAGAAAAAAAAAAAAAAAAGAAAGAAAGAAAGAAAGTTTGATGGAAAAATCCTTTTATGAGGTTTAAAACATCTCTAAGGGTTCAGACTCTGCTAAAATGTTTCTTATGAGACCATCTTAGAAATAATTTTAAAATCTATGAAGTTTAGGAAAGAAACAAAAATGAGAAAAAATATGTCTATTGACCAAGGCTCCTTAGAGGCTTATTTTTTCAGTGACATGCAAAACCTGTTTGGAAACAGCATATTTGGCTGTGAATTCATATTTCAAACAACTGTTTTATGTTAACTATAAAGGTTTCTTTCTCTTAATCTTTCACCTGGGGAGTGAGTTAAGTAAAGCTGAGCATTGAAAAGTAACAGGATTGTTTGACTCTTAGTTTAGCTTCCATACTCTCATTTTTCAGTGACTACATCCCACTGCAAATGTATTATGGTGAGAGAAAAAGGAAGAGGATGGGGTAAATTTCATAGGATCAGGTGGGATACATAGACAAAAGAGTTTTCCAAGCCTTTCATATATTTTTACAGTAGTGAAATTAGGTCCATTTCTCTTCTGATTTTGTCATAGACTCTCTCCATGACCTTAGTAACCTTACCTCATTTCTCTAAATCTTCCTATATCTGTAAAATTAAGGATTAGGCTGAAATATCTCATTTCAGGTTTATATTACATAATTTTACTTTATCATATTTTACTTGAGGCTTAGGCAAATATCACAGAAATTCGATTCAGGAAAGAATCTGATGAAAAAAGTATACAATACTAAGAAAAAAACTGAACACTTTTCAAGCAAAACACAGAGCTTTTCCCTACTTGAAACTATGGATTGCATGTTTTCCTTCATAATAATAATGCTATTAATCTAAAGTGGCAGTGACCTTGAAAGTATTCAGTCTACTCCTTTCCAAAGTTTTTGTTCCGCAAGTTCTAATTAAGGGCCTACCTTGTTACATGTTGGACATGCATGACATACATAGTGTCTCTAGCTGGTCCTTGGTATGTGCACTTTATCGGACTCATCTACCTCCCTTTCCAAAGTTCCAAAAGGAAAATAATTAATGCATCACCTAACTACTCACTCAGAAAAAAAAAAAAAAAAGAAAGAAAGAAAGAAAGTTTGATGGAAAAATCCTTTTATGAGGTTTAAAACATCTCTAAGGGTTCAGACTCTGCTAAAATGTTTCTTATGAGACCATCTTAGAAATAATTTTAAAATCTATGAAGTTTAGGAAAGAAACAAAAATGAGAAAAAATATGTCTATTGACCAAGGCTCCTTAGAGGCTTATTTTTTCAGTGACATGCAAAACCTGTTTGGAAACAGCATATTTGGCTGTGAATTCATATTTCAAACAACTGTTTTATGTTAACTATAAAGGTTTCTTTCTCTTAATCTTTCACCTGGGGAGTGAGTTAAGTAAAGCTGAGCATTGAAAAGTAACAGGATTGTTTGACTCTTAGTTTAGCTTCCATACTCTCATTTTTCAGTGACTACATCCCACTGCAAATGTATTATGGTGAGAGAAAAAGGAAGAGGATGGGGTAAATTTCATAGGATCAGGTGGGATACATAGACAAAAGAGTTTTCCAAGCCTTTCATATATTTTTACAGTAGTGAAATTAGGTCCATTTCTCTTCTGATTTTGTCATAGACTCTCTCCATGACCTTAGTAACCTTACCTCATTTCTCTAAATCTTCCTATATCTGTAAAATTAAGGATTAGGCTGAAATATCTCATTTCAGGTTTATATTACATAATTTTACTTTATCATATTTTACTTGAGGCTTAGGCAAATATCACAGAAATTCGATTCAGGAAAGAATCTGATGAAAAAAGTATACAATACTAAGAAAAAAACTGAACACTTTTCAAGCAAAACACAGAGCTTTTCCCTACTTGAAACTATGGATTGCATGTTTTCCTTCATAATAATAATGCTATTAATCTAAAGTGGCAGTGACCTTGAAAGTATTCATCCCATTTGTATTTATCCTTAAACATCATATAAGCATTTTTCTGATTGTAAGTATTGAAAGATGTCTTTCTTTCTAGAGCTAAAGGATAGAGGTCATTATTTCCAAGTCCGTACTTTTATTTTTCTATTTCTGGAATTAATTCTAATTCTAGTTCAAACAAACTGACTTACTGTTGATTCCTAATTCTTGCTGTCAGATTCATAATTCTTGAGGTTGCCTCAGTTTAGCTTTTGATATGTCAGAAACCTCACTGTGACCTTAGTACTATAAACCCCCTCCAAAATTTTCTTTTCTTTTTTTCTGTTCTCTCTTGAGTGCATGATTATTATTTATGGCAGAACAGAAGTCCCACAGTTAGATTCTTGATAATATTGTATCAATATATAAGGACAGTTGAAAATCTGAATGTTCTTAAAATCTTTTGGAGTTATTTCTGTCACAACAAAAGAGAATTACTTGTGAAGACTTGATAGTAGCTATAAATAAGCACCAACATTCAATCTCCTTCTAAGAATTTTACTTCAAAACTTCCAAGCAAAATGTGTTCTTCTTTTAATACCAGAAAATAACTATTGAGTCAAGAGAGTGGAGTGAATGGGAGTCAAATCACTGGGTAGAGTCAGAAAAGGTAGAAAGATAAAATATCCCATAAGTTCTGATTGGCATTATAACCAGCAAAATAGGTAAAACTTGGAGAATTGTTGGAGTGGGTGTTGAAAGAAATGACCATTCTCTTTTCCAAGAACCCTGGCCAACTGGGTAATAAATGAATTATAGCTAGTGACTGGAAGGAATGTTCTCATATATATTTTAAGACTTTAATATTACATTAATTTTTACTTTATCATATTTTACTTGAGGCTTAGGCAAATATCACAGAAATTCGATTCAGGAAAGAATCTGATGAAAAAAGTATACAATACTAAGAAAAAAACTGAACACTTTTCAAGCAAAACACAGAGCTTTTCCCTACTTGAAACTATGGATTGCATGTTTTCCTTCATAATAATAATGCTATTAATCTAAAGTGGCAGTGACCTTGAAAGTATTCATCCCATTTGTATTTATCCTTAAACATCATATAAGCATTTTTCTGATTGTAAGTATTGAAAGATGTCTTTCTTTCTAGAGCTAAAGGATAGAGGTCATTATTTCCAAGTCCGTACTTTTATTTTTCTATTTCTGGAATTAATTCTAATTCTAGTTCAAACAAACTGACTTACTGTTGATTCCTAATTCTTGCTGTCAGATTCATAATTCTTGAGGTTGCCTCAGTTTAGCTTTTGATATGTCAGAAACCTCACTGTGACCTTAGTACTATAAACCCCCTCCAAAATTTTCTTTTCTTTTTTTCTGTTCTCTCTTGAGTGCATGATTATTATTTATGGCAGAACAGAAGTCCCACAGTTAGATTCTTGATAATATTGTATCAATATATAAGGACAGTTGAAAATCTGAATGTTCTTAAAATCTTTTGGAGTTATTTCTGTCACAACAAAAGAGAATTACTTGTGAAGACTTGATAGTAGCTATAAATAAGCACCAACATTCAATCTCCTTCTAAGAATTTTACTTCAAAACTTCCAAGCAAAATGTGTTCTTCTTTTAATACCAGAAAATAACTATTGAGTCAAGAGAGTGGAGTGAATGGGAGTCAAATCACTGGGTAGAGTCAGAAAAGGTAGAAAGATAAAATATCCCATAAGTTCTGATTGGCATTATAACCAGCAAAATAGGTAAAACTTGGAGAATTGTTGGAGTGGGTGTTGAAAGAAATGACCATTCTCTTTTCCAAGAACCCTGGCCAACTGGGTAATAAATGAATTATAGCTAGTGACTGGAAGGAATGTTCTCATATATATTTTACTGAGAGTGTTCTGTCTGTCTGAGAGAGTATATATTATTGAAAATATTATTTTTGTAAAATCTGCAGGCCCTACACATATACATAAAAGCTAAGGGAAATAAAAAAAGGAGTCAATCTTAATCCTGGAAAAGGAAATAAAATAAAGGGTTTTTTTAGAAATAAATTAAGTTAGAAAAATAATAACTGTCTCTGAGATCACAGTACTTTCCTATTTTTCTAATGCAGCTTTTACTTGGTATTAATGGAATTTACTTATGCTCTCTGGTCTAAACATACTTCTTTCACACAGGCTGAATTTCTCAGGGGTGCTGAACTGCATCAAATATTTATTATGAATTCACCCACTACTTAAGTATCTTCTAACAACCGGTTTTCTGGAAGTATTAATGGATGTTGTATACCTGGTAGAAACTTTGTAAGAAATTCTTATTCTGAATTTCTTTTCTATTTTGGTACCTAATGCTCTGTGATTCTTTATTTCTTTAGTTATTTCCTTTTAGTTGACTGTGAGTTGTTTGAGGATACTCCTCGCCCTCCCACCATTTTAGCTGTTCCTTTGTCTCCAAGGTTAGCCACAGTGCCTGGCTAGCTCCTAGAAAGGATTCACCGTCCAGTCCTATCTGTGCAATATGAGAATACTGTATCCAATAGCTATATTTCTAGCCTTTCCTGTCATAAGTAGAAAAAATATTTCTTTTATCCTATGAATTGATCAAATGCATTGAAAATCTGAATGTTCTTAAAATCTTTTGGAGTTATTTCTGAGATCAGACATAAGCTATAAATAAGCACCAACATTCAATCTCCTTCTAAGAATTTTACTTCAAAACTTCCAAGCAAAATGTGTTCTTCTTTTAATACCAGAAAATAACTATTGAGTCAAGAGAGTGGAGTGAATGGGAGTCAAATCACTGGGTAGAGTCAGAAAAGGTAGAAAGATAAAATATCCCATAAGTTCTGATTGGCATTATAACCAGCAAAATAGGTAAAACTTGGAGAATTGTTGGAGTGGGTGTTGAAAGAAATGACCATTCTCTTTTCCAAGAACCCTGGCCAACTGGGTAATAAATGAATTATAGCTAGTGACTGGAAGGAATGTTCTCATATATATTTTACTGAGAGTGTTCTGTCTGTCTGAGAGAGTATATATTATTGAAAATATTATTTTTGTAAAATCTGCAGGCCCTACACATATACATAAAAGCTAAGGGAAATAAAAAAAGGAGTCAATCTTAATCCTGGAAAAGGAAATAAAATAAAGGGTTTTTTTAGAAATAAATTAAGTTAGAAAATAATAACTGTCTCTGAGATCACAGTACTTTCCTATTTTTCTAATGCAGCTTTTACTTGGTATTAATGGAATTTACTTATGCTCTCTGGTCTAAACATACTTCTTTCACACAGGCTGAATTTCTCAGGGGTGCTGAACTGCATCAAATATTTATTATGAATTCACCCACTACTTAAGTATCTTCTAACAACCGGTTTTCTGGAAGTATTAATGGATGTTGTATACCTGGTAGAAACTTTGTAAGAAATTCTTATTCTGAATTTCTTTTCTATTTTGGTACCTAATGCTCTGTGATTCTTTATTTCTTTAGTTATTTCCTTTTAGTTGACTGTGAGTTGTTTGAGGATACTCCTCGCCCTCCCACCATTTTAGCTGTTCCTTTGTCTCCAAGGTTAGCCACAGTGCCTGGCTAGCTCCTAGAAAGGATTCACCGTCCAGTCCTATCTGTGCAATATGAGAATACTGTATCCAATAGCTATATTTCTAGCCTTTCCTGTCATAAGTAGAAAAAAATATTTCTTTTATATTGGTGATGAAAAATCTGTAAGATTTTCCCCAGGAAAGTGAAGGAAAACAGATAAAAACATTCTGAGGACCTACTATCTGTTAGATTGCAAAAGGGGTTATCAAATAAATAGTTTTTTAAAACCCTCTCAGCATCCTTGATAGAAAAGTATAAACACCACATTTTACAAGTGAGGGGAAAAAATAAAGGCTCAGAATGATTGGCTAACTCACTGTTGGTGTCTTAAGTTTCTACATGCAGAATCAAGATACGAATCCCGTGTTCTTTTCAGACTTTGCTAGAACAGTTGTAGAGAGTGTATAGAGAGTGTGTGGAGAGAGAAAAAAAGAGGGAGTACAATTATCTTTTGTGAAGGTCCTTTACATGACCCTAAATCCCTAGGAGCAAGCCACTCAGTACATCCCATTATTGACATTGATCCACTGGGTTAGCAATGAAGTGAGGCCATGGTAATATCTTTCTGAATAGTCTTTGAAGTAATCTTATCTCTCCTCAATATTTGAAATACCAGGGAGGAAAGAATCAGATACTGCCTAGCAGTAGAGTCATTCCTCTAAAAATGTCTTACCTCCCTATAGACTGTAAGTTTCCCAGCCTCAGGATTATGGCTGTCTTGTCTATGTGAAACAATGTTCTGTCTCTTGTTTCCTCTCTATTTTCATAGACATATAGACCTTATTAGTGGTACTTTTGATTAGATTTCTAACTGGCTTCTGATCTCTCCTCCATCTCATTCACCCAAATATAGACCTGATCATAGCAATATTCTGCCTAAACCCTTTGTAACTCTCCAACTAGGCTTCTGATCTCTCTACCTTCTACCCATTAATTTGAAATTTTTTCCTTTTCTATTTTGGTACCTAATGCTCTGTGATTCTTTATTTCTTTAGTTATTTCCTTTTAGTTGACTGTGAGTTGTTTGAGGATACTCCTCGCCCTCCCACCATTTTAGCTGTTCCTTTGTCTCCAAGGTTAGCCACAGTGCCTGGCTAGCTCCTAGAAAGGATTCACCGTCCAGTCCTATCTGTGCAATATGAGAATACTGTATCCAATAGCTATATTTCTAGCCTTTCCTGTCATAAGTAGAAAAAAATATTTCTTTTATATTGGTGATGAAAAATCTGTAAGATTTTCCCCAGGAAAGTGAAGGAAAACAGATAAAAACATTCTGAGGACCTACTATCTGTTAGATTGCAAAAGGGGTTATCAAATAAATAGTTTTTTAAAACCCTCTCAGCATCCTTGATAGAAAAGTATAAACACCACATTTTACAAGTGAGGGGAAAAAATAAAGGCTCAGAATGATTGGCTAACTCACTGTTGGTGTCTTAAGTTTCTACATGCAGAATCAAGATACGAATCCCGTGTTCTTTTCAGACTTTGCTAGAACAGTTGTAGAGAGTGTATAGAGAGTGTGTGGAGAGAGAAAAAAAGAGGGAGTACAATTATCTTTTGTGAAGGTCCTTTACATGACCCTAAATCCCTAGGAGCAAGCCACTCAGTACATCCCATTATTGACATTGATCCACTGGGTTAGCAATGAAGTGAGGCCATGGTAATATCTTTCTGAATAGTCTTTGAAGTAATCTTATCTCTCCTCAATATTTGAAATACCAGGGAGGAAAGAATCAGATACTGCCTAGCAGTAGAGTCATTCCTCTAAAAATGTCTTACCTCCCTATAGACTGTAAGTTTCCCAGCCTCAGGATTATGGCTGTCTTGTCTATGTGAAACAATGTTCTGTCTCTTGTTTCCTCTCTATTTTCATAGACATATAGACCTTATTAGTGGTACTTTTGATTAGATTTCTAACTGGCTTCTGATCTCTCCTCCATCTCATTCACCCAAATATAGACCTGATCATAGCAATATTCTGCCTAAACCCTTTGTAACTCTCCATAGGCATCAGGACAATATCCAATCCACCTAAAATAACATTTAAGACATTCCCAACCCCGCTGTGCCTGCCTCTGCTGTCACTGTACTACTTCCTACCACATATGCTCTGCACCCTAAGTGTAGAGTGTCACTCACTCAAAACATTCAGCTCTCTTTATTGATGAGGTTCACCAAACAGAAATGTGTCTGTTTCTTTTTCAAATTAGAAAAATACCTACTTATCCCTCAAGTGAAAATGAAACTGTTAGTTACTCAGTCGTGTCCAACTGTTTGAATCCCAAAGGACTGTAGCCCACCAGGTTCCTCTGTCCGTTGAATCCTCCAGGCAAGGATACTGGAGGAGGTGGTCATGTCCTCCTCCAGAGGATCGTACTGACTCAGGTTTAGAACCTCATCTTTGGTTTGGCAAGCAGATTCTTTACCATCTGAACTACTGGGGAAGCCTCTAAATTCTTCTAATATAGAACCTTCTCCATGATGTTTTTGTTGCTGTTTTTCAGTTGCTTAGCCAAGTCTTATTCTTTGTGATCCCATGAATGGAAGTACACCACGCTTCCCTGTCCTTCACTATTCCCCGTAGTTTGTTCAAAACTCATGCCCATTGAGCTGGATGATCTTCTCATCCTCTGTCACCCTTTTCTCCTCCTACTATCAGCCTTCCCAGCATCAGGGTCTTTGTCAGTGAATGACCTCTTCATATCAGGTGACCAAAATATTGGAACTTCAACTTCAACATCAGCCCGTCCAAAGAATATTCAAGGTTGATTTCCTTGAGGATTGAGTAGTTTGATCTCCTTGCTGTCCAAGGGACTCTCAAGAGTCTTCTCCAGCACCACAGTTCAAAAGCATCAATTCTTTGGCACTCTGCCTTCTTTATGCTCTAACACTCACATCCATACATGACTACTGGAAAAACCATGGCTTTGACTAGATGGACCTTTGTTGGCAAGTGATCTGTCTGCTTTTTAATATGCTATCTAGGTTTGTCATTTTTCTTCCAAGAAGCAAGAATCTTTTAATTTCATGGTTACTATCACCATCCAGAGTGATTTTGGAGCCCCCCAAAATAAAGTTTGTCACTGTTTCCATTGTTTGTCCATCTATTTTCCATGAAGTGATTAGACTGGATCCCATGATCTTCATTTTTTTGAATGTTGAGTTTTAAGCCACTTTTTCAGTCTCTCTTCTTTCACCTTCATCAAGAGGCTCTTTAGTTCCTCTTCTTTTTCTGCCATTAGGGTAGTGTCATCTGTGTATCAGGTTACTGACATTTCTCTCCCTCAATCTTGATTCTAGCTTGGGCTTCCTCCAGCCTTGCATTTAATAGGATGCACTCTGCATATAAGTTAAATAAGCAGGATTCAATATACAGCCTTGTCATGCTCCTTTCCCAGTTTGGAACCAGTCTATTTTTCCATATCTGGTTCTAACTGTTGATACTTGACCTGCATACAGATTTCACAGGAGGCAAATAAGGTGGTATGGTATTCCCATCTCTTTCAGAATTTTCCTCAGTGTTATGATCCATAGGTGAAAGACTTGAGTGTAGTCTATGAAGCATATGTTTTTCTGGAATTTCCTTGCTTTTTCTGTGAGCCAGTGGATCTTGGAAATTTGATTTCTGGTTTATCTGCCTTTTCTATATCCACTTTTTGTATCTGAAAATATTCAGTTCATGTACTGTTGAAGCCTAGCTTGGGAGATTTTGAACATTACCTTGCTAGTATGTAAAATGAGCTCAGTTATACCCTAATATTCATATAAGGTGTTCACTGTTAAAACGGACTGAAAGTATTTCCTGGTCTGTCCCTTTTGCTGCATGATATCCCAATTTGAAGTCTGAGAGTTGGTTTTTTTTCCGCTTAGAATTTTTTTTTTTTCAGAAAGGAAATGACTGACTAGGTTCTAGATCTGATTAAGAAATGTCCAGTTGTCAGGATTTCATTACCTTTATCTTCAACTATGACTAATCTTTATATAAGTGGTCTTGATTCTTGAAGAAAAACGGAAAGCAATGCTTGAGATATTATAATCTGATTCTTTTTTTTTTTTTTTAATGGCTGACTCAAGGGTCAGCCTTGTAAAGATTTTATTTATTTATTTATTTATTGGAGGGGGCGGGTTGGGGAGGGAGGGAACAGGCGGGCCACTTCTCTTGGTCTTTCATTTATCTATTTTTCATCCATCTTTGTTATTTGGCCCGTCTGGGCCTCCCATCGCGGTGGCCTCTATTGCTGTGGAGCACCGGCTCTGGGCGCATGCACTCCAGAGCTCTGGCTTGGTAATTGGGCACATGGGTCCAGATGCTCTGCAGCACGTGGGATCTTCCCAGGCCAGGGATCGAACGGCCACCTCTTGCACTGCAAGGCAATGTGCTTACCCACTGGGCCACCAGGGAAGCCCTATATAATTTCATTCTTAATACTAAAAAAAAAAATCAGGTCTTTATATCGGTTTCTTATTGCATATCTGGAAGAAGAAGGAAGTAGCAGGGTCAGAGAGGGAAACTTTAGTATTAGGAATAATAAAAGGTTCAGGTGGAGTAGAGTTCCAATTCTGACATCACGCTTTAATGCTCTTGCTTCTCTGTAGTGTACTTCATTGAAAAAACAAAAAAAAAAAAAGAAAGAAAAATAGAATAATAGAGGGACAAATTAAGAAAGATATATTATATCTTTGAAAAAAGAAAAATAAAATTATGGAGGGACAAAATAAGAAAGATATGTATTATATCTGTAATGATCAACATTTACAAATGCTATTGTGTTCAAAAGGGGTTAATAGAGCAGTGGCTTCAAATTTTGACCCAGTAAATGTGTAGCTTTCCTCTGAATCACCTCTTCATTGTCTCCATGCCCCTATGATTTAGTTGTCTTCTGCTTCTTTAAGACACAAATCAGGGAATATCTTCTTCAAAAAGCCTTTCCAATCTGGACAAATAGGGAGGGTGTGTATGTGTGTGTGTGTCAGAGAAAGAAGAACTTCCTCTCTACTCCTACAGACTTTGTGTTTCCTTCTATAATAACATTTTGTGAAATCCTAATAGCATATCATTGATTGTTTTTCCGAATCTATCTATCTTATTTATGGGGTGGGAGGTGTATTCTAATTCCCTTCTCCAAGCGATCTTCCCAACCCAGGGATCATACCTAGGTTTCTGGCATTGCAGGAAGATTATTTACTGTCTGAGCCATGAGAGGAAGCCCGTATTCTATATATGTAGCACAATTCTTAGTGAAAGTAACCACGTAATTAATATATGTCACACAATTAAAATCTAAGTCTCACAAATGGAGGGGGGTGAATTTTAGAGACATTTACAGACTATGTTAAACTCCACCTCTTTTGGGTATCTCGACCCTCCTATAGTATTCGCTGTTATGCTTAGCAGTGGGTACCAGACAATATTTAGACAGTGGCTACCAGACAATGCTTACTAATGGAAAAGAATCTAAGGAGCTGCTATGAAATAAGTCTGTTTTTTAAAGGACCAAATGGATTTGATTATTAATCATTTTATGCCATGTCTCTGAATGTTTTTTTCCATTTTAAAAATTGTTATAGAAGGATCTAACAGGTTGAAATTTCTGTTCAAATGGATTGTGATGAAACAAGAATTTTTAAATTTCTAATTATCCTTTTACTGCCACAGTGTACAATTCAACACACCAAGCACTCACTGCACTGACAAAAAGCAGTTGTCATCATCTGTAATCAAGTATAATTTTAAATAATTAGGGGATCTTAACCTAAAGTAACAAAAGTAAATACCTGATTGATCTTGAAATTTTTCTCCAAAACTTTACCTGTTCCTTTATTAAGTTTTCTTATGACTAGAATGTCACTTTTTCATATAAATAATATGCTGTATGAGTCCTCTAATGTCACAATTATTCACATTTATATCCTTTTTAGTTGTCAGCAGAACACTTTCATGTGTATTCAGTTTTTGGAAGGAGGTGAGTGATTTCTCTAGTTCCATTTTGCAAATGAGAAAAATGAACCTGAGGTAAAGTTATTTCCATAAAAGCACTATGAATTTAAAGCCCAAAGTCAGGCTGGAAATCTGTCTTTAAATTATCTTGCTGAGGTCATAATCTGTTTTGCTAATGCGTATGTGTCCTATTGTTTCTTTGTGGTAATAAGATCATGACTACACCTTTTTGAGATGTGTGTCCATGTCTAATCTTTCTGTCTCCTTTGGAAACTTAAATATCCTTCTACTGTCTTCACCTGTTTCCCTGACAATCATTGGCATACATGAGCAATGAAGTTTTAGATTGAATTATTCCCTAACACCACCATCTTGTAATCTTATGAAGACATTGCTCTCATAATAATCTTAATAAAATATTCAGTATTTCATAAACATTTGCCTAAAATTTGGCTTATCTAATACATATATAGAGATGAAAATCCAGGGCTATACCTTCAAGGAAATGAAGCTTTGATGGTACATGGATTTTTCCAGTGTGATCATCTCTCATCATTTAGAAATGGCTTCTTTTGCTCCATGAGAGGAATTATGAGGGTGTGTCCAGCTTTGACAAACAAGGGTGCTAAGGTCAGGTAGTAATGTCCGCAATGGGAAAAGGATCAGAAATGGTTGCACATAGGTCAGAAATGCCTGGTGTGATGGAGAACATTCCTTTGGATTTAGTTAGTGATTTCATATTTTGCAATGAAAATGCATATATTTTTAGATTTTATAAATAATATGTGCTCATTTAACCAAAATAAAATAATACAGAATATGTCTATAAATAATATAGAAATGTTATGCTTTACTCTGAGATGTTTATCATTAATGTTTTGATGCTCATCCTTATGTAGGTCACTATATGTCTACAGAAAGCTAAAGTGTTAGTCACTCAGTCATGCCCAACTCTTGGTAACCCCGTGGACAGTAGCCTGTCAGATTCTACTGTCTGTGGGTTTCTCCAGGCAAGAATACTAGAATGAGTTGCCATACCCTCCTCCAGGGGATCTTCCTGACCCAGGGATCTAGCCCAAGTCTCCTATGTTTCTAGCAGATTCCTTATAGTCTGAGTCACTAGGAAAGTCCAGTATGTCTATAACAGTCACAAAATATGTATACACTGTATATTTACATAGACTATATCATGAATATATATTTATTTTAGATATACACTCTGTATTTTTTCTTGTTTTCTTAAAATATTTTTGTAACTTTATTGGTTTATTTGCTGATTTACTGCCAACCTTCTTCTTTTACGCCCCAATACTAATATTTGTTTAAAGTGTGATTATCTTTTACATACTTCCCCACATCTTGCTTCTTCTCATTTAGCAAAATATTCTGAGAATTATTTGAAGTCAACTGCCTAGCTGTTTTCTTTAAATGTTTTGCCACAGTTAACAAGTAATTTTAATATCTACTTTCTAATTCAGCTTCAATGAGCCCATGAGGTAGTTATACCAGGTATTGTTTCTATGGTTTCCTCATTCTTACAAAGAATAAACTATAATTCTGAGAGATTAAATGGCTTGTTCTTAATTGACAAGTGTTAAATGATAAGGGAAAAAAACAAAGTTTCTAGATCTTTCTAGTATCAGGCTTAACAGCTTCCGTACTGCTAGTAACTATCATAGTTAAGTTTAGAATTCTTCCAGATAAGCTCAAGGGAAAGAAAGGTATTAGAAGCATCAAAACTCACTTATCAGATCTTACTGTCATGATAATTACCTTTAAATGTAATTATTTTGCTCATTGAAGTATTATTATACCCATTTTCTAGAATAAGGATCAGAGATCAGAGTTTATAGAACATGCCCAACTTCCCCAACATAGACAGAGGGAAGCCCAAAGGGTGTGTGAAATGCTAAATCCCACATTTTTTTGAATAATATATTAAATTTGAGTCTAAACATTGTGTCTCCTTTAAGTTACTTTTAAAAATAACTTTCTAAGGACAGAGTTTTTATATATCATTATCTATCTCTTTCTAGGATATGGATATTTGGGGCACATTAATGCATGAGAGATGAAGGAGGTTTTCTATAATTGGTACTTGGTTCCTTAGAAGCAGTGAGTTGAGAATGAGTATCATCCATTGCTATGCTGCATCTATACTGAATTAATGAGTGTATATTTAAGGTCTAGAATTTGGACTCCTATATCCTGAGGAGATTACATTTTATCCGTGGTTTCTCATTTTTTAAGGACAAGGCTGAGTGGGATTAAGGCAAAATCCTTGGGCAACCACAATAATACCATTTCTTTGTATTGTATGAATAATGAAAAAGAGCCACATATATTTTATATAATCATATCCATTACACACAAGTTATAAAAAGTGCCATAGATTTTTTCCCCAGATAAGTGATGCTACTATGCCAATTTTTCAAGGACATGGTAAGATGAATAGATGTGTATATGTGTTTAATGCTAATAGATAATCTCTGTGTTAAATCCAAAAATTTTTTTGTATTTGGCCACAGTTAATCAAAGCTTCTTCTCATTTAGCAAAATATTCTGAGAATTATTTGAAGTCAACTGCCTAGCTGTTTTCTTTAAATGTTTTGCCACAGTTAACAAGTAATTTTAATATCTACTTTCTAATTCAGCTTCAATGAGCCCATGAGGTAGTTATACCAGGTATTGTTTCTATGGTTTCCTCATTCTTACAAAGAATAAACTATAATTCTGAGAGATTAAATGGCTTGTTCTTAATTGACAAGTGTTAAATGATAAGGGAAAAAAACAAAGTTTCTAGATCTTTCTAGTATCAGGCTTAACAGCTTCCGTACTGCTAGTAACTATCATAGTTAAGTTTAGAATTCTTCCAGATAAGCTCAAGGGAAAGAAAGGTATTAGAAGCATCAAAACTCACTTATCAGATCTTACTGTCATGATAATTACCTTTAAATGTAATTATTTTGCTCATTGAAGTATTATTATACCCATTTTCTAGAATAAGGATCAGAGATCAGAGTTTATAGAACATGCCCAACTTCCCCAACATAGACAGAGGGAAGCCCAAAGGGTGTGTGAAATGCTAAATCCCACATTTTTTTGAATAATATATTAAATTTGAGTCTAAACATTGTGTCTCCTTTAAGTTACTTTTAAAAATAACTTTCTAAGGACAGAGTTTTTATATATCATTATCTATCTCTTTCTAGGATATGGATATTTGGGGCACATTAATGCATGAGAGATGAAGGAGGTTTTCTATAATTGGTACTTGGTTCCTTAGAAGCAGTGAGTTGAGAATGAGTATCATCCATTGCTATGCTGCATCTATACTGAATTAATGAGTGTATATTTAAGGTCTAGAATTTGGACTCCTATATCCTGAGGAGATTACATTTTATCCGTGGTTTCTCATTTTTTAAGGACAAGGCTGAGTGGGATTAAGGCAAAATCCTTGGGCAACCACAATAATACCATTTCTTTGTATTGTATGAATAATGAAAAAGAGCCACATATATTTTATATAATCATATCCATTACACACAAGTTATAAAAAGTGCCATAGATTTTTTTCCCCCGATAAGTGATGCTACTATGCCAATTTTTCAAGGACATGGTAAGATGAATAGATGTGTATATGTGTTTAATGCTAATAGATAATCTCTGTGTATATCACATTCCCAGCATTTAGCTTTTTGTGGAATTTACAAAACTCAGATAAATAGTGGATGGATGGTTACAATAAATAAATTGCTGCTTTATCAAGAGAAAAAAAAAATGTTCTGAAACTCAGAATGTAGGTATTAACATTTGTCATGTAGATTACACATTTTGTTTGACCGGTTGATTTGAGGCATCCTAAGATATTTTTATGTCTAGAAATAGCATAAGTTGTGCTCTGTTGTGTTGAGTGTTGACCACCCACAGTGTGCTTTACACTGTAAAGAAAATAGTAGTGGAACACATTGTCCAGGTCTATACAGTAAAATGAGAGACTAAAATGAACAGTTGTTCTAGGTCTTTTGACTGTGTAAATTGGATGTTGGTGTGGTGTCCATATTTATTGTTTCCATTATCTGTCTTTTTAAATACACAGCCTATGCCCATAAAAGATTGAAGATGGCATGTATATATGCATGTTCCATTTAAAACAATGTTTGCTCCGTCACTTCCTATATCTGAGGCATTCAACTTGGTGTTGTCATATATATAGTCTCATTTGATGATGATATTAATGGTATGAAGTGACCTTTGTTGACTTCACAATGCCAGAGGCTTGCTTGTTCTTCCAACACATTGTGGCAAACTATGTGAAAACAGACAGAAAGATTAGTCTTCTACACTATACATTCGGATGACATTCAAAAATGTAACTGCTAATGTGAAATGTTGGTGAATTAATCAAAATAATGGAAATCCATCCCTTTTCAGATAAAAATGTAGTATTAGTTGTAACTGGTCACATTATTAGTAGATCTGATGTTTTATCCAGCTCCTAATTACTGGGAAAAGATCAACATGATCCTTATACACTACTGTATAGAAATGAGTTATAAATAATTTTGTACAAGTCTCCATAGAATCTAGTAGAAAATGAATAATTTAAACTAATTTTTTGTTTTGAATAATGAAAAAGAGCCACATATATTTTATATAATCATATCCATTACACACAAGTTATAAAAAGTGCCATAGATTTTTTCCCCAGATAAGTGATGCTACTATGCCAATTTTTCAAGGACATGGTAAGATGAATAGATGTGTATATGTGTTTAATGCTAATAGATAATCTCTGTGTATATCACATTCCCAGCATTTAGCTTTTTGTGGAATTTACAAAACTCAGATAAATAGTGGATGGATGGTTACAATAAATAAATTGCTGCTTTATCAAGAGAAAAAAAAAATGTTCTGAAACTCAGAATGTAGGTATTAACATTTGTCATGTAGATTACACATTTTGTTTGACCGGTTGATTTGAGGCATCCTAAGATATTTTTATGTCTAGAAATAGCATAAGTTGTGCTCTGTTGTGTTGAGTGTTGACCACCCACAGTGTGCTTTACACTGTAAAGAAAATAGTAGTGGAACACATTGTCCAGGTCTATACAGTAAAATGAGAGACTAAAATGAACAGTTGTTCTAGGTCTTTTGACTGTGTAAATTGGATGTTGGTGTGGTGTCCATATTTATTGTTTCCATTATCTGTCTTTTTAAATACACAGCCTATGCCCATAAAAGATTGAAGATGGCATGTATATATGCATGTTCCATTTAAAACAATGTTTGCTCCGTCACTTCCTATATCTGAGGCATTCAACTTGGTGTTGTCATATATATAGTCTCATTTGATGATGATATTAATGGTATGAAGTGACCTTTGTTGACTTCACAATGCCAGAGGCTTGCTTGTTCTTCCAACACATTGTGGCAAACTATGTGAAAACAGACAGAAAGATTAGTCTTCTACACTATACATTCGGATGACATTCAAAAATGTAACTGCTAATGTGAAATGTTGGTGAATTAATCAAAATAATGGAAATCCATCCCTTTTCAGATAAAAATGTAGTATTAGTTGTAACTGGTCACATTATTAGTAGATCTGATGTTTTATCCAGCTCCTAATTACTGGGAAAAGATCAACATGATCCTTATACACTACTGTATAGAAATGAGTTATAAATAATTTTGTACAAGTCTCCATAGAATCTAGTAGAAAATGAATAATTTCAATGTGTAGAGGGGTCTAAGAGTTTATTTAGGATCGTAAAACATTTTCTTTAATATATTTTATTTTAAAAAGTCCAAGATCTAAGAATTTTTTTAATTTTCTGTTAGATTTTTGCATTAAAACATAGCTTGTAAGGCTAATTAAAAGGGTACCATTTATTAAACACTTAAATGTATTAAATGTCTCTATAGTTTATGTATGAGATATATAATTTCATTAATCTTCATGTTCACTGTTTAACAGGGGTATGTATCATTGTAATTTTATAGCTGACAAACTGATATTCAGAGACATTGGATACTTTCTCCAAGGAAACATACTTATAAATGACAAAGCATGGGTCAGACTTAAGTTTTTCAGTTCCAAACAATTGTCTGCACTACATCAGGCTTTGTGATGTCTTCCTTTACAATAACACAATCTGAACTTGATGAAGACAGTCTAACACGATCAATTGAAGGCATTTCTCTCACATGTGTGTGTGTGTGTGTGTGTGTGTGTGTGTGTGTGTGTGTGTGTTGGGAGTTAGGAGAGTAGGGTTATATGTCACATCAGTTGTCTTAATGGTCTTTTTACATCTTTAACTTCAAATTGATCACATTGTTACTACTGTCATGTGATCTTGTTAGAAAGTGATTGAAGCTGATGTACCTCCATTATCAGAAGGAAAATCTGCTTCTTATTTAGATGATCGGTTGTCATAGTAAATTTTACTAAGACACAAATTGGGTCATTATCAGAATTTGTAAGCAACCACTTAACTAACGGTTGGTGTTGTCATATATATAGTCTCATTTGATGATGATATTAATGGTATGAAGTGACCTTTGTTGACTTCACAATGCCAGAGGCTTGCTTGTTCTTCCAACACATTGTGGCAAACTATGTGAAAACAGACAGAAAGATTAGTCTTCTACACTATACATTCGGATGACATTCAAAAATGTAACTGCTAATGTGAAATGTTGGTGAATTAATCAAAATAATGGAAATCCATCCCTTTTCAGATAAAAATGTAGTATTAGTTGTAACTGGTCACATTATTAGTAGATCTGATGTTTTATCCAGCTCCTAATTACTGGGAAAAGATCAACATGATCCTTATACACTACTGTATAGAAATGAGTTATAAATAATTTTGTACAAGTCTCCATAGAATCTAGTAGAAAATGAATAATTTCAATGTGTAGAGGGGTCTAAGAGTTTATTTAGGATCGTAAAACATTTTCTTTAATATATTTTATTTTAAAAAGTCCAAGATCTAAGAATTTTTTTTTTAATTTTCTGTTAGATTTTTGCATTAAAACATAGCTTGTAAGGCTAATTAAAAGGGTACCATTTATTAAACACTTAAATGTATTAAATGTCTCTATAGTTTATGTATGAGATATATAATTTCATTAATCTTCATGTTCACTGTTTAACAGGGGTATGTATCATTGTAATTTTATAGCTGACAAACTGATATTCAGAGACATTGGATACTTTCTCCAAGGAAACATACTTATAAATGACAAAGCATGGGTCAGACTTAAGTTTTTCAGTTCCAAACAATTGTCTGCACTACATCAGGCTTTGTGATGTCTTCCTTTACAATAACACAATCTGAACTTGATGAAGACAGTCTAACACGATCAATTGAAGGCATTTCTCTCACATGTGTGTGTGTGTGTGTGTGTGTGTGTGTGTGTGTGTGTGTGTGTTGGGAGTTAGGAGAGTAGGGTTATATGTCACATCAGTTGTCTTAATGGTCTTTTTACATCTTTAACTTCAAATTGATCACATTGTTACTACTGTCATGTGATCTTGTTAGAAAGTGATTGAAGCTGATGTACCTCCATTATCAGAAGGAAAATCTGCTTCTTATTTAGATGATCGGTTGTCATAGTAAATTTTACTAAGACACAAACTGACATGTAGGGACAGAATGCCGATCTTGGTTTTCTTAAACAGATCTTTTTATTATTAGAACTTCACTGCAATGCATTTTAAATTTGGCTAAGCAACCACTTAACTACACGTACATGCTTTTCAATATCACTAACAGACTTGCTGATTATTACATGTCAGTAGAACAGATCTTACTTAGTTGTCAGAGGCAAAGTTAAACAACTGTCAAGGATTTTAATATTCTTAGATTCTCAGAAAACTGGAGCTGGAGACAAAATTATGACTTTATCCAATCTACCCATTTTACAGGTGAGGAAACTGAAGCACACTCTTTCCAGAAAAGTTTTAGACTATTTAGTATCTCACTCATGATCCAACCCTGCCTGCTATCCTAGTGTCCTGTCCTCGTGTTCCCATTCTTACTACTTAGCTCTTCTAAAATAACAAAGCCCTCATTCCACGCAGCCTTGGTCAAGAGGATGATTCTTTCTCCACTTTCCAGAACTCAGTCAAGAGTCCTCTTTGCAGAAACTTTTCTTGCCTGCCCAAGATCCCACCTCCAACCACCTCCAGGTTGCTACATTCTCTCGTAACATTTTGTACTAGCCACCAACATAATCTTTTTCAGGGTGTTCCTGACTTTCTAATCATATGGGTCAATTCCTAATGCATATGTGCTTATCTTTTTACCATTGTCACACCAGTGCAAATACAGTGTTGTTACTGATCTAATTGTCCAGCTGTATCATAGCATATGGAAATGTTACATTAAAAGTATGGGGAAAATGTGTTAGTTTCCTCTAGGGCTTCTGTAACAAAATAACACAAATCCACAATTTAAAACTATAGGATTTATTTTCTCATGGTTGAGAAAGCCATAAACTTGAATTCAAGATGTTGGCAAGATTCTTTTCTGCTGGTGGCTCTAAAAGAGAAACTGTCCCATGCTTCTTCCATGCCGTAATCTTTGATGTTCACTGACTTGTAGGTTCAAAATTCCAATTTTTTCCTCTGTATTCCCACAGGCTTATTCCATCTGTGTCTCTTTGTGTACCCACCTCTTATAATGATGCCGGTTATTGGATGCGTGGTCCATCCTGAATCCAGGATGACTTGATCTCAAGATCTGTAACTAAGTACATCAGCAAAGACCCTATTTCCAAATAAGATTGCATCCTGAGTTTCTGAGAATATGTGAAGTTTGGGAAACACTATTAAACTCATTATAGAGGACTAAATGTTTTCTCTAGTCATGTTTATAATAGTAGAGCTGAGACTAAAAAAACTTCTATTTCCATCAAGTAAGCTGTCTCATAAGGATTCATTCATTTGAGTTTGTATCTGAAAACCACCAACCTGTTCAGTTTGCTTTAGGGATTTGAAAGACAGAGACAGAGACCTCCTTCCACAAATACTTTACTTTCTAAAAAAATAATGAAAGCGGGCTTCCCCTAGTGGTCCAGTGGGTAAGGACATCACCTTGCAGTGCAAGGGGAGCCGGTTCGATCCCTGGCCTGGGAAGATCCCACGTGCCGCGGAGCGGCTGGACTGATGTGTCCAACCACCGAGCTGGAGCTCTGGAGCACATGCGCCCAGAGCTGGCGCTCTGCGACAACAGACGCCACTGCGATGGGAGGCCCGCAGGAGCCAAAGAACAAAGACGGATGAAAACAGAGAAATGAAAGACCAATAGAAGTGGCCCACCCGCTCCCCTCCCTCCCCAACTCGACCCCGCCCCCAAAAGAAAGAAACTTCCCATGTCTTTGCCTATGTTCACCCCTTATTGGTTTCTCTAGGACAGGAAAGTTTATCACTAACTAGGCATATTGCAGAAAGATGAGTTAGAGATGAATTATGCCCTGTAGATTTCTGTATGGCTATATGTATCTTAATGCTTCCAATTCTCTAGGGTTGTAATTAACTAAAAATAGGTAAGACTACTTTTAGGAAACTTTTTGTTTGTTTGTTTCCTGCCATAACTTGCACTTGTTTCAAAATTTAAGCAACAGACATCTCTTGCATTTTTTATATAATTATTTTTATTTTTTAGAGTTTTGTTGTTTATAGCTATATATAAATCCAAATCAGTCATAGGCATACCTTTGATCCCTCCCACCTGAACCCCCGTCCCTGTCCCTTCCACCCAATCCCTCCAGGTTGTTGCGTAGCCCCCATATAAGTTTCCTTAGTCTTATAGTGTACTCACGATGGTTGTCTCTTTTACATATGATAGTGTAGGTTTCCATGTTACTTTTTCCATACTTCTCATCCACTCCTCTCTACCCCTAATGACCATAAGTTTATTCTCTACATCTGTTTCTCTATTGCTGCCCTGCATATGCGTTTATCAGTATTATCTTTCTAGATTCCACATGCATTTTTATAGCAGTATTTTTATTTTAAATAAATGTTTCAATGTTCAGATAAAATTGTCTGTATTCTGTTACATGAATTCCATTCTTTGATGAGCATCTATAGGAAGAATTTTGTTTGGTGCAGAAGCACCTAAAATAATAAGAATTTGTGGCTGCTTCTGTAAACTGTCTATCATTGTGGCTTCTGGTTACACTGATAGAAGAAATTTAATAAATAAATAAAGAGAGAAAAGAAAAGGAAAAAAGATGAAAAGGAAAGGAAGAAGGAAGGAAGGAAGGGAGGAAAATTATCCACCATATCTGAAATCATAGATACATCAAATAAACCATTCACTTGACAAATGTTTATCAGCATTGCTCTATATTAGATAGTGGCTAAGGAGCTAGTGCTGCAATAATTAACAAGACACTGCCTATTCTTATACTTTAGATGGACATTCAAACAATTTATTATGACATTGTAACTGGATATTCAACACAAATTTGAGAAGTAAGGAATCAATCTTCCATTTCCAGATGAGGAAACTGAGCTTTAGAAAAGGACACAGAGATTAGTGAGTTTACTAACGGCATAAGATGACTGGTATTTCTGTCACTTAACTATGAGCTGTATAGATGTTAATGTTGGAAACTGGTATTTTTCACTTACTGCAAATTACTTTTACTGTGGTGCATGAAAGCTCTGGTCTTGATATATAAGCACAGTGAAATAGCTAAAATTTGTGAGAAACTCCATTAGCATAACCCAATTACTATATGTTTTGTTCTCTAAATTCAGTTCCTGGTTAAATGAATGCAAAACTAGTCAGTGGACAAACCAATTTTCAATTCTATGGTTTTTGTTTGTTTGTTTCCCTCTTAGTCCACTGCTCTTTTAATTCTGCTATTTCTTCTAACCCAATGACCTCAACTAGGGGTAATTTTGCCCCTTAAGGAAATTTGGAAATGTTTGATGACGTCTTTTATTGTCACAATGTGGATGGTGTCATTGGTATGTAGGGGACAGAATCCAGGGGTACCACCAAACATGCTGCAATTCACAGGACACCCCCATAATAAAGATTTTCAGCCCAAAATATTTGGTTAGTGAAAAAAGTTTTATCATGTTAATGTATATTTTATGATAACTACAGCATTATACCAATATTCAAATCAACATTTTTGCTAGAATTTTTAAGAGAAAATATGTTTACATGTATATACATATCTATGGATGTGTATATATATATATATATATATATCACACACATATATATATAATTAGAATGTATATATATACACATAGAGACATTCTATTTTATATTGTTTTATTTGTTTGATTATTTTTATCTTATAGTACAGATATCCCAGTGCCTAGCACAGTACCCATCCAAGATGTAGAAGGCCATGGAAAATATTTGTTCAATTAAAAAGAAATTGGTTAATAATTATTGAGAATTATTTTTTTTGTTTTTAATTAAAATAGTGGCTAAGGAGCTAGTGCTGCAATAATTAACAAGACACTGCCTATTCTTATACTTTAGATGGACATTCAAACAATTTATTATGACATTGTAACTGGATATTCAACACAAATTTGAGAAGTAAGGAATCAATCTTCCATTTCCAGATGAGGAAACTGAGCTTTAGAAAAGGACACAGAGATTAGTGAGTTTACTAACGGCATAAGATGACTGGTATTTCTGTCACTTAACTATGAGCTGTATAGATGTTAATGTTGGAAACTGGTATTTTTCACTTACTGCAAATTACTTTTACTGTGGTGCATGAAAGCTCTGGTCTTGATATATAAGCACAGTGAAATAGCTAAAATTTGTGAGAAACTCCATTAGCATAACCCAATTACTATATGTTTTGTTCTCTAAATTCAGTTCCTGGTTAAATGAATGCAAAACTAGTCAGTGGACAAACCAATTTTCAATTCTATGGTTTTTGTTTGTTTGTTTCCCTCTTAGTCCACTGCTCTTTTAATTCTGCTATTTCTTCTAACCCAATGACCTCAACTAGGGGTAATTTTGCCCCTTAAGGAAATTTGGAAATGTTTGATGACGTCTTTTATTGTCACAATGTGGATGGTGTCATTGGTATGTAGGGGACAGAATCCAGGGATACCACCAAACATGCTGCAATTCACAGGACACCCCCATAATAAAGATTTTCAGCCCAAAATATTTGGTTAGTGAAAAAAGTTTTATCATGTTAATGTATATTTTATGATAACTACAGCATTATACCAATATTCAAATCAACATTTTTGCTAGAATTTTTAAGAGAAAATATGTTTACATGTATATACATATCTATGGATGTGTATATATATATATATATATATACACACACATATATATATAATTAGAATGTATATATATACACATAGAGACATTCTATTTTATATTGTTTTATTTGTTTGATTATTTTTATCTTATAGTACAGATATCCCAGTGCCTAGCACAGTACCCATCCAAGATGTAGAAGGCCATGGAAAATATTTGTTCAATTAAAAAAGAAATTGGTTAATAATTATTGAGAATTATCTTTTTGTCAGTTCCTGTACATACTTTCTAATTTTAAAAATAGTCCTCTAAGAAAGTGTTAACCATCTCCGTGATTTAAATCTAGTTCTCTCTAAAAATGACTAAGCTGTACTTGGAAGCCTTCCAAAACTTTAGGAGCTGATAAAAGTGCTCCTGCTGATTTCCTGAAAGCTTATTTTGTACATATTAACCGTTATAAAAAGAAGTTTCGGGCTTCCCCTTGTGGTCCAGTGGGTAAGGACACCGCCTTGCAGTGCAAGGGGCGCCGGTTCGAGCCCTGGCCTGGGAAGATTCCACATGCCATGGAGCGGCTGGACTGATGTGTCCAATCACCGAGCCGGAGCTCTGGAACGCATGCACCCAGAGCCGGTGCTCTGCAATGCCGCAAGTAAATAAATAAATAAATCTTAAAAAAAAAAAAAAAAGAAGTTTCTATGCTCACAAAATAGAGAAAGTTATACAGTATTTCTATTGTCTTACTAAAAGATATGCGTTTGGTATCACAAAATTATTTGTAACTTTTGAAATTTATACAAAATTAGACTTGATTTATCACCCTTACCATTGTTTAGAGGACATCCCTGTTGTGATTCAGGTTTAGGGGCTGTTCCAATGAGGGCACCTAAAAATACAAACAAACAAAACCACCCCAGTTTCTTAGACACAATTTTTTTTTTTACTTTTGTTGAAATATAGCAATAGTCAATTTAACATGCTATGCTAATTTCAGGTGCACAATTAAGTGACTAAGTTAAATATATATATATATTCTTTTTGTGTATTTCTACAATCATAGGTTATGACAAGATAAATGAGTATAGCTCACTGGACCTAGAACTTTCACAACAGTGCAGGAACTTCTTTGGTACAATTGTTCTCCCGTTCATGGATTGCCCACCCAGTGACTCTATAGTGGGCCTAATGGCAACCTCCTCCGGAGGACTTCTGCAGCATGTTGTGCCTCCCAAGACTGCTGCTGCCAGAACCCCTGTACCCACAGCAGGCCACTGCAGACCACTTCCTCCACAGGAGATGCTCAAGCACAGGCAGGTCTGGCGCAGTCTCTTGTGGAGGTCACTGCTCCTTTCCCTGGCTCCTGGTGCACACAAGGTTTTGTTTGTGTCCTCCAGGCATCTCTGGTGGGCATGAGGTTTGATTTTAAACATTGTTGTGCCCCTCCTACCATCCTCTTGCAGTTTATCCTTTGCCTTTCAACATGGAGTATCTTTTTCTGGTGGATTCCAACATTCACCTGTTGATGGTCGTTCAGCAGCTAATTGCAATTTTTGTGATCTTGCAGAAGATGAGCACATGTCCTTCTACTCCACTGTCTTCTGCTCCTAAACTGTAGGTTCTTATTAGCTATCTATTTTATATATAGTAGTGTCAAATTTTTGTTTGTTTGTTTTATATTGGAGTAAAGCCAATTAACAATGCTATGATAGTTTCAGGTGAACAATTAAACAAAAAAGGGATCCAACCATACAATACGTATACATGCATCCATTCTCCCCAAACTCCCCTTCCATCCAGGCTGCCACATGATATTGACAATAGGTCCCCATTGCTGTTGTTTAGTCTCTAAATCATGCCTGACTCTCTTGTGACCCTGTGGACTTTCACCAGCAGGGCTCCTCTGTCCATGGGGTTTCCCAGGCAAGAATATTGGAGTGGATTGCCTTTTCCTTCTCCAGACGATCTTCCTGACTCAGTGGTAGAACTCACATCTCCTGCATTGGCAGGCAGAGTCTTTACTGCTGAACCACAAAAGAAGCTGAGTTCCCCTTAGTATGTCTTTTTCGGAATAGCTTCCTAATTAGCCAGGTTTTTATTTATTTAATTCTAGGCTCTTGTTCTCTGTTAAATTAGAATACAAATATTAAATAAGACAATTTAAATTCAGCTTCTTACAGAAATGCCTTCAGTGAATTGAGTGTGTGTACATCTGTGTGGACATGTACATAAATGCATGCTGAAGAAGCATTTATTTGGACAATATAAACAATATTTTGGTATGTTTTCAAAACCTTAGAGAAAGTTATTCTTCATTTTATCAACTAGTTATCAATTGTATAAATGGTGAAGGATAGAATGTTATCGATATGTATTAAATATCAACTCTGTATCAGGATTTTTGCTAGGTATTTTGGTATTTATCTCTTTAACATTTCACTGAGTGCTTACTAGCCCATACACATATAAAGATATGCTCGACTTCATTAGAGCTAAGCTGAAGCGACATTACCATGACAAGGAGATATGGTGGTGGATGACATGATACTTCATCCATCAGATTTGGAAAAATTAAAATATCTAACTATTGCATTTACCTTTAATGGAGTATCTTTTTCTGGTGGATTCCAACATTCACCTGTTGATGGTCGTTCAGCAGCTAATTGCAATTTTTGTGATCTTGCAGAAGATGAGCACATGTCCTTCTACTCCACTGTCTTCTGCTCCTAAACTGTAGGTTCTTATTAGCTATCTATTTTATATATAGTAGTGTCAAATTTTTGTTTGTTTGTTTTATATTGGAGTAAAGCCAATTAACAATGCTATGATAGTTTCAGGTGAACAATTAAACAAAAAAGGGATCCAACCATACAATACGTATACATGCATCCATTCTCCCCAAACTCCCCTTCCATCCAGGCTGCCACATGATATTGACAATAGGTCCCCATTGCTGTTGTTTAGTCTCTAAATCATGCCTGACTCTCTTGTGACCCTGTGGACTTTCACCAGCAGGGCTCCTCTGTCCATGGGGTTTCCCAGGCAAGAATATTGGAGTGGATTGCCTTTTCCTTCTCCAGACGATCTTCCTGACTCAGTGGTAGAACTCACATCTCCTGCATTGGCAGGCAGAGTCTTTACTGCTGAACCACAAAAGAAGCTGAGTTCCCCTTAGTATGTCTTTTTCGGAATAGCTTCCTAATTAGCCAGGTTTTTATTTATTTAATTCTAGGCTCTTGTTCTCTGTTAAATTAGAATACAAATATTAAATAAGACAATTTAAATTCAGCTTCTTACAGAAATGCCTTCAGTGAATTGAGTGTGTGTACATCTGTGTGGACATGTACATAAATGCATGCTGAAGAAGCATTTATTTGGACAATATAAACAATATTTTGGTATGTTTTCAAAACCTTAGAGAAAGTTATTCTTCATTTTATCAACTAGTTATCAATTGTATAAATGGTGAAGGATAGAATGTTATCGATATGTATTAAATATCAACTCTGTATCAGGATTTTTGCTAGGTATTTTGGTATTTATCTCTTTAACATTTCACTGAGTGCTTACTAGCCCATACACATATAAAGATATGCTCGACTTCATTAGAGCTAAGCTGAAGCGACATTACCATGACAAGGAGATATGGTGGTGGATGACATGATACTTCATCCATCAGATTTGGAAAAATTAAAATATCTAACTATTGACCAGCACGTGAAGCAATAGGTTCTGCTGGTAAGAATATAATAGCTCTGAAAAACAATTTGACATTAACTGAACAACAACAACAAAAAGAACACTTTTTTAAACATTTTTTTAAAATTTTGGCCTATTTTATATTGATTTTTTCATCTATTTATTTTTCATCCATCTTCCTTCTTCGGCCTGTGTGGGCCTCCCACTGCAGTGGCCTCTCTCGGTGCAGAGCATCGGCCCCAGGCACATGCGCTCCAGAGAGCCGGCCCGCAATTAGGCACAACAGTCCAACCGTTCTGCGGCACATGGGATCTTCCCAGGCCAGGGATCAAGCTGCTGCCCCTTGCACTGCAAGGTGGACTCTCCATCCACTGGACCACCAGGAAAGACCAAAAACATGAACATTTTTTAAATGAGTGTTTAATTACTCAAAGACTGAGAGTAATTAAATCTGAACATCAGATGTCCATTAGGCCAGATTGGGTGTTATAGTCTACGTAGTTTTTACCCAGCAATAGGCTTCTTAAGCTTTTACCCTTAGACATTCCTATACACTCAGAAAACATAGATAAGAATATTCATAGAGCATTGTTTGTAATAGCAAAATAAAGCAATACGGGGGCAAACAATAATCCAATGGTGATTACAGTAAAATGATGAAGTAAATGATTTGATTATAGTTATATAACAGATAATGATGCAATAATGAAAATCACTAAACTAGAGTTAACTGTATCCAAAGAGATAATTCTCACACATAAAGTTGGGTAAAAAAGGCAATTTTCAGGAAAAATTTCACTGTGAATATGTAATATTCTTTTGAATTAACTAAATGTTAAACATAAATTATATTTACTGAGGTACATCTCAAAAGGGTGATATAACCAATCCAAGTTGTTTTAATAGCATATATCACTATGTATTAAATATCTGTATCAGGATTTTTGCTAGGTATTTTGGTATTTATCTCTTTAACATTTCACTGAGTGCTTACTAGCCCATACACATATAAAGATATGCTCGACTTCATTAGAGCTAAGCTGAAGCGACATTACCATGACAAGGAGATATGGTGGTGGATGACATGATACTTCATCCATCAGATTTGGAAAAATTAAAATATCTAACTATTGACCAGCACGTGAAGCAATAGGTTCTGCTGGTAAGAATATAATAGCTCTGAAAAACAATTTGACATTAACTGAACAACAACAACAAAAGAACACTTTTTTAAACATTTTTTTAAAATTTTGGCCTATTTTATATTGATTTTTTCATCTATTTATTTTTCATCCATCTTCCTTCTTCGGCCTGTGTGGGCCTCCCACTGCAGTGGCCTCTCTCGGTGCAGAGCATCGGCCCCAGGCACATGCGCTCCAGAGAGCCGGCCCGCAATTAGGCACAACAGTCCAACCGTTCTGCGGCACATGGGATCTTCCCAGGCCAGGGATCAAGCTGCTGCCCCTTGCACTGCAAGGTGGACTCTCCATCCACTGGACCACCAGGAAAGACCAAAAACATGAACATTTTTTAAATGAGTGTTTAATTACTCAAAGACTGAGAGTAATTAAATCTGAACATCAGATGTCCATTAGGCCAGATTGGGTGTTATAGTCTACGTAGTTTTTACCCAGCAATAGGCTTCTTAAGCTTTTACCCTTAGACATTCCTATACACTCAGAAAACATAGATAAGAATATTCATAGAGCATTGTTTGTAATAGCAAAATAAAGCAATACGGGGGCAAACAATAATCCAATGGTGATTACAGTAAAATGATGAAGTAAATGATTTGATTATAGTTATATAACAGATAATGATGCAATAATGAAAATCACTAAACTAGAGTTAACTGTATCCAAAGAGATAATTCTCACACATAAAGTTGGGTAAAAAAGGCAATTTTCAGGAAAAATTTCACTGTGAATATGTAATATTCTTTTGAATTAACTAAATGTTAAACATAAATTATATTTACTGAGGTACATCTCAAAAGGGTGATATAACCAATCCAAGTTGTTGTTTTTTTAATTATTTTATTTTTTATGAGAGCATCCTATTCAGGCCTGTGTGGTCCAGATCCCATGCTCCCACATTTCATTTTTGGCTCTGCTCAGGGTGAAAATGCCCAGTGACCAGGAAGAAGCTGCCTTTTCTGATAATTATGTTATTTTCTTGTGTCAGTGAATGCTATGAACCACCAAATTTCTTCCTTCATTAACTTAGCTGCCAGAAAGTTTATCCTAATGTACATGTTCAAGTAAGTAATTAGCTTATCATAAACACTTAGTCCATATACTTTGCTTCTTATAATGATTCCTGATTTCTCACTCACCTTTAAAATTATTTCATTGGAGCAATCCTATTTCATTTACAATCTCATTATAAATAATCTGAAAACTTTTCTTTTGAATAGTGAATAAGTAGTTTTTCATAAGAAAACAAATAATTTAGAACCATTACATTTTCTTTAAAGATCTAAATTATTGCCTTTAATACAGAGTCCATTAGTTTTTTTTTTTCCTCATTTCCTAAACCTCTATATTTAGCATGGTTCTAAAACTAGTAAGTTCTTATGGCAAAGGAAAGTGTCAACAGATAACTGAAGAGAAAACCTATGAAATGGGAGAAAATATTTGCAAACCATATTGTCTATTAAGCAATTAATATTCAAAATATATGGACTTCCCAGTTGGCTCAGTGGTAAAGAATTTGCTTTCCAATGCAGTAGACATAGTTTGATCTCTGGGTCTTTAAGATCCCCTGGAGAAAGAAATGGCAACCCATTCCAGTTTTTTGCCTGGAGAATCTCATGGATAGAGGAATCTGACAGTCTATAGTCTATGAGGGTCACATATGACTGATCACACACACCACATTCAAAATATATAAGGAACTCAAATAATTCAATGACAAAAAATCAAATAACCCAATTAAGAAATAGGTAAAGGACTTAAATAGACATTTCTCTAAAGAAGGCATAGAAATGATCAAAGAAGGCCCAAAAAAAAATTGAGCAATTTTCAGGAAAAATTTCACTGTGAATATGTAATATTCTTTTGAATTAACTAAATGTTAAACATAAATTATATTTACTGAGGTACATCTCAAAAGGGTGATATAACCAATCCAAGTTGTTGTTTTTTTAATTATTTTATTTTTTATGAGAGCATCCTATTCAGGCCTGTGTGGTCCAGATCCCATGCTCCCACATTTCATTTTTGGCTCTGCTCAGGGTGAAAATGCCCAGTGACCAGGAAGAAGCTGCCTTTTCTGATAATTATGTTATTTTCTTGTGTCAGTGAATGCTATGAACCACCAAATTTCTTCCTTCATTAACTTAGCTGCCAGAAAGTTTATCCTAATGTACATGTTCAAGTAAGTAATTAGCTTATCATAAACACTTAGTCCATATACTTTGCTTCTTATAATGATTCCTGATTTCTCACTCACCTTTAAAATTATTTCATTGGAGCAATCCTATTTCATTTACAATCTCATTATAAATAATCTAAAAACTTTTCTTTTGAATAGTGAATAAGTAGTTTTTCATAAGAAAACAAATAATTTAGAACCATTACATTTTCTTTAAAGATCTAAATTATTGCCTTTAATACAGAGTCCATTAGTTTTTTTTTTTTTTTTTTCCTCATTTCCTAAACCTCTATATTTAGCATGGTTCTAAAACTAGTAAGTTCTTATGGCAAAGGAAAGTGTCAACAGATAACTGAAGAGAAAACCTATGAAATGGGAGAAAATATTTGCAAACCATATTGTCTATTAAGCAATTAATATTCAAAATATATGGACTTCCCAGTTGGCTCAGTGGTAAAGAATTTGCTTTCCAATGCAGTAGACATAGTTTGATCTCTGGGTCTTTAAGATCCCCTGGAGAAAGAAATGGCAACCCATTCCAGTTTTTTGCCTGGAGAATCTCATGGATAGAGGAATCTGACAGTCTATAGTCTATGAGGGTCACATATGACTGATCACACACACCACATTCAAAATATATAAGGAACTCAAATAATTCAATGACAAAAAATCAAATAACCCAATTAAGAAATAGGTAAAGGACTTAAATAGACATTTCTCTAAAGAAGGCATAGAAATGATCAAGAGGCATATGAAAGGTATTCAACATCACTAATATAAAAATGCAAATTGGAGCTGTATATAGTGAGGTAGCATCTTACATATGTTAAACTGGCTATTATCAAAAAGACTAAAGACAGCAAGTGTTGATGAGGATATACAGAACAAGAACCCCTTGTACACTCTTGGTGGAAATGTAAATTAGTGTAGCCTTAATAGAAAATATTTCATAAAAAAATTAAGACAGAACTACTGTGTAATCCTATAATCACACTTGTAGATATATATCTGAAAGGAAATGGAATCAGTATCTTGAAGAGATAGCTATAGGTTTGACCAAAGTGTTTTTTGAGTTTCTCTGTAACATCTTATCAAAAACCCAAATGAACTTTTTGGCCAACTCAGTAAACTTCTGTGTTCATTGCAGCAATATTCACAACAGCCAGGGCTGAGAAACAACCGACATATCTGTTTATGGATGAATGGATAAAGAAAATATTATATGTGTATATAATGAAGACATATATAATGTAATATTTTTGAATCTTAAATAAAAGAACATCATGCCATTCATGATAACATGGATGAAGCTGAAAAACATTATGCTAAGTGAAATAAACCCGACATAGAAAGTCACATAATGTATGATCTCACTTTACATATGGAATCTAAAATAGTGGAACTCATGAATGCAGATAAAAGGATCAATGCCAGACCTCAGGATTTGGGAAAGTGGGAAGATTTGGTCAAAGGGCACAAACTTTCATTTGTTCAGAATGAAAAAGTTCTGGAGATATGGTTTATAGCACAGTAAAGAACCTCTTGATGAAGATAAAGGAGAGTGAAAAATCTGGCTTAAAACTCAACATTCGGGCTTCCCCTGGTGGCGCAGTGGATAAGGACACCGCCTTGCAGTGCAAGGGGTGCTGGTTCGATCCCTGGCCTGGGAAGATCCCACGTGCCGCGGAGCGGCTGGACTTATAAATATATAAGGGAAACTGATCACACACACCACATTCAAAATATATAAGGAACTCAAATAATTCAATGACAAAAAATCAAATAACCCAATTAAGAAATAGGTAAAGGACTTAAATAGACATTTCTCTAAAGAAGGCATAGAAATGATCAAGAGGCATATGAAAGGTATTCAACATCACTAATATAAAAATGCAAATTGGAGCTGTATATAGTGAGGTAGCATCTTACATATGTTAAACTGGCTATTATCAAAAAGACTAAAGACAGCAAGTGTTGATGAGGATATACAGAACAAGAACCCCTTGTACACTCTTGGTGGAAATGTAAATTAGTGTAGCCTTAATAGAAAATATTTCATAAAAAAATTAAGACAGAACTACTGTGTAATCCTATAATCACACTTGTAGATATATATCTGAAAGGAAATGGAATCAGTATCTTGAAGAGATAGCTATAGGTTTGACCAAAGTGTTTTTTGAGTTTCTCTGTAACATCTTATCAAAACCCAAATGAACTTTTTGGCGAACTCAGTAAACTTCTGTGTCCATTGCAGCAATATTCACAACAGCCAGGGCTGAGAAACAACCGACATATCTGTTTATGGATGAATGGATAAAGAAAATATTATATGTGTATATAATGAAGACATATATAATGTAATATTTTTGAATCTTAAATAAAAGAACATCATGCCATTCATGATAACATGGATGAAGCTGAAAAACATTATGCTAAGTGAAATAAACCCGACATAGAAAGTCACATAATGTATGATCTCACTTTACATATGGAATCTAAAATAGTGGAACTCATGAATGCAGATAAAAGGATCAATGCCAGACCTCAGGATTTGGGAAAGTGGGAAGATTTGGTCAAAGGGCACAAACTTTCATTTGTTCAGAATGAAAAAGTTCTGGAGATATGGTTTATAGCACAGTAAAGAACCTCTTGATGAAGATAAAGGAGAGTGAAAAATCTGGCTTAAAACTCAACATTCGGGCTTCCCCTGGTGGCGCAGTGGATAAGGACACCGCCTTGCAGTGCAAGGGGTGCTGGTTCGATCCCTGGCCTGGGAAGATCCCACGTGCCGCGGAGCGGCTGGACTGATGTGTCCAATTACCGAGCCAGAGCCCTGGGGTGCATGCGCCCAGAGCCGGTGCTCAGCAACGACAGATGCCACCGCGATGGGAGGCCCACAGGAGCCAAAGAACAAAGACGGATGAAGATAGAGAAATGAAAGACCAATAGAAGTGGCCTGCCCGCTCCCCTCCCTCCCCAACCCGACCCCCACCCAAAATAAATAAATAAATCTTAAAAAAAAAAAAAAAAAAACTCAACATTCAAAAAACTAAGATCATGGCATCCAGTCCCATCACTTAGGCAAATAAATGGGCAAACAATGGAATCAGTGACAGCTTTTATTTTCTTGAGCTCGAAATCACTGTGGATGGTGACTGCAACCATGAAATTAAAAGATGCTTGCTCCTTGGAAGAAAAGCTATGACAAAACTAGACAGGATATTAAAAAGCACAGACATTGCTTTTCTGACAAAGGTATATATAGTAAAAGCTAATGGTTTATCCAGTAGTCATGCATGGATGTGAGTTGGACCATAAAGAAGGCTGAGCACCAACAAATTGATGCTTTGAAGCTTTGGTATTCTAGAAGACTCTTGAGAGTTCCTTGGACAGCAAGAAGATCAAATTGGTCAATCCTAAAGGAAATCAATCCAGAATATTGATTGGAAGAACTGATATTGAAGCTGAAGCTCCAATACTTTGGCCACATGATGCAAAGATGCAATTCACTGGAAAGGATCCTGATACTAAGAAAGATTGAGGGCAAAAGGAGAAGGAGGGAGGAGACAGAAGATAAGAATGGATGTTATCACTGACTCAACAGACATGAATTCAACCAACGTTAGAGACAGTGAAGGACAGAGAAGCCTGGCCTGCTGCAGTTCATGGGGTCTTAGAGAGACACAACTGAACAACAGCAACTGGAGTTAGTAATATAGTATATTGGAAATATTCTAAGAGAGTAGATCTGAAATATTTCACCACAAAAACATCCCAGTGTTAACTAGGAGATTAGTTAACACTGATGAACGTGAAAGAGGAAAGTGAAAAAGCTGGCTTAAAACGCAACATTTAGGGTTTCCCTGGTGGTCCAGCGGGTAAAGACACTGCCTTGCCATGCAAGGGGCACTGGTTTGATCCCCGGCCTGGGAAGATCCTGTGTGCTGCAGAGCAGCTGGACAGATGTGTCCAATTATCGAGTCAGGGCTGTGGAGCACATACGCCCAGAGCTTGTGCTCTGCAGTGAGAGGGGCTGCTGCGATAGGAGGTCTACATAGGCCAAAGAACAAAGATGGATGAAAATAAATAAATGAAGGACCAATGGAAGTGGCCAAAAAAAATAAAAAGAGCTCTACATTCAAAAAATATATTAATATATTAATTTATTAACCATGCTATTAATGTCTAATATATACATACATCAAAATATCATGATGTGCACCTTAAATATATATAATTTTGTTTGTGAATTATAATTCAGTAAAGTTGGAAAAAAATACCTACTAAAAGAAAAAAAGGAAATCCATGAGTTCTCAGTCTGGGGTAAAGCAGGTGTATAGAGTTGCCCTGGGAAAATGTATGTACTCCAGGTGCAGTTTTATTTTGAAGAGTATGCCAAGACAGTAATCACAAGAAAGCTTCTGGAGAATGAATCACCTTTTAGAAAATATGTTGAGCTATAAAAGGCCTTACATAAATACACGATTATCTTTCTATGTATGGAGAAGGCAGTGGGAGACCAGGAGCAGATGATAGATCACACTGAGTTATTTAGGGGAAGCACTTGGCTCTCTCTCACCACTGCTCCTCTGAAGGCAACTGAGGGCAGCCTGATGAAGAATGTTGTATGTAATTGAGTCTTTAGCTTTTCTCATATTTTTCTTTTCAGGATGAGGTTTGGCCAGAAGGAGGGAGGAGACAGAAGATAAGAATGGATGTTATCACTGACTCAACAGACATGAATTCAACCAACGTTAGAGACAGTGAAGGACAGAGAAGCCTGGCCTGCTGCAGTTCATGGGGTCTTAGAGAGACACAACTGAACAACAGCAACTGGAGTTAGTAATATAGTATATTGGAAATATTCTAAGAGAGTAGATCTGAAATATTTCACCACAAAAACATCCCAGTGTTAACTAGGAGATTAGTTAACACTGATGAACGTGAAAGAGGAAAGTGAAAAAGCTGGCTTAAAACGCAACATTTAGGGTTTCCCTGGTGGTCCAGCGGGTAAAGACACTGCCTTGCCATGCAAGGGGCACTGGTTTGATCCCCGGCCTGGGAAGATCCTGTGTGCTGCAGAGCAGCTGGACAGATGTGTCCAATTATCGAGTCAGGGCTGTGGAGCACATACGCCCAGAGCTTGTGCTCTGCAGTGAGAGGGGCTGCTGCGATAGGAGGTCTACATAGGCCAAAGAACAAAGATGGATGAAAATAAATAAATGAAGGACCAATGGAAGTGGCCAAAAAAAATAAAAAGAGCTCTACATTCAAAAAATATATTAATATATTAATTTATTAACCATGCTATTAATGTCTAATATATACATACATCAAAATATCATGATGTGCACCTTAAATATATATAATTTTGTTTGTGAATTATAATTCAGTAAAGTTGGAAAAAAATACCTACTAAAAGAAAAAAAGGAAATCCATGAGTTCTCAGTCTGGGGTAAAGCAGGTGTATAGAGTTGCCCTGGGAAAATGTATGTACTCCAGGTGCAGTTTTATTTTGAAGAGTATGCCAAGACAGTAATCACAAGAAAGCTTCTGGAGAATGAATCACCTTTTAGAAAATATGTTGAGCTATAAAAGGCCTTACATAAATACACGATTATCTTTCTATGTATGGAGAAGGCAGTGGGAGACCAGGAGCAGATGATAGATCACACTGAGTTATTTAGGGGAAGCACTTGGCTCTCTCTCACCACTGCTCCTCTGAAGGCAACTGAGGGCAGCCTGATGAAGAATGTTGTATGTAATTGAGTCTTTAGCTTTTCTCATATTTTTCTTTTTCAGGATGAGGTTTGGCCACTATCTGACCAGTAAACCTCAGTGTCATTAGGAAAGTACAAGTAATTGTTTTAAACACTGCAAACCAAATTATATATCTGTGTATATATATGTGTGTGTGTGTGTGTGTGTGTGTGTATTTAAATTTCAAAAGCATTGTCCAATCCACATACAAAGAAAAGTGTAGGCAATAAAGAACCAGAATGACATGATTCGAATCTGGGTTCTGCTACTTTGTAAGTGTTTGGCTTCCTAATGCACAAAAGAAACCTCTCTGACCCTTTGTTTTACAAATATCACTACACTGCTATTATGAAGATTGTATGATTCACTATGCATAAGAGCTTATGCACACTACATAAGAGCTACACAGTTGCAAAGTATCGGTCACAGAGTCATATGTATTTCAGTAATAACTGTTTTCAGGTTTCTTGGCCATAGTGTGAAATTAACACGAGCTAGTAACTCAACCCCATTTCTATGCTCAAGCATTGGTTAGGTGACTGATTCCTTAATGCATTCATTTTGTTTGAATAACGTATTCATATAACAAGCATTTATTGGTCATTACTGAACAATGAATAAGCCTTTCTGTAAAATATTGCCTCAGAAAATGTTACATGTATTATCTGGAAGGTGTGAGAAATTAAAGCACTACTCAGGTATTAGAGAGAGAAATAGCAACCCTCCTCAGTATTGTGTGTAAAATCCCATGGGCATGAAGCCTGATGGGCTACAGTTCCTGGGGTCGCAAAAGTGTTGGACATGGCTTAGCAACTAAACAGCAACTAAACAACTCCAGTATCAGGAATTTATTCTATAAGCACCCCCAGAAATGAAAATCAGTATATATTAACAACAAGAAAGCTTCTGGAGAATGAATCACCTTTTAGAAAATATGTTGAGCTATAAAAGGCCTTACATAAATACACGATTATCTTTCTATGTATGGAGAAGGCAGTGGGAGACCAGGAGCAGATGATAGATCACACTGAGTTATTTAGGGGAAGCACTTGGCTCTCTCTCACCACTGCTCCTCTGAAGGCAACTGAGGGCAGCCTGATGAAGAATGTTGTATGTAATTGAGTCTTTAGCTTTTCTCATATTTTTCTTTTTCAGGATGAGGTTTGGCCACTATCTGACCAGTAAACCTCAGTGTCATTAGGAAAGTACAAGTAATTGTTTTAAACACTGCAAACCAAATTATATATCTGTGTATATATATGTGTGTGTGTGTGTGTGTGTGTGTATTTAAATTTCAAAAGCATTGTCCAATCCACATACAAAGAAAAGTGTAGGCAATAAAGAACCAGAATGACATGATTCGAATCTGGGTTCTGCTACTTTGTAAGTGTTTGGCTTCCTAATGCACAAAAGAAACCTCTCTGACCCTTTGTTTTACAAATATCACTACACTGCTATTATGAAGATTGTATGATTCACTATGCATAAGAGCTTATGCACACTACATAAGAGCTACACAGTTGCAAAGTATCGGTCACAGAGTCATATGTATTTCAGTAATAACTGTTTTCAGGTTTCTTGGCCATAGTGTGAAATTAACACGAGCTAGTAACTCAACCCCATTTCTATGCTCAAGCATTGGTTAGGTGACTGATTCCTTAATGCATTCATTTTGTTTGAATAACGTATTCATATAACAAGCATTTATTGGTCATTACTGAACAATGAATAAGCCTTTCTGTAAAATATTGCCTCAGAAAATGTTACATGTATTATCTGGAAGGTGTGAGAAATTAAAGCACTACTCAGGTATTAGAGAGAGAAATAGCAACCCTCCTCAGTATTGTGTGTAAAATCCCATGGGCATGAAGCCTGATGGGCTACAGTTCCTGGGGTCGCAAAAGTGTTGGACATGGCTTAGCAACTAAACAGCAACTAAACAACTCCAGTATCAGGAATTTATTCTATAAGCACCCCCAGAAATGAAAATCAGTATATATTAACAACAAGAAGTGAAATAGTTGAGATGTATTAGGATTTATGAATGGTTGTATAAGTGGAATAAAACAGAACAGGGCATGGGGAAGAAAATCCAAGAAGTAAATCTTATATCAGTGTTAGACTGAAAGTCAGTCTATAGGATTCAATTTTTTCATTTATTTCAGCCCTGAATTCAGTTGTTTGTCTACCCTCCAATCTCCCTATTCTTCTTTTCATCCATCTCTATCTACCGACTCATCAATCCATCCCATAAATACGTATTAAACCCCTATTAGGTTCTAAGCAGTAGGAATGTAATGATAGGTCCATTTCTTCAAAGACCTAAGTATGCAGTTATATAATGTGCATGCATGAGACATCACTTCAGTTGTGTCTGACTCTGAGACTCCATGGGCTGCAGCCAGCCAGGCTCCTATGTTCATGGTATTCTCCAGGCAAGAATACTGGAGTGGATTTCCATGCCATCCTCCAGGGATCTTCCTGACCTAGGAATCAAGCCAATATCTCTTACATCTCCTGCATGGGAAGGTGGGCCCTTAACCACCAGTGCCTCCTGGGAAGCCCCTAATGCACATAGAATAGATCATTATAGAGCACTGACTTAGTTTGTTCTAGTAACATTTTATATAGGTTGGTGGTTACTAGCCCAGGGTTTGGAGTCATGAAGACCTAGAGTTTAGTCCCAGCTACTCTACAATAGTCCATTTAAGCAAACAAACTAATCTTTCTTAGCCAACATTTGTTTAACTGTGACCTTGTAATTGTAATAGTGCATACTTCACAGAACTATTTCACAGATAATGTATGAGAAGCTTGATTCAATATTTGAAATGTCATTGTGATGTTGGATGAGTAGAGTGACTAAATTGATCTTGGTATGGTAATGCCAGAGATATTCTCCAGAATGGACCTTTAGAACGGTGCCCTAGAAGGAATTGTATTATCTGGAAGGTGTGAGAAATTAAAGCACTACTCAGGTATTAGAGAGAAATAGCAACCCTCCTCAGTATTGTGTGTAAAATCCCATGGGCATGAAGCCTGATGGGCTACAGTTCCTGGGGTCGCAAAAGTGTTGGACATGGCTTAGCAACTAAACAGCAACTAAACAACTCCAGTATCAGGAATTTATTCTATAAGCACCCCCAGAAATGAAAATCAGTATATATTAACAACAAGAAGTGAAATAGTTGAGATGTATTAGGATTTATGAATGGTTGTATAAGTGGAATAAAACAGAACAGGGCATGGGGAAGAAAATCCAAGAAGTAAATCTTATATCAGTGTTAGACTGAAAGTCAGTCTATAGGATTCAATTTTTTCATTTATTTCAGCCCTGAATTCAGTTGTTTGTCTACCCTCCAATCTCCCTATTCTTCTTTTCATCCATCTCTATCTACCGACTCATCAATCCATCCCATAAATACGTATTAAACCCCTATTAGGTTCTAAGCAGTAGGAATGTAATGATAGGTCCATTTCTTCAAAGACCTAAGTATGCAGTTATATAATGTGCATGCATGAGACATCACTTCAGTTGTGTCTGACTCTGAGACTCCATGGGCTGCAGCCAGCCAGGCTCCTATGTTCATGGTATTCTCCAGGCAAGAATACTGGAGTGGATTTCCATGCCATCCTCCAGGGATCTTCCTGACCTAGGAATCAAGCCAATATCTCTTACATCTCCTGCATGGGAAGGTGGGCCCTTAACCACCAGTGCCTCCTGGGAAGCCCCTAATGCACATAGAATAGATCATTATAGAGCACTGACTTAGTTTGTTCTAGTAACATTTTATATAGGTTGGTGGTTACTAGCCCAGGGTTTGGAGTCATGAAGACCTAGAGTTTAGTCCCAGCTACTCTACAATAGTCCATTTAAGCAAACAAACTAATCTTTCTTAGCCAACATTTGTTTAACTGTGACCTTGTAATTGTAATAGTGCATACTTCACAGAACTATTTCACAGATAATGTATGAGAAGCTTGATTCAATATTTGAAATGTCATTGTGATGTTGGATGAGTAGAGTGACTAAATTGATCTTGGTATGGTAATGCCAGAGATATTCTCCAGAATGGACCTTTAGAACTGTGTCCTAGAAGGGAATAGACTTTTCCAGGTGACCGACCTGGGTATAGGAAGAGATGGTTTGTAGGCAGACAGAATGCCATTTGCAAAACATTGTGGAAACTGAAGGGTTGGGTGCAAAATTCTGTTGTCATGTTGGCCTTTCATTTTTCAAAGTCATATGTGGCAGAACAAGTAAAGGAAACAAAGGTGCAAAATAAAATAAAGTGCAGTTCAAAGAGAGATAGAGAGGGAGAAATAAAGAACAATAGAAAAAGAGAGTGCTTATAAATATGGACTTAAGAGTTTTTCCGGGTGAGTCCAGGTGGTCTTTAACAACCTCACAGATTTAGAAGCTAACTTACATAAAATTAATGGCAATTATTGCAAAAAGGAAAGTAAATTTTTTATTTCAAGAAATGAGTTCTCTGATTTGCTAAATGGAGTAAGAAAACATTACATCTAATTAAAAGTTTTAATAGGTTTCATTTCTTCTAAATTTTCCCAAGCATATCAGTATATATATTTTTTCAAATATCTCTTTAAATATAAAATTTCTGATACTTCGTGAACTGCAAGAAAATAAATAAATAAATAAATAAATAAATGTTAGCTCTTGTCTGTGGGATATATTGCACAGAGTATGTTGTACACAGACAAGCACAATATATCACTTGCTATTAGAGTGAGGCTCTTTTGATGGATCGTAAAAATATATTTAAACTGTAGTTAAAGGAGAAGGATGACATCAAACATTTGTAAGTTCCTTGAGAGCAAATGTCTAATCCTGAATATTTACCTTCAAATCTCTACCATAAGGCAGTGAAGTCTATAAATACTCACTGAGTGCTTAACTGTTCTGTTAAATTAAGATTTTAGAGGGTGGGAATATATTTTGATTTTTATAGTGTCTAGAATTGTAATAGAAATTTATGAGCTTATATTTTATAATTATAAGGCTTCTTACTTCTGAGGATATTAGTAGTGATTCATGGTCACAGAATGCAGTTTGAGGAAGAACAGCTCAAGTTAACCCTTTATAGTATCAGACTTATTGGTTCTTTTAATTCGTTCCTTGCAGAATTATTTATATATTTTCATTTAACAAATACTTGAGTTTCTACTATGCATCATGGCAGCATATTAGGCACTAAAATGGTAAGATACAAATAAAGATAAGGGCCCAACTTGCTCAAAAAATTATTTAAAACAGGAATACTAGAGAATTATGGGGGCTTCCCTGGTGACTCAGTGGTAAAGATCTCGCCTGTCAGTGCAGGAGATGTGAGTTCATTCCTTGGGTCACGAAGATCTTCTGGAGAAGGAAATGACAACTCACTCCAGTATTATTGCCTGGAAAATCCCATGGACAGAGAAACCTGGTGGGCTACTATTCAAAGGGTCAGAAAAAGTCAGGCATGATGTATCAAATAAAATAAAAATAACAGAGAATTACATCACACGGTGAAAATGGATAAGTCCTAAGAGAGATCCAGATAAAATATGGGGTGGTGTATTTATTTCTTGAACACAAGTATTTTTCACTCTTTTAGAAATCATGGACTCTCAATATTTTTTGTCATTTTTTAATCAGGGGAGAAAATAAGATATAAAGGAATTGAGTCATGTTGGTTAATCAAGGTCTCATGACATAAGTAGTCAAATTGCTCAGCTCAGTTTAGACTGAGCTCCTTTTATGTGCCAGCTATCTTTCTAATCACTTAACATGAACTGGCACAACCAGCCTATTAAGTAGTTACTTTTATGATTCCCATTTTTAGATGGGGACACTGAGGCACAAGGAAGTGGGATAATTTCCATGAGCCCTCTGAGATTGTAAAAATTAGAGTCATAACTGGTTCCTGTGTCATCTTTCCTACTCATTACATCACACTGACTCTCGCACACACAAAAACGGCATGTCTCTCCCAGTGGAAGACTGACAATTTATGCCCTATGTGAAAATGCCATCAGAGACATACTTACAAGGTGCCATAGATGCTCTGAGAAGGGAAACCTGTCCAGTATGTGTGTGGTCATGGAAGAGAAGGTGTGATCACACCTAAGTTAACATCTAGTTAACTTCCAAGGCCAGTAGGCATCAGAGAGGAGAACAGAAAGAAATATATGCCCAAGGGGAGGGAGAAACACAAAAGCAGCTTTATCAAAAAAAAAAAAAAATCATGTCTTTAGGAAGCAATAAATATAGCACAATCCACCCCATTTACCAGGCAAAACCTAATAGTTACACTCCTGAAAACCCTCCAACATTGGAGAATTAGTATCTGTGAAAATATAGAATGAAGAGAGACCATTGTGATATGTGAACATCTAAAGGTCCTTATAAATACTGTTTTTGTTTGTTAAAGTAATGAATAACAGCATGTCAAATAAAGACTGTCATAAATATAGCTAAAGTCTGAGTAATTCATTAATACTTATCTCACACCCCTCACTTTTTAGTACTTGCTAAAATATTTAAGATGTCTCATTCTCTCTCTGACCTCAGTGCTCTCCAGTCTACAGAATTAGGGAGTGTTGTTCAAAGATTTTCTGCTGCTTGCTTTATCTTTCTTCAGACTTCATTTAAATCCTACTCCTACACTGCTATAATTTTGCCTCATATTCCTATTTCAAATTTTCTGTTTTCTCTCTTTTTAAAACCTATCTGCCAAAATAGAAATGACTTAATTTCTTTGTAGAGGAATGAAAATACTCAACTACTAAAACTCTATTTAGAAGACAATGCATTTGTGCCCCCAGGATAAATGAGGAAACTCCCAAATGGAGAGAGAATAATACTACAGATTGGAGTTACAAAATTATAGTAAGTGAAGCAGGAGTGACTCCAGAGAGAAAGATATTGGTCTTAAACCCCTTGCTTCACATTGTAACTTTGGTTAAACAACCCTCTCTGAACATCAGGTTCTCATCTATAAAATGTGGATAATATTAGTACTCACGGGAGACTGTGTTGAGTTTTAAAGGTATAATTCACGCAAGATGTAGTGCAGTGCTTGGTGCATTAATAGTGGTTACAAAATGTGAGTCTGGACAGTTGGACAAGAGCCAGGTCACAGCAGATCTTGTATAACCTGTTAAGAATTTGTAGTTCATTCTGTGAGCTGCATGATGCTGTCTAAAGGGCTGGAGCAGTAGAGAGCTGGGTCACATACTTATTTAGGATGGATGACTTTGCCAAGTAAGTGGGCTTTGGAAGTGTGCAGACCAGAAGCAGAAATGAAGAGAAAAACAGACCCAGCCATGCATTTTGTGCATTTGTTCAGAATGTATAGACGCTGACTTATCACCTAAGGAGTGTCAGTTTATGGCAAAGCCAATGTTGGAAATTTTAAAACCGCAGGGCCCTCGTCGTCAGCCAAGCATTGCTTTAATATCTGTGAAAATATAGAATGAAGAGAGACCATTGTGATATGTGAACATCTAAAGGTCCTTATAAATACTGTTTTTGTTTGTTAAAGTAATGAATAACAGCATGTCAAATAAAGACTGTCATAAATATAGCTAAAGTCTGAGTAATTCATTAATACTTATCTCACACCCCTCACTTTTTAGTACTTGCTAAAATATTTAAGATGTCTCATTCTCTCTCTGACCTCAGTGCTCTCCAGTCTACAGAATTAGGGAGTGTTGTTCAAAGATTTTCTGCTGCTTGCTTTATCTTTCTTCAGACTTCATTTAAATCCTACTCCTACACTGCTATAATTTTGCCTCATATTCCTATTTCAAATTTTCTGTTTTCTCTCTTTTTAAAACCTATCTGCCAAAATAGAAATGACTTAATTTCTTTGTAGAGGAATGAAAATACTCAACTACTAAAACTCTATTTAGAAGACAATGCATTTGTGCCCCCAGGATAAATGAGGAAACTCCCAAATGGAGAGAGAATAATACTACAGATTGGAGTTACAAAATTATAGTAAGTGAAGCAGGAGTGACTCCAGAGAGAAAGATATTGGTCTTAAACCCCTTGCTTCACATTGTAACTTTGGTTAAACAACCCTCTCTGAACATCAGGTTCTCATCTATAAAATGTGGATAATATTAGTACTCACGGGAGACTGTGTTGAGTTTTAAAGGTATAATTCACGCAAGATGTAGTGCAGTGCTTGGTGCATTAATAGTGGTTACAAAATGTGAGTCTGGACAGTTGGACAAGAGCCAGGTCACAGCAGATCTTGTATAACCTGTTAAGAATTTGTAGTTCATTCTGTGAGCTGCATGATGCTGTCTAAAGGGCTGGAGCAGTAGAGAGCTGGGTCACATACTTATTTAGGATGGATGACTTTGCCAAGTAAGTGGGCTTTGGAAGTGTGCAGACCAGAAGCAGAAATGAAGAGAAAAACACAGACCCAGCCATGCATTTTTGTGCATTTGTTCAGAATGTATATACGCTGACTTATCACCTAAGGAGTGTCAGTTTATGGCAAAGCCAATGTTGGAAATTTTAAAACCTCAGGGCCCTGTCGTCATAAAAGGTCATTTTTAGCAGTTACTTTAAATAGCTGACTTAATAATATCATGGGTTCCCTTAGGACAATAGGTACTGTGAAGCGTTTGACTTGTAAATGTACAAAGTGTAGCTTTTAACTGAAGTGAATGTAAAATTCTGCATGTCTCTGAAGGCCAAGCTATTACTCTCTAAGGGCACATAGAGGCTCTGCCAGGAATTGATACCCTTTTCCCACATAAGCCCTCTGTACAGGGTCGTACCACCAGTATTTTCATCTTGGAAAATTAATCCTAAAGATGGATATATTGATGTAATTTTCTCCACATTAACCAGTAGGTTTGGGGCATGCCCTTCATCACCATCTTATGGTAAAAATTCAATGAAATGTGTGTATCTTTTGCTCTTCAGAGCAGTTAGAAGAATTGTAGGTCACAAATGCCATGGTTAGCTGAGACACAATATATTATTCATCATTTTAGTGCATTTTGAAGTCAATGGACAAGACACCGTTTAATTCTGGCTTTTAGAATAGGTGTGTATCTGTTTTTAACTTGATGTATAATTGACATACAATATAATTTTCAAGCACATATCATAGGACTCAAATATCATATACACTTTGAAGCAGTCACCACAGTAAGTCTAGTTATCATCTGTTACCCTACAAAGTTATTACAGTATTTATTGATTCTGTCCCCTACACTATAAGGACCACCTGTACTTGTCAGCCCCAGCCAGGTTGACAGGGAGTGTCATAACCTCAGGAGCTCTTGACTTCAGCAACGTGAAGGGAGGGTGTCACTATCACATGTCCCCTGTTCAAGCTCACTAGCCTGTGCAGCAGGTTAGGTTGGGAATACAACATTAGCATCCGCTGCTGCCCCCATTTCTGGTGAGTCTTCCCAGTATCCTGTGCCGCTCTAGCCAATGTTTTTCAATTTACAAATTTCAAAGTATTCACTGGGTCCCAAGGAGCGTGAGATCACCTGTGAGCCCTTGAGGAGGGGTGTCTTAGTTTCCTAGAGCACTTTGGGATCGTTGAACATCAGCCTCAATGGTTTTCTTTCTTTCTTTTTTTTAACTGGAGGGTAATTGCTTTATAATGTGTTGGTTTCTGTGGTACAAACAATGTGAAATAGCTATAATTATTGAAGCCTACACTTTGGGGACTCATCTTTCTGGTGTAGATCCTAGGGACTGTATTTAATGTGGTGTGGTAAACCAGAGTAGATGGTATCTCAAGAGTCTTCTAATATCAACAGAAGTTATTTCCCATGTTAAAAAAAAAAAAAAAAAATTCGGCAAAGCTATTTGATAGCAAGGGTAAATCTGTTACACAGAATTTTAAAAATTGGGAGTTTTGGCAGTTATCTTGAAGCTAGTAAAATATACCCTGTCTAGAGCTCATTCTGATGCATTGTGATTGAAGATATATTTATTTATGGAGTTTAATGTTTATAAATGTTTTTCCCCATACTCAGTATTGCTGTTTAGAAAGAACCACTTTATCTCTTTTAATTTATCTTATTATATACTGTAATCATCAATTTCACATTACCAAATGAAATAATCGCGTGGCTAATTCTTGAGATAGACATTTTAAACGTTATTGACTTTGGTTGTGATAGATGAAGACTTATTACACTTTATACTTTCCTCATGTCTCAAGATTAAGGAAGCACCCAAGTGGAACAAGCTGGTACAGGTTTCCTTCTGGGTCTTATGCCTAGTTCATTATTTTCTCTTTTTGGATACTTAAGTTATTAATTTTCCTGATTCTCTCTTTTCTTAACAATAAAATGAGGCTAACACTGCACTAAATTCTATTTCTCAATACTTCAATTCTGTGAAACTTTAATGTAGTGACAAATCATGTATAATCTTCTTGTGTCCAAGTCCTCTCATTTTTATTCTTTTTTTTTTTTTTAATCTGGAACATAATGGCCTTACAATGTTGTGTTTGTTTCTGCTGTACAGTGAAGGGAATCAGCCATATGCATACATATATTGCCTCCCTCTTAAATCTCCCTCCCACCCTCCCCCACCCCACCCATCTGAGTCACCACAGAGCCCCAAGCTAAGCCCCGTGTGCTATACTGCAGGTTCTTGCTAATTATTTTATGCATCATGATATATGTATATTGTCAGTCCCAATCTACTAATTAATTCCCCACTTTCACCCCACACCATGTCCACGCATTCATTCTCTATGTCTGCATCTCTGTCTGATTCACAAAAGGCTAGTCACTGACTGAAAGTTAATACTGCTTTTATCTACCTTTATTCTGGATTGCCCAGCCACAGTACTGTGCTCTCCAATGGTGATTGTACCTCCTAGATAGGCTAGGTCAGGGACAGGTTGTCCCAGATACATTGCCCATTTTCATGACCCTCTCCTACTTTTCTTTAGAGTCTTCAACCTCAGTTCCTTGATGAGCCTATTACTGACTGTGGAATTCTCATGGTGCCTAACAATGTTTGCCATGGGAGATTAAAGTAAGTAATGTCAGTGAAAATGCTTTTTATATTGAGAAGTTATACACTGAAGGCTGGCAATGATGGAGCCAGTGATATTGTTGTTACTTTTATAGTTTAGTCCAGGACTTTCCTGGGTCTCTCTTAAAAGTAAAAGCTCACGCTCCAGCATAGGAACTATCTACATGCTTGCCAAGGTCAAGAACATGGATTCTAAGAGTACATTGAGGCCACATTCATGTCAACTTCAAATTTTCTACCTTAAACTAAAATTATGTATTATATTTTTTCTGCTTTCTTTAAAGACTTGGTAGCATCTTGTGCCTCTGTCTTCTTAAAACACTATGAGGAAAGACAGAAGATTTGATAGAATCTTCAGTAAGTTAGTATTGGCTGCTGTGTATCATCTGATTTTCCGCTTAGAAATGGGATGATTTCCTAGGGGAAAATTCCTGAAGATTTGCCTGGTTTGTTTTTAAATCATTCAAGGGCTTGTTCTAAATAAATCTCTCTAGAGAAAACTCTAGCTTGAAATCTTACCACCAATGGCTGGATTTGCTGTGATTTTTCTGAAAAATATCCACTTACAAATAACAAATGCAATGCTGCAGAATTTTGAAGAATGACTAGGGAATTCCTGTTGCTATTGCTCAGTCCTTGTAATCCTCAAATCTCTGGTTTTCTGCCTGTCATATTCTCAGTGGCTGGGTCAGTCACCGCTTCTTACAAATAGCCTGAGCTTTCAGCAAAGCCCTGGGGTGCCTGCACTGCATTTGAGTTACCGTCAGCTTTCACCTTGCAAGGCATACACTGCCTGTGTCCCCAGAAGCATTAGCCTGTAACCAGAACTGCAGAGGTATGGTTCAGCTTCCCTCCTTTGCAAGAAATCTTATCAGACTAACAGTCTTCTCAAGTACACACACACTTTTTTCTATATACACAGAAACATTTTTTTCATATTATTTTCCATTATGGTTTATTATAGGATACTGAATATAGTTTGTATAGTGATATACAATAGGACCTTGCTGTTTATCCATTCCATGTAATAGTTCTCCTCTGATAAACCTAAATTCCCTGTCCATCCCTCCCCTACTTTCCTTCCCCTTGGCAACCACAAGTCTATTATTCTGAGTCTGTTTCTGTTTCATAGATGAGTCAATTTGCATTATATTTTAGACTCCACATACAAGTGATATCATATGGTATTTGTCTTTCTCTTTCTGATTTCCTTCATTTAGTATGGTAATCTACAGGTCCATACATGTTGCTGCAAAATTGTGTTATTTCATTTTTTATGACCAAGTAGTATTCCATTGTGTATACATACCACTTCTTCTTTATCCATTTATCTGTTGATGGTCATTTAAGTTGCTTCCATGCCTTGGTTGTAATGAATACTGCTGCTATGAACATGGTGGTGCATGTATCTTTCTGAATTAAGTTAGGTCCAGATATATACCCAGGAGTAGGATTGCTGGTTCATATGGCTACTCTGTTTTCAGGTTTTTAAGGAACCTCCATACTATTTTTCATAGAGGGTACACCAATTTGCATTCTCACTAACAGGATAGAAAGGTTCCCTTTTCTTCACAGCCTTTCCAGTAGACTGGAAACTGTCCAGTACACTTGTTAATGATGACCACTCTGGTATTTGATGTGTTACTTCATTATAGTCTTGATTTCCATTTCTCTATTGTGATTACTTTCCCCTGTCCCAAGGGGATTTTTAAAAATATCCACTTACAAATAACAAATGCAATGCTGCAGAATTTTGAAGAATGACTAGGAATTCCTGTTGCTATTGCTCAGTCCTTGTAATCCTCAAATCTCTGGTTTTCTGCCTGTCATATTCTCAGTGGCTGGGTCAGTCACCGCTTCTTACAAATAGCCTGAGCTTTCAGCAAAGCCCTGGGGTGCCTGCACTGCATTTGAGTTACCGTCAGCTTTCACCTTGCAAGGCATACACTGCCTGTGTCCCCAGAAGCATTAGCCTGTAACCAGAACTGCAGAGGTATGGTTCAGCTTCCCTCCTTTGCAAGAAATCTTATCAGACTAACAGTCTTCTCAAGTACACACACACTTTTTTCTATATACACAGAAACATTTTTTTCATATTATTTTCCATTATGGTTTATTATAGGATACTGAATATAGTTTGTATAGTGATATACAATAGGACCTTGCTGTTTATCCATTCCATGTAATAGTTCTCCTCTGATAAACCTAAATTCCCTGTCCATCCCTCCCCTACTTTCCTTCCCCTTGGCAACCACAAGTCTATTATTCTGAGTCTGTTTCTGTTTCATAGATGAGTCAATTTGCATTATATTTTAGACTCCACATACAAGTGATATCATATGGTATTTGTCTTTCTCTTTCTGATTTCCTTCATTTAGTATGGTAATCTACAGGTCCATACATGTTGCTGCAAAATTGTGTTATTTCATTTTTTATGACCAAGTAGTATTCCATTGTGTATACATACCACTTCTTCTTTATCCATTTATCTGTTGATGGTCATTTAAGTTGCTTCCATGCCTTGGTTGTAATGAATACTGCTGCTATGAACATGGTGGTGCATGTATCTTTCTGAATTAAGTTAGGTCCAGATATATACCCAGGAGTAGGATTGCTGGTTCATATGGCTACTCTGTTTTCAGGTTTTTAAGGAACCTCCATACTATTTTTCATAGAGGGTACACCAATTTGCATTCTCACTAACAGGATAGAAAGGTTCCCTTTTCTTCACAGCCTTTCCAGTAGACTGGAAACTGTCCAGTACACTTGTTAATGATGACCACTCTGGTATTTGATGTGTTACTTCATTATAGTCTTGATTTCCATTTCTCTATTAATTAGTGATGGTGAGCATTTTCCCATCTGTCTGTTGACCATCTGTATGTCTTCTTTGGAGAAATGTCTATTTAGGTCTTTTTCCCAATTTACAATTTTTTTTTTTCCTGATTGTTATTGAGTTGTATAAGCTGTTTATGTATTTTAGAAATTAAGTCCTTGTTGGTTGCATAATTTTCAAATATTTTCTCCCAGTCTGTAAGTAATCTTTTCGTTTTGTTTATGGCTTCCTTTGCTGTACAAATGCTTGTAAGAAAAACCTTAATTAGGTCCCATTTGTTTATTTTTGCTTTTATTTTTATTGCATTGTTTTTGCTTGCTTGTTTTTTTTGATTTAACCTTTATTCAATAAGACTCTATTGCTGTAGGGAGTAACAATTCAATTTTGAAAAGAATTGAAATTTTAATACAATTGGATTGGAGAAGCTAAGATTAGAAGGAGGAAAGGCCAGGTGATCTGGTTTATAAGAAGTCCTAAAATGCAGGACTAATAATCAAGTAGTGTGGATTTAGGAGGGGTGGAGGAGATTGCAGAAGCATTTCAGAGATAAAATGGGTAGGGCTTGTTGACTAACAATCTGAGTGAACACCTCTTGCATATCTAGTTTAACATCTACTGTTATCATTCATTAGTTAGACAATAAATAGCTTTAGAGGCAGATAGTCAGGAGTGCAGCAGAGAAAATTTGAGTTTACTGTTTACTTTTTTCTTTTTTTAAACATTTATTTATTTATTTATTTAGCCGGGGGAGGGGGCAGACGGGTCACTTCTATTGGTCTTTCATTTATCTATTTTCATCATCTTTGTTCTTTGGCCCGTGTGGGCCTCCCATCGCGGTGGCCTCTCTTGTCGCAGAGCACTGGCTCTGGGCGCATGCACTCCACAGCTCCGGCTCGGTAATTGGACACATTGGTCCAGCCGCTCCGCGGCATGTGGGATCGTCCCAGGCCAGGGATGGAACCGATGCCCCTTGCACTGCAAGGCGATGTCCTTACCCACTGGACCACCAGGGAAGCCCTACTGTTTACTTTTATAATTTCTTTATCTATTTGACTTTGAAGTGAAGAATTCTTGAGAGCATTAAAGCTGGAAATCCATGCCCCATTTTTAGTTAGGTATTATGTCTACTAACTTTTAATACTCTTTTCATTTACTGTGTCCTGGAGAAAGGATAGAAGTAAAAGTACAATATTTAAAGTACTTTGCATGCCACCTCTCATTTGCTCCTCATTATACACATTTGAAATTGTTATTATGTCCTTTTGTTCAAAGAGAGTCATAGAAAAACTTGCTCTCAATCCCACAGTAAAGGACAGAGTTGGTATCTGAACATAGGTTAGGTGAAAGTAGAGGGTACTGTCATTTGTTGTACCACCTACAACACCATCAAGCAATTCGCCCAAGATGAAGACAGCATTGGACCAAGACTTGAACCCTGATTGCTAAGCTGTGTGTCTATTCTCTCACTTGTATGTTTCAAATACTCTTGGAAATAAGCTAATACCTGAATGAATCCTGTACTACTGGATAAGCCTAATGAAACGTGATCTGGTTTATAAGAAGTCCTAAAATGCAGGACTAATAATCAAGTAGTGTGGATTTAGGAGGGGTGGAGGAGATTGCAGAAGCATTTCAGAGATAAAATGGGTAGGGCTTGTTGACTAACAATCTGAGTGAACACCTCTTGCATATCTAGTTTAACATCTACTGTTATCATTCATTAGTTAGACAATAAATAGCTTTAGAGGCAGATAGTCAGGAGTGCAGCAGAGAAAATTTGAGTTTACTGTTTACTTTTTTCTTTTTTTAAACATTTATTTATTTATTTATTTAGCCGGGGGAGGGGGCAGACGGGTCACTTCTATTGGTCTTTCATTTATCTATTTTCATCATCTTTGTTCTTTGGCCCGTGTGGGCCTCCCATCGCGGTGGCCTCTCTTGTCGCAGAGCACTGGCTCTGGGCGCATGCACTCCACAGCTCCGGCTCGGTAATTGGACACATTGGTCCAGCCGCTCCGCGGCATGTGGGATCGTCCCAGGCCAGGGATGGAACCGATGCCCCTTGCACTGCAAGGCGATGTCCTTACCCACTGGACCACCAGGGAAGCCCTACTGTTTACTTTTATAATTTCTTTATCTATTTGACTTTGAAGTGAAGAATTCTTGAGAGCATTAAAGCTGGAAATCCATGCCCCATTTTTAGTTAGGTATTATGTCTACTAACTTTTAATACTCTTTTCATTTACTGTGTCCTGGAGAAAGGATAGAAGTAAAAGTACAATATTTAAAGTACTTTGCATGCCACCTCTCATTTGCTCCTCATTATACACATTTGAAATTGTTATTATGTCCTTTTGTTCAAAGAGAGTCATAGAAAAACTTGCTCTCAATCCCACAGTAAAGGACAGAGTTGGTATCTGAACATAGGTTAGGTGAAAGTAGAGGGTACTGTCATTTGTTGTACCACCTACAACACCATCAAGCAATTCGCCCAAGATGAAGACAGCATTGGACCAAGACTTGAACCCTGATTGCTAAGCTGTGTGTCTATTCTCTCACTTGTATGTTTCAAATACTCTTGGAAATAAGCTAATACCTGAATGAATCCTGTACTACTGGTATTTGGTTTTCATTCCTCATTGTCACTACTGAAAATAAAATGCCACAAAAGCCATTTTTATTGCTTGTTTAAAAGGTACTTTTCTTTAAATAAAGGTGCTATTTAGCCATTTATAAGTCTTCCAAGCTATTACGGCTATTTTCAAACTGTTTTCATACTGAGAATTCCCCCTATGTCGAAAGAGATTTAATGACCTTTTAGAGAAAAAAGAAATTTGAACAGCAGTTATTTTTAGTAGTAAATCTATTTTGCAAAACAAATTTTGCCAGTCTTAAAAATAGGGTAGTCACATAGTTAAATACATAATACATACAGTTGTGTGGCTACCAGAAGGGGCACTGGAGTGAGAATCAGTAATCTGAACTATATAAATGACTCCTTGCTAATTTTTTAACTCATTTGTTTCTTCATTTTTGTCAGTCCTTCAATGTAAATTCATTAACTAGTATAAGAGCCCCTGGGTTAAAAAGAAAAAAAAAAGGATGAAAAATTTAGATAATCTACAAGTTCTCACAACTTAATATTAGCTATAATGCCATCAATAACTATAGCCATTAATACATTCATTCATTTTTTAAAAAGTGAACACACATTTAATGAGCCTCAACTATGTTTGAAACACTCTTTCAGGCACTGGAAATACGATGGTGTCCAAGAAAAAAAATGCTGTCTTGCTTTTACTAAGCACACAATTTCGAAAGATATAGCAGATGATGAATTGTCCATAGATACTCAGACCCTCAAACTAGGATATCCTCCCTCTCCTCCTTCTCCCTATCTTCTTCCCCCTTCCTTCCCTCTCCTCCTCCTCCTTCTTTTTATTCCTCTTGTTTCTCTCCCCATTGAGAGAGAGGTTTATTATTTATATATTTACACACACACACTCTCATGCACATACACACACACACACACACACACATACATATACCTACATACATGCACAGAGAGAAACAGAGACAGAGAAACAAGAGGAGAGACTTGTTCTGTTTCCCTGGAGAACTCTGACCTGTAAGTGTGGTTAGGAAAGAAACCAAAATGATGTGCAGGAGTGAGCCCCATTGGTATTTAGGAGAGGAATATTCCAGGCTGGTGGAATTGCAAGGACAGTACCTCTGAGGTGAGAGAAACAGCAGGGATGCCAGTGTGCCTGGGTGGATTTAGCAAATGACAAGTGATTAGAGGGACAGTCCATTGCCAATTCTTGTAGAATCTTATTGCTATAGTAAGGATATTAGGTTGTATTCTAAGTAAAACAGGCAACAAACCATTAGAAGGTTTTTGGTAACTCTCAAACAGTTCATAAAATCACGACTGATAATAGGGTTATGCAGAGGGAGAGAGATGAGGTAGAGAGGAGAGCAAATGCCATAGAGCAAATGCAACAAAGTTTAATGGAGAAACTGGGTTCAGGGCTATGGGGGTTCTATGTACTGTACTTGCAGTTTTTCTATATATTTGAATTTTTTAGAAATAAAACTATTAATGTAATTTTGGAAATCATGGCTCATTTAAACATGCTTGTATTTTGAATCAGAGAGAACTGAAGTTAGTTATCACTTATAGATGGGTACCTTATCCTCTGTCACCCTCTTCTCCTCCTGCCTTCAGTCTTTCCCAGGAACGAAGTCTTTTCCAATGAGTTTCTCTTTACATCAGGTGGCCAAAGTATTGGAGCTTCAGCATCAATACTTCCAGTGAATATTCAGGGCTTATTTCCTTTAAGATTGACTGGTTTGAGTTCCTTGCAGTTCAAGGAACTCTCAAGTCTTCTCTAGCACCACAGTTTGAAAGCATTAATTCTTTAACACTCAGCCTTCTTTATAGCCCAACTCTCGTATCTGTGTATGACTGCTGGGAAAACCATAGCCTTGACTATAAGGAATTTTGTCAGCAAAATGATGTCTGTGATTTTTAATACACTATCTAGATTTGTCATAGCTTTTCTTCCAAGGAGCAAGCATCTTTTAATTTCATGGCTGCAGTTACTGTCAGAAATTATTTTGGCACTGTTTCCATTCTTTGCTCCTCTATTTACCATGAAGTGATGGGACTGGATGCCGTGATTTTCATTTTTGAATGTTAAGTTTTAAGACAACTTTTTCACTCTCCTTTTTCACCTTCATCAAGAGGCTATTTAGTTCCTCTTCACTGTCTACCATAATGTTGGTGTCATCTGCATAACTGAGGTTATTGATATTTCTCCTAGAAATCTTGATTCCAGCTTCTGCTTCATCCAGACTAGCATTTCACATGATGTACTTTGCATATAAATTAAATATGCAGGGTGATAGTATACAGCTTTGATGTATAAGTCTGTTTTTCCTTGTCCTGTTCTGTTGATTCTTTTCCTGCATACAGGTTTTGCAGGAGGCAGGTAAATTGGTCTGGTATTCCCATACCCACTCTGGTATCTTTCAGAGTTTTCAACAGTTTGTTGTGATCTACACAGTCAAAGGCCTTAGTGTAGTCAATGAAGCAGAACTAGATTTTTTTTTCCTGGAATTTTCTTGCCCTTTCTATGATCCAACAAATGTTGACAATTTGATCTTTGGTTTCTCTGCCTTTTCTAAATTGAAAAAGTTGACTTAAACTTGTACATCTGGAAGTTCTTGGTTCATGTACTGTTGAAGCCTTGCTTGAAGAACTTTAAGCATTACTTTGCTAGCGTGTAAAGTGAGTGCAATGGCATGGTAGTTTGAACATTCTTTGGCATTGCCCTTCTTTGGGATTGGCGTGAAAACAGTTTTTCCAGTCCTGAGGCCACAGCCTGTTTTCCAAATTTGTCGACAAATTGAGTGTAGCACTTTAACAGAATCATCTTTTAATATTTGAATTAGCTGAGCTGGAATTCTGTCACCTCCACTAGCTTTCTTCATAGTAATGCTTCCTAGGATGCACTTGACTTTGCACTCTGAGATGTCTGGGTCTAGGCAGTGATCACTCCACCATGGCCATCCAGCTCATTATGGTCTTCTCTATATAGTTCTTCTGTGTATTCCTTCCACCTCTTCTTAATATCTTCTGCTTCTGTTAGGTCCATGCTGTTTCTGCCCTTTATTGTGCCTACCTTTACATGAAATTTTACCTTGGTATCTCTTATTTTCTTTCTCTAGTCTTTCTCATTCTGTTATTTTCCTCTATTTCTTTGCATTGTTCATGTAAGAACACAAAGAATTGCTACTGTCTACCATAATGTCTGGTGTACATCATTTTTTTTGAGGCTATTTAGTTCCTCTTCACTGTCTACCATAATGTTGGTGTCATCTGCATAACTGAGGTTATTGATATTTCTCCTAGAAATCTTGATTCCAGCTTCTGCTTCATCCAGACTAGCATTTCACATGATGTACTTTGCATATAAATTAAATATGCAGGGTGATAGTATACAGCTTTGATGTATAAGTCTGTTTTTCCTTGTCCTGTTCTGTTGATTCTTTTCCTGCATACAGGTTTTGCAGGAGGCAGGTAAATTGGTCTGGTATTCCCATACCCACTCTGGTATCTTTCAGAGTTTTCAACAGTTTGTTGTGATCTACACAGTCAAAGGCCTTAGTGTAGTCAATGAAGCAGAACTAGATTTTTTTTTTCTGGAATTTTCTTGCCCTTTCTATGATCCAACAAATGTTGACAATTTGATCTTTGGTTTCTCTGCCTTTTCTAAATTGAAAAAGTTGACTTAAACTTGTACATCTGGAAGTTCTTGGTTCATGTACTGTTGAAGCCTTGCTTGAAGAACTTTAAGCATTACTTTGCTAGCGTGTAAAGTGAGTGCAATGGCATGGTAGTTTGAACATTCTTTGGCATTGCCCTTCTTTGGGATTGGCGTGAAAACAGTTTTTCCAGTCCTGAGGCCACAGCCTGTTTTCCAAATTTGTCGACAAATTGAGTGTAGCACTTTAACAGAATCATCTTTTAATATTTGAATTAGCTGAGCTGGAATTCTGTCACCTCCACTAGCTTTCTTCATAGTAATGCTTCCTAGGATGCACTTGACTTTGCACTCTGAGATGTCTGGGTCTAGGCAGTGATCACTCCACCATGGCCATCCAGCTCATTATGGTCTTCTCTATATAGTTCTTCTGTGTATTCCTTCCACCTCTTCTTAATATCTTCTGCTTCTGTTAGGTCCATGCTGTTTCTGCCCTTTATTGTGCCTACCTTTACATGAAATTTTACCTTGGTATCTCTTATTTTCTTTCTCTAGTCTTTCTCATTCTGTTATTTTCCTCTATTTCTTTGCATTGTTCATGTAAGAACACAAAGAATGTTCTTTCTTCTCTCTCCCTGTTCTTCTATGCATTCTGATGGGTGTATCTTTCCTCTTCTCTGCCTTTTGTTTCTCTTCTTTTCTCAGCTATTTATAAGGCCTCCTCAGACAACCATTTTTCCTTTTTGCATTTCTCTTTCTTGGGCATGGTTTTGATCACTACCTCCTATACAATGTTATGAACCTTCAGGCATTCTTTCTACTCTAGAATACATTTGTCACTTCCAGTCTATAATCGTAAGGGATTTGATTTAGGTCATACCTGAATGGCCTAGTGGTTTTCCCTACTTTCTTCAATTAATGACTGAATTTTTGCAATAAGGAATTTATGATCTGAGCCACAGTCAGCTCTAGGTTTTGTTTTTGCGGACTATATACAGCTTCTGTATCTTTGGCTGCAAATAATATAATCAGTCTGATTTCAGTATTGACTATCTGGTGATGTCCAAGTGTAGAGTCATCTCTTGTGTTGTTGGAAGAGGGTGTTTGCTATGGCCAGTGTGTTCTCTTGGCACAACTCTGTTAACCTTTTCCCTGTTTCATGTTGTAGACCAAGGCCAAACTTGCCAGTTACTCTAGATATCTGATGACTTCCTACATTTACATTCCAGTCCCCAGTGATGAAAAGGACATCTTTTTTTCTGGTGTTAGTTCTAGAAGAGAACTCAGATAGTTCAAAAGGAAGTCCACAGAAAGAGATGATGTAATGTATGATCTCCAGATGATTCCTTTCATGTTTACATGTCCCACTTAAATATTTTTGAATTAGCTGAGCTGGAATTCTGTCACCTCCACTAGCTTTCTTCATAGTAATGCTTCCTAGGATGCACTTGACTTTGCACTCTGAGATGTCTGGGTCTAGGCAGTGATCACTCCACCATGGCCATCCAGCTCATTATGGTCTTCTCTATATAGTTCTTCTGTGTATTCCTTCCACCTCTTCTTAATATCTTCTGCTTCTGTTAGGTCCATGCTGTTTCTGCCCTTTATTGTGCCTACCTTTACATGAAATTTTACCTTGGTATCTCTTATTTTCTTTCTCTAGTCTTTCTCATTCTGTTATTTTCCTCTATTTCTTTGCATTGTTCATGTAAGAACACAAAGAATGTTCTTTCTTCTCTCTCCCTGTTCTTCTATGCATTCTGATGGGTGTATCTTTCCTCTTCTCTGCCTTTTGTTTCTCTTCTTTTCTCAGCTATTTATAAGGCCTCCTCAGACAACCATTTTTCCTTTTTGCATTTCTCTTTCTTGGGCATGGTTTTGATCACTACCTCCTATACAATGTTATGAACCTTCAGGCATTCTTTCTACTCTAGAATACATTTGTCACTTCCAGTCTATAATCGTAAGGGATTTGATTTAGGTCATACCTGAATGGCTTAGTGGTTTTCCCTACTTTCTTCAATTAATGACTGAATTTTTGCAATAAGGAATTTATGATCTGAGCCACAGTCAGCTCTAGGTTTTGTTTTTGCGGACTATATACAGCTTCTGTATCTTTGGCTGCAAATAATATAATCAGTCTGATTTCAGTATTGACTATCTGGTGATGTCCAAGTGTAGAGTCATCTCTTGTGTTGTTGGAAGAGGGTGTTTGCTATGGCCAGTGTGTTCTCTTGGCACAACTCTGTTAACCTTTTCCCTGTTTCATGTTGTAGACCAAGGCCAAACTTGCCAGTTACTCTAGATATCTGATGACTTCCTACATTTACATTCCAGTCCCCAGTGATGAAAAGGACATCTTTTTTTCTGGTGTTAGTTCTAGAAGAGAACTCAGATAGTTCAAAAGGAAGTCCACAGAAAGAGATGATGTAATGTATGATCTCCAGATGATTCCTCCACTCTGTGTATCACTCTGTCTTAATCTTATGTCTCTTGGCTTTTGCAATCATGGCTTTTCTAAATCTACTCTTTATAAAATTGTTAGTAATCTCATAATAAGCATGTTGTATTATTTATTATTGAAGCTGTAACAGATTATAGAAATTTAGTAGCCTAAGAACAGAAAGATTATCATCTTACACTCTTGGAGTTCACAAGTTCAAATCTAGTCTCACTGTTCTCGAGTCAAGGTGTTGGAAGGATTGTTTTCTCCTGGAGACTCTCAAGAGATTTGTTTTCCTTGGCTTTTCCAGCTTTTAGAAGCTACTTATATTCCCCAATTCATGCTCCTTGTCATATTACCTTCTTCTCTGTTGTTGAACCTCTTGATTCTCATTTATAAGCACCCTGTGATTACACTGGGCTCACACAGATAATCCTGAGGGTAATCTCCCCATCTCAGTATAGTTAGTTAATGCATTGTTACAAAAGCACGTTTACCATTTAATGTATTACCTTACCATGTGAGGTATCATATTTATAGGATCCAGAGGATTAGGATGTAGACATCTTTGTATAGTCATTAATTAGCTCCCCACATGTGTCTCAAGGTATACCATTAGTCTTTGATCTCATTGACCTATTTAATCAGAAAATAACACATTATTTTTTTTTAACTTTTATTTTACTTTTAGCTTTTACAGAGTTTTGTTGTTTACAATAAGGAATTTATGATCTGAGCCACAGTCAGCTCTAGGTTTTGTTTTGTGGACTATATACAGCTTCTGTATCTTTGGCTGCAAATAATATAATCAGTCTGATTTCAGTATTGACTATCTGGTGATGTCCAAGTGTAGAGTCATCTCTTGTGTTGTTGGAAGAGGGTGTTTGCTATGGCCAGTGTGTTCTCTTGGCACAACTCTGTTAACCTTTTCCCTGTTTCATGTTGTAGACCAAGGCCAAACTTGCCAGTTACTCTAGATATCTGATGACTTCCTACATTTACATTCCAGTCCCCAGTGATGAAAAGGACATCTTTTTTTCTGGTGTTAGTTCTAGAAGAGAACTCAGATAGTTCAAAAGGAAGTCCACAGAAAGAGATGATGTAATGTATGATCTCCAGATGATTCCTCCACTCTGTGTATCACTCTGTCTTAATCTTATGTCTCTTGGCTTTTGCAATCATGGCTTTTCTAAATCTACTCTTTATAAAATTGTTAGTAATCTCATAATAAGCATGTTGTATTATTTATTATTGAAGCTGTAACAGATTATAGAAATTTAGTAGCCTAAGAACAGAAAGATTATCATCTTACACTCTTGGAGTTCACAAGTTCAAATCTAGTCTCACTGTTCTCGAGTCAAGGTGTTGGAAGGATTGTTTTCTCCTGGAGACTCTCAAGAGATTTGTTTTCCTTGGCTTTTCCAGCTTTTAGAAGCTACTTATATTCCCCAATTCATGCTCCTTGTCATATTACCTTCTTCTCTGTTGTTGAACCTCTTGATTCTCATTTATAAGCACCCTGTGATTACACTGGGCTCACACAGATAATCCTGAGGGTAATCTCCCCATCTCAGTATAGTTAGTTAATGCATTGTTACAAAAGCACGTTTACCATTTAATGTATTACCTTACCATGTGAGGTATCATATTTATAGGATCCAGAGGATTAGGATGTAGACATCTTTGTATAGTCATTAATTAGCTCCCCACATGTGTCTCAAGGTATACCATTAGTCTTTGATCTCATTGACCTATTTAATCAGAAAATAACACATTATTTTTTTTTAACTTTTATTTTACTTTTAGCTTTTACAGAGTTTTGTTGTTTACAGATATGCATGTTCCCAAATTAGTCATATGTATATCCCCCACTTCCCACCCCTCCCGACCATCACACAGCACCCCTGAAGGATCCCCTTTTCTCACAGAGCAATGACAATAGCTATTTTCTTCATTTATGATAGTATAGGCCTTCATGCTACTTCCTTTACACCTCCCACCCTCTGTTTCTTCCCCACAATGTCCATATGTCCACTGTCCATGTCTGTCTTTCTGTCGTTTTACTGCATGTGCCATCATCATCATCCTACTAGATTCCATATATATGTGTTAATATACTGTATTTGTCCTTCTCTTTCTGACTGACTTCACTTTTTATGATACGTTCTAGATTCAGCCACCTCATTAGGGCTCATTCTTCTGCATTTCTCTTTGCAGCTGTGTAGTATTCCATTGTTTATATGTACCAGGGCTTTTGTATCCATTCATTCGTCGATGGGCATCTAGGTTGCTTCCATGTTCTAGCTATTGTATAGAGAGCTGCAATGAACATTGGGGTACAGGTGCTTCTTTCAGATTTGATTTCATCAGGGTATAAGCCTAAGAGTGGGATTGCTGGGTTGTATGGTGCTTCTATTTTTAGTTTTTTAAGAAATCTCCAGACTGTCTTCCATAGCGGCTGTATCAATTTACATTCTCACCAGCAATGCAGGAGTGTTCCCTTTTCTCCACACCCTCTCCAGCATTTATTGTCTGTTGATTTGTGGATGACGGCCATTCTGATGGGTGTGAGGTGATATCTCGTTGTAGTTTTGATTTGCATCTCTCTAATTAGAGGTGAAGTTGAGCATCATTTCATGTGCTTTTGGGGCATCTGTATGTCCTCTTTGGAGAGGTGTCTGAGAAAACAACACATTATTTTTTGAGAATCAGTCTTCCACTGGCCTTTGTGACATATGTAGCCCAGGTATTCTTAGTAAGCTGTTTCTTCCCACTCCTTTGTAAGTGTGTTCCCATCCTTCAGTGTGGTAAAGGTCAGTCTTCATCAAATATTCTCTATCAACTATGTACATAAAGAAAATTCCAATGAATACTAGACAACAAAGTAAAGATAATGATACCAAACCTTAACTGAGTGCTTAATGAGGGTCAAGCATTATCCTAAGCATTTCACATATATAATTGCTTTGAATTCATCCCACCCTCCCGACCATCACACAGCACCCCTGAAGGATCCCCTTTTCTCACAGAGCAATGACAATAGCTATTTTCTTCATTTATGATAGTATAGGCCTTCATGCTACTTCCTTTACACCTCCCACCCTCTGTTTCTTCCCCACAATGTCCATATGTCCACTGTCCATGTCTGTCTTTCTGTCGTTTTACTGCATGTGCCATCATCATCATCCTACTAGATTCCATATATATGTGTTAATATACTGTATTTGTCCTTCTCTTTCTGACTGACTTCACTTTTTATGATACGTTCTAGATTCAGCCACCTCATTAGGGCTCATTCTTCTGCATTTCTCTTTGCAGCTGTGTAGTATTCCATTGTTTATATGTACCAGGGCTTTTGTATCCATTCATTCGTCGATGGGCATCTAGGTTGCTTCCATGTTCTAGCTATTGTATAGAGAGCTGCAATGAACATTGGGGTACAGGTGCTTCTTTCAGATTTGATTTCATCAGGGTATAAGCCTAAGAGTGGGATTGCTGGGTTGTATGGTGCTTCTATTTTTAGTTTTTTAAGAAATCTCCAGACTGTCTTCCATAGCGGCTGTATCAATTTACATTCTCACCAGCAATGCAGGAGTGTTCCCTTTTCTCCACACCCTCTCCAGCATTTATTGTCTGTTGATTTGTGGATGACGGCCATTCTGATGGGTGTGAGGTGATATCTCGTTGTAGTTTTGATTTGCATCTCTCTAATTAGAGGTGAAGTTGAGCATCATTTCATGTGCTTTTGGGGCATCTGTATGTCCTCTTTGGAGAGGTGTCTGAGAAAACAACACATTATTTTTTGAGAATCAGTCTTCCACTGGCCTTTGTGACATATGTAGCCCAGGTATTCTTAGTAAGCTGTTTCTTCCCACTCCTTTGTAAGTGTGTTCCCATCCTTCAGTGTGGTAAAGGTCAGTCTTCATCAAATATTCTCTATCAACTATGTACATAAAGAAAATTCCAATGAATACTAGACAACAAAGTAAAGATAATGATACCAAACCTTAACTGAGTGCTTAATGAGGGTCAAGCATTATCCTAAGCATTTCACATATATAATTGCTTTGAATTCATGCAGTAATACTGAGAATAGATTCTGTAATTAATTACATTTACTTGATGAAGAAACAGAAGCAGTTAGTTATGTAACTTTCCAAAAGTCAAGAGTTAATAAATGGAAATATAAGATGCTAATCCACGCATTTGACTCCAGAGCCAAACTGCTGTGCCAATCTTCCTGTATGATGGAGAAGAGACTGTAAACTGTTACATATATATATATATATATATATATATATATATATATATATGACTGTAGACTTTCAACTCTAGCCCCAGTCTGTGTCCTGACTTCCCAAACCCACTCTACTGCTGATCCCCTGGTGGCTTAGATGGTAAAGAATCTGTCTGCAATGCAGAAGACTTGGTTTGATCCCTGGGTTGGGAAGATTCCCTGGAGAAAGGAATGACTACACACTCCAGTATTCTTGCCAGCATTCTTGCCTGGAGAATTCAATGGGCAGAGGAATCTGGCAGGCTACAATCCATGGACTCACAAAGAATTGGGCAGGACTGAGCTACTAACACTTTCACTCTACTATTGTCTATCCTCAACATTTGCACTTGGATACTCTTTAAATTCACATCATATAATAATTAATCTGACAATGAATTAGTTTGAAATAATTACCCATTACTATACTTTTATTTGTTTCAAATCTAGTTTCCACAATTACCAGGTAAGGCAGTTTTTATTGTTTCCATTTGCGGACAAGGAATCCAAAGCCCAAAGATGAAATAACCAAAGAGCATCATTTCATGTGCTTTTGGGGCATCTGTATGTCCTCTTTGGAGAGGTGTCTGAGAAAACAACACATTATTTTTTGAGAATCAGTCTTCCACTGGCCTTTGTGACATATGTAGCCCAGGTATTCTTAGTAAGCTGTTTCTTCCCACTCCTTTGTAAGTGTGTTCCCATCCTTCAGTGTGGTAAAGGTCAGTCTTCATCAAATATTCTCTATCAACTATGTACATAAAGAAAATTCCAATGAATACTAGACAACAAAGTAAAGATAATGATACCAAACCTTAACTGAGTGCTTAATGAGGGTCAAGCATTATCCTAAGCATTTCACATATATAATTGCTTTGAATTCATGCAGTAATACTGAGAATAGATTCTGTAATTAATTACATTTACTTGATGAAGAAACAGAAGCAGTTAGTTATGTAACTTTCCAAAAGTCAAGAGTTAATAAATGGAAATATAAGATGCTAATCCACGCATTTGACTCCAGAGCCAAACTGCTGTGCCAATCTTCCTGTATGATGGAGAAGAGACTGTAAACTGTTACATATATATATATATATATATATATATATATATATATATATGACTGTAGACTTTCAACTCTAGCCCCAGTCTGTGTCCTGACTTCCCAAACCCACTCTACTGCTGATCCCCTGGTGGCTTAGATGGTAAAGAATCTGTCTGCAATGCAGAAGACTTGGTTTGATCCCTGGGTTGGGAAGATTCCCTGGAGAAAGGAATGACTACACACTCCAGTATTCTTGCCAGCATTCTTGCCTGGAGAATTCAATGGGCAGAGGAATCTGGCAGGCTACAATCCATGGACTCACAAAGAATTGGGCAGGACTGAGCTACTAACACTTTCACTCTACTATTGTCTATCCTCAACATTTGCACTTGGATACTCTTTAAATTCACATCATATAATAATTAATCTGACAATGAATTAGTTTGAAATAATTACCCATTACTATACTTTTATTTGTTTCAAATCTAGTTTCCACAATTACCAGGTAAGGCAGTTTTTATTGTTTCCATTTGCCGGACAAGGAATCCAAAGCCTAAAGATGTTATGCAACTGAAAAACCAACCAACAAATGATAGACTCAAAGACTTTTTTTTCTTTCATTTTTCAGTCTGTGACAAAGGTGAACCACTGGGGGATTAGTATCCTGTGATGTCCTGTGTGAGTAGGTTAGAGGAGGGTCAGAGAGCTTTATGGACTCCTGTGGGAAAGCACAATGTGTAGTTTTGAGACCTTCTGTAACAGTCATAAATTTATGCCTTACACCTAAATGGACTATAACTTTTTCTTTCTTTAGTCCCTCCCTACACTTTCTTTCTTATAGTTCTTGTGGCCAAAACATGGCCATTCTTCTTGACAGACGGGACTGAGAGCAGCGTGGCAGCCCAAAGCATGGTGGCTTAAGAGGGTGGGTAGTGCAGACACACTTCAGGAGGTGTTAGAACCTGGAGAACCCTGTGCTAGTTATGGAAATAGATTTGATCTTGCCACCATGAGATGATGAGATGACTGAAGTTAGACAGGGATGTTCTCATTCTTAGTCTGTCACTAAGAATATCATTAGACATGTCACAACAGTGTTGTAAAAAATTTCAAGATCCCAGTTAAACAAGTTTGAATACTGCCCCAATAGTATGAGGAAAGCAAGGGTTTAGTGAACTCAAGAAATGAACAAGACTGGAATATAAAGAGGTGATTTTCATCAAAACAATTTTCAGGTACCCAAGTCTCATGCTTAAAAACCAGGCAATGTATCTTTAGAAATAAGATTAATATTAGCTCCTATCATTTACTGATATAAGAGTGCAACCTACAAATGTTAATAAAAAGTTTGTCATTAAACAGTGAGTAAGTGACTTAAGTGGACATTTCACCAAAGTAGATATACAAATAGCTGATAAGCATATGAATGCATATCATATCATTATTAATCAAAGAAATTCAGAGAAACCACAATATTAATCTAGCACCCAATACCCACTAAGATGACTATGATCAAAAGTCAAATAATTATGAGTGTTAGCAAGAAGGTGGAGAAATTGGTACCCTCATGTATTACTGGTTGAAATATATATGATGTGGCTGTTTTCAGATCTTTTTGCAGTGTCTCAAAAAAGTTAAATATAAATTTAGCATACTATTCTGCAATTCCATTCCTGGAAGCCTACCCAAGAGAAATGAAGACATGTACACACAAATACTTGTATGTGAATGCTCATAGATGTATCATTCACAATAATGAGACATTTAAAATAGCTTAAATACCTATAAGTTGATACATAGATGAACAAAATATATTATAGAATAGAACATAACTCATGAAAAAGGAAACAGTGACACACGCTAAAACATAGGTAAACCTCAGAAGTATCTATGTAAAGTGAAAGAAGCTAGACACACAAGACCACATATGGCACTATTTTATTTTGTGGAAGATCCAAAACCATCAAATTCATAAAGACTAAAAGTAGATTAGGTGTTGTTTGGCTCTGGGATGGAAAAAAGAGTGGCAAGACAGATTTGTCTTTTTTTTTTTTTGGAGTAATGGAAATGTTGTAAAATTAGATTATGCTGATAGTTGCAAAAATTTAATTTACTGAATAATCAGTTAATTGTAGGGTTTAGTAAATTTTAGTGTATGCAGTTTATACAATTATTTCTGAATAAATGCTATATATGTATGTACATACATATATATATTTCAATAGCCTATATTTTACATATAATCAGTGGCAAGATCAAGGCTCACATGCAGTGTGTTGGGTGCAAATTCCAGATTCTATAAATAGAAGTAGAATCCCATTATATGCACTTTAAATGCAAAATCATGTCAAATGCAGGAAATTAAACACCAACAAATGTATAAGTAAAACAGGGGGAATGATAGAATCTATTTGTTTACTTTATAAATACTCTAGAATTTGGCTGTCACCATACTGGGCTTGAGAGGCAAGGGAAATTTTGAATTGAAGCAGAATGCAAGAAAAAGCAAAATAAGCTATTTTCATAATAGTTTTGATATTTATTTAATAATATTTTGGTATTTATCCATAATGATTTTGATTATAAAGTATTTTCACTTTTTGTATGAATTTAGAAATTATCAGTCATATAAATATGATTTTCTATACCAAAAACATTTTTGAAACCTTAGGACAAATTTGTGACAACTATGAATTTTCACTTTTTTGGAAATATTTACTTTTAGATAAAAAATAGCTTATAAAATTGCTTCAAATGATAGAATACATATGTTGTTGTCCAGTGACTCAGTCATGTTCAACTCTTTCTGACCCCTATGCACTACAGCAAGCCAGGCTTCCCCATCCTTCACCATGTCCCAGAGTTTGCTCAGACTCGTGTCCATTGAGTCAGTGATGCCATCAAGCCGTCTCATCCACTTCCCCTCTTCCCCTCCTTCCCTCAGTCTTTCCCAGCATCAGGGCTTTTTCCAGTTCTTTGCATCAGGTGGTCAAAGAATTGGAGCTTCAGCTGTAGTACTGTCCTTCCAATGAATATTCAGGGTTAATTTCCTTTAGGTTTTACTGGTCTGATCTCCTGGAAGTCCAAGGGACTCTCAAGAGTCTTCTCCAACACCACAGTTCAAAAGTATTAATTCTTTATTGCTCATCCTTCTTTATGGACCAGCTCTCCTATCCATACATGACTATTGAAACACCATAGCTCTGACTGCATGGCAAAGTGATCTCTCTGCTTTTTAATAAGCTGTCTAGGTTCCTCATAGCTTTCTTCCAAGGAGCAAGCTTTTTTATTTTTTTTTTTAATTTCATGGCTATAGTCACCATCTTCAGTGATTCTGGAGTCCAAAAAATAAAATCTGTCACTGTTTCTATTGTTTTCCTATTTGCCATGAAGTGATGGGAGCAGATTCTATGATCTTTGTTTTTTGAATGTTGAGTTTTAAGCCAGCTTTTTCATTCTCCTCTTTCACCTTCATCAAGAGGCTCTTTAGTTCCTCTTTGCTATCTGCTATTAGGGTGGTGTCATCTGTGTATCTCTGGTCGTTAATATTTCTGCTGGCAATCTTGATTCCAGTTTGAGCTTCATCCATTCTGGCTGTTCACATGATGTACTCTGCATATAAGTTAAATTAGCAGGGTAAGGGGCTTCCCCTGGTGGTCCAGTGGATAAGGACACCGCCTTGCAGTGCAAGGGGCGCCGCTTCGATCCCTGGCCTGGGAAGATCCCACGTGCCGCGGAGCGGCTGGACTGATGTGTCCAATTACCAAGCCGGAGCTCTGGAGCGCATGCGCCCAGAGCCGGCGCTCTGCGATGACAGAGGCCGCCACAATGGGAGACCCACAGGAGCCAAAGAACAAAGACGGATGAAAATAGAGAAATGAAAGACCAATAGAAGTGACCCACCCATCCCCCTCCCTCCCCACTCCACCCCCTAAAAGATAAATAAATAAAATAAATGTCTTAAAAAAAAATTAGCAGGGTAAGAATATATACCCTTGACATACTCCTTTCCCAATTTTGAATTGTTTCATTGTTCCATGCCTGGTTCTAACTGTTGACTCTTGATCTGCACACAAATTTCTCATAAGGCAGTTAAGGTCATCTGGCATTCTCATCTGTTTAAGAAGTTTTCAGTTTGTTGTGATCCACACAGTCAAAGTCTTTGGCATAGTCAATGATGTAGAAGTTTTTCTTGGAATTCTATTACCTTTCCTATAACACACGAATGGTGGCAATTTTGTGGAGGTATATTAACTATAGCTAATCTAAGAGTATTTCTACCACTGTAGTGAAAAGAAATTTCCTTATAAACATTGTTTATACTTGTGGTAGATAATTGTCCCCCAAAATGTGCACATCCTAATCCTCAGAGTCTGTTAACATGTTACCTTGTGAAAAGATGTGGTTTCCAGATATGATTAAGAGTCTTAAAATGTGCAGATTATAAGAGCAATGGTCTTTATAAAGAAAAGGAGGCAGGAGATTTGGGGACAGGAAAGGAGATGTAAGCAGAGATCAGAAAAAGTGAAAGGGAGAGGTTTGTAATTTGAAGATGCTTCACTTCTAGTGTTGGAGATAGAGGATGGGATTGCAAGCCAAGGAATACAGCTTTTTTCAAGAAGCAGGAAAAGGCAAGGAAACAAGTTTTCCTAGAGCCTCTGGGAAAAACAACCTATGAAAATCCTTGATGTTAGCCCATTTTGTTCTTGCCTCCAGAACTCTAAAATAAAAATTTTGTATTATTTTACACCACTAAATTTGTGGCTATTTGTTACATACAGCGACAAGAGGAAGCTAATATAACACCTAATCTGATTTTCCTCACAAATCCCCACCAAATAGATTTAATAAGAAAAAAATAAAACAAAAGAGAATGGAAAAGAAACTAAGAAATTCAAATTCATCTACCATGATAAAAAGTGATTTCAGATCATCCTAAAGAATATTCTCCAGGAAAACAACACCAACGAAAAGAATGGGAAGGTACTTTTATTGGGGGTCAGAGTGATACAACAAGCAGTGTACTGGTGTGTTTGAATGTCATTAGGTCATACTGCAGGGGAGGACAAGAAGAGGGACTTGCAGCCTATCTGTGGGAGGCATCAGAATATATGAAGTTTAAAAACTTACAATTTTCACCCCTTGTAGAACTTTGCCTAAAATCCTACCTTTACTTTGTTTCTTTTCCTTTCTTTCCGTGCTTCTTCTACCCTCTTAGTGGTTGCTCCTAGGAGTGCTTCTTATATACATCATTTGCCCAAGAAACCATGTGGTTCATTCTGTGAGGAGCACAAGCATTTCAAATATTTCCATTTTAGAAAGATCTGTTATGTGCACCTGTATTTCTTTTTGCCTCTCTTTTGGTCACAATTTCAAGTCTATGAAAGAAAGGACCCTAGATCTCTGTGCAGTTATCCAAATTATAATAGCAGTGTCAGCAACCTGAAAATGTTTGTTAGAAAAATGTAAAAAACAAAATTTTGTATATACCTTTAAAAACCTAAGTTTTCCCAAATACAAAACATCTTTTTTTCAAGTAGCTATATTATAGACAAGCATACTTATGGACAAAATCAAGTTCCTAAATTATTCCTTTATTTACAGGGAAATTGAAAGGTGAATCATCATGAAGTAAAGCCAGTTGTATAACTTTTTTTTTTTTGTCAAGGTGGTTGTTTTGTTTTCCTTCATAAGGGAAGAAAAAAGGTAAAACTTGACTTTGTCCAGAACTATCTTTAAAACATCTCATTTTTAAGCTTAAAATAAAGGTTACATGAAAGTGCAAAGGTATTTCTTCTTATTCATTCCTTTGTCCTGAAAGGCAACCTGGGGACAATCAGAAGTGTGAAAAGTTCATGCATATCAAAGAACATCTGTGACAATTCCTGAAAAATGAATTTTTCAGAAATTAAAACAAAATGGCTTTTATTCCCCCTTTCTCCCTCAACTGACAATCATAGATGATAGTTACCCATGTGAAAAAAAAGATATTCCTTACTGGAAGGAAAACTGGAAAGAAGACTCTGTCATTTTTTCTTTGTTCACTATTTACAGTTAGTAGAGGAAAATGATTTATGATTGCTATAATTATATCTCTCTTTAGGAGAACTGTACAAATCATGTAATTTTTAGCCATTTTTCTTTCTACAGTCTCTTCATTAATCTAAGAAATAAGTGTATTAACAATTTTGTACTTCATTACTTTTCAGACCTCTGTGTAGGTCACAAATTGAATGGTCCAGGATCACTTAATGCATCGTCTGTCCATTGTGTGCATGATGCTTGTGGGCTGACAAATTCACAACTGTAATACAGATTTTTCCTCAATAGATAACGTCTCATAGATATTTTGAGGGAGTCTACAGAAAATGAGTTTTAGGCAAAATATTTCATAATCTGCAGTTTCACTATAATGACAGTGAACCTTAGGGGCCAACCTGAAGTGTGTCAACTGAGTTAATATTATCAGCTAACCCTCAAAAAAAGGCCTCTCTTTGGTCAAAGTCTATGAAAGAAAGGACCCTAGATCTCTGTGCAGTTATCCAAATTATAATAGCAGTGTCAGCAACCTGAAAATGTTTGTTAGAAAAATGTAAAAAACAAAATTTTGTATATACCTTTAAAAACCTAAGTTTTCCCAAATACAAAACATCTTTTTTTCAAGTAGCTATATTATAGACAAGCATACTTATGGACAAAATCAAGTTCCTAAATTATTCCTTTATTTACAGGGAAATTGAAAGGTGAATCATCATGAAGTAAAGCCAGTTGTATAACTTTTTTTTTTTTGTCAAGGTGGTTGTTTTGTTTTCCTTCATAAGGGAAGAAAAAAGGTAAAACTTGACTTTGTCCAGAACTATCTTTAAAACATCTCATTTTTAAGCTTAAAATAAAGGTTACATGAAAGTGCAAAGGTATTTCTTCTTATTCATTCCTTTGTCCTGAAAGGCAACCTGGGGACAATCAGAAGTGTGAAAAGTTCATGCATATCAAAGAACATCTGTGACAATTCCTGAAAATGAATTTTCAGAAATTAAAACAAAATGGCTTTTATTCCCCTTTCTCCCTCAACTGACAATCATAGATGATAGTTACCCATGTGAAAAAAAAGATATTCCTTACTGGAAGGAAAACTGGAAAGAAGACTCTGTCATTTTTTCTTTGTTCACTATTTACAGTTAGTAGAGGAAAATGATTTATGATTGCTATAATTATATCTCTCTTTAGGAGAACTGTACAAATCATGTAATTTTTAGCCTTTTTTCTTTCTACAGTCTCTTCATTAATCTAAGAAATAAGTGTATTAACAATTTTGTACTTCATTACTTTTCAGACCTCTGTGTAGGTCACAAATTGAATGGTCCAGGATCACTTAATGCATCGTCTGTCCATTGTGTGCATGATGCTTGTGGGCTGACAAATTCACAACTGTAATACAGATTTTTCCTCAATAGATAACGTCTCATAGATATTTTGAGGGAGTCTACAGAAAATGAGTTTTAGGCAAAATATTTCATAATCTGCAGTTTCACTATAATGACAGTGAACCTTAGGGGCCAACCTGAAGTGTGTCAACTGAGTTAATATTATCAGCTAACTATCCCTTTCATTTTATATCATATGCATAACTCTAAGTTTTCTCTATTGTCTTTTCTGATTCACTCTTTTTTTTTTTTCTGATAGTTCCATTCTGCTGTTGCCTCCTTTCCTGTGAAACCCCTTTGGGCCATCGATACCATAAAATATTGTATTGAATTTAACATTTCCTTGAAATAATATTTTCTGTGTTTGCTCTATAGCATATTTTTTTAAAGTACTGATTTTCTAAGATATATTTAGGAAGCATCAGAGCAATAAAATCTTTTTTTCTTTCATTTTTAGTGCAGTAGATAATATTTGGTTAGGAAATAAAATGCTATCCCTTCATACATCTCCAAACATAAAAGGCAGCCCTCACTGAAGAAACTGAGAATGTTTTAAATGCTGCCACTTACTTAGTATTTTAATGATTTGATATTCTCAGAACACATTAAAGTGCTTTCTTTACCATCTTACTCAATTGTCCCAACTCTAAAGTGGGTACTGCTATTTTTCACTTTAAATGTGAGGAAACTGAGACTCTTAGAAGTGGATGACCTTCTCAAGAACCAAACAGCTATTTAGTGGAAGAAGCATTTCTTTTTTTTTTTTTTTTTTAAGATTTTACAGACTTTTGTTGTTCACCAACGTGTATGTTCCCAGATCATTCATATGCATATCCCTGGACCCTCCCCCCACCCAGATCCCCCCTCCCATCCCTCCAGACCATCGCCCCAAGTGGTTGTAGGTACTCCTATTCCCCTAGCACAATGACAATAGCTATCTTTTCCACACATGACAGTATAGGTTTCCATGTTACTCCCTCCATGCCTCCCTCCCACTGTTTGGTCTCCACATGGTACCTAGTAAGATGGTCATGAACTCATGAAAAAACAGAGGAAGAAGCATTTCTATTGACACCTTCCTTCCTCTGTAATACTCAAGTTCTTCTTCATCCTCCTTAGATGTATATGACATGGGTATTATTCCCCATTTATAGATTAGGACACTAGTTATAAGAGATTAAATTAAATGCCAGTGAACTACAGAACCAATACATGTAACCTCCTTTTTCCAATAAATGATAAGTAACTTTCCTTAAAGTATGCCTGAGAAAAAAAAAAAAAAAGTGTTCTTAATTTAACAAAAATCTAGTAATAAACCCATGTGATCTTTTTTTTTAAGAACTCTATTTCATGTAGTAGCCCAGGATTGTACCTGATTTCATAAATGGCAAAAAAAAAAAAAAAAAAAAAAAAAAAATGGGAGGGGAGGACAACTTGTGTTATCTCAAATAAATGAATTGTTTAGTTTACTCAAAGGAAATGAAGACAAACAAGCAAACAAGGGGACAAGTCCACCCCTAAGTCCCACTGTTGTCAAATCAAACAATAGCAGCCAAAGTGAGGTTGATTCATCCTGTTGTCTAAAATAAATTACCATGTCACCTTGAATGACTCATTTGAGAATAACAAAATCACTTGCTCATGAATATATTCATCCATATGAATTAAATGTTGAAAAGGATTAAATCTACCACAGTATTTCATGCTAACAAACAATAAGAAAATCTGCATTTTTCTTCCTTTTTTTCTAGTTTTTGCATTACCTTTCTGTGCTTTTATTTGTTGGCTTGTGACCTTGTGGACCCCACCAAATGAATACATTGAAATACTATTGTAGCTTTTCTTTAGGATTGGGAGGATGGCAAACAGCAGACTATGGGAGCATTTTATATCTATCATTGCATAACAAGAACTTGATGCACAATAGTTATTTTTTTAATACAGAGAATTATAATATAATATAATATTTTTCTTATACATAGAATTTCTCTCTCACATGTGTTTTATAAGAAATTCAACAGAAAGCAATTTATTTAGGGTGGTTTTCATTGTAAATGAATAATAATTTTCCCTGTTCACCTTAGAAAAGTGTAAAAGGACAATTTGCATGCATAAAAAATTCAAAAAAATAGCTAAGAAAGTGAATTAATAGCTAGAAAGTAATTCTAAAACTTGTGAAAAAGTATTCCTATCCATATTTGTTTGTAACAGAGTTATTTAAAAAACTGAATTTGGAAAGGTGTAATTCAATTCCATTTCACAAAAATGAGCTTCCAAAATAAAGTTTTATTACAGGCATTAGTAAAATGTTCTGCAGAAAGGGTTAAAAAAGAAAGAAGCCTATCATTTTCAAGTCATTTATAATCGGGAACAGGAAGGGGGGATATACTCTTCAAAATAGTTCAAATACATATGTTGCTGAACCTTCCAGAATTACTTTCTCATTTGTGATGTCATATTACCCTTTCAACAATCCTGCATAATACACTAGAAACTTGTTATTTTCTCCCATTTATATGCAAAAAGGAAGGTGTGAAGTTGGGAGAAATTAAAAGACTTGCTTAAGTCACTTGTAGAACCACAGAATAGAACAAGGACTGATTAACTGTTCTCATTGCAAAGACTATAGAATGATGTGGAGGAACTGAGCACATGTGTATGGATCATAGTGTCAGACCCTCCTGTTCATCTCACGACAAAAATCTCTATTTTCTCTCCTGGCATGCAGGATCTTCAACAAACATAAGCATAATTGGGTCAGAGTGGTTATAATTTTCTTCGATGAAAATAATGAAAACCCTGAGAGATGAGTAAAAAGTGACAGTTTGATTATTAAACCAAGGCAGCACCACCATGTGAATGACTTATTGGTGTCTGCAGTGTGTCCTAAGTAGAAAGAGCTGCTCTGTTGGGAAGTTTGCTGGGCATACATGTGAGAAGTGGGACAGTGTGTTGACTAGCATCCTTCACAATGTGTATCCAACTGGGACCTCATAATGGGCTTTGTTTGGAAACTGTATCTTTGCACATGTAATTAGCTAAGTCATTTTGGATTCAAATGAACCCTAACTCAAATGTCTGATGTCCCGATAAGAAGGGAAGAGGGCATATCTGGAAAACAAAGCCATAAGAAGATGAAGATTCAGAGACAGGGTGAATCAGCTAACAAGACGAAGAATGCAAAGAATTGCTGGGAGCCCTCAGACACTAGGAAAAACCTAGAAAAGATTCTTGTCTTGAATTTTCAGAAGGGGAGGTTGAAGATCCTCTTTTCAGGCATCTAGCTTCTGGAACTGTGAGGGAATAAATTTCTGTTGTTTTCATCTACCCAATTTGTGGCATCTTGTTATAGCAGCCCTGGGAAGCTAATACACATGGAGGATTAGAAAGATGCAAAGCAGCAGTAATCTCTCCCACAAATTCAGAAAGTGTACTTTCCTTAGGAGAAGTGTTGGAAGGAAGAAGTATGAGAGAAGCACTGGGGAAGCGCTTGGTGGAAAGGGCTCTAAAGGAGAGAAAGTGCTCTTATCAGTGGTCCAAAGAATTACTGAACCTTCCAGAATTACTTTCTCATTTGTGATGTCATATTACCCTTTCAACAATCCTGCATAATACACTAGAAACTTGTTATTTTCTCCCATTTATATGCAAAAGGAAGGTGTGAAGTTGGGAGAAATTAAAAGACTTGCTTAAGTCACTTGTAGAACCACAGAATAGAACAAGGACTGATTAACTGTTCTCATTGCAAAGACTATAGAATGATGTGGAGGAACTGAGCACATGTGTATGGATCATAGTGTCAGACCCTCCTGTTCATCTCACGACAAAAATCTCTATTTTCTCTCCTGGCATGCAGGATCTTCAACAAACATAAGCATAATTGGGTCAGAGTGGTTATAATTTTCTTCGATGAAAATAATGAAAACCCTGAGAGATGAGTAAAAAGTGACAGTTTGATTATTAAACCAAGGCAGCACCACCATGTGAATGACTTATTGGTGTCTGCAGTGTGTCCTAAGTAGAAAGAGCTGCTCTGTTGGGAAGTTTGCTGGGCATACATGTGAGAAGTGGGACAGTGTGTTGACTAGCATCCTTCACAATGTGTATCCAACTGGGACCTCATAATGGGCTTTGTTTGGAAACTGTATCTTTGCACATGTAATTAGCTAAGTCATTTTGGATTCAAATGAACCCTAACTCAAATGTCTGATGTCCCGATAAGAAGGGAAGAGGGCATATCTGGAAAACAAAGCCATAAGAAGATGAAGATTCAGAGACAGGGGTGAATCAGCTAACAAGACGAAGAATGCAAAGAATTGCTGGGAGCCCTCAGACACTAGGAAAAACCTAGAAAAGATTCTTGTCTTGAATTTTCAGAAGGGGAGGTTGAAGATCCTCTTTTCAGGCATCTAGCTTCTGGAACTGTGAGGGAATAAATTTCTGTTGTTTTCATCTACCCAATTTGTGGCATCTTGTTATAGCAGCCCTGGGAAGCTAATACACATGGAGGATTAGAAAGATGCAAAGCAGCAGTAATCTCTCCCACAAATTCAGAAAGTGTACTTTCCTTAGGAGAAGTGTTGGAAGGAAGAAGTATGAGAGAAGCACTGGGGAAGCGCTTGGTGGAAAGGGCTCTAAAGGAGAGAAAGTGCTCTTATCAGTGGTTGTAATCGTCCAAGCTGTGTATCTACAAGTTTGCATGTGTTTTCTGTCTTCATTTTCACAACAGTCCTGTGATATAAGTCTGACACCATTTTTAAATTGAGGTTTAGATACCCTAGGTTTCTAATTCACAGATACAAAATGGCAAAATCAGGAATCAAATCCATTCTTCCTAATTCCTAGATAGGTGTTTCCTAAGCCTGTAATTAAATAGCTGTCCAAGAATATAGTATTAATACATGTTTTTGGTTTTGTTTTTGTTTTGGGGTGGGGTGTTCCTTCCCGCTGGAGACTTTTAAAACTAGTAAGGGCATAGCAATAAGGAACTCTCAGGAGAGAGAGTCCTCTCAGGACAGAAAGATGAAATTGGATATCCTAATAGATCTTTTCCAAGTCTAATTACTCTCACTGTCTGTAAGGCAGCATCTAGATGCAAGTTCATTATCATTTTTTCTAAGTTAACTGAAAAACAAGATTGATTGACATTTAAGAGGTATTCAACATTTATACGCAGGAAATTTAGGAGACTTTAAACACATTCAAAAAAGCTTTTCTTAAGATAGCACGTACTTTTTTTTTTTTTCCAATGATGAAATATTTTGCACAAAAACAGATGCTTTCTAAAATTTCTTATTGCTGCTTTACCCAAGCTGATGACCTTGATGTACTCAGGACCTTGTAGGCAGAATGCAAGCTTCCTCAGCAGGAAAAGAAAAGAAAAATGCTGTGTGTCTTATTTAAACATCTCTGTGTTCACACAGAAATTCTTGCTTATTCTCTTTGCCTCTCATGTATTAATTATGATCTCTATTCACAATAAATAAAAATATTATACATTATGATTATAGTTAAAAGTGCCTTTATGTATTTTTCTTCATCCAATGCACACTAAAATATGTAGTACTCATGTTTTAAGAAAGAAAAAGCATCTGACAATGAAAGTGATGAGGGTTAGTATTGAATTCATAGTTTGATAATCTTAACTTTAATCCTTTAAAAATCATCCTTCAATTTTAATCAGGCTACACTGATATTTACATTGATGGTTTCTATGCTTAAAAAAAGAAAAAAAAGAAAAACAAAATAAATTAAAATAACTTAGTAAAATTATTAAGGCTGCCATTTCTTTTTTTAAATTTTGTATTGGGGCTTTCCTGGTGGTCCAGTGAGTAGGGGCACCACCTTGCAATGCGAGGGGCGCCAGTTCAATTCCCGGCCTGGGAAGACCCCACGTGCCAAGGAGCCGCTGGATGGATGTGTCCAACTACCTAGCCAGAACTCTGGAGCACATGCACCCAGAGCCGGTGCTTTGCAATGAGAGGCCACTGCGATGGGAGGCCCACACAGGCCAAAGAAAAAAGATGGAAATGGATGAAAGAGCAATAGAAGTGGCCAAAAATATATATGTATATATTTTTGTATTGGAGAATAGTTGCTTTACAGTGCTGTGCCAGTCTCTGTCATACTATTTTGTTTCATATTCCTCTGCAATATCTTAAGTATGTTGATCTCCTATAAAAGGAAACATATCTCAAGAAGAATAGATTCTTTTAAGAGTTATCTGCATACAAGAGAGGTATTTCTCTTGCCTGTTCATCCAGAATTTTACAAAAAATAACTTTTGTTCACTTAGTTTAAATGAGACTCCTTAGCCAATATAATTCAGGTATATCAGTAATACCTGAATTGCATTTACTTCTTGGTATTTTTAGAGCCAATCACATGATTATGAAATTGACATCCTTTCATACCTCTTATCTTGACCTGTTAAAAAAAAAAATCTAAAATTACTATAAAGGTATACTTCAAGTGTGTTTTGAACATTAACTTCTGATCCCTACCTGCTGGAACATGGAGACCTTACCTAAGAATGAGTGGGACCCATCCAACCTTCTTAAGACAAGGGCAGAAAAAGTCATCGTACCTGGAACCAACCTTGTTTTCTCTCAACGGCCTTCTAATATCAAATCATTCAGTCTGAGCTTTTCTCCTGCATGGCTGTAAAGCAAGCCATCTCCTCTGTCGCTACCCCTCCTTCTGCAGCTACCTCTCACTTGGAGCACAGAGGCTTATCTTTCAACCTCTTGTTTATCACCTGTCCTTCACAGTCAGGAAAGTCTGAAGCTCAAATATCATATCACTTAGGTGGCTAAAGTCCTTCACTTGCTTCCAAGTGCTCTCTGAATAAAGGCTGTGCTCTCTCACACGATACATGGGTCCTGTCACTATCTGGCCCCATCCCACCTCCATATTTGTTCATCCTCACTTGCTGTTCTCCTCCTCTCTGCCCACACATATCCCCTTTCACCTCTTACTCTAGCACTAGTAAACCACTTTCAGTTCAATGAAGACTCTGATTCTCACATCACTTGATTTTTGTATATATTGATTCCTTTGTCTGTAATATTTTTTAACTATAAAATTCTCCTCTTTACTCATGTTTTAGCAGAGAGATCATTTCTCTATGCAACATTGTCTAAATCCTGACCCAAACCTAACTACATCATGAAGCATTAGTTGACTGAGTTAGCTATCCCAAGTTAGTACCTTAGTTACTAACCATGACCAGTTCTTATTGAAATTGTGGTTTTGCAAAAAAGATTCATTGCATCCAGAATTTTACAAAAAATAACTTTTGTTCACTTAGTTTAAATGAGACTCCTTAGCCAATATAATTCAGGTATATCAGTAATACCTGAATTGCATTTACTTCTTGGTATTTTTAGAGCCAATCACATGATTATGAAATTGACATCCTTTCATACCTCTTATCTTGACCTGTTAAAAAAAATCTAAAATTACTATAAAGGTATACTTCAAGTGTGTTTTGAACATTAACTTCTGATCCCTACCTGCTGGAACATGGAGACCTTACCTAAGAATGAGTGGGACCCATCCAACCTTCTTAAGACAAGGGCAGAAAAAGTCATCGTACCTGGAACCAACCTTGTTTTCTCTCAACGGCCTTCTAATATCAAATCATTCAGTCTGAGCTTTTCTCCTGCATGGCTGTAAAGCAAGCCATCTCCTCTGTCGCTACCCCTCCTTCTGCAGCTACCTCTCACTTGGAGCACAGAGGCTTATCTTTCAACCTCTTGTTTATCACCTGTCCTTCACAGTCAGGAAAGTCTGAAGCTCAAATATCATATCACTTAGGTGGCTAAAGTCCTTCACTTGCTTCCAAGTGCTCTCTGAATAAAGGCTGTGCTCTCTCACACGATACATGGGTCCTGTCACTATCTGGCCCCATCCCACCTCCATATTTGTTCATCCTCACTTGCTGTTCTCCTCCTCTCTGCCCACACATATCCCCTTTCACCTCTTACTCTAGCACTAGTAAACCACTTTCAGTTCAATGAAGACTCTGATTCTCACATCACTTGATTTTTGTATATATTGATTCCTTTGTCTGTAATATTTTTTAACTATAAAATTCTCCTCTTTACTCATGTTTTAGCAGAGAGATCATTTCTCTATGCAACATTGTCTAAATCCTGACCCAAACCTAACTACATCATGAAGCATTAGTTGACTGAGTTAGCTATCCCAAGTTAGTACCTTAGTTACTAACCATGACCAGTTCTTATTGAAATTGTGGATTGAACTCTAATAAGCTAAATTTGAGAGATGTGTATTGCTCTTAGATTCATTGTAGTATCAAGGTCCTCCATTAATAGTTCATGTATGCATGTATGAATAAATTAAAGAAATGAACGGGTATGTAACATATCTCAGACACAAACTGTTATTTGGTATGACATAAAATATACAAACATATGTATATTTATAAGACATATTAAATTACAATATAAGAGAGTCACCTTAATGTGAATGTAATTCTGTGCTTTAGACAGAAAAATATTCTCCTATACTATGTTCTTTTAACTAGGTATCCTTAACTATTCTTCATTGATTCCTCCTTTACAATTTCACCCATCCAACCTATTACCACTTTTTCAGTCTCTGTAAAATTATGAAGAAAAAAAATCTTCTGAGACTGAAGTACTGTATTTGAACAGAGGAGGCTTTTGTTACATAGATACAATTAGATTCATTGAGAGGAACCACTTGCTCACCCTGAGTCAAGATGCTGCCAATGTTTGACAGATACGGTCAAAGGAGTACCTGGCACTTTAAAAGGTCAGAGAAGTTAGGCATGACCGACTTCTTCACAGATGGCTGAGGCTGTCAACACTGCTTGAAATAATCTATCCTGAAGGTGTTGGAGATGAGTTGGCCTCCTTTAGCCCTAGGGAGTTCTGGGTTTCTAATGACTTGTATGTCCCTGCCTCTGCTTGCCCCTCACATCTCTCTGTCATTTGGTGCCCCACCTAGACCTTTTCAGGAATCTCCTGGGACAGGCCTAGTGCATACAACTCAACTTCTGAGTGTAAGGAAAGGTCATGAGAAAAGAAGGCTACTTTTAAAAAAGTATTTAAAATCTTGTTTCTGCACACTTCCCATTTGTAGAAAATTTCAATGGTTTTTAGTATAGATTTTTTCATTTTTAACTATAAAATTCTCCTCTTTACTCATGTTTTAGCAGAGAGATCATTTCTCTATGCAACATTGTCTAAATCCTGACCCAAACCTAACTACATCATGAAGCATTAGTTGACTGAGTTAGCTATCCCAAGTTAGTACCTTAGTTACTAACCATGACCAGTTCTTATTGAAATTGTGGATTGAACTCTAATAAGCTAAATTTGAGAGATGTGTATTGCTCTTAGATTCATTGTAGTATCAAGGTCCTCCATTAATAGTTCATGTATGCATGTATGAATAAATTAAAGAAATGAACGGGTATGTAACATATCTCAGACACAAACTGTTATTTGGTATGACATAAAATATACAAACATATGTATATTTATAAGACATATTAAATTACAATATAAGAGAGTCACCTTAATGTGAATGTAATTCTGTGCTTTAGACAGAAAAATATTCTCCTATACTATGTTCTTTTAACTAGGTATCCTTAACTATTCTTCATTGATTCCTCCTTTACAATTTCACCCATCCAACCTATTACCACTTTTTCAGTCTCTGTAAAATTATGAAGAAAAAAAAAAAATCTTCTGAGACTGAAGTACTGTATTTGAACAGAGGAGGCTTTTGTTACATAGATACAATTAGATTCATTGAGAGGAACCACTTGCTCACCCTGAGTCAAGATGCTGCCAATGTTTGACAGATACGGTCAAAGGAGTACCTGGCACTTTAAAAGGTCAGAGAAGTTAGGCATGACCGACTTCTTCACAGATGGCTGAGGCTGTCAACACTGCTTGAAATAATCTATCCTGAAGGTGTTGGAGATGAGTTGGCCTCCTTTAGCCCTAGGGAGTTCTGGGTTTCTAATGACTTGTATGTCCCTGCCTCTGCTTGCCCCTCACATCTCTCTGTCATTTGGTGCCCCACCTAGACCTTTTCAGGAATCTCCTGGGACAGGCCTAGTGCATACAACTCAACTTCTGAGTGTAAGGAAAGGTCATGAGAAAAGAAGGCTACTTTTAAAAAAGTATTTAAAATCTTGTTTCTGCACACCTTCTCCTTAAACTGAGGAGGGAAGAAATAAGCTGGGAGAGAAACTATGACTGTATTTGACTGAATTTAAATATTAAGGAAAAGACAAATCTTTTCATTCTCAAACAGATAATGATATTAAAAAGACAAATATACTATAAAGGGAAGATTCTTGAGTGCCCATTTCTGGTCCATTTTATTGCTAGGATAATTGTTTCCTAGAGATATGACAGTAATTTGATGATGTTTATCAGTGTAAGGTCATGTTTTGCTCATACCATTGACTCAAGGCAAAGGAAAGATAAAAAATGTGGACTGGATTTCAGGGGGATTGGATGCTCTCCATTTGTTTCCTCAGTACTTGTGCAAATTTGGAAAGCATGTTCTATGGAGACCACTTCTTTGTCTTTGGGATTGGCATTCATGGGCAGAACATCATTCCCTAGAAGAAACTGATAAGAATAAGCCAAGCTTTTTGCCTTGTCAGAACTATGTTATGAATGCAACTTTATCCACCTCAGTGGGTCTGAGACCCAGCTGCAGATCAGTATCAGTAGAGAGCTGCTGAGTACCCATCAGGAACACTGATTCAGTACCTATGGTGACAGTGGGAACCTGTATTGAATACATTTCCCAGGTAACTTGATGTACTTCTTGTTTGGAAGATTGTTTGGAATCACCAACCTGAGTCTTAACACTAAACTGCATGACATTTAAAGACCCTCTCAATATGACCCCAACCTATCTCCCTAGAGAGATCTCTTGTTATGGCCATTCTATCATCCTATCCTATTGCCAGAAACAGCTATAGTCCAAGCTCACCTTTGCTTTTATACATGCTGTATTCATTCTCCCTTTGAGTCACATCCTTCAAAGACACAACCCAAGATTCTCTTGCCCAAGAAGTCATCCCTGACTTTCTGAGCCTAAGCTGCTTCTTTCTTTACGCTTCCAGAGAACACACTCTAAGGCTGTGTTGCCAACACATATTTCTCCCATCTAGGAGAATAGCACCAGGGCTATTTACATGTATGTCTCTATTAAAATGTCTATAATTATTCTGACAATATAGTAGACATTCACAAAGTGATGATTATTAGGTGAATGATTAGAATTTAGGAGGAAGTCATTCTGAGTGTAAGAAAGTCATGAAAAAGAAGGCTTTTTAAAAAGTATTTAAAATCTTGTTTCTGCACACCTTCTCCTTAAACTGAGGAGGGAAGAAATAAGCTGGGAGAGAAACTATGACTGTATTTGACTGAATTTAAATATTAAGGAAAAGACAAATCTTTTCATTCTCAAACAGATAATGATATTAAAAAGACAAATATACTATAAAGGGAAGATTCTTGAGTGCCCATTTCTGGTCCATTTTATTGCTAGGATAATTGTTTCCTAGAGATATGACAGTAATTTGATGATGTTTATCAGTGTAAGGTCATGTTTTGCTCATACCATTGACTCAAGGCAAAGGAAAGATAAAAAATGTGGACTGGATTTCAGGGGGATTGGATGCTCTCCATTTGTTTCCTCAGTACTTGTGCAAATTTGGAAAGCATGTTCTATGGAGACCACTTCTTTGTCTTTGGGATTGGCATTCATGGGCAGAACATCATTCCCTAGAAGAAACTGATAAGAATAAGCCAAGCTTTTTGCCTTGTCAGAACTATGTTATGAATGCAACTTTATCCACCTCAGTGGGTCTGAGACCCAGCTGCAGATCAGTATCAGTAGAGAGCTGCTGAGTACCCATCAGGAACACTGATTCAGTACCTATGGTGACAGTGGGAACCTGTATTGAATACATTTCCCAGGTAACTTGATGTACTTCTTGTTTGGAAGATTGTTTGGAATCACCAACCTGAGTCTTAACACTAAACTGCATGACATTTAAAGACCCTCTCAATATGACCCCAACCTATCTCCCTAGAGAGATCTCTTGTTATGGCCATTCTATCATCCTATCCTATTGCCAGAAACAGCTATAGTCCAAGCTCACCTTTGCTTTTATACATGCTGTATTCATTCTCCCTTTGAGTCACATCCTTCAAAGACACAACCCAAGATTCTCTTGCCCAAGAAGTCATCCCTGACTTTCTGAGCCTAAGCTGCTTCTTTCTTTACGCTTCCAGAGAACACACTCTAAGGCTGTGTTGCCAACACATATTTCTCCCATCTAGGAGAATAGCACCAGGGCTATTTACATGTATGTCTCTATTAAAATGTCTATAATTATTCTGACAATATAGTAGACATTCACAAAGTGATGATTATTAGGTGAATGATTAGAATTTAGGAGGAAGTGAGCCACTATCAAAATCAGGGAATAATATCACAGTAGAAATTTGGTTACAGGACTGATTTAGTACCAGTTCTGGGGAAACTGGAAAGCTGGATAACTTATTAAGAGAAAAAATAACCAGGTATGGCACTGAGTCTCTAAGCATATGCATCAAAGAGATTTAATAAAAAGTCGGATCTGATATTGAGGTATCCCAGTCTAACTATTGTTTTGCAAACATAAGCTGTTCTATGTAGGATTGTTCTAAATTCCTGAGCAGGGTAGGTGCAAATGATCCAAGAATGTGAAAAAATGAGAATAAGAAGATATCTAGGGCATGAACTTAAAAATACGCCATCTACATTTGTAAGTTTTCTAATTTCTTATTGAATATTTTTCATTACCTCCTTTCTCAGTCAACTTTGGTCTGCACCTTTCTCCACCATAAAGAATCTCCTGAAACTGTGACAAATATAAAATTAGTTATAGTTCTTTGCTATGAGAATTTTATATCCAGGTAATCGTGGACTCCATGACATCCCTGGAAACCATGACAAACAACAAACACTAGCTCCATTATGTTACTTTTTTCTTCTTCTTCTTCTTCTTCAGTATTTCACGCTGCAAGATTAAGAGAAAATATAGTATTGTATGAAATGGACTAATCAAAGTTTGGGGATTTTGTGACAGGTCACATCTCCAATGGAACTATCCCCAGAATCATAAAATCAGGTTTTTTGTTTGCTTATTTTTGTGCTCATAATACATACTTAAATAGCACATTCACTCTGGTTGTGGATAGTCATGTGGACATATCAAAGATAGAATGACTGGATGGGATACAGGGGTATAGGTATGCATGTGTTTATAAACAGCTATAGTCCAAGCTCACCTTTGCTTTTATACATGCTGTATTCATTCTCCCTTTGAGTCACATCCTTCAAAGACACAACCCAAGATTCTCTTGCCCAAGAAGTCATCCCTGACTTTCTGAGCCTAAGCTGCTTCTTTCTTTACGCTTCCAGAGAACACACTCTAAGGCTGTGTTGCCAACACATATTTCTCCCATCTAGGAGAATAGCACCAGGGCTATTTACATGTATGTCTCTATTAAAATGTCTATAATTATTCTGACAATATAGTAGACATTCACAAAGTGATGATTATTAGGTGAATGATTAGAATTTAGGAGGAAGTGAGCCACTATCAAAATCAGGGAATAATATCACAGTAGAAATTTGGTTACAGGACTGATTTAGTACCAGTTCTGGGGAAACTGGAAAGCTGGATAACTTATTAAGAGAAAAAATAACCAGGTATGGCACTGAGTCTCTAAGCATATGCATCAAAGAGATTTAATAAAAAGTCGGATCTGATATTGAGGTATCCCAGTCTAACTATTGTTTTGCAAACATAAGCTGTTCTATGTAGGATTGTTCTAAATTCCTGAGCAGGGTAGGTGCAAATGATCCAAGAATGTGAAAAAATGAGAATAAGAAGATATCTAGGGCATGAACTTAAAAATACGCCATCTACATTTGTAAGTTTTCTAATTTCTTATTGAATATTTTTCATTACCTCCTTTCTCAGTCAACTTTGGTCTGCACCTTTCTCCACCATAAAGAATCTCCTGAAACTGTGACAAATATAAAATTAGTTATAGTTCTTTGCTATGAGAATTTTATATCCAGGTAATCGTGGACTCCATGACATCCCTGGAAACCATGACAAACAACAAACACTAGCTCCATTATGTTACTTTTTTCTTCTTCTTCTTCTTCTTCAGTATTTCACGCTGCAAGATTAAGAGAAAATATAGTATTGTATGAAATGGACTAATCAAAGTTTGGGGATTTTTGTGACAGGTCACATCTCCAATGGAACTATCCCCAGAATCATAAAATCAGGTTTTTTTTTGTTTGCTTATTTTTGTGCTCATAATACATACTTAAATAGCACATTCACTCTGGTTGTGGATAGTCATGTGGACATATCAAAGATAGAATGACTGGATGGGATACAGGGGGTATAGGTATGCATGTGTTTTATATCAGTAATTTTGTCTCTTTCCTGTCTTATTATCATTCTATAGGTCCATTTGTTTCAGAATAAATGAATCATACATGTAGAATTCTTTCCATTTTCACCTAGTAGAAAAGCCTATCTAAAAAAAGACGTTTCATTTTACAACAAGTTATGACCAATTTATGATCCAAACTCTGTTCTGGAAAGATTAAAAGTAGGCTCAGAGAGGGATTCACAGTTGATCGGCATTCTCTTTTCTGTGTGCAAAACATGGGGAATGATGGCTTCTGTTCTAGACTTGCTATCCCTGACAGATAACACTTTATATTTTCTTTGTAACATAAACCCTTGTTGTTGCAGGGCATCACCGAATTCAGTTTTGGAACCTAAATGGTAGACTGGGAAGAGCATTTAGCTTTTTACTAATTGCTCTTGAGCTCAAATGGTTACCGCCTTCAAAAAAAAATAATACTAATTCATTCAGTCAAGCATTAGATGTGGTCATAAATGAGAAATGGAATTTCATAAAGTCTTAAAAATCAGGTAGTGTATAAAGAAAGGTTTCATATTTCTAAGTGCATTATGAAGATAATGGGAATTTGAGTAGTTCTAAAAGAAAAGAATGAGGCAAAAAAGAATTTTTTTACAATAAATATATAAAATGGAAGATTTTACAAATTGTATAATAGCATTTTTGATTAAAATGAGTAAAATATCCATAAAATATTGATGCAGTCAGATGACAGTTTTTGTGAGCATGGTTTCCTTAATTATTACTAAGTTGTTTTCTATAATTTTGAAGACTGTTATTAATAAGCAGTAATGGTTCTATTCTTGCATAACATGAAGGATTGTTATCATTAAAGTAGGTAGTGAGTCAATTACTTCCAAAAAAACAACACACCACCAATGAGTATCCATTGGTTAGATATGCTGATTCCAATATTTGAAAGAAAATATTTATACATGTTACTAATTTTACTAATAGCCCTAAAAAATAGGTATTAGAATTTTGCAGATGAGTAAAATAAGAAGTACATTCTTAAATATTCAAAGATTGCTCAGCAAAGTTAGAAGCTAAGACTTGACCAGAACTTTTGATTTTGAAGCCAAGGCATTATCTGTTTCACATTATTTTTCATGAAGTTTTATCCTCATACTATGTCAAGGAGTAGATTTCTTTAGCATAAAATACTAGAAAATGAATTGTAAATCATCTTTGTGTGACAAGTGTTTAAGATATAAATTGTACTGTTTGCATTCAACAATTGAAAAAGTAAAATTTAAAATAGGTAAAACCTTTATTAAATGTCTTTTGTCAATGCACAGTACGTGAAACCAAGTAGAAAACAAAAGTTCACCCAAGTATCATTTTTTTCCATAATTTTATGTTACAAATAACCTGCTATCTAAAACTGGTCCCTCAAAGCTTTTGTGTCTTCTACACTCAGAACTGTATTCCCCAGACACATGGCTAGCTAACTCCTTCATTTTTTACACCCTTATTGAATCTTAAATGAATTTTCTCCTTAGTAAGAACATGACAACTCTAGTTGAGCCAACCTGGAAATGTAACACCAAGTCACCCTTTTAGAGAATAAATGGCATGTGCCCCAAATGTTAAGAGCATCAAAAAAATAATACTAATTCATTCAGTCAAGCATTAGATGTGGTCATAAATGAGAAATGGAATTTCATAAAGTCTTAAAAATCAGGTAGTGTATAAAGAAAGGTTTCATATTTCTAAGTGCATTATGAAGATAATGGGAATTTGAGTAGTTCTAAAAGAAAAGAATGAGGCAAAAGAATTTTTTTACAATAAATATATAAAATGGAAGATTTTACAAATTGTATAATAGCATTTTTGATTAAAATGAGTAAAATATCCATAAAATATTGATGCAGTCAGATGACAGTTTTTGTGAGCATGGTTTCCTTAATTATTACTAAGTTGTTTTCTATAATTTTGAAGACTGTTATTAATAAGCAGTAATGGTTCTATTCTTGCATAACATGAAGGATTGTTATCATTAAAGTAGGTAGTGAGTCAATTACTTCCAAAAAAACAACACACCACCAATGAGTATCCATTGGTTAGATATGCTGATTCCAATATTTGAAAGAAAATATTTATACATGTTACTAATTTTACTAATAGCCCTAAAAAATAGGTATTAGAATTTTGCAGATGAGTAAAATAAGAAGTACATTCTTAAATATTCAAAGATTGCTAAACAAAGTTAGAAGCTAAGACTTGACCAGAACTTTTGATTTTGAAGCCAAGGCATTATCTGTTTCACATTATTTTTCATGAAGTTTTATCCTCATACTATGTCAAGGAGTAGATTTCTTTAGCATAAAATACTAGAAAATGAATTGTAAATCATCTTTGTGTGACAAGTGTTTAAGATATAAATTGTACTGTTTGCATTCAACAATTGAAAAAGTAAAATTTAAAATAGGTAAAACCTTTATTAAATGTCTTTTGTCAATGCACAGTACGTGAAACCAAGTAGAAAACAAAAGTTCACCCAAGTATCATTTTTTTCCATAATTTTATGTTACAAATAACCTGCTATCTAAAACTGGTCCCTCAAAGCTTTTGTGTCTTCTACACTCAGAACTGTATTCCCCAGACACATGGCTAGCTAACTCCTTCATTTTTTACACCCTTATTGAATCTTAAATGAATTTTCTCCTTAGTAAGAACATGACAACTCTAGTTGAGCCAACCTGGAAATGTAACACCAAGTCACCCTTTTAGAGAATAAATGGCATGTGTAGCAGAACCTAACAAACTTGTATTTAAAGACCAGCTTGGCACTTAGAAGCTGTGCATCTTCAGACAAGTTAATTTTTTTTTTTAACCATTCACTCCAGTTTCTTGTCATGTAACTCATGTAAAGTTAAGAATACATCACACATCAAGTACTGAATAACATTAGTTTTCTTCTCTAGGTCTATACACCATGGTTTTCAAATTAAATTGCCATCAAAAAATAATTACTATCATTTTTTAATTTGAGTGTCCCCTGTGAAAATCACTTGGTCATGTCCAACTCTTTGCAAGCCCATGGACTATAGTCTGCCAGAATTCTCTGTCCTTGGAATTCTCCAGACAGAACTGCTAGAGTGGATTATCCATTTTCCAGGGGATCTTCCTGAAAATCACCATAGAATTTTTATTGTCCCATTTGAAAGGGGCATGTGGCCTCTGATGCAGAAGCAATTTGAGAACCTAATTTCTTTTGAAAGAAAGCTATGTCATAGAAGGATGATGAGCAATGGAGAGAGTAGCCTGAAATGAGATTGCATGAAGAGCAAGTTCATGCAGGTGGTCATGGAAAGCAGTTAAGATTTCACTGTGAATGCAGGGACACCTGGAAGCCACAAAGCCTTGACAACTCATAAAGACATGTGAGCAAAATGTCCTAATGGTGGTGGCCAACTCCTAGTAACCTGAAAGCTGAGATGGAAGATGGACGCCTTGATGATTTGTCTTCATTTCACTTTCTTTTATACAACATTGGGTGGAATAGATTTCTGCCCCTATGATGCTTCTTAGTCCTGGCTGGTGGTCCATCAGAGGGCAGACCCACCTAGAGCATACAAATGATTAGAACTAGTGTTGGACACAGATGCTGGGGGATTTTGTAGCATCAATAGTTTATAATAACTATAAATGAAGTATAACTTTTAAAAATTGTGAATCACTATATTGTACATCTATAACATATAATAGTCTGCATCAACTATACTTCAATGAGAAAAGAATTTAAAATTCATGGATACACATAGTAAAAACATCAGAACTGCACTTGTGATCAGCTCTCTGATTTGACGGCCAAATTATGACCATCACGCTGCCATCCCAACCAAAAAGTGAGTATTTAAAGACCAGCTTGGCACTTAGAAGCTGTGCATCTTCAGACAAGTTAATTTTTTTTTTTAACCATTCACTCCAGTTTCTTGTCATGTAACTCATGTAAAGTTAAGAATACATCACACATCAAGTACTGAATAACATTAGTTTTCTTCTCTAGGTCTATACACCATGGTTTTCAAATTAAATTGCCATCAAAAAATAATTACTATCATTTTTTAATTTGAGTGTCCCCTGTGAAAATCACTTGGTCATGTCCAACTCTTTGCAAGCCCATGGACTATAGTCTGCCAGAATTCTCTGTCCTTGGAATTCTCCAGACAGAACTGCTAGAGTGGATTATCCATTTTCCAGGGGATCTTCCTGAAAATCACCATAGAATTTTTATTGTCCCATTTGAAAGGGGCATGTGGCCTCTGATGCAGAAGCAATTTGAGAACCTAATTTCTTTTGAAAGAAAGCTATGTCATAGAAGGATGATGAGCAATGGAGAGAGTAGCCTGAAATGAGATTGCATGAAGAGCAAGTTCATGCAGGTGGTCATGGAAAGCAGTTAAGATTTCACTGTGAATGCAGGGACACCTGGAAGCCACAAAGCCTTGACAACTCATAAAGACATGTGAGCAAAATGTCCTAATGGTGGTGGCCAACTCCTAGTAACCTGAAAGCTGAGATGGAAGATGGACGCCTTGATGATTTGTCTTCATTTCACTTTCTTTTATACAACATTGGGTGGAATAGATTTCTGCCCCTATGATGCTTCTTAGTCCTGGCTGGTGGTCCATCAGAGGGCAGACCCACCTAGAGCATACAAATGATTAGAACTAGTGTTGGACACAGATGCTGGGGGATTTTGTAGCATCAATAGTTTATAATAACTATAAATGAAGTATAACTTTTAAAAATTGTGAATCACTATATTGTACATCTATAACATATAATAGTCTGCATCAACTATACTTCAATGAGAAAAGAATTTAAAAATTCATGGATACACATAGTAAATAAATAAATGGCATCAGAACTGCACTTGTGATCAGCTCTCTCTGATTTGACGGCCAAATTATGACCATCACGCTGCCATCAACCAGAGTTCCAGTGATGATGAAAGGTGAGAGTGTGTGTCAGCCATTCCAGCACTGTGGTATCCAGTCTCTCCAGATTCTTGGATGGTGTCTTTTTCCTTCAGGATTTCCTTCATTCTTGCAGTCAAAGAAAGGCAGCTTAGCTTGCTAGGTAATTTTTCCATGGAAAAGAACCTTTAATAGACATAATAAAGGAGAAAATTACAACCCACTCAAATATTCTTGCCTGGAAAATCCCATGGACAGAGGAGCCTGGTGGGCTACTGTTCATGGGGTCACAAAAAGTCTGACATGACTGAAGCGACTTAGCATGTAAGTAGGTAAGACAAATCCCAATTCTGTGATATCTCATTAGTTTAGCTGGAATTCACAAATGGCAGGTGGTAAAGCAGTGGTGAGGGCTTCCCAGGTGGCACTAGTGCTAAAGAACCCACCTGCCAATGCAGGAAATGTAAGACAGGGGTTCAATCCCTGGGTCAGGAAGATCTGCTGAAGAAGGGCATGGCAATCCATTCCAGTATTCTTGCCTGGAGAATCCCCAGAAACAGAAAAGCCTGGCAGGCTACAGTTCATAGGACTGCAAAAAGTCAGACACAACTGAAGTAACTTAGCACTTATACTCAAGCATAGGAGTGGTGAATAGGCTCTGGGGCCAGACTGTACTGTTGAATCTTGGCTTCCGTATATTACTAATTGCATCAAAGTTCTTATTTAAATTCTCCATTTTAGACGTACTCTCATGGAACTGTTACAACATTGGGTGGAATAGATTTCTGCCCCTATGATGCTTCTTAGTCCTGGCTGGTGGTCCATCAGAGGGCAGACCCACCTAGAGCATACAAATGATTAGAACTAGTGTTGGACACAGATGCTGGGGGATTTTGTAGCATCAATAGTTTATAATAACTATAAATGAAGTATAACTTTTAAAAATTGTGAATCACTATATTGTACATCTATAACATATAATAGTCTGCATCAACTATACTTCAATGAGAAAAGAATTTAAAAATTCATGGATACACATAGTAAATAAATAAATGGCATCAGAACTGCACTTGTGATCAGCTCTCTCTGATTTGACGGCCAAATTATGACCATCACGCTGCCATCAACCAGAGTTCCAGTGATGATGAAAGGTGAGAGTGTGTGTCAGCCATTCCAGCACTGTGGTATCCAGTCTCTCCAGATTCTTGGATGGTGTCTTTTTCCTTCAGGATTTCCTTCATTCTTGCAGTCAAAGAAAGGCAGCTTAGCTTGCTAGGTAATTTTTCCATGGAAAAGAACCTTTAATAGACATAATAAAGGAGAAAATTACAACCCACTCAAATATTCTTGCCTGGAAAATCCCATGGACAGAGGAGCCTGGTGGGCTACTGTTCATGGGGTCACAAAAAGTCTGACATGACTGAAGCGACTTAGCATGTAAGTAGGTAAGACAAATCCCAATTCTGTGATATCTCATTAGTTTAGCTGGAATTCACAAATGGCAGGTGGTAAAGCAGTGGTGAGGGCTTCCCAGGTGGCACTAGTGCTAAAGAACCCACCTGCCAATGCAGGAAATGTAAGACAGGGGTTCAATCCCTGGGTCAGGAAGATCTGCTGAAGAAGGGCATGGCAATCCATTCCAGTATTCTTGCCTGGAGAATCCCCAGAAACAGAAAAGCCTGGCAGGCTACAGTTCATAGGACTGCAAAAAGTCAGACACAACTGAAGTAACTTAGCACTTATACTCAAGCATAGGAGTGGTGAATAGGCTCTGGGGCCAGACTGTACTGTTGAATCTTGGCTTCCGTATATTACTAATTGCATCAAAGTTCTTATTTAAATTCTCCATTTTAGACGTACTCTCATGGAACTGTTACAAGAATCTAATTTCTTAATATAGTGATCAATACAGAGCTAGTTCTTAATAAATACTATCAACATAGCTGTTATTTATGTAATACAAATGCTGTTCTATCAACTCCAGTCACAGTTTGGAAAGTGACATGATTTCTTCTAGCTGCTACCTTTACTCGTTGTTGATCTTCAAGACCATAAATGTGAACTCTATTACTATTCTTCTATAGGCTCACACTTGCATGTTCCCCAGCCATGTGATAAATGGTCATTTAATAAACATTGACTATACAGACCAGAGTGCATGACAGGTGCTAGAAGACAAATCTCTGCTTTCAAAAGGTACAGTGTTTAATGAATGCTGGGTGACTATTTAGCTATTTGTCAAGCCTTCTGTGAAGGGAATTGTGACATTGAGTGGCACTCGCACTATTTGACTTTGAGATGCTACATTAAAGTCTGCTTTCTATCTTTCTTCAGCTCAGAACTATCTGAGAGGTTGCGTCAGACATACAAAAATGAAAGCTTTTGTTATTGCCACAGAGAGGCAGCTTGGTCAGTTGGGAAGAGATCAGGTTTTGAGGTCAGAGATCTGAATTCAAATCTTAGCTCTACTATTGAGGAGCTATGACCTTGGGTCAGTTCCTTCATTTCTTTGAGCCTTCATCTTCTGTAAAGGGGAGACTTTATAGAATGATAAAACTATCTAATTAACAGAGATTTTGTGAAGATACATCAAGACACATGCAAAGCCCAAGTACAGTTCCTGGCACAGGGTGGGAGCTCAGTCAATGCCAGCTTTGGAGGTTTGGAGGTGGGGTGGGCAGCCATGAACAATAACAATAATGCCAGCCAGAGGAGTGACCTTGGTTGGCTACAGCAGCACATGTGGTGGCAACTTCCTTCTTCTCTTTGTTTGTTCAGATGCTGCCTTTATAATGGTAATGGATTACTTTAAAATTCAAAGTCCATTCTAATGATAAAGAAAAATGATAGTGGGTTTCCCTTTAATTAATGACTTTTTTTTTGAGCATTTAATTCTGATTATAAATAGAATATAAGGTGCCTTCGGTAGTGAGTAACATGTCTTTCTAGTTTTCTAGATTTATGAATTTAGCCCATATCAAATTAATTATTGTGGGTGTGTGTATTACATGGATGTGAAACATCTGGAATAATGGGATTTTATTGTTAATAGACCTCTCAGGAGCTCATGACAAACATCCTTATAATAGCAACATATGCTGTGAGTTTAATGAGAACCATCACTGACAATTAATGGTTCTTGTGCTTTCAGTAAATTACACATTTTCAAATTTTATATTCTTTGTTTTCATCTTTATGGTTTCAGTTTGTGGCTTGTATGGAATTAAACCCAGAGCTCCTTACAAAGGAAGAACATACTTATTGAATAGGTACTCTGTGCCAAACTTAGTGTTATATATTTTATATTTGTGAGTGTATACGGACATGTAATTACTTTTGAATTGCAAAATGATTAAACAATCCTATATGTACAAACAAGAAAACTGAGATGTCGGGAGACTCATGACTTACCAATTTGAGTGCCCATGCTAGGATTAAAGGTTGAGTCTGGTCTTTCATTCAATAGAAGAAGAGAAATTAGAGTACTGCAAAATGATTCCCTTTTTTATCAATCAAATTTCTACTCACAGAAGACTCTTTAGCTCTGCACATAATAACCTTCTGGTGATATCTAGGTTATATTGGGCTTAAGCTATGTGCATAAGAGATTTATAAAGAAATCTGTGAATTTAATAGCTTGACATATTTTAGAACCTGTTGTTCCATTGCCAAGTTGTGTCTGACTCTTCACAACCCCATTTTAGAACCGAGTCTGTGTGTAATGCAAGGTCAGGAACTATGAATATATCTGGAATAAAAATATATTGTTGTTCCTGGTTTTTTGGTGCAGGGAAAGGAATTTTTACTGAGGACCAGCTATGAAAAGCTGTATCTTGGTATTGAATAGCCTGATGCTCTGAGGTGGAAGATTCTGCCTGGATCCTAAATATCACACTGCTATGCTTTCCCAATTTGTAAATTTCAGCTTTTATATAATTTTCAGATTTGTTTCTGCTATAGACCCAAAGGCTAAAGTAATACAGGCCAGTAGCTGGCACTCAGCAAATATTAAATGAATAGCTAAACTTGTTTCATTTGTATCCATTCACTTTACCATCATTTAAAAAGTGCATACTGTGTGCCAGGGTGGGTAGTGATAGATGATGGCAAAGAAAAAAAATCGACTATTATAATAGATGACGGTAGACAGGTCACCGAGAATGGTGTCAGATTCTTGATCTCCAAAGAATTCACATTGGGACCAAACAGACTTGGCTTTGGTCACTCAGAACTTTGTGCAGTAAAAAGTTTATTAAGAAAAAAAAAAGGGGATAGAGAAAGCTTCCAGCAAAGACACTGGAAGAGGGGATGGAAGAATGCCCCCATAAGCTAGTTCAGACAGAACAATTTTGTAGTTTCCAGTTGGATATTAATAAAAATCAAAGGAATACCTTAAGGTGGTTAAGGCCTTGCTAGTCCCTCACCCACAACATTAACATAAGATTAGCTAGAGGATGGTCTCTGGGCTTCAGGGCTAGATGAGACATTTCAATGAAAGCTAGTTTGTCTCTGTAACACAATTAATTAGTTTCAAGGTTGATCTTTATCTAGAAAATGTTTGTTCCTTCTCCTTCTCTTCCTCCTCTTTGGAAACCACTGACCTCCTTATCAAGTCTGCCTATACACCCCTTTCATTTGTCTCAGATTTTGCCTCCAGTCTTCACTGGGAAAGGACCCTAGTCCTAAAGACGCTGGCCAGTGATAAGCCTTGGACCCTTACCTTGGTATTGCCAACCCCTTCACTGGAGTCTGGGCCCAACTTGCTGCTTTCCAGATATAGTCTCAGAATCTCTCAGTTCTCTGGCTTGGCCAAAGATGCTCCCAACCACCATCATCTGCTCCTTACATCTGATGCATTAGATGCCAGTACTTCAAGTCAAACTCAAGTTCATTCCTCAGCTCTTCTCAGTCTATCAAATAGAATAGCTGGGCCCTCTGAAGCCAGTTAATCTGAGAACTTCTCTCAGTTACCATACTATACTTGCTACTGATTCAGTGGTGTGAGAAGAGGAAAATGTGGATATAAAAGTGTGTAGCTTTGTGCTTGTGTGTACTCAGATCAGATAGGAGTCATTGAACATCCTTGCAAAATAAACTCCCCTGGACACGTGAAGGGAGTAATATTTAAGGTCAATTGCAGATAGTCTCCACTAATGAAATATAAGGTACGTCCACACATCAGGTGACTATTTTCTGCTTTTTAAACTAAGCTAATGGGTAGTGATAGATGATGGCAAAGAAAAAAAATCGACTATTATAATAGATGACGGTAGACAGGTCACCGAGAATGGTGTCAGATTCTTGATCTCCAAAGAATTCACATTGGGACCAAACAGACTTGGCTTTGGTCACTCAGAACTTTGTGCAGTAAAAAGTTTATTAAGAAAAAAAGGGGATAGAGAAAGCTTCCAGCAAAGACACTGGAAGAGGGGATGGAAGAATGCCCCCATAAGCTAGTTCAGACAGAACAATTTTGTAGTTTCCAGTTGGATATTAATAAAAATCAAAGGAATACCTTAAGGTGGTTAAGGCCTTGCTAGTCCCTCACCCACAACATTAACATAAGATTAGCTAGAGGATGGTCTCTGGGCTTCAGGGCTAGATGAGACATTTCAATGAAAGCTAGTTTGTCTCTGTAACACAATTAATTAGTTTCAAGGTTGATCTTTATCTAGAAAATGTTTGTTCCTTCTCCTTCTCTTCCTCCTCTTTGGAAACCACTGACCTCCTTATCAAGTCTGCCTATACACCCCTTTCATTTGTCTCAGATTTTGCCTCCAGTCTTCACTGGGAAAGGACCCTAGTCCTAAAGACGCTGGCCAGTGATAAGCCTTGGACCCTTACCTTGGTATTGCCAACCCCTTCACTGGAGTCTGGGCCCAACTTGCTGCTTTCCAGATATAGTCTCAGAATCTCTCAGTTCTCTGGCTTGGCCAAAGATGCTCCCAACCACCATCATCTGCTCCTTACATCTGATGCATTAGATGCCAGTACTTCAAGTCAAACTCAAGTTCATTCCTCAGCTCTTCTCAGTCTATCAAATAGAATAGCTGGGCCCTCTGAAGCCAGTTAATCTGAGAACTTCTCTCAGTTACCATACTATACTTGCTACTGATTCAGTGGTGTGAGAAGAGGAAAATGTGGATATAAAAGTGTGTAGCTTTGTGCTTGTGTGTACTCAGATCAGATAGGAGTCATTGAACATCCTTGCAAAATAAACTCCCCTGGACACGTGAAGGGAGTAATATTTAAGGTCAATTGCAGATAGTCTCCACTAATGAAATATAAGGTACGTCCACACATCAGGTGACTATTTTCTGCTTTTTTAAACTAAGCTAAATATAATAAACTGAAGACTAATTCCCACGAATGATCTAAATGGATTGCCATTTCCTCCTCCAGAGGATCTTTCTGACCCAGGAATTGAACCCCAGTCTCCTGCGGTTCTTGTATTGCAGGCAGATTCTTTACCACTGAGCCACCAGGGAAGTTCCTAGTAATAGAAATCATCCCATACTGAAATTTAGTTCAAGATATTCCTACCAATCAAAACTGAAGCTACATAATAAATTTGAGCTGAATTCCATACAATGAGGTCTAGGAGATTCTTTGAGATTTAGGGTGGTACAGATGCCCCAAATAATATGAAGTTTCCTAAATCTGTTTTCACTTTACTGACCACATTCCGAAAAAAGAGGAGAATAAGACTATTAAAATAAATAGATTATTTTCAGCTTGCTATTTACTGAGTGACTAAACCCTTGATAAATATCTACAACCCAGCATCATACCTGGACCTGCAAGTACTCAGTAAATGCTGGTTGAATGAAAGAATATCAACCACTGACCTTTTTCCTCATGGGTCATAGGAGCTGAGAATGACCAAGGTCAGAGAGAATGAGACTTCACAACCTCATGGCCACAGTGAGAATTATGGAAGTGCTTTAAAAGTGAGTTATTTGAAGCTCAGTGGGGAAAGATTTGTCATCCTCCCAGATCTTTGCAGTCACTTTACAAAAAGAAATAAAGACTTATCTTGATGACAAGGGACATTTGGGGATAAAGATGCCCAATATGGCCTGAGTCTGGAACTCTCAGAGGGCAGTGGGTGAAGCAGTTTGAATAACAGAAGAGTCAATCTTTAGAATCCTCCACAGAGGCTCAGAGAGATGTGTAAGGCACTGGGGATTTGATTTTACTTTTCAGGATTTTCTGTTTTGTTCTTGTTATTTGCTGTCACTGAGCAGAACAGAAAGCAAACCCAATAGAGTGTTCGGGTTGTATAGGTTTGCCTTTTATTTATTTCTTTATTTTGAGGAAAGGGGAAGGTCATGGGAAGGCTTGTGGAAATGATGCTTTTCCTTATAAAAATATATGTATAATATTTTGAAATAGAGTATAGAACCAGCTCATATTCCTTGGGGAATGTTTAATATACAAAGAATTTAAATAATTTTTTAGGTATCTAAAGGAGGAAGAAAGTCAGCCAATTTTATAATCTATGAAGATCTTTCATCTTCTTATTCCCCTATCCTTAAAATAGGCAAACCATGAAAAATGTGATTAATGACACAGCCTTTGGCCTTTAAACAAAATGGGAAAAGTAATATTTATGACATGTTTACCAGCTGTTCAAGTCTATGACAAACCAAATCCTACCTCACTTAGTACTCATAACAACCTTATAAGGCAGATGTAATTATTCTTATTTTACATATTTTGAAATTGAGTTTCTAAAGGTTGGAGATACTTGTCTTTTGCCTCTGTCAATCTCTTATCACTTACCATGAACACTGACTCTCCTGAAAGTTTCTCCGTCCTTACCTGAGAGTGCCCTTCCCTCCTCTGTGCCATTTCTCTATTCTGCATATGATTTTTAGTGTTCTATCTCTGCATTTGAATTAATTTCTTTTCAACTTTTGTCCCCCTTTCCTAGAGTATAAGTCTCTGGATAGTCAAGATTGTGGTTTTCATCTCTATATTCTTTGTACAGACCACAGAAATGTTTCATTTTTGAAGTAAATGCCATATAATCAGTTAGGCATGGAATCAGAATTTAAATTTAACATCTTTTTGATTCTGAAAGCTCATGTGCTTTTCATTATACCACGATGTCAAAACTTGAAGACAGATTAACGCAATTGTGTTATTAAGTCATGCACTTAAGTAATACTATTATATCCCATTTACATACATGATATAATTATAGCCCGGTTAAGGAATAGATAGGCAACTCCTAGGCAATGCAAATTCCAAAAATGTGAAACCCAGGGAGAGTGTGAAGCTGATAGATAAATCTAAGAATCCTCATTTCACTTCACCAATTTATTATTATTACTGCAACTATAACACTGAGCAGAACAGAAAGCAAACCCAATAGAGTGTTCGGGTTGTATAGGTTTGCCTTTTATTTATTTCTTTATTTTGAGGAAAGGGGAAGGTCATGGGAAGGCTTGTGGAAATGATGCTTTTCCTTATAAAAATATATGTATAATATTTTGAAATAGAGTATAGAACCAGCTCATATTCCTTGGGGAATGTTTAATATACAAAGAATTTAAATAATTTTTTAGGTATCTAAAGGAGGAAGAAAGTCAGCCAATTTTATAATCTATGAAGATCTTTCATCTTCTTATTCCCCTATCCTTAAAATAGGCAAACCATGAAAAATGTGATTAATGACACAGCCTTTGGCCTTTAAACAAAATGGGAAAAGTAATATTTATGACATGTTTACCAGCTGTTCAAGTCTATGACAAACCAAATCCTACCTCACTTAGTACTCATAACAACCTTATAAGGCAGATGTAATTATTCTTATTTTACATATTTTGAAATTGAGTTTCTAAAGGTTGGAGATACTTGTCTTTTGCCTCTGTCAATCTCTTATCACTTACCATGAACACTGACTCTCCTGAAAGTTTCTCCGTCCTTACCTGAGAGTGCCCTTCCCTCCTCTGTGCCATTTCTCTATTCTGCATATGATTTTTAGTGTTCTATCTCTGCATTTGAATTAATTTCTTTTCAACTTTTGTCCCCCTTTCCTAGAGTATAAGTCTCTGGATAGTCAAGATTGTGGTTTTCATCTCTATATTCTTTGTACAGACCACAGAAATGTTTCATTTTTGAAGTAAATGCCATATAATCAGTTAGGCATGGAATCAGAATTTAAATTTAACATCTTTTTGATTCTGAAAGCTCATGTGCTTTTCATTATACCACGATGTCAAAACTTGAAGACAGATTAACGCAATTGTGTTATTAAGTCATGCACTTAAGTAATACTATTATATCCCATTTACATACATGATATAATTATAGCCCGGTTAAGGAATAGATAGGCAACTCCTAGGCAATGCAAATTCCAAAAATGTGAAACCCAGGGAGAGTGTGAAGCTGATAGATAAATCTAAGAATCTTCATTTCACTTCACCAATTTATTATTATTACTGTTATACAACTATAACATATAGGCCCTGTGGGGGGTAGAAAGATGGGGTGAAAAGAACAGGAATCCTGCCCTTCCTAAATTGTCGGGTACGATGCACATGCTGTGGTATATTTTGTTGTGAGTTATTTGCCTTTCTGAGCTGTACTTTTTGAATGTCTAAATTGGTGCTAATTTTACCACTCAGGATCATTATAAAAATTAAAACAGAAAGTATATGCTATTGGCCTAGTGCCTAACATAGATGAAGATAAATCAGTTAATGTTCCTCCTCAGTTTAAATGTAGATATGAATATGGATATGAATAAAGACTTAAATCAGAGGTTTCCAATGGGAGAAAGGGAAATTTTCATTTCTCCAGGGAACTCCTGGCAGTTTCTGGGGATAATTTTACTTATTGCAACTGGAGATGTGCCGTTGGCATCTAATGAATAGAAGCCAAGAATACTGTTAAATATCCACTAATGCACAGGGAAGTCAGTTTCCCAACAGAAAAAATTAAAATTATGTGGCCCAAGATTTCACAGGATATAAATGTGGATACATGCTGTGCTTGTCTTTGGTTGCTCAGTCACGTCTAAACATTTTGCAACTCCATGGACTGTAGCCCACCACGCTCCTCTGTCCATGGTGATTTTCCAGGCAGGAGTATTAGAGTGGGTTGCCTCCTCCAAGAGACGGTATCAAACCAGTGTCTCCTACATTGCAGGCACATTCTTTACTCACTGAGCCATTGGGGAAGTCCTGGATACAGATCGATGCAGATATAAAAAGTGGTAAGAGTCACAGGTATCAGGTCTATTTTTGTGAGAATGTAGAGGTGGAAAAGAGAATGTAGAGGCTGAAAATCTGAGGAGAATTTATGAAAGAGTCAGAATTTGTCTGGGCTTTGGATGTAGTGAACTACAGATAGAGAGCAAATAGGATTCTAGGAGGAGCTTGAATAATGGTGAAAAGAGTCTTTGGGGGATTAGAGTCAACAAAAGCATTTTCCAATCATCCTGTGAAATCTCTGAAGAATAGGTGAAAAACTTAGCAGAACTGTATAATAAGAATGATGGCATAGGAGGCAAAATGTGGGTGGAGGCTTACAACATGAGGACCATTAGAGAAAAAGATCCAGGAGCATAGCCAGGGAGTAGATCAAGAGCACACATTAGTTCCTTCACTTATTAAAATCAAAAAAGACGTTTAAAAATATCAAATTCCCCATGGATACCAAGGACTTACCTAGGCAATGGAAAAACATAAAACCAGGAAACAAAATTTAGATCAAAATGATGCAACACATTAGTTCCCCATAAAATTAAAACAGAAAGTATATGCTATTGGCCTAGTGCCTAACATAGATGAAGATAAATCAGTTAATGTTCCTCCTCAGCTTAAATGTAGATATGAATATGGATATGAATAAAGACTTAAATCAGAGGTTTCCAATGGGAGAAAGGGAAATTTTCATTTCTCCAGGGAACTCCTGGCAGTTTCTGGGGATAATTTTACTTATTGCAACTGGAGATGTGCCGTTGGCATCTAATGAATAGAAGCCAAGAATACTGTTAAATATCCACTAATGCACAGGGAAGTCAGTTTCCCAACAGAAAAAATTAAAATTATGTGGCCCAAGATTTCACAGGATATAAATGTGGATACATGCTGTGCTTGTCTTTGGTTGCTCAGTCACGTCTAAACATTTTGCAACTCCATGGACTGTAGCCCACCACGCTCCTCTGTCCATGGTGATTTTCCAGGCAGGAGTATTAGAGTGGGTTGCCTCCTCCAAGAGACGGTATCAAACCAGTGTCTCCTACATTGCAGGCACATTCTTTACTCACTGAGCCATTGGGGAAGTCCTGGATACAGATCGATGCAGATATAAAAAGTGGTAAGAGTCACAGGTATCAGGTCTTTTTTTGTGAGAATGTAGAGGTGGAAAAGAGAATGTAGAGGCTGAAAATCTGAGGAGAATTTATGAAAGAGTCAGAATTTGTCTGGGCTTTGGATGTAGTGAACTACAGATAGAGAGCAAATAGGATTCTAGGAGGAGCTTGAATAATGGTGAAAAGAGTCTTTGGGGGATTAGAGTCAACAAAAGCATTTTCCAATCATCCTGTGAAATCTCTGAAGAATAGGTGAAAAACTTAGCAGAACTGTATAATAAGAATGATGGCATAGGAGGCAAAATGTGGGTGGAGGCTTACAACATGAGGACCATTAGAGAAAAAGATCCAGGAGCATAGCCAGGGAGTAGATCAAGAGCACACATTAGTTCCTTCACTTATTAAAATCAAAAAAGACGTTTAAAAATATCAAATTCCCCATGGATACCAAGGACTTACCTAGGCAATGGAAATAAAGACATAAAGCACAGTTCCTAAATTCATAAGAGATGACCTGAAAATTTTTTCAATAAAATGTTTAGAGGGTGTGACAAATTGAGAGTAGCATGGAAATGCACATATTACCATATGCAAAATAGATAAGTAGTGGGAATCTGCTGTATGTGCTAGGGAGCTCAAACCAGGCGCTCAGTGAAACTTAGAGGGGTGGGATGGGTTGGGTGGTGGGAAGGAGGTCTAAGGCTGATTCATATTGATGTATGGCAGAAACCAACACAATATTGTAAGGCAATTCTCCTCCAAATAAAAATAAATAAAGTTTTTTAAATGTATAGATTGAAGAAGAAACAAGTTGGAGATTAAGGATGAAAAAGAATTCATCTCTGGTATTAAAGAAAAGTATGGTTTGCTTGATCTGTAATTGCTAAACTCAAAACTAGACTTTGGATGCCTAATTACTATTAATGTATCCAAACTAGGTCAGTGATTTGCCATGTGAACCTAGGTGAGGTTCTTAACCTCTCAAATTTTCACTTGGCTATTTGTGCAATGTAGATATCAATGCCTTCTATGAGTATAGTAGTGACCTTACTTTATACTTAATATGTATAAATGCATTCATATACATAGAAGGCATCATTATATTTGCTCATATTCTAAATTGATAGCTATATTTATAAATTGTTTCAATGATATTTTGAATTACTTGTTTCTTCTAATCCATTGCTAAAATGTTGATTTTTTCCATCCTTTTACCAATATCAAAAATTAAACTGAAACTAGATGACTATTATTTTAATATACATATCTGTGTGTGTGAGTGTTCAGTCACTCTGTCATGTCTGACTTTTTGCAACCCCACGAACTATAGTTCACCAGGCTCCTCTGTCCATGGATTCTCCAGGCAAAAATACTGTAGTAGGTTGCCATTTCCTCCTCCAGGGCATCTTCCTGATCCAGGGATCAAACCCATACTTCCTGCATTGTGGGTGGATTCTTTACCACTGAGTCAGCAGTCTACTATCTATAGTTGTTATCAATTCATATAGTTTACTAAGTAGCACTTAACTTTGTGGTACCTCAGAAAACAGAGACTATTGAGATGATAATCTAATATTTGGCCTGAAGGAGATTATAACTTAAAATGTTAAAGGGGAGACCCCTTTGACAAATGTATAACTAACATACATAGGACATATACATATCTCTGATATATCTAATGCTTTTATATATATTTATCTCATTTACTCATTACAACCATCTTATGAGGAAAGCCTTATGCTATTACTATTATTTTTATTATTACCACTCTCATTTTATGAGAATGGTAATAATTACTATTATTTTTATTATTACTATTCTCATTTTAAACAGAGGATCAGGAGTTATGCTGGTTTCTGAGTAAACAAAACATAATAAGATAAGATTGTTGTTTCTAAAACTGTCTAACCTAACACAGAGGCAAAATTTCCAAGAACCAGAAAAAAACAAACTTTGTTATAAACAACTTTATAATGATAGCAGTACCCAATTTGTAACTATTAATGTTAGTTGCTGTCACAATCATGACCATGGAGAAGCTGATTCTAGAATTGCTGGTACATTCATTAACTGTGTGAATGCATATCTTTTTTTTTTTGCATATAGACTTGAATATTTTGTAATGTTTTACATGGAAAATCAACAAGTTATAAATATGAAAAAAAGACCCCAAGAGGTCATATAATTCAACCATCTCCATATTGTGGAGACTGACTGTCAAAGGGAGGTCATGTGATTTACGTGGGGGCTGATCTTGTTACACACCGTAACCCCAGTGGAACCTAAGTTTGTGGGGAATGACATTCTTTCTCTCTGACAACATTCTGAGCAGTTACTTCCACATCTCCTCAGTGCGGGGAAGAGAGCTACTCAGACAGCAAGGGCATATGCTATTCAGGGGTTTTACACTATGAGGTGGCAGAAAAAATATCATTCATGGCAAAAAAAAAAAAAAAAGAAGCCTGATAACAAATGATTCTGATTCTCCAGGTATCTTTCCACAATATATTTAGAAAGAAGACTGGTCCCCACTGGAATTTGTAAAGTCCTTGGTTTCTTGAATAACTTAAGGTCTGATTATGGCAGTGAGACTGGTCCTGTACCAGTAGTCCCTAACAGTTTTATCACCAGAGACCAATCTCCTGGAAGACAGTTTCACATGGGCTGGACTGAGGGAAAGGTGGAAGTGGTTCAGAAGGTAATGCCAGCGATGGGGATCAGTAGATGAAGCTTCTCTCACAGGCCTGCCACTCACCTTCTGCTGAGCTCCTTTCCTAACAGGCCAGGGACTTGCACCAGTTTGCAGCCTGGAAATTAGAGGCCTCTGCTCTTAATTAGTTAATTTAAACAAGAGAAAATATTAACTTACTTATATTCCAAGAAAATGAGAATGTAGTGTCAGTGGACTAAATAATCACTGCCACATCCTGAGCCTCTACTACATTGTTAGGAGAATTCTAAGCACTGTTTTGTAGATTTTTCTCATTTAACCCTCAGAATAGACACGCAGTGCAGGTATTTTTACCTTCATGATATAGATAAAGAACGAGAAATTGAGGGGCACAATGACTTGCCTTAGGACTCCAGCTAGTGGCACATTCTGGATTTTAATGCTCTCTTCTCCTAGACAGTCCTGTGCATTCATATATCATTACTATATTTTCCTACTTTCCTTTCCTGGATTTCTTAGTAGAAGAGACTCCTCATTGTGGTGGAGCCACAGAAGTAGTGTGCTTGGAGTGACTGTTACTCATTAGGTAAACTGAGTGAGGAGACAATGGTAATATGCAAAAGCAACTACAGCATAAATGACCATGGTTTAATATCACTATTTTTTGAAAGAGTGTATGATTTGTATTAAAGAAGACTGACATTTCTTGAGGACTCAGTATATTATAAGGCGTGTTCTTGGGTGGTTGTTTTCCCTTAATTTATAAGTGAGAAAACTGAGGCTGTGTGATTTCAAGAGGGTTGGCTAAGGTCACTCGTGGAACAAGGGTTCAAACAAAAGTCCAGCTTCAAAATCTTAGCTGTTTTATTTATACAGCATTACATTCTGTAGAATAAAAACTGTCAACACAGACGTGAAAAATGTAAGGCTATATTTTGCTTGAATGGAATAAAGAATGTTGGCCAATTGGAATTACTCAATAATGAACGGACTTTCTTTGACACTCTGAGCCTCTGTGTCCTTGGAAGCATTCAAGTTGAAACTGAGCAATTATGTATGATGGTGGTGCTATAAGAGCAGTCCTCACCCTTGATGAGCTGTTGAGATAAGACATTTTACATTCCCTTCAATGTCATAGGACTATTCTAGGAACCTTGACTAATTTGGGTGGCTGTAATACCAAATAGTTTCCAAAGACAATCACATTGCCATTTGTATTGTTAAGAGGATTTATACACTGGGAATGAAAGACCATTGATGTTGAGTCATTGTAATTATTCAGGACTTGTGTGTGATACTAGTTTTCCACATCCTACACTATTTTTTTTTTTTCACATCCTACAGTATTAAGTAGAACCAACAAATAAGGGCACTGTAACGCAAAGGACAGATTGGTCAGGGATTTCTTCTATCTATTTCTTCTATCTACCAGTCCTATTGGTAGAGTAACAAAACTATAAATTGGACCAGTCTAAAGTGAGAGGCAGAGAAAGATAAAAAGATGGTATGCCAAAGTATATTACATGGAGCAATATCAGGTTGGAAGGAGACTGAAATCAGAGGTCAAATCAAAATAGAAGATGTCAGCCCAGACTTCACATCATTATCAGAAATCAGGATAGATGTGAATTGATGAGTACAATATCAAAAAATTACTTGCCTACTAGTATGCCATGGTTTATTTTTAATCCTGGACTATTTTTGAAGTAGAAGAGACTCCTCATTGTGGTGGAGCCACAGAAGTAGTGTGCTTGGAGTGACTGTTACTCATTAGGTAAACTGAGTGAGGAGACAATGGTAATATGCAAAAGCAACTACAGCATAAATGACCATGGTTTAATATCACTATTTTTTGAAAGAGTGTATGATTTGTATTAAAGAAGACTGACATTTCTTGAGGACTCAGTATATTATAAGGCGTGTTCTTGGGTGGTTGTTTTCCCTTAATTTATAAGTGAGAAAACTGAGGCTGTGTGATTTCAAGAGGGTTGGCTAAGGTCACTCGTGGAACAAGGGTTCAAACAAAAGTCCAGCTTCAAAATCTTAGCTGTTTTATTTATACAGCATTACATTCTGTAGAATAAAAACTGTCAACACAGACGTGAAAAATGTAAGGCTATATTTTGCTTGAATGGAATAAAGAATGTTGGCCAATTGGAATTACTCAATAATGAACGGACTTTCTTTGACACTCTGAGCCTCTGTGTCCTTGGAAGCATTCAAGTTGAAACTGAGCAATTATGTATGATGGTGGTGCTATAAGAGCAGTCCTCACCCTTGATGAGCTGTTGAGATAAGACATTTTACATTCCCTTCAATGTCATAGGACTATTCTAGGAACCTTGACTAATTTGGGTGGCTGTAATACCAAATAGTTTCCAAAGACAATCACATTGCCATTTGTATTGTTAAGAGGATTTATACACTGGGAATGAAAGACCATTGATGTTGAGTCATTGTAATTATTCAGGACTTGTGTGTGATACTAGTTTTCCACATCCTACACTATTTTTTTTTTTTCACATCCTACAGTATTAAGTAGAACCAACAAATAAGGGCACTGTAACGCAAAGGACAGATTGGTCAGGGATTTCTTCTATCTATTTCTTCTATCTACCAGTCCTATTGGTAGAGTAACAAAACTATAAATTGGACCAGTCTAAAGTGAGAGGCAGAGAAAGATAAAAAGATGGTATGCCAAAGTATATTACATGGAGCAATATCAGGTTGGAAGGAGACTGAAATCAGAGGTCAAATCAAAATAGAAGATGTCAGCCCAGACTTCACATCATTATCAGAAATCAGGATAGATGTGAATTGATGAGTACAATTCAATTAAAAAATTATGCATTGACTGCATCTGATGTGTTGAGCACCATGTTAGGTGCTGGGGAAATTGAAGATTGCAAAGGTGAATTTCAAATGAATTTATCCTCAAAGAACTAGTAGTCTAGTGAGAATATATACAAGTAAAATAATTTAAATCAATTCCAATAAAAATAACACCATGCTGCTATATGTAGTCTATTAGTTGTTTGCTTTTTCATTCAACATTATGTAAAATGTTTCATTCAGCAAAATGTACAAAGCCTCTTTGTACATTTCTATTAGCATACTTATTATTTCCTATATCCATAACCATGCAGTATATGTATGTAGCAATATATAAATCTTAAACAATGGCACATATTCAAGATAGACTCTTGTATATGAAAGTTGAACACATGTGTGGAACTTGTAGGAAAAAAGAAGCAGAAAAAGAGAAAGAAAAATGACAAAGGAAAAAAGAGAAGAAGAAAGGAACTGTCTCAGAAGTTTTGATGGCCATGTAAAGGATTTTAAGGACATAATATGGTGTTTAAGTAGGGAAATAAATCTTGATTTCATTGGTAGATCAAATGAGGCTACAGGAGAAAGATTGCTTAAAAGTGGGGGCATGAGACCCTATATAGGAAACAGGGAGGCCTGTTGAGAGGTGGTGATCGAGTCCCATCTGGAAGTGATAAAGTAGACCTGGGAGAACAACCATGGAGATGGCTGGGAGGGAGTTTTCAGATAGTTTATAAGGTGCCACACAAGGAAGCAGTTTCATTGCCATGAGTCTAGAGGTAAAGTTGCCAGTATCAGTAGCATATATCTCTTGGTCTTAAACAGATGCATAACTTGGCCCAATTTTTTACAAACATTGTATTGTTCTTTCTTTCAACTTATTGGATTAAGCTGTGGATGAACATACAGTAGTTGTAGGACAACATATTTTAGAAGGATTTCTAAAAGTGTCAATAATTTCCAGTGGTGACAAAATGTGTTTAATATTTTTAGGGCTGTAATTCAGGGATTTGTTTGTTTTCTGCATATGGCATAAAGTAACAGTCCCCCAAAATGAGTCTGAAGGCATGAACTAAACTTCTCTTTCTCTCTTTCAACTTTAGCACAATACCAGCAGACATTTACTCTTTTGTACCAAAAATATTTGACACCTGTTCTGGTGGGTGCTACGGCAGGCTACCCATATTCTCCCATCGTGACAGAGGCACACATTCCCCCAAGTGTTGGTGGCAACTGACGGCTCTTAATTGTCTCCTTCTCTGGAAATTACCTGTAGCTGAAGAAAGTGACACCACTCAGCTCACATCCATTCCCAGGGAAAAGCTTACCTTACTGACTGACTAATGAGTTACCTAAAATCCATTCATTTGCCTCAATGTGGAACAACTCTGAAGGAGAATTCCAATTCCAGAATTTGCTGTGCCATGGAAGGAGGCCTTCGGTAGAACTGCACAACAATCCTGCTGCGTTTTCAGCTGTATCCTACTTCATTGTTTGCCCAGAGGTATTGATCACTTAGATGTTCCCTGTACGTGAGTTCTCAGAGTCTGTTTGTCATGGACCTCAAATCAAGTTTCCTATCAAGTGTGTGGCATAGGGTATGTCATACCTCTATAGCTACTGAACAGGTATAAAATGAAAGTTCAAACAAGCGTGAGCTTCGCTGGTGGCTCAGATGGTAAAGACTCTGCCTACAATGCAGGAGACCTGAGTTCGATCCTCAGGTTGGGAAAATCCACTGTAGAAGGGATTATTCTTGCCTGGAGAATCCCATGGACAGGGGAGTCTCGCAGACTACAGACCATGGGGTCACAAAGAATCGGACATGACTGAGTGACTAGCACTTTCAGTTTCACTAAGAGTAGTTGATTCGGCTCCATGCACTGCTTGAATTGTAGACTGTTGTCCTTGAGAAGCACTAACACTGAAGAAGTTCATTGATAGCATAAAAGTCATTTGAAACCACTAAAGTAGCACACTGTTAACTCTTAAACAACAACAGAGATATGATGTGGAGCCTGGTGACATTTTCTGTCCACAGATATGAGTGAAGTCTTAGTTATCACTCTGTGGAGGATTTACTGTGCCTCAAAGCTTTAATCTTAGAGAACATTGATTTACTCTTCAAAAAATGTGAGGGCTTCTGCTGACATCCAGGCTGAGGGGAGTTTAAATTTGTATGAAGACATTTTGTCTTTCCTGCCCATATACAAGGCAGTAAAGGACGGGAATATATTAAAGGATGGCCAGGTTTCAGGGCTGCAAGGTATAAAGGTCACTTGCTTTCATCTAACAAGCCACAAAACAAAATTAGAGAATCCTGTTTGTTGGCTAAACTGTATGAACTTTGGTAGCCTTAATCAAGGGGACACATTCTTTTACAAAGTCTGGATTGAAACTTAAGTGATACCACAAATCAGATGCTGATTAAAAATTTGAAAATAGATGTGATTATTGAAACGCCCTGCCCCAGCAACATATACACACCACTAACATTTGGAAATACTAAAAAAGAAGAGTTTTCCTAGGTTCTGTTTTGTTCACAATTTAAAATGCCAAAAGAGAAATGAAACTTGGCTCTTAACAATGAGAACTATTATATAGCTAAATATAAAGGATGCTATTTTGGGATATAAAGGAAAAATAAACACAATACAAAACATATGAAAATGTGTACTTCATTAAAGACAGACCTGGATCTCTACTACCCTCCTCCATTTACTAAATGAATTAAGTTCTTTACTTTACTCAACTTAATCTCACTTTTCTCATCTGTAAAATGGGAATAGTAAACCATTTTTACTGGGTTGTGTGATAATCATGTAAGTGATGTTCATAAAGTTTGCACACTGAGGAAATGCATATAGTAGTTCCACAAAGAATCGGGGGAAAAATGGACTGAGTGACTAGCACTTTCAGTTTCACTAAGAGTAGTTGATTCGGCTCCATGCACTGCTTGAATTGTAGACTGTTGTCCTTGAGAAGCACTAACACTGAAGAAGTTCATTGATAGCATAAAAGTCATTTGAAACCACTAAAGTAGCACACTGTTAACTCTTAAACAACAACAGAGATATGATGTGGAGCCTGGTGACATTTTCTGTCCACAGATATGAGTGAAGTCTTAGTTATCACTCTGTGGAGGATTTACTGTGCCTCAAAGCTTTAATCTTAGAGAACATTGATTTACTCTTCAAAAAATGTGAGGGCTTCTGCTGACATCCAGGCTGAGGGGAGTTTAAATTTGTATGAAGACATTTTGTCTTTCCTGCCCATATACAAGGCAGTAAAGGACGGGAATATATTAAAGGATGGCCAGGTTTCAGGGCTGCAAGGTATAAAGGTCACTTGCTTTCATCTAACAAGCCACAAAACAAAATTAGAGAATCCTGTTTGTTGGCTAAACTGTATGAACTTTGGTAGCCTTAATCAAGGGGACACATTCTTTTACAAAGTCTGGATTGAAACTTAAGTGATACCACAAATCAGATGCTGATTAAAAATTTGAAAATAGATGTGATTATTGAAACGCCCTGCCCCAGCAACATATACACACCACTAACATTTGGAAATACTAAAAAAGAAGAGTTTTCCTAGGTTCTGTTTTGTTCACAATTTAAAATGCCAAAAGAGAAATGAAACTTGGCTCTTAACAATGAGAACTATTATATAGCTAAATATAAAGGATGCTATTTTGGGATATAAAGGAAAAATAAACACAATACAAAACATATGAAAATGTGTACTTCATTAAAGACAGACCTGGATCTCTACTACCCTCCTCCATTTACTAAATGAATTAAGTTCTTTACTTTACTCAACTTAATCTCACTTTTCTCATCTGTAAAATGGGAATAGTAAACCATTTTTACTGGGTTGTGTGATAATCATGTAAGTGATGTTCATAAAGTTTGCACACTGAGGAAATGCATATAGTAGGTTCCCAAGTATTATTATCTTAAGCAGGTTCTTAAGGTATGTTTAAATATATGCAAAGAATAAATTCAAGGTCAGATGTACAATAAGAATTTCTGGCAAATTCTTAAATTTCTTAAAACATAAACTCCAGGAAAAAAAAACCCGTAGCTTCTACTTTTTAGCCGGTGCTTAAACGTCTGCAATCATCAGAGCCCTAACATTTTGGTTTCAGTCCTTGGCGCTTATGGAAGCAGAGCTGTGCTGGGAAAGGAGTGATAGGGTGTGAAATGAAGAGCACCGGGGAGCAGTAGTGACTCCTGAGTGGTTATTCTAGTTCTGCCACCAGCTGGCTTTGAGAATTTGAGGGCATCATTATCTCGCCTCACCTGTAAAACTGAGATACTAATTTGATTCCTTTTTTCAGTACTCTACATTCAACATGCATTGATCCTCAAAGTGGATATTTTCATTAACTCACTCTGGGAAGCTGGAAACAGACACACATCAATTCCTTCTTGAATCTTAGTGTCTAGGGAGACAGGGAACAGACATAGAAAAAAAGAAAAAGAAAACACCACAAACCTAAAGTACAATAAGTACTTAAATGTACAGAAGAAACACCGGAAGTAGTTGAGGGCAATCAGGGAAAACTTCCATTTAAAAGCAGAAGACAGAAGAGAAAAGATGTCTACAGTACCCAAAGACCTGGAAATGAGACCAAATATACACACCACTAACATTTGGAAATACTAAAAAAGAAGAGTTTTCCTAGGTTCTGTTTTGTTCACAATTTAAAATGCCAAAAGAGAAATGAAACTTGGCTCTTAACAATGAGAACTATTATATAGCTAAATATAAAGGATGCTATTTTGGGATATAAAGGAAAAATAAACACAATACAAAACATATGAAAATGTGTACTTCATTAAAGACAGACCTGGATCTCTACTACCCTCCTCCATTTACTAAATGAATTAAGTTCTTTACTTTACTCAACTTAATCTCACTTTTCTCATCTGTAAAATGGGAATAGTAAACCATTTTTACTGGGTTGTGTGATAATCATGTAAGTGATGTTCATAAAGTTTGCACACTGAGGAAATGCATATAGTAGGTTCCCAAGTATTATTATCTTAAGCAGGTTCTTAAGGTATGTTTAAATATATGCAAAGAATAAATTCAAGGTCAGATGTACAATAAGAATTTCTGGCAAATTCTTAAATTTCTTAAAACATAAACTCCAGGAAAAAAAAACCCGTAGCTTCTACTTTTTAGCCGGTGCTTAAACGTCTGCAATCATCAGAGCCCTAACATTTTGGTTTCAGTCCTTGGCGCTTATGGAAGCAGAGCTGTGCTGGGAAAGGAGTGATAGGGTGTGAAATGAAGAGCACCGGGGAGCAGTAGTGACTCCTGAGTGGTTATTCTAGTTCTGCCACCAGCTGGCTTTGAGAATTTGAGGGCATCATTATCTCGCCTCACCTGTAAAACTGAGATACTAATTTGATTCCTTTTTTCAGTACTCTACATTCAACATGCATTGATCCTCAAAGTGGATATTTTCATTAACTCACTCTGGGAAGCTGGAAACAGACACACATCAATTCCTTCTTGAATCTTAGTGTCTAGGGAGACAGGGAACAGACATAGAAAAAAAGAAAAAGAAAACACCACAAACCTAAAGTACAATAAGTACTTAAATGTACAGGGAGAAACACCTGAAGTATTTGAGGGCAATCAGGGAAAACTTCCATTTAAAAGCAGAAGACAGAAGAGAAAAGATGTCTACAGTACCCAAAGACCTGGAAATGAGACCAAATATAACATATGCTAGAAGCTGAAACAAGTTTAGTTGTACTAGAACAGATTGTACAAACAATAAAAGAGGAATTGTATGTTGAGAAGTAAGCACTGATAAACTAATATATGTTCTCATTTATCTTTGCTCTCATGGTGTTTTAATTCAGAAATGATTAGTATACTTAGAGCTTATCATACAAAGTGCAAAGACAAATACCTTGTGATATCACTTGCATGTGGAATCGGAACAAATGATACAAATAAACTTATCAATAAAACAGAAATAGAAACACAGACAAAGAAAGCAACATGATGATTACCAGAGAATAAGAGAGGAGGAATGAATCAGAAGTTTGGAATTAGCAGATATACATTGCTATAGGCAAAATAGATAACCAATAAGAACCTACAGTATGTGACAGGGGACTATATTCAATATGTTATCATCTATAGTGGAAAAGAATCTGAAAAAGAATATATATATATATATAAAACTGAAATGTAAATCAAATATACCTTATAAAAAGCAAAATAAAATAATTCAAAAAATTTAAACAGAAATAATTATTAGATCTTCAAATACTCATGATAAATTAAAGGTGTTACTGTACCTTCTTTCTGACTGTGAATTAAAACTCTGAGACCAAACTTTTCATAAAAGATTAGTACAGAAACTAGAAATCACTTGAGAGATTAAGTTGAGATTGGAAGCTTCAATACCACGAGAGAAAAGAGATCTGTAGGAAGAAAAATCTGTGAAGTGGCACTCATTTCTTGATTCGTTAAACATATACTTGTCTTTGCAATACCTGTAAAACTGAGATACTAATTTGATTCCTTTTTCAGTACTCTACATTCAACATGCATTGATCCTCAAAGTGGATATTTTCATTAACTCACTCTGGGAAGCTGGAAACAGACACACATCAATTCCTTCTTGAATCTTAGTGTCTAGGGAGACAGGGAACAGACATAGAAAAAAAGAAAAAGAAAACACCACAAACCTAAAGTACAATAAGTACTTAAATGTACAGGGAGAAACACCTGAAGTATTTGAGGGCAATCAGGGAAAACTTCCATTTAAAAGCAGAAGACAGAAGAGAAAAGATGTCTACAGTACCCAAAGACCTGGAAATGAGACCAAATATAACATATGCTAGAAGCTGAAACAAGTTTAGTTGTACTAGAACAGATTGTACAAACAATAAAAGAGGAATTGTATGTTGAGAAGTAAGCACTGATAAACTAATATATGTTCTCATTTATCTTTGCTCTCATGGTGTTTTAATTCAGAAATGATTAGTATACTTAGAGCTTATCATACAAAGTGCAAAGACAAATACCTTGTGATATCACTTGCATGTGGAATCGGAACAAATGATACAAATAAACTTATCAATAAAACAGAAATAGAAACACAGACAAAGAAAGCAACATGATGATTACCAGAGAATAAGAGAGGAGGAATGAATCAGAAGTTTGGAATTAGCAGATATACATTGCTATAGGCAAAATAGATAACCAATAAGAACCTACAGTATGTGACAGGGGACTATATTCAATATGTTATCATCTATAGTGGAAAAGAATCTGAAAAAGAATATATATATATATAAAACTGAAATGTAAATCAAATATACCTTATAAAAAGCAAAATAAAATAATTCAAAAAATTTAAACAGAAATAATTATTAGATCTTCAAATACTCATGATAAATTAAAGGTGTTACTGTACCTTCTTTCTGACTGTGAATTAAAACTCTGAGACCAAACTTTTCATAAAAGATTAGTACAGAAACTAGAAATCACTTGAGAGATTAAGTTGAGATTGGAAGCTTCAATACCACGAGAGAAAAGAGATCTGTAGGAAGAAAAATCTGTGAAGTGGCACTCATTTCTTGATTCGTTAAACATATACTTGTTGATCAGCTTATCACATGCTAAGCACTGCTTTAGCTCCTGGGAGTATGACATGAATAAGATATTCATGCCCCTTTGTACATGCAGTTATCATGATCTATGCATCTTTTAAAAAATATATTTATTTTTAATTGGAGCATCATTGCTTTACAATATTGTGTTGGTTTCTGCCATACATCAATATAAATCAGCTGTAGACATACATATGTCCCTTCTCTCTTGATCCTCCCTCCTCCTTCCTACCTGATCCCACCCCTCTAGCTAGTCACAGATCACTGGGTTTGAGCTTCCTGTGTCATACAGCAAATTCCCACTGACTATCTGTTTTACATACGGCAATGTATACGTTTCAGTGCTACCCTCTCTATTTGCCCCTCACTGTGTTCCCAAGTTTGTTATCTATGTCTGTATCTCCATTGCTTCCCTGCAAATAGGTTTATCAGTACCATCTTTCTGATTTTTATATACATGGATTAATATATGATATTTGTTTTTCTCTTTATGACTTACTTAACTGTGTATAATAGGTGAATGAATTATGCATCTTGCATATGGAACATCTCACATGCTGATCATGAAAGGCAACTTGGTACAAATGCTTATCTCAGGATGGGCTGGTCTCTGCAAGATAGAATGCATCTCTACAAAATAGAAGCCCCCTGCCCAATTTTTCAATCAGCACCAAGCATTCTGTTATTTATGTCTATGCAAAGGATAATTAGATGTCCTGGTTGCACTCAGACTATATGACAACATTGTCATTAGTCTGCTATGTTCACAGGAAAATAAAACCTCTTCAACTTATGCTCATTATTAACATGGCATTGCTATTGCATTTAGAAAATTTACCTATTTACCTACTCATTAAATTATAGAAAAGTGTGGTATATAATTTTTAATAGTAATTTCTTTCCTTGGACCACTATGCAATGGTATTTGTACAGAAATAATTATTAGATCTTCAAATACTCATGATAAATTAAAGGTGTTACTGTACCTTCTTTCTGACTGTGAATTAAAACTCTGAGACCAAACTTTTCATAAAAGATTAGTACAGAAACTAGAAATCACTTGAGAGATTAAGTTGAGATTGGAAGCTTCAATACCACGAGAGAAAAGAGATCTGTAGGAAGAAAAATCTGTGAAGTGGCACTCATTTCTTGATTCGTTAAACATATACTTGTTGATCAGCTTATCACATGCTAAGCACTGCTTTAGCTCCTGGGAGTATGACATGAATAAGATATTCATGCCCCTTTGTACATGCAGTTATCATGATCTATGCATCTTTTAAAAAATATATTTATTTTTAATTGGAGCATCATTGCTTTACAATATTGTGTTGGTTTCTGCCATACATCAATATAAATCAGCTGTAGACATACATATGTCCCTTCTCTCTTGATCCTCCCTCCTCCTTCCTACCTGATCCCACCCCTCTAGCTAGTCACAGATCACTGGGTTTGAGCTTCCTGTGTCATACAGCAAATTCCCACTGACTATCTGTTTTACATACGGCAATGTATACGTTTCAGTGCTACCCTCTCTATTTGCCCCTCACTGTGTTCCCAAGTTTGTTATCTATGTCTGTATCTCCATTGCTTCCCTGCAAATAGGTTTATCAGTACCATCTTTCTGATTTTTATATACATGGATTAATATATGATATTTGTTTTTCTCTTTATGACTTACTTAACTGTGTATAATAGGTGAATGAATTATGCATCTTGCATATGGAACATCTCACATGCTGATCATGAAAGGCAACTTGGTACAAATGCTTATCTCAGGATGGGCTGGTCTCTGCAAGATAGAATGCATCTCTACAAAATAGAAGCCCCCTGCCCAATTTTTCAATCAGCACCAAGCATTCTGTTATTTATGTCTATGCAAAGGATAATTAGATGTCCTGGTTGCACTCAGACTATATGACAACATTGTCATTAGTCTGCTATGTTCACAGGGAAAATAAAACCTCTTCAACTTATGCTCATTATTAACATGGCATTGCTATTGCATTTAGAAAATTTACCTATTTACCTACTCATTAAATTATAGAAAAGTGTGGTATATAATTTTTAATAGTAATTTTTCTTTCCTTGGACCACTATGCAATGGATATTTGTAGGTTCAAATGAAAAGATCTTTTAAAAATGATGTTAGTACCAGATTTGGGTTGCAATGTTACAAAATAGGTTTATATTCATTGCAATTTCAGCAATAATATGGATATCACTGAGGAAGAAATTTAAGTCTTTTAAAATAATTGAGCAAGGTCCAATTTATAAACATCAAGAGACCAGGTATGCAAGAAGGAATCCTGAACTGAGATCTCAGATTTTGTTCTCATTCCAGTACTGAGACTAACTTGGGCTGTTGTGTCAAGAAAGTTATTCATAAAGAGCAGTACTGGCCTCCAATACTGAAGCACACCTGTGTGCTGGATCATATATTAGAGAAACTTTCAAGTGGACTTGCTCTATACAGGTCCTGTGGAGTAGAATTGACAACAACTAGGGCTATGGCTGTAGTGGGAGAAATCTATGATCACTACTACAAGTATTATTACCGCTACTGTTGCTACCATCACTAATACTGAAATTTTATTACTTTGTTATTAGGGTAAAGATTCTTTATGTTTATACATGTGTGTGTATGTTTATATCTGACTGAATACATTGAAGATAGAATTCTAGGGCCTACAATCTCATTCTTAGAAATTCTTACCACTACAAGGAAAATTCAGTTGAGTTTTGCCTATTATTCCTTAACACCAAATATAAATAGCAACCACAAATTATCACCGTATTATCCTTTTGAAGGCTTAAGATTATTTCATTACCCTTGGTTAATCGCAACACAATCACTTATTGACTTTTTTTTTAGAAATAAAGGGAAGGAAGGGGGGGCTTCCCTGGTGGTCCAGTGGGTAAGGACACCGCCTTGCAATGCAAGGGGTGTCGGTTCGATCCTTGGCCTGGGAAGATCCCACGTGCTGCGGAGCGGCTGGACCAATGTGTCCAATTACCGAGCGGGAGCTCTGGAGCGCATGCGCCCAGAGTCGGTGCTCTGCGACAACAGAGGCCGCAGTGATGGGAGGCCCACACGGGCCCACACGGGCCAAAGAACAAAGACAGATGAAAATAGAGAAATGAAAGACCGCTCCCCTCCCTCCCCACCCCACCCTCTTCAAATAAATAAATAGATAAATCTTAAAAAAAAAAAAAAGAAAGAAAGAAAGGGAAGGGAGCAGTTTCTTTAGAAACTATTTCAACTTGCAACATAATGTTTGGGTTTTGGTTTATAAAATGAGCACACTTTTTTTCTCCTTTCCCCCCATCATCTTCTCTTTAGTGGAAGTTAAATATGATGTATTTTGCAATTGAGACAGATTTCTTCCTCCACCACTGAGGGGAACCCAGAACTTCTGATGAATGGTGGTATCACTAAATATTTGAGCTCCAACAAGATAAATCATGGTTCTCCATTGGCTAACAAGCTGAAGTGAAGGTGGCAATAAACAGACACCAGGAAAATGCATGTTACTTCTGGGGCAAGGTTGTACTAGTCAATATATCCAAAATGCTTTGTTTGATGTTTTTTTTTTTTTTTTCCCTTCTAAATCAATTTTTGTATTGAATTCTAGATTTATTCCACAGATCATAGTTTGCTGGTTTCTGCCATAATGTTACCAAAAATCTTAACATTCTTTTGATGATATAATAGTAGATGTAGTTGTCAACTGTAGCAGTACATTTAAAGGGAGTTCAACCAGTTGAAAACTTTTGCGACTGTTTTTTTTTAAGTTAAATATTCATTTCATTCTCTCTCTAGAGTAGAGGAAATATTAATGATGATGGATATATGCCAAGGAAATTTCTCTAAAATGGGCTTAAATATGCATAGCCTTCTTCTCCTCAATTATTTTGACAGAAAATATGTAGCCTATATATTTTTATGTCCAAGATATTAGTGAGATATTAATGTTTCTATTATTTTAGTAACTTTGACTGTCTTATATGTGTTGATCTTGTGTAACATACGGCAAATAATGTAGTCTAGTTTTCAGCACTAATATAGAAATAAAAGCTTTGAAAATTATAGAAGCTCATCTTATCCAGAGATAAGATGAGAATATAGACAGGAGCTTAAACTGTCTTTAGGTAAAAATCAGAATGAGAAGAAAGGAATTGATGGAGAAGCAAGGTCTAGAGTGGGCACCTTCATTCAGGGTGTATGGTCACCATTACATAAATGCCATGACAGGTCTCACCTGAAGGACTGGAGAGCTACTGCCTCAGAGAGCATCGTGGCAGGGGTTCTTCTGTGCTTAAAGATGGAAGCTCTGGAGTCAGCCCCTGAAGTGTGGCACTGAGAGAGATGGGTTACATGCCCTCGAAAATGTCTTTCAAAGCTAACGTTCTGTGAAGTGTACAGCTGTGGTGGCTAGCCTGGGTCACCCTCGCAGGAGGAGGCCCGATGCCTCACAGCCACCATGCTCTGAGGAAACACGGTCACCTCCATGCCTCCATGAGCTGCCTTCTGGTCCATGAACTCCATCTGTGGCCACTGTCATTATGCTCCAAGGGCAACACAAACCAGCCCTGGAGCCTGACTGAATTGCCAGCCTGACAGACTTGCTTGTCTCTTATGGGCTGAGAAGGTTATCCTTCTTCCTGAGCTCTTTTCTTCTCATCTCCTTAGAACTAAAAATACAATCATGGCCCTTCTCTCTGCTCACATTGAAACCCTAATGTATTAAAAAAATTTGAAAGTAAAATAAAATATTACAAAACAATCTACCTAGAAAGTGCCATTTAATGATCCTAAAAGCCTAGTGAGGAGCTTTTAAAATACCCAAAAATCTGAGCCTCAAAAGAAGGGAATGACTTTTAAAAAGCCCCACAGTGGTAAAATCTAGACCCAAATGCATGGCCTCTAAAATATTCATTTCATTCTCTCTCTAGAGTAGAGGAAATATTAATGATGATGGATATATGCCAAGGAAATTTCTCTAAAATGGGCTTAAATATGCATAGCCTTCTTCTCCTCAATTATTTTGACAGAAAATATGTAGCCTATATATTTTTATGTCCAAGATATTAGTGAGATATTAATGTTTCTATTATTTTAGTAACTTTGACTGTCTTATATGTGTTGATCTTGTGTAACATACGGCAAATAATGTAGTCTAGTTTTCAGCACTAATATAGAAATAAAAGCTTTGAAAATTATAGAAGCTCATCTTATCCAGAGATAAGATGAGAATATAGACAGGAGCTTAAACTGTCTTTAGGTAAAAATCAGAATGAGAAGAAAGGAATTGATGGAGAAGCAAGGTCTAGAGTGGGCACCTTCATTCAGGGTGTATGGTCACCATTACATAAATGCCATGACAGGTCTCACCTGAAGGACTGGAGAGCTACTGCCTCAGAGAGCATCGTGGCAGGGGTTCTTCTGTGCTTAAAGATGGAAGCTCTGGAGTCAGCCCCTGAAGTGTGGCACTGAGAGAGATGGGTTACATGCCCTCGAAAATGTCTTTCAAAGCTAACGTTCTGTGAAGTGTACAGCTGTGGTGGCTAGCCTGGGTCACCCTCGCAGGAGGAGGCCCGATGCCTCACAGCCACCATGCTCTGAGGAAACACGGTCACCTCCATGCCTCCATGAGCTGCCTTCTGGTCCATGAACTCCATCTGTGGCCACTGTCATTATGCTCCAAGGGCAACACAAACCAGCCCTGGAGCCTGACTGAATTGCCAGCCTGACAGACTTGCTTGTCTCTTATGGGCTGAGAAGGTTATCCTTCTTCCTGAGCTCTTTTCTTCTCATCTCCTTAGAACTAAAAATACAATCATGGCCCTTCTCTCTGCTCACATTGAAACCCTAATGTATTAAAAAAAAAAATTCTGAAAGTAAAATAAAATATTACAAAACAATCTACCTAGAAAGTGCCATTTAATGATCCTAAAAGCCTAGTGAGGAGCTTTTAAAATACCCAAATTAAAGATGAGAAAACTGAGCCTCAAAAGAAGGGAATGACTTTTTAAAAAGCCCCACAGTGGTAAAATCTAGACCCAAATGCATGGCCTCTGATGCTAGCAAAATAGAGTTTTCTTTGTCTTTTTTGTTTGTTTATATGTTTTATACTATTCCATTCGGATATTTTTCTCAAGTCTACACAACAAAATTTAAAGTTGAATTTTAAGTAGCTGAATAAATAATTGAAAAATTGATAGGTATCTAAGAAATACAGCTCAATGTTTCTATAAATTTGAGTGTTTGAGATTAATTCTTCATTTTTGCTAAGAGGGAATTTATTTTTCACATATCAGATCATTGAATCATCACAACTGAATTAGGTATTGTTATTGTTATCAATGAACATAAAAGGAAACTGACATTTCAAGACACTGAGTTATCAAAGGTCACAGAACTAGTAAGAGAAAGCATTCGTGCCTCATTCAGTTGACCTATACCATTGCTCCTTTCACCCTTTGCCTTGGGAAATAATTCTGTACACTTTGTAAAATCTTTCTATTGTCTATATGTAATTTATTTCTGAATCCTCAAGGGACTGAGTGTAGTGTACGTAAGTGCAATAGAACTAGGAAGAAAGTAGCTATTCGCAAATGTTGAGACATGGCTGGATTTCACTCTTTAAGACTGTCCCAGCCTCTCTCTGTCTTGACTGAGAGGTAACGATGATAAGAAGCACCATATTGAGCTGCAGGAAGGCTACAAGCATGGAGTAATTCACAGTAATGTGCATATATATATACCATCACATATGCTGAGGAAAGCTCAGCCTCTATCTGTACTGGTGCTGAGTTGAATCTTAGAGACAAAGTTTTGAGTGAAGTAGAAAAGGATAGCTTTATTGTCTATAATTTACCAGGCAAAGAGGGACATGGCAGACTCCTGTCGTGAAAAACTATGTGTCCCAAACTGGAACAATTTGATGAGGGTCTTATAACACTGGTTCGGAGGTAGGGTCTCTCACAAGATTAGGGTATGATTAGGGCTCGAACTTCCTTCATCTTGTCTCAGATGGTCAGTCTCTTAATCTTGAAGAGCTTGTCAGTTCCCTTTAATCTTTCCTCAGGTGGTTTCTTGGCTACTCCTCCCAAAGGTCATGGAGGATGGTGTCTTGCCTAAAAGAAACAGGAAACCTTCATGTCCCGGGGCATCACTTTGTTTCACAAATAGCACATAAATACAGGCCTGTGGAGATAAAGGAATCTATCCTATTGCAACCTCAAGGTCAATTTCTTTGTCTTTATTTTTGTTTTTTTATATGTTTTATACTATTCCATTCGGATATTTTTCTCAAGTCTACACAACAAAATTTAAAGTTGAATTTTAAGTAGCTGAATAAATAATTGAAAAATTGATAGGTATCTAAGAAATACAGCTCAATGTTTCTATAAATTTGAGTGTTTGAGATTAATTCTTCATTTTTGCTAAGAGGAATTTATTTTTCACATATCAGATCATTGAATCATCACAACTGAATTAGGTATTGTTATTGTTATCAATGAACATAAAAGGAAACTGACATTTCAAGACACTGAGTTATCAAAGGTCACAGAACTAGTAAGAGAAAGCATTCGTGCCTCATTCAGTTGACCTATACCATTGCTCCTTTCACCCTTTGCCTTGGGAAATAATTCTGTACACTTTGTAAAATCTTTCTATTGTCTATATGTAATTTATTTCTGAATCCTCAAGGGACTGAGTGTAGTGTACGTAAGTGCAATAGAACTAGGAAGAAAGTAGCTATTCGCAAATGTTGAGACATGGCTGGATTTCACTCTTTAAGACTGTCCCAGCCTCTCTCTGTCTTGACTGAGAGGTAACGATGATAAGAAGCACCATATTGAGCTGCAGGAAGGCTACAAGCATGGAGTAATTCACAGTAATGTGCATATATATATACCATCACATATGCTGAGGAAAGCTCAGCCTCTATCTGTACTGGTGCTGAGTTGAATCTTAGAGACAAAGTTTTGAGTGAAGTAGAAAAGGATAGCTTTATTGTCTATAATTTACCAGGCAAAGAGGGACATGGCAGACTCCTGTCGTGAAAAACTATGTGTCCCAAACTGGAACAATTTGATGAGGGTCTTATAACACTGGTTCGGAGGTAGGGTCTCTCACAAGATTAGGGTATGATTAGGGCTCGAACTTCCTTCATCTTGTCTCAGATGGTCAGTCTCTTAATCTTGAAGAGCTTGTCAGTTCCCTTTAATCTTTCCTCAGGTGGTTTCTTGGCTACTCCTCCCCAAAGGTCATGGAGGATGGTGTCTTGCCTAAAAGAAACAGGAAACCTTCATGTCCCGGGGCATCACTTTGTTTCACAAATAGCACATAAATACAGGCCTGTGGAGATAAAGGAATCTATCCTATTGCAACCTCAGGTCATTGAGGAGGAAAACCTCTAACTTAGGTTATTTACTTGTACTGGGTCCTGAGGTCAGGAAGTCTGCCAGATGACAGCAGCTGATCCATTGCTAACATGAATCAGCAGGAGACAGACTGTTCTAGAGTGATAACAGGGGAGATAAGGAGTACTATGTGAATAAACCACCTGCTTGTAACTAAAATTTTCTCCATCATCTAACCTTTGTCATGCTTCTTTCTTAATAAATGGTTTCCCAGAGGTAGGTCAAATATTAGAAAATTCTGTGAAGTTCTTTGTTGCTATTCAGTCACTCAATTGTGTCTGACACGTTCCATCTCCATGGACTGCAGAATGCCAGGGTTCCCTGTCCTTCACTATCTTCTGGAGTTTGTTCAAACTCATGTCCATTGAGCCAGTGACACTATCTAAACATCTCATCCTCTGTTGCCTCTCTTTCCTCTTACCCTCAATGTTTCCGAGCATCAGGGTCTTTCACTGAGTTAGCTCTTCACATCAGATGTAGTATTGGAGCTTCAGCTTCAGCATCATTTCTTCCAATGAATATTCAGGGTTGAATTTCTTTAGAATTGAATTTCTTTAGAATTTATCTGGCACCACAGTTTGAAAGCATCAATTTTTTGGTGCTCAGCATTCTTTATGGTTCAACTCTGTCATCCATACATGACTACTGGAATAAAACATTGCTTTGACTATACAGACCTTTGTCAGGTAAGTGATGGCTTTTCTTTTTTTTTTTTTTTCATTTATTTATCTTTTGGGGGGGGGAGGGGGGGGGGAGGGGAATGGGTGGGCCACTTCTATTGGTCTTTCATTTTTTTCTTTTTTGTTTTCCCTCCATCAGGACTCATGTGACTGTGTCCAAATGGAACAATTTGATGAGGGTCTTATAACACTGGTTCGGAGGTAGGGTCTCTCACAAGATTAGGGTATGATTAGGGCTCGAACTTCCTTCATCTTGTCTCAGATGGTCAGTCTCTTAATCTTGAAGAGCTTGTCAGTTCTTCTTTCCTCAGGTGGTTTCTCTACTCCTCCAAAGGTCATGGAGGATGGTGTCTTGCCTAAAAGAAACAGGAAACCTTCATGTCCTGGCATCACTTTGTTTCACAAATAGCACATAAATACAGGCCTGTGGAGATAAAGGAATCTATCCTATTGCAACCTCAGGTCATTGAGGAGGAAAACCTCTAACTTAGGTTATTTACTTGTACTGGGTCCTGAGGTCAGGAAGTCTGCCAGATGACAGCAGCTGATCCATTGCTAACATGAATCAGCAGGAGACAGACTGTTCTAGAGTGATAACAGGGGAGATAAGGAGTACTATGTGAATAAACCACCTGCTTGTAACTAAAATTTTCTCCATCATCTAACCTTTGTCATGCTTCTTTCTTAATAAATGGTTTCCCAGAGGTAGGTCAAATATTAGAAAATTCTGTGAAGTTCTTTGTTGCTATTCAGTCACTCAATTGTGTCTGACACGTTCCATCTCCATGGACTGCAGAATGCCAGGGTTCCCTGTCCTTCACTATCTTCTGGAGTTTGTTCAAACTCATGTCCATTGAGCCAGTGACACTATCTAAACATCTCATCCTCTGTTGCCTCTCTTTCCTCTTACCCTCAATGTTTCCGAGCATCAGGGTCTTTCACTGAGTTAGCTCTTCACATCAGATGTAGTATTGGAGCTTCAGCTTCAGCATCATTTCTTCCAATGAATATTCAGGGTTGAATTTCTTTAGAATTGAATTTCTTTAGAATTTATCTGGCACCACAGTTTGAAAGCATCAATTTTTTGGTGCTCAGCATTCTTTATGGTTCAACTCTGTCATCCATACATGACTACTGGAATAAAACATTGCTTTGACTATACAGACCTTTGTCAGGTAAGTGATGGCTTTTCTTTTTTTTTTTTTTTTCTTTTTTTTATTTTTGGGGGGGGGGGGGGGGGGGGGAATGGGTGGGCCACTTCTATTGGTCCTTCATTTCTCTGTTTTCATCCATCTTTGTTCTTTGGCTCCTGTGGACCTCCCATCGCAGTGGCCTCTGTTGTCGCAGAGCACTGGCTCTGGGAACACGCGCGCCAGAGCCCTGGCTCGGTAATTGGACACATCAGTCCAGCTGCTCCACGGCACGTGGGATCTTCCCAGGCCAGGGCTCAAACCGGCGCCCCTTGCACTGCAAGGCAGTGTTCTTACCCACTGGACCGCCAGGGGAAGCCCGGCTTTGCTTTTTAATGCACTGTCTAGGTTTGTCATAACCTTCCTTCCAAGAATCAGGCATATTCTATTTTATGTCTGCTGTTGTTTCCCTAAGGTGAGTTAAATGCCAGAAAATTCTATGCGGTACTTACCTCATGCAAATAAAATTTAGGCGATATAATGGGTTTCCCGGGTGATAGTGGTGGTTAAGAAGCCACCTGCCAGTACAGGAGATGCAAGAAATGTAGGTTCGATCCTAGCATTGGGGAAAATCTCCTGGAGTAGGAAATGGTAATCACTCCAGTATTCTTGCCTGGAAAATCCCATGGAGAGAGGAGCCTGGCAGACTACAGTCCATGGAGTCACAAAGGGTCAGATATGACTAAGCACACATACATAACATAATTTATCCTAGCGTTACCTTCCATGGAGATTGCCTATATATAAAGTAAATTGGAAGGTGTTGAAGCATACTAAGAGAGGACGTACACCCTTCAACCCAAGGTTATTTAAATTTGAATCTCAATCCAACCTTTTATTTCTTCTATGACTGTGAGAAAATCATCCTTCATTTGTAACCTTGGGAACGTCTATTAAATGTGAGTAATATGCTTAGTCCTAAAGGACTGTTATAAGGCTTCATAAATTAACAGCATGTAAAGCCCACCAAGTAAAGTGCTTAGAACATAAATAGTTTCCAGCAACTGGAAGAGACTGTTGTGCCAACAACAAATGGGCTTTCTCATATGGTGCCAGTGAAAGGAGAGTATTTTATTTTGGAAAACGTTGTTTCAGTGCATTTCAAGAGACTGAAAGGCATCATCTTTGTCCTGGTAATTCAGCTTCTAAGAGTATAACCTTATAAAAATCTCATAGTGTCACTTCTTATCTAAAATTCTTCAATAGCTGCACATTGCCCTCAGGGTGAAAGTCAATATTTCAGGCAAACTCTTAAACTTGTCCTTTATGATCTTATGCTTATTAATGACTTATCTTCATCACTCTTATTTCTCACCTTAAATTCTAGGTTCCAGACTTCATAAATGTCTTTCAGATCCCCAAAGGATCTATTCACAAACCATTCTTGATCTCTAAATTAGACTTTTCTTTCTATGTTTGCTTATGTTCTCTCTTTCTTTCTTTAATTGAAGTACAGTTGATTTACAATGCTGTGTCAGTTTCAAGTATACAGCAAGGTATTTCAATTATATATGTGTGTGTGTGTATATGTATATATATAGATATATATATATATACATATATATATGCATATGTATGCTCTTTTTCAGATTATTTTCCGTTGTAGGAAATTGAGTATAATTGTAGATATTGAGGTTGTAGATATTGAGTATAATTTTCTGTGCTATATGGTAGTTTCTTGTTGTTTATCTATTTTATATATAGCAGTGTATATATGTTAATCCCTAACTGCTGATTTATTCCTTCCTCCCCCAAAACTATCTCCTGCTATTCCATATGTTCCTATCTTTCAATGTCATTTACTCTAGGAAGCCTTATCATTATCTTCAGTTCTGAGTTAATTACCATTCTTTGCACTCCTGAAGAATCCTCTATATTTTTATCCTCACACTTTAATACTAGACTCTGTTCACTGGTTGATATTTACCACAAGATGTAAGCTCCATATAACATGACTTTTGTTTCTCATTGGGTTTCCAGTGTTCAATGCAGCTCTGTTTATGATAGATATGCCATACTTGTTAGTTATAGGAATGAAGGACATAAATCCAGAACAAAAGGAAGAAAGCTCTTGACACCAAAACACATATCACTCGGTGAAAAAACAGAGTAAAAAATGAAAAGAAAATACCAACACATTTTCCAAATGTCCCTGGATAAGGGAAAGGCTATCCACTCCAGTATTCTTGCCTGAGGATTTCATAGACAGGGGAGCCTGGCAAGCTACAGTCCATAGGGTTACAAATTATCGGACATGACTGAGCAACTATCTCTTTCACTAAGCAGAGATTTCTCACATTATGGAATTGAAAGCCAGTGCATTTTATATATATATAAAAAAGTAGCTCTCAATATCAAATAAAAATGATAGTGTTTGCTGTTAAGTAAAATAAAAGCAAGATACAAACTTATGTATTCAGCTATGTCAATTAGAAAAAGAAGTGTTTTCAAAGATTAACAGATCTTGTTTCTGAGTAGCAAAATTATGAAATATTTATTTTTCCTTTATATTTTTAACATTTTCAGATATTCTAAATGAATATGCAATTGAAAGTTTTTGTTCTTGCTGCGTTATAATACATATTAACGTTTCTTTACAACAATAAAAGCTATTGGACGCTCAGCAATAGGTAAGTTTCCTGGGGTCCTGGGGCGAATGGGTGAGGAACTTAAATTGTGAACTGGCAGTAAATAGTGGCCAGCAGCCTCAAGGATTAGTGTTTTTATTTATCAAGCTGCAATTTCCCCTAGGAGGACGGGCACACCCCATGCTGATTTATATCCCTTGTCAAGAGGAGCCAAAGCACGATAATTCTCTGATGCTAAGCTTTCCTTTGGGATGATGTTCAGTCATTCCAGTTCCAAAACACTTGATCAATTATAGAGTTCCTATTGGCACCCTAGGACACATTTAAAATGAATGTCTTTTATGCAGGAAAACTCCACAAGTCCAGTGACAGATACAGTTTCTCTCTGAGGTCATGTAGGCTTCTCTCTTTGGCTTTGAATCAGTGTGATTTCTGAATGAATCAAAGGACTGAAAGATCTTTGAGTCCTGAGAAGGACTGAGGTCTTGCAAGTTATTTGCCTCCTGTGATCATGGCAAAATATGTGTTTGTCCCATCCATAGACTGCTCAATTGTGAAATGAGAATAAGTCATTCATTCATACATTATGTAACAGTTTATTATTTAACCCAGGTATGAAATGGTCATTATAATACTTTTTAAAAAATTGTTTGTTATTAAACTAGTGATCTACTGTTTTGAGAGAGAGATTCTTTCTTTGTATCTGGCTCTTTAATCCATAAAGACTTGGGCAACAAGACACCAAACTTGTGTTTTGTTTCTGCACAGTGTGTGATGCATAGATAGTTTAAAAAATGTTTCTTAAGATAACTTTACTTTGCGCTCAATCAATCAACATGGTAAAATCACCGTAAGTGGTTAGGTCCCATAATAAACTAGTCATTGTACTTACTCCATGGTGAATAACAATAGGTTCGGTCCTCACAGCCTATAGGACTGAAATGGATGAAATCTATACTGACGAAATAAATACAAATTGAATTGTGTTACATGGAGCATTACAAGGGCATTGATAATATACTTAGTTGGAGGGAGCTAGTCAATGTTTGTAGACAAATTTATAACATTTTCCTTTATATTTTTAACATTTTCAGATATTCTAAATGAATATGCAATTGAAAGTTTTTGTTCTTGCTGCGTTATAATACATATTAACGTTTCTTTACAACAATAAAAGCTATTGGACGCTCAGCAATAGGTAAGTTTCCTGGGGTCCTGGGGCGAATGGGTGAGGAACTTAAATTGTGAACTGGCAGTAAATAGTGGCCAGCAGCCTCAAGGATTAGTGTTTTTATTTATCAAGCTGCAATTTCCCCTAGGAGGACTGGCACACCCCATGCTGATTTATATCCCTTGTCAAGAGGAGCCAAAGCACGATAATTCTCTGATGCTAAGCTTTCCTTTGGGATGATGTTCAGTCATTCCAGTTCCAAAACACTTGATCAATTATAGAGTTCCTATTGGCACCCTAGGACACATTTAAAATGAATGTCTTTTATGCAGGAAAACTCCACAAGTCCAGTGACAGATACAGTTTCTCTCTGAGGTCATGTAGGCTTCTCTCTTTGGCTTTGAATCAGTGTGATTTCTGAATGAATCAAAGGACTGAAAGATCTTTGAGTCCTGAGAAGGACTGAGGTCTTGCAAGTTATTTGCCTCCTGTGATCATGGCAAAATATGTGTTTGTCCCATCCATAGACTGCTCAATTGTGAAATGAGAATAAGTCATTCATTCATACATTATGTAACAGTTTATTATTTAACCCAGGTATGAAATGGTCATTATAATACTTTTTAAAAAATTGTTTGTTATTAAACTAGTGATCTACTGTTTTGAGAGAGAGATTCTTTCTTTGTATCTGGCTCTTTAATCCATAAAGACTTGGGCAACAAGACACCAAACTTGTGTTTTGTTTCTGCACAGTGTGTGATGCATAGATAGTTTAAAAAATGTTTCTTAAGATAACTTTACTTTGCGCTCAATCAATCAACATGGTAAAATCACCGTAAGTGGTTAGGTCCCATAATAAACTAGTCATTGTACTTACTCCATGGTGAATAACAATAGGTTCGGTCCTCACAGCCTATAGGACTGAAATGGATGAAATCTATACTGACGAAATAAATACAAATTGAATTGTGTTACATGGAGCATTACAAGGGCATTGATAATATACTTAGTTGGAGGGAGCTAGTCAATGTTTGTAGACAAATTTTTATGGAGATGATTTTTTAATTGAGTCCTTAAAAATGAAAAGGATTTCCCCAGAGAAATTAAGTATGGGAATCACTTTGGGGGCAGAAGAAATGGTATTAAGAACCCTGTTATGAAGTTTATGACTAGTTTCCCAGATGAGTTGGCTAGACCAAGAGTTGATCAATCACAGAGACTGTAATCCCCTTATCATTGGGTTTCTAGTGTGTGTGTGTGGTAGAGAGGCCAGTTCACACAACACAGCACAGATTTTATGATGATTCAGAGAGACCTGAGATCAACTCTTGATTTTGAACTCTTTTTCACTTTGGTCAAATTATGCCACCCCCCTACATTTCTTCAGTTTCCTCATTTGAGAAAAAATGGGGATAGTAATATCTGAAAGAAATAATTGATATGAGTTTTAGGTAGGATAATATATATATATACTGCTCCATGTAGTTAGTTGACAGGAAAATTGTAGCAGTTTGTTGTTGTCATCAGGAGAGCTTTCTACGTGAACAGCAGCATGGAGAGGATTGGGAATGAGTTTGGAGTGATGTGTTATGGTGAGGAGGCTGACTCACATTGGAGAGCAATGAAAAGCAAAAGGTCAGGGAATCTAAGCTTACAGTGGGCCATAAAAATCAGAGGTGGAACTCGCGATAAAATACAAGTCTACCATACTCACTCTATGATCTTGCATTAGAAAATATTGATTATCACATCTATACTAGGATTAGAGGTTAGGGGTGTCTTCTACTGTTCTACTATTAATAATAGTAGAAGAAAAATAATTATTTTAGAACAAGCTTCAACTTTCGAGTCAGAAGATAGGAGTATCTCTGTATCTAAGTCTGTATCCCTGAGAAAGTGTCCCAACCTTTCCATATCTTAGCTTTTTCATTCATTACATGCACTCAGGCACTCAGTCATGTCTGGCTCTTTGTGACCCTATGGACTGTAGCCCCTCAGGCTCCTCTGTCCAAGAAATATTGGAGTGGGTTGTCATTTCCTTCTCCAGTTCCTTAAATGAGGATAGTAATGTCTACTATGAAAAATTATTTTCAGGATGTAGTGAGATAATATAGAAGGCATGCATACTGGGTTGCTAAGTCACATCTGACTCTTTGTGACCCCATGAACAATAGCCTGCCAGGCTCCCCTATCCATGGTATTTCCCAGACAAGAATACTGAAGTAGCTTGCCATTTTGTCCTCTAGGGGATCCCATGGACAGAGGGGCCTGGTGGGTTACGGTCAATGGGGTCACAAAAGAGTCAGATACAATTTAAAACAAACAAATAAAAGTAAAGTATCTTACAAAGTATTACAAGCAGTAGGATTATCATTTTATATATATATATATATATATATATATATATATATATATATACACACACACATATATATATATATATATATATATATATATATATGATATTATTTTTCTTTTTTCTATAGCAGTTTCCTAGAGAAACAAAGTATTATTAGCTAAGGAAGGGAAGTGCTCAGTTGCTCAGTCGTTTCCGACTCTTTGTGACCCCATGGATTGCAACCCGCAGGCTCCCCTGTCTATGGAAATTCTCCAGGCAAGCATACTTGACTGGGTTGCCATTTCCTACTCCAGGGGATCTTCCTGATCCAGGGATTGAACCCATGTCTCTTGCATTGGCAGTGGACTCTTTGTACCCCTGCACTACCAGCAAAGTCCAAAGGAAGCAAAAAGTTTAATTTTCTAAAGAGCTCTTTCTGGATGGCATGTCACATTCCCAGGCAGAATTCATCTCTATAAGTTGAAGAAGGTTGAAGAAATGTTCTTGCTGTTTTTATTTATAAAGGTACACTTCTACCAAGCCAGAATATAAACATATATTTATTACACATAAATCTTTTCCTGTTAAATGGCTGAAGTAGACTAGGATTTATAAGTATTTTAGAACAAGCTTCAACTTTCGAGTCAGAAGATAGGAGTATCTCTGAAAGCCCCTGAGAAAGTGTCCCAACCTTTCCATATCTTAGCTTTTTCATTCATTACATGCACTCAGGCACTCAGTCATGTCTGGCTCTTTGTGACCCTATGGACTGTAGCCCCTCAGGCTCCTCTGTCCAAGAAATATTGGAGTGGGTTGTCATTTCCTTCTCCAGTTCCTTAAATGAGGATAGTAATGTCTACTATGAAAAATTATTTTCAGGATGTAGTGAGATAATATAGAAGGCATGCATACTGGGTTGCTAAGTCACATCTGACTCTTTGTGACCCCATGAACAATAGCCTGCCAGGCTCCCCTATCCATGGTATTTCCCAGACAAGAATACTGAAGTAGCTTGCCATTTTGTCCTCTAGGGGATCCCATGGACAGAGGGGCCTGGTGGGTTACGGTCAATGGGGTCACAAAAGAGTCAGATACAATTTAAAACAAACAAATAAAAGTAAAGTATCTTACAAAGTATTACAAGCAGTAGGATTATCATTTTATATATATATATATATATATATATATATATATATACACACACACATATACATATATATATATATATATATATATATATGATATTATTTTTCTTTTTTCTATAGCAGTTTCCTAGAGAAACAAAGTATTATTAGCTAAGGAAGGGAAGTGCTCAGTTGCTCAGTCGTTTCCGACTCTTTGTGACCCCATGGATTGCAACCCGCAGGCTCCCCTGTCTATGGAAATTCTCCAGGCAAGCATACTTGACTGGGTTGCCATTTCCTACTCCAGGGGATCTTCCTGATCCAGGGATTGAACCCATGTCTCTTGCATTGGCAGTGGACTCTTTGTACCCCTGCACTACCAGCAAAGTCCAAAGGAAGCAAAAAGTTTAATTTTCTAAAGAGCTCTTTCTGGATGGCATGTCACATTCCCAGGCAGAATTCATCTCTATAAGTTGAAGAAGGTTGAAGAAATGTTCTTGCTGTTTTTATTTATAAAGGTACACTTCTACCAAGCCAGAATATAAACATATATTTATTACACATAAATCTTTTCCTGTTAAATGGCTGAAGTAGACTAGGATTTATAAGTATTCTTTAGAGATCAGAGTTAGTCACACTTTCTGAAAGTACGTGATTGGTTATAAAACATACATGAAAATCCTGAAACGTCCAAACTTTATGTGTGTTGTACATGAAAAGAATATATGTGTATAAGCAGAGGGACAGATTTACCAATCATCTAATAAAATTGAAATAAAGGGATTTGAATTTGCCAATCTTATTTTGCACTTGAGATGTAAATGATTTATGTTATAAATCAGAACTCTAACATCCCACCATCATATTAAAGTTTGCAAATCCCAACCCTTAAATTCAATATACAGCTATAGTTAGAAACTCTATCTGTCTTTTATAATTTCAGTTCCTTCTCAAAATAAAATTGGGTCATGCTATTTCAACTTATAAGTGGAACCATTGACAAGTAAAGTGTATTTGTTTATTTTTCCTACTTAATATTAATAAAATTGTTAGTAGACAGTTTCTCAGTTAACTGTCATTATCATGGCTATTGTCTCACAGGCATCTGTTATGAGCCAGGAAATATCTGATATTTTTATATCAGATATTATCCGTAATAATGCTATGGATTAGGTTGCAGATCAGGTAACTGGATTTCTGAAAATGTGCATTTTTTTCCCGAAGTTTAAAATGTCCTCTTCATGTCCAAATATCTTATTTAATTTTTACAGGATCTGAGTGGGGTGATTCTTTTCATCTAGGGAGGGATTTTCTGTGCTTCTCTTATATGAAGTTAATCCAATCAGTGTAATGCAGAAATTAATTTATAACATATCCAAATGTTGTTCATGTTATTTCCAATGGGATCAATTAAATTTTTTCTGTTTTCTCATCCCTATCCAATCTTATTGATGTTTTCATCCATCACTGTGAGTTTTCTATCACTACTTTGTACCCTGCACTACCAGCAAAGTCCAAAGAAGTCAAAGGATAATTTAATTTTCTAAAGAGCTCTTTCTGGATGGCATGTCACATTCCCAGGCAGAATTCATCTCTATAAGTTGAAGAAGGTTGAAGAAATGTTCTTGCTGTTTTTATTTATAAAGGTACACTTCTACCAAGCCAGAATATAAACATATATTTATTACACATAAATCTTTTCCTGTTAAATGGCTGAAGTAGACTAGGATTTATAAGTATTCTTTAGAGATCAGAGTTAGTCACACTTTCTGAAAGTACGTGATTGGTTATAAAACATACATGAAAATCCTGAAACGTCCAAACTTTATGTGTGTTGTACATGAAAAGAATATATGTGTATAAGCAGAGGGACAGATTTACCAATCATCTAATAAAATTGAAATAAAGGGATTTGAATTTGCCAATCTTATTTTGCACTTGAGATGTAAATGATTTATGTTATAAATCAGAACTCTAACATCCCACCATCATATTAAAGTTTGCAAATCCCAACCCTTAAATTCAATATACAGCTATAGTTAGAAACTCTATCTGTCTTTTATAATTTCAGTTCCTTCTCAAAATAAAATTGGGTCATGCTATTTCAACTTATAAGTGGAACCATTGACAAGTAAAGTGTATTTGTTTATTTTTCCTACTTAATATTAATAAAATTGTTAGTAGACAGTTTCTCAGTTAACTGTCATTATCATGGCTATTGTCTCACAGGCATCTGTTATGAGCCAGGAAATATCTGATATTTTTATATCAGATATTATCCGTAATAATGCTATGGATTAGGTTGCAGATCAGGTAACTGGATTTCTGAAAATGTGCATTTTTTTCCCGAAGTTTAAAATGTCCTCTTCATGTCCAAATATCTTATTTAATTTTTACAGGATCTGAGTGGGGTGATTCTTTTCATCTAGGGAGGGATTTTCTGTGCTTCTCTTATATGAAGTTAATCCAATCAGTGTAATGCAGAAATTAATTTATAACATATCCAAATGTTGTTCATGTTATTTCCAATGGGATCAATTAAATTTTTTCTGTTTTCTCATCCCTATCCAATCTTATTGATGTTTTCATCCATCACTGTGAGTTTTCTCTATGGGCATTATTTCTACTTTGTACAGTTCTTCTGGGTCAAATCTCATAAGCCTAAAGCTTACCTGTACATGTTAAGTAAATGCCAGATTCCCTTCATGTGAATTTTTTTTATAGTAATATTCTTAGTTAATTAATTTATTATTTGAGTAAGGTCTATTCATTTGCATTTATGTCTTAGCAAACCCCTGAAAGCATGATTAACTCCTCTTGAATAATTCAAACTTGCTCCATCTTCTAAGAAGTTTATAAAGGATATCTGATAATTTTGCATATCTTGTCTTGGACATCCAACTATGTATGTGTGGGATTTATTAAAGGAAGGAGAGCTCAGAATTAGTGGAAACAATCTTATTTATGTAGGTTTGAACACTCAAGTGTTCTATTTCATTCTGCTGCCCAAGTAATTTAATAAAAGTGTGACTTCCCAAAGACTTGGTGAATAAGGACAAGTTGTAAAGTAACACTCACTTAATGAGCCTGACAAATATGGAAGATTTGAAATCCACAAAGAATATGACAGAAATTGGTAATTGACTCTGCCCTCTAATCCATTACCTCTTCTTTGACTAGACTGTATTTTATTTAAAATTCAGCCCATCTAGTTTGTCAGTGTTATTGAAACATTGCCTATAATAACTACATCAGCTTTCTGAGATTAAACCTAGCTGATTTAGTACTAATTTATTGTCAAGTCCTCTTAAGCCTGTATGTTTAACCTTTTTTCTTTTAATTTTAGAAAGTTTTGAGTCCATATATGGCTTTATTAACTGAAAGAAAGAGTTCTGTTTCTTGTGTTTAATGTTTATGTTTCTAAAGAGAAAATGTGACTTTTTAAAGACTTTGAATCCTATGGCAGCCTAGGGAAATAATCAAAATTTAATACCACAGGCTTCATCATTGTTCTGTGGGAAATTAGAATTTAAAATGTCCTCTTCATGTCTTTTTTTTCAGGATCTGAGTGGGGTGATTCTTTTCATCTAGGGAGGGATTTTCTGTGCTTCTCTTATATGAAGTTAATCCAATCAGTGTAATGCAGAAATTAATTTATAACATATCCAAATGTTGTTCATGTTATTTCCAATGGGATCAATTAAATTTTTTCTGTTTTCTCATCCCTATCCAATCTTATTGATGTTTTCATCCATCACTGTGAGTTTTCTCTATGGGCATTATTTCTACTTTGTACAGTTCTTCTGGGTCAAATCTCATAAGCCTAAAGCTTACCTGTACATGTTAAGTAAATGCCAGATTCCCTTCATGTGAATTTTTTTTATAGTAATATTCTTAGTTAATTAATTTATTATTTGAGTAAGGTCTATTCATTTGCATTTATGTCTTAGCAAACCCCTGAAAGCATGATTAACTCCTCTTGAATAATTCAAACTTGCTCCATCTTCTAAGAAGTTTATAAAGGATATCTGATAATTTTGCATATCTTGTCTTGGACATCCAACTATGTATGTGTGGGATTTATTAAAGGAAGGAGAGCTCAGAATTAGTGGAAACAATCTTATTTATGTAGGTTTGAACACTCAAGTGTTCTATTTCATTCTGCTGCCCAAGTAATTTAATAAAAGTGTGACTTCCCAAAGACTTGGTGAATAAGGACAAGTTGTAAAGTAACACTCACTTAATGAGCCTGACAAATATGGAAGATTTGAAATCCACAAAGAATATGACAGAAATTGGTAATTGACTCTGCCCTCTAATCCATTACCTCTTCTTTGACTAGACTGTATTTTATTTAAAATTCAGCCCATCTAGTTTGTCAGTGTTATTGAAACATTGCCTATAATAACTACATCAGCTTTCTGAGATTAAACCTAGCTGATTTAGTACTAATTTATTGTCAAGTCCTCTTAAGCCTGTATGTTTAACCTTTTTTCTTTTAATTTTAGAAAGTTTTGAGTCCATATATGGCTTTATTAACTGAAAGAAAGAGTTCTGTTTCTTGTGTTTAATGTTTATGTTTCTAAAGAGAAAATGTGACTTTTTTTAAAGACTTTGAATCCTATGGCAGCCTAGGGAAATAATCAAAATTTAATACCACAGGCTTCATCATTGTTCTGTGGGGAAAACAAAATTTGATGCTGCATCTGAAAATCAAGCCAATTTAAATTGAGTGTGTCCAGGATCTGTCTCTCTCCTTTACTTTTCCTCCAATCATGCTGGTGCTGTGCTCCCAGCCTTCATGTGGTTGATGCATTATTTCACAGTTCTCATTTTGATGTTTTGCTAGGGTTTGCCAGTTCCTTCAAAAGAGCATGTCCAATCTCCCTCATTTCATTGAAGAATGGCCTAAGGGATGGAGGCTGTCTCCTGTGTCTCCTGCATTCCATTCAGAGCATCCAGTTGTCCTTGTCATCATCCTCATCGTCACCACCACCATAGTACCAATACTAGCTCCCACCCAGAATCTCTAGTGTCCTGGGAAAAGTAGAAACAATACATTTCTGCTTTCTCAAGCCCTATAAACTACTTGTCATGGAAGATAGAATTTCTTTTCCATTTCACAATACCAACTTAAAATCTCAGAGTCTCAATACTTTCCTGAGGTCTTCTAACCCCATGACCTCTGCTTTTTCACTAGCACCACCTCTGCATATAAATGAAGTTGTTTTGTTTTGTTTTTTTGTGCTCCTGGGGGAAGTATGTTTCCCTCGGTGGTGTATAGGAGAGGTTTTTCTACTTTTCCTCATCTAATAAGGACAAGTTGTAAAGTAACACTCACTTAATGAGCCTGACAAATATGGAAGATTTGAAATCCACAAAGAATATGACAGAAATTGGTAATTGACTCTGCCCTCTAATCCATTACCTCTTCTTTGACTAGACTGTATTTTATTTAAAATTCAGCCCATCTAGTTTGTCAGTGTTATTGAAACATTGCCTATAATAACTACATCAGCTTTCTGAGATTAAACCTAGCTGATTTAGTACTAATTTATTGTCAAGTCCTCTTAAGCCTGTATGTTTAACCTTTTTTCTTTTAATTTTAGAAAGTTTTGAGTCCATATATGGCTTTATTAACTGAAAGAAAGAGTTCTGTTTCTTGTGTTTAATGTTTATGTTTCTAAAGAGAAAATGTGACTTTTTTTAAAGACTTTGAATCCTATGGCAGCCTAGGGAAATAATCAAAATTTAATACCACAGGCTTCATCATTGTTCTGTGGGGAAAACAAAATTTGATGCTGCATCTGAAAATCAAGCCAATTTAAATTGAGTGTGTCCAGGATCTGTCTCTCTCCTTTACTTTTCCTCCAATCATGCTGGTGCTGTGCTCCCAGCCTTCATGTGGTTGATGCATTATTTCACAGTTCTCATTTTGATGTTTTGCTAGGGTTTGCCAGTTCCTTCAAAAGAGCATGTCCAATCTCCCTCATTTCATTGAAGAATGGCCTAAGGGATGGAGGCTGTCTCCTGTGTCTCCTGCATTCCATTCAGAGCATCCAGTTGTCCTTGTCATCATCCTCATCGTCACCACCACCATAGTACCAATACTAGCTCCCACCCAGAATCTCTAGTGTCCTGGGAAAAGTAGAAACAATACATTTCTGCTTTCTCAAGCCCTATAAACTACTTGTCATGGAAGATAGAATTTCTTTTCCATTTCACAATACCAACTTAAAATCTCAGAGTCTCAATACTTTCCTGAGGTCTTCTAACCCCATGACCTCTGCTTTTTCACTAGCACCACCTCTGCATATAAATGAAGTTGTTTTGTTTTGTTTTTTTGTGCTCCTGGGGGAAGTATGTTTCCCTCGGTGGTGTATAGGAGAGGTTTTTCTACTTTTCCTCATCTTTTTCTTTTTTGGATATCTGATCTTAAGCTTAGGTGTAGCTTGGATAAATAGATAATAATAGATATAGAATACAGGTACAGATTTCTTTTTGCAATTGTCCTAAAGAAACTTCACTATTTTGGGAGAAAAAGGCAATATTTGATAACTTTTTGTTTTGTTTTGTTTGTTTTTAAATGTACCAGGTCCTCTGATGTGCTCTGGAGGCACCTGAACATTTGGTATGTAAATAGCAATCTATTACTTGTTAGCCACTGATTTGAATGCTTTATATTCATTAGTAAGCCATCACATCCTCACAATAAGCCTATAAAGTAGTTACTCTAATGACCCTCCTTTTCAAAAGGGGAAACTGAGGCATAGGAAATTTAAGTAGTTTCTTGCTGAAGGGGCTGGAGCTAGGAATTGAACTTAGAGCCTCTGAACACATAGCCCAGGTCTTAAACACTGCACTCTATCATCTCCTAAATATTATGGTTTCTTTCCTCAGAGAGCTCATATGCAATGAAGAAAGACCAGTGTACAAAAATAATTATGTCCTGCCACAAGTGTCTTAATATTGATTTACCCAGAGCATTAAAGAATAGTAAAAGGGAAACTCCTAACAGAATCTGGGAGATATTTGGTGTAGTGAACAAGGTAGAGGAGTTGGCCAAGGAAGACTTCTAAAGTCTTTTAAGAAGACTTTTACTCTTCTTAAAAGAGTGGAAACACACACACACACACACACACACAAAGGGATAAGCTTTCTAGGCAAAGGAATTCATGGTGTGAAAAATGTTTTTTTTATTATTTTTTTAATTTTCTTTTTAACTTTAGAGCTTCAAATTATCTAATATTTATTTGTTCTGTTGTATATCACATCTTATATTTGAGTTGTGCTTTACACCTGCCCTCTTTCTTGTTCAGGCAGGCAAGGCAAAAACCAAAAACGAACCAAAAAACCAAACCTTAAAATCTCAGAGTCTCAATACTTTCCTGAGGTCTTCTAACCCCATGACCTCTGCTTTTCACTAGCACCACCTCTGCATATAAATGAAGTTGTTTTGTTTTGTTTTTTTGTGCTCCTGGGGGAAGTATGTTTCCCTCGGTGGTGTATAGGAGAGGTTTTTCTACTTTTCCTCATCTTTTTCTTTTTTGGATATCTGATCTTAAGCTTAGGTGTAGCTTGGATAAATAGATAATAATAGATATAGAATACAGGTACAGATTTCTTTTTGCAATTGTCCTAAAGAAACTTCACTATTTTGGGAGAAAAAGGCAATATTTGATAACTTTTTGTTTTGTTTTGTTTGTTTTTAAATGTACCAGGTCCTCTGATGTGCTCTGGAGGCACCTGAACATTTGGTATGTAAATAGCAATCTATTACTTGTTAGCCACTGATTTGAATGCTTTATATTCATTAGTAAGCCATCACATCCTCACAATAAGCCTATAAAGTAGTTACTCTAATGACCCTCCTTTTCAAAAGGGGAAACTGAGGCATAGGAAATTTAAGTAGTTTCTTGCTGAAGGGGCTGGAGCTAGGAATTGAACTTAGAGCCTCTGAACACATAGCCCAGGTCTTAAACACTGCACTCTATCATCTCCTAAATATTATGGTTTCTTTCCTCAGAGAGCTCATATGCAATGAAGAAAGACCAGTGTACAAAAATAATTATGTCCTGCCACAAGTGTCTTAATATTGATTTACCCAGAGCATTAAAGAATAGTAAAAGGGAAACTCCTAACAGAATCTGGGAGATATTTGGTGTAGTGAACAAGGTAGAGGAGTTGGCCAAGGAAGACTTCTAAAGTCTTTTAAGAAGACTTTTACTCTTCTTAAAAGAGTGGAAACACACACACACACACACACACACAAAGGGATAAGCTTTCTAGGCAAAGGAATTCATGGTGTGAAAAATGTTTTTTTTATTATTTTTTTAATTTTCTTTTTAACTTTAGAGCTTCAAATTATCTAATATTTATTTGTTCTGTTGTATATCACATCTTATATTTGAGTTGTGCTTTACACCTGCCCTCTTTCTTGTTCAGGCAGGCAAGGCAAAAACCAAAAACGAACCAAAAAAAACGCAAAGATTTTACTTCTTTGTTTGTAAATAAATAAGATGATGAAATTGTGTTAGGAGCTATCCTGTTATCACTCCCATAGGCGTAGTGGCAGAGCTAAGACTCTGAAATCCCAGTTCTATGATCTGTCCATTAGAATTTGTCTTCTGTTGAGAAATCAGTTTCTAAGTTACTCAGTCCTTAAGTCTTTCTATTAATAAATAACAGTGATGATTACTAAGTGCTGAATGCTTATAAAAGTGAAGAGATAGTGTTAAGGACTTAATATTCATGGTTTAAAAAAATGAGAAATCTCTATGTTTATAAAGATGTATTAAGTCCAGTTTTATATGGAAGAAAACTAAAATTTGGGGAGGTTATATAGTTTTCCTAATAACATTGTTTTATAGGACCAGTAATGAACAAAGTCAAGACATAATCTAAAGACTTCAGTTAACAGTTGCATTTAGTGCCCAAATCCAAATCACCATTTAGATATTTGTGCTAATACATAGTCATTAGCAATATTTGAATTGACTATCTCACTTGGCAGTTCTGGAATATTTTCCTTTTTAGAAATGTGTATTTTGCCTCCGTTCCTGGCTCCATGACAAATGCTCCATCTTCTCCAATGTACCATCACTGGTTTTTACAGCTGACTTTGAGATCAAAGATTCATTATAGGATGATACTTCTGACAAGTATTACATTTTCTGATTTCTATTTTATTCTGGGATCAATAGATGGACAACTTATTAAGTAGTAGTAAGAAAAGAGACTGGGAGTTATTCCACCAAAACCAAGTTTCTTGTCTTAATATTGATTTACCCAGAGCATTAAAGAATAGTAAAAGGGAAACTCCTAACAGAATCTGGGAGATATTTGGTGTAGTGAACAAGGTAGAGGAGTTGGCCAAGGAAGACTTCTAAAGTCTTTTAAGAAGACTTTTACTCTTCTTAAAAGAGTGGAAACACACACACACACACACACACACAAAGGGATAAGCTTTCTAGGCAAAGGAATTCATGGTGTGAAAAATGTTTTTTTTATTATTTTTTTAATTTTCTTTTTAACTTTAGAGCTTCAAATTATCTAATATTTATTTGTTCTGTTGTATATCACATCTTATATTTGAGTTGTGCTTTACACCTGCCCTCTTTCTTGTTCAGGCAGGCAAGGCAAAAACCAAAAACGAACCAAAAAAAACGCAAAGATTTTACTTCTTTGTTTGTAAATAAATAAGATGATGAAATTGTGTTAGGAGCTATCCTGTTATCACTCCCATAGGCGTAGTGGCAGAGCTAAGACTCTGAAATCCCAGTTCTATGATCTGTCCATTAGAATTTGTCTTCTGTTGAGAAATCAGTTTCTAAGTTACTCAGTCCTTAAGTCTTTCTATTAATAAATAACAGTGATGATTACTAAGTGCTGAATGCTTATAAAAGTGAAGAGATAGTGTTAAGGACTTAATATTCATGGTTTAAAAAAATGAGAAATCTCTATGTTTATAAAGATGTATTAAGTCCAGTTTTATATGGAAGAAAACTAAAATTTGGGGAGGTTATATAGTTTTCCTAATAACATTGTTTTATAGGACCAGTAATGAACAAAGTCAAGACATAATCTAAAGACTTCAGTTAACAGTTGCATTTAGTGCCCAAATCCAAATCACCATTTAGATATTTGTGCTAATACATAGTCATTAGCAATATTTGAATTGACTATCTCACTTGGCAGTTCTGGAATATTTTCCTTTTTAGAAATGTGTATTTTGCCTCCGTTCCTGGCTCCATGACAAATGCTCCATCTTCTCCAATGTACCATCACTGGTTTTTACAGCTGACTTTGAGATCAAAGATTCATTATAGGATGATACTTCTGACAAGTATTACATTTTCTGATTTCTATTTTATTCTGGGATCAATAGATGGACAACTTATTAAGTAGTAGTAAGAAAAGAGACTGGGAGTTATTCCACCAAAACCAAGTTTCTTGCATATGTAACCTACCCTTTTTAGAACGAGACTACACAACTTAACTCTTACTGAATGCATGTCATGTTCCACAAATTCATGCTATCTTTAGCAGACCAGATAAAGTCATCTCTGTTTCACAGAAGATGCAACTGAGGCTTAGAGCAGCTAAGAGAATGTTGTAAAACAGCATGATTTGAAGCATAAGCAGGGTTCAAGGAAAGATTTTCTCATTTATATCTTGCTACCCTGTCCTCTTATGTCCTTTCTCACATTTCCATCACTGGGATACTGTTGATACCCTTATACTATTCATTATTGGAGTTTGATTTTTCAGAAGCTAATTATCTAATTTTAAAATATTTCTAAATGGTTGTGGGCTTTTTCCCCTCTGAGTTGTTAACAGTCATTTCCTTAGCAATTAAGTGCCCATCAGGAGACCTGGATACATTGTACTTTTATATATAGTACCTACTTCATAGCACTTGATTCTCTGAGTCTCAGTCCCCTCATTTATTAAATAGAAGGTTTAGGCTCCATCTGCATATTTCAAATGTCACTGTATGTTAGGAACACCAGGTCACTCTTGTCAGTAGTGTGAGATGGTATCTCGTTGTTGTTCAGTATGTGTGTGTATGTGTGTGTGTGTGTGTGTGTATGCATATATACATACACCCCAATAGAAAGAGAGATGTACAAAGTCACATAGCAAAGAGAATGGCTGCAGAGAGGAGTGGAAAATTGTAGCTACTTTTGCAATGGGTCTAATATATGTTGTAAGTAAACCAAAACATTTTTAAACATTGCTATGCTTCTTCCTTGAGTATTTAGGATAGGACTTGAATTAGAGGAGTAAACTCCCTACTATTGTTGGTTCAATTAGAATTTTATTTGTTCATTGTTGTTCAGTTGCTAAGCTAGGTCCATCGCTTTGCAACCTCATGAACTTTGGCATGCTAGGCTTCCCTATCCTTCATTATCTCCCAGAGTTTGATCAGACTCAGGTCCATTGAGTTGGTGATGCCATTCAACCATCTCATTCCCTTGCACACCCTTCTCCTCCTTCTCTGAGTCCTGGACAACTTGGCTGTTTTAAGTTTAAGCCTCTTTATCTGTTAAATGTGCATAAAAGCAGCACCAAGTTTGTAGTGAGATTTCAGTAAAATGCATGCACAGGACTTAACCAGTGCCTGATACATAGGAAACAGTGCATAAATGTGTGAAGTTTTTATTATATTTTATAGGAGTTTCTAATTGTCTTATAATATTTGATTGAGAGAAGCAACATTGGCCAAATGCCCTATATCGCTAATATCTCTAGCTCTGTAGTAGTTTTGTCTGTTGCTCAATCTTATTTCTTTCCTCTTGAAGCATCCTTTTGGATTTCTGATTCTGATTTGGACTACTGCTGTTTAGCAGTATTTTACAACTTTTTTTTTTTTTTTTTTTTTTTTTTGAGATCAACCAGGAAAACTACTCTGTCCTCCAGAGATGCCTGGTCCTCTTACTTTATTCTCTTCCCTGGTCTTCTTAATTCACTAACAGACTTTAATCTATGCTCCCTCACCCTGCAATCTTCTGACTATTGATAATCTCCCCCAGCACCATCACTGTTGCTGGTTTAATTCTTGCCTTTCATTTAACTGGGTCCCCTAGACCAGTTGTACTCATTGCTATGTGTACTTATGAACACTTGCATTTAATCTTCCTAAAAAATGTATCATGCAAGTGCTATGATTTACATCTCAGAGAAAGAAAAACTAAGAGACACTTGACTAAGAAAGTTTCCCTGATCACCCAACAGCAAGTAGCAGAATCCTGATTACGTTTCATGTCCTTTAGACATCAAAGCCCTTCTCAGAAGGACAGCAGTGCTTTTGGCTTGCTTCAGTGGGATCTGGGAACTGTCAAAGCCTTAATCAGGTACAAAGAAAGCAGGAGGGATTACAGAGTAGACATGGCCAAGTTCAAGTATGTACCTTGCTAGGTGAAAAAAATATGTGAAAAAAATAGGTACAGATGCAACTGCCCTGCAGGCTAGGGGATGAAAGAAGGAGCAACAAAAAGAGAACCCAAAACAAAAAAGACATTTTTGTAGCAAATCCTTGCTTTTGTGATGAAAGCCAGTGCCTGAATTCCAGCTGTGATTGTATATATTTTTTTTCAGAGAGCAAAGCTTTATAATAGTATCCTTGTCCCAACTAGACTGACAAATTAACACTTTCAGATGGTGGTCCACACCTCTATCCCACATGGGGACTGGTAGCTGTTCCTAACAAGCATAGACTTAACCAGTGCCTGATACATAGGAAACAGTGCATAAATGTGTGAAGTTTTTATTATATTTTATAGGAGTTTCTAATTGTCTTATAATATTTGATTGAGAGAAGCAACATTGGCCAAATGCCCTATATCGCTAATATCTCTAGCTCTGTAGTAGTTTTGTCTGTTGCTCAATCTTATTTCTTTCCTCTTGAAGCATCCTTTTGGATTTCTGATTCTGATTTGGACTACTGCTGTTTAGCAGTATTTTACAACTTTTTTTTTTTTTTTTTTTGAGATCAACCAGGAAAACTACTCTGTCCTCCAGAGATGCCTGGTCCTCTTACTTTATTCTCTTCCCTGGTCTTCTTAATTCACTAACAGACTTTAATCTATGCTCCCTCACCCTGCAATCTTCTGACTATTGATAATCTCCCCCAGCACCATCACTGTTGCTGGTTTAATTCTTGCCTTTCATTTAACTGGGTCCCCTAGACCAGTTGTACTCATTGCTATGTGTACTTATGAACACTTGCATTTAATCTTCCTAAAAAATGTATCATGCAAGTGCTATGATTTACATCTCAGAGAAAGAAAAACTAAGAGACACTTGACTAAGAAAGTTTCCCTGATCACCCAACAGCAAGTAGCAGAATCCTGATTACGTTTCATGTCCTTTAGACATCAAAGCCCTTCTCAGAAGGACAGCAGTGCTTTTGGCTTGCTTCAGTGGGATCTGGGAACTGTCAAAGCCTTAATCAGGTACAAAGAAAGCAGGAGGGATTACAGAGTAGACATGGCCAAGTTCAAGTATGTACCTTGCTAGGTGAAAAAAATATGTGAAAAAAATAGGTACAGATGCAACTGCCCTGCAGGCTAGGGGATGAAAGAAGGAGCAACAAAAAGAGAACCCAAAACAAAAAAGACATTTTTGTAGCAAATCCTTGCTTTTGTGATGAAAGCCAGTGCCTGAATTCCAGCTGTGATTGTATATATTTTTTTTCAGAGAGCAAAGCTTTATAATAGTATCCTTGTCCCAACTAGACTGACAAATTAACACTTTCAGATGGTGGTCCACACCTCTATCCCACATGGGGAGTGGTAGCTGTTCCTAACAAGCATACCGAGCAAGAGTTGCTATAGATTTTTTAACCAGAAGACTCTCCAGTCTATATATATCCTCTGTATTTTTTAAAAAGACACCTCACCTCAACGTATGTATATATTAATATAAAAATATACTTATATTGGACACTGTAGTTACAAATATGCTCATTGATTCACCCAGTTTTTCTTAACAAAATGCTAGGTCTGTGAATACTGGATGTGCTTTGAAAGTCGAGACATTTATTTATTCTATATATACTTATAGATACACATTCATATAATTATATACACTCACAATATGTTACTATTCAACAGGCAAGAGTTTATGGTATATGTATATACATTCCTGGGCTTCCCAGGTGGCACTGGGGGTAAGGGGCCCACCTACCACGGCCGGAGATGGAGATGTAAAAGACATGGGTTCGATCCCTGGGTCATGAAGATACTCTAGAGAAGGAAATGGCAACTCACTCCAATAATCTTGCCTGGAGAAGCCTATGGACAGAAGAGCCAAGGGGCTATAGTCCATGGGGTTGCAAAGAATCAGACACAACTGAAGTGACTGAGTACACATGCATGCATATGATTCCTATAAATTTACATATGATATATGTGTATTTGTTTCTCTATAGCTTGCTCTATCCATCTACCTGCAATTGCAATTTGTATGAATTTATCCATCGACTGATACTAGAAGGAATACAGGCTTTAGTGTCTGTCAGATAGGCCTAGATGTGAAATTCAATACTCTAATTTAGTAAGTATAAATTTACTGTACCATTTTGAGTCTTACTTTTGTAAACATGGGCTAATGACAGTATCTATCTTAGAGTCACTATTGTGATAATGAAATGAGCAAAGGGCTTGGGACATAGTAAATGAGCAATGTGTGATAATTAAGATTAAAAGAAAGGATACACACATAGATTCAATCCAACATACAGTTATCAATCTTATCTTAATCTTATTTTTGTATCTTATTTTATCTTAATATATATATGAGATATATGTATATATGATATGTATGTGTTTACATGTATGTTTAGCATCTATCAAGTATAATTTGCCTACTTATTTGGACTCATACAGGAAATGAACAGAAATATAACTAATAAATATACTTGATTCAACATAAATTAATTGAGAACTTTATAAGATCTGGCCTCCATGTTAGTCCCTGGTGTGTTTAAAGTCCATGTTCTCTTTTTATACAGTGCTCTTAAGGTATTCAGAAAGAAAGATATACCAGGAATTGTTATGGAGGTGTATAAAATACAATAGTGTTGTGTGTAGAAGGAAAAGTGTGAGAGAATCAATTTCTTTTGCCTTGAAGGACCGAGGAAGGGATTCATGGAATGGGAGACAATTGAAACAGGCCTTAGAGGATGAAAAGGAGCTCATGAGGGGAGAAAGAGCGGGGAGGGGCAGCAGCGGGGAGGGGCATGGTAGCAAATGAGCCTGAAAGGAAAGGATTAGTTTGAGTGGCTTTTTCTGTTTCATAACATAGTTTGAACTTCTTAGGTGATGATTCTTATAAAACATCAGATAGTCTTAATTCAGAGGGCAACCCAGCTGCACCTGTGTTATTGAAGGCTATCCAGTACAAAAGGTAGGTTAAGGAGAAAGTGGGGAAAGGAAGATCATTTAGGTTAATTAAAAATTCCTGAAGAATTTTGTGTGTATCACCTCTTCTGTTTTACAAAAACATATTCATTTTTGTAATTGTTTCTCATACAACTCTCTAAGGCTTACCTGTGTACTCTGAAGGGATTTAGTTTGCCTGTCTCTAACTCCGTAGTCCTTTGCAGAGGCCAGGAGAGAATAAGTACAAGTTTAAAAGCAAAATAAATAAAAATGATTTTTTCCAGGTTAGACGTGAAAATGGAGATTTAGGACCTTTCAGCAGTCACATCTGCCTGTTCATTTTACAAATCTGCTTAGCTCACATCTGCCTGTTCATTTGACTTTGTAAACAGTAAAAATAAATGAGCAAAGGGCGTGGGACATAGTAAATGAGCAATGTGTGATAATTAAGATTAAAAGAAAGGATACACACATAGATTCAATCCAACATACAGTTATCAATCTTATCTTAATCTTATTTTTGTATCTTATTTTATCTTAATATATATATGAGATATATGTATATATGATATGTATGTGTTTACATGTATGTTTAGCATCTATCAAGTATAATTTGCCTACTTATTTGGACTCATACAGGAAATGAACAGAAATATAACTAATAAATATACTTGATTCAACATAAATTAATTGAGAACTTTATAAGATCTGGCCTCCATGTTAGTCCCTGGTGTGTTTAAAGTCCATGTTCTCTTTTTATACAGTGCTCTTAAGGTATTCAGAAAGAAAGATATACCAGGAATTGTTATGGAGGTGTATAAAATACAATAGTGTTGTGTGTAGAAGGAAAAGTGTGAGAGAATCAATTTCTTTTGCCTTGAAGGACCGAGGAAGGGATTCATGGAATGGGAGACAATTGAAACAGGCCTTAGAGGATGAAAAGGAGCTCATGAGGGGAGAAAGAGCGGGGAGGGGCAGCAGCGGGGAGGGGCATGGTAGCAAATGAGCCTGAAAGGAAAGGATTAGTTTGAGTGGCTTTTTCTGTTTCATAACATAGTTTGAACTTCTTAGGTGATGATTCTTATAAAACATCAGATAGTCTTAATTCAGAGGGCAACCCAGCTGCACCTGTGTTATTGAAGGCTATCCAGTACAAAAGGTAGGTTAAGGAGAAAGTGGGGAAAGGAAGATCATTTAGGTTAATTAAAAATTCCTGAAGAATTTTGTGTGTATCACCTCTTCTGTTTTACAAAAACATATTCATTTTTGTAATTGTTTCTCATACAACTCTCTAAGGCTTACCTGTGTACTCTGAAGGGATTTAGTTTGCCTGTCTCTAACTCCGTAGTCCTTTGCAGAGGCCAGGAGAGAATAAGTACAAGTTTAAAAGCAAAATAAATAAAAATGATTTTTTCCAGGTTAGACGTGAAAATGGAGATTTAGGACCTTTCAGCAGTCACATCTGCCTGTTCATTTTACAAATCTCTTGCTATTGAAGTATCTAAATAGCACCATGTCCAATGCTTATAATATTACTGTAAAAAACCAAAAAATACCATTGGCCTAGAAGTAAAGCAGTCTCTATCATCTCATTATTCCTCCAAGAGCAAAGTATACTGTATGAATATGAGCTTATTAACATGTTTTTTTCTCTCATAAACATATTTTCAAAGTCATTTTCAATACCTGCACAATGAGAATGTGGCCATGTACAAATATGGCATGGAAAGGGGGATTGCCAGAGGTATACTCCTCATCTACTGAAAGTAAATGGCTCTCTGTAAGCCTTGGGTAAGTCGTCATATGGCTGACTACCTTTTCACAATAATTGTAGAAATGATTAAGGGATCATTTGCTCTTTGCTCATATAGAGAGGATTACTGGAATTAGCAAAGTGAAATATAGAACATCCTTAAGATTCAGATAAACATCAGTTAATTTTTTAGTATGTATGTATAATGTGATACTGATGACCTTTCACTTACATTTCTAAATTCATTCTCTCCATGCTTTATATTAAAACCTTGAACATTCCATTCATTCTTCAACATAAATCCTTTGTTGACATTCATGACATTCTCAATTTTATCTCTAGAATGTACCTCTCTCTCTTGAGCTCTGATTACAGTAAGTAGTCCATATTGTCTTTTGAAATATCCTCAGTTTCTTTACACTGAATGAGAATAATACATATGCCAATCTCATGGGGTTTTGTGAAAATTTAGCAAATGTTTATTTTTTTAAAGCCCAAAGAATATTTCCTAGAATATATTGTCTTCAACTCTATGAAATTGCCATTACTCGAAGGTCAAATGCTGATACGTTCTAACACTGAATCTGTAGGGTTGTTTGCCATGATTATCAGTAGTGTTACTATTTTACGTTCATCAGCCCTGAACATATTTTATTGCAGCTACTGACAGGTTAGCCTGTCTCTAACTCCGTAGTCCTTTGCAGAGGCCAGGAGAGAATAAGTACAAGTTTAAAAGCATAATAAATGATTTTTCCAGGTTAGACGTGAAAATGGAGATTTAGGACCTTTCAGCAGTCACATCTGCCTGTTCATTTTACAAATCTCTTGCTATTGAAGTATCTAAATAGCACCATGTCCAATGCTTATAATATTACTGTAAAAAACCAAAAAATACCATTGGCCTAGAAGTAAAGCAGTCTCTATCATCTCATTATTCCTCCAAGAGCAAAGTATACTGTATGAATATGAGCTTATTAACATGTTTTTTTCTCTCATAAACATATTTTCAAAGTCATTTTCAATACCTGCACAATGAGAATGTGGCCATGTACAAATATGGCATGGAAAGGGGGATTGCCAGAGGTATACTCCTCATCTACTGAAAGTAAATGGCTCTCTGTAAGCCTTGGGTAAGTCGTCATATGGCTGACTACCTTTTCACAATAATTGTAGAAATGATTAAGGGATCATTTGCTCTTTGCTCATATAGAGAGGATTACTGGAATTAGCAAAGTGAAATATAGAACATCCTTAAGATTCAGATAAACATCAGTTAATTTTTTAGTATGTATGTATAATGTGATACTGATGACCTTTCACTTACATTTCTAAATTCATTCTCTCCATGCTTTATATTAAAACCTTGAACATTCCATTCATTCTTCAACATAAATCCTTTGTTGACATTCATGACATTCTCAATTTTATCTCTAGAATGTACCTCTCTCTCTTGAGCTCTGATTACAGTAAGTAGTCCATATTGTCTTTTGAAATATCCCTCAGTTTCTTTACACTGAATGAGAATAATACAAATGCCAATCTCATGGGGTTTTGTGAAAATTTAGCAAATGTTTATTTTTTTAAAGCCCAAAGAATATTTCCTAGAATATATTGTCTTCAACTCTATGAAATTGCCATTACTCGAAGGTCAAATGCTGATACGTTCTAACACTGAATCTGTAGGGTTGTTTGCCATGATTATCAGTAGTGTTACTATTTTACGTTCATCAGCCCTGAACATATTTTATTGCATAATGAGTGTGACAGCACTATAACTTTCTGCATCAATGACTTTATACGCCCATGTCCAATGTCCTGGCCCAGCCCCTGAAACAGGGCAGGCGGTCAGTTCCACTTTTTAGGCTTCTTTGAAAATAACCACCGAAATAATCTTCCTAAAATTCAGGTTCCGCCACATCACTTATGGCTTTACTCTTGACTCTTGTAAAATGGAAACAGCTCTCATCTGCCACTGACTCTCTGGGTGACCGTGGATAAGTCACTTTGCTATGCTCTTACCATGCCTTGTGGTTTCCTGTCCCTTCCTTTTTTCTCACATTCTGTCCCCATCTGGAAAGTCAAGGCATTGTTTGCTCAATTCTCCCACACGCTGCATTGTTATCATACCATAATCCTATGCAGTAAATGATGCCATGTCCCATCTTTTCAGCTGAGGAAACGACCTTCATAGAAGCTAAAATTTGCTTTCCTAGGAATTCACCATTACTGATAAAATTCAGATGCAAACCCTGTTGTGGCCCCTGTTCATGGTGACAGAAGTGATATCCTCTCAAAAGAGTTTTCATATTCATTGTGAATTTCAAGGGTATTCTTTACAAGCTGTTCTATAGTCTGTTATTTACTTATTGGGTTTATTTCTTGGATTAAAATAGGAGCTTCTTGAGGCTAAGAATGTACATCTGATTTAATTCATCCTTGTATGCCTTGCTTGACAGGGAATGTACTTATAAAAGCTACAATTATTGACTTGCTACAAAGTGTCAATACTGTTCCATCATTTTTAATCTATTTAATTCTTTAAAATGAAATAAGTCAAAACAACAAGCAGAAAACATATTTATCATCATTTAACTTATAATCATTAACTAGTAATAACTGTTTTGTATTTAAGAAATCAGAAAGAGAAAGCCATTTATCTATAGAGAGAGGAGCTCAAGAATTTAAAGCTCAAAGCCTTTCATTAAGCTTTGCTGCTGCATTTACTTAAGCAACACCAGCTGAGCATCACTGTTTATGACCCACAGGTGCTCCAAGTTACCAACAAACTGATAACAGATTGTTTGCTTTGCTCTTGGAGTTTTGGAAACTGGCAATGGAAAAGTTGTTCATTTAAGATGAATAACCTTCTTTTTATCCTCAGTTTCTCAGGACACATTGATTTTTTTTTTTTTTCATTTATGTTTTCAACAAATATTTGAAATTCTAGTATACATCAGATACTGTACTAAAGGCTAAAAGTATAAGATTAACAAGAAGATGCTGTGCTAAAGGCTGAACAGTTAGGTTTAACAAGATGAACCTGTGTCTAACCAACCAGCGTTCATAGTTCAGTAGGAAAGACCATTAAGAACCAAGTGATTCTAGGTTTGAGTATGGCTAGTACAGGAGAAAGGCAGAGATGTGTGGGGATGATCTCAGCCTGGAAAGACGTGCTCAGAATGGCTCCAGGCAGGAGGACTATGGACACGTCAGAGACCCTGACTACATGAGAGTGTAAAGCAGAGCAGTGAAAACTGAAAACGGAAGAAAGAGAAGGTACAAACAACTGAAAGGTAAGACAGAAAATATAAAGCTATCTTTTAGGAAACAAGAGTATTTTAAAGTATCGTGTTTGGGCAGACAGGGCTAGAGAGGTGGGCAGAGAGCAGAGCACAAATGCACGACTGCCATGCTAGACAGTTTAGACTTGAATAAAAAGCAATAGAAAAGCTCTCATGGAAATGCTAGCTTCGGGAGACAGTGAAGGACAGGAAAGCCTGGTGTGCTACAGTCCATGTGGTCATGAAGAACTGAACACAACTTAGCACCTGAACAGTAACAACATGGAAATGCCAGTGTTTTGAGTCTCCTTAACCTTGCAGAGCTCACATAACCATTTAAAAAAAGCCAACTATATTAGCCTGTCCAGTAGGACACATCAACAGTGCCTACGTATTTGCATGCATTTATACATATAGGTATGTAAAAATCTCTAAAAGATTCAGGACAAACTGATCAGGCTTGCGAGATTTTAGTGCAGATTTAAGAGGGAGCAACAAGAACCTTCGTTTTCTCACTGCAGGGTGAGTACTCAGCTGGACTCAGAGGACATATCACCTCCTCCTGGTGCCCTGAGGGCATAAACATTTCCTGGCCAAGTCATGTAAGAGAATGAGAAGGAAGCTTCCAGAGGGAAACTGGCAATGGAAAAGTTGTTCATTTAAGATGAATAACCTTCTTTTTATCCTCAGTTTCTCAGGACACATTGATTTTTTTTTTTTTTCATTTATGTTTTCAACAAATATTTGAAATTCTAGTATACATCAGATACTGTACTAAAGGCTAAAAGTATAAGATTAACAAGAAGATGCTGTGCTAAAGGCTGAACAGTTAGGTTTAACAAGATGAACCTGTGTCTAACCAACCAGCGTTCATAGTTCAGTAGGAAAGACCATTAAGAACCAAGTGATTCTAGGTTTGAGTATGGCTAGTACAGGAGAAAGGCAGAGATGTGTGGGGATGATCTCAGCCTGGAAAGACGTGCTCAGAATGGCTCCAGGCAGGAGGACTATGGACACGTCAGAGACCCTGACTACATGAGAGTGTAAAGCAGAGCAGTGAAAACTGAAAACGGAAGAAAGAGAAGGTACAAACAACTGAAAGGTAAGACAGAAAATATAAAGCTATCTTTTAGGAAACAAGAGTATTTTAAAGTATCGTGTTTGGGCAGACAGGGCTAGAGAGGTGGGCAGAGAGCAGAGCACAAATGCACGACTGCCATGCTAGACAGTTTAGACTTGAATAAAAAGCAATAGAAAAGCTCTCATGGAAATGCTAGCTTCGGGAGACAGTGAAGGACAGGAAAGCCTGGTGTGCTACAGTCCATGTGGTCATGAAGAACTGAACACAACTTAGCACCTGAACAGTAACAACATGGAAATGCCAGTGTTTTGAGTCTCCTTAACCTTGCAGAGCTCACATAACCATTTAAAAAAAGCCAACTATATTAGCCTGTCCAGTAGGACACATCAACAGTGCCTACGTATTTGCATGCATTTATACATATAGGTATGTAAAAATCTCTAAAAGATTCAGGACAAACTGATCAGGCTTGCGAGATTTTAGTGCAGATTTAAGAGGGAGCAACAAGAACCTTCGTTTTCTCACTGCAGGGTGAGTACTCAGCTGGACTCAGAGGACATATCACCTCCTCCTGGTGCCCTGAGGGCATAAACATTTCCTGGCCAAGTCATGTAAGAGAATGAGAAGGGAAGCTTCCAATGCTATCTTCACAATTGCTTTGGTGATTATAATCACACCACAAGATTGTATTTCAGAAATTAATGATTTTAACACTACTTTGTCATTTTCAAAGTGATAGCAAATACAAAAAAAAAAAAAAAAAGATTCACATGAGCACAAACTTGCTTTCACAGAGACCTATGGGGGATGTGTCTCATATTTTTTCTCCTTATGCAATCAATGTTTCCTTTTGTTAGAGAGGGGCTCCAATCTATAAGACTGCTGAGAGTGCCCCTTTGAAATCTTCAGAGTGATAATTTAAGTGAAATAGAAATGGAGGGAAGGAAAAGGTCACATCCTTGGAAATCTTTTGTGATATAGAATTTTCCTAGCTGCTTAATAAGATGGCACAGAGGGGGTCAGCATTACAATTATGTTTGCAATCTTGTTGTACCTGGGGACTCCTTCTAAATATTGTCTCCATCCTTGTAACAGCAAGGGTGATGAATTCTTCTGACACCCCTCACCTTGTGAGAAGCCTTATTTAGCCACAAAGGTCCCAACTGCATCTAACAGAAATATTGTTTCCTTTCTTGACTCATTTGGATTCATGTCTGTATTGCACAATATTTACAAATTGCTCTCAAACTTCATTAAGATTCCTCAGATTCCCTTTGGTCACACTGCTTTATTTCTGGGTGGAGAATAGAGAGGGAAAAAGTTCAGATTTGAGGCAGACAATCTGAAGTGCAGCACTGTCATCATCTAGCTATAAGTCACTAAACTCCTCCAGCTTTTTCCTCATGTAGTCTTGTTAGTTTTATGTTAGAAAGCATGCAATCTGTTAGTAAGTGCCTCTCTGCAGGGTTTAATCAGTATATAAAATTGTCTTCCCACCCCCTAGCCTTCACCTTTTGGGGGACTATCCTACCTTTTTTCTCCAAATCCTAGTCATCTTTTAGGCTTAATTAAAGCCTACTCATGATACAGAAAATCTCCGGGTGAGTGAGAAGGATAAAATATGAATAAGGCATTTTCTGACCTTCAGGTATGTCTCCATCTAGTAAGGAGAATAAGTATATGTACATTTAAATCAAGCACAGTACTGAACATATCATGAGGAATTGAGGCTGGTGGGAGTAGAGAACTGGAAGATGATTTTCAGCTGCAAGAAACACGGGAAGTTCCTGGGACGATGCTATGAGGTCTTGAGATAGAAGTAACAGTAGGCCTCCCAAAAGATCATAGGGTAAGGAGACTACAGACCATAGCATTTATTCTACGATTCCAAAGACCAACACTCGCTGACAATAAAGTTTTACTCTTTTTCTTTTTTTTAATGGCTAAATGGTGTGGCAATGGTCGTTTAGTCACTTAAACTGTAGTGAAAGCAAAAATAAACTGTTGTAACAGAACATTCATTGATCTCTTTTAGTGTGAATATTTGCATGTCATGCTCCAGAAATATTAATATATTTTGCTTACAATATACCTCAGACCTTACTGAGGGCATTATTTCATATACAGTTGCATTGGTTTATCTTCATAACATACTTCCCACCACACACCCTCCCATCACCAATCACCCATTCTACCATGTATCTGATTGTAAAGGTTTTAGATAAGGAATTGTATCATGGTACTTTATTATCCACAAAGAGGAAAATGCAGCGGTCGTGACTGACATAAACTGTCAAGTAAATGAAGAAAATATCAAGCCATCTAGTGTTGCTGGAAAGCTTAATAAGTTGACAGGTAGGCTGGCAAAGATCATGAAAGGATTTCTTTCAGTCAGTCAATAATATGTAAAATTATTACATAATAATAATAATATAATGCAGTATCTGCTGCTTTTTGGGCATGATCCTAGGTATTGACGTTATCTTAATAGCTCTGACCACACCAAACCAATACAGTATGAGCAGACTTCCAAGTCCCAAGTTGTTTCAGAGTGAGGACAGTCTGCCAGGGATATAATCCACGGTGTCAAGATCATAGTGTAACTGAAGCACAGAGAGGTGAAGTACCTCATTCAAGCTTTTGCACCCAGTTTTAAGGTATCAGAGTCAAGCAATTGACTGGTCTAAGAGTGCATGTTCATAATCCAACTCCACTGTTCCTCTTGTATTTAATTAGAAACATGCAGAAGAGTCGACTTTCTCTGGAATTTGATGATAGTGTCACCAAAGGCTTATAATCTAGGTCATGAGAGATAACTGAGATGTGTTGTATTGAGGAAGAGGATCAGGTTACTGGGTTGAGATTAACTCTTCTGGGCGGGCACAGAGAGCACAGTGGCTGAGAGCAGGTCCCTCTAAAGCCCAAGCGCATTTCTACTCCTGGTAGGAGATCTTGGGCATACTACTCCCCTCTCTGTCTCATTTTTCTCATTCCCAAAATAGGAAGAGTAGTAGTACTCACACCGTGAGGATGCAGTCAGTTATTGTATGCCAAGGTCCTTGGTGTTGAGGTTATACTTCTGAGAATATCAAACCAATACAATATGGGTGAACTTGGGGCAGAGTCTGACACAAATGACTGTGACAAAGATAAAGGTCTTGTTCTTAAGCTTGCTATTTGTGTTGCTTTACATAGTATTTGCTGGAATTTTAATTTTTCAAGTATTTGTATTTAATGTCTGCCTTCTCTCTACTCTGGGAATTGTATATGTGGTGAAGTACCAGTCTGGTCTGTTTTGTCCATCACTGTCTCTCACATATCATCATGTTTAGTAGGTCTCAACAAATATATGTGAAAAGATGGGTGCAGAAACACATGAATAGTATAAACAAGCAGATTATTAATCACTGTATGTCCTTAATTCTAACAAACAAATCACTTGACTTTTCTTTATTATCCTCCTTTGTTTTTCTTTTTTTGTTTTCTTTCCCTTGAAAATCTTGGACTCTAAATGACTTAAATTTTAAAGGAAGTTTTATTCAGAGTGATATATTTTTGAGTTGAGCTCCTGAAAGGGCTTAAGAAGAAATGTTTCCTGATATAGACACTCAAGGCTAATTGCATTGTCTAGGCACATTGGACAAGGATTTAATTTCACACATCACAAACGATCAGCATCAAATTGTCAGAGTCATATTTCATACCTTTTTCATGGAGGTCTTTAATCTTGGCCCTCTCACTGTTTCACAGTCTGCTACTCTGAAACAAGGCTCAGTTAAGGCTTAATGAGGAAAAAAGAAAGGTATAATGACAAAATAAAAAGTAAATGGTCATTCCCTCCACTGATTTCAGGAAGTCACTTTGTATCTCCAGAAGTTACTGTAACTCAGAGTCAACCAGTGTCCCAGGAAGCCAACCTTGGCTCTCCACAGTGTCTAGGAGCTGCCTTGATTTTACCTACAAAGGGTCTCAATGCAGCCCACACAACAGACCTAAACCCATTCACCAGTATCTACTTAGATCCCTGTTGTTTACTTTTTACAAGCTGACATTCTTTTAGAAGTTCAGGGACTAAATCCTTCCATTGAAATGGCACAGTAGGTTTCTAAGAAGCAGTTGCAACAAGAGAATTATTAGTTCTGCAATATGCTACCTTTTGCTGAGTGCTTCTGCACTGCAGACAAAAGCAACAATTCCATCCATAGATTGTACTTCCTGATACTTCTCAAACCCATCCCTTAATCTTCATCTCTATTGATTGTTTCTCTTAGTGAGATCCTCATTATCTTTTAGATGAATGATTCCTAGAATAGCCTTCAGTAAACCTTACTTTTTCTTCCTTCTTTCTCACAATATAGTTTCAACCTCATCTTCAGAGTTTTCTTTGTAACACTCAAGTCTGCTTACATTCTGCAAACTGCCTCTCCTCCAAATACTACACATGTTTCAGCAGAAAATGCCCTTAAATTTAATAACCTGCCACATTTCCAATATTTTCCATTTTTTTCTGAACTCAGTTCTAATAGGGACACACTGACATATCTCCCATGAATCCTGTGGATGCCAATGCCCTCTCTCTCCTCTGTGCCCCTTATAATTTGTTTTTTACCTCCATTGCATAAGCCGTTACTATGACCTAATCAATTTATTTATTAGTCGAATTGTGTTTCCAAATGGTGATTTCCCTTGTGGTGTGTGACACATTTATCCCATGAATCTATAGATCTTTTTTTTTTTTTTTTCCTGGAATTAGCTAAGCTCACTACTCATCTGCAGTCAGAGGTAAGTTGAGTAGGGGACTACATTGGTCTAATGCGGTGTCTCAGATGTTTGGGCTCAACTGATGCTAGCTCATCAAGAAGTGCCTTAGTTGGTGCAAGTGGGCTGCCTTCCAAGTTGATTCTCATCTCCCAGTAGGCCAGTCCAAACCTAGCCTCATGGCACTGGCAGAGTTCCATGAAAATAGAAATATGCAAGGTTTCCTGAAGTCTAGACTCAGACCTGGCCAAAAATTATTTCCATCACTATTTATTAATGATTAGCTCAGAAGATCAGTTCAAATAAAAGAGCTGGATAAATATGTATCTCAATAGATATACAGAGTCACATAGCAAAGAGAATGCCTACAGAGAGGAGTGGAAAATTGAAGCTACTTTTGTAATGGGTCTAATGTATGTTGTAAGTAAACCGAAGGACTTTTAAAACATTGCCATGCTTCTTCCTTGAGTATTTAGGACAGTACTTGGCTCAGAGCAGTAAACTACCTGTTATCATTGGTTCAATTAGAATTTGATGTGTTCATTGTTTTCAGGAGCTAAACTGTGTCTGACTCTTGGCAACCCCATGAACTACATGTCAGGTTTCCCTCTCCTTTACAACCTCTAAGAGTTTGCTCAAACTTATGTTCATTGAGTTGACGATGCCATCCAACCACCTCATCTTATTTTTCCTCTTGCCCTCAGTCTTTCCCAGCAGCAGGGTCTTTTCCACTGAGTGGACTCCACATATCAAGTGGTCAAAGTACTGAAGCTTCAGCTTCTGAATCAGTCCTCTCAATGAATATTCAGCGTTGATTTCTTTTAGGACTGACTGGTTTTATCTCTTTGCTGTCTAAGGGACTTGCAAGTCTTCTCCAGCACCACAGTTCAAAAGCATCAATTCTTTGCCACTCAGTCTTCTTTATGCTCCAACTGTCACTCTGTACATGACTATTGAAAAAAACCACAGCTTTGACAATACGGAATTTGGTCATTACTAAAAATCCTTAAAACAGACGAAAGATTTGCCTGGAGGTTTACTGTAAGCTAGTCAGCAGTTCTATAAAAGTTAATGGAGGGGTCAATGGTATACCTATGACTGATTTGGGTTTATGTATAGCTGTAAACAACAAAACTCTTTAATAGTAAAATAAAAATATAAAAAAAGTTAATGGAGAAGAGATGTTCTAAATGATCATATAGCTATATAATAACTATGATTTCATAGATTATATACCATGGATTACAGATATTTGGTCCCTATTTTGCTTGTGAAAAAAAGAAGGCTCTGAGAGGTTGAAGGTCATGAAGGTAGTCCCTTGGAAAACCCAGGACTCAAATCCTTCTATTTTAGTCTAGGTGCTGAGCTTTTCTGCTGTATCCCATTGATACTTCAAGAGGCTATTTACAGTGACTTAACATTAATCATCACCAACATGCTGGTCATTGTCTTAAGCTAAATGTTTTTGGGGAAGGGACATCTATGGAAGAGATTTCATTTATGTTGAAAATCTTTTCCAGTTTATTCATCCTTGCAAGGACAAAATCCAATGTTTTTTGAGGCCTTAGTTACTGTTTATACTTTCAGTAAATTTCATGTTCTCCATACAGTTGATCAGAGGCTGCTCTAGGCAAGAATATCAATCAAAAGTCTGAAAAGTTTATTCCTCTGAATCGATACTATCTGAAAAGTGGGGAGGGGAAAGTTTTTCTTATCCTTAAATTTTTCAGCTCTTGGTTAATCCAAAGAGCTGAAAATATTTCAAGTCAAACATGACTACCTACCATCTGGCAGAGTTAGAAGTTTATTTAGTAATCTTCTTATCAGCCAAACAGCTGGAAGTCTAGATAAGTCCTATGTGTAAGAAGTCAGTGTCAACTTGTTCCCAGATAATAGCATTTGGGGGAAAAACAGAAAGAGTCATCAGTAGGAATTAATTTGGGAGTTTTGCTGGTATGTACTAAACTCATCACTGGTGGGTTTATTATCCATTGAACCAACTGGAAAACTGAAGGCTACTCCATGTATCATTTACAAGGATGTATTATTTCTGTGTGTGGTTTTCAAAGTGTTTTTCGCCCAGGAGTTTGTTTGAATCTTTCAAACGTGGTACTATTTTGCTTTATTACATAGATGTATGTGTCACTGCAGACTTGCACACAAATTGAGTTTTTCTTTTTTTTTTCCTTTCTAAATGGAAACCTAATCGAAATACACTAGGGGGGAATTTGCTAGTTAAAGCAATCCTTGTGTAGTGGGGAAATTGCTTTGCTCTTGAGAATAAGTACTCTTAGAAATACTTGTTTTGTGAATTTAAATTTTTATTCCATGAGTTTCATACAGCTGAGGTTGTCTGTATACCTTAGGGTACCTGGAAAAAAATACATTAATATCAATTGAGTAATAGGCTTTTCTGAATAATACGCTCTATACCCCCAAACCATGTGAGAATTTTGTGACTTGAAAATATCACACTTATCATCTACATGATAAAATGTACTCCTAAACCATAACTACTCGAGAGTCAAACCCCACTCTGATCCATCCTTTATATTCTCTGTAAAGTGAGAAGTCATGATTAAAGCAGAAAAAAAATGGTGCAGTAAATTGACATGTTAAAAACCAACTCCATATGGTCATTCAGATATTTCTAATACCCAGATGCAGAAGGCAGTTCTGCATAAGAGAATGAGTTTTGGAGTTGGATGACCAGTGACACATTGCATCACTTCTTTGTTCATCAGCTAGCTCATGTGTAAAGGGCTTGTCACAGACCTTGGGGCATAGTGTGTACCCAATATGTAGGTTGTTATTTCCACTTTATCTGGTGTCATTGCTTGTGTTCCTACTCTGGGAGAACCCTCCATTCATTGTATGAGTCAGGTGCCAACCCCAGGCAGGCGGGATGAAAGCTGACTCTTGCTCTTCACTGGCTCCTAGAAAAGTCATTTCTTTTTTATCCTAAGGTTATCCAGTTTTCTTCTCTGGTTTACTTTCGTCATAGCAGTTATGTTTTCCAGTTTTCTTGGGATATAATGTCACTCAGCAGAAAACAGGCAGATGGCCTTCTAATCTTTAGACAAGTGATGTGGGTTCCATTCCTCCTTTGCATTTACATGCTCAGACTTTGAAGTAATGCACTGTTCAATTTACTAATTGCATGACTTGAGAGGAGTTAACCTAATTTTCACTGCAGACTTGCACACAAATTTTGAAGTTTTTCGCCCAGGAGTTTGTTTGAATCTTTCAAACGTGGTACTATTTTGCTTTATTACATAGATGTATGTGTCACTGCAGACTTGCACACAAATTGAGTTTTTCTTTTTTTTTTCCTTTCTAAATGGAAACCTAATCGAAATACACTAGGGGGGAATTTGCTAGTTAAAGCAATCCTTGTGTAGTGGGGAAATTGCTTTGCTCTTGAGAATAAGTACTCTTAGAAATACTTGTTTTGTGAATTTAAATTTTTATTCCATGAGTTTCATACAGCTGAGGTTGTCTGTATACCTTAGGGTACCTGGAAAAAAATACATTAATATCAATTGAGTAATAGGCTTTTCTGAATAATACGCTCTATACCCCCAAACCATGTGAGAATTTTGTGACTTGAAAATATCACACTTATCATCTACATGATAAAATGTACTCCTAAACCATAACTACTCGAGAGTCAAACCCCACTCTGATCCATCCTTTATATTCTCTGTAAAGTGAGAAGTCATGATTAAAGCAGAAAAAAAATGGTGCAGTAAATTGACATGTTAAAAACCAACTCCATATGGTCATTCAGATATTTCTAATACCCAGATGCAGAAGGCAGTTCTGCATAAGAGAATGAGTTTTGGAGTTGGATGACCAGTGACACATTGCATCACTTCTTTGTTCATCAGCTAGCTCATGTGTAAAGGGCTTGTCACAGACCTTGGGGCATAGTGTGTACCCAATATGTAGGTTGTTATTTCCACTTTATCTGGTGTCATTGCTTGTGTTCCTACTCTGGGAGAACCCTCCATTCATTGTATGAGTCAGGTGCCAACCCCAGGCAGGCGGGGATGAAAGCTGACTCTTGCTCTTCACTGCCTCCTAGAAAAGTCATTTCTTTTTTATCCTAAGGTTATCCAGTTTTCTTCTCTGGTTTACTTTCGTCATAGCAGTTATGTTTTCCAGTTTTCTTGGGATATAATGTCACTCAGCAGAAAACAGGCAGATGGCCTTCTAATCTTTAGACAAGTGATGTGGGTTCCATTCCTCCTTTGCATTTACATGCTCAGACTTTGAAGTAATGCACTGTTCAATTTACTAATTGCATGACTTGAGATGAGTTATTTATCACCATTAATTCTCAGATTTCTTATTTCTAAAAGGGAATTCACACAATCTACTCTCAGAGTTAAAAAGAGCAAACAAAACAGTGAGTATAAAATGTTTAGCAAAGTATGTAATACTCAATAACGTATGATAAATGATGGTGTCGGTGGTTACTACTATTCAGGAAAAACTGCTTATCACACCCCAGACCCAGATTTCTAGCCTCTTAAATATCTGATATCTATTTCCTTAGGGAGATTCTGAGATTCCTTTGTTTTTATGTCACATTTTCACCTTCAGACATCTATAGCGGCATATATATATATATATTAGTATTTATATGCAGAGATTTTTTATTGAAGTACAAATGTTTTATTTACTTTAATTTTAGATATACAAGATAATGATGAAATATTTTATAGATTATGATCTATTTAATATTACTAAAAATAATGACTACAGCTTCCTGTACTGTATGTTAAATCATTGTTTCTTATCAATTTTAAATGTAATAGATGGCATCTCTTAATCCTATACCCCTATCTTGCCTCTGTCCACTCCCCTCTTTCTACTGGTAACCATTGGCTTGTTCTGTATATCTGTATGTTTGATTTGTACTACTGTGAACCTTAGTTTTGTTTTTTGTTTTTTCTTTAGACTCCACATATACTTTATAACATAGAATATTTGTCATTCTCTGTCTGCCTTAAGCATAATATTCCCTACATCCCTCCACATTGTTGCAAATGGCAGAATTTCATTCTTTTTAAAGCTGAATAATACCTAATTGTATACGTATGTGTGCATATGTATGTATATATACATATATATCTATGTATATATACAGAAGTATACAGATGCTGTATCTCCTCTTTATCTGTTTGTCTGTTGATGGACACTTAGGTTGTTTCCATATCTTGATTACTATAAATTATACTATTGTGAACAGTGGCATAAATGTATATTTTTGAATTAGTGCTTTTATTTTCTTGGATAAATATCCAGAAATTGCTGTATTTTTTTGAAAAACCTCCATGCTATTTTCTTTTTTTTTATTTATTTATTTATTTATTTATTTATTTATTTATTTATTTTTGTACATGTATGTTCCCAGATCAATCAGATGCATATGCCTTGGCCCTCCCCCCACCCAGGTTCCCCCCCCCATCCCTCCAGACCATTGCTCCAAGTGGTTGTAGGTACTCCTATTCCCCTAGCACAATGACAATAGCTATCCTTTCTACACATGACAGTAAAGGTTCCCATGTTACTCCCTCCCATTGTTCGGTCTCCACAATGTCTTTATGTCTATTCTTTTTTTTCATGAGTTCACTGTGTGTGTTATCATGACCATCTTACTAGATTCCATATATATGAGTTAGTATACTATACTTGTCTTTCTCTTTTTGACTTACTTCACTTTTTATGATAGGTTCTAAAGCCAGCCACCTCATTAGGACTGAGTCTTCTGCATTTCTTTTAACAGCTGAGTAGTATTCCATTGTATATATGTACCAGAGCTTCTGGATCCATTCATTTGTCGATGGACATCTAGGTTGCTTCCATGTTCTGGCTATTGTATAGAGAGCTGCAATGAACACTGGGGTACAGGTGCCTCTTTCAGTTTTGATTTCATCAGGATATAGGCCTAATAGTGGGATTGCTGGGTCATAGGGTGCTTCTATTTTTAGTTTTTTAAGGAATCTCCATAGTGTCTTCCACAGAGGTTGTATTAATTTACATTCACACCAGCAATGCAAGAGGGTTCCCTTTTCTCCACACCCTCTCCAGCATTTGTTGTCTGTCGATTTGTTGATGATGGCCATTCTGACAGGTGTGAGGTGGTATCTCATTGTGGTTTTAATTTGCATTTCTCTAATAATAAGCGAGGTTGAGCATCGTTTCATGTGCTTTTGGACCATTTGTATGTCCCCTTTGGAGAGGCGTCTCTTTAGATCTTTTTCCCATTTTTTGATTGGGCTGCTCATTTTCCCTGTGCTGAGTTGTCTGAGTTGCTTGTAGATTTTGGAGATTAATTCTTTGTCTGTTGTTTCATTTGCTATGATTTTCTCCCACTCTGTGGGCTGTCTGTTCAGCTTTTTTGTAGTTTCTTTAGCTGTACAAAAGCTTTTAAGTTTCATGAGGTCCCATATGTTCATTTTTCTTTTCAGTTCTGCTATTTTAGTTGGTGGGTCAGAGAAGATCTTGCTTTGATTGATGTCCTTGAGGGTTTTGCCTATATTCTCCTCTAAGAGTTTGATGGTTTCTGGTCTTACATTGAGGTCTTTAATCCATTTTGAGTTGATCTTAGTGTATGGCGTCAGGGAATGTTCCAATTTCATTTTTTTGCATGTAGCTGTCCAATTCTCCCAGCACCACTTGTTAAAGAGACTGTCTTTGTCCCATTTTATAGTTTCTCCTCCTTTATCAAAAATAAGGTACCCATAGGTGCGTGGGTTGATCTCTGGGTTCTCAATCTTGTTCCATTGATCTATAGTTCTGTTTTTGTGCCAGTACCATACTGTCTTGAGGACTGTTGCTTTGTAGTAGAGTCTGAAGTTAGGAAGGCTGATCCCTCCAACTCCATTTTTCTTCCTCAGGATTGCTTTGGCTATTCGAGGTCTTCTGTGTTTCCATATGAACTGTGTTATTATTTGGTCTAGTTCTGTGAAAAATGTCAGTGGTAGTTGAATAGGTATTGCATTGAATCTGTAGATGATATTTGGAAGTATGGTCATTTTCACAATATTGATTCTTCCAATCCAGGAACATGGAATATCTCTCCATCTGTTTAAGTCTTCTTTAATGTCTCTCATGAGTGTCTTGTAATTTTCTGTGTACAATTCTTTTGTTTCTTTGGGTAGGTTTATTCCTAGATATTTGATTCTTTTGGTTGCAATGGTGAAGGGGATTGCCTCTTTGATTTCATTTTCTGATTTTTCATTGTTTGTGTATAGGAATGCCAGTGACTTCTGTGTGTTGACTTTATATCCTGCAACTTTGCTGAATTCATTGATTAGTTCTAGTAGCTTTGTAACCGTGTCTTTGGGATTGTTATGTATAATATCATGTCGCCTGCAAAAGAGAGAGCTTGACTTCTTCCTTTCCAATCTGGATTCCTTTGATTTCTTTCTCTTGTCTTATTGCTGTTGCTAGCGCTTCCAGGCCTATGTTGAATAGCAGTGGTGAAAGTGGGCACCCTGTCTTGTTCCTGATCTTAGAGGGAATGCTTTCAGTTTTTTACCATTAACAATAATGTTCGCTGTAGGTTTCTCATAGATGGCTTTTATTATGTTGAGATAGGTTCCTTCTATGCCCATTTTCTGAAGAGTTTTGATCATAAATGGATGTTGTACTTTGTCGAAGGCTTTTTCTGCATCTATTGAGATGATCATGTGATTTTGTCTTTCAACTTGTTGATATGGTGTATCACGTTGATTGATTTGCGGATGTTGAAGAAGCCTTGCATGCCTGGGATGAACCCAACTTGATCGTGATGTATGAGTTTTTTGACATGTCGTTGAATTCTGTTTGCTAGGATTTTGTTGAGGATCTTGGCATCTAAGTTCATCAGTGAAATTGGCCTATAGTTTTCCTTTTTTGTGTTGTCTTTGCCTGGTTTGGGTATCAGGGTGATGGTGGCCTCGTAGAATGTGTTTGGGAGTTTTCCTTCCTGTGCAATTTTTTGAAAGAGTTTTAGAAGGACAGGCATTAACTCCTCTTTAAATGTTTGGTAGAATTCGGCTGTGAAGCCATCTGGTCCTGGGCTTTTATTTTTGGGTAGATTTTTAATCACAAAGTTGATTTCTGAGCTTGTGATTGGGTTGTTCAAAGTTTCTGTTTTCTTTCCTGGCCTCAGGGTTGAGATGATATTTGGAAGTATGGTCATTTTCACAATATTGATTCTTCCAATCCAGGAACATGGAATATCTCTCCATCTGTTTAAGTCTTCTTTAATGTCTCTCATGAGTGTCTTGTAATTTTCTGTGTACAATTCTTTTGTTTCTTTGGGTAGGTTTATTCCTAGATATTTGATTCTTTTGGTTGCAATGGTGAAGGGGATTGCCTCTTTGATTTCATTTTCTGATTTTTCATTGTTTGTGTATAGGAATGCCAGTGACTTCTGTGTGTTGACTTTATATCCTGCAACTTTGCTGAATTCATTGATTAGTTCTAGTAGCTTTGTAACCGTGTCTTTGGGATTTTTATGTATAATATCATGTCGTCTGCAAAAAGAGAGAGCTTGACTTCTTCCTTTCCAATCTGGATTCCTTTGATTTCTTTCTCTTGTCTTATTGCTGTTGCTAGGACTTCCAGGACTATGTTGAATAGCAGTGGTGAAAGTGGGCACCCTGTCTTGTTCCTGATCTTAGAGGGAATGCTTTCAGTTTTTCACCATTAACAATAATGTTCGCTGTAGGTTTCTCATAGATGGCTTTTATTATGTTGAGATAGGTTCCTTCTATGCCCATTTTCTGAAGAGTTTTGATCATAAATGGATGTTGTACTTTGTCGAAGGCTTTTTCTGCATCTATTGAGATGATCATGTGATTTTGTCTTTCAACTTGTTGATATGGTGTATCACGTTGATTGATTTGCGGATGTTGAAGAAGCCTTGCATGCCTGGGATGAACCCAACTTGATCGTGATGTATGAGTTTTTTGACATGTCGTTGAATTCTGTTTGCTAGGATTTTGTTGAGGATCTTGGCATCTAAGTTCATCAGTGAAATTGGCCTATAGTTTTCCTTTTTTGTGTTGTCTTTGCCTGGTTTGGGTATCAGGGTGATGGTGGCCTCGTAGAATGTGTTTGGGAGTTTTCCTTCCTGTGCAATTTTTTGAAAGAGTTTTAGAAGGACAGGCATTAACTCCTCTTTAAATGTTTGGTAGAATTCGGCTGTGAAGCCATCTGGTCCTGGGCTTTTATTTTTGGGTAGATTTTTAATCACAAAGTTGATTTCTGAGCTTGTGATTGGGTTGTTCAAAGTTTCTGTTTCTTCCTGGCTCAGTCTTGGGAGATTAATCCTGTCCAAGAAACTGCCCATTTCTTCCAGGTTGTCCAGTTTGTTGCCATAGAGTTGCTCATAATAGTCTCTTAGAATCCTTTGGATTTCTGCATTATCTGTTGTAATCTCTCCTTTTTCGTTTTTGATTTTGTTGATCTGGTTCTTCTCTCTCTTTTTCTTGATGAGTCTGGCCAGTGGCTTGTCAATTTTGTTTACCTTTTCAAAGAACCAGCTTTTTGTTTTATTTATCTTTACTATTGTTTCTTTTGTTTCTTTCTCATTTATTTCTGCTCTGATCTTTATGATTTCTCTCTTCTGCTGGCTCTGGGATGTTTTTGTTCTTCTTTCTCCAACTGTTTTAAGCGGAGGGTTAGGTCATCTGCTTCATATTTTCCTAGTTTCTTGAGGTGGGATTGTATTGCTATAAATTTCCCTCTTAGAACTGCTTTTGCTGTATCCCATAGGTTTTGCACTGTCGTGTGTTCATTGTCATTTTCTTCTAGGAATTGTTTAATTTCTCCTTTGATTTCCTCAACGATCAGTTGGTTTTTTAGGTATGTATTGTTTAATCTCCATGTGTTTCTGTTTGCTAGGATTTTGTTGAGGATCTTGGCATCTAAGTTCATCAGTGAAATTGGCCTATAGTTTTCCTTTTTTGTGTTGTCTTTGCCTGGTTTGGGTATCAGGGTGATGGTGGCCTCGTAGAATGTGTTTGGGAGTTTTCCTTCCTGTGCAATTTTTTGAAAGAGTTTTAGAAGGACAGGCATTAACTCCTCTTTAAATGTTTGGTAGAATTCGGCTGTGAAGCCATCTGGTCCTGGGCTTTTATTTTTGGGTAGATTTTTAATCACAAAGTTGATTTCTGAGCTTGTGATTGGGTTGTTCAAAGTTTCTGTTTCTTCCTGGCTCAGTCTTGGGAGATTAATCCTGTCCAAGAAACTGTCCATTTCTTCCAGGTTGTCCAGTTTGTTGCCATAGAGTTGCTCATAATAGTCTCTTAGAATCCTTTGGATTTCTGCATTATCTGTTGTAATCTCTCCTTTTTCGTTTTTGATTTTGTTGATCTGGTTCTTCTCTCTCTTTTTCTTAATGAGTCTGGCCAGTGGCTTGTCAATTTTGTTTACCTTTTCAAAGAACCAGCTTTTTGTTTTATTTATCTTTACTATTGTTTCTTTTGTTTCTTTCTCATTTATTTCTGCTCTGATCTTTATGATTTCTCTTCTTCTGCTGGCTCTGGGATGTTTTTGTTCTTCTTTCTCCAACTGTTTTAAGCGGAGGGTTAGGTCATCTGCTTCATATTTTCCTAGTTTCTTGAGGTGGGATTGTATTGCTATAAATTTCCCTCTTAGAACTGCTTTTGCTGTATCCCATAGGTTTTGCACTGTCGTGTGTTCATTGTCATTTTCTTCTAGGAATTGTTTAATTTCTCCTTTGATTTCCTCAACGATCAGTTGGTTTTTTAGGTATGTATTGTTTAATCTCCATGTGTTTCTGTTTTTAGGGTTTTTTTTCTGGTAGTTGATCTCCAGTCTCATTGCATTGTGGTTCGAGAAGATGGTTGATATAATTTCGGTTTTCTTGAACTGACTGAGGTTAGATTTGTGGCCCAAGATGTGGTCTATCCTGGAGAATGTTCCGTGAGCGCTTGAGAAGAAAGTGTATTCTTCTGCTTTTGGATGGAACGTCCTAAAGATATCGATGAGGTCCATCTTTTCCAGTGTGGCATTTAAGGCTTGTGTTTCTTTATTAATTTTCTGTTTTGTTGATCTGTCCATTGGTGTGAGAGGAGTGTTAAAGTCTCCTACTATTATTGTGTTATTGTTGATTTCTTCTTTTATGTCTGAAAGTACCTGTCTTATGTATTGAGGTGCCCCTGTGTTGGGTGCGTAGATATTCATGACTGTTATGTCTTCCTCTTGGATAGATCCCTTAATCATGATGTAGTGACCTGCCTTGTCTCTTAGAATCTTCTTTACTTTAAAGTCTATTTTGTCTGACATAAGGATTGCTACTCCAGCTTTCTTTTGATTTCCATTTGCATGAAATATCTTTTTCCAGCCTTTCACTTTCAGTCTATGAGTGTCTCTAGGTCTGAAGTGGGTCTCTTGTAAACAGCATATATATGGGTCTTGCTTCTGGATCCATTCAGCCAGCCTGTGTCGTTTGGTTGGAGCATTTAGTCCATTTACATTCAAAGTAATTATTGATACGAATGTTCCTATTGTCATCTTCTTAGAAATTTGGGGTTTGTTTTGTAAGGCTTCTCCTACTCTTGTATTTATTGGCTATATCAGGTCCTTTAACACTTGTTGTAGGGCTGGTTTTGTGGTACAGAATTCTTTTAGTTTTTGCTTGTCTGTGAAGCTTTTGACTTCACCATCGATTTTGAATGAGATTCTTGCTGGTTAGAGAATTCGTGGTTGCAGGTTATTCTCTTTTAGCCGTTTAAATGTATCTTGCCATTCTCTTCTGGCCTGTAGGGTTTCTGTTGAGAGATCCGCAGTTAAACGTATGGGGTTTCCTTTATATGTTATTTGTTGTTTGCTCCTAGCTGCTTTTAGTAATCTGTCTTTATATTTAGTCTGCGTTAGTTTGATTAGTATGTGCCTTGGTGTGTTTCTTCTGGGGTTTCTCCTGTATGGAACTCTTTGTGCTTCCTGGACTTGGCTGACTATCTCCTTTCCCATGCTGGGGAAGTTTTCAACTATAACCTCTTCAAGAATTTTTTCATAGTCTTTCTTCTCTTTTTCTTCTTCTGGAACTCCTATAATTCTAATGTTGGTGCGTTTAATATTGTCCCATAGGTCTCTGAGGCTATCCTCAGTTCTTTTAATTCTTTGGGCTTTGTTCTGTTCTTCAGTACTTATTTCCACCATTCTGTCTTCCAGCTCACTTATCCGTTCTTCAGCCTCTGATACTCTACTGTTGAGACCTTCTATAGTATTTTTGAGTTCAGCAATTGAGTTGGTGGTCTCTATTTGCTTATTTTTCATTTCCTGCATGTCTTTTCTCAATGCACTAATTTCCTCTAATATTCTGTTTTCGGTGTTTTGCATTCTCATTAGTATAGTTTTTCTGAATTCTCTTTCAGATAGCTTGTCTATCTCCTCCTCTGTCATTTGAAGTGGTGTTTCTCTAGCTTGGTCCTTCATTTGTACAGTGTTTCTCTGACGTTTCATTATTAGGTTAATTTTTGTTTCTTTGTGTGTGTCTGTGTGTATGGAGTTCTTATTCCCACCAGGCTTCTTGGTTGAATTCTCCCTTCCTTTGGGTTTTTGTCCTTGTAGAAGGGTTCAGTGGCTTGTGTCTTGGGTGGTGATAGACCTTGTTTACAGGTGAATAATCTGTAGTGTTGTATGTTCTTCGATAATCAGTGTGGGGTCTTGGAATCCGGGCTTCCGCTTCAAGGATCCTTGGTTTGATGATTGGTCAGGGAGTGTAGGCTCTATGTCTGGTTTGCTATGGTGTTCTGTGATACTAGTTCACACACTAGCATCTGAGGAACAAGAGGTGCATCCCTGATGGGTGACAGTCATAAAAGCATGCAGATGTTTTCTAACATAATCATAAGATACACATACATATACAGCAATCCCCACAACTGACCAGTTTTACAGAGATAAGGCGCAGGAAATCTTTCTAGCAACTCATGCAATCACAGATGATACTTGCCCGTTAAGCTTTGAATTAATTAAAACAGTGCCTGAATAATAGATCTAGCACAAGGTCCTGGCTTGGCTGACTATCTCCTTTCCCATGCTGGAAGTTTTCAACTATAACCTCTTCAAGAATTTTTCATAGTCTTTCTCCTTCTTCTTCTTCTGGAACTCCTATAATTCTAATGTTGGTGCGTTTAATATTGTCCCATAGGTCTCTGAGGCTATCCTCAGTTCTTTTAATTCTTTGGGCTTTGTTCTGTTCTTCAGTACTTATTTCCACCATTCTGTCTTCCAGCTCACTTATCCGTTCTTCAGCCTCTGATACTCTACTGTTGAGACCTTCTATAGTATTTTTGAGTTCAGCAATTGAGTTGGTGGTCTCTATTTGCTTATTTTTCATTTCCTGCATGTCTTTTCTCAATGCACTAATTTCCTCTAATATTCTGTTTTCGGTGTTTTGCATTCTCATTAGTATAGTTTTTCTGAATTCTCTTTCAGATAGCTTGTCTATCTCCTCCTCTGTCATTTGAAGTGGTGTTTCTCTAGCTTGGTCCTTCATTTGTACAGTGTTTCTCTGACGTTTCATTATTAGGTTAATTTTTGTTTCTTTGTGTGTGTCTGTGTGTATGGAGTTCTTATTCCCACCAGGCTTCTTGGTTGAATTCTCCCTTCCTTTGGGTTTTTGTCCTTGTAGAAGGGTTCAGTGGCTTGTGTCTTGGGTGGTGATAGACCTTGTTTACAGGTGAATAATCTGTAGTGTTGTATGTTCTTCGATAATCAGTGTGGGGTCTTGGAATCCGGGCTTCCGCTCTGAGGATCCTTGGTTTGATGATTGGTCAGGAGTGTAGGCTCTATGTCTGGTTTGCTATGGTGTTCTGTGATACTAGTTCACACACTAGCATCTGAGGAACAAGAGGTGCATCCCTGATGGGTGACAGTCATAAAAGCATGCAGATGTTTTCTAACATAATCATAAGATACACATACATATACAGCAATCCCCACAACTGACCAGTTTTACAGAGATAAGGCGCAGGAAATCTTTCTAGCAACTCATGCAATCACAGATGATACTTGCCCGTTAAGCTTTGAATTAATTAAAACAGTGCCTGAATAATAGATCTAGCACAAGGTCCTGGCTTGGATAATTACAATGAAAGCAATTTTAAATTAGGACATGTGCTCGGGTGACAAGGAGGAGAGTCTATAAGTAATAAAAAGGAAAAGATTTGTCTTGGAAGTATTTTATAGGATTAGGTAGCAAAGATTAGTGTGTGTACTGTTTAGTGCATTTGGAAGTGAATAGTGCAGACAGAAAGATAGGAAATAATTTGTCTACAGGATATTGATAGCTAGGAAGATGTTTTACATTTAGAACATAGAGAAAGAAAGCAGTGGGAAAGAGGAAAGAGAAAAGAGAATTAGAGGTTTTCAAGAATTAAAATTAAAGTTAAAAAAATATAATAAAAGTCAAAAGAAGGTTAAAATAAAGAGGAAAAACAAAAAAAAAAAATTAATGAGACCAAAAAACAAAGAAAAAACACATAGAATAAATCAAACAAATGAAAACTACAAAAAAAAAAATAAATAAATAAAAAACCCCCCAATAAACAAAGAAACTAATAAACCCCAAACCAATCAATTGAATAAGCAAAATAGTCCACCACAAACAAGCAGAAAAAAAAATGAAAAAAAAAAAAAAAAAGTTAAATACTGTCCTTGGTTTTTATCTTCATATCTGCCTGTTGGAAACCAATCTGCTCTTGATGGTGGTGTCTTGATGGCGTGGTCTTTCCCTTACAGTACCGGTTGCTGTGGTTTCTGTTTTTGTGTTCAGCAAAATGAGGGCTTTGCTGCCATACTGGGTGCTGGCCGGGACGGTGGGCTGATCCCAGTCAGTCGGGCGGAGGCCGCGGCGCGCGCAGTCCCGTGTTGGAGGGGGGCGCCCCGGCTCGACCGCGCGCCCGCCTGTCGTCTCCAATCCTTGCTCTTTCTCTGGCTTCCTCCGCTGCTACTGCAGCTCTAGGGGATCGCGGGCTCCTCCGACACTGCCGGTTATGTGTCTAAGTACCAAAGGCGGACGCGAGCTTTCCCGTCCAACTCGTGCCCAGTCCCTGGTCAGCAACCCGTGGACGACTTCCTCTCTCCGTTCAGCAAGCCCTCCAGTTGGAGTGGCTGAACTTACCCGCCCGCCTCCGCGGCGCCGCGCGCTCCTCGCGGCCGCGCTCCTCGCGCGCGCGCGCGCTCCGCGCTCCGGCGGGCGGGTTCCGCGGCTCGCGGCGGGCGGGTTCCGCGGCTCGCGGCGGGCGGGTTCCGCGGCTCGCGGCGGGCGGGTTCCGGCGGCTCCTCGCGGCGGGCGGGTTCCGGCGGCTCCTCGCGGCGGGCGGGTTCCGGCGGCTCCTCGCGGCGGGCGGGTTCCGGCGGCTCCTCGCGGCGGGCGGGTTCCCGGGTTGTTTGTTTTTCCTGTGCTGAGTTGTCTGAGCTGCTTGTAGATTTTGGAGATTAATTCTTTGTCTGTTGTTTCATTTGCTATGATTTTCTCCCACTCTGTCTCCATGCTATTTTCCACAATGGTTACACCAATTTATATTCTCACCAAGGATATAAGGTACTGAGATTTCCTATTTGCGTATTCTTACCACATTTGTTATTTGTAGCCATTCTGAAAGGTGAGGTAAAATCCCATTGTAGCTTTGCATTTATCTAATGATCAGTGACATTCAACATCTGTCATTTTATGTATCTGTTAGCCATTTGTATGTGGTCTTCGAAAAAAATGTCTGTTCGGGTACTCTGCCCGTTTTTCAATCACTCTGGTTTTTGATATTGAGTTGTATGTGCTCTTTGTATGTTTTGGATATGAATCCCTTAGTGGTCAAATCATTTGCAAAAATGCTCTTCCTTCAGTAAATTGTCTTCTTTTTGTCAAAGATTTCCCTTGCTATGCAAAGGCTTTTACAATTAGGTCCCATTTGGGATATTTTTGTTGTTGTTCTTGTTTTTGCTTTCTGTTTCCTTAGAGAGAGATGTAAACAATATTGTTATGACTTATGAAAAACAGTGTTGTATGATTTATGAAAAATAGTATTTATATTTATGATTCTCTTCTAGGAGTTTTATGGTTTCTCCTCTAAATTTAGGTGTTTAATGCATCTTAAGTTTATTTTTGTATGTGGTGTGAAGAAATGTTCTAATTTCATTCTTTTACATGTATTTAAAATCTACCTTTATCAGCATTACTTATTAAAGAAACTGTGTTTTCCCTGTTGTGTATTCTTATCTTCATTCTCACAGATTAACTGACCACAGGTATGTAGGGTTTTTTCTGGGCTGTCTATTCTATTCCATTGACCTATTTGTTTGTTTTTGTGTCAGTATCACATTCTATTACTGTATCTTTTTAGTACAACCTGAAATCAATAAGCATAATACCTGGAAGTTTGTTCTTTTCCTCAAGATTGTTTTTGGCAATTCATGGTTTTTAAAAAGTATATGGTGAGTCCATATACTTTTTAAGATCATTTGTTCTAATTCTGTGAAAAATGTAATGCATATTTTGACAGTGATTAAATTATTTTTATAGATTTCTTTGGATACTATGAACATTTTAACTGTATTAATGTTTTCAGTTTAATAACATGAGTTATCTTTCCATTTCTTTGTATCATTTTAAAATTCATTTATCAGTGTTGCATAATTTTCATAACATAGGTCTTTCACCTGCTTGGTTAAGTTTATTCTTAGATATTTTATCATTTTTATGTGATTTTAAACAGAATTTTTTTCTTTCTTTTTCTGATAGTTTGGTGTTGGTATATAGAACAGCAACATATTTCTGAATATTAATCTTGTGTCCTGCAGCTTCATTGGAATCATTTAATAATAGCAATAGCCTTTTGGCTCTTTGTTTTCTTTTTTATTTTCTATACTTTCTGATATCTTTACTGTTACCTGTATATAGTATCTTGTAATCTACAAATAGTGACAGTTTTAATTTTTCTCTTCCAGTTTGGATCTCTTTTATTTTTCTTGTCTGATTGCTATGCCTATAGCTTTCAGTACTATGGTATATAGAAATGGCAAGAGTGGGTATTCTTGTCTTGTTCCTCCTGATTTTAGAGGAAATTATTTCAGTTTTTCACCATTGAGTATGATGTTAACTGTGGATTTGTCATAAATGATCTTTTATGTTGAGATATATTCCCTGTATACTAACTTTTAGAGCTATTATCTGTTGACATTTGTCATATGCTTTTTCTGCTTCTAGTGAGATGATCATGTGATTTTTATCCTTCCTTTTATTAATGTGGTGTCTCGTGTTGATGGCTTTGGCATATTGAATCATCTTTTTATCCTGAATTAAATTCAACTTGAATACAGTGTATGATCCTTTTTATATATTGTTGAATTTGATATGTTAAAATTTTGTTGAAGATTTTTGCATCTATATTTATTAGAGATATAGGCCTATCATTTTATCTCTCTCACTTTTCCTTTTTTTAGTAGTGTCTTTTTCTGGTTTTGGTGTCAAGCTAAGTGTGATGTTATGGAATAAATTTGAAATTAGGTGAACATGTTATCTATTATGGTCTTGAAGGGTTGTCTTTATGTGGAAGTGTCCCTCTACAATCTGCATGTGCCCAGCAGTTTTGGTGAGAGCACTGAATTTGATAAGAAAAAAGTCATGCGTTTCCCCACAGTTTGTTGGTAACTGTTCACCTTTGTAGGAGATGGTACTGGGCATGAAGGCACTAGGGACAGAGTCAAGTGTGAGCAGAGGCTTCCCCTCTGCTCAGTGATCACCATCAACCTAGAAGGGGTAGAATCAGGCTCAAGGTTGCTGTAGAAGAAGCCCTGAGGTTCAGGTGTAGGCTGGCTCTATTCCCTTTAAGTGTGACTAAATTTTCTTCCCATCAGTAGCAACTGTGCCCCAGTGAGGAGCAGTGCTGGAGCAAGATGGACTGTGGGGATTCTCAGCATATGATAGGGTGAGTGCTGCAGAAGTTCAGCCACAGAGTTTAAGGATACTTCTGATTTGCTGCCTGTACACTTGCCAGTAATGGCTGCCCTTTCAAAACATGCTGCCTTAGGTCTGAATCCTCTTTATGGCCAATCTCTCCCCTCAGTCTCTGTCACTGAGCCCCTGGTCAAACTGCTGCAGTGTAGGCAGGACCTGTGTGGGCTCTCCATGTGTTTTGGGGTGTGGGCTTTGGTTGTCTGGTTGCAGACAGAGGTTGGGAGTGCTCCCCATGCATTGTCTGTGTGAGCACCAGTAATGACTGCTGTCACACTATGCACACACCATTTTAGGTCTAAACCATCTTGGTATCTCGTAGCCAAGTTCTCTCCTCTGTCATGGTAGCCCTTGCTCCATTATAGAGCTGCAAACTAGAGGAAGAAGGATTGGACTGCTTGTTGGGCTCAGGCAGTTGTCCTCCAGTAAGGGTGATCATAGGAAACGGGTCAGCTGCCTATGCAGTTTTAACTCTGTCTGCCCTGGTTTGGGAGGAATCAGGCACAGGTACATTCCTTCTGGAGAGTCCAGGCTTCCTACTGGCCTCCTATTAGTCCCACTGGCCCACTGAGCAGATAATGGGCTCATCTCATTGACATTGTACCCCAGGACTGGAACTCCATAGGTGGTGCCTTGAGCTGCTTACTCCACAGGGAGGATCTCTGCATGTGAAATCTCCTTTTTCCACTGTGTCCCCTTCAGGGCCATACGTCCTAACAGGATTGTTTTTCTTCCCCTTCCTACCTAATTCTGTGTGGTTATGTCTTTCAGTTTGGGTTGTTTTATTGGAGTGTTTTTAATTTTAAAAAATTTATTTATTTACTTCATTTTTGGCTATTCTGGGCTTTCACTGCCGCCACAGGTTCTTCTCTAGTTGCAGGAAGTGGGGCTACTCCCTAGTCGAGTTGAGCAGGCTTTTTGTCGTGGTGATGCCTCTTGTTGTGGAACCCCGGCTTTAGGGCACACAATCTTCAGTAGTTGCACCACATGGGTTCTGAGGCTCAAGAGCACAGGCTCCATAGTTGTGGCTAATGGGGTGCCACAGCATATGGGACTCTCCCAGAGCAGGGATCAAACCTGTGTCTCCTGCACTGGCAGGTGAACTCTTCACCATTAAGCTACCAGGGAAGCTCCTTATTGGAGTTTGCCAGTTTCCAGTTAGTTTTTGGTGAGAATTATTCCTCAGGTAGAGGTATTTTTTCATGTGTTCTTAGGGGGAGGTAAACTGTGTCTTTCGTTTTTTTAAATTTTATTTATTTATCTTTTGGGGGGTGGGGTGGGGAAGGAGGGGGATGGGTGGGCCACTTCTATTGGTCTTTCATTTCTTGGTTTTCATCCGTCTTTGTTCTTTGGTCCTGTGGGCCTCTCATCGCGGTGGACTCTGTCATCGCAGAGCGCTGGCTCTGGACGCATGCGCCCCAGAGCTCCGGCTCGGTAATTGGACACATCAGTTCAGCCACTCCGGCACGTGGGATCTTCCCAGGCCAGGGATCGAACAGGTGCCCCTTACACTGCAAGGCGGTGTCCTTACCCACTGGACCACCAGCGGAAGCCCAACTCTGTGTCTTTCTATGCTGCCATCGTATTCTCGTCCTGCAGTTGATTAAAAAAATATATATATATATATATACATATATATATATATATATAGATTGACTCTGTTGGGTCTTAGCCGCAGTATGAAGGATATTCAATCTTTATTGTGACGTGTGGACTCATTAGTTGTAGCATATAGGGTTTTCTTCTCTCTCTCTCTCTCTCTCTCTCTTTTTTTTTAGTTGCACATGCGAACACTTAGCCATGGCATGCCAACTGCTGGCTGTAGCATGTGGCATCCAGTTCCCTGACTGGAGATAGAACCTGGGTCCTCTTCCGTGGGAGCCCAGCGTCTTAGGACTGCAGGGAACTGGACTACCAGAGAAGTCCCTGTAGTGATTTGTGAACAGTTCTTATACATTTTCTGGTCCTCTTCAGAGACCTGTTTATTTTCCCCAGAGAAATATGGTTAAAATAAAAAAGGAATATGCTGTTTTTGTACTCAAAACTTCCTCTCATTTGGGGGCTATATTTTATCTTGTTGCTTCTTGGCTCTCTAGTCTCCTTGCTTACATGTTATGTGCCCCTGCTCCAAACTCATTTCCCCAAATATGTCTTCCTCTTTCAGAGTTCAGTGTTACACATAGTTTGGTTTGAATATATTTTCTGCTTTCGCTCTCTCAGCAACCTTCTTAAAAGCTCAGTTTTTTGTGTATCCCTGTTTATCATACAAATCTTGGTCTTCCTCCTGCACCATTTACAGATCTACTTTACAACGCTATTCCAATGACATTGAACTTGACAGTTCACTTCATTATGCTCTTATCTTATAATTCAGGGACTATCCTTTATTAGATTTTGTGTTGCCAGTGACTAGCAGTGTTTGGCCATACTAGGTTCTCATTCTCTCAGTGTACTTTTTTTTTTTTTTTCTCCCTTTCCATTTTTTTCGGTGTGTGGATGCATGTGTGTTTATACTTACACATACAATTCCAATAAAGAAGTTGTTCAATGTCATGTTGAATTAGTCCCCCCCCCCCAACAATCACCATACTCCAGGGTAAATACCACAAAATGTAAACAAATTAGAGCAGTTCTCACCTTACTATTTAGCTTGTGGACACATATTCCCAGGGAGTAGGCAGATATTGGAACAGAAATTTTCTCTAAATAGTGCAATACGCATTCACAGCTGAGAAATCAATACACCATTTACTGCAGAAGGGTTAGCTTTGTGGGTCGTGTGTGTTGTATTACAAATGACTTTACAAAAAAGTGATTGAGCCTGACCTCCCAATTTGTGAATATTGTTCAACAGAATTATTGCTCATTGTTACTAAGGGATACAGCCTCAATAAATAGCATGATCTTGAGATTTAGTTCAAGGAAGACTTTTTAATGAAATGCCTAGGCTCCAGCTGTCTTACCTTTGACGGGGCCCCCAGCCCAGCGTCTTAGGACTGCAGGGAACTGGACTACCAGAGAAGTCCCTGTAGTGATTTGTGAACAGTTCTTATACATTTTCTGGTCCTCTTCAGAGACCTGTTTATTTTCCCCAGAGAAATATGGTTAAAATAAAAAAGGAATATGCTGTTTTTGTACTCAAAACTTCCTCTCTTTTGGGGGGCTATATTTTATCTTGTTGCTTCTTGGCTCTCTAGTCTCCTTGCTTACATGTTATGTGCCCCTGCTCCAAACTCATTTCCCCAAATATGTCTTCCTCTTTCAGAGTTCAGTGTTACACATAGTTTGGTTTGAATATATTTTCTGCTTTCGCTCTCTCAGCAACCTTCTTAAAAGCTCAGTTTTTTGTGTATCCCTGTTTATCATACAAATCTTGGTCTTCCTCCTGCACCATTTACAGATCTACTTTACAACGCTATTCCAATGACATTGAACTTGACAGTTCACTTCATTATGCTCTTATCTTATAATTCAGGGACTATCCTTTATTAGATTTTGTGTTGCCAGTGACTAGCAGTGTTTGGCCATACTAGGTTCTCATTCTCTCAGTGTACTTTTTTTTTTTTTTCTCCCTTTCCATTTTTTTCGGTGTGTGGATGCATGTGTGTTTATACTTACACATACAATTCCAATAAAGAAGTTGTTCAATGTCATGTTGAATTAGTTCCCCCCCCCCAACAATCACCATACTCCAGGGTAAATACCACAAAATGTAAACAAATTAGAGCAGTTCTCACCTTACTATTTAGCTTGTGGACACATATTCCCAGGGAGTAGGCAGATATTGGAACAGAAATTTTCTCTAAATAGTGCAATACGCATTCACAGCTGAGAAATCAATACACCATTTACTGCAGAAGGGTTAGCTTTGTGGGTCGTGTGTGTTGTATTACAAATGACTTTACAAAAAAGTGATTGAGCCTGACCTCCCAATTTGTGAATATTGTTCAACAGAATTATTGCTCATTGTTACTAAGGGATACAGCCTCAATAAATAGCATGATCTTGAGATTTAGTTCAAGGAAGACTTTTTAATGAAATGCCTATTTTGAGATTTCTGGGGATTCCAGGCAGTCATCCATGCATTGAAGGTGAACGTATGTTAAAATGTTTCAATAATTATTGCTAGAAATGCCATTAAAAACTAATAGGTTCAAAATCTTTGTAAGAATTAAATTTTCTCTTCCAGTTCTTAGTTTGACTGGCAATAGGATATTACCATTTTTAAAATTTAAAGAGAGTATGGATTAATATAAAATGCTTCCACAGATTAATCTACAGTTCCCTAATAATATTTTAATCCAAAAGGTATCTAAAAATATATATTTACGCATGTTAAAGTGACTCACTTTGCTTTACACCTGAAGCTTACACAGCATTGTAGATCACTTATGTGAAAGTATTAGTCACACAGTTGTGTCTCACTCTTTATGACCCCATGGACTGGGTCCACCAGGCTTCTCTGTCCATGGAATTTCTAGGCAGGAATACTGGAGTGGGTAGCGATTCCTTTCTCCAGGGGACCTGCCCTACTCCGGCATCAATCCTGGGTTTCCCACATTGCAGGTGGATCCTTTACTATCTGAGCCACCAGAGAGTCAACTATACTTCAGTTACAAAAAAAAAAAAAAAAAAAAAATCAGTCCCAACCAAGAAAGCTCTATAAAACACATGAAAACTTGTGTGTGTGTGTGTGTGTGTGTGTGTGTGTGTGTGTGTGTGTGTGTTATCAGCAGTTACCTCTTTATCATGCTGCAACTCAATAGTTTTTTCATTGTTTCCTCCAACATCTGTCCATATGCATGCTGTATGCATACTTACATTCTTACTGCCTATACAATTTGCAAGTATGAGGTTTTAAATTATTTTTCATATTAAACATATTTCATGGATACAAAGCATTGTTCTGTCTATCACTGCTTAATAAATAGAATATTAAAAATGCTATTGAACTTTACTTCTGAATTATCTTTTGCTTACCTTCTAATTTAGATTCACTGCATATGTATGCTTTTTTTAGGAAATTTTTATATGTGTGTTATATGGACTATACTTTTATCTACAGAATTATTTGGCTCATTGTTACTAAGGGATACAGCCTCAATAAATAGCGTGATCTGGAGATTTAGTTCAGGGAAGACTTTTTAATGAAATGCCTATTTTGAGATTTCTGGGGATTCCAGGCAGTCATCCATGCATTGAAGGTGAACGTATGTTAAAATGTTTCAATAATTATTGCTAGAAATGCCATTAAAAACTAATAGGTTCAAAATCTTTGTAAGAATTAAATTTTCTCTTCCAGTTCTTAGTTTGACTGGCAATAGGATATTACCATTTTTAAAATTTAAAGAGAGTATGGATTAATATAAAATGCTTCCACAGATTAATCTACAGTTCCCTAATAATATTTTAATCCAAAAGGTATCTAAAAATATATATTTACGCATGTTAAAGTGACTCACTTTGCTTTACACCTGAAGCTTACACAGCATTGTAGATCACTTATGTGAAAGTATTAGTCACACAGTTGTGTCTCACTCTTTATGACCCCATGGACTGGGTCCACCAGGCTTCTCTGTCCATGGAATTTCTAGGCAGGAATACTGGAGTGGGTAGCGATTCCTTTCTCCAGGGGACCTGCCCTACTCCGGCATCAATCCTGGGTTTCCCACATTGCAGGTGGATCCTTTACTATCTGAGCCACCAGAGAGTCAACTATACTTCAGTTACAAAAAAAAAAAAAAAAAAAAAAATCAGTCCCAACCAAGAAAGCTCTATAAAACACATGAAAACTTGTGTGTGTGTGTGTGTGTGTGTGTGTGTGTGTGTGTGTGTGTTATCAGCAGTTACCTCTTTATCATGCTGCAACTCAATAGTTTTTTCATTGTTTCCTCCAACATCTGTCCATATGCATGCTGTATGCATACTTACATTCTTACTGCCTATACAATTTGCAAGTATGAGGTTTTAAATTATTTTTCATATTAAACATATTTCATGGATACAAAGCATTGTTCTGTCTATCACTGCTTAATAAATAGAATATTAAAAATGCTATTGAACTTTACTTCTGAATTATCTTTTGCTTACCTTCTAATTTAGATTCACTGCATATGTATGCTTTTTTTAGGAAATTTTTATATGTGTGTTATATGGACTATACTTTTATCTACTTTTTTTCAATGAGTACTAGCTTTACAAAATTCATAGATGTTAAAAAATGTTCATCCATTATCAGCACTGCACAGTATGCAAAGCTTGAGCTTTACCTAAAAATGGAAAATTGTTTTCTAAAATAGTTATATCAAAGTTATACTAAATACACCTCTACCAGCATAATTTACTTGGGCTCTGTAAATTTGCCAATGCTGAGTATTATACATGTACTAAATGAAAATGAGGGGCATCTACTTTTGGTTTTTATTTTTACTTTCCTTCTTATTAATGAAGGTGACTATTTACATATTATTCTCATTTTTTATTCTGTAAAATATGTGTTCATGTATTTTTCCTAACCTTCCATGGTTTGTTCATCTTTTTCTGACAGTGCTGGATGTACTTTATATCTCTTCTAGTTTAAAGCTTGAATTTACACTCTCATAGTGGTAACTTTAGAAGTACACATACTTTTAATATAGTTGAATTTATCATATTTTCATTAACCATGGTTCATGTTTCTTAGTAAGTACTTTCATGTACTAAGGAGGGAAAAAATAGTTGCCTATGCTGCTGCTTAGTCATTTCAGTCATGTCCGACTCCATGTGACCCTATGGACGGTGGCCCACCAGGCTTTTCTGTCCATGGGATTCCCCAGGCAAGAATACTAGAGTGGGTTGCCATGCTCTCCTCCAGGGGAACCTTCCCAAGCCAGGGATGGAACCCAGGTCTCCTGCATTTCAGGAGATTCCCCACCATTGAGCCACCAGGTAAGCCCTGTATGTATATATTTGAGACCCCTGGACTATAGCTTGCTGACCTTCTCTTTCCATAGAATTTTCCAGGCTGGAATTCTGGAGTGGATTGGCATTTCCTTCTCCATGCCTATAGTTTTTTCATAATATTAAAATATAACTTTTTAAATTTTAATTTTGTGATCTATATAGAATTGCTTCTTTAATATACAATAGGCATTAATTTTTTCATAATAATCAATTTTACTTGAAACATTGCTGCATTTACTAAACAGTATACTTTTCTCAAAATTTTATTTCTATATTTCTAATGATTAGTGATTCTAATAATTCCTGTAAGTATCAATAAAGGTCTTAAAATAAGGGTTGATATGTGAACGGGGAATATTCATCTATTTTATTTTGCTCCAGAATTATGCAGGTCCTTCTAAGGTCTCTGCTAGTTTATGTAACTAGAGCAGTGTTAAATAAAACCTATAATGATTTTAATTGAGATTGTATTATATCTGTTGATGAATTTGTAGAGAACTACTGATACTTTCTGACTATGCCACAACTGTCCATTTGTTAAAGTAGTTTGTAGTTGACTTTTATTGACATTGAGAAATATATTTGACATACAATAAATCCCATGTATCTAAAGTGTGCAATTAGATAACATTGAGTATGCAAACACACCGAATTGCTACTCCAGCCAAAATAATGAACATATTCATCATCCTGAAAACTTTCATCCTGCCACTTCCTATGCCTCACTCCCATCTTTAGTAAGTCTTTAACTTTCTCTGTATAGAATCCATGATTTTGCTGTAAAATGTTTTGTATTGTCTTGCTTTGCTTTTTATCAACTGTATAATTTAGACATACTAGTACATATTATCATTACTAAAATGTTTAATAATAATGTTTACATTTTACTTCCATGTATGTTTGTTTCAGTTTACTTTTGTTCCTTTTTTAGCATAACCTTTCCTTTCAGTTCAGTTCAGTCACTCTTGTCCAACTCTTTGTGACCCCATGGACTGCAGCACACCGCTTTCCTGGGAAACCCATGCTCCTCCAGGGAACCTTCCCAAGCCAGGGATGGAACCCAGGTCTCCTGCATTTCAGGAGATTCCCCACCATTGAGCCACCAGGTAAGCCCTGTATGTATATATTTGAGACCCCTGGACTATAGCTTGCTGACCTTCTCTTTCCATAGAATTTTCCAGGCTGGAATTCTGGAGTGGATTGGCATTTCCTTCTCCATGCCTATAGTTTTTTCATAATATTAAAATATAACTTTTTAAATTTTAATTTTGTGATCTATATAGAATTGCTTCTTTAATATACAATAGGCATTAATTTTTTCATAATAATCAATTTTACTTGAAACATTGCTGCATTTACTAAACAGTATACTTTTCTCAAAATTTTATTTCTATATTTCTAATGATTAGTGATTCTAATAATTCCTGTAAGTATCAATAAAGGTCTTAAAATAAGGGTTGATATGTGAACGGGGAATATTCATCTATTTTATTTTGCTCCAGAATTATGCAGGTCCTTCTAAGGTCTCTGCTAGTTTATGTAACTAGAGCAGTGTTAAATAAAACCTATAATGATTTTAATTGAGATTGTATTATATCTGTTGATGAATTTGTAGAGAACTACTGATACTTTCTGACTATGCCACAACTGTCCATTTGTTAAAGTAGTTTGTAGTTGACTTTTATTGACATTGAGAAATATATTTGACATACAATAAATCCCATGTATCTAAAGTGTGCAATTAGATAACATTGAGTATGCAAACACACCGAATTGCTACTCCAGCCAAAATAATGAACATATTCATCATCCTGAAAACTTTCATCCTGCCACTTCCTATGCCTCACTCCCATCTTTAGTAAGTCTTTAACTTTCTCTGTATAGAATCCATGATTTTGCTGTAAAATGTTTTGTATTGTCTTGCTTTGCTTTTTATCAACTGTATAATTTAGACATACTAGTACATATTATCATTACTAAAATGTTTAATAATAATGTTTACATTTTACTTCCATGTATGTTTGTTTCAGTTTACTTTTGTTCCTTTTTTAGCATAACCTTTCCTTTCAGTTCAGTTCAGTCACTCTTGTCCAACTCTTTGTGACCCCATGGACTGCAGCACACCGCCGGCTTTCCTGTCCATCACCAATTCCAGGAGCTTGCTCAAACTCATATCCATTGACTCAGTGATGCCATCCAACTATCTTGTCCTCTGTCATCCCCTCTCCTTTTGCCTTCTATTTTCTCCTAACATCAGGTTCTTTTCCAGCGAGTCATCTCTTCACATTAGGTGGCCAAAGTATTGGATCTTCAGATTCAGCAGCAGTCCTTCCAATCAATATCCAAGGTTGATTGCTATTATGATTGGTTGGTTTGATCTCCTTGCAGTCCAAGGGACTCTCAAGAGTCTTATCCAACAGGACAGTTCAAAGGCATCAGTTCTTCAGTTCTCAGCCTTCTTTATGGTCCAGGTCTTACATTTGTACATGGCAACTGAGAAAACCATAGGTTTGTTTACTTTTCCCTTAATTACATCATTATAGAGATTTATTTTCAGAGACATCATGCTGGTTTCTTTTGAAAATATTTTTATTTTGTCCTTGTCCTCAATGATAGTTTTTGCAGAGGGTTCAATTCTTAAACAAGTAATATATACGTTTCTTACCATGTTCAACATATTTCTTCCAATTTCCGCTGTCGCTGGGGAGAAGTCCACTCTCATTCCAGTTGTTTTTCATTTAGACAACCTGTCTCTCTCTACTTTTTGTCCATCATTATCTTTACTGGTCTACAGTTTTATTCTTAATTTTTTTTTTGGCCACTGCTTTTGGTCTTTCATCTGTTCATTTTCATCCATCTTTGTTCTTTGGCCTATGCAGGCCTCCCATCACAGTGACCTTTGTTGCTGCAGAGCACCAACTCTGGACATGTGTGCTCCAGAGTTCCGGCTTGGTAGTTGGACATATCTGTCCAGCCACTCTGCAGCACGTGGGATCTTCCCAGGCCAGGGATCAAACTGGTGCCCCTTGCACTGCAAGGCGGTGTCCTTACCCACTGGACCACCAGGGAAGCCCTACAGTTTTATTCTGATGTACATAAACATGAATTTCTTTTTATTTACTCTATTTGAGTTTTATTAAATTAAATATGTGTGTTTTTAGTAAATTTTGAAATGTTTTCAAATTTTGATTCTATAAATTCTTTTGTGTTTTTTCTATTGACATCTTCTAGAATGCAAATTAATGTGTACCTTTTTTTTTTTTTTAATTTTAGCCTCTTTTATTGGTTTATTTATTTATTTTCATCCACGTTTAGTCCTTGGTCTCCCATTACGGTGTGGGCCTCCCATTGCATTGGCCTCTCTCACTGCAGAGCACTGGCACTGGGCACATGCGCTTGAGTGCTGACTTGTAATTGGACACACTAGGCCAACCTCTCCCAGGCATGTGGGATCTTCCCAGGCCAGGGATCGAAACAGTGCCCCTTGTACTACAAGGTGGACTCTTTACCCAGTGGACCACCAGGGAAGCCCCTAATATGTACCTTTTAATTCTATACTATATACTTCATTAGACTTTAATAAAATATTTTTTATCTCTGCAACTCTTTGAACTGTACCTTTTTTTAGATTTTAGTTTTCAATTTGTTAACATTCTTTTCAGCTATGTTTAATCCATCATTTAATCCCCTTAGTATTTAAAAATTCAATATATGTAATTAAATCTAAGCTCTATTTGTTTCTTTAATAAATTAGCCTATCTAACAGTCTACTGTCTCTCTTTTGAATCCATATTTTATGTTTAAATGTTTTATCAGTGGTTATTATGTTTTCTGTAGCTGATATTTCTAATATCTGAAGTCCTTAGGGCCCAGACTTATTGCTTAGTGTTTCCACTCATAGTTGTTTACAGAGGCTCTTTATTTTCTCATATATTTGGTGATTTAATATTTTGAACTCATCTTTGACTGACCTAATATGTACAGATCCTGAGGGTTCTCACATGAGATTTCTTTCCTTCAAAGATAATTTACATTAGTTTTTTGCTCTGATGCATAAATTAGAACTCCTAGGAATATTGCCATGTAATTTTCTCACTTGGTCTTTCTCAGATCTTGAAGCTATTAGAAATCCTACCCCAAGCCCCATGTACAGTTAGGCCTACAGATATGCACTCTCAAAGGACACCACTAATGTGGGTGTTCTAGTGGTTACTTTTTACATAATACTAAGAAATTACAGGCACCATTTTGTTCCCTGTAGTATCCAAAATAGATCTTTTCCTTGCAGTATATTATTTTGCTAAAGGTAAGAGCTTTATGGATCTGATTTATGTAGGGGTAGGAGTAGGGCATGGATTTATGCCCCTTTCCTTGCTGCCATTGTAAAAGCTCAGGGGCCTAGTCATTCACTTCCAGTGTGGAATTTGTTTGCAAAAGCTTGACTGTACTGGTATTGATGTACAACTCAGGGCAGGCTACCCTGATAAATTTGCTTATTCTGTTTATTCAGCTTCTGCTCCTCTTCATCCTCAGTTTCCTTTTCTTGCATTTCTCTATTTCAGGATCTTTGGGGATTTTCTTTCCTTTTTTTCTATGAGTTCAACAAGACAGTAAAACTCTGTTTAAATATCTAACCTGTATATGTTCTGAAACCAAAATATTTTTCAAAAATATAATTTCTTCAATATTGCCTAGATATACACATTTTTCAAATGATTACTATTAAACCACCAGTATGTTAGATTTTATGATCAGTATATTTAATAGCATATATATATATATATATATATATATATAATTTTCAAATGCCTATAGGTTTAATTTCTGTAGAGTGTAGTGTGTAGTAAAATAACTATTACTGATATAATTCATTTTATTGTAATTTCATCAGAAATGCCTTATGCTATCCTATTTTATCACTTCCCAGTATAAAAATATCAGTTTCTGTTAGTTATTGGAATATGATGAACCACTTTTTAAAGATTTCATGCTGTCTAACCATCCCATTCTCTGCCTCTTTCTCTGTCCTCTTCTCCTTTTGCCCTCAACCTTTCCCAGCATCAAGGTCTTTTCCAGTGAGTCATCTCTTCACGTCAAGTGCCCCCAAAATATTGGCACTTCAGCTTCAGCATCAGTCCTTCCAATGAATATTCAGAGTTGATTTCCTTTAGAATTGACTGTTTTGATCTCCTTGCAGCCCAAGGAACTCTCAGGAGCCTTTTCTAACACCACAGTTCAAAGACATCAGTTCTTCCATGCCCAGCCTTCTTTATGGCCCAACTCTTACATCCATACATACATGGCTACTGGAAAACCATAGTTTTGACTATATGGACTTTTGTTGGGAAATGATGTCTCTGCTGTTTAATATGCTGTCCACGTTTGTCATAACTTTTCTTCCAAAGAGCAATCATCTTTTAATTCCATGTCTGCATTCACTGTCAGTGGTGATTTTGGAGGCCAAGAAAATAAAATCTGTCAGCTTCTGGGGATTTTCCCTTTTCTTTTCATGCAGTGATAGGGCTGGAGGCCATATGCTTTGGTATTGAAATGTACAACTCAGGGCAGGCTACCCTGATAAATTTGCTTATTCTGTTTATTCAGCTTCTGCCCTCTTCATCCTCAGTTTCCTTTTCTTGCATTTCTCTATTTCAGGATCTTTGGGGATTTTCTTTCCTTTTTTTCTATGAGTTCAACAAGACAGTAAAACTCTGTTTAAATATCTAACCTGTATATGTTCTGAAACCAAAATATTTTTCAAAAATATAATTTCTTCAATATTGCCTAGATATACACATTTTTCAAATGATTACTATTAAACCACCAGTATGTTAGATTTTATGATCAGTATATTTAATAGCATATATATATATATATATATATATATATAATTTTCAAATGCCTATAGGTTTAATTTCTGTAGAGTGTAGTGTGTAGTAAAATAACTATTACTGATATAATTCATTTTATTGTAATTTCATCAGAAATGCCTTATGCTATCCTATTTTATCACTTCCCAGTATAAAAATATCAGTTTCTGTTAGTTATTGGAATATGATGAACCACTTTTTAAAGATTTCATGCTGTCTAACCATCCCATTCTCTGCCTCTTTCTCTGTCCTCTTCTCCTTTTGCCCTCAACCTTTCCCAGCATCAAGGTCTTTTCCAGTGAGTCATCTCTTCACGTCAAGTGCCCCCAAAATATTGGCACTTCAGCTTCAGCATCAGTCCTTCCAATGAATATTCAGAGTTGATTTCCTTTAGAATTGACTGTTTTGATCTCCTTGCAGCCCAAGGAACTCTCAGGAGCCTTTTCTAACACCACAGTTCAAAGACATCAGTTCTTCCATGCCCAGCCTTCTTTATGGCCCAACTCTTACATCCATACATACATGGCTACTGGAAAACCATAGTTTTGACTATATGGACTTTTGTTGGGAAATGATGTCTCTGCTGTTTAATATGCTGTCCACGTTTGTCATAACTTTTCTTCCAAAGAGCAATCATCTTTTAATTCCATGTCTGCATTCACTGTCAGTGGTGATTTTGGAGGCCAAGAAAATAAAATCTGTCAGTTTCTAGGGTTTTTCCCTTTTATTTGCATGAAGTGATAGGACTGGATGCCATAATCTTGGTTTTTTTGCATGCTGAACTTTAAGCCAACTTTCTCACACTCCTCTTTTTACCTCATCAAGAGACTTTTTAGTTCCTCTTCACTTTCTGCCATTAGAATGGTATCATTTACATAGCTGAGGTTGTTGATATTTCTCCTGGCAATATATATCACATTTTCTTCTTTGTGCATTTGTTGATGGACATTTATGTTACTTCTGTATCTTGAAGATTACAAAAATAACATTGCTATGAACAATGAGGTATGTATCTTTTCAAACTAGCATTTTTGTTTTCTCACATCCAGGGACTGTTTTTATACATCTAGGAATGAGTTGCTGGGTCATATGATAGTTCTATCTTTAGTATTTTGAGGAACATATGTACTTTTTTCAACAGTGGCTATACCAATTTATAAACCTACCAATAGTGTATGAGTATTCCCTTTTCTTCACATATTTACTAACATTTGATGCCTATGTTCTTTTTGATAACAGGTACTCTGAGATGTGAGGTGATATCTCATTGTGGTTTTTATTTGCATTTCCCTGATCATTCCTCGTGCTAAACACCTTTCATGTGTTTGTTGGCCATTTGTATTTCCTCAGTGGAAAAATAATTGTTCAGTTATCCTGCCCATTTTTAATTTGGATTATTTGTTATTTTAATATTGAGTTGTGTTTATAAAATGTGTAACAACTTAGTATAACTCACCAACTCACCAAAATTATAAATATTTTTTCTTATTTCAAAGTAGTTACAGATTAGCTGTCTATCTTATTTGATTTCATCATGACTCTCTAAAGGGTCATGCATTTTTTCTACCAAGCAGATGTGAAAAATACAAGTTAAAGAAACAACATATTCCCATGCTGAGTGATCCAGAGCTAAATTATTTAAAGAGAGCCCATGATTAAGGAAGAATTGATTTCATTTTTAATACTTGGATGAAATTAATTAACAATCATGAAATACGAAATGGTTCTAGCAGGCATAGGTCATGATGGATAGGACATTCTTCAGGGCCATTTCTTTTTCCCAAAGTCTGATAAGGTTTCTCTTTCTTTCTCCAAATTCTTGTGAAATTTTTTGGAAAAAAAAAAAAAAAAGTGTCATATCCTACACAGACAACCCAATTCTTACCATAAAATCTCTGTAAACTCTGTATTATCTTGAAATTTAAAATAAATATACATCTGAACTATCCACAGTTTATCATACTCCAGCCCAAAGCCTGACTCTGAAATTGTAGTACAAATGGTTATTTTAGTTTACAAGAATGTATTCCTCAAGAGGCTTCCAGCTTTAATCTTGAATAAGGTCAAACCATGAGAAGGTTACATGGGTCATATCATCCTCTCCAGCCTCATAAAATTGCCTTAAATAACTTCATTTTCCACTTTACCCTTGTGTTTTACTGTGGATCTGTGATATAGGAAGGCCTTCACCAGTGATAAGAACCAGTGATACAGGAAGGCCTTCACCTTTCTTGCAAAACTGTCATTGGCTGTTACTTTGCTGAGTGCCATTCACGCAATAACCCTCAGCCAGTGCTTCACAGGGCTCCAAGCCAATAAAAGGATTGTCTTTTCTGACAAGCATTCCATCCTTGATTAATGAAAACCCCTGTATTGACTTAAGAGATGATATATATGTGTTTCCATCCCTGCTCTGTATGATGTTAACCAAATTGCTAACTCACCCTAAGCCTCAGAATCCTCTTCTGTAAAATCCAAGTTATGGGTCCTAAACCATAGGCTTATTCTGAGAAATAATTATCAAATGAGATAGTATAGGAGTAAGCAGAGAGTTTTACAACAACCTTGAGTTGCATGAAGTTTCTGCTCTGTGTAGAATACTGTGCCATTTTCCTCACATATGTGATCTCTAAACTTACCAGTAATACAAATTAGTTTCATTACCTCTGTTTCAAAAATGACTCAACTGAGCTTCAGAGAATAGAAGTTACCACTCACTACCTTTGATTTCAAGTAAATGATATAATCTGTGTCTATTGTGTCAAATGCAAAATCAATATAATAATCATTTTCATAGAGAAATTATGAAGATTTAATTCAAGTTATAAAGTTATGCCACCAAAGGCTTGTTACACAATTAAAGTGAAACTTTAGAGCAACACAATTTTTTTAATCTTTTTCTTTCTCCAAATTCTTGTGAAATTTTTTGGAAAAAAAAAAAAAAAAGTGTCATATCCTACACAGACAACCCAATTCTTACCATAAAATCTCTGTAAACTCTGTATTATCTTGAAATTTAAAATAAATATACATCTGAACTATCCACAGTTTATCATACTCCAGCCCAAAGCCTGACTCTGAAATTGTAGTACAAATGGTTATTTTAGTTTACAAGAATGTATTCCTCAAGAGGCTTCCAGCTTTAATCTTGAATAAGGTCAAACCATGAGAAGGTTACATGGGTCATATCATCCTCTCCAGCCTCATAAAATTGCCTTAAATAACTTCATTTTCCACTTTACCCTTGTGTTTTACTGTGGATCTGTGATATAGGAAGGCCTTCACCAGTGATAAGAACCAGTGATACAGGAAGGCCTTCACCTTTCTTGCAAAACTGTCATTGGCTGTTACTTTGCTGAGTGCCATTCACGCAATAACCCTCAGCCAGTGCTTCACAGGGCTCCAAGCCAATAAAAGGATTGTCTTTTCTGACAAGCATTCCATCCTTGATTAATGAAAACCCCTGTATTGACTTAAGAGATGATATATATGTGTTTCCATCCCTGCTCTGTATGATGTTAACCAAATTGCTAACTCACCCTAAGCCTCAGAATCCTCTTCTGTAAAATCCAAGTTATGGGTCCTAAACCATAGGCTTATTCTGAGAAATAATTATCAAATGAGATAGTATAGGAGTAAGCAGAGAGTTTTACAACAACCTTGAGTTGCATGAAGTTTCTGCTCTGTGTAGAATACTGTGCCATTTTCCTCACATATGTGATCTCTAAACTTACCAGTAATACAAATTAGTTTCATTACCTCTGTTTCAAAAATGACTCAACTGAGCTTCAGAGAATAGAAGTTACCACTCACTACCTTTGATTTCAAGTAAATGATATAATCTGTGTCTATTGTGTCAAATGCAAAATCAATATAATAATCATTTTCATAGAGAAATTATGAAGATTTAATTCAAGTTATAAAGTTATGCCACCAAAGGCTTGTTACACAATTAAAGTGAAACTTTAGGAATCATACTTTCATTGTCATTATCAGAGAGAAAATTATTGGGTAGAAATTCCAGAGTACTATTTTTCTTCCAGTATTCCTGAAAAGAAAGATGAACGTTGTCTGAATTTTAGGAATCTGCAGGTCTCAGATAAAAACAGATGGTTCATCTGTTAGTGGAAGAGGCATCACTGAGGAGGCTACTTACAGAGAACAGAGGTGGGGTACGAAGACCAGCAGGAGGGTGGGAAGCCATTGCCACCCATAGGCCTGAAGGGGCAGAGGAAGAGAGAGGATTCCCAGAGACCAGTGATCTCTGTAGCCCTGGGAGATCACCCAGTAAAAACTGATCAGAGTAGTGGAAAAGGGAACAAATGCCCTAACCTGTCCTCCGCCAACCACTGATCTCCTGCAAGTGTTGCCCATTTATGTGTGCCACAGGAAAGCAGAAGTAGGGATCAAGGGAACTTGAGGAGTATAATTTTAATTGATAAAGGTCAGCCTCTCAGGTTACAGTCAGAGTGGGGAAGGATCAGAGGGAAAGCAGGAGAACGGATACACTCAACTATCAGAAAACTCACCAATGGCTACAGATACTCAAGTGCTAGTTTAAAAGTGAAACTTAGATTGAATTCATTCTCAACTACTTACTAATTAGGTAAAATTAGATAATTTACTTAAACATTTTAAGTCTCTATTTCATCATCATTGAAAGGGAATAATGATAAATCCTTAGGGTTCTTCTGAGAAAGTAATAAATATAAATAGAATTCAGTGTAATATTAGAAATAAAGAGGTATGATTAAAAATTGGCTATGATAACAGTATTTGCTACTGTGGCTCTGGAGGCTTTTATAGTGCTGACATCTTGTTTAAAGAGCCCTCTAAACTAGCATATTGGTTAAAGAAGTATTGAGTGTTTCTTGTGAGAAAAGTGCTCCTAGATACCTAGAACATTTAACAGTGAACCAAGGCAACCTGGACTCTGCCATTGAAAGTTGATAGTCTTCTAGACTTAACCACATAAATAAGTATTTTAAATTGTAAAACATACTATGTCTATTGTGTCAAATGCAAAATCAATATAATAATCATTTTCATAGAGAAATTATGAAGATTTAATTCAAGTTATAAAGTTATGCCACCAAAGGCTTGTTACACAATTAAAGTGAAACTTTAGGAATCATACTTTCATTGTCATTATCAGAGAGAAAATTATTGGGTAGAAATTCCAGAGTACTATTTTTCTTCCAGTATTCCTGAAAAGAAAGATGAACGTTGTCTGAATTTTAGGAATCTGCAGGTCTCAGATAAAAACAGATGGTTCATCTGTTAGTGGAAGAGGCATCACTGAGGAGGCTACTTACAGAGAACAGAGGTGGGGTACGAAGACCAGCAGGAGGGTGGGAAGCCATTGCCACCCATAGGCCTGAAGGGGCAGAGGAAGAGAGAGGATTCCCAGAGACCAGTGATCTCTGTAGCCCTGGGAGATCACCCAGTAAAAACTGATCAGAGTAGTGGAAAAGGGAACAAATGCCCTAACCTGTCCTCCGCCAACCACTGATCTCCTGCAAGTGTTGCCCATTTATGTGTGCCACAGGAAAGCAGAAGTAGGGATCAAGGGAACTTGAGGAGTATAATTTTAATTGATAAAGGTCAGCCTCTCAGGTTACAGTCAGAGTGGGGAAGGATCAGAGGGAAAGCAGGAGAACGGATACACTCAACTATCAGAAAACTCACCAATGGCTACAGATACTCAAGTGCTAGTTTAAAAGTGAAACTTAGATTGAATTCATTCTCAACTACTTACTAATTAGGTAAAATTAGATAATTTACTTAAACATTTTAAGTCTCTATTTCATCATCATTGAAATGGAATAATGATAAATCCTTAGGGTTCTTCTGAGAAAGTAATAAATATAAATAGAATTCAGTGTAATATTAGAAATAAAGAGGTATGATTAAAAATTGGCTATGATAACAGTATTTGCTACTGTGGCTCTGGAGGCTTTTATAGTGCTGACATCTTGTTTAAAGAGCCCTCTAAACTAGCATATTGGTTAAAGAAGTATTGAGTGTTTCTTGTGAGAAAAGTGCTCCTATATACCTAGAACATTTAACAGTGAACCAAGGCAACCTGGACTCTGCCATTGAAAGTTGATAGTCTTCTAGACTTAACCACATAAATAAGTATTTTAAATTGTAAAACATACTATGAAAGAACAGTTATAATGGAGCATATCAAGAGGACTATAATTTAGACTAGAAGATCAGAAAAGACTTTCTATGGAGGGACCATGTAAGCTAATACCCACAGATTGGTAAATTTGTCAGGTTGGGTTGAATAGGGAAGGGGTGAGTTTAGGGGGCAGTGTAAAGATAAACATGTGTACTGAGGTCCTTAGGCTAGGATGAATTGATTGGCATGAGGAACTGAAAACCAGCATGAAAACAGCATGTGGGACAAAGAGGCGGGTAGTAAAGAGGTGAGGCTGAGGAGGCAGACAAAGATGCCATCATGCAGGATTACACTGAAGGTCACTGAAAGAGAGCTGGGAATGCAGTCCAAGTAAAAACAGTAATCACTGAAGTACATCAAGCTCACAAGTGGCATGGCCTCTTTTACATTTGCAGAAGGCTACCTTGGCTTTCAAATACAGAATATATTGGAAAGAAGCAAAAATTGTAAAATGGAGACCCATTAGGAAGCTATCTGAGTGAGTAAGACCAGAGATGATGATGATTTTAGTCAGGTCAGCAGTAATGAAGTTCTCCTGCATCTGTTAGCATAGATAATCTGATAAACCAAATGCAAATTTATTTTCTAAAAATAAAGCAACTGTGTCATGGAGCTGTGCTGTGTAGGACCTATGCAAATACATACCAAAGCCCCAGGTGTACAGTAAGTACTTAGAAAAAAAATCTTGATCCCTGTCTTCATGTATACTAGACTGTTGGCTTCTTGTATGTAGATATTTGAATTATTCCTGTCTGCATCCACTCAGGCTCTTTCATATAGTACTTTTAGAATGGCTGCATATAGCATAGTGGCAAAATATTAACATTAAACCTTTTGGAAAGAACATTAGAAATCAGAGAGAAGAGGCCTAGCAGATGCTTTTAACTTCTAGAATCTCACTTTCTCCTGTTCCTTTTAACAGATCATAACTCCAATGGGTCCTTAGAACCTAGTTGAACCAAGGCAACCTGGACTCTGCCATTGAAAGTTGATAGTCTTCTAGACTTAACCACATAAATAAGTATTTTAAATTGTAAAACATACTATGAAAGAACAGTTATAATGGAGCATATCAAGAGGACTATAATTTAGACTAGAAGATCAGAAAAGACTTTCTATGGAGGGACCATGTAAGCTAATACCCACAGATTGGTAAATTTGTCAGGTTGGGTTGAATAGGGAAGGGGTGAGTTTAGGGGGCAGTGTAAAGATAAACATGTGTACTGAGGTCCTTAGGCTAGGATGAATTGATTGGCATGAGGAACTGAAAACCAGCATGAAAACAGCATGTGGGACAAAGAGGCGGGTAGTAAAGAGGTGAGGCTGAGGAGGCAGACAAAGATGCCATCATGCAGGATTACACTGAAGGTCACTGAAAGAGAGCTGGGAATGCAGTCCAAGTAAAAACAGTAATCACTGAAGTACATCAAGCTCACAAGTGGCATGGCCTCTTTTACATTTGCAGAAGGCTACCTTGGCTTTCAAATACAGAATATATTGGAAAGAAGCAAAAATTGTAAAATGGAGACCCATTAGGAAGCTATCTGAGTGAGTAAGACCAGAGATGATGATGATTTTAGTCAGGTCAGCAGTAATGAAGTTCTCCTGCATCTGTTAGCATAGATAATCTGATAAACCAAATGCAAATTTATTTTCTAAAAATAAAGCAACTGTGTCATGGAGCTGTGCTGTGTAGGACCTATGCAAATACATACCAAAGCCCCAGGTGTACAGTAAGTACTTAGAAAAAAAATCTTGATCCCTGTCTTCATGTATACTAGACTGTTGGCTTCTTGTATGTAGATATTTGAATTATTCCTGTCTGCATCCACTCAGGCTCTTTCATATAGTACTTTTAGAATGGCTGCATATAGCATAGTGGCAAAATATTAACATTAAACCTTTTGGAAAGAACATTAGAAATCAGAGAGAAGAGGCCTAGCAGATGCTTTTAACTTCTAGAATCTCACTTTCTCCTGTTTCCTTTTTAGACTTAGATATCATAACTCCAATGGGTCCTTAGAGGTTGGTTAATGCATTGCTAAAGGGCATCCAAAATCTAATTTGTTGTTGTTGTTTTGGGAATGAAACATTATCCTGCAATTGCAGAATTATCCTTTAAGAACTACAAAGTGCTTTTCAAATGAAAATGCATCCTCCTTATGAACTAGAAGGGGAAATGAAGGAGCTGGATGATTTATATGTTTGCTTGCATTGGGAGGGTGAACTGACAAGATACAAAAGGATGAAATACCAGAGTTTCCACCCCATCCTACAATCTTTCTCTCTTGTGAAAGTTAGCTTTGTTTTCCCAGAGCATTTCTTGTCAGATCAGGAAAAATTGAAGCTGGATCCTTGGCTTCTGGGTGCTTGCATCACAAGAGTGTAAGGCAACCCTAAATCTGAGAATCTATACCCTATGCTGTCCTTTTGAAAGGCATTGACATTGAAAGGAAGCTGGAGGTGTTCCGTGAGGAATCTTGAATCTACCCCGTAAACCATTTCATCAAGCTGTGCATTTTAAACCAACTGATAACCCTAGAAAGCATTCCCTTAAGTAATGCATTTTAGTAATTGTTAATGTGCCAGACAAGAAAATAAATCCTGTGGTGAATCAGATGAGTAACAAAGTCAGAAAAACAGTCTGTCTCTGAGAGGGAGATGAAAGGAGTTTTCTGAATAGATATAACACATTGGCTCTATTTGTTATATTGTGGTATGATTTTAAAGTCAATATGATAGGTCAAATTTGGGTATAATCAAGACTCTTTTTGAAAACAATTGTCCATGAAGCCCTGTATACATAATTTAGATGTGAATCCTGAGCAGAACACAATAACAGCTTACATACCGATTGCTGGTAATGTCCTTTCAAACTATCTAAATAGAAGACCAGTAGAAAATTCTTCAGTAGTCCTGATGGCCTGTGGGGTTGGTGTATTCCTTGATAATACTAGTATTTTGTAAAAATTACACTGTTCATATTAGTTTGGTTTTTGGTGAGGATTGTATAAGAGTAGAAAGCAATCTTTGGCTGAGGTTAAGTTCAAAAGACAGCACAAGGTATACAAAAATATGACTCTAGTCTTTTCCTGTCCCATTATTCTCAAAACAGAGAGATAATGACATGTATGTAATTCAGTTAACGAATCAGAAAATAATGATTTTCTGGCGTCGATGTTATGCTTGCTCCCATTTTAAGTGTGATGAAGTTCACAGAAAAAAGAAAAAAACCCTAAAAAGAGTAGTTGGTCCCTGACTAGCATTTACCAAACTTACTGAATTTATAAATGAATAAGTGAAGGAAAGATTTTATAAAATGATTGCATGTGCAAAAAAATTAGGTCTTTGCAAAAAGCTCTTTCTAGATATTTCCTTTCTCTATAAAATCTTTGCAATTCTACTACTATGCCAACATCTTAGACTTGCTCTACTGAATGACTCCAACAATTCATGCCTACCTAAAAAAATGTTCCTTCCCATCACATTCTTTGCGATTAACTATATGTATCCTCTACCAGATTGTAAGATTCCCATCAGCAAAAACCATTTCTTATTCAGGGCTTAGCACAATAACTAGAACATATTCAGTGCCTTATAAATGTGTTAATTCATTCATAAATTTGTATGCTCATATATTCACTGAGATACTTTTGTATATGAGTCATTATGCTATTGTTAAGGCTCCTATCCCAGTCACCACCACTCTATAGCTACTTAATTTAACCTTTCAGTGTTGATGCACTGAAGAATATACCTAGGTACATATTTCTGTCGATCCACTAAGAGAAAAACCATATGTGTACAGCTGGTAGCTTTCTGCAACAGATGTGAGATTGCTTAAAACAAATGATAGATCAATTAGGACCTAAATATTTGGTAGAATGATTCTTCTTACTCTCTATTCTCTTTAAAGATTACTTTAGGTAATTCAGGGCCTGTATCTTTTCTTATGAATTTTATACTATTTTGCTTATGTCTGTAGAAACCAAAACAAAAATATTGACATCCTGGTAGGAACTGTATTAAACCTATGGATAATGTAAAGAAAAGTAGTATATTTACAGTGTTGTGTCTTCCAATTCATGAATACAATATGTTCCTTCCCTAAATTCTTTCAGTAGCATTTTCAAGTTTTCAGCATACAAATGCCATGTTAAGAATTATCTTACCTAAGCTTTTAGTTTTCTTTGGAAGGATGGTAAATGGTATTGTGTTTTTAATTTCACCTTCAACACATTCATTCTTAGTGTGTGAAAATGCAACTTATTTACTGTATGTGTATGTATGTAGTGTATCCTTAAATTTTAATGAACTCCTGTATTATTATTGGAACATTTTTGTAGATCCCATAGATTTCTCTCTGTAGATAGTTATATCATCTGCAAAACAGGGGCTATTTTATTTCTTCCTTTCCATTCTGTGTGCCTTTTATTCATTTTTCTTATTGTGCTGCTATGATTCCCTATATAGATTAGGAGTGGTGAAAGTATATATTCCCTGTCTTTTTCCCAATCTTAGAGAAAAGACATTCAGTTTGTCCACATTAAATATATCAGCTGTAAAGTTTTTGTTTATGTTAATTATCAATTTTAGGAATAATAATGATTTTTTGATAGTCTAATAATAAATGGATGTCGATTTGTTCTTTGTGTCAGTTTATACAGTTACACAACCTTTCATCTTTAATATTCTGATATGGTGGGTTATATTGATAGATACTTGAATGTTGTATGAGCCTTGCATACCTTCCACAAATCTCTCTTGTGTAATTTGTATACATTATTAGATTTGATTGGCTAATATTTTGTTGAAAGATTTTGCATCTAAGTTCATGAAACATATTGTGCTGTAGCTTTGCTTTTCTGAATTGTCTTTGTTGTTTCAGTCAAGATAACAGTGGTTAAGAAGTGTGCTTCCTCTTTGTTTTTCTGGAACAGATTGAGTAAAATTGGTATTAATTCTTTAAATGTTTAGTAAAATGCTAAGTGATGCTGTTTGAGTCTGGAGATTTAGGTTGAGTCAGTGCTTTTCAATTACAAATTTGATTTATCTGTCCTAGTACTGTTAGGAGAAGGCTATCTCTTTTGGTGTGGTTGAGTTTGATTGTCTTTAGGGAAATTGAAGCTAAACTGTTGAGTTTATGAGCATAAATGTGTTCATAAATGTGATCTGTGTCCCTTGTAATATTCCTGATAGTACTGATTTGTGTTGTTTCTCTTCTTTCAGTCTTGCTAGAGGTTTATTGATTTCATTGATTTTTTTTTCCAAAGAAATATTTTGGTTTTGTTGATTTTTCTCTATTGTTTTCCTGCTTAAAATTTCATGATTGCTCTTTATTTTTTTCTATTTCCTTCTTTCTCTTCACTTTAGATTTATTTTCCCCTTCCTTTTCTAGGTTTTTTAGATAGCCAGGACATTTTTGAGAGTGAAAGTGTTGCTGTGCATAGTTTCACTCTGAAAACAGGTGTTATCTGCAAGCTGGGATTTCCTGGGCAAATTACAGTGTGTTGCACTGACACATTATGATATGTCTAGTGATGACCCTTAACCAGTAATGTTGTAGAAACTACATCCATGGCCTCTTCTTGTATATATTCCCTGTCTTTTCCCAATCTTAGAGAAAAGACATTCAGTTTGTCCACATTAAATATATCAGCTGTAAAGTTTTTGTTTATGTTAATTATCAATTTTAGGAATAATAATGATTTTTTGATAGTCTAATAATAAATGGATGTCGATTTGTTCTTTGTGTCAGTTTATACAGTTACACAACCTTTCATCTTTAATATTCTGATATGGTGGGTTATATTGATAGATACTTGAATGTTGTATGAGCCTTGCATACCTTCCACAAATCTCTCTTGTGTAATTTGTATACATTATTAGATTTGATTGGCTAATATTTTGTTGAAAGATTTTGCATCTAAGTTCATGAAACATATTGTGCTGTAGCTTTGCTTTTCTGAATTGTCTTTGTTGTTTCAGTCAAGATAACAGTGGTTAAGAAGTGTGCTTCCTCTTTGTTTTTCTGGAACAGATTGAGTAAAATTGGTATTAATTCTTTAAATGTTTAGTAAAATGCTAAGTGATGCTGTTTGAGTCTGGAGATTTAGGTTGAGTCAGTGCTTTTCAATTACAAATTTGATTTATCTGTCCTAGTACTGTTAGGAGAAGGCTATCTCTTTTGGTGTGGTTGAGTTTGATTGTCTTTAGGGAAATTGAAGCTAAACTGTTGAGTTTATGAGCATAAATGTGTTCATAAATGTGATCTGTGTCCCTTGTAATATTCCTGATAGTACTGATTTGTGTTGTTTCTCTTCTTTCAGTCTTGCTAGAGGTTTATTGATTTCATTGATTTTTTTTTCCAAAGAAATATTTTGGTTTTGTTGATTTTTCTCTATTGTTTTCCTGCTTAAAATTTCATGATTGCTCTTTATTTTTTTCTATTTCCTTCTTTCTCTTCACTTTAGATTTATTTTCCCCTTCCTTTTCTAGGTTTTTTAGATAGCCAGGACATTTTTGAGAGTGAAAGTGTTGCTGTGCATAGTTTCACTCTGAAAACAGGTGTTATCTGCAAGCTGGGATTTCCTGGGCAAATTACAGTGTGTTGCACTGACACATTATGATATGTCTAGTGATGACCCTTAACCAGTAATGTTGTAGAAACTACATCCATGGCCTCTTCTTGTATATCATGAATGTTCTGTCCTATGGTGTAGAGGTTGCACTGAGCCTGTCATCTTTTGCTTTGGGCCACTTATCATTTGGAGTTTTCAGATGTCTCAGTGGTAAAGAATTCCCTTGCCAAACAGGAGATGCAAGCCTGATCCCTGATTCAGGAAAATCCCCTGGAGTTGAAAATGGCAACCACTCTAGCATTCTTGCCTAGAAAACTCCATGGACAGAGGAACCTGGTGGGCTACAGTCCATAGTGTTGCAAAAAAGTTAGACACAACCTAGTGACTAAGCAACAACTCACCACTAGTTGCAAAGAGCACAGTGCATTTTCTTGCCACATTCTGTAGTCGTATCACTGTAATATGTACAACTGGGTCTGCATTGTTTCTTCTGGTACCTGAGGACAATATGTTAGCTCTTGTAAGTTTTCAGAGAAGGTAGCTAACTTTTATGGTATACTTTTGTGTGCCAAGATCCTATTGTGGGACATATTCAAATCTATCATTCATTCCTCCTAACACTATCAGGCATGAGGTATCTAAATTTATATTATTTTAGAAAAAGACACTGAAGCTTTGGAGCAGTTACATCACTTTCCTGGGAGGTATGTACTAAGTGGGAGAGACAGAGGTTGCAATGAGTCTGACTCCATGGTGCTGTGTTATCTCTCCAGTGTAAACTGTACAACACCTACTACTGGTGTTTACTGATGGCAGGGCAGGAGGGTGGTGGTGGTGGTGTTCTGTTAATGTAATCAAATCTGCAGTTTGTTGGAGAGTCATGTGTGGATTTGATTATGAATGAGGTATGGTGATGTCAGAGTAATATATGTGGTGGTTTTGGTAAAGGAAAATAATAAATACATCTAAATTGTTTTAGGGAAAGATGAAATTTGTTAAATGTCTTTTGTGCAACCATAAGATAAAGATCCAATGAAGTAACATTCAAGCTACATTACCTCAGGAGAGGGAATTGACAGTGTCCTAAACAACTCATTTCTTAAGTGGAAAATATCACCAGCAAATATTCTCTATCTTTAAATAAATATTTATATGCACACAAAACTGTAGATAATGGGCATGATCAATGGGATGTATGAGTAAAATTGGGGGATTGAAATATGATGGAGATAATCATCAAAGCTCAGTTGAAACTGATGAAGGCTTTTCATACGTGATTTTACTTGTGCTCTCAATAAATCTCACCAAATCTACTGCATTTTATCTGACTTGAAAAGAAACAAATTATATTCTTTTCTTCCAGTCAAGCTAAAATGTAAAGGAAACAAATTCATTTATTCATTCAAGAAAACACATTCCATAACTTTACTAAGAAATGTTATCTGTCGATCAATCTATCTTTGTTAAGTATGCAGAATTTTTACAATTCAATAAAAAAGGCAAATAGCCTAATTTAAAAATGATTAAAAAGCTTGAGGGTTTGAATGGACATTTCTGGAAAGAAGATAGTAAGCACATGAAAAAGGCCTTACCTCACTAATAATTAAAGAAATCCAAGTCAAAACCACAAGATACCCCTTTATACCATTAAAATGATGATCATTAACACATAAAATAAAACCAGAAAATAACAAGTATTGATGAGAATGTGAGGAAACTGGAACCTTTCTGCATTGCTGCTGGGAATGAAAAATGATGCAACTACTATGAAAAATAATAAGACAGTTCCTTCTAAAATTAAGTATAGAATTAGCAGATGATACTAAATTCAACTACTGAGTATATCCCTAAAAAAACTAGAAACATGTTTTTGCATCAAGGTCGATAGTAGAATTATTCACAATGGCTAAAATACTATGAAAAAACTCCAATGTCCATCAACAGATGAATGAATAAACAAAACACGTGTATGTATACACCATACAGAGGAAAATTACTCAGTCTTAAAAAGAGATGAAATTCTGAGACATGTTACAAAATGGACAAGTCTTGAGGTCATTTTATTAAGTGAAGTAATCCAATCATAAAAGAACAACTATTGCATGATTCCACTTTCACACTTACACATGTCTAGAGTAATCAAATTTAGAGATAGAAAATACAATGATGGTTGCCAGGAACTGGAGGGAGGGGAAATGGAGAGTTGTTATTTAATCTTTAGGAGTTGCAGTTTGGAAAGATAAGAATTTCTGGAAGTGAACAGTGTTAATGGTTGCACAACAGTGTTAATTCACTTAATGCCAAAGAGCTGTACAGCTAAAATTGGTTTGAATGATAAATTTTATGTTATATTTTCTGACAATAAAAAATAACAGTTTGAGGTGTGTAGCACCCTTTCCTAATTCTACATAGCACAGATTATTAACTCATCAGAGCTGTTCGAATATATTTCATATATTTCGTGAAAATATCTAAAATTAGCATTATTTTTTGCTTAAGAGTATGTTGTTTTGTAACCTTGCTTCACCCACTAACAATAGTAATAATAATAGTATCAATTATTATTGAGTGAGATAAAATGATCTACAGATACAAAAAATAGTCTACATGTATTAAGCTCTTACCACAAACTGGGTACTATACTGTTTTACACAGATCACCTCATTTAGTCCTCACCACGATTACAGATATGATTATTTTTGCCATTGTACCAATAAGCAACTAGGGCATTAAATGGTGTAATAAACTGAATACACAAAACCAGTATATGGGGGTTAGGACTACACATGATCTGAACTTAGGTAGTATAACAAGTATTGATGAGAATGTGAGGAAACTGGAACCTTTCTGCATTGCTGCTGGGAATGAAAAATGATGCAACTACTATGAAAAATAATAAGACAGTTCCTTCTAAAATTAAGTATAGAATTAGCAGATGATACTAAATTCAACTACTGAGTATATCCCTAAAAAAACTAGAAACATGTTTTTGCATCAAGGTCGATAGTAGAATTATTCACAATGGCTAAAATACTATGAAAAAACTCCAATGTCCATCAACAGATGAATGAATAAACAAAACACGTGTATGTATACACCATACAGAGGAAAATTACTCAGTTTTAAAAAAGAGATGAAATTCTGAGACATGTTACAAAATGGACAAGTCTTGAGGTCATTTTATTAAGTGAAGTAATCCAATCATAAAAGAACAACTATTGCATGATTCCACTTTCACACTTACACATGTCTAGAGTAATCAAATTTAGAGATAGAAAATACAATGATGGTTGCCAGGAACTGGAGGGAGGGGAAATGGAGAGTTGTTATTTAATCTTTAGGAGTTGCAGTTTGGAAAGATAAGAATTTCTGGAAGTGAACAGTGTTAATGGTTGCACAACAGTGTTAATTCACTTAATGCCAAAGAGCTGTACAGCTAAAATTGGTTTGAATGATAAATTTTATGTTATATTTTCTGACAATAAAAAATAACAGTTTGAGGTGTGTAGCACCCTTTCCTAATTCTACATAGCACAGATTATTAACTCATCAGAGCTGTTCGAATATATTTCATATATTTCGTGAAAATATCTAAAATTAGCATTATTTTTTGCTTAAGAGTATGTTGTTTTGTAACCTTGCTTCACCCACTAACAATAGTAATAATAATAGTATCAATTATTATTGAGTGAGATAAAATGATCTACAGATACAAAAAATAGTCTACATGTATTAAGCTCTTACCACAAACTGGGTACTATACTGTTTTACACAGATCACCTCATTTAGTCCTCACCACGATTACAGATATGATTATTTTTGCCATTGTACCAATAAGCAACTAGGGCATTAAATGGTGTAATAAACTGAATACACAAAACCAGTATATGGGGGTTAGGACTACACATGATCTGAACTTAGGTAGTATAACTCCAGAAATATGCCATTTATTACTTACTTAGTTAGTTAACTTGTCACTTTGGACAATGCTCTTGATCTTTAGCTTCTGTTTTTTCATTGGTAATTTTGTAAAAACATTTGTACCCTTAACCACATCCCAGTCTTGCGATAAGTATTTCTATTTTTATCTTAAGCTTCAGACATACAATTTCCATGAACTTGGAGACTTCCTAATTTCTAGTGTTTAGAACAGTGTCTAATGCATGATATGTGCTAAATAATTTTAAATAAACAAATCACACAGAGAAAACACATGATACGGAATGGAATTATTTCCAGTTCTATGACCTTAAACCTCATTCTCTCATATAAGTAGGAGTCATTGGAGCACAAGGTCATCAATTTGCTTCTCAGTCAAACTACAAACGAACACATATTAACTCTGAGTTTTCCCAAGTTTCTGATTTTCTGATGATCCTTCACTGAGATTTACACTAAAATTGGCCAGCCTTACATACAGATGGGGTGCCAAAGGGACCGTGTACTGATCTAATAGTTATGCAGGGAAATGCCATGTAAACTAAATGTGCAAACATAGTTTTAAATGTGATTTGAATGTTCAATTTTAAATTAGCGATATATTTCTAAAAGAAAACCCATAGAAACCTGAATAATTTCTGAGGAAAAAAAAGTTCTGAAATGTTCTCTGACAATTCTTTTAAAAACAGCATAACATTGAAATGTTAATCACTCAGTCATGTCTGACTCTTTGGGATCCCTTGGACTGTAGCCCACTAGGCTCCTCTGTCCATGGGATTTCCCAGGCAAGAATACTGGAGTAGTGCTCACTGTGGCAGCACATCTGCTCCAAGTGTGATAGTACAGAGATTAGTATAGCCCTTGTGCAAGGATGACATGCAAATTCGTGAAGTGTTCCATATTTTTAAAGAAACAGAAAAAAAAATAAATAAAGAATAGAGTTTGCTGCCATTTCCTCCTTCAAGGCATTTTTTTTTTTTTGACCCAGGAATCAAACATGGGTATCCAGCATTACAGGCACATTCTTTACCATCTGAATCACCAGGGAAGCCCAAATATAACATGGGGAGATGGTACTTAAAAATGATATAATTCATGGATCAAATGGAAACATCATGGATATTGGCATCAGTCTTGGTATAATTTCTTCTGTGGGTTAAATGAGATCATTTTCACATTTACTTAAGAAAAGAGAATGGGTTATTGTTTTCTTGATGGTAAAGCTAATGAAAGTTAAATGGAAAAATAAAGTAGTTTTGCCTTACTTCACACCAGAGAAAAGAAAAGCACACACAGACAGTTAAACTAGAAATAAGTGTTTTCTTTTAAGTAACTGGATACTTGAAGCAAAAGCGATTCTTTATACCTTCCTCTGTGCGAAATTAGCCATCTCATTCAGGTAGTATTTGTTTTGTTACAATTATCAAGATGCTTAAGAAACAATGGTTTATATTTTCATGAGAGAAGTGGCTTTGTTCCTATTTATTTTTGAGTTGGTTGGTTGGTTGTTATGAGGGAGCAGGTGTGAAGGCTGGCTAGATAATTGCCCCATCAATTACTTTTCTGCAGTGTGCTGAGTTGCTCTAAATAAGGATAGTAGAGTGGCAAGTGACCAGGGTTGCCTGCTTTTTAGGTAATAACAAACTTCAAATCTGACAAATAGCCAGGGGCATCTGACTCGAAACTCCACCCAAATGGATGGTGTTCACCTAGTTGATTGAATGTTCCACATTTACAAATGAGACGGAATTTGACTGTAATTCTGAATTATTAAAATGGAGATTTATTTCCACACATTGTATAAACAAGTATACTAACAGGGTGCATTCTGAAACATGTAAAAACAGACTTGAACATAGCAAAGTAATCATGTCATTGGTCAAGACAGAGTTTGCTTTCATTGTATTTTCCTAATTTGTGTGGAAATGTAATGTATATATTTTATTGATGAGAATGAACTTGAAATAATTAAATATTATGTGTACTATATGATTATACATTTAGATATTTGCACATATATCCATGTGTATAAGGAAAAACATGTCTAGAAGTAAATATATCCTTTTTACTAGTGCTAATTTCTGGCTTGTAGAATTATGAGAATTTTTTTCTTTTTACACTTCAGATTTTCAAAATATCCCATACAGAGAATGTTCATTTTATAATTAAGACTGTATGTTTGTTGGAGAGGCAGGTTCATTTTCCCCACATGCAAATGCATGTGCCTTGAGCTAAGTGCAGTTAACTCAGCTAGACCTAAGTTCACTTTTAGCTTTGAACTTAGATCAGTTTATTTCATTTATATTATAAGCACATAGTATATCCCAGGTTCTCAAAGAATGACTAGGATAACTATTTTTACACACCTTAGGCTTCATTCAATAAGCTAAAGAGAGGCTTTTTAGTAGTGAAGACATGGGTTTTTATTCCATGAATGTTCATTGAGATTTTATGTGCCCCATTTGTGCCCAATTTTGCTGCAGGTGTAGGAATTAACCTATTAGTGAATCAAAGAGACAAAAACAGCTTCCATTAAGGCAATTACATTCATATGGGAGGAAAACAAAGTAAAATGAAAGCTGCTCAGTCATGTCTGAGTATTTGGGACCCCGTGGATGAGCCATGGAATTCTCCAGCAAGAGTACTAGAGTGGGCAGCTGTCCCTTTCTCCAGGAGATCTTCTGAACCCAGGGATCAAACCTGGATCTCGTGCATGCAGGCAGATTCCTTACCAACTAAGCTAAAGGGGCACCAGTGGAGGAAGAGACTTTCAAATATTAGTTTCACTCTCTGTTAGAGGGTAATAAATGCTATTGAGGTTGCAAAAATTAGAGCTGGGTAAAGGGAATGGAGAGTGTCAGGAAAGGAGTGAGGCTACAAAATGTCTAGTCAGTGTAAACCTTACTGAGAGGGCATTTGATCAAAGACTGACAGTAAGTGTCATGCAGATATCTTGGGGAAGAGTGTTCTAGGTAGATGGAATGGCCTATACAAAGACTCTGAGACAAACATGTGCCTGGCATGTGTAAATAACAAGGAAACCAGTGTTCCTAAAGCAGAGTGAGAGAGGGGGAAAAGGAAGACATGATGAGGTCAGAGGTAACCAAGGACCAGTGACCATGGCCTTGAAGATCATCGTAAGACATTTGGTGTTTATTTTGGTCAAAGTAATGAGATCTAACAGCATTTTAAATTATCCTGGTTGCCATGTGAAGAATACTTTGTGTCAGGACAAAAGAAGAAGCAGGAGAAACCGGTTAGGAATATAATGCACTAATCCAGGTAAGAGTTGATGATGACTTGAACAAGGATGCTAAAAGTGGAAGCAGTGAGAAGCAGTAAGATTCTGGATATATTTTTTAAAGTAGAGACAGAAACATTCCTGAGCTATGGAGGATAGACCTCAAGGATGACTCCAAAGTTTTTGACCTAATCACCTGGAGGGACAGACGTGTTCTGATTGACTTTCAGCTATTTCACTGAAAATATTAAGTGGCTACACAAGTCTGGATTTCAGAGAAGAGGCATGGATTGAACATTTCATTTTGGAAATTGTAGACGTAAAATACTTTAAAACTTTGTGAACAGGTCTGAGGGGTGAGCCAAGAACCATACAAACTTTTGCAGTTACGGTAGATGCAAAAGTATTGACAAAGGACCTAAGAATGAGTAGTTACACAGGATAGTAAGATGACTAGAAATAGTCATTCAAAGAGGAAGGAACAATAAAGTGTGCTAAATAGTGAACTAGGAAGACTAAGATAATTCAGAATTAATCATTGATTTTAGCATTTTAAAGAAGCTGTCCACGACCGAGACATTCAGTGAAATGACAGGGATGAAAATCTGACTGATGATTATTTATTAGAAAATAAAAGTCTATTATTAGAGATAGCCTTTGAGAGGCCCCTCCTTTGAAGATTATGTATAAACAGAAAGTGGGTAAGGTTCCTATAAGTAGAGTAGTAAGAGTAATCAAGGGAAGAAGGTTTTCATTTACTTGTTTGAAGATAAGAGAAATACCATTTGTTCACCTTGGGAATGATCCAAAGACAGATAAAATAAACCATAAAAGAGGAAGTGAGAAGAAAACATGGGCAAGTTCTTAAGTGAATGCCCTAGTGCTCAAGCAAGAATAGGCTGAATGTGAGGGCAGAGATTCATGTAGTTTTTGTAGATGGCACTAGAGCAGAAACATCATCTTCTAAGCACTTCATTAGCCTCACCAAATTAGGGAACTTGATTTCAGACTTTATACAATTATACAGTTAACCAATTGAGAATGTTTTGCACTCCAGATACTGTGGTAAGCCCTGAAATCAACATAATATACATTCCCTTGCCTTCACAGAATTTGTGCTCTAGTGAAGATCCACAATTGGTACTTCCCTGGTGACTCAGGATGGTAAAGAATTCAGCTGCAGTGTGGGAGACAAAGGTTTGATCCCTATGTCAGGAAGATTCCCTGGAGAAGGGAATAGCAACCCATTTCAGTATTCTTGCCTGGAGAATTCCATGGACAGAGCAGCTTGGTGGGCTACAGTCTGTGTGTTTGCAAAGAGTTGGACACTACTGAGTGACTAACACACATACAGATACACAATTAAGCCTAAAAATTTATGAATTGATATTATAAAAAATACAGGATTTCTATGAAACTACAGCAGGGGATGAACATGAGGGCAGTTAGAGGTAGGTGACACCAGAAGTGTCCCTCAGATAATAATGTCTGAGTTGAAATATGAATGTTAATGGGATAGGGGTTTAAGGGTTGCAAAGGGGACTTCAGGCAGATGGAACAGTGTGTGAAAGGCTGGAATACTAGAGTTAATCAATCCAGAAAATGGCTGTGATGGTGGGAGAGGATGAGGTTGAAAAGGTTATCAGAGGCAGACTTATGTACCCCTGTTGAGTTAAAATTATGTTTTAGACTTTTGAACATCTGGAAGAGATTTTATTAGGGGATGATATAGACAGATTTGCATTTACTCTACAAATATCATGGGCTCAAAGGTGAAGAATGAGATGGCATGAATTGAGAGGTCAATTAGAGACTGTCCCATCCATGAAGATGGAAGAAGCGCGATCAGACTATGATAGCAGCTGAAGTTTTGGAGGGAAGTGGATCCAGATAAAATAAACCATAAAAGAGGAAGTGAGAAGAAAACATGGGCAAGTTCTTAAGTGAATGCCCTAGTGCTCAAGCAAGAATAGGCTGAATGTGAGGGCAGAGATTCATGTAGTTTTTGTAGATGGCACTAGAGCAGAAACATCATCTTCTAAGCACTTCATTAGCCTCACCAAATTAGGGAACTTGATTTCAGACTTTATACAATTATACAGTTAACCAATTGAGAATGTTTTGCACTCCAGATACTGTGGTAAGCCCTGAAATCAACATAATATACATTCCCTTGCCTTCACAGAATTTGTGCTCTAGTGAAGATCCACAATTGGTACTTCCCTGGTGACTCAGGATGGTAAAGAATTCAGCTGCAGTGTGGGAGACAAAGGTTTGATCCCTATGTCAGGAAGATCCCCTGGAGAAGGCAATAGCAACCCATTTCAGTATTCTTGCCTGGAGAATTCCATGGACAGAGCAGCTTGGTGGGCTACAGTCTGTGTGTTTGCAAAGAGTTGGACACTACTGAGTGACTAACACACATACAGATACACAATTAAGCCTAAAAATTTATGAATTGATATTATAAAAAATACAGGATTTCTATGAAACTACAGCAGGGGATGAACATGAGGGCAGTTAGAGGTAGGTGACACCAGAAGTGTCCCTCAGATAATAATGTCTGAGTTGAAATATGAATGTTAATGGGATAGGGGTTTAAGGGTTGCAAAGGGGACTTCAGGCAGATGGAACAGTGTGTGAAAGGCTGGAATACTAGAGTTAATCAATCCAGAAAATGGCTGTGATGGTGGGAGAGAGGATGAGGTTGAAAAGGTTATCAGAGGCAGACTTATGTACCCCTGTTGAGTTAAAATTATGTTTTAGACTTTTGAACATCTGGAAGAGATTTTATTAGGGGATGATATAGACAGATTTGCATTTACTCTACAAATATCATGGGCTCAAAGGTGAAGAATGAGATGGCATGAATTGAGAGGTCAATTAGAGACTGTCCCATCCATGAAGATGGAAGAAGCGCGATCAGACTATGATAGCAGCTGAAGTTTTGGAGGGAAGTGGATCCAGATAAGAATATTCAGGAAAAGGAGTCAATTGAGCTTGAGTAGTAATTGGATGTAGATGGTTGGCGAGAAGGAAATTGAAGTGTCAGTGACAGGATATAGTTTGGTGGTAACTTTATTGTTTAAATTGTGGTAGCTTTATTATTTGTTTGTTTGACACTACTTTAAATGACCTGGAAATGAAGAAGGCTCTAGGGGAAGGGTGTCAAGTTCAACTTTTCACAAGGATGTCTGTCAACTTTGTGACAGACACTGTTTTGAAGAAGACAAGAATGAGTTCAGACGACAAGGGAATACATTTGATTGAAATAATAAATTTGAAAGTTATCAGCCTAGAGATAATTCAGTTTGCAACCAACTACAAAAAAGAAAAATCCTTCAAAGAACAAACTAGGCCAACATGTTGACATCAAGGTCACCATTAACTCTTTTTCTTACTAAGCCTGAAGGCTGTTGTCCTTTGTTTCATTCTTTACCATAAATTACCATGTTCCCTTAATATTTTCCTATAAAATTATCATGTATTTTGGAGTGAAAATGCATAAATGTCATATAATTATCCTTGGGCAGTTTTAAATTCTTCAAATAAAAAATGTATCACTATAGAATATTTATTCCAAAACTGATTTTTTGGTCATATTCTCCACCTACTAATTATCCATAAAAGCATATATAGAGGAGAAAGAAAATAAAAGAAAAATTGTTAGAATATGGGCTAAACTGAACTAGATTGTCCACAGCACAAAAAGAAATCACTGGGCTTCCCTGGTAGTCTAGTTGGGTAAAGAGTCCACCTTGCAGTGCAAGGTGCATTGGTTTGTTCCCTAGCCCGAGAAGATCCCATGTGCCATGGAGCAGCTGGACCTCTGTGCCCAATTATGAGCCAGGGATCTGGAGCGCATGTGTCCAGAGCTGGTGCTCTGCAACAAGAGAGGCCACTGTGATGGGAGGTCCACACATGCCAAAGAATAGTAAAGATGGTTGAAAAATAAAAAATGATGACTTAGAGGAGAAAAAATTTAAAAAAAAGATTTAATAAAAAAGAAATCACTGACTGTTTATATGACCTCTGCTGCTTTTGGTATTTTCCCACAAATCCAGCAAATTTTGTAAAAGCTTGAATCCACAGTTAGCAGCCAGTGCATCTGAAGTATAATATGAACTAGCACATTGTCTTTTTTTTTAATAATGTGTTTTTCTCAAGAGTTCATCATTTTAAAATACAAACTCCACCATAAAATAACAAAAATGTATTATACACATACATTATGCTATACTTTTATATTCCTAAATTCATTTAATTTCATCAGTCCTACTTGCTGTCCAATTGGTATTACGATGTTTAATGTTGATGAATCTAGGTGCCTTAGGTTAGGTGATTTTTCATAAGTGGCAGATAAAAGAATACAAATTTGATATCCATGTCTTTTCCATCACAGTGTTCTTCCTCCCCAGGTCCAAAAAGCAAACAAATATATAAGACATTATGTATAGATTACACCCCAGGGAGGTTTAGAATTCATCACTGTGCAAGCCAGAGCCATTGAAAACTGGCACCAAAGACGTACTTGTCTTTTGTATGGAAAATATCCCATGAATTCTTTTCCTTGTCCTTTTGTATGTTATTACTGTGTGCATTTCTCTGATGCTTTGGGAAGAATTTGAATTCTTTTTCCTTGGTTTCCTTTTGCTTAAAATTTTTGTATCACTATAGAATATTTATTCCAAAACTGATTTTTTGGTCATATTCTCCACCTACTAATTATCCATAAAAGCATATATAGAGGAGAAAGAAAATAAAAGAAAAATTGTTAGAATATGGGCTAAACTGAACTAGATTGTCCACAGCACAAAAAGAAATCACTGGGCTTCCCTGGTAGTCTAGTTGGGTAAAGAGTCCACCTTGCAGTGCAAGGTGCATTGGTTTGTTCCCTAGCCCGAGAAGATCCCATGTGCCATGGAGCAGCTGGACCTCTGTGCCCAATTATGAGCCAGGGATCTGGAGCGCATGTGTCCAGAGCTGGTGCTCTGCAACAAGAGAGGCCACTGTGATGGGAGGTCCACACATGCCAAAGAATAGTAAAGATGGTTGAAAAATAAAAAATGATGACTTAGAGGAGAAAAAATTTAAAAAAAAGATTTAATAAAAAAGAAATCACTGACTGTTTATATGACCTCTGCTGCTTTTGGTATTTTCCCACAAATCCAGCAAATTTTGTAAAAGCTTGAATCCACAGTTAGCAGCCAGTGCATCTGAAGTATAATATGAACTAGCACATTGTCTTTTTTTTTAATAATGTGTTTTTCTCAAGAGTTCATCATTTTAAAATACAAACTCCACCATAAAATAACAAAAATGTATTATACACATACATTATGCTATACTTTTATATTCCTAAATTCATTTAATTTCATCAGTCCTACTTGCTGTCCAATTGGTATTACGATGTTTAATGTTGATGAATCTAGGTGCCTTAGGTTAGGTGATTTTTCATAAGTGGCAGATAAAAGAATACAAATTTGATATCCATGTCTTTTCCATCACAGTGTTCTTCCTCCCCAGGTCCAAAAAGCAAACAAATATATAAGACATTATGTATAGATTACACCCCAGGGAGGTTTAGAATTCATCACTGTGCAAGCCAGAGCCATTGAAAACTGGCACCAAAGACGTACTTGTCTTTTGTATGGAAAATATCCCATGAATTCTTTTCCTTGTCCTTTTGTATGTTATTACTGTGTGCATTTCTCTGATGCTTTGGGAAGAATTTGGAGCCTTTGCAATGAAAGATGAGACCTTTATTGTGACAGAAAAGCAATCTAATTTATCTCTGACAAGATTTTCCCTTCATCCAGCACAAATCCAGTTCCAGCTTAATGATGTCATTCCCTATAATGTAGAATATAAAATTAGAAGTTGTTGGGGGCCCGCCCTGGGGAGAACAATGAGCGATGTCTTTTAGTTTCCTGTTAGCACCACGCTGAAGCTTCCTAGATATATCCCCAGAGGTTCCACAAGCTAGAGGCTGGGCACTGAATGGAGCTACTGACACGCATCTGCCAAGACCATCCCCAAGACAAACGAGGTGCTTTGAGTAATGAGGGCTAGCATAGTGACCAGTGCGTAACACATTTCCATTTTCTTTTCCTTTCCTTTCTCTCTATTTCTAAGGCTGATTGCTATAGATTTTGCAAGAAAAGCTGTCTCTCTCTCTGCAATGTATTTTTGAAGTCAGCATCCTTAAACTGTAAGGAAAAAATATCCCACAATTTTCTTGTTTCCGTGTTCTAAATGCTAACATCTAATTTCATACAGGCCTGGAGGGAATACAATAAATTCACAGATCTGTTGAGGTTAAAATACTGAAGTATTTATCTTACATGTATATAAACAACAACAGCAACAACCACAATATTCCAATGGCATGACTGTAGAAATAATTAATGAAGAAAGGGAAGAGAGTGAAGGGAATGAGCTAGCAGGGTTTTTTTTCTAAGCTTTACAAATGTAATACCAGATTTGAAGGATTTTTGGAATTTTTGAGAATATAGATTTATATTTATACACATATACATGTAAATATGTTTCAATGCATATATATATAAACATGTGAAATATAATACAGACTCGTGTAAATATATGTCAAGGTTATATATATGCATATGCACATAAATATGTTATATATATATATGCATATAGATACATATTAATGTAAAGTGGGAGGAAAGCATAGAAAGATGTGCAGGGTACAGCAAGCAATGTGGCATGTCTGAAGAACATCACATAATTTGGGAACAGTGAAATAAAAAGGCCAAAAACTGACTAGTGGAGTTTGGTGCCAAACTATGGCTGTCTTCTCTGCTAAAGATCTGGACTTTATCCATGAAGCAAAGGGAAACCCCTTTAGAGTTGTAATCATAGAAATGCCAATATCTGACTTGGGCCTAAGGAACAACTCTGGCATCAGCTATAGAATTCCTCAGATTTCAAAGCCACTTCCATCCTTGATTCCTTCCTACTGCACACGCATTCCCCGTGTCCAGTGAACACAAGTGTGTACATTTTTCCCTTTAATTATCTCTTCAACCTCTTTACTACTGTCTCTTCTGACGCACTTTTGACCTGAGCTAACATTACATCTTACTTGATTATTTAATGAGTTTCCTCACTGGCCTCCCAACAAGGCCTTTTTCCTCAGGTCCAATCTATCAACAACCAAATGTCCCTTTGAGCTACACCTCTGCTGGCTTTTCCTGGAAGCTCGGTGGTAAAGAATCCTGCTGTGAATGCAGAAGAGGTGGGTTTCATCTGTGAGTCAGGAAGATCCCCTGAAGAGGAAATGGCAACCTGCTCCAGTATTCTTGCTTGGGAAATACCATGGACAGAGGAGCCTAGTGGGCTACAGTCCTTGGGGTCACAAAGGGTCGGATACAATTTTGCGACTAAACACAACACACCTCTGCTGGAAACCATTCAGGGTCTTCTTACAATACTTGAAACTACACTAAATCCTATAAGGCATGGACACGTTACACCTTCTCCTATTCTATTCCAATTCTATTCTCTGTTTTCCTAAACCCCAGATCTACAGGAGCTCATTCCTTGCCCCAGACCATATCGATTCAGTCTCTGGCTTCCCCCAGTGCCCTTCTCCTGCCCGGAGAGCTCTTTCCCAACATCACCTAGTAACATCAGCCTTTCCTCCTTTGCAACTTCAGACTTCTCCCCAGCATCACTCAGCATTCCTGCAGTTTAAAGGCTTGTCTTCCTGGCTAGACAGGGAGGGCATTGTCATCCTTATACTCTGTTAAAACCCAGATGCCCAGCATAGAAAGATGTGCAGGGTACAGCAAGCAATGTGGCATGTCTGAAGAACATCACATAATTTGGGAACAGTGAAATAAAAGGCCAAAACTGACTAGTGGAGTTTGGTGCCAAACTATGGCTGTCTTCTCTGCTAAAGATCTGGACTTTATCCATGAAGCAAAGGGAAACCCCTTTAGAGTTGTAATCATAGAAATGCCAATATCTGACTTGGGCCTAAGGAACAACTCTGGCATCAGCTATAGAATTCCTCAGATTTCAAAGCCACTTCCATCCTTGATTCCTTCCTACTGCACACGCATTCCCGTGTCCAGTGAACACAAGTGTGTACATTTTTCCCTTTAATTATCTCTTCAACCTCTTTACTACTGTCTCTTCTGACGCACTTTTGACCTGAGCTAACATTACATCTTACTTGATTATTTAATGAGTTTCCTCACTGGCCTCCCAACAAGGCCTTTTTCCTCAGGTCCAATCTATCAACAACCAAATGTCCCTTTGAGCTACACCTCTGCTGGCTTTTCCTGGAAGCTCGGTGGTAAAGAATCCTGCTGTGAATGCAGAAGAGGTGGGTTTCATCTGTGAGTCAGGAAGATCCCCTGAAGAGGGAAATGGCAACCTGCTCCAGTATTCTTGCTTGGGAAATACCATGGACAGAGGAGCCTAGTGGGCTACAGTCCTTGGGGTCACAAAGGGTCGGATACAATTTTGCGACTAAACACAACACACCTCTGCTGGAAACCATTCAGGGTCTTCTTACAATACTTGAAACTACACTAAATCCTATAAGGCATGGACACGTTACACCTTCTCCTATTCTATTCCAATTCTATTCTCTGTTTTCCTAAACCCCAGATCTACAGGAGCTCATTCCTTGCCCCAGACCATATCGATTCAGTCTCTGGCTTCCCCCAGTGCCCTTCTCCTGCCCGGAGAGCTCTTTCCCAACATCACCTAGTAACATCAGCCTTTCCTCCTTTGCAACTTCAGACTTCTCCCCAGCATCACTCAGCATTCCTGCAGTTACCTGTGAAGGGCTTGTCTTCCTGGCTAGACAGGGAGGATGCAGGTACATGTCATCCTTATACTCTGTTAAAACCCAGATGCCCAGCAAAGATTTAATGAGCTTTGGGTAAACCAACTTGCTAATCAATAAATAAAATGAGGGCTCTGCCTGTGCTAAATGTTACTGCTAGAGACGTAAAACACAGTCCCTTGTTCTCAAAGAACTCAGTCTGTTAGATGAGAGGAAATGATGGACAAAATACAATAGTCTACAATTCATCCTACTGCATTGGCACAAATAGGGACCATGATAATTCAGTGAATGAAGAAAAGTGTCCATGGTCAGAGTACTATTTGAAATAGTTCTGAAAGGAGGAGTTGAAATTTTTAGGCAGGCTGCTAGAACCTCAGGGAAAGGAAAGAGAAACCAAGAATGCATGCTGTATCAAGTAGATAGTGGATCATTGGTGTCTATACATCCAATAATCATAGGTTTGAGTGTTTGATAGTAGCCCTGTAGATACAGATGGAGAACAGTAATAGATTTCATTTCCCTGAGGCAGAGTTGAGACTGTAAGACTGATACAGAAGGCTGAGTTACTTTGCTGCTAAGTGGACTCAACTGCCCATTCAGCATCCTTATCACTTAATAGCTTCATGGTTTAAAATGTATTGGAGGACACAGAGTAATAGTTCAAATTACTGCATTTATGCTGTTGAGGTATGCTTCAGGATTCTTGAACATCTTAAGACACAATCCTTATACATTTGAAGAAGCCTAATATCATAATATGAGCATTAAAGTATAGAATAAATGCCCCATTCACACGTACATACCCATATATGTATAGATATATAGCAATTAAATAAAAAAGACTATTAAGTCCCAAACTAAGTGTTTTTATTTACATATTATCTAATTTTATCATTATAATAGTCCCCTAAAGATAACTATTAATATAGCATCATACAGATTGGGTGGGGGACGATAGCTCAGTGGTACAGAATCCACCTGCAATGCAGGAAATGCATGTTCAGTCCCTGGGTCGGGGAGATTCTCTGGAGGAGGGCATGGCAACCCACTTCAGTATTCTTGCCTGGAGAATCTCATGGACAGAGGAACCTGGCAAGCTACAGTTCCCTGGGTCACAAATAGTTGGACACAACTGAAGCAACTGAGCATGCACACAGGCATATAGATTAGGAACCAGAAGATCTGCTGGGCTAAGTAACTTGCCCTTTATCTTAGGGTAATAACAAGGATTTGAACTTAGATTTTTGTCTCCGTAGCTCATTCCTTAAACTATCAATAGTATGATACACTGACAAAATCTCTCTGGCTGTCAATGATTCAACATATAATGTTTGACTTTATAATGGCGTGAAAGTGTTATGCATTCAGTAGAAACTGTACTTTGAATTTTGATCTTTTCCCAGGCTAACACTATGCAATATGATACTATTTTGTTATTCTGGATGATGACAACAAACCTCACCTGATCATGAGGGTAAATGACCAATACACTTACAACCGTTCTATGCTCACACAACCATATGGTTAGAGTACTATTTGAAATAGTTCTGAAAGGAGGAGTTGAAATTTTTAGGCAGGCTGCTAGAACCTCAGGGAAAGGAAAGAGAAACCAAGAATGCATGCTGTATCAAGTAGATAGTGGATCATTGGTGTCTATACATCCAATAATCATAGGTTTGAGTGTTTGATAGTAGCCCTGTAGATACAGATGGAGAACAGTAATAGATTTCATTTCCCTGAGGCAGAGTTGAGACTGTAAGACTGATACAGAAGGCTGAGTTACTTTGCTGCTAAGTGGACTCAACTGCCCATTCAGCATCCTTATCACTTAATAGCTTCATGGTTTAAAATGTATTGGAGGACACAGAGTAATAGTTCAAATTACTGCATTTATGCTGTTGAGGTATGCTTCAGGATTCTTGAACATCTTAAGACACAATCCTTATACATTTGAAGAAGCCTAATATCATAATATGAGCATTAAAGTATAGAATAAATGCCCCATTCACACGTACATACCCATATATGTATAGATATATAGCAATTAAATAAAAAAGACTATTAAGTCCCAAACTAAGTGTTTTTATTTACATATTATCTAATTTTATCATTATAATAGCCCCCTAAAGATAACTATTAATATAGCATCATACAGATTGGGTGGGGGACGATAGCTCAGTGGTACAGAATCCACCTGCAATGCAGGAAATGCATGTTCAGTCCCTGGGTCGGGGAGATTCTCTGGAGGAGGGCATGGCAACCCACTTCAGTATTCTTGCCTGGAGAATCTCATGGACAGAGGAACCTGGCAAGCTACAGTTCCCTGGGTCACAAATAGTTGGACACAACTGAAGCAACTGAGCATGCACACAGGCATATAGATTAGGAACCAGAAGATCTGCTGGGCTAAGTAACTTGCCCTTTATCTTAGGGTAATAACAAGGATTTGAACTTAGATTTTTGTCTCCGTAGCTCATTCCTTAAACTATCAATAGTATGATACACTGACAAAATCTCTCTGGCTGTCAATGATTCAACATATAATGTTTGACTTTATAATGGCGTGAAAGTGTTATGCATTCAGTAGAAACTGTACTTTGAATTTTGATCTTTTCCCAGGCTAACACTATGCAATATGATACTATTTTGTTATTCTGGATGATGACAACAAACCTCACCTGATCATGAGGGTAAATGACCAATACACTTACAACCGTTCTATGCTCACACAACCATCCTTTTTTTCACTTCCAGTACATAATTCAATAAACTACACAAACTATTCAGCGCTTTATAATAAAGCAAGCTTTATGCTATATGATTTTGCCCACCTATAGGGTAATGTAGGCTAACTCTCACAGAGTTGGACATGATTTAGTGACTGAACAACAAGTCTAACGAAAGTATTAAGCACATTTCAAATAAGAAAGGCTGAACTATGAGGTTTGGTAGGCTACCTGCATTAAATACATTTTTGATATATGGTATTTCCAGCTACCAATGAGTTTAATCAAGACATCGTAAGCCAAGGGAGATCTATAATTGATATTTAATTAAGCCCTAGAAATGAGGAATGATATTAAGATGCTTTAATGCAATAAATGAGTGCGACTGTTATGACTTTGTCATGGCAAACAGAGAAAATAATCCTTAAGCTTCAAAGGCAGGCTCCTGCACATGTTTTGAGTTTGTTGATTTTGCTTTCAGCAAGATGTGCAGCCTGCATGACTAAGCTTTTCCACTGCTGTGGGATTAATTTCAGGTATCAGACGTGTATTCATGTACGCTGATGGCTGGGTCTAATGCTCCTGGAGGCACACCTCATCCCTCATGCCATGATAAGTCTTCTCTGTTGCCCTTCCATGTGTGAAATAGATTAAGCTTCCTTGGCATTGTCTTATAAAATAGATTAAAGAGGATGCAAAGTGGAATTGCTTTGTTTCACAGAGTAAAATGAAAGGGAGTCTCAGCACAGATTCACATATCCTTTCGATGTTTGGGTTAGTTATTTTATATTATCTAAAAAAACATTGAATCTGCCACATTTTAGGTCCTTTATGTGAGCTGGCATACCCTTGTAGATCCGAGGGGCAAGTTACAGGAGCACAAACACAGCAGTCTTTAGGATTTTGGCCAATCATTTCCCTGTTCTCTTTTATGTTTATAGCTGCTTACCACTCTGCATGTGCATTTCGACGGGCCCATTTCTACTCAGCTCAAGAGTCATCCCACTGGACTTTTGATCTAGTTGGTCCTTTTAGTAAAGGTACATTGCAAGTTTTAGGTAGGAGTTTCCCCACAGAGTTCTGCCAGACTGCCCATCCTGACACCTCTCCCGATTACAGTAGGCAAATCAAACATGACCATGCAGCATTAGTAATACTTGGTGCTGGATGACTGTGGAAATATGTTAGGAGTACCTAAAGAAGCTCTTGTGTAGTTGCTGATTTAGTCAGAATTTACTTGAGCAAAAGAGTCAGCCTTCATCACTTGTGCTTGGCAGATATTCAGAGGCAGAGAAGGAGTGGGAAAATTCATAATTTAAGAAAAACTTCAAGTCTGTTCTGATTGGAGGTTGTTAGGATGCGGAAGCTAGAGACAGGCTAACCATAGGTGGAGTAGATTATGTGATTAGTTTGAGACTTGGAGAAGGCATGTTTTGGCTTTCTTTGATTGGCCCTGATTTCAAAGCAAAGCTAAAGGAGGCTAGCAGTTATTGACCAAACTGACAGCTTTGGCCCTGTTGCTGCTGAGGCTGTGGGTCAGGAGTCAGTCTATTGTCCGTTAGTATATTCAGTCTTTCAGAATGCACATCTGGATAAGTCAGTCCTTGCCTTTCAGTCTAGGAAAAGAAACATAGGTATCAGACGTGTATTCATGTACGCTGATGGCTGGGTCTAATGCTCCTGGAGGCACACCTCATCCCTCATGCCATGATAAGTCTTCTGTTGCCCTTCCATGTGTGAAATAGATTAAGCTTCCTTGGCATTGTCTTATAAAATAGATTAAAGAGGATGCAAAGTGGAATTGCTTTGTTTCACAGAGTAAAATGAAAGGGAGTCTCAGCACAGATTCACATATCCTTTCGATGTTTGGGTTAGTTATTTTATATTATCTAAAAAAACATTGAATCTGCCACATTTTAGGTCCTTTATGTGAGCTGGCATACCCTTGTAGATCCGAGGGGCAAGTTACAGGAGCACAAACACAGCAGTCTTTAGGATTTTGGCCAATCATTTCCCTGTTCTCTTTTATGTTTATAGCTGCTTACCACTCTGCATGTGCATTTCGACGGGCCCATTTCTACTCAGCTCAAGAGTCATCCCACTGGACTTTTGATCTAGTTGGTCCTTTTAGTAAAGGTACATTGCAAGTTTTAGGTAGGAGTTTCCCCACAGAGTTCTGCCAGACTGCCCATCCTGACACCTCTCCCGATTACAGTAGGCAAATCAAACATGACCATGCAGCATTAGTAATACTTGGTGCTGGATGACTGTGGAAATATGTTAGGAGTACCTAAAGAAGCTCTTGTGTAGTTGCTGATTTAGTCAGAATTTACTTGAGCAAAAGAGTCAGCCTTCATCACTTGTGCTTGGCAGATATTCAGAGGCAGAGAAGGAGTGGGAAAATTCATAATTTAAGAAAAACTTCAAGTCTGTTCTGATTGGAGGTTGTTAGGATGCGGAAGCTAGAGACAGGCTAACCATAGGTGGAGTAGATTATGTGATTAGTTTGAGACTTGGAGAAGGCATGTTTTGGCTTTCTTTGATTGGCCCTGATTTCAAAGCAAAGCTAAAGGAGGCTAGCAGTTATTGACCAAACTGACAGCTTTGGCCCTGTTGCTGCTGAGGCTGTGGGTCAGGAGTCAGTCTATTGTCCGTTAGTATATTCAGTCTTTCAGAATGCACATCTGGATAAGATTCAGTCCTTGCCTTTAATCAGTCTAGGAAAAGAAACATAATCATACACAATACATTATAGGAAATGTTGTAATATGCAATATTAGGTATATGTGCAAGATGCAGAGGTGATATTGGTTGGGGAAGAGGAGTTTTTATGGGAGGGATAAAGCCTATGCCAGTAGAATCAGTAGATTAGAGAGAAATGTGAATCAACAAGACATGTGAAGGGCCTATTTATCTTGAAACTGGGAAGCCTTATACTATGATAAGTTGTAAGGATACAACTATAGATAAATCCCATATAACCTTTATATGCAGGTCTAAGTAGTTTAATTACACTGAATGATATAGGAATCAAAGAGGGGTTGGTTCTCTGCCCAAGAGAGGTGTTGTCCAGTTTTCTAATGATAAAATATACCAGTCAGCGGGAAAGATATTTAAGAAGAAGGCCTTGGGATGTCCCACACTCAAAGACTGGAGAAACAATGGATCCAAGGTCAGTAACAGGATATGGAAAGAATGGTCCTTAGTGAGTAATGATAGATGAGGAATATTGAAAACAGACTCTAAATTCAGGGTCTGCAGAAGGCAAGAAGGCAGCAGCACAGATGAACAAGAGCTGGAAGGGCAGGACAGCCTGCTTCGGTGCCCTCTTGAGGCTGCTTTAAATAATTGGATATAAAGCTAACTGGTTTTACTGGTCAGCCTCTTGAAATAATGCCCAGCATCTGACACATAAAGACTAAAATGAATATACATTTTGAATATGCAAGTATTTTGTAAATATGATTACGGTTGCTCTTTTTTGAATTTTAGAAGGAGGTGGGAAAATTCATAATTTAAGAAAAACTTCAAGTCTGTTCTGATTGGAGGTTGTTAGGATGCGGAAGCTAGAGACAGGCTAACCATAGGTGGAGTAGATTATGTGATTAGTTTGAGACTTGGAGAAGGCATGTTTTGGCTTTCTTTGATTGGCCCTGATTTCAAAGCAAAGCTAAAGGAGGCTAGCAGTTATTGACCAAACTGACAGCTTTGGCCCTGTTGCTGCTGAGGCTGTGGGTCAGGAGTCAGTCTATTGTCCGTTAGTATATTCAGTCTTTCAGAATGCACATCTGGATAAGATTCAGTCCTTGCCTTTAATCAGTCTAGGAAAAGAAACATAATCATACACAATACATTATAGGAAATGTTGTAATATGCAATATTAGGTATATGTGCAAGATGCAGAGGTGATATTGGTTGGGGAAGAGGAGTTTTTATGGGAGGGATAAAGCCTATGCCAGTAGAATCAGTAGATTAGAGAGAAATGTGAATCAACAAGACATGTGAAGGGCCTATTTATCTTGAAACTGGGAAGCCTTATACTATGATAAGTTGTAAGGATACAACTATAGATAAATCCCATATAACCTTTATATGCAGGTCTAAGTAGTTTAATTACACTGAATGATATAGGAATCAAAGAGGGGTTGGTTCTCTGCCCAAGAGAGGTGTTGTCCAGTTTTCTAATGATAAAATATACCAGTCAGCGGGAAAGATATTTAAGAAGAAGGCCTTGGGATGTCCCACACTCAAAGACTGGAGAAACAATGGATCCAAGGTCAGTAACAGGATATGGAAAGAATGGTCCTTAGTGAGTAATGATAGATGAGGAATATTGAAAACAGACTCTAAATTCAGGGTCTGCAGAAGGCAAGAAGGCAGCAGCACAGATGAACAAGAGCTGGAAGGGCAGGACAGCCTGCTTCGGTGCCCTCTTGAGGCTGCTTTAAATAATTGGATATAAAGCTAACTGGTTTTACTGGTCAGCCTCTTGAAATAATGCCCAGCATCTGACACATAAAGACTAAAATGAATATACATTTTGAATATGCAAGTATTTTGTAAATATGATTACGGTTGCTCTGATTCTATTGTTAGTATTTATAGTGAAAAGAAAATCAAACAATCAGTGTCCAGGGAAAAATGATAAAGAAAGAAAATATAAACATTTCAGGTAGTGATTTTATATTAGATAATTTCTTTCAGCTAATAGTTCCATGTGTTATGCTTTGGAACAGGGGTTGGAAAATTGTGTCCCACAGGTCAGATCCATCCTATACCATTTCTGTAAAAGTCATATTAAAACAAGGCCATTCTCATTTATTTATGTATGACCTGTGGCTGCTTTCACACTATAACTGCAGAATGAATAGTTGCACCAGAGATCACATGGTCCACAAAGACTAAAATGACTGCTGTGTATCCTTTTATAGGGAAAAAATCCCAACCCCTGCTTTAGAACCTCGAGACAAATGGAACAAAATGTATTGAAATTGCTTGAAAATTAGTACAAGAAATTAACCTATCTTATATGCCTAGCCCTTCATAGGAAGTAGTAATTGGTCTCATAATGTAGATGAGGGAATTGAGTCTCAGAGAGGTTTCGTTAGTAGTCTGAATAGCATCTAACTAGTAAACATTCACAATATGACTTTGAGTCACGTCTTACTGATTTCAAAGCCCATTTTCTTTCTTTTATGTCAGATCTTCTAACCTATAACTTGCTATTCGGTTAAACAAACTTTGAATAACTAACCCTCTAGAACCTAGCAGATCACTGTGTTCTGTAATAGCTAGGTTCAGTAGTAATTAGTTCTCTAATAAAAAAGATAAAGTATGCAAAATCTGGGCTTCCCAGGGGGCACTCGTGGTAAGCAGGAGATGTAAGAGACCCAGGTTCAATCCTGAGTCCCCTAGAGGAGGATATGGAGGAAAGACACTCCAGTGTTCTTACCTGGAAAATCCTATGGACAAAGGAACCTGGCAGGCTATGTTCCATAGGTTTGTGGAGTTGGACACAACTGAAGCAACTTAGAAGGCAAGAAGGCAGCAGCACAGATGAACAAGAGCTGGAAGGGCAGGACAGCCTGCTTCGGTGCCCTCTTGAGGCTGCTTTAAATAATTGGATATAAAGCTAACTGGTTTTACTGGTCAGCCTCTTGAAATAATGCCCAGCATCTGACACATAAAGACTAAAATGAATATACATTTTGAATATGCAAGTATTTTGTAAATATGATTACGGTTGCTCTGATTCTATTGTTAGTATTTATAGTGAAAAGAAAATCAAACAATCAGTGTCCAGGGAAAAATGATAAAGAAAGAAAATATAAACATTTCAGGTAGTGATTTTATATTAGATAATTTCTTTCAGCTAATAGTTCCATGTGTTATGCTTTGGAACAGGGGTTGGAAAATTGTGTCCCACAGGTCAGATCCATCCTATACCATTTCTGTAAAAGTCATATTAAAACAAGGCCATTCTCATTTATTTATGTATGACCTGTGGCTGCTTTCACACTATAACTGCAGAATGAATAGTTGCACCAGAGATCATATGGTCCACAAAGACTAAAATGACTGCTGTGTATCCTTTTATAGGGAAAAAATCCCAACCCCTGCTTTAGAACCTCGAGACAAATGGAACAAAATGTATTGAAATTGCTTGAAAATTAGTACAAGAAATTAACCTATCTTATATGCCTAGCCCTTCATAGGAAGTAGTAATTGGTCTCATAATGTAGATGAGGGAATTGAGTCTCAGAGAGGTTTCGTTAGTAGTCTGAATAGCATCTAACTAGTAAACATTCACAATATGACTTTGAGTCACGTCTTACTGATTTCAAAGCCCATTTTCTTTCTTTTATGTCAGATCTTCTAACCTATAACTTGCTATTCGGTTAAACAAACTTTGAATAACTAACCCTCTAGAACCTAGCAGATCACTGTGTTCTGTAATAGCTAGGTTCAGTAGTAATTAGTTCTCTAATAAAAAAGATAAAGTATGCAAAATCTGGGCTTCCCAGGGGGCACTCGTGGTAAGCAGGAGATGTAAGAGACCCAGGTTCAATCCTGAGTCCCCTAGAGGAGGATATGGAGGAAAGACACTCCAGTGTTCTTACCTGGAAAATCCTATGGACAAAGGAACCTGGCAGGCTATGTTCCATAGGTTTGTGGAGTTGGACACAACTGAAGCAACTTAGTATGCACCCATGTAAAATCTAGTGAAAAAACCAGACATAGAAATCTTACAAAGCGTGTAAAAAGGCATGCCTTGTTGTGATCATTTTGTAATACATAGAAATATCATGTCATTCTGGTGTGCACCTGGAACTAACATAGTGTTGTGGGTCAATAATACTTAACGAAATAAATAAAATCTTTCCACCATTCTTTTTTTTTTTCTTACCACCATTCTTGTCTTCAGCAGCTTAAGTTTAATATTGATTAATCAATCGTATATAGTATAACAGCAATAAATGGATGATAACTTCTTGGAAAGGATGACATTTATCACTTTATGTTTCTTTAATTTACCTAGGTAATTACAACTCATGTTTTCCATTCTATTCCTCTTTCAGACTCAACAGAGGAAGTATATGCCTTGAAATTGTCACTTTACTGCTAATAATACACACTGACCAGTGTGTATATTATAAATAATAAGTAAAATATATCAAACTATTTCATTTGATATATTTTACTTACCAGTTGATCTTTGGATTATCCCTCTGAAGTGATTATATCAGAAAAAATATTTACATTTTTGATTAATAATAATTTAACTACACTTGAGTGGTTTGGGGAGCTTGCTGGTGTGGAGCATGGTCTGTCTACGGTTTGTCGACTCCAAGTCTTAGTTAGACCTTTGAAGAGGAACTCAGTTTGAATTCTTTAAAGTCTCCAACCACTTATATTTGTGAATAAACAAATTAATAAAATAAAATCCATTAAATGTTCATGAGGTATGAAACACTGTTCTAAACATTGTGAGGGACAATGTGTATGCCCTCTGAGGACTCAGGATAGTAATAGATGTCTTTGTTCTATGTCTCTAGCATGTATTACTCATCAATCTTTTAAATGAAAAGACAAATTTAGATCAGAAATAAAAGAAATCCAAAATCTAGGGGAATTGCTTCATGAGATGAGTAATAGTGCTTCACAAGAGACCCAGGTTCAATCCTGAGTCCCCTAGAGGAGGATATGGAGGAAAGACACTCCAGTGTTCTTACCTGGAAAATCCTATGGACAAAGGAACCTGGCAGGCTATGTTCCATAGGTTTGTGGAGTTGGACACAACTGAAGCAACTTAGTATGCACCCATGTAAAATCTAGTGAAAAAACCAGACATAGAAATCTTACAAAGCGTGTAAAAAGGCATGCCTTGTTGTGATCATTTTGTAATACATAGAAATATCATGTCATTCTGGTGTGCACCTGGAACTAACATAGTGTTGTGGGTCAATAATACTTAACGAAATAAATAAAATCTTTCCACCATTCTTTTTTTTTTTTTTTCTTACCACCATTCTTGTCTTCAGCAGCTTAAGTTTAATATTGATTAATCAATCGTATATAGTATAACAGCAATAAATGGATGATAACTTCTTGGAAAGGATGACATTTATCACTTTATGTTTCTTTAATTTACCTAGGTAATTACAACTCATGTTTTCCATTCTATTCCTCTTTCAGACTCAACAGAGGAAGTATATGCCTTGAAATTGTCACTTTACTGCTAATAATACACACTGACCAGTGTGTATATTATAAATAATAAGTAAAATATATCAAACTATTTCATTTGATATATTTTACTTACCAGTTGATCTTTGGATTATCCCTCTGAAGTGATTATATCAGAAAAATATTTACATTTTTGATTAATAATAATTTAACTACACTTGAGTGGTTTGGGGAGCTTGCTGGTGTGGAGCATGGTCTGTCTACGGTTTGTCGACTCCAAGTCTTAGTTAGACCTTTGAAGAGGAACTCAGTTTGAATTCTTTAAAGTCTCCAACCACTTATATTTGTGAATAAACAAATTAATAAAATAAAATCCATTAAATGTTCATGAGGTATGAAACACTGTTCTAAACATTGTGAGGGACAATGTGTATGCCCTCTGAGGACTCAGGATAGTAATAGATGTCTTTGTTCTATGTCTCTAGCATGTATTACTCATCAATCTAAATGTACATTCTATGAAATCAGATCTTGAAGCATTCTTATTTGATAGATACAGAAACTGAAAGATGAAATGACCTATAGAAGGTTACTCTGGCAGTTGGTGGCGTTGTTCAATTGCTCAGTCATGTCCAACTCTTTGTGACTCCATGGACTGTAGCACTTCAGGCTTCCCTGTGCTTCACTATCTCTCTGAGTTTGCCCAAACTTATGTCCATTGAGTCAGTGATGCCATCCAACCATCTCATCCTGTCATCGTATTAGTGCCTGGGATTTAACTACTGGGAGTCTGGCTCAGGAGTCTGAGACCTTAGCCATGACATTAACTCGAGGAGAAAGAGTCAACTTTGATGTCTTTGAAGTAAGGAAAGCTACATAAAGTATTACAGCAGAGCAGAAACAGATACTGTCCTGTGAGAAAGGTAAAGTAATTCTAACTTGGGGCAAGGAAGGTGTGTGGAAAGGGAATCTTGGTTAGATTGGGTCTTGACTTGCTCAAAACAATGAAAGAACTCTTTATAATGGATATTAAGTTTGAGTAACCGTTTTTATGAAATATTAATACATTCAAAGATTTCATAGACTAATGAAAACTCAATTTTGTTTCTAACAACATTCATGGTTCTAGGATTTCTATGTAACCATTTTTTAAAAATTATTGCTTTATTTATCTTAATTTGTCTGCATTGGGTCTTAGTTGTGGCATATGGGATCTACTTCCCTGGCCAGGGATTGAACCCAGGACTCCTGCATTAGGAGCACAAAGTCTTACCCATGGGATCACTAGGAAGTCCTCTTAGCCAATTAAAGTCTTAATTTATTGTGATATTTCTGAAAAAAGTGGTTTGGGAGCTTGCTGGTGTGGAGCATGGTCTGTCTACGGTTTGTCGACTCCAAGTCTTAGTTAGACCTTTGAAGAGGAACTCAGTTTGAATTCTTTAAAGTCTCCAACCACTTATATTTGTGAATAAACAAATTAATAAAATAAAATCCATTAAATGTTCATGAGGTATGAAACACTGTTCTAAACATTGTGAGGGACAATGTGTATGCCCTCTGAGGACTCAGGATAGTAATAGATGTCTTTGTTCTATGTCTCTAGCATGTATTACTCATCAATCTAAATGTACATTCTATGAAATCAGATCTTGAAGCATTCTTATTTGATAGATACAGAAACTGAAAGATGAAATGACCTATAGAAGGTTACTCTGGCAGTTGGTGGCGTTGTTCAATTGCTCAGTCATGTCCAACTCTTTGTGACTCCATGGACTGTAGCACTTCAGGCTTCCCTGTGCTTCACTATCTCTCTGAGTTTGCCCAAACTTATGTCCATTGAGTCAGTGATGCCATCCAACCATCTCATCCTGTCATCGTATTAGTGCCTGGGATTTAACTACTGGGAGTCTGGCTCAGGAGTCTGAGACCTTAGCCATGACATTAACTCGAGGAGAAAGAGTCAACTTTGATGTCTTTGAAGTAAGGAAAGCTACATAAAGTATTACAGCAGAGCAGAAACAGATACTGTCCTGTGAGAAAGGTAAAGTAATTCTAACTTGGGGCAAGGAAGGTGTGTGGAAAGGGAATCTTGGTTAGATTGGGTCTTGACTTGCTCAAAACAATGAAAGAACTCTTTATAATGGATATTAAGTTTGAGTAACCGTTTTTATGAAATATTAATACATTCAAAGATTTCATAGACTAATGAAAACTCAATTTTGTTTCTAACAACATTCATGGTTCTAGGATTTCTATGTAACCATTTTTTAAAAATTATTGCTTTATTTATCTTAATTTGTCTGCATTGGGTCTTAGTTGTGGCATATGGGATCTACTTCCCTGGCCAGGGATTGAACCCAGGACTCCTGCATTAGGAGCACAAAGTCTTACCCATGGGATCACTAGGGAAGTCCCTCTATGTAGCCAATTAAAGTCTTAATTTATTGTGATATTTCTTAATAACTATGAACAATATTTATCCAACTGCTCAAGGAAGAAATTTTGGTAGCAACTCTGACTCCAACATCATCATGCCTTCCCCCTTAAGACCTACCATGCATGCCTGCTAAGTTGCTTCAGGCATGTTCAACTCTCTATGACCCTCTGGTCTCCAGACTTCCAGACTCCTCTGTCCATTGGATTCTCCAGGCAACAGCACTGAAGTGGGTTGCCATGTGCTCCTCCAGGAGATCTTCCTGACCCAGGGATCAAATCTGAATTTCACATCTTCCTGAATTGACAAGTGGGTTCTTTCCCACAAGCCCCAATCCCAAGAGCTACTATAAATCCCTATCAAATATATATCCTATAATCCTTCAACATGTTTCATAAATCACATGGCCTTCTACTTTTTACCAATGCTATTAACATTTTGCAACCTAAATGTAAGACGGTTTAATTATCCTCAATATATTAAATCCTGGGTGTTTCAGTTTGATTTTTTTTTTCTGGAGACATTTTTGAATTCTGATTGTTATATCCAATAGCTTTGTGTAAAGCACATACTTAATAAATCTTTGGTGTCTTCATCTTAGAAAATTATTGACTTAAGAAATCTAAAATTGATGAGTAAAAGGAAGACTTCAGAGGGCTAACTATGAAAAATATTAAAAATTTAATCAGAAACTTGGGACCATAATTATTTTACAAACTAAAAATCCCAAATGATTATTTCTTGTCCACACAGATGTGAATGAGAAATATATTGTAGTAGAAATCAAAATAATATTATGATAGCACAGTTCTCTTTATAGAACGTTTAATATCTTTGGGAGTGAAACCTGAATTATATTAATTTGACAGGATTTTCTTTCCTTTATTTTTTGGGGGGGTGAGGGGCAAAACATGTTTGTGCCTAATGATCACTTTTTCTTTATAAAGGAGAAGCAAACTCTGAATAAACTAATACTTTCATGTTTTCTTTTTGTGCTATGCATATATTAATTTACAATGGCTTTAGAGTGGCTATTAAAATTTTGCTCTCTATTCAAACAAAATAATTAAGTATGTACTGTCTGACTTTATTTACTTTGATTTTTTTTCTTTGCTACCATTTTTGTCTCCCTCAGAGTGATATTTATCTATAGCAGGCACTGCTGGTGACTTGTTTATATATCCCCTGCACTCAGTTTTGTCGTGCTTGATGAAAACTCCTTACTGCTGGCACCATATTCTTTCTCTATGGGCGCTCTATGGCCATGGCCACATACTCTACCTCCTACAAGGGAAACTGAAACTATCAATGGGCACCTTGGAATAGGTCTCAGCCCAGATGATCAGGGGTTGGTGAGATCAGCTTCCTTGTTCTTCCGATGGAACCACTCTGGAGGATGTTCTACTTTCCACTAGAACTCCCCAGTGTGGCTGAGCCCAGTTTGCTACAGCAAGGACTTCTCTGATGGCTCAGACAGTAAAGAATATGCCTGCAGATTGGGAAGATTCCCTAGAGAAGGTAATGGCTACCCGCTCCAGTATTCTTTCCTGGAGAATTTCATGGACATAGATGCCTGGAAGGCTACAGGTGATAGGGTCTTAAAGAATTGAATACGATTGAGTGACTAACACACTTTCCACAGTGATAACCTGCTTATGTTTTTGTTGAAGTATATCTGTAGCTGATTTATAATGTTGTATTAGTTTCATGTGCACAGCATAGTGAGTCAGATACACACACAGACACACACACACACACACACACACACACACACACAATAGACACAGATTTTCAGTTTTTTTTTTTTTCCTTATAGGTTATTACAAAATATTTAGTACATTTTCTTGCAGTACGGTAGGTCCTAATTGGTTATGTATTTAATATATAGTAGTGTGTATATGTTAATCGCAGTCTCCTAGGATAATCTGCTTATTAATGCACTCTTACTGCTTCCCTTTCTTTCTCTATCTACCTCTCTGGCTTGGAATCATTCCTAAATAAATTTCTAGTTTCAAGGTCAGTTACAGGAAGAATCCAATATAAGACTTTTACCAATCACATCAGATGGAGATAACAAATTCCAAGCTTCTACTCTATAATTGTGGTCCTTTCCACCAAAATTCCCTCCTCTTACTTGAAGGAGGGAGACAGAGAGAGAGAGAGAGAAAGGGAGGGAAAGTGAGGGAGAGAAAGAGGATAAAGGATTGTGAGCAAGAGCTCTCTGCCTCTCCACACCCCCATTTTCTCCCTAATGTTACGACTTGAACGTTCATATATGGAAAAAGCCTACTAAGATACTACTCACCACCTGTATTTGCAGACTTTGTTGCTATATACCAACTTCTAGGAAAGCTGCAAGCTTTTCCTTCTATCACAACAGGATTCGGTGAGAGAACCCACAAGCATCACAGTAAAATACATAAATGATCTCAAGCAAGTGTTTACCTTCTATCACCCACGGCCATGGCCACATACTCTGCCTCCTACAAGGGAAACTGAAACTATCAATGGGCACCTTGGAATAGGTCTCAGCCCAGATGATCAGGGGTTGGTGAGATCAGCTTCCTTGTTCTTCCGATGGAACCACTCTGGAGGATGTTCTACTTTCCACTAGAACTCCCCAGTGTGGCTGAGCCCAGTTTGCTACAGCAAGGACTTCTCTGATGGCTCAGACAGTAAAGAATATGCCTGCAGATTGGGAAGATTCCCTAGAGAAGGTAATGGCTACCCGCTCCAGTATTCTTTCCTGGAGAATTTCATGGACATAGATGCCTGGAAGGCTACAGGTGATAGGGTCTTAAAGAATTGAATACGATTGAGTGACTAACACACTTTCCACAGTGATAACCTGCTTATGTTTTTGTTGAAGTATATCTGTAGCTGATTTATAATGTTGTATTAGTTTCATGTGCACAGCATAGTGAGTCAGATACACACACAGACACACACACACACACACACACACACACACACAATAGACACAGATTTTCAGTTTTTTTTTTTTTCCTTATAGGTTATTACAAAATATTTAGTACATTTTCTTGCAGTACGGTAGGTCCTAATTGGTTATGTATTTAATATATAGTAGTGTGTATATGTTAATCGCAGTCTCCTAGGATAATCTGCTTATTAATGCACTCTTACTGCTTCCCTTTCTTTCTCTATCTACCTCTCTGGCTTGGAATCATTCCTAAATAAATTTCTAGTTTCAAGGTCAGTTACAGGAAGAATCCAATATAAGACTTTTACCAATCACATCAGATGGAGATAACAAATTCCAAGCTTCTACTCTATAATTGTGGTCCTTTCCACCAAAATTCCCTCCTCTTACTTGAAGGAGGGAGACAGAGAGAGAGAGAGAGAAAGGGAGGGAAAGTGAGGGAGAGAAAGAGGATAAAGGATTGTGAGCAAGAGCTCTCTGCCTCTCCACACCCCCATTTTCTCCCTAATGTTACGACTTGAACGTTCATATATGGAAAAAGCCTACTAAGATACTACTCACCACCTGTATTTGCAGACTTTGTTGCTATATACCAACTTCTAGGAAAGCTGCAAGCTTTTCCTTCTATCACAACAGGATTCGGTGAGAGAACCCACAAGCATCACAGTAAAATACATAAATGATCTCAAGCAAGTGTTTACAGCCTTCTGAAGTAATTCACCCAACAAAGTCCCTTTGATGGACCAGAGTGTGAGTAACAAAGATAAATGATGCCATGACAGTTGACAGTACAAGCAGGCTGACATGTCAGAGAAAAAAGACCATCAGTTCTGACTGTTTGCTAGCAGTTTATTTCTCTCTCTCTCTCATCAGACCGACAGTGGCAGGTATAGTGGGTGTGTGATTTATACAACCCAGCAGTGCACCTTGTGCAGATCCTTTTTGCAAAGGAAAATGATGAGCAACACCTGTGACAGATTCTTTCCACTCAAATATCAGAATCATCTGATGATTTAGAAAAGAAGGCAAAGGGAGTGTCTGGGCTTTGCTTAGTAGACAAAAAAAGAGGAAAAGTTGTATTGGAGATGTTATGTACTCTATAATGGTGGTAATGGACTCAGGTCAAGCTTTTGAGAGAAGAGAAGAAAGCCTCATTGATACTTGAGAGAATAGCCCATACTTTCTTATTTTTGTTGAGCCCTGTGGAAAGGAGAATGATAACATAAAAATAACATGGTTCTTGGAGGTAGGCCTGGGTTAGAACACCAACTTTGCTACTTTCTGGGTTGGCAGGCTATTTTGCCCCTAAAGCCCCTGTTTTCTTAATTGTAAAGAGTTGCATTGGTAGCTATCATTCCAAATGACTATATGAGTTAATTTGTGGATTTTATAGGATAGTTACAGGCACACAGATGCCTATGACTTAATCATGTTGCAGGAATGTAGGAATTTCTGGTGAATTACGTTCACATTGGCCTCAGTTACTAAGAAACTTCCAGATGCCAGGGCTGTGTTGACTGTGGAAAAATGAAAGGTGGGCAGAATCTGAGCCCTCCACTAAAAGAGATCCCAGTCAAATTTGAGAAGAGAAGCTAATTTAGCACAGGAGTGCATGTCCTTCTTTGTTTGTCTTTTAACAGAATTATGACTCAGATTTTGTCCACAGACAACTAGTTGAGGGCATTCTGCTTCCATTCCACATAATGAAACACACTTGTATATATCTGAAATAATATATATTATAACGTATTTCCTTCTGTGTAATACCAACAAAGCAGCCGATTCGGTGAGAGAACCCACAAGCATCACAGTAAAATACATAAATGATCTCAAGCAAGTGTTTACAGCCTTCTGAAGTAATTCACCCAACAAAGTCCCTTTGATGGACCAGAGTGTGAGTAACAAAGATAAATGATGCCATGACAGTTGACAGTACAAGCAGGCTGACATGTCAGAGAAAAAAGACCATCAGTTCTGACTGTTTGCTAGCAGTTTATTTCTCTCTCTCTCTCATCAGACCGACAGTGGCAGGTATAGTGGGTGTGTGATTTATACAACCCAGCAGTGCACCTTGTGCAGATCCTTTTTGCAAAGGAAAATGATGAGCAACACCTGTGACAGATTCTTTCCACTCAAATATCAGAATCATCTGATGATTTAGAAAAGAAGGCAAAGGGGAGTGTCTGGGCTTTGCTTAGTAGACAAAAAAAGAGGAAAAGTTGTATTGGAGATGTTATGTACTCTATAATGGTGGTAATGGACTCAGGTCAAGCTTTTGAGAGAAGAGAAGAAAGCCTCATTGATACTTGAGAGAATAGCCCATACTTTCTTATTTTTGTTGAGCCCTGTGGAAAGGAGAATGATAACATAAAAATAACATGGTTCTTGGAGGTAGGCCTGGGTTAGAACACCAACTTTGCTACTTTCTGGGTTGGCAGGCTATTTTGCCCCTAAAGCCCCTGTTTTCTTAATTGTAAAGAGTTGCATTGGTAGCTATCATTCCAAATGACTATATGAGTTAATTTGTGGATTTTATAGGATAGTTACAGGCACACAGATGCCTATGACTTAATCATGTTGCAGGAATGTAGGAATTTCTGGTGAATTACGTTCACATTGGCCTCAGTTACTAAGAAACTTCCAGATGCCAGGGCTGTGTTGACTGTGGAAAAATGAAAGGTGGGCAGAATCTGAGCCCTCCACTAAAAGAGATCCCAGTCAAATTTGAGAAGAGAAGCTAATTTAGCACAGGAGTGCATGTCCTTCTTTTGTTTGTCTTTTAACAGAATTATGACTCAGATTTTGTCCACAGACAACTAGTTGAGGGCATTCTGCTTCCATTCCACATAATGAAACACACTTGTATATATCTGAAATAATATATATTATAACGTATTAACCAAAAACCTGTCTTGATGGTGATAAGGAAAGATGATCTTTCATCAGATAAAGTAGGTACTTTCTTTGAGTCTAATAACACATTACCAGTAATATCGTCTCATGTAATCTTATAATCTAATGTCTTAATTTTGTCATCTGAAGCAGAAATCTTGAGCATACTGAAATCTCAGTGAAACAAGAAATAGAAAAGATGCTGTGATGGAAAAGAAAATAAAGGTGGTGGGGATCATTTCAGTGATGGTCCTTGTTCCTAAGGAGGAATCAGTGGGCTAGGTTCCTCTGTGCTTGATTGATCATATCAGAGTCAGTAAGCAAGGGAGATAATGTTATGGGTGAGGCAGAGTGATAGGGTGGGCTCAGGTCAGCAGGGTGGCAGATTTGTGTTTGCAAAAAGTTTGTCAAATTTAGAGAAGAAATGTAGTCTCTGAATGAAGATATGCAAGAAAATAGTCCATATTGCCTGGGCTGGATTTGAAAAATGTTACAGTTGTTCTTGAATCTAGTCTTCATTAGAATAACCTGGAAAAGTTTCTCAAAACAAAAGGAAACAAAACAAAACCAACGTCTATATCCTACTCCCAAACCAAGTAAGTCACAATCTCAGGGTAGAGTCATTGTATTTTTAAAAGCCTTACATAAACAAAAATTGAAAGAAGTTTACACTGAACGTCTGTGTAAATTTCATTTGGATTCTCCATTTTAAAGTTTGCTATATTTGCTTTGTTTAATATCTACCTGAATATCATCTAGTAATTTATTCCGTTGGTACTTTTTGAAGTAAAATGCAGATATTTACACATTGAGTATGTCAGCTTGCATGTTGTAAACGAGAATGCAATAGTATTTGCAATATTTTTCTTTGTGTTTTAAATGTTCTTAGGCAATTGGCTGAGTTTTAGTAAAAGCGATCCCCGTCAAATTTGAGAAGAGAAGCTAATTTAGCACAGGAGTGCATGTCCTTCTTTTGTTTGTCTTTTAACAGAATTATGACTCAGATTTTGTCCACAGACAACTAGTTGAGGGCATTCTGCTTCCATTCCACATAATGAAACACACTTGTATATATCTGAAATAATATATATTATAACGTATTAACCAAAAACCTGTCTTGATGGTGATAAGGAAAGATGATCTTTCATCAGATAAAGTAGGTACTTTCTTTGAGTCTAATAACACATTACCAGTAATATCGTCTCATGTAATCTTATAATCTAATGTCTTAATTTTGTCATCTGAAGCAGAAATCTTGAGCATACTGAAATCTCAGTGAAACAAGAAATAGAAAAGATGCTGTGATGGAAAAGAAAATAAAGGTGGTGGGGATCATTTCAGTGATGGTCCTTGTTCCTAAGGAGGAATCAGTGGGCTAGGTTCCTCTGTGCTTGATTGATCATATCAGAGTCAGTAAGCAAGGGAGATAATGTTATGGGTGAGGCAGAGTGATAGGGTGGGCTCAGGTCAGCAGGGTGGCAGATTTGTGTTTGCAAAAAGTTTGTCAAATTTAGAGAAGAAATGTAGTCTCTGAATGAAGATATGCAAGAAAATAGTCCATATTGCCTGGGCTGGATTTGAAAAATGTTACAGTTGTTCTTGAATCTAGTCTTCATTAGAATAACCTGGAAAAGTTTCTCAAAACAAAAGGAAACAAAACAAAACCAACGTCTATATCCTACTCCCAAACCAAGTAAGTCACAATCTCAGGGTAGAGTCATTGTATTTTTAAAAGCCTTACATAAACAAAAATTGAAAGAAGTTTACACTGAACGTCTGTGTAAATTTCATTTGGATTCTCCATTTTAAAGTTTGCTATATTTGCTTTGTTTAATATCTACCTGAATATCATCTAGTAATTTATTCCGTTGGTACTTTTTGAAGTAAAATGCAGATATTTACACATTGAGTATGTCAGCTTGCATGTTGTAAACGAGAATGCAATAGTATTTGCAATATTTTTCTTTTGTGAAATTCACATACAATGAAATGCATTTACCTTAGGCAATTGGCTGAGTTTTAGTAAATCTGTGGACCACTGTAACTCAAACTTTATCAAGGTGTAGAGCATTTCTGTGACTTCAGAAAGCTTCTTCATGCCCTCTCTCAGGCAGATCTTTGCTGTGACTTCTCATAGGCTATCATTATTCTGATTTTTTTTCCTTACCACAGATTATCACCTTTTTGAGAGTTTCACACAAATAGAAACATATGCTATGTATTCTTTTATGTAAGGCATTGTTCACTTTATATAACGCATTTGAGGTCTATCTAGGCTAATGCCTCTAAAAATATTTTTTCTTATTGCTGTGTTGTAGTGCAATATTGCATAAATATATTGCAGTTTGTTTATCCATTCTCCTTTTAATGGACACTTTGACTGCATTCAGTTTTTAGCTATTGTAAGTAAACCTACTATGGACATTCTTTCACAAGTCCTTTTGTTAATACACATTTACATTTTTGTAGGAGGGGAATCAATAGGCCTTAGGGTAAGCTTAGTGCCATTTTACAAGAAATTGTGTAAACATTTTTTTCTAGGTGATGGAACCATTTGGCATTCCCACCAACAATTTATGAGAGAATCCTTGTTTGCTCCACAACCTCACCAGCATTTGATGACATGTTTTATTTTCCTTAAAGAGGAAAAAATGCTTTCTTAACTTTTTTTTTTCTTCCAGTATTTCTGAGACAAAATTAACATTAAGCACTGAATTCTTAAATTTATATCCATCATGAAGTGATTATCACAGTAAATTTTGTGATCAATCTTTTTAATTGTTGTCATTCTAGCATACATTTATTGGTATCTTGTACTGACAGCATTAACTGCATTTTCATATACTTACTGACCATTTATATATCTTCTTTTGTGACTTAAGTTGTTTGGTCACTTATATTAGGTTCTTATCTATTTACTAATATTAGGGTTTCTTGAATTTTTTGTTGTTGCTTGTTTATATTTATATATCTTAGATACCAGTCCTTTGTCAGATATGTTATATGGAACCTTTTCTTTCAATCTGTGTCTTGAGAATTCATTTTATTTATGATAGTTTTTAATGCGAGGTGTTTTACCTTTTGCTAAAGTCTAATTTATTCTTTTACAGTCATTGCTTTTTTAGGTTGGTCTAGGTCTTCCCAGGTGGCACTAGTGATAAAGAACCCACCTTCCAACACAGGAGACATATATTCCTGGCTTGGGAAGATCCCCTGGAGAAAGGCGTGACAACCCATGGAAACCCACTCTAGTATTCTTACTTGGAGAACCCCATGGAAGGACCTGATGGCTAAGTTTCATAGTCACAAAGAGTCAGACATGACCGAAGCAATTTAGCACATAAACAAGAAAGACTCCCTTTTCAATCTTTTCAAATGGTTCTAATTTATAGCCCAAACTGATACCATCTGGATTATAGAGATAAGTAAAGTCCTCTGGCAAGCTATACAGCTAATAAAGAAATTAAAACATCAAATTATGGACAAATTAACATATTTGGGAGAAAGGTTATCTTGAAAGAACTTGAGTATTCAGACTTCATACCAGACTGTTGAGCCGTTCAATTCCAGGTCCTCTCAGAGCTTATAACATACTCCATCACTATATCATGATGATTTTAAATACTGGATAATGTGTGAGTGTTAAGTCGCTTCAGTCTTGTCTGACTTTGTGACCCCATAGATTGTAGCCCTCCAGGTTCCTCTTCCCATGGGATTCTCCAGGCAAGAATACTGGAGTGGGTTTCCATGCCCTCTGCCAGGGGATCTTTCCAACCCAAGGAACGATCCTACATCTCTTACATCTTCTGCGTTGGCAGGTGGGTTCTTTACCACAGTGCCACCTGGCTCAGTGGTGAAGTATCCACTAGCCAATGCAGGAGATGTGGGTTTGATCCCTAGATCAGCAAGATTCCCTGGAGAAGAAAATGGCCACCCATTCTAGTATTCTTGCCTGAGAAATCCCGTGGACAGAGGAGCCTAGTGAGCTGAAGTCCATGGGGCTGCAAAATGAGTAGGACTCAATGAAGCAAGTAAACAACAACAAGATAGAAGTTAAAATAGTGAGGACATCAGTGACTATAGTTGAATAGAAAAACCAGGAAACATGTGCTAACATTCTCAACAACCATGTATCCTTCTTTCAATCTGTGTCTTGAGAATTCATTTTATTTATGATAGTTTTTAATGCGAGGTGTTTTACCTTTTGCTAAAGTCTAATTTATTCTTTTACAGTCATTGCTTTTTTAGGTTGGTCTAGGTCTTCCCAGGTGGCACTAGTGATAAAGAACCCACCTTCCAACACAGGAGACATATATTCCTGGCTTGGGAAGATCCCCTGGAGAAAGGCGTGACAACCCATGGAAACCCACTCTAGTATTCTTACTTGGAGAACCCCATGGAAGGACCTGATGGCTAAGTTTCATAGTCACAAAGAGTCAGACATGACCGAAGCAATTTAGCACATAAACAAGAAAGACTCCCTTTTCAATCTTTTCAAATGGTTCTAATTTATAGCCCAAACTGATACCATCTGGATTATAGAGATAAGTAAAGTCCTCTGGCAAGCTATACAGCTAATAAAGAAATTAAAACATCAAATTATGGACAAATTAACATATTTGGGAGAAAGGTTATCTTGAAAGAACTTGAGTATTCAGACTTCATACCAGACTGTTGAGCCGTTCAATTCCAGGTCCTCTCAGAGCTTATAACATACTCCATCACTATATCATGATGATTTTAAATACTGGATAATGTGTGAGTGTTAAGTCGCTTCAGTCTTGTCTGACTTTGTGACCCCATAGATTGTAGCCCTCCAGGTTCCTCTTCCCATGGGATTCTCCAGGCAAGAATACTGGAGTGGGTTTCCATGCCCTCTGCCAGGGGATCTTTCCAACCCAAGGAACGATCCTACATCTCTTACATCTTCTGCGTTGGCAGGTGGGTTCTTTACCACAGTGCCACCTGGCTCAGTGGTGAAGTATCCACTAGCCAATGCAGGAGATGTGGGTTTGATCCCTAGATCAGCAAGATTCCCTGGAGAAGAAAATGGCCACCCATTCTAGTATTCTTGCCTGAGAAATCCCGTGGACAGAGGAGCCTAGTGAGCTGAAGTCCATGGGGCTGCAAAATGAGTAGGACTCAATGAAGCAAGTAAACAACAACAAGATAGAAGTTAAAATAGTGAGGACATCAGTGACTATAGTTGAATAGAAAAACCAGGAAACATGTGCTAACATTCTCAAAACCTGAATCTTCAGTGTTCTATCCTTACTAGGGATAGATTCAATACTTTGGCTCATATAATTTTCCTAAACTACTTGTATGGAAGACATTATGGAAAAACCAGAAACTAAACCTACTACATTTGTTAGACAATGCTGCATTAGTTTAAGTTTAATTTGGATTAAGACCACAGGACCAAAATGCTTAGGAAGGCAAAAAAGATTAGTTCATGGCAGTACCAGTTCTCATTTATCTAGTATTTAATATACATTAGGAGTTGGCAAACTAGCCATCAGCCAAGTCTGTCTTAAAGATTTTTGGTACAGATTGTATTGGAACATAGCAATACATTTACTTATTGTCTGTGACTATGCTTATACTACAGTGGTTGTCGAGTAGTTTGCCAGATAGTACAGTTTGCAGTCAGAAATATTTCCTATTTGTCTCTTTATTGATAAGTTTATTGGCACTTGATATTCATTATTTTTTAAGCTATATAATATGTCTGTAGGGAAGATGCTGTGTGTCCATTTCAAAGTTGGATAAACTGAAGCTTAATGAATTTAGATGACTCATCCAAGATAGTGAAAGGAAGAACTAGAATTTAAACCCCTGTATGGATAGCTCCAGTGAGGATGCTCATTATGTTGTACCATCTTCTCTCCCTCGATTATAGAGAAGAACTTAAGACAAATCCAATGATTATGGTTATTGAAAGGGTTTGTCAGGCATTAGACACTGTAAAGCAAAACTGGTTAATAAAATAAATGATTGGTATTGAAAGACTACAAGGAAATGTGGACATGAAATGAGTCATATACAAGATTAATTCACATTTTAACCATCTGGTTAACATAAATTCATTGTTTAGAACAGTATCCACTAGCCAATGCAGGAGATGTGGGTTTGATCCCTGTGAGAAGAAAATGGCCACCCATTCTAGTATTCTTGCCTGAGAAATCCGTGGACAGAGGAGCCTAGTGAGCTGAAGTCCATGGGGCTGCAAAATGAGTAGGACTCAATGAAGCAAGTAAACAACAACAAGATAGAAGTTAAAATAGTGAGGACATCAGTGACTATAGTTGAATAGAAAAACCAGGAAACATGTGCTAACATTCTCAAAACCTGAATCTTCAGTGTTCTATCCTTACTAGGGATAGATTCAATACTTTGGCTCATATAATTTTCCTAAACTACTTGTATGGAAGACATTATGGAAAAACCAGAAACTAAACCTACTACATTTGTTAGACAATGCTGCATTAGTTTAAGTTTAATTTGGATTAAGACCACAGGACCAAAATGCTTAGGAAGGCAAAAAAGATTAGTTCATGGCAGTACCAGTTCTCATTTATCTAGTATTTAATATACATTAGGAGTTGGCAAACTAGCCATCAGCCAAGTCTGTCTTAAAGATTTTTGGTACAGATTGTATTGGAACATAGCAATACATTTACTTATTGTCTGTGACTATGCTTATACTACAGTGGTTGTCGAGTAGTTTGCCAGATAGTACAGTTTGCAGTCAGAAATATTTCCTATTTGTCTCTTTATTGATAAGTTTATTGGCACTTGATATTCATTATTTTTTAAGCTATATAATATGTCTGTAGGGAAGATGCTGTGTGTCCATTTCAAAGTTGGATAAACTGAAGCTTAATGAATTTAGATGACTCATCCAAGATAGTGAAAGGAAGAACTAGAATTTAAACCCCTGTATGGATAGCTCCAGTGAGGATGCTCATTATGTTGTACCATCTTCTCTCCCTCGATTATAGAGAAGAACTTAAGACAAATCCAATGATTATGGTTATTGAAAGGGTTTGTCAGGCATTAGACACTGTAAAGCAAAACTGGTTAATAAAATAAATGATTGGTATTGAAAGACTACAAGGAAATGTGGACATGAAATGAGTCATATACAAGATTAATTCACATACCATGAGCAGATTCTGAACTGAATAATGTAGTCATCTGGTTAACATAAATTCATTGTTTAGAACAAGGCGTTTAGGCACATAGAAGATATTATAATGCAAGGAAGAAATGCATCAGTGTCAAAAGTCATATTCTGAGTGGGGAGAATCCGTAGATAGAGAAAGGCATGTGGTGAAAGAAAAAACATTTTAACTAACCCTTGACAAACAGGAGGGATTCAGACTTGCAATATTGCAGGCAAAGAAAACAGTGCACGTGTAAAGAGCAGGCTCTAGTTTATTTTTTCTAGAAAGTAGACTACAGGAATCTTTGCTAAAAATAAGACAGAAAAGAAAGTCAATGTTAGATCACAAAAAAATCTTAAATGCCTTGTTAAAGCACTGCATACATATGAAACAGGTTTATACCTAATATGACCAGCTTAATTTGCCCAGCATTGAAAGTAAATCCTGGGATATAGTATTTCTAATGCTAAAATGGTCTTGAGCAAATGTGGATGGCTATGCTCTGCATTTACACATACACATACCCAATACACACATACATATTCCGAGACTAGCATATGTTCCTGCACAAATAATACAGAACCATAACCTGCATAACTCCTACTTAATATTTAGTAATATTCATCTCAGAGATTGTGAGAGAAGAAGGGATGAATTGAGTCAACTGGAATTCACTTGAGAATAATGTGAGAATTGGCCGCTGAATTCATTATCAATTATATTTCATTTTAGCACATCCCAGCATTACTGACACACAGTATGATAACTCTAGAAAAGGGTTACAAACTAAAGAGGCTAATTAATAAAACATCCTTTTCAAAGAAAAAAAGTAATTAAGCAATCTCCTTTGTGAATTGGTTTGAAGAAACAGGTTGTTTTAATTAAAAATCATCTCATCTTATATTTTGTTCTGTGTTAATAAAGAGTTTTAAATTGTGACTAGCATATTGGGCATTGCAAACTTTGATTACTTAAGGGTACTTGATACAAAATAACATTTGATTTATTCATTTTTTGGCTCATATATTCAGTCACTCAAGGAAGAGTTTTCGAGAGCCAACTAAATGAGGGAAAAATGAATATAAGGCAAACGCCATGTCCTAACATAGATCAGGAATCCTTTAGGAAAAGAGATTAAAACAAATATGAACAAAATGAAGAAGTGAAAATAAGTAGCATATTTGTGGAAGAAAGGGATTATTTCCATTTTTGATGAGGTAGTTAACGAATGCTTCATAGAAGAGATAGTATGTGAAAGAAGCTTGGGCAGATCTTTGGATATGGGTTGGAGTGCATGTTTTGCTTACAGGAGAATAAATGAATAAAAGAAGGGATTAGTTATGACAGCCTGGGCCTGGTGGAACTGGTGAGATATTCATGGAGAATACAGAGGAAGGCCGTGGCAAAATTAGTGTAACCGGGGGATGGTTGTAGACCATGGAGAAAGGAATGTGAATTGCAGAGCCGGATGTCTGCTGATGCAGAGTGAGCCTCAGGAGTAAGGCAGAGTCAAAAGGATCATATGTGCTCTGAAGTTGAATCTAAATCCAAAGAAGAAAGGACAGAGGAAATGTATGAAAACAGGCAAAAATTAGAATGCAATGAACCTCAGGTAAAGTCATTAACTTGCTCTTGAAAGCAAGCTGGTTTTCTAAGAAAAGTAAGGGCTTGCTCACATATGACCTAGCAATTCTGTTTCTGGGTATATATGTCAAAGTTTTGTGTGAATCTGTAAAGTATTTGTTTCAAGGTGGTTTATTTTAATATCATTTATAGTAGCAAAAACTTAAAGACAATTTGTATGGGTTCCCGTGGGATTATCAATTATATTTCATTTTAGCACATCCCAGCATATAAAATAAACTCTAGAAAAGGGTTACAAACTAAAGAGGCTAATTAATAAAACATCCTTTTCAAAGAAAAAAGTAATTAAGCAATCTCCTTTGTGAATTGGTTTGAAGAAACAGGTTGTTTTAATTAAAAATCATCTCATCTTATATTTTGTTCTGTGTTAATAAAGAGTTTTAAATTGTGACTAGCATATTGGGCATTGCAAACTTTGATTACTTAAGGGTACTTGATACAAAATAACATTTGATTTATTCATTTTTTGGCTCATATATTCAGTCACTCAAGGAAGAGTTTTCGAGAGCCAACTAAATGAGGGAAAAATGAATATAAGGCAAACGCCATGTCCTAACATAGATCAGGAATCCTTTAGGAAAAGAGATTAAAACAAATATGAACAAAATGAAGAAGTGAAAATAAGTAGCATATTTGTGGAAGAAAGGGATTATTTCCATTTTTGATGAGGTAGTTAACGAATGCTTCATAGAAGAGATAGTATGTGAAAGAAGCTTGGGCAGATCTTTGGATATGGGTTGGAGTGCATGTTTTGCTTACAGGAGAATAAATGAATAAAAGAAGGGATTAGTTATGACAGCCTGGGCCTGGTGGAACTGGTGAGATATTCATGGAGAATACAGAGGAAGGCCGTGGCAAAATTAGTGTAACCGGGGGATGGTTGTAGACCATGGAGAAAGGAATGTGAATTGCAGAGCCGGATGTCTGCTGATGCAGAGTGAGCCTCAGGAGTAAGGCAGAGTCAAAAGGATCATATGTGCTCTGAAGTTGAATCTAAATCCAAAGAAGAAAGGACAGAGGAAATGTATGAAAACAGGCAAAAATTAGAATGCAATGAACCTCAGGTAAAGTCATTAACTTGCTCTTGAAAGCAAGCTGGTTTTCTAAGAAAAGTAAGGGCTTGCTCACATATGACCTAGCAATTCTGTTTCTGGGTATATATGTCAAAGTTTTGTGTGAATCTGTAAAGTATTTGTTTCAAGGTGGTTTATTTTAATATCATTTATAGTAGCAAAAACTTAAAGACAATTTGTATGGGTTCCCGTGGGAGAATGGATGGATAAAATCTGGAGGAGTAGCATGCAGTAATTAGAAATCATAAGGATCTGAAAGCATCATGCTCAGAATAATGACAAATAGAAGGAAGCAGAATGACATTTGTAACACAATATATGTTTCATTAAACATACATGTTCCTCGAAAAACAAAATGGTCACTTTTCCATAATGCAACATACTCTTTCCTAAAAATTCATCTTGTTATACAAAATCTTACAACAAAAATGCAATGCTTTTGAGATTATTTTGGGGAGAACGTGGAAAGCTTTTTTGGTAACATGAAAAAACTTAATAAAAACCGCAGCACAATTAAGCACACCTTAAAAAGTTAAAAGCATATGCACTGCAGTGCATACATACTCCCAAATTTGACCTTCTAAGAGATCAGAGATTTTCTTTTGAAAGTGGGCATGTGTGGGGGAAAGTTGTAGTTTGTGAATTATTATGAGGTGATGAAATGAGGCTTATCTGAAGTTCGAAAGTTGTTAACACAGATATGACCATGTACGGCTTGTAACACACATGACGAATTGCGGTAGCTGGTAGATGTTTGAGGAGTGAGTGTGTGCATATTCCTATTGGACTCTGATCAGCACAGTTTTCTGCACTCACCTAGTGTTTCTTCTGGATGAAATCATGTATGACATAAAGTCCTAGGTATGCTCAAATCATTCTTTATATTCTTGGCATTGGAAAAAATCCACTGTTGCAAAACAGTATTACAGAATGAATGACTACATGTGCCTGAAGGGGGTTTTGAAAAGGGTCAAAAGGATCATATGTGCTCTGAAGTTGAATCTAAATCCAAAGAAGAAAGGACAGAGGAAATGTATGAAAACAGGCAAAAATTAGAATGCAATGAACCTCAGGTAAAGTCATTAACTTGCTCTTGAAAGCAAGCTGGTTTTCTAAGAAAAGTAAGGGCTTGCTCACATATGACCTAGCAATTCTGTTTCTGGGTATATATGTCAAAGTTTTGTGTGAATCTGTAAAGTATTTGTTTCAAGGTGGTTTATTTTAATATCATTTATAGTAGCAAAAACTTAAAGACAATTTGTATGGGTTCCCGTGGGAGAATGGATGGATAAAATCTGGAGGAGTAGCATGCAGTAATTAGAAATCATAAGGATCTGAAAGCATCATGCTCAGAATAATGACAAATAGAAGGAAGCAGAATGACATTTGTAACACAATATATGTTTCATTAAACATACATGTTCCTCGAAAAACAAAATGGTCACTTTTCCATAATGCAACATACTCTTTCCTAAAAATTCATCTTGTTATACAAAATCTTACAACAAAAATGCAATGCTTTTGAGATTATTTTGGGGAGAACGTGGAAAGCTTTTTTGGTAACATGAAAAAACTTAATAAAAACCGCAGCACAATTAAGCACACCTTAAAAAGTTAAAAGCATATGCACTGCAGTGCATACATACTCCAACTTTGACCTTCTAAGAGATCAGAGATTTTCTTTTGAAAGTGGGCATGTGTGGGGGAAAGTTGTAGTTTGTGAATTATTATGAGGTGATGAAATGAGGCTTATCTGAAGTTCGAAAGTTGTTAACACAGATATGACCATGTACGGCTTGTAACACACATGACGAATTGCGGTAGCTGGTAGATGTTTGAGGAGTGAGTGTGTGCATATTCCTATTGGACTCTGATCAGCACAGTTTTCTGCACTCACCTAGTGTTTCTTCTGGATGAAATCATGTATGACATAAAGTCCTAGGTATGCTCAAATCATTCTTTATATTCTTGGCATTGGAAAAAATCCACTGTTGCAAAACAGTATTACAGAATGAATGACTACATGAACATAAACAAATGAACACATGACAGTGTGAAAAAGAGAAAGTACCTAAGTATCCAAAATAAAACAGGAGACTTTGATGAGCCAAAGATGGTAATTGGTAATGTTCCTAGGTTGGGAAGTATGACTAATCCATTTTCTTCTGACTTTCATTCAAAGAAAAAGAAAAGTGGGGGACAGAGAGAGATAATATCTGTTCAGGGTGAATATTTCAGGGAAGACTCTCTAAGAAATTCCAGGGTGTCTGGGGTTGTATTTATGTGTAAGATGAGTTTATTAAAAAAAAAAATGAAAAAGAAAAAAGATGAGGGTGGCTAGAGAGGACTTTAAATCCAGGTGTTGACAGTGAGGAATAGTCTTAGAGATAGAAGAATAGCATTGCAAGGCACAGTAAACTCAGCTACATGATCCTATGTAACTAGAGAAAGACAAAGAGGATTGAAAGAAAAAAAATTCAACACAGATAATAGTTGATAATAAACAGGAAGTTGATCTCTAAATCAGCCAGAGACACTAGTCTGAGTAAACTCCCTTCCATTTTGAGCTTCGTGAGTGGTAATACCCTTATATCCTTCCCAATACATGACTCACTGAAAAGAGAAAGCAGATTATATAGCCGAAAATCATCCATGTTGGGAAGCTGTAGAGAATTCCCAATAATTTAGGGACTGCCACTTGTCTTGATCAGGGAACATGGACGGATGGTTTTGAGGAACACAGAAACTGTAAAAGGAGATATGAAAAGTAGTCTGCAGAGGAAATAAAACCTGCAAATTCAAGGACAAAAATGAGAAATCAGTCTCTGGATGGTAATGAACAGTAAGACAGTCGATGGTAAAAATGAAAGGTGATAATGAATCACTTTTACATAGATGAATATTCACTGGGATGATGTGGCTTGAAAAGGAAAAAATCTGTATTCTGGAGTTTGAAAGATACTGTAGTTGAAGCAGACAAGCTAGTATTTTCCCTTCGAAATGATGCAGGTGAGTACAATATAGAAATATGCACTCCAAAGTAAAACTAGAGCATTTTTCTCAAGGCTGCCTATGGGTGTGTATGCTAAGTCGCCTCAGTCATGTCCTACTCTTCGCAACCCTATGGACCATAACCCACCAGGCTCCTCTGTTCAAGGAATTCTCCAGGCAAGAATACTGGAATGGGCTGCCATGCCCACCTCCAGGGGATCTTCCCCATCTAGAGATCAAACTTGTTCCTCATATGTCTCCTGCATTGGCAGCTGGATTGTTTGCCACTAGCACCAAATACCAAACGATGCAAAGGATAGAAGGAGAGAATGATGGAGAAAGGGATCTACTAAGAGCCAGGTAATGTGATACAAAGACTGAGTCAGTTACCTTTCACATGACTATAATTATCCTTGGGCAACTTGGCTGTTAGTAGGGATCCTCCTTACCTCTCAAAGTCTATGTAACATTGAGTTTCACTCTCCTCACCAACCTCCTGGAGCTGTAGACATGCAGTCCTTCCCAAAGTACATGTAAAGTTCTTTCTCCATGACCACTTAACTGTTCTGAGTTCCTTCTCTGTCTTCCATCATCTCTGTTGACTGACACTTAGAACTCAGACTCTCTTTTTTCTAAAATCAACACTCCTAATAAATTTGTCTGAGTCTATTATTAAACTGTCCTGAGATGTAGTGTAAAGCAGAGAGGGGTTTATATCATGGTCACCTGAATAACTTAAAATGTAAGCTTAGGAAATCCTATTCTTACAATATCCTTTAACTACCACACTACTACAGAATTTTGTAAGTCTTTTACCTCTCTTCTCTGAAGCTGGGGTGCCCATTAGCTAATTCCAGAGCATATCGAGTGTTTTCATATAAAAAAAAACCACAGTTCCGGGTTTCCATGGTGATCCAGTGGATAAAGAGTCTGCCTGGCAGTGCAAGGGGGGCACCGGTTCAATCCCTGGCCCAGGAAGATCCCACGTACCACAGAGCTGCTGGGCCAACGTGTCCAATTATGAGCCAGTGCTCTGGAGCTCATGTGCCCAGAGCTGGTGCTCTGCAACAAGAGAGGCCACTGCAATGGGAGGCCCACACAGGCCAAAGAATAAAGATGGATGAAAGAAAAAAAAATAAAGAGGCCAAAACTTAGGGGAAAAAAAAAAAAAAACAATTCCTTTCATCATAGAAATTCTCTTTGTCAGAATACTTTTTTCCCTTCTCTTTACTTCATTATTATGGATGACAGTGGAAGTTTAACCAGGTTAAATAACAAATGCAAAATCACAAAACTACTAACGAAGATGAGCCAGAACTCAAAAACTGCTTTTGGAAATAAAAAAGAAAAGCCTATTTTTAGTGTTTCTAATGGGGAGGCATCATGCCATGCACACCTCACAATTAATAATAGAACTACCCTTGAGGTCTCATTTATTCCCCACATTTTACAGATGAAGATACTGAAAGTGCAAATGTGAGACACCTTTCGAAGGTCAAGTTCATATATTTTTTTTTTGTTGTTCTTTATTTTAAAGGTTTTACAGAGTTTTGTTGTTCACATACATGTATGTTCCCAGATCAGTCATATGCATATCCATGGTCCCCACCTGCCCAGATCCCCCCATCCCACCCCTCCAGACCTTTGCCCCAAGCCATTGTAAGCACTCCTATTCCCTTAGCACTGTGACACTAGCTATCTTTTCCACACATAACACTATAGGTTTCCTTGTTACTTCCTCCATGCTTCCCCCTCCCTATTTCTTTGCCACGATGTCCCTATGTCTATGCTCTGTCTTTTTTTTTCATGAGTTCCCTGTGTGTGATATCAAGACCATCCTACTAGATTCCATATATGTGTGTCAAGTTCATATTTGATACTTATCTGTTTTCTGGACAATAGAGGAATGGAAGGAAGGAGGGAAGGATAGATATTTGAAAAAGAGAGTCTATCATAGATACTGTTTGGTGACTGTTTGGGCCCCGATGACTTCCTTTCAGTGTGATAATTTGCTTGGGAGGCCTGTCTGCATTTTTGATGCTTTCTAGTTCATAAAATGGATACATTTTTCTTTCTCCCCCTTTCTTGTCTTCTGGCTATTGGGAGGTTAAGTTATTTTTGGCTTATGGCTAATAGCAACACAGAGGAGCTCCTCTACCTGGGTGGACCAGCAGGGCTCTCATTTCCTCTGAAAGCCTGGCAGTGTGAGGGCAGTTTTGGACTTGCCTGTCACAGACGGGGTGTTTGTCATCAATCTTCCTCTGCATGTGGAGGATAAGTGTGGGGAGAGAAGCTGCTGTCTGCAAAAATTGCTTTTAAGGTGGGGAAAGATTATTTACATGTTTCCTTCCTTAGAGGTGGATGATCACAGAGGGGTGTGATAGGTGCAGGACATGAAATAGGAATTAGGCTTTCATGGCATATGAGCTGACCCCTTATGCACGCTTTTCTCCTGACCTCTGGGCCATGGAGTATATATTTGTCCCCCCATCTTGTATTTTCCCAGCACAGTAGAATATGAGTCAGTGCTCATCTTCCCTTTCCATGCTGCCCCGGCAGAGCAGCTCCCTAAATCGTTTGAGAGGTACCTATTTTAGCAGTAAGAGGACAGCCTCTGGTTTCCCCCTGAGTTGTACAATCTTGAGCAGGTTACTCAGACTCCCTGTTCCTCAGTTTCCCAGGGCATCCATTGGCTGATGATTGTGGCATCTTCTTCATAGGATCAATACGAAGATAAAAGTAGGGTTGACAAAGCACATATAAGAGGGCATGGTGTTTATCAAGTGTTATATAGACATCTGTTAGACTGAAAATAAAACACATCATCTCTGAGGATGAATACACGTAGGTATCAAAAGTTAGAACTTTGCCCAGCCCCATCAGTCCAGGCTGTGTTACTGCTCAGCTTTCTTATCAGTTACTATCCTTATGTATCCCTCTGTATTGAAAAATCTGTTGTCATGATGAATGGCAGAGTGAAGAGCTGCTTATCCTATTTATTATTTCATCTCCACTGCCTACTACTGCATAATTAACTGAAACCCTTACAGTTTCAGTCTTCTATCCACATTCAAAAATCACTTTTGGGGAAGTAAATGAAGGAGGGATAGAGAGTTTGACCCCCGCTTTTTAAGGTTTTGACCTCTTCCAGTAGAAAGCCAGGCTTCCTAGGTGGTATAGTGATAAAGAACCTGATGCCAGTGCAGGAGACAGAAGAGGCACAGGTTCAATCCCTGGGTCAGGAAGATAACCCTGGAGAGGAAAATTGCAATGCAATCCAGTATCCTTGTCTGAAATCCCATGGACAGAGAAGCCTCTAGGGCCACAGTCCATTAGGTTTTGCAAAGAGTTGAACCCTAGTGAGTACAGACAGACACCACACACACACACGAAAGCCAAGGGAATACTTCTCAGCAGAATCATCTCCATATCATGAGTGATAAAGCTATTCAGTAAGAAAACTGGAAGAATTGTGGACCCCATATGGGACCTCTGTTAGTTTCTGGAGGACCTGCCTTGCTTCAGAATCATCCTACGATCTCAGCTTTTCCTTCTGTTCTCTGTGGTGACTTCAAATTAGGGTGGATCAAGGTCATTCAGACATCTTCCAAAACTAGTTCAAGGACCAGTGATGTGGAACTGAAGACTCTGGAAATGGTCCAGGTTATTTTGAAGAAACTTGAGGCTAAAAGATCTGGAGCTGCTTAGGGCTACTTAATTTCCCCGGGGAAGCTTTCTGGCATGGGTTGCACCATTGGTAAGACCAAATACCTGAGGCAATTTGGCATGGCCAAGAAGAAATGTGCTTAACAGGAGATAAACTCATTGCCAGGACAATCCACACTGGGAAACATATAATAGAAACTTAGAGTAAACCAGTTTGCACACAACCACTCATGTAAATTCAGTAAGGGAAACTTCAAAAGGGAAAGTGAAAACTAATTCTCATAAAGAGTAATAATGAATAATAGTGTTAAAAGACCACATGCAGAACTTCACAGATTAAGTACAGAATTTTTCACTTAGAGATACTTAGGAAATGTGTCTCAGTGTATGAACACACATATGTGTGTAGATATGTATTTGAATTTCCATTTATAGAAATATATTTTTATAGTATAAGTTTCACTTCAAGCAAAGGCAAATTATTGAGTTCAGTGATGGACTGACTCTTTCCATGCTCCTCTTACACATTTGTCCCAAGACTGGAGACACCATGGCCCTCATTTTGATTTCTGAACATTCCAAAAGTACTGCAGATAGAGCATGGGATTTGCAATCATGCAGACTTGCACTCACATTCCAGCTCCTCCATTTTCTGGATTTGTGACCTGAGACAAGCAGAATCTATTAACCTCAGAGTTTCAGCTGTAATAAGGGATAATCAAAATATCAAACTCTCAGAGTGGTCGTGGAACCAAATGAGAAAATGTTGCTTAAATCACATAGCTCCATGCTTCTCAGTTAGTTCAGTTCAGTTCAGTGGATCAGTCATGGCTGACTCTTTATGACATCTTAGACTGCAGCACACCAGCCTTCCCTGTCCTCCATTTCCTGGAGCTTGCTTAAATTCATGTTCATTGAAACCATAATACCATCCAAACATCTCATCCTCTGTCACCCCTTCTCCTTCTGTCCTTTACTATTTCCCAACATCAGTGTCTTTTCTAGTGAGTAATCTCATTTAGTCAGATCCTCTAAATATTTGCTGGGTCCCCTAATGGTGATGGAGCAAACATCTTGGAGGGCTTCCCTGGCTGCTCAGTGGTAAAGAATCTGCTTGCAATGCAGGAGACAAAGGAGATGTGGATTTGATCCCTGAGTCGAGAAAAGGAATTGGAAACCCCCTCCAGTATTCTTGCCTGGGAAAAAAAAAAAAAAAAAAATCCCAAGGACAGAGGAACCTAGGCAGGTTACAGTCCATGGGGTCACAAAAGAGTCAGGCACAAATGAGCAACAAAACAGCAGCAGCAGCAGACATCATGGAAGAGTGACAGAAGCTGGTGTGTTCCTGACAAGACTAAGGAACTGGAATGGTTCCCTCTCATTATGCTGGAAGATATATCTCATTGGGCTTTTTATAACACAAAGAGAAGAGTACCCCAAGACAAATAGGCCTCTTTAAGGGCTACTACTATAGTTATATTATATGTTAATCTAAAAAAGATCCTTCATATGGGAGAAAATCAGGAAGTATTTATAGAATGAATTAATTAAGAAACTAACAAGCTTGAATCCTCAATTAATACGATGTTACTGTATTCTTCTGTACTCCACTGAGAAGGCAAAACTCAAACAAACAAATAGTGACAAGCTTATATTGGAATTTTTAAGGGAATTTAATTGTGCATGATCATGTGTGTTAATTCTGTAAGTAGGTTGTGGAGTAAAGAATCAATAGTATATCAGTTTCCCATTTATTCTTCATCTATATCTTCTACTCTAGATTATGAGAATCCATCTTCAGACAGGATATTCATTACTATAAATAAATACATGTATACATTTATTGGTGTTGGAGATCCTTGTTAAGGGGAAGATAGGAGAAGGAATACTGGATTTACGCTTAGACATTTCAGTTCTGGTCTACTGGTTAGCTCTGTAAATTTGGGTAAATTGTTTCCCTTCTCTGAGTGATTTTTTCCTTTGGTATAATGAGAAGATTGAATTTTATTATCATGAAAGCATTTTCCAGCTATAAAATATTTATAGGCATGTGACTAGAAATTTTCTTGTGCTTCTTTAGAAGCATTTATGAGTTCCTCTGTTATGGTACTTGACAATATATACATAGAAATGATGTATTTATGTATGTGTGTTTTACTGAACTGTGAATTTCTTTAAGACCAGTCTTAGAGCCTATAACAGAGTAAATTTTAAAGATTAATTGATTTTCATTAATTGTACAGATCAAATAGAAGAAAATTTTTCCAGTCTCTAAATTTGAATTGTGACCTATCTTTTAAAAAATGACAACTAGTGACAGCATTCAAGCATTTTTAGATCCTATGACTTTAAATGCACTTCAGGTGAAAGAAGGGACTCCAAGGGTTAAAATAAAATAGTTAAAATAGTCCAGCCCGCCGGTTTTCAGTGGGTGTTGATGTATACTACTAAAAGAGCTCTCTTCATGCTCACGTTGGTTCATATACAGCAGATGCACCTCTATCTTTGAATTTGCTGCAGTTGACATTTTTATCAGTGGCTTGCTTTAAGGTACAGTTGACAGCTCATCAACTATAAGAGTGAAAGGAATCTGGGAAGGAGAGCACATGGATTTTCTGACTGAATTATGTTACAAAAAGATAGTAATGAGCTACAGAGATAAGACAATTTAGTTCTCAAAAAATACAGTTTATTTTGTGAGGAGGAATGTTGTACCCAGAGATCTAAAAAAGCCAAATGTGTTTGGACAGGATCAGGGAAATATTTCTTAGTGTTTGAAAATGTAAAACATCTTCAGGAGTCTCAAATAATTAGAGTGATAACAATGGTAGCCATCATTTAAGATGTACTCATTATGGACCACATTCCAGATGTTTCAACTCTGAAGTCCCAGATCAGACAGGATTTTTGTTAATTGGTGTTGGAGATCCTTGTTAAGGGAAGATAGGAGAAGGAATACTGGATTTACGCTAGACATTTCAGTTCTGGTCTACTGGTTAGCTCTGTAAATTTGGGTAAATTGTTTCCCTTCTCTGAGTGATTTTTTCCTTTGGTATAATGAGAAGATTGAATTTTATTATCATGAAAGCATTTTCCAGCTATAAAATATTTATAGGCATGTGACTAGAAATTTTCTTGTGCTTCTTTAGAAGCATTTATGAGTTCCTCTGTTATGGTACTTGACAATATATACATAGAAATGATGTATTTATGTATGTGTGTTTTACTGAACTGTGAATTTCTTTAAGACCAGTCTTAGAGCCTATAACAGAGTAAATTTTAAAGATTAATTGATTTTCATTAATTGTACAGATCAAATAGAAGAAAATTTTTCCAGTCTCTAAATTTGAATTGTGACCTATCTTTTAAAAAATGACAACTAGTGACAGCATTCAAGCATTTTTAGATCCTATGACTTTAAATGCACTTCAGGTGAAAGAAGGGACTCCAAGGGTTAAAATAAAATAGTTAAAATAGTCCAGCCCGCCGGTTTTCAGTGGGTGTTGATGTATACTACTAAAAGAGCTCTCTTCATGCTCACGTTGGTTCATATACAGCAGATGCACCTCTATCTTTGAATTTGCTGCAGTTGACATTTTTATCAGTGGCTTGCTGAAGGTACAGTTGACAGCTCATCAACTATAAGAGTGAAAGGAATCTGGGAAGGAGAGCACATGGATTTTCTGACTGAATTATGTTACAAAAAGATAGTAATGAGCTACAGAGATAAGACAATTTAGTTCTCAAAAAATACAGTTTATTTTGTGAGGAGGAATGTTGTACCCAGAGATCTAAAAAAGCCAAATGTGTTTGGACAGGATCAGGGAAATATTTCTTAGTGTTTGAAAATGTAAAACATCTTCAGGAGTCTCAAATAATTAGAGTGATAACAATGGTAGCCATCATTTAAGATGTACTCATTATGGACCACATTCCAGATGTTTCAACTCTGAAGTCCCAGATCAGAATCTTTCTGGTATACCATGTCACAAGTTCCCTGAAGATGACTAAGAATAGGACTCCTGAATGGCTTTCTGATCTTAGAATGAATTTAAATGGTTAAACAAATGAGGTTCCTTGTTCTGTGCTCATCAAACATGGTTGAAATGTGTGTTCAGGTTTAGGTTTGACCATTTACTAAATCTATAGGGAGCATATTCCAGGAGAATGAGGGGTCTGCTAAACTTATTTTCCAAGAACTAGTTGGAAAATTGAGGAGAAAAGTTGGGAGAAGTGGAGAGGAAAGCTGATAAAGGTTATTAAATATTGAAAAGGCTACTGTGTGAATTTTGAGTAAAGCCTTTTTTTGTCTTGATCATGAAAAAAGAAGCAGGATGAAGAGTGAAAAGAACAGAGAAACAGATTTAGCTTCACAGAGAAAAAAGGACTAATGGTGAGTTCTATTCTGATACAGAGGAGTTGCTGCTAAGTGAAAGAGGGTTGGCACACAGCGATAAATGAAATATTCATTGATGGGAAGGAAAGATTAGACTTGGATTGAGGATAGGATAAATGTTTCAAGTCAGTTTCCAGCCAGTAGTTTAATTATTTTATAATTGTCAATGGAGAGTGCTTCGCAGTTTGTGAACAAAAGCTTATTTATCTAAAGCTACTCCATATAAACCTCTGCTAGATTTTGTATAAATACAGGTATAATCCCTGACCTGTAAAAGAGTATATCTGAGGTATTTCTGTATTGCTTGCAATCTTTTTTTTTCCCCATCACTATTTTTTTTCTCATTAATTTTTAAAATTTTTTTAAAATATTTTTACAGAGTTTTGTTGTTCACATACATGTATGTTCCCATATCAGTCATATGCATATCCCTGTCGCCCTCCCCTCTCCTACCCTCTCCCAGTCCCCTCCATCCCACCCCTCCAGGCAGTCGAACCGTGCCCCTGCAGGATCCCTCATTCCCACAGAGCAACAGCAATAGCTCTTTTTCACGTATGATAGTATAGGTTTGCAGGTTACTCCCTCTATGCCTCCTACCCACTGTTCATTTCCCTCAATGTCCATATGTCTGTTCTCTTTGTTTTTCCATTGCTTCACAGTGTGTGTTATATGTGTGTTAGTATACTGTATTTGTTTTTCTCTTTTTGACTTCACTTTTTATGATAGGTTCTAGATCCATCCACCTCATTAGGACTAATTCTTCTGCATTTCTTTTTATGGCTGAGAAGTATTCCATTGTATTTATGTACCAGAGCCTTTTTATCCATTCATTCATCAATGGACATCTAGGTTGCTACCATGTTCTGGCTATTATATAGAGAGCTGTAATGAACATTGGGGTACAGGTGTCTCTTTCAGTTTTGATTTCATCAGGGTATAAGCCTAAGAGTGGGATTGCTGGGTCATATGGTGCTTCTATGCTTGCAGTCTTTTTAATTTACATCCTAACATGTAGGTATTATTTGACACATTATCAAAGAATAAAACTGACACTCAGAGAAGTTAAGTATGTCCAGCGTATTGTTAATGAGCAGTAGTACATGATTCATATATGAATGATTAACAGTTCTAAATAATGCCTCTCCCTCAATATTTTCCTAGAGATTCTCAAATTAGAGCAATTTTAAAAAGAACTTCAGCTTTTAATCCTTTAAATAATAAAAGTCATGCATAATTATTTTAGAAAATAATGTAGAAATAATAAAAATTAGAATAATATGGTCTAGTAACCCATCATTCACCAGTAAATTTAGTACTCAAGATTATAGTATATAATTCTGTGATATTTCCATATATTTATTTCATTAATTATATACATACATAATTAAAATAAATATTGTATCTAAATATTATGTTCACATACAAATATGTATAATATTTAAGATGAGATGAAACTAACTGCCCTGTGGTATTCTTTGTGTTTGTCAGGAAAGAAAATGTGAACTTTATCTAATTATCACTAAATATTCTGCTAAAACACAAATTTGAATTGTGTCAGCCTAAAGAGACAGTAAGAGGTAAAATTCATGTATAGCCCTCCATCCCACCCCTCCAGGCAGTCGAACCGTGCCCCTGCAGGATCCCTCATTCCCACAGAGCAACAGCAATAGCTCTTTTTCACGTATGATAGTATAGGTTTGCAGGTTACTCCCTCTATGCCTCCTACCCACTGTTCATTTCCCTCAATGTCCATATGTCTGTTCTCTTTGTTTTTCCATTGCTTCACAGTGTGTGTTATATGTGTGTTAGTATACTGTATTTGTTTTTCTCTTTTTGACTTCACTTTTTATGATAGGTTCTAGATCCATCCACCTCATTAGGACTAATTCTTCTGCATTTCTTTTTATGGCTGAGAAGTATTCCATTGTATTTATGTACCAGAGCCTTTTTATCCATTCATTCATCAATGGACATCTAGGTTGCTACCATGTTCTGGCTATTATATAGAGAGCTGTAATGAACATTGGGGTACAGGTGTCTCTTTCAGTTTTGATTTCATCAGGGTATAAGCCTAAGAGTGGGATTGCTGGGTCATATGGTGCTTCTATGCTTGCAGTCTTTTTAATTTACATCCTAACATGTAGGTATTATTTGACACATTATCAAAGAATAAAACTGACACTCAGAGAAGTTAAGTATGTCCAGCGTATTGTTAATGAGCAGTAGTACATGATTCATATATGAATGATTAACAGTTCTAAATAATGCCTCTCCCTCAATATTTTCCTAGAGATTCTCAAATTAGAGCAATTTTAAAAAGAACTTCAGCTTTTAATCCTTTAAATAATAAAAGTCATGCATAATTATTTTAGAAAATAATGTAGAAATAATAAAAATTAGAATAATATGGTCTAGTAACCCATCATTCACCAGTAAATTTAGTACTCAAGATTATAGTATATAATTCTGTGATATTTCCATATATTTATTTCATTAATTATATACATACATAATTAAAATAAATATTGTATCTAAATATTATGTTCACATACAAATATGTATAATATTTAAGATGAGATGAAACTAACTGCCCTGTGGTATTCTTTGTGTTTGTCAGGAAAGAAAATGTGAACTTTATCTAATTATCACTAAATATTCTGCTAAAACACAAATTTGAATTGTGTCAGCCTAAAGAGATAGTAAGAGGACATAAAAATTCATTGTTATCAACATGCTAGTAGAATTCCCTTGCAAAATGGAGATTCATGGACAGTCACTTTAGGCAATGATAGGCCCATTGTTTTCTCTGACCTCAGGCCTGGAGCTGGACTGTATTGTCGTTTTAGTGCTAAGTCATGTCTTATTCTTTGGGACCCATGGACTGTATCCCTTTCTTCATGGAATTTCACAGGCAAGAATAACTGGAGTGGGTTGCCATTGCCTTCTCTAGGGCATCTACCCAACTCATGGATTGAACCTGTGTCTCATGCATTGCAGGCAACTTTTTTACCACTGAGCCACCAGGGAGCTGGATTAGGAGCAGCTCAAAGTGGTCCTTTGATTCCCTTTATTCCCGGGCTGCCCGATTGAGCCCCTGACAATGCTAACCTTGCTATCTCTGCTAGAAACACTGTGACCCTTTTGCCTTCCCTGAAATTGCCAGATGCATTCCAGCCTCAGATCCTGTGCTCCAGACTTTCCCGTGGTCTGGAAATCTTTTCTTAGAAATTCACTAAGACCTCTGCTTCACCATCACCTCCTCAGGGGTCGTTCCTGATGGGCTTGTCTTTGACTGCCCTGCCTTTCCTTTCCACTTTCCTGTCACCTATGATTTCCCGGCTTTACTTTCTGTGTCCCATTCACCCTCTGCATTTGTATCATGTGTGTATTTTCTCCTTGCTAATTTTTCTCCTCTATTAAGTATGAGGAGGTTGAGAGCTTCCATCTTGTCCACAGTAACTAGAAGAATGTCTGGCACAAAGTGGACACCAGACATACACTTAAGTGCATGATTGAATGAGCAACACCGTCAACATGGCTGGTAAGAAAATTCTGTCTGTATGGAGCATGTTAGGAAAATAGGGAGGACTTTGATCAGCTTCCTTATGTTTCTATACATACATAATTAAAATAAATATTGTATCTAAATATTATGTTCACATACAAATATGTATAATATTTAAGATGAGATGAAACTAACTGCCCTGTGGTATTCTTTGTGTTTGTCAGGAAAGAAAATGTGAACTTTATCTAATTATCACTAAATATTCTGCTAAAACACAAATTTGAATTGTGTCAGCCTAAAGAGATAGTAAGAGGACATAAAAATTCATTGTTATCAACATGCTAGTAGAATTCCCTTGCAAAATGGAGATTCATGGACAGTCACTTTAGGCAATGATAGGCCCATTGTTTTCTCTGACCTCAGGCCTGGAGCTGGACTGTATTGTCGTTTTAGTGCTAAGTCATGTCTTATTCTTTGGGACCCATGGACTGTATCCCTTTCTTCATGGAATTTCACAGGCAAGAATAACTGGAGTGGGTTGCCATTGCCTTCTCTAGGGCATCTACCCAACTCATGGATTGAACCTGTGTCTCATGCATTGCAGGCAACTTTTTTACCACTGAGCCACCAGGGAGCTGGATTAGGAGCAGCTCAAAGTGGTCCTTTGATTCCCTTTATTCCCGGGCTGCCCGATTGAGCCCCTGACAATGCTAACCTTGCTATCTCTGCTAGAAACACTGTGACCCTTTTGCCTTCCCTGAAATTGCCAGATGCATTCCAGCCTCAGATCCTGTGCTCCAGACTTTCCCGTGGTCTGGAAATCTTTTCTTAGAAATTCACTAAGACCTCTGCTTCACCATCACCTCCTCAGGGGTCGTTCCTGATGGGCTTGTCTTTGACTGCCCTGCCTTTCCTTTCCACTTTCCTGTCACCTATGATTTCCCGGCTTTACTTTCTGTGTCCCATTCACCCTCTGCATTTGTATCATGTGTGTATTTTCTCCTTGCTAATTTTTCTCCTCTATTAAGTATGAGGAGGTTGAGAGCTTCCATCTTGTCCACAGTAACTAGAAGAATGTCTGGCACAAAGTGGACACCAGACATACACTTAAGTGCATGATTGAATGAGCAAACACCCAGTACAACATGGCTGGTAAGAAAATTCTGTCTGTATGGAGCATGTTAGGAAAATAGGGGAGGACTTTGATCAGCTTCCTTATGTTTCTTCTTGCCTGATCTAAGAAAGATTATTTAAGAGGCAGTTTAGGACAATGGTGGATCTGTTCATTTATATTGGAGTTTTTGTGGGAATAACCAATCAAATTATCCTACAGAAAGGCCAGGAAGACCAGGCCAGGGTGCCTCTAGGAAGGGTCTATACAGAGAATGAGACAGAGGTAAATGATGCACTTCACAGTGGCACCTAATAGATAAATCCAAGAAATCTCACAAGACCAGGTACAACTGGTAACACTGTTTTTCACACTTGCAAGGTGGATATAGTTAAAGAACCAGAATATGCAGGAGTTGTTGTTTTTATCAGAAGAATAATGGTAAGCACATCCACTGTCTTTGTGGATAGGTGATATAAACCTCAGACTTTTTTTCTTTCTTTTGGCTTGCATTTTTAAGATCCTGTGAAAGAAAAAAAATGAGCTCAAATTGTGATTTTTGAGAAGAGAGTTATCCATCAGTGTTAGAGTCTTGATGAGGCTCTATAGATTTCCTAAAGAAGACACTTCTGCAAAGGTGATAACATAGTTATCTCCCTGTCAGACAGTATAATTGATAGCACTATTCAAAATTAATGGACTTTGGTGTGTAGTAGATTAATGCACAGTATGCTCAGAGCAGAAACCAACTACTTCTGGGATCTCAATCCACACCTCAAATTAGACTGAAGTGAAAAGGGTGGGAGCAGGGAGACCTCATGACTGAGGATATAGTAAAGACAGAGAAGTTTTACAACAGGACACTGGTCATAAAATTAGGCTTCACAACCCCATAGTCTTGAAAGTGAGTCAGAAGGGTGTTCAGAGAAAGCCTACACTTCTCATAGGAATTGTCTCTCATATTTATTTCATGACTCTGAGCATATAGTTCTCATTAGTGGCTCTGCTTTAGTTCTTGTAAACCTGGTAACATATGGTACTTAAGAAATAACTTATATTTTGGTTTTCTTAAGAATAATACTCACACAAAGTGGACACCAGACATACACTTAAGTGCATGATTGAATGAGCAAACACCCAGTACAACATGGCTGGTAAGAAAATTCTGTCTGTATGGAGCATGTTAGGAAAATAGGGGAGGACTTTGATCAGCTTCCTTATGTTTCTTCTTGCCTGATCTAAGAAAGATTATTTAAGAGGCAGTTTAGGACAATGGTGGATCTGTTCATTTATATTGGAGTTTTTGTGGGAATAACCAATCAAATTATCCTACAGAAAGGCCAGGAAGACCAGGCCAGGGTGCCTCTAGGAAGGGTCTATACAGAGAATGAGACAGAGGTAAATGATGCACTTCACAGTGGCACCTAATAGATAAATCCAAGAAATCTCACAAGACCAGGTACAACTGGTAACACTGTTTTTCACACTTGCAAGGTGGATATAGTTAAAGAACCAGAATATGCAGGAGTTGTTGTTTTTATCAGAAGAATAATGGTAAGCACATCCACTGTCTTTGTGGATAGGTGATATAAACCTCAGACTTTTTTTCTTTCTTTTGGCTTGCATTTTTAAGATCCTGTGAAAGAAAAAAAATGAGCTCAAATTGTGATTTTTGAGAAGAGAGTTATCCATCAGTGTTAGAGTCTTGATGAGGCTCTATAGATTTCCTAAAGAAGACACTTCTGCAAAGGTGATAACATAGTTATCTCCCTGTCAGACAGTATAATTGATAGCACTATTCAAAATTAATGGACTTTGGTGTGTAGTAGATTAATGCACAGTATGCTCAGAGCAGAAACCAACTACTTCTGGGATCTCAATCCACACCTCAAATTAGACTGAAGTGAAAAGGGTGGGAGCAGGGAGACCTCATGACTGAGGATATAGTAAAGACAGAGAAGTTTTACAACAGGACACTGGTCATAAAATTAGGCTTCACAACCCCATAGTCTTGAAAGTGAGTCAGAAGGGTGTTCAGAGAAAGCCTACACTTCTCATAGGAATTGTCTCTCATATTTATTTCATGACTCTGAGCATATAGTTCTCATTAGTGGCTCTGCTTTAGTTCTTGTAAACCTGGTAACATATGGTACTTAAGAAATAATACATTATTAGGGGATATCTGTTGGTCTTCTATGACCTGAATTAATCACCATCAGGAAAGTTTAATTGAGACAGGGTAGCACACATGATAAGAACAAACTTACTAGCATATGCACTCAAAAACAATAATCTCTTTCTGATTGAATTCTGAAAGAAGTAAGGGTATCAGACAGAGAGTCAAATCAGGGAGAATCAGAAAGATAGAAGGAGACAGACCTAGAGAGTCTGCTCTCATTAAGAAGCTGATAGAGAAGCAGCAGGTTTTCTTATCACCCTTGAAGACCAGGCTAGGAAAAGAAAGCCCCTTTCTAGGATACTAGAGGAGAGCTCACCAAATAGATGAAATAAGATTTGCTTCCTTATTTCTGATCCCTAAAAGACAGAGCATGTATTTTTGATTCCATCTAATTCTTGGTTCAGACCTCAGCTCTTTTATTTGTTATAAATAATTTTTGGACAATAACTTAACTCCTGGGATATAAACATATTTTATCCATGTAACAAAGGCAAGTAAGCCAGTTTGCAGAATCACCGTGAAGAATAAATCAGATAAGTTATGTTAAAGACCTAGCACAATGCCGGAACTGGAATGTCATTGACAGTACTCCCTCCTGCACTATTAGGCACTATTGATGTGTACAGAAGCATCTTCTTGTTACTTATTCTCAAAGTTGTGTCCAACTCTGTGACCCCATAGACTGTAGCCCACCAGGCCCCTCTGTCCATGAGATTTCCCAGGCAAGATTACTAGAATGGGTTGCCATTTCCTTTTCCAGGGGATCTTCCTGACACAGAGATCGAATGTGAGTCTCCTGCATTGTAGGTGGATTTCTCACCTCTGAGCCACCAGGAACGTGTACAGATGTGTAGGACAAAATGTCAGCACCCCTCCATGACACACACACATGTCTCCACTGAGCACTTTGGAGTAACAGCTTTGTAAGATATGTGATCTGTTCAACATCAGCCGGCAGGGTGTTCAAAATCCTGATAGGAATGCTCTCATATTTATTTCATGCTTTTCATTAGTGGCTCTGCTTTAGTTCTTGTAAACCTGGTAACATATGGTACTTAAGAAATAATACATTATTAGGGGATATCTGTTGGTCTTCTATGACCTGAATTAATCACCATCAGGAAAGTTTAATTGAGACAGGGTAGCACACATGATAAGAACAAACTTACTAGCATATGCACTCAAAAACAATAATCTCTTTCTGATTGAATTCTGAAAGAAGTAAGGGTATCAGACAGAGAGTCAAATCAGGGAGAATCAGAAAGATAGAAGGAGACAGACCTAGAGAGTCTGCTCTCATTAAGAAGCTGATAGAGAAGCAGCAGGTTTTCTTATCACCCTTGAAGACCAGGCTAGGAAAAGAAAGCCCCTTTCTAGGATACTAGAGGAGAGCTCACCAAATAGATGAAATAAGATTTGCTTCCTTATTTCTGATCCCTAAAAGACAGAGCATGTATTTTTGATTCCATCTAATTCTTGGTTCAGACCTCAGCTCTTTTATTTGTTATAAATAATTTTTGGACAATAACTTAACTCCTGGGATATAAACATATTTTATCCATGTAACAAAGGCAAGTAAGCCAGTTTGCAGAATCACTGTGAAGAATAAATCAGATAAGTTATGTTAAAGACCTAGCACAATGCCGGAACTGGAATGTCATTGACAGTACTCCCTCCTGCACTATTAGGCACTATTGATGTGTACAGAAGCATCTTCTTGTTACTTATTCTCAAAGTTGTGTCCAACTCTGTGACCCCATAGACTGTAGCCCACCAGGCCCCTCTGTCCATGAGATTTCCCAGGCAAGATTACTAGAATGGGTTGCCATTTCCTTTTCCAGGGGATCTTCCTGACACAGAGATCGAATGTGAGTCTCCTGCATTGTAGGTGGATTTCTCACCTCTGAGCCACCAGGAACGTGTACAGATGTGTAGGACAAAATGTCAGCACCCCTCCATGACACACACACATGTCTCCACTGAGCACTTTGGAGTAACAGCTTTGTAAGATATGTGATCTGTTCAACATCAGCCGTCAGGGTGTTCAAAATCCTGATGAGGATGCAAAGTCAGGATGATCTTCCATTAGTTTCTCACAGACAATTTAGTGAAAATAGGTGTGAGAAAGATGGGCTGGGACCAAGTTCTGGGTCAAGTTCCATTTCCCTCATCTAAGATATGACTCTGACTGTGAATTGTTGGGAAGTGTTCCATGATGCTTTGCATGTCTTTTCACTCCAAGTTGAATTAGAGACACAGTCCTTATCATGGTTTCCATAGGATCTGTCTCTGGGAAACTACTACATTGTAGAAATAATACCTAAGAGTATTATTTTCCATGACCAGGTAGAGTCAGACTATGAATTCCCCCAAGTTCTTATTTGTTCTTATATATTAAGGTGCTAGTACAGTATCTGACACAGTTATTATTCAACATGTACTTATTACATGAATGGATATATAGAATATCATATGAAATATATTAATGAATGTCCTTGAGAAAATTACTAACCCTTCTGAGCCTCAGTTTTGTCATGTATAAAATGAGAGAAAAAGCATACCTAACAGGTATAATGAGCTATGTAAAGCACCTGGGCCAGACTATGCACTCAACAAGTGAAGCATTTGTTCATTGTCATTATATTAACCATCATCTTCAAATATAAATTACATGAAATTGAACAACTTTTTAATACTTAGTGTAAAAAAGTGCATATCATGGAACCCCTTAATTCTTGAGACCTAGCACAATGCCGGAACTGGAATGTCATTGACAGTACTCCTCCTGCACTATTAGGCACTATTGATGTGTACAGAAGCATCTTCTTGTTACTTATTCTCAAAGTTGTGTCCAACTCTGTGACCCCATAGACTGTAGCCCACCAGGCCCCTCTGTCCATGAGATTTCCCAGGCAAGATTACTAGAATGGGTTGCCATTTCCTTTTCCAGGGGATCTTCCTGACACAGAGATCGAATGTGAGTCTCCTGCATTGTAGGTGGATTTCTCACCTCTGAGCCACCAGGAACGTGTACAGATGTGTAGGACAAAATGTCAGCACCCCTCCATGACACACACACATGTCTCCACTGAGCACTTTGGAGTAACAGCTTTGTAAGATATGTGATCTGTTCAACATCAGCCGTCAGGGTGTTCAAAATCCTGATGAGGATGCAAAGTCAGGATGATCTTCCATTAGTTTCTCACAGACAATTTAGTGAAAATAGGTGTGAGAAAGATGGGCTGGGACCAAGTTCTGGGTCAAGTTCCATTTCCCTCATCTAAGATATGACTCTGACTGTGAATTGTTGGGAAGTGTTCCATGATGCTTTGCATGTCTTTTCACTCCAAGTTGAATTAGAGACACAGTCCTTATCATGGTTTCCATAGGATCTGTCTCTGGGAAACTACTACATTGTAGAAATAATACCTAAGAGTATTATTTTCCATGACCAGGTAGAGTCAGACTATGAATTCCCCCAAGTTCTTATTTGTTCTTATATATTAAGGTGCTAGTACAGTATCTGACACAGTTATTATTCAACATGTACTTATTACATGAATGGATATATAGAATATCATATGAAATATATTAATGAATGTCCTTGAGAAAATTACTAACCCTTCTGAGCCTCAGTTTTGTCATGTATAAAATGAGAGAAAAAGCATACCTAACAGGTATAATGAGCTATGTAAAGCACCTGGGCCAGACTATGCACTCAACAAGTGAAGCATTTGTTCATTGTCATTATATTAACCATCATCTTCAAATATAAATTACATGAAATTGAACAACTTTTTAATACTTAGTGTAAAAAAGTGCATATCATGGAACCCCTTAATTCTTGAGATTTCTGTCTCTCTGCAAGAAGCAATTTGCCCTTTTCACTGCAGGGATCCATTTCTATTCCTTTTTGCTCTCACTTATAAGTTCTTACATTTATTCCGTCTGACACACTCAAATCCATTAAGTCTAATGAACATCCACTCTGACATTACACTGCTTAAATATGACTACAGTGCCTAATGATTTTTCCTTTTCACAGTGATTCTGTGTATTCCGTTTTTTCTAAAATTTAGCAGAACTGAATATCACTTTAATATTCCTGAAATCCAGAGAGTAGCAGTTAAATCCCTGAGCTATGATCATATAAAAGATGCAGCACCAGTTACAGTGGAGGGGATATAAGCAAGAGCATGGCCCGGCCTCTACCTTCGAAAGTCAAGGCCTTAGATCAAACAGTCTCCCACTAAATATGCAGAGAGTGCTTCCCTGGGGACAGAGAAAGTAAAGAATCTGCCTTCAGTGCAGGAGGCCAGAGTTTGAACTCTGGGTTGGGAAGATCCCCTGGAGAAAGGAATGTTGACCCACTCATTCTTGTTTAAAGAATCCCATGGACAGAGGAGCCTGATGAGCTATAGTATGTGGTGTTGCAGAGTTGGCCATGACTGAGCACACACACAAATGTTTAGAGAAGACTCCTCACAGTGATGTTCTCCCCACTGTGAATCAGATCTGCTGGGTGAAGCAAATGTTGACTGGGCAGCCTCTCATGTGCCAGAGGAGCGGCTACATGTTTGGATAGTGGAGTTGAATAAGACAGACTCTATCCTTATGGAGCAGGTAAGTTAGAGATTAAGAGAAAGAAGAGAAAAAAAGGTACTATTTCCATACAATAGGCTAAATATTTTACTTGAAGTCAGCACAAGGAGTCTTGGTGCTAATAAGAGAAGAAATGAGCTATACTAGAGATTAAGTAAAACCTTGAGGGAAAAATGACCTGAACAAGGTTTTGTTAAAAAGACTGCTAATAGAAGTGTCCACATTTTAATCCTTTTGAGAATCCAAAGGAACTTTGAAATCAGTATTTAACATAGAGGGAATACTCAGTCAATGTCAGATAATATGATTATAAAATGACATTTGTAACAATTGTTATCATCGTTGAGTAATATTTTCCCTAGTGGAAATAATTGAAAAGAAGACATTTCAGCCAGAGGAAAAACAAGAGATTTTTGAAAATGTGTGGTCTATGTTAAGATTGCTACAAACTGTTTATTAAAAGTCTAGAGCTAGGTAAAAATGATGAAAATGAGTAGGAGACTGTGTGTCATGCCAGACAATCCTGCAGTCAGAGTTAAAAAAGGTAAAAATGATGAAAATGAGTAGGAGACCCGCTGGATGATTTTCCTAGATAGTATTGCAAAGCAGAACTGAATATCACTTTAATATTCCTGAAATCCAGAGAGTAGCAGTTAAATCCCTGAGCTATGATCATATAAAAGATGCAGCACCAGTTACAGTGGAGGGGATATAAGCAAGAGCATGGCCCGGCCTCTACCTTCGAAAGTCAAGGCCTTAGATCAAACAGTCTCCCACTAAATATGCAGAGAGTGCTTCCCTGGGGACAGAGAAAGTAAAGAATCTGCCTTCAGTGCAGGAGGCCAGAGTTTGAACTCTGGGTTGGGAAGATCCCCTGGAGAAAGGAATGTTGACCCACTCATTCTTGTTTAAAGAATCCCATGGACAGAGGAGCCTGATGAGCTATAGTATGTGGTGTTGCAGAGTTGGCCATGACTGAGCACACACACAAATGTTTAGAGAAGACTCCTCACAGTGATGTTCTCCCCACTGTGAATCAGATCTGCTGGGTGAAGCAAATGTTGACTGGGCAGCCTCTCATGTGCCAGAGGAGCGGCTACATGTTTGGATAGTGGAGTTGAATAAGACAGACTCTATCCTTATGGAGCAGGTAAGTTAGAGATTAAGAGAAAGAAGAGAAAAAAAGGTACTATTTCCATACAATAGGCTAAATATTTTACTTGAAGTCAGCACAAGGAGTCTTGGTGCTAATAAGAGAAGAAATGAGCTATACTAGAGATTAAGTAAAACCTTGAGGGAAAAATGACCTGAACAAGGTTTTGTTAAAAAGACTGCTAATAGAAGTGTCCACATTTTAATCCTTTTGAGAATCCAAAGGAACTTTGAAATCAGTATTTAACATAGAGGGAATACTCAGTCAATGTCAGATAATATGATTATAAAATGACATTTGTAACAATTGTTATCATCGTTGAGTAATATTTTCCCTAGTGGAAATAATTGAAAAGAAGACATTTCAGCCAGAGGAAAAACAAGAGATTTTTGAAAATGTGTGGTCTATGTTAAGATTGCTACAAACTGTTTATTAAAAGTCTAGAGTTAGGGTAAAAAATGATGAAAAATGAGTAGGAGACTGTGTGTCATGCCAGACAATCCTGCAGTCAGATTTAGCTTTAGAAAAGACTGATCAGCAGCCACATGGAAGATTGATTTTATAAGTTTAAAGTAAAAGACAAGAAGAATAGTTAGAGTGCTGTTATGGTAGGTCAACTGAAAGTGATGAAGCCCTGAGCGCTGGGCAGAGATAGGACAGAAGAGCAAGGATCCCAGTGGAGATGATGGAGGGATGGCACAGGCAAGATATGTGATGATTTACTCACTGAAAATAATAGCAAGGCAGAAGGATAAATGAGAATATCAGGATTTCTGTCTAGTTGGCTGGTGACATGGTGGAGGCGTAGTTCCATTTGGGACGTGTTGATATTAAGATGCTAAGTGGAGAGATCCAACAGTATTTTCAGATACAAATCTGAAGCTCAAGGAAAGCATCACTATTGGAAAGAGTGGTCTGGAAATCTTCTACCAGTAGAACAGCAATCTTAATGATGAATAAAATTGATTGACAGGGCATCTAGAGAAGTAGATGAAGGGGGCTCAATATGAAACTCCACAGATGTTTGGAACATATGTAGGTATAGAATAGCTTTGAGTAAAAAAAAAGTGACAGATCAGAGTGGTCTTGAGGAACCTTAAGATGAAAGCTGTCTTTAGCAGTTATCAAACAGTAATGTGAATAATGAACAATGGGAGACATCATAAACATGAAGATTTCCTGGTCTCACTAAAGGAATCAGATTGAATATGCATAGTATGTGTAAGTGGCCTCAGTCATGTCCTACTCATTTGGGAAGTTTTCCTCCAGGCAAGAATATTGGAATAGGCTGCTGGGCTTTTCTTCTTTAGGGCCTAGGAAATTGCATTTCCCACTGAACATAGAGGGAATACTCAGTCAATGTCAGATAATATGATTATAAAATGACATTTGTAACAATTGTTATCATCGTTGAGTAATATTTTCCCTAGTGGAAATAATTGAAAAGAAGACATTTCAGCCAGAGGAAAAACAAGAGATTTTTGAAAATGTGTGGTCTATGTTAAGATTGCTACAAACTGTTTATTAAAAGTCTAGAGTTAGGGTAAAAAATGATGAAAAATGAGTAGGAGACTGTGTGTCATGCCAGACAATCCTGCAGTCAGATTTAGCTTTAGAAAAGACTGATCAGCAGCCACATGGAAGATTGATTTTATAAGTTTAAAGTAAAAGACAAGAAGAATAGTTAGAGTGCTGTTATGGTAGGTCAACTGAAAGTGATGAAGCCCTGAGCGCTGGGCAGAGATAGGACAGAAGAGCAAGGATCCCAGTGGAGATGATGGAGGGATGGCACAGGCAAGATATGTGATGATTTACTCACTGAAAATAATAGCAAGGCAGAAGGATAAATGAGAATATCAGGATTTCTGTCTAGTTGGCTGGTGACATGGTGGAGGCGTAGTTCCATTTGGGACGTGTTGATATTAAGATGCTAAGTGGAGAGATCCAACAGTATTTTCAGATACAAATCTGAAGCTCAAGGAAAGCATCACTATTGGAAAGAGTGGTCTGGAAATCTTCTACCAGTAGAACAGCAATCTTAATGATGAATAAAATTGATTGACAGGGCATCTAGAGAAGTAGATGAAGGGGGCTCAATATGAAACTCCACAGATGTTTGGAACATATGTAGGTATAGAATAGCTTTGAGTAAAAAAAAAGTGACAGATCAGAGTGGTCTTGAGGAACCTTAAGATGAAAGCTGTCTTTAGCAGTTATCAAACAGTAATGTGAATAATGAACAATGGGAGACATCATAAACATGAAGATTTCCTGGTCTCACTAAAGGAATCAGATTGAATATGCATAGTATGTGTAAGTGGCCTCAGTCATGTCCTACTCTTTGGGATCCTGTGAGCCACAGCTCACAAGTCTCCTCTGTCCATGGGATTCTCCAGGCAAGAATATTGGAATAGGCTGCTGGGCTTTTCTTCTTTAGGGCCTAGGAAATTGCATTTCCCACTGAGCATCTAGATCATCAGATGCCAAAACTTTACAGATCACACTTTGAGAAACACAAATATATTAACATTGTCACATGAGTGGGAGAAGACTGGACAGAGCCAGGGAACTTGATCATCACAGCACTGTGCCAAAGGAACTAGATGTGACAGTCCTCTAGATTTGATTGGCAGGTAACCTACAAAAGAAAATTCTTGTTACCAATCTTCAGTTATTTACCAAGCCAAAGATCTCCCGCTACCCCACGTCAAAACTTCACCTACCCATGGCAGAGTTGTCAGACAGAAATAAAAGTCAGGCTGGGGAAAATGAAGGAAGTCCAATGCAATATATTTGTATTCTGTCACTGAGGCACTGTCTAATGTTGCTGTAACTATGATGTATAGGTCTATCAAAGCATGTGTTACCATGGTCTGAATTCCCTGACTGGAGAAAAATGATTAATGTAGAGATTTGCATTCGATGTGGGCTTGGACATCAATATTTCAGCTTAGGTAAACAGGAGCTTTACCTAATTTATTGGCTCTCATTATGGATGACTTGTAGAAGCCAAATTCCCCCTCTGCCTCCAAAATGACCTTTCATGCTCTACAAATCAATCTAGTAGAAGAGAAGCAAGTTGGTTAATATTTTAGTGAGAAAAAAAAATGACTTCACATGTCAGAGACTTAATTGTTGTGATTTTGACCCATTTTGAAATTAGTTAACATTTGCTTCAGGCCTCTGACTTCATGCATTATTTATTTTCATCTTGGCCTTGCTTAAGTCTCTCCATGTGCAGTACTCCCATAACATGTAAGAAGCTTTTTCTAAATACCTCACTGGAATTATAGCATTACGGAAGCAGAAAATGTGAAGACTAAAAAGTGTCCCCTCTACATATGCACATGCATAGGCATGCATATACACATAGACACACACAAATACATTATTTCAAGCTGAGCTGTTTGATTTCCTGGTCTCATCTGAATATGCATAGTATGTGTAAGTGGCCTCAGTCATGTCCTACTCTTTGGGATCCTGTGAGCCACAGCTCACAAGTCTCCTCTGTCCATGGGATTCTCCAGGCAAGAATATTGGAATAGGCTGCTGGGCTTTTCTTCTTTAGGGCCTAGGAAATTGCATTTCCCACTGAGCATCTAGATCATCAGATGCCAAAACTTTACAGATCACACTTTGAGAAACACAAATATATTAACATTGTCACATGAGTGGGAGAAGACTGGACAGAGCCAGGGAACTTGATCATCACAGCACTGTGCCAAAGGAACTAGATGTGACAGTCCTCTAGATTTGATTGGCAGGTAACCTACAAAAGAAAATTCTTGTTACCAATCTTCAGTTATTTCCCAAGCCAAAGACCTCACGCTACCCCACGTCAAAACTTCACCTACCCATGGCAGAGTTGTCAGACAGAAATAAAAGTCAGGCTGGGGAAAATGAAGGAAGTCCAATGCAATATATTTGTATTCTGTCACTGAGGCACTGTCTAATGTTGCTGTAACTATGATGTATAGGTCTATCAAAGCATGTGTTACCATGGTCTGAATTCCCTGACTGGAGAAAAATGATTAATGTAGAGATTTGCATTCGATGTGGGCTTGGACATCAATATTTCAGCTTAGGTAAACAGGAGCTTTACCTAATTTATTGGCTCTCATTATGGATGACTTGTAGAAGCCAAATTCCCCCTCTGCCTCCAAAATGACCTTTCATGCTCTACAAATCAATCTAGTAGAAGAGAAGCAAGTTGGTTAATATTTTAGTGAGAAAAAATGACTTCACATGTCAGAGACTTAATTGTTGTGATTTTGACCCATTTTGAAATTAGTTAACATTTGCTTCAGGCCTCTGACTTCATGCATTATTTATTTTCATCTTGGCCTTGCTTAAGTCTCTCCATGTGCAGTACTCCCATAACATGTAAGAAGCTTTTTCTAAATACCTCACTGGAATTATAGCATTACGGAAGCAGAAAATGTGAAGACTAAAAAGTGTCCCCTCTACATATGCACATGCATAGGCATGCATATACACATAGACACACACAAATACATTATTTCAAGCTGAGCTGTTTGGGGATATGTTTTAACTCTCACTGGAAAGTTTCTAGATGTTACAGTCAGCATCACAGCAATTTCCCTGTAAGAATTTTATGTTGTAAAGTGTGTCAGAAGTTAATCAAAGGGTAACAATGCAAAACCTCATGCATGCGCTTCCTGGAGGCTGGAGTCAGCCCAGGCTGTCAGTCACTGTCAAAACTACAGCACACAGGGGCGTAGTATGTCTTTTTCTCTCCTGTGAGAAAATGTTCTTGCCCACAAAGGTCCATGTCTTTATGGCATCAATCTATTAGCTTACTGTTGTGGTATGAATTCAAAAAGAAGGCATCTCGTCAGTTGTCTGGTTCAGAGGCACCATCTCCGCAGCTTCCTACATCAAGGGCCAGCCCTTGCATCTTGCCTCTGACTGGCAGCATCCCCTTTGGTCTGCCTGGTCACAACCTCTGCATCCTGGTGAGTAATGACTTAGATTTGACTATCCATGACTTGCTCTGTGCGATCATTGGAGAAGAGTACTTTAGGAATCATTAAACCAGCTATACCTTCTGGCCAGCCTAGGTGCTGTCAGAGCTTGGATGTGGAAAGGTAACCCAGGAGAACATTCTATCATGCTAGTTCTGTGAAAGAAGGGCCATTTGGAAGCTCCTACAGGGAAAAAAAAAAAAAAAAAAAAGTGCTTGCTGAGAAACCACCACATCTTTCTGAGACGTTTACTACAATACCTTCTAATCACCTACATTCCTTTCCATCTTGACACTCGTTTGGAGTTAAACAAAGACCAGTGTAAAAAAAATGAGGCTCGACAGCTGTTTCCCAGATGTACAGAAATAACCATTGCAGCTGTCTGAAACTAGGGCATTTGCATTTGCATCGGTTTGGATTAAATCTTTCATTGATTTGGGTCATCATTTATGTAAGAAGTTCATAGAACAAAGGATGTGCCTGTTCAAAGCAGCCATTTTAAATCTTCAAGCAGGAATATAGAAATTCTGGGGATTTCATTTGCCTGGTAAAAATGCTATTTTATTTAAGGTGATTTTCATTAAGAATCTAACGGTCACAGTACATTTTCTACATGTGCTGAAACCACATTCATTTGTCCAACTTTGTTGTCACCTTTTCCTGGAAGCTGTGTCCAGGAAAGGGGAGTTAGAATTAATTGATACCGTCACTCTGGGTTTTGGAGCTGATAGATGATGATAGATAGTTTACTGTGAATGGTGTCTGATTCAGGACGTCCAAAGGAGAAAATTTCACTTTCAGATCAAAGACACAGCTTTGGTCACTCAGAGCTTCTTGAAGCAAAAGTTTTATTAAGGAAAAAATGGAGTAGAGAAAGCTTCCAGCAAAAGGAACTGGAAGCCCATAGGAGAGTGCCAGAGGAGCTAGTTTCGGGGAGGCATTTTGTACTTTTTCAGTTGGTTAAAAGATAAAAAGAATATTTTAAGACTGTAAAGGTCTTACTGGACCCACTCCTACAACATTAACATAAGATTAGCCAGAGGCTAGTCTCCAGACATCAAGACTGGATAAGACATTCTAATGCAAAATAGTTTGCATTCAAAAAGCAATAAGAAAGTTACTTTCACAGTAGATGTTTATTGTGGCCAGTATTTAGGCTAGAAAATGTTTGTTTTCCTTCCTCTTCCTCCTCCTGGGAACTGCTGGCCTCTTTACCAAGTCTGCCTAGTCACCCCTTCGAGAACCAAACTTACCTACATTCAAATGTGAAGCTCTCATTTCCTAACAAGTCCTCACTGAAGTAAATGCTCAATAAAGGGCTATGGTATCTGAAAGCCAATAGGAAGGAAGGGATGAGGAGACAAAGAAAGGAACATGTATATTTACTCAATACATATAGTTTTAGGACAAATGTATGTATAATCATTTAGAATTCAGAAGCACTTTTACTTTGGTACCTGCTGAAAATTTCATTTTAATATTCTCGCATGTTCTTTAGTGTGGATCTTATCCCTTGGTAATTTTCATTGATTTGGGTCATCATTTATGTAAGAAGTTCATAGAACAAAGGATGTGCCTGTTCAAAGCAGCCATTTTAAATCTTCAAGCAGGAATATAGAAATTCTGGGGATTTCATTTGCCTGGTAAAAATGCTATTTTATTTAAGGTGATTTTCATTAAGAATCTAACGGTCACAGTACATTTTCTACATGTGCTGAAACCACATTCATTTGTCCAACTTTGTTGTCACCTTTTCCTGGAAGCTGTGTCCAGGAAAGGGGAGTTAGAATTAATTGATACCGTCACTCTGGGTTTTGGAGCTGATAGATGATGATAGATAGTTTACTGTGAATGGTGTCTGATTCAGGACGTCCAAAGGAGAAAATTTCACTTTCAGATCAAAGACACAGCTTTGGTCACTCAGAGCTTCTTGAAGCAAAAGTTTTATTAAGGAAAAAATGGAGTAGAGAAAGCTTCCAGCAAAAGGAACTGGAAGCCCATAGGAGAGTGCCAGAGGAGCTAGTTTCGGGGAGGCATTTTGTATTTTTTCAGTTGGTTAAAAGATAAAAAGAATATTTTAAGACTGTAAAGGTCTTACTGGACCCACTCCTACAACATTAACATAAGATTAGCCAGAGGCTAGTCTCCAGACATCAAGACTGGATAAGACATTCTAATGCAAAATAGTTTGCATTCAAAAAGCAATAAGAAAGTTACTTTCACAGTAGATGTTTATTGTGGCCAGTATTTAGGCTAGAAAATGTTTGTTTTCCTTCCTCTTCCTCCT